>BSBN01000123.1:4832710-7249065 GCA_027924645.1 Cunninghamia lanceolata
GCAACCATAAACAATAGGTGCATGACCTATTGCATGCCAAATCATGCATGTTCTTAGTAGCAAGGGGTGATATTCTAAAAATTAGGTCAGCATCAAAACACATGGATGAAGACAAACATCCATCATCAAATGCAACATTGTTATATACCTACTAACCTCCATGTGTGAATCAAGGAAAAAAGAAAATGCCTCCAATTCACATGAAAAATAGAAATACGCCTAATTGTCTTGTTGATTTGCAAAAAGAAAAGCTTCTTCTTGTAGGTCAAACTAAAATATTTTAAGCTTTGGCATATCCTCAAGCTAAACTGCAACATGTTGATCTTCATGCTCACTAAAGTACTGCAACTCAACACCACTTTCATTTGTATGTTGAGCCCACTTAAATGATTCAAATTCAAGCACATCGCTATCATCCACAACATTAGAAACATGACCTTCATCACAAAGGAAGGTTTCATGGTCCATGGTATTCCCATCAAACTCTTGAATGACAGGTGGCTGACATACATCACTTTCACGAGTGCTAATATCATCTTCAATATCTGAATCACAAGCATAATTCAGGTTGCAATTCAAAGCAGCAACACAACTATTAGCACCATGAGATACTTAAAGTGAAGAACCAAGTTCTTCCAATTGTCTCTCTATTTTAGGTTCACTTAGGCAAACTATTATGTCATATTCATTGTTGTAATCATATTGATGACACATTTCTTCTTGCTTATTCATTGTAACAACCATCCTTTATTGACCCACATGAAGCACACTCAGCATGGGGAAGACAACAAAATTTGCATCACATAAATAGGTTCTCATATGTGTCCACATGATCACCACCTTCACAGTCATTAAAGGTAAATTTTTCAAATTGAAAATCCATATCTGAACTAGCATTATCTTAGATTGGTAATCATCAAGTGTAGGCACACCCATGCCATCCTCATGTAAATAGACATTTGTAGCTTCGTTGTCACCAATAGGAACAAAGGAGGACAACATATCAAACAAGAAACTAGTTACTTTCTCACCTTTTATATCACATGCCTGTGCACACTCCTCATAATCGATTTCATCTATTGATCCATTTGACTACTCATTTGTGCACACACCTTCCTCATTGCCCACCTGGTCACAGAACTCATCTTCAAATTGAAGGTCATCATTTGCTTCATTATCTTCATCTCCAACATATGACCTACCCAATTGAAGGTAAGTGCATACACTACCTTCATCATATGCATTGTTGTCACATGATGCACCATCTTCATTTTCTACCCACTTGACTACACAATCATAATGATTTTATGTTGTACCCACTTCATCTATTGCATCCACTTGGTTGTTGCTCAAAACAACTTATTCATTACCAATGATACTTACATTTTAGGAACAAATATGCAGTGTAATCATTCCTCATCTTTTCAACATAGTCTAAGCATTTGTAAGTCTGTTGCAGGTTTATTAACTTCCAATCCCCTACATTGAACTCAAACCAACATATCAATGCAGGCAAGTGTGTTAGGTCTGAGATCATCTAGAATCTTGGAAAGGGCAATGACAAACCTATGGTTGAAGTGCATATTAGACTCTCCCTTTTGCCTTTTTATATTTTGAAATTCCTGAACCAAAATAGTAGGGTCTAGAGCACATGCAAACTCCTCATCAAATGCATCCGCAAGATCTTTCCAAGAAGCAAAGGATTGCTCTAGAAAACTTTCAATCCTTTATCTTGCCTTTCCACATAGATACCTAATAAAAAATATCATCCCCATGTCCTCATCATCAAACTAAATTTTTTTCATAAATTCTAAAAACTTATCAACACGTGTGTCCCCTTCCCAAATATTATACCCATCAAATCTAGGCATTTGGTTGTAGACCTTGGTTGTCATGATTTGCATTTTATAATAAACCCAAGAGAGGTCTAGCTATTTATAAGTGGTGTCTAGGGGAATGATACAGGACTAAGAAACTTGGATTTTGATAACAATAGGGCGAGGATTAGTTTGCGAGCTATATTTAAGTATCATGATTTAACTTTCAATTTCTTTTTCTCGTTCAACAAGTTCATTCATCTTTTGTATGGATGTCTGCAGGTTAATGCATGGTTTCTCATAGGATGCAGAGCCATTGGAGTAGCATCAAGATGCATCACTATAATAGTCATAGGCATTAGATCCAATATAGTTTCTAGGGTTTGGAACATGAGATGCATATGAAGGAGCATCCCTATATTGATCATATACATACCAAGTGGCCATGACTAAAACATTCTACCATGCAGAAAAAAAAGAGGTATTACAAATGTATGTTTCTTTACCATGAGAGAAACTTTGTTTCAAAAGGTAGGAAGAAGAACCATATGTACCTATACCAACCGCTGTAGGCTTGATATGTGTTCTTGAAACACCAAAAATAAATAGGTAGCAACATCAAAAAACTTCCCTTTTTGACAACAAAATTGCCACCTCTTCCAAAAGAGGAACAACTTGAAGAAAACTAGATCTCTAAGGAAATAAATAGGTTTGGGTTCAACTCATCAGCAAAGTCTTCAATAATTTCCAACCCAGCAATGTCTTCTCCCTGGCAATGATGCCATTATGTTGGGTCCTGAAACTGTAGGTCCACAATCCTAGAGAAAATTTTCACCTTCATGGCCAGGGGATGTCATCAAGAAGGTGAAACAGAGACTCATCAAAAGATTGAGGATGGTTAAAGGCCAATTGATGAGAGTGGGTAATCTCTCCTACACTTTGAGCTTAGCTAGACTCAGGAGGGTATTCCCAGAGGTACTCCTTAACAGGGTTTTAAACCAATTAAAATAAGCATGAATGAAAGGTAGCTAAACCCAATGTATACTTGACCCCTAGATATTTGTCACTAGGTCAAGAAAAACTAGCTGCATATAAAAACTCTAACTAAGCTAAAACTACAACCTTACACATGCACTCATAGATGACAATAGTATTATCATTCCCACAAGTGAATCCACTTAGGATTTCATACACAATAGCAAGGTGTAGGTATACAAGAACATGATTCTCTAATGATTTAAACATTAAGAGTCACTTATGATTATTCTCTGATTTGTAATAATGAATCATGAACAACATGTGAAACCCTAATCTAATCCTACAACCAATAGGACACAAGATTATAAAATGAGAGGTGTCTGATCATTCACCAATCCAACCAATGCCTACTCCATTAGGAAATATAGTCATAGAGTGCAAGACAAAAGGATATGCATTTACAAAATATCAACATAACCAAATATGTATTGACATACAAATCTTAGATAACATTGCATACAATGGACATACTCAATAATCCAAAACAAAACTGCAATAACCCATGTTAAATGAATAAGAGACCATTACAAAAAAATTGCAATGCATTAGATGTTGTCATACATACATCAAATCCTCATTACACTCATACGAGTAAATGTGGCAAAATAAAATACACAACTATGACTATTCATCCCCTTAAATCATTACAAACTGCCTTGGAGACATACCATTACATACAAAAGCACATTGAAAACCTTTCCTCTAATTTACAATGTGTATTCGTTTCATTTGTAGACCAAACCAACAATATTTGATGACCTAGATCCACTTGAAGCACCTGTAGGTCCAAAATTGGCTCAATGATCAACTCTTAGAATGAAAAACAAGATCTATATTTATATATCCTTCATTTCCATTCCCTAAGTCATTTTTGTAGAAATTCGAGGCACTTTGGTATCTTCAAAGCATTGAACGCACACCCACTAAATATTGTGAAATGTACTTCAATCCACATGTAAGTCGAGCAAGGAGGCTTGTAAAACATTTTCCCATTCAAAATAGGCAATTGTAGGAGTTAAAACAATCATTAATGGCATTCTGGAAGTTGTTGGCACGTTCTGAGGCATTCTAGAATTTTTTTTGGAAATCTGAGGTACTTCTGGATAAGGGAGAAAAGAGGTCCTAAAGGTCAAAATCATACAAGACACAAATAACACCAAAAACGATAAGGGAACCACCCAACTTAGAAGTTTTATGGATTTTTAGAATGTTGGACACATGAAGAATAACATGGAGATGATGAAAAACATACCCAAGGCAAAATGGAGACAAAAGGGAAAAGGGTGAGGGATAGGACATGCAATTGTTGAGCTACAGCTCATATGGACTACCTAGAACTCAAACCTAGGACCATCCATTTGCTACTGGAGTGCTCTACCAACTAAGCTATTAGTCCCTTATGGCCAACCCATCATCGGTCCGGGTGTGGCTTACTTCCAACACCCACTTTAACCCACACTGCAGGTGCTTGGGGCTCCTAGCTTGGCTTTGATACCAATTGTTGAGCTATAGCTCATATGAACTAGCTAGGAATTGAACCTAGGACCATCCATTTGTTGCTAGAGTACTCTACCAACTGAGCTACTGTGCCCTTGTGGCCATCCCATCGTCGGTTCGGGTGTGTCTTACTTCCAACAACAATATCTTGTAGTAGAGTGAAATCCCACAAAACATATAAAATGCCAAAAAAAGTAAAGGAAAAACCCTCCAAACTTAGAATAACAATGGATTTTTCTATTCTCAACACATTTATAGGATCACGAGGGAAGGAAAAAGGCAAAACTTCGGCAAATTCACCAAATAAGCAAGGACGAAGCATTTGGAGAAATTCTTGTGGGGAAAAGAAAAATTTAGCTGCTTTCAAAATGGGCTCAGGAAAGAGGACCTCCCTAACCCTTGGAGAGTGGTGGTTTATGTGTTGATCAGGTATGTTACTCTCGAAGGTACGTACAAAGGAGTGTACTACTATCATTTTCCTATGTTGAACCACTTGAGACATAGAATAAAATTAAACTTCCATTTTTCCTATTTCAATCCCTTGAAAATCTTGTCCATGATGTGCTTCTTAACAAGGCAGAGCTCCCACTGCACCAAGTTTTAATCTCTTTTCTTTATAGGAATCAAGTTGTTAAAACCCATGTCTGTGTTGTCTTCCCTAGAATCCTCAACCTTGTTGAAATTTACCCTAGACCTATCAAGGACTTTATCGGTCTAAAGGAGTATTCCCCCCTAACCATATGCATTCTTTCCCCTCTAAGGATCCCCAATCATCCTTTGATGATAATCCGTTCCCCTTGCCTCTAGAATTTGATGTCTTAGTTGGGTTCTATAAGGGGCCAAGAGTGGTTAGAATCTGTATCCCCTCAACTAAATTTGAACCTGAAGGGTCTACTCCATTTATTACAGTTTCATGAAACTCCCCTACCAAGAGCCCAGACAAGGTGGCTTCCAAGAAGAATAAAATAAATAAGTTGGAAGAGGCCCCTCTAAACCTCCACAGCATTTTGTCCTTTTCCAATAAGAGACTCACTATCCCAAAACCATGGATATGTCTATTAATTGCAATGGCTATGTAGAATTAGCCGACAAAGTGAACAGATTGGAGGAAGCCCTTAATCTATAGAACAGAGTCTTGAAGGGCCTCATTGGTCAGATGAAATCCATCAGCGAAAGTCCTCAGGGGATTTGAGACAACAAAAGACTTGACAAGAATAATAGCACAGAGGGAGGTTATGAACTTTGGACAGATCCCATTAGACTCAAAGCAAACAACAAAGGTTGGAATAGAATGGAGAAAATACTATTGGTGATGGAGAGGAAGCAAGACAAAGTCACAAAAAGTTTGGTCGAGGTTATTTCTTTTAGCAAAAACACCATCAAGAATTTAGCCACTATCCTATTCATCCTACAGAATGAATTGTAGAAGAGAAAACATAACATTGTTGGAGATGGCCCTGCTAGAAGGACACAGACCAAGATGATTGCATATACAGCCAAGGCTATTTATATTTATGACGGCACATTGGGTGTCTTATTTGAGGACCATTTTAATTTTATGGCTAAGGAGTTGAAAGTGACTTCAAGGTTGTAGATGTTGGTAGAACATGGGTAGTTGGTCTTTCTTTATACCTTTTTATCTATGGTCTATTTTCTTGTTGCTCCTTCTAGTTACTGTTATTCTTTCCTATTTGTCTTGCACTTCATGGGACTCATTTCATGAGCCTTAGGGCTGTACTTTTGTAAAAAGGTGGGGCTCCTTTCAAAACCTCTTTACCTTAATAAAAAACATTATCTTCAACAAGCAATTTGCCATAGTCAACAATAGCAACTCCACTAAATAAAATAAATATTTAAAATAACAAATATATCAAACAAGCCATGTGAACATACATGGGATACATTAACAAGGTGGAGTAAAAATTATCTAAAATAAATATCTAAAACCCACTTGGGTCAAATAGAAACTTCCAAGGCTTTAATTAAAACAAATAGAATATATAATTCATATTTAATAAAAGCTAAAATTGAATTAAAATAAATAAAAGGGAACTTAAATTCATGAATTAATACACTAATTCACAATTCCACCCCATTCCAAGAAGTGTGGAAAACATCACAAACTCACATAGAAGACAAAATAACTATGGAGATACAAGCATATGCACTCACAAGCATCACTGGGTCTCTCATGATCAAAGTGATAAGGCATATTAGTTTAAACATGGGTAGACTTCTCGATACTCCATGGAGTGAAGTGAGACGGTTAAATGATCCATGACAATCTACTCCACATGCCTCTAGTTGGCCAATCATATTTTATAGTCTTACACACTCAATGCACATATCAAATCTTATCTCAAAAAACATAGTCAAAGCAACATGTTAAACAAATATATCAACATGTTTTCATACATGAAAATCAAGGCACATTCATAATATCACAAAGTATTTTTCTCAATGAACATAGTCATACTATGGAGCATGACAATCAAACATTTTATCAACATCCTACATAATTAGGATTACATCATAACTCAATACACTAATCATAATTAGCCTCATAATCAACATAGAATTATCTAATCAAATTTATGCAAACACACAAGATGACATCATAATTGCCAAGTATGACTCAATAAAAATATGGATATAATTATGAACATATGATCAATACTAGGTAGGGTTAGCACATACACGATCATAGACATTTCACATTAATTAATCCATTACATACATACACATAGATCAACTATCAATCCATTACATCGTGAAAACATGCTAAAGCATAAGCATCATAATCAAGTTGGATATGACAAGTCAAAGAATGATTAGGCCTTACAAAAAATCCCTAAAGTAGGAACAAAAGTTGCAAGCCTTATCTAACTTTAGGAAGAACAAAAGGAGGGATTTAAGGTCGATAGACCAAAGTTTTCATCATTTAAGAAGTCTAAGTTGTTTAATGGAAATAAGAAATTCAAGGAATTCAAGGGAAACCAAAATGTCTAAAATTTTGGTCCTAATGCAAATAGAAATGAGAACCTACTGCAAACTATAACACCAATGCAAATAGGAACCAAAACCCAAGGTTAAATTAGTGCAATATTAGTAACTAAGGTCAAAAGGACGTGCCTCCTAATGTCTCCTATTTCTTTGTGAAGAAAACCATTACGCTAGCATATGCCCTAGACAAAATGAATGCTAAGGAAACATTGGTCATATTTGTCAACAACGACAAAATTGCCCAAATAGGCCACCATCTCCTATGCAATGCATTCATGTAGTGGTACATAATCATCAGGTCAAGCACTAGCTAGCACCTATTGAATTTCAAGGTATGTGTCTTGGACTACCTTTTAGTCTATTGATAGATACTTGCTCTCTTGAATGATTCAATTTTCCACAAGCATTGAGGAAAATTGATAGATCTACCTAGTTCATTAAGCACATGTGGTATGTAGTATATAGAAATAACCAAGTACATTAGGTCCAAAAGTGCCTTTTTGAGGCTCAATTAATGCTACCCACTTTCACCACTTATGTGAAATTGTATGAGGCCTCTCTTGGGTTGTATAATGTCATCTTAGGAACTAATTAGTTGTATGACCACAAGGCCCTTTTTGACTACTTTGTTAAAATAATACAATGTTTAAATGAATTTGGTAATAGGGTTTTACTTCAAGGTAGTCTGAGACTAATAAGTGTTAGAAATGTTAGTACTATGCAATTGAAAAGGGCACAAAGGAAAGGATGCTAAGTGTATGTAGTTAAGATAGAAGAGGTAGAAGAAAGAAGACTTGACATTTGAGGAATATGAATGAAAAGTACTCATCAAAGTACATACACGTGTAAACATCATAAACCATATCTTAGTGTGGGTTAGAAAATATATATGCATAAGGAAAATCATGCCCTTAAGAAGGAACCCTAGGCAAGAGATCACATAAGAAGCTAACATAGAAAGATAATCATTGCGTATGACATCATCATAGGAGAAAAGAGAGTAATCATTCAAATAAAAAGAGCAATCCATTACAATGTTTAGATCTAATATGAAGATAAAAAAATTAGAAAAGGATTAGATTTGAAGCCCTAGGAGAGAAGGAAAAAACTCTAGGGAGGAAAACCCTAGAGGGTTCAAGAATTTTAGGTTCACCAAACAAAATGTGAGAAAAAAATCACATTAACATAAATGTCCTAGGGTAAATCAATTACTTAGTATTGATAAAAAAATAACCTTAGGATAAAGTCATGAAAAAATCTATTGAAGTGACTAGGAATTTAAATAAATAAATACAAGGTACTTAGCTCTTGGTTTAATGTTATTTGACTTAGATGTTCCCAATCGATTTTCCCTTGCATAAAAAATAAGGGCCTATCAAACAATTACATATGGATTAGCAAAATTTTGGTTTGACTATGTGGGTCACTTCCACAACTATGAAACTCCCTTGCTCGTTTATGGAATTGTCATGTATTTGTGGATCAGCCCCTTTTATGTAGATCTAAACTTTAACTACAAAGCTAATTTTTTCGGTCTAAAACTTGCTTGCCTTGATTTTTGAAACCAACATAAAAAAATGTTGGTGTGGATAGAGGAGTTTGCTATACCAAGAATATTTCTCCCTTTTTTCGAACTCTTCGATATTGATTTAGTGGTGGTCCAATGATTAAAGATACCAATCATTCATATAGTATACCTAGGATGCCATGCAAACATTAATACTCTTATGATGATGCAATGAATAACAAAACTTTCTTGCTAGGTGCTAGATGTGTGCTAGATATTCTCTAAAAGTTTCAAATGAACTAGGGTTTGTCTTTAATTACAACACCCTAGCATGCAATTCAAATATTTCATGCTCTAAGTCAACTAATTGGAGAGGAAATGCTTGTGACCAAAATTAAAATTTGAATTTGGAAATCTAGGTTAATTTCCATACATCACATAACTGACCTAAGTTAATTCCACAATCTGCAAATATAAACCAAGGTAATGGATGGATAAACTACAAATTAGGTCCAAACTTGAGAATAATTGCAAATGGAATTAGACTCGAATCATATTATTTTCTAACTTCCACATAAAATACATTATGTTTGCACACTAATCATTACATTAGAGATAAACAAGTCAAAGTGAGCACAAAACCAAGGGGAAACATACAAGGAATACAATTTTCAACATTACAATAACCTCTAGTTGGGTATTATAAAGATTACATTATTGGATGTATTTTATTGCATGATACTATGATAACATGGATGGTCATTATAGATCTTCTCTGTGTAAGGAACTATTTACCTTGTCTTGTAAATCATGATTTAAGAAATATCACAATTCTTAGGAAGTTCAAATATGGGAAAAAAGACTAGAAAATTGTGAGGACTACTATGACAAGTATAGACCAATCAAGAAAGCTATTGGTGTGCTTAGCATAACTAGCCATTTCAACTCAAGAGACAATATCACAATGAGTGTTGGATGATTAAACATGATTTTGTGAGAAAAATATTAATAATTTTATTTTCTACAAAAAAAAGTGTGATTATGAGTTAATTGATTTAGATGTCTTATGAGTCAATTGATTTAGATGTCTTAAATCATGACAATTTTAACATCTTAAACTATAGAGAGACAATATCACAATATGAGTGTTGGATGATTAAACATATGATTTTGTGAGAAAAAAAATAGTAATAATTTTATTTTCTACAATAAAGTGTGATTATGAGTCAACTGATTTAAATGTCTTTAAGTGATGACAATTTGTAACATGTTAAACTAATATGAGATTAGTTGGATTTTATTAATAAAACTTAAAAGAGGGTTTTACTCTTATAAAATTGGTCAAATTTTGATTATGATATGATGATCAACTCTCGGCATGTTGGTGCAAAGGAAGCACTAGAAGGTTCGACATGATAAGAATAATCCGTATCGCCTTGGAAACTAGTGCTTACAAGATGCACAAGCTAAGTGGTGAATTGCTACACAAGAAATTCAAACATGAGTAGGCTCAAGGCCTTCTTTGAGCAATTGTAGCAAGGAGACCATGCAAATATGGCCCACTAATTCAAACATGAGTAGGCTCAAGGCCTACTTTGGGCAATTGTGACAAGGAGGCCATGCAAATATGCCCCACTACGGTAGAAGGTAATAAGGTGTGGTTGCAAGTATTTTTATTTGTTTATCTAGAAATCATGTAAATTTCAAAGATCCCTTCAAGCCTAGGTGGTGAGAGCCATATGTCAATGCCAAGTTCCTATATTAGGCAAGAACAACGAGTCCCCAAATGTGAAAATTTCTCTTACATAGATCTATATAGTATAGTAAAGTGGTTGCATTATTTGCGAATTCATTCATGCGATGTGAAGGTATCCACAATGTCTCGAGAGTTGCACACAAATACTATCACATGATATCATACTTTACATAGGTTAAGCAGTCTTAACATACGTGAGACTCACAAGCGAAATATGAGACTACAAAAGGGAGATGGAAAAGGATCTCCAGCATATGGAGGATGGTTGGTAGTATAATGCTAATGTAATCTAATGTGAAATAAATCGCGTCTAGTGGGAGGGGAGGGGATAGATTTGCACAAACAAGAGCAAATTTACATAGAGGTATGCTACCAACAATTATGAAGTCGATGAATGCTTCTTGCAAGGTTGATCTCTGCAAAAACGTGCATATCCTAAAAAAGCAATGGAGGAGGATTAACTAAGATGAGGCTACATCGAATGACAAGATGGTTGGTGCATTTGCAGTTTGTGGAGTATGGTTGGTGAATAATATAGTTGGTGTGTGCCCTACATAAATCCTATACAATTGGGAAGTGACGCTTATTAACTCACTTTGAAAATTGTAAAGATTTGAGAGTCCTATGAGATCACTCACAATAAATAATATTTGCGCGAGAGAAAATTTGAAATAAGTTCGAGGAAGATCTACGAAGGACTGGGCTTACTAAAGAGAGTAGGAGAGTTTGGCGGGTTTATGGTGGACAGGAGGGGCCACGCAAAAAGTTATGAGAAGGAAGAGAGTGCTGGGGAATCTTGATAGGGGGCATAGGGAAACAAGACATGAGAGACCACAGATTATGATGTTCCTATCCAATGCAACTGAAGTATAGAAGAAAAAACCTTGAAGTTACAAATAAACAAAAGGCCTAAGTTTCTAATAATTATGTACATTACAAACGGAAAAAAAAAACCTTAAGTTGCTTTCATTCAGCAAATGAAGAAAGTACTGATTCTAACGAAGAAAGAGACTTCAGTTATCCTTTCACACAAGTTATACCAGGGTTTATCCAACAAGAAGTCCAAAAAACTTTTAATGCTCAACACTTCATGATTGGTTTGTACTTGGGTTTAGAATTCCATTTGATGGAAGCCTTCAATGCCAAATACTACAAAATGATGTCTAAACCTTGTAACCATTTCTCAGCTTTTGACAGTTATACAAATACATTCAGCTTACAGCTATTATAAAGGTGTTAGAATTTATGCCGCCGCAACAATGATTCTTAAATTTTTACAGAGTTTATATTTATGAGGCAATTAAGATTGCATCCATAAGAAATATTTCAGATTTTCACCCCCAAGAATGGCACATTTGTCAACAATAAGAAAATAATTATTGGAGTATAGTTTGACCTCTTTTTATATTTAAGACTTGAGAAAGACACAAATTCAACCACATAACCCTAGGTCCAATTTCTCAGCTTGTAACAGTTCTTCAAAACATCCAGCTTAAATCTAGTGTTGAATTTCCTCCTCCATAAAAATGATTCTCAAATCTTTGCACAGATTTTCTATTTGCAAAACACTTAAATTGCATCCACACTGTAAGTATAAAGTATTTCAAAATTTAACCCCAAGACTTGCAAATTTGACAACAGCAAGACAAGAATTGCATGTCTTTCAACAGTAATGCCAGAATTATTTCAGAAGTACACTTCAACCTCTTTTTATATTTAAGCATTGAAACAAACATTACTTCAACCATTTAAATTATTCACCTTGGTCCCAATGCCAATTACAAGCCCTTTACAAAAACCAATACAAACGTCAACCATTAACCGTCCCAAGATGAGCCAAAAGACTCCAAATATTAATAGCAAGTAATACAGTCTTAAACATATAGTGATAAATCAGAACATGAATATCTTTCTTATTATTCATTAAAAATAGAGCCTTCTAAAAACCATGAATCTTGATTTTATCCTTCTTCACCAAACCAGCCTACAAAAGAGTTAAAAAAATAACAATCAGTGCAACATTCCATAAAACAGCACAAAACAAAAACTTAATTTATTATGGCAATTATACACATGAGAACCAGAAAACTTACATTGATAAGGAACTGTGAAGCATTCTTCCTCTGATCACCTTGAAGTTGGATAACCTACAAAATAGACGTTTTTGAATGAGGAACAGTGTGGATAAAGATTTCATAGTTGCCAGTCCATGACAGAAAAAGCAATGTATTGTACCTGCCCCAGCTCTGGATCCTGTACTACAGTACCATTGCAACAGAACTCTTTCTTGAAATCTTTGAGAATTTTGTTGTAATTGTATTCCTTTCGAAGCCCTTGAATGGTAGTCAGGCTCTTTCTACCGTTTCGCTGCTGTATGCGAACATGTACATAATCCTTTGCACCCGATCCAACATCATCTGTTTCTGACTCCTTGAATGGGTCTGTAACAGGTGAAGAGGAATTCAGGAAAGTGCGACAATATGGCAAAAGTTTTCTTAGCAGCACCATTTGCAATTTGATAAAATACTAAAAACTTTATCAGGGGGGAAGAATAACACAGTAAAACTTGATTTGACTCCATTATTTATGATGGTGCTTGAAAAGTGGAAGGCCATTTATTATTTAAAAGGGAGTTAGTTGAGGTGTCTTTTCAAAAATAATTTTAAAACCAAAAAATAAGTCATTAGAACAGGTCATGACAAAAAAAAAAGACAAAATGTGTCCCCAAGTGGGTGCACTATTATTTAAAAATTTATTACACAAGCTATGGACCAACCCTTTATTTTCCTTGCATTTGAAACACCCGTTGTGTGATTAGTTTTAATGATAGCTTTTCATATCACTTTAACCTTTAAAAACAAAATTCTTAGCTTGAACAGATAGTCTTCCTATTGTGGGAATTTGATTGTCTGACCTGGGTTTACGTAGATGTGGAAGAGCCATCAACATGAGATGACCAACCACTGGCATCCTTCCTCTAAATATGAACATTCACAAACAAACTTGATGTTGAAACAACACCCATAAGTATGGAATAACATAGGTTCTAGGAGAAATAACTATCCATGCACCCAAACACGTTAGGAAAGACCTAATAAGTGAAAGCTTGGAAGAGTAAACCAAATTTTGGCATTCAAACAATTTAGCATTAGATGCACTGGATGATTCACTTGAAAATGGGAACCTAATACAAGTTTGTTCAAATCAACTCAAAACATGGGACCCTAATACAAGTTTGTCCAAATTAAAACAAAACAAAAAAAAGCAGAATTTTCTGTTTGCAAAACCTTGCCAATTCTTTGTCCATAGTAACTGAGCACTTGGATACTTAAGGCAAACACAATTATAAAAATACTAGATACATGGTCCTTGAATCCCGATAACCTAAGGTGTGATGAAACCATTCCTCGAGTTTAGGAACTAGTTCCTCTTTTCTATTAAGAACTGCTCAGTATCAGAACTTTTTTTTAATATGATAATATATCCAGCGATATAAAAAACTCAAAGAAGCAGACTGTGGAACTAGCATGAGCTATTTAACTGGAGTAAGATGTGTATTAGTAAAACAAGAATACTAATAAAGGTTTTAATTGTGATACTGATTACCAGACTACCATCTATAATCCCATACAATCAAACCAAATTGAAATTATACAATCTGAAGAGCTCACAGACAGGAAAATGAACTCCATTATTCAATTCAGAACAGCTACTTAACAAAATAAAAGAACAAACGACCAAAGATATAGTGCATCAGTTGCAAATGCAGTGAATAAGGAGTTTTCTAGCAAAACCGAATCCAATTCTGCTTGCTGCATACCGCTGTTGCATATTCTCAATTGACAAGGGCAGGTGCAAGTCTGACTGCATCCTCAACATGTGAGTACATTTGCAAATCATGGGTGAATCTGACCGCACCCTCAACAGATGAGGGCTGGTGCATTGAATGTAACCTCAATGAATGAGAGCTGGTGCAAAACTTGGGGTGAAACTCAAAATAAATTTACAAGAAAAAAATATACTAAACTGTTTAAACCAATCACATAGTGGTGACCATGTTCAAACCAGGTGATCCCCGTCAACCTAGATACATGGGTCTCAGGTGCATGCTTGGTCAAATTCCGGTGTAACTGCACCCTCAATGGATGAGGCCAAGTGGAAGTCTTATCATAGATTAATGAATCCAATCTCACAGATTTCACCAAGTAATCCCAGAAGCAATATAAGTGTATCAGGTACATGTCTTGGGGAAAATTTGACTGTAGCTAAACAAAAGGGGCCAGGTGGATTTAAACGAAGCCTCAATTATTGAAGGTGGGTGCAAGTTAGGTGGATTGGACTAGACCCTCAATGCGTGAGGGCAGGTGAATATCACAGTGAATTTGATTTCACATTTAACAGATGGGGTTCATTGCAAGTCTTGGGTGTAACCTCAATGGATGAGAGTTGGTGCAAATCTTGAAGAGTATTTGACCATGAATTTGACAGAAAAAGTATTCCAGACCATCAAATCTACTCACACGGGGATGACCCAGTTCAACCAGGTGATCACTTTGTCAACCCAGCTGTAATCATACATGGGTTACAGGTGCATTCATACATGAGTGACAGGTGCATGTCTTGAGTGAATTCCATTGTATGCTAATCTCAGTTCAAGAGATGAGGCCAGATAAATTTGACCACAGCCTCAATGGACGAGATGAAGGGGAAGCCTTGGGTCGAGTATCCTAGAACAAACATCCTAGATCATGAATCCAATTCCACACAGATCGTGTCATGTATGCAATCATATTTGTCTGCACTCACCAGATGAGGCCAGCTGAATTTGAAATCACCCTTAACGGGTGAGACCAGCTGGATTTGAAAACACCGTCAACCAATAAGGCCAGGTGGATTTGAGAGCACCCTCAACCAATGAGGTGAGGTGGATTTGAGAGCACCCTCAACCAATGAGGTGAGGTGGATTGACCACACCCTCAAAAATAATATCAGGTGGATTTGACTGTAAAACTTACAAAATTAATATCCTATATCAAAGAATACAATCCCATGGGGGTCAACTAGTAAACTCCAAAGCAGTCATACATGCTTCTCCAGTGGAAGTATAGGGGGTGAATTTGACTGCACCCTCAACGAATGAGAGCAGGTGGATTTGACTGGATTTGGCTATACCCTAAATAGACGAGACCAGATGGAAATCTAGGAGTAAATTTCACAGAAAATTCAACAAAATAAATATCATAATCACAAGTCTTGAAGTAAATTTGGTTATACCCTGAACTGATGCAATCTGGTGAATTTGACTGTATTCTGAATAGAAAAGCTCAAATACAAATATTGGGGGGAATTCGGATGAATTTGACTGTGCCCTAAATGGGCAATTGGCCAGATGCAAAAGTCTTGGGTGGAAATTTGATTGTACCCTGAATAAATGAGGCCAGGTGGATATGACTGTACACTCAACAGATGAGATTACGTGGATTAAACTGTACCTTCAATGGAGGAGGGAAGATGCAGGTCTTGAATAGAAATTTGACAGTACCCTAAACAATTGAGGTCAGGTGGGTTTAACCGTTACTGAACGAGGGCAAACCCAAGTCTTGGGTGGATTTGATTGTAGCCTCAACGGATGAGGCGAGGTGCAGTTCTTCAAAATCTTATGTTGATTAAAGCAAATAAATTTAATAAAGCCATTAACAGATCCAAAACTTTCAAAAACATGGAAAAGAAAAGCATTAAAGCTTACCGAAGGTGGGGATTTGGACGTCGAGATCTGACATGAACTTCCTCTGACTCGAACTGTTGACCTCTGTAAACACTATCTGATGCAGCGCTCTCGCAATACAAAGACAATAAAACAAAGCAAATTTGCGTATGAAGAGCAAGGGGTGATGTATTATATATATGAGGAACCGTTATGCCCACGAATACCGACCGACATACAATCTAATATTTTTTTTGTTATTTAATAATTGTGTGGACCAGAAATTCCACCTAATTATTCCTTGGTGTAAATCTTAAGTCGTTGAACGAGATGAGATAGCGTAGCACTTTCAATTGCTTTTGGAGTCCCACTGGGCCACTTGGGAATAAAACTAATGGTAATGGTGAAATTAGCATATTATTTTTCATTTAGTTTTGTGTTTGTAGTATTTTGATGTAATTAGTTGATAGGTTTTTATATGTAAGCATTATAGTGTTTGGAATTGTCTCACGCCGAAAAAAATTCACGCTGGAAATTTTTTTAAACTCGTGGTTGTTCCTATTGGCGTATTCCTTGAACATCCTATGGGTGCAAGTGCTAGTAATTAGCTGATAGGCTTTTATATGTGAGCATTATAGTCCTAGAAAAATTGTCTCATGTCGTAAAGAACATTCATACCAGATTTTTTTTTTTAAACTTGTCGGTTGTTCCTATCGGCGTATTCCTTAACCTCCTATGGGTGCAAGTGCTAGTATATTGATAAGTGGTATATATTTGTGTTAGATTTCGCTCATAATTTTATACTTATTCATCTTTATTTATCTTTTTTTTTTTACTTCATTTGTACTGATTTTTATATATTTTTCCTCCACCTCAAACATTTTATCCCTTCAACAGCATCTCGCTCAAGGGATAAGAAATTCAAATAATCGAAGGAAAGATGGAATACACTAATCCTCTTGTGTATACAAAATATAGACTAGAAATAAAGATTTCAAATACAATTGTAAAACCCTTAATCTATATTAAATGCAACCTTTGACAAAGCAAGAAATTGAAAATGAAAGATAAATAAACACAAATTTACCAAACTTTGATGAACATATTGCACCGTAAAGGTGGATTCACTCAAAATGTTGAATTTGGTTGCTCAAACCAGCAACATGACGTTGCTTCGAAGGTGATTGATTAAAATTGTCTCCTAATAGGTCAATCAATAGACTTCTAGGAAGGGGGGTCAACAATGGAGATCTGATGCCAGATGGACGGTCCAAATCAAGTTGGTTGGATAGTTGAAGGATGGAGGGAGGAAATTAATTGAGATTTCTAATTGATTTTATTTATTTATGTGAGATGGTTATAGAATGGGTGGATGAGAATAAAAGACATTTTTTATTTCTTTTATTCATTTTCAGGTAGTTATGAGAGGGATTTAATTAATTAAATCATGTGTAAAATGGATATTAGGACTTAGGAAAATGATTTAGGATTTAGGGAAAATTAGGAATAATTAGGATAATGATGGAATCATGTCTTGAAACTGGGATAATTGGGATAATGTAATAAATCATAACAATGAGGGTATAATTGATCAGGATTAGGGGATTTAATCAGGATTAGGAGATTTAATCAAGATTAGGATAATTATGATAGTTTAGGGATAATTTGGATGATATAAGGAATTAGGACTTGGTTTTGAGTGAATTAGGTCTTGGTAATTTTTAAGCGTCTACATTTTGCCCCTTTTTGAGACGATGTTGCAACTGAATGAAGTAATGTCATTTCAAAGAAGAATAAAATATAAATTTGGGATGGAAAAGGATGGGGCTTATAAAAAAGGAGGATGCAATGATGCCCCCTCGAGAGGATAGGCAAGTGGCAAGATATGGGTAGGTTCTCAAAATGGATAGAAAAGAAGGATGAGACTAGTGGATTAGATGCAAATGAGGGAGGAAAGGATAGTCATGTTGATTCAGTGTGCGCAACCTAATGTTTGATACAGCACTTGACGTTATGCACCATGATACAAAGTCCATGGTGATGATGTGACAAATGCATAAAGGATTGAAGTCGCAAGCAAACATATGCCTATGGCACCATGGTATGAAAGACCATGATGTCTGAGTAGTAGGTATGCTATAAGGACCGATACAGATGCAAGATAAAATGATAACACACACACAAGAAAAACAAGAAAACATGCATAAATGATGCAAAGACAAACACGATGTTGCCCCTAACCAAGATGAAAATCGATGACTTGATTGATGATGATGATGATGATGATAGCATTGTTGATGTGGGAATGATATATCTTGAGAACAACACGAGGATAGTGTTATTGTGTGGGAATGATATATCCCAAGAACAACACAAAGATTGGGAATGATATATCCCAATGATAATGTTTGATTGACCTAAGTTGATTAAGATTTTATAGCAAGGTTGGGAACAAAAATCGATGAATGCTTTAGGATGATAGGATAGATTGCTTGGCAAGATTTGTGTGGGTTAGGATTGCTTGGGATTATGGCATTGGATTACTTGGGATGATGACATTGGATTAATTTTAAAGGATTGCATTAGATTGCTACATTGGATTATGCTGGATGGGATTGTTGTCTCCATATGATAGTGAGTGACAAGGGATTTACACAGGTGGGAGCTATGTTGATGTAGGATGATGGGATTAATGAATTGGATGGATGGATTAAGGGACTGTCGATAATGGATGGAAAGGAAGATGGAAGGTGGATGGATGGATTATGGGATTGCCGATAATGAATGAAAAGGAGGATTGATGATAAATGGATGGAAGGGTGAAGGATGTGACCTCCAAGGACTATGTCGCTTAGGGATAACATGACCCTATTTTGTAAATGTCGTTCAAGATGTTGGATTAAAGAGATATAATATATGGCATAAGCTATAAGAGGATGGTTACAGGATTCATTATAGAAGGATTTGGGATGTCAATAGTTTTCCAAAGCATTTATCAAAATCATGCCTCAGTCCTTATCAAGATCAAAGTTGAGTAGGAGGGATGATGAAGGGGAATGATAGAGAGGATCTATGGATATGGTGGAGTACGATGATATCAGGGGGATAGGATAGGATAGATGATACAACTTGTCCCTAAGTGCAAAGTTCATCAACAATCAATTTACACATGATGCTTGTGAATGGGTTTTCATCATGGTACTTATCCAAGGTGCCATGAAAATGGTTTTCACCATTGAACAAGTGATTTCTCTTTACTATTTTGTTCTTTTTAATTTTTTTCTTTTTTCATTTTTTTTTATTTGTTGATTGAATATCATTAATAATCTGATACTCAAAGGGTCTTCACATGTCCCTAACTACTGAAGCTAGTTGATGTAGATGTGCTTGTCATAACATGCCAATAATGTCCTACTTGAAGTAACTGCTTTGTGAGGATTAAAGTGCTCTTATACAATCTGTTAATGTTTGTGTGATCTTCATCAATAACTAAGTTGGCCTTATCTGAATGCTTACATTTTGACAAAGGACCATCATAGCCCTTATGGTGAAGCGTTGCTGCCACAAAATGATAGATTTGGGAGTTGGATTTTTTGGATTTTAGACATGATTTAGAATTTGGATGGAAGGTATCGGATGTCAAATTAGGTGATTGTGATGTATTTGGTTTAGGCTGATAGGTTGGAGGTGTAGATTGGTTTGGCAAATTTTTGACTCACTGAACTTGAGATGGTGGATTATGGAATTTGGATTTGGAATTATGAAGTTTGGAAGTGGGACTAGGATGGAAATTAAGACCAACATTCTTGTACAAATTGTAATGTGGTGAGCACCTATTATATGCAAGGTGCTTCTTTTGATTTTTATAGCTTGTTGTATTTGGATAATTTACTTCATTTGATCTGCTTAGTCCATTTTGTTTTGGGACCCATATTGTTTTTATATGCTTTCCTTGATTTTTGACTTTATATACTTTTAACATTTGATTTGAAGCTTTTACTTTGTAGGCTCTATAATTTTGTTGCTCCTAATCGAGGGGTGGAAAATGTGGAGGATAAATTTTGCTAGTAGAGATGGTGGAAGTGGAAGGATTGTTCACAACAAGCTTATTGTAGGGGCTATGAATGGTCCCTATTGAGATGATCTCACTAGATGAGGTTGCCTTAGTGATTGTTGAAGTATCACTAACACCACTAGATTGCTTAGATAATTGCTCGTTGATGCTACAAACATGATGATGTAGATTGAGATAGGCTCTAGGATGCCTTGCTCATGAAGGCCCAATCCTTTTTTCTGTGATAATCCATGCTTTTACAAATCTTGTTTGCAATAGGATATGTGTTATTTTTGAAACATGATGCTAGCTCGTTGATAGTTGCTAAGAATATTCAGAATTTGCTATTGTTTCCTCGGCGAGTAACTTTGCTTAGTGAAAGTGGTAGATCCTATTTGACCTTGATTATTGTTTATGTTTGTCATTCCTTGATCATTTGAATGTTCGATATGATCAGATGTGACTTTCTTATCTTCATTCTTGAAATTATTAAGATCTTGATTACCATAATGGTCATTAGGATTTTGCATGATATGATCAATGTCATTTATATGATTGTCTATATTTTCCTAGGAACCAAGTGTTTCATCATAAGAAGTGAATGTTGTTGGATGATGGATAGAACTATTTGGATAGTCAATAGGATCATTTTGGACTTATTGATTATGGATAGCATAAAGTTGGATGAGAGGATCATCTTGGTTCTCTTGATCATAGCCAAGGTCTAAGTCATAAATGGGGGTGGCTTGGATAGTGTACTCTTGAATATTTTGGATAATTTGATCTTGAATAGCTTGGATAACTTGATCTTGATTTAGTTGAGTGAATGATTGATCCTGCTTTTTATTTGATTCTAGACATAGCTCTTGAGTTTGGATGAAAATAAAAGTTTCTTGGATGGACTTGATAGGTTTGAAATCATTGACAACATTGTTGCATAATGGATTTTGACTTGATCTCATGGTAAAATACTCTTGAATAGGCTTAATAGGCATTGAATGGCATGATGGTGTTTGATGGATAGACATGACACTAGGAGGCTCTTGTTCAAGTGTAATATGCTTGGGATTGATAAGATCTTTACATGATGTCACTTGATCATGGATGGGTATGTTATTTGGCTTTTGATTGCATGGTGTTATTTGTTGGATAGGCATGGTACCATATGACTCTTGGATAGGATTGGAACAAGTACACTCATTAGCATAAGGATTTCTAGTTTGACATTATTCTTGTGCTAATATTCCTCGAAGGAAATCTAAAAAGGATGATTTGGATGTAGTGGGTTTGGATAGTGGACTCAAGTTTTGGATGGATGGATGGTTGGGTTGATGGGATGAGCTAGAGTGTAAAGATGAAGATGAGGGATCTGCATAGGATGTGTAAGATATGGAGTGCTCACATGAGGTTGGGTTTGGAAACATGGATTGGACATAAGGACCTTACTCTAAGCTGGTGCTTCCCTTATCAAGAGAATCATAAGGATAACTAATAGATAAGTGTTTGGGAATGGCATAATGGCTAGTGCTAGTTGGTTCTTGATTATAAGGCTCTTTCATGTTCATGAGTGAAGGATGAAAATTCATGGCAAGTTTGTGATCAATAATCTCATCATCAAAGCTATTTTTATCAAGATATTCATCTTGATATATAAGACTATCATCATCATCATTGATAAAAGGATTTTTGACTTCATTTTGATAGAATATTTGATCTAATGAATGCATAGGTGGAGGGATTTCTTTGATTATGATTTTGAGATTTGCATTGGCTTCACGGATGGTAGTAGGAATAGGGGTTCTATCTTGCATAATGAAGTTCTCAAACCAAGGGTCCGTGGTGGAAATTACAAAGGATAAAAAGGTGTTTGGATGCAACTAGGATGCAGTTGGATTTGGTAAGCTTGGCACTGTACACTCAAAAATGTGACTCGATAACTCGAGGCAGTCGAGTTATCTTTTATGGAGCACACAGACCCTTCTCCTTGCCAAGGGCAAATCTCTCTCTCTCTCTCTCTCTCTCTCTCTCTCTCTCTCTCGTGGTAGAAGCCAATCAAGAGGAGGTGAGATATGGGGGCAGTCCTACTTGCTTGGGAGCTAGACTTCGTAGAGAATGATCGGTTGGTCCTAGGACCTTTCCTAGGGATTGTTTTCTATGTTACACTTAGTGACCATGGTTGTAGAGATAATGATATAACCTGAAGGTTCACTAGTTACTAATCTCCTATTTGGTTGTCTGTTGTAATTGTTTATGAGTCTAATGTGTCAGAATCTTTATTCTCCTACTTGAAGGAGTTGTTATATGTGATGTCTTTGTTCAAACAACCTAAACCTATGTTCTTGTTATTGAATTGTTGGTTGTGCTTGTTGAGGCCTAGGGTGGATAGCTGCAATCTCCTCTAGGATCCCCCTCACGCACTCACCTCTAAGTCCAGGGTACATCCATATGCCTGAATGAAGAGAATTGGTTTGAGCTTACCATGAGTTGACTTTGCATTGACTTAGTGTGTATACCTAAGGTTTGCTTTGATTTTCATTCTATTTGTTGGAGAGATTGACCTTGTGATGGGATCAAGGGATTTTACACTTGTTTCTTTTGGGTTTTCTAGTTTTCTATTGTTTTTGGTATTTTTTATGTTTTTGAATGAATGTAACTAAATGTATGCAAGTGATATTTTTGTTCTTTTCTATGATTTTTGGAATGAAAGTGAATTAATTAATATAGGAAATCAAATACGAATGCAATTTAACCATGAATTTACCTAAAGCAATTGATCTATATTTTTGTGTTTTCTAAATGTCTTTTCCAACTATTCTAATAAATGAAAGTACAAAATTGAAAAGCTAATCTAGCAATACAATTACTTGAAAATAAACTAACTAAAAACAATCTAACTAGCATATCAAGGAAATTGCAATAATAAAATTACTATTCCCAAAAGCAAGATTTTGGTTATCTAATTACTACAAAAGCATAAAAGAACCTGAAATCAAATGTACGTGAGCCTGGCGTATCCTCAAAGATCCTTTTAGTAGCCTTCCCTTCCTTTGTAGCAGTGGGGTACTCCTCTTGGCAACATGGATTGGACAATAATTGATTCGAATGAGAGCTTAAAAAATCTTGGATGGAAGCTATGAGAGCTTGGATGGAAGCACTTGGGCTTGCAAATGGCTAGCATAACAATGATGTATGAAGCTTTTTGGAAATCTTGGGCAAAATAACAAAAATCAAAAGGTTCATAAGTCCTGTAGTGAGCATGAAAATGCTAAGGGAGAGCAAAAACTAAGCAAAACACGGTTGCAACAATGACTTTGCCTCCTCTATTTCTTGGAGGAGGGGGGGTATTTATAGGTTGGATTGAAGAATGATCGATGGGATTGATTGGGGAGTTAAGTCCCTTAATTGGAGAGTCAACTTAATTGATTTCTTAGTGAACTGGGTTGATTGGACAGTGAAGTGAGCTTGAAATCTTATCATAGGAGAGAAAATGGAGTTAACGTGAGAGAGGGAGGAGTTAATAATAGTTCAGCTAAGCTAAGTTTACATGATTAAAGTTTATTGAAATATTAAGAATAGACGACTCTAAGCTAGGCTCAAATTTTCATGTGAATTTGAGCAAAAATAAAGCTTTTACAATCTCAAACTCAAAGTAAATCTGCGGACAAAAACATGACAAGGTCACCCACATTACCGGGGTGGTCGCTCGGGGGGTGACCATGGTCAAAAGGGGGGTGACTAGGGTCAAACAGGGTTCTAGGTGAAAACTGAAGGTTGGAGAATGAATCTAGGAGGCTATAGAATGCACTTGACAACTTTGTTTTGCAAAACTGATGCCAGAAGGAGTGGTCACCTGGGGGGTGACCCAAAAATAATAGGGGTGACCAAGTCAAGAAGAAAGGTGCACAAAAACTGGAGTTGGGGATGAGATCATTATGTCAATTTGAGGTCTCTAGAGGTTAGAAAATGATAAAATAGGTTGACAAGGCATAGGTTCCCTAGGATACGACACTTGTAGGCCTTGTGACAAGGCTAGGAAGTAAAGAAAATGAGGAATCAACAAAGGAAAAATGAAGAAGGGATAAAACTTCACAAGTTAACAAGAGGAAAACAAAGGAAGAAAGCAAAAAGGAAGTCTAGTCCATGTGTCACCAAGAGGAATGCATGTTGGGAGGTCATATATACACGCTTACATTTACATGTTTAGGATCACAGCTCATCATAAGATTACCATGTAGGCCATGCATATTTTTAGTGCTTACATATTTGCCCCCTCGAGGATGGTAGTCTATATGAAAGATAGGTACCATTCCCAAACTAGGCCTTCACTTGTTGTCGATTTCCCATAATTGTACCTACAATAAGAAGCATCAGTTTGACATTTAAAACATTTTGATAATAGATATTGAATTTGAAATGATAAATGTACCATCGATGGCGTCATATTTAGAATTGAGTGACTTCGCTTCATTGGGGGGCTTGTAAAGATGCAAGCATGCAAAATAAGGGTGCAAAAGCACTACAAAAGATAAAAAATACTCTAAAAATACATCAAATGAAACTAAGCTAGTAGAAGAGGAGAGTGGAAAAATCTAAGAGAGAAGCCAAAAGGTGATAGAATCACGCAAGCAGATAGTTGACGAAAAGCTCTCGACGAGGGGATCGTGAAGATGGCTACAAATCTTTCATTGACTAAGATATAGGTACGTAACAAGTGAAAACCCTCTTTCAAACCCTAGTTTTTGTTTTGGTCAATTTTTGTCAAAATAATGTGTCCTTGTCAAATTTTCTTGTTGCTAAATGTTGTATTCGTAGTTGTAGAGTGTTTTAGCCTTTTCGTTTGTCAAAATTGATGTGTTTTAAGGTTTTCAGTCAAATTTTACCATACGGGGACACCTTACCTAGTCACCCAGTTTGACATGGTTGATCCCCCAAGGGGATCCTATTGTTAGGTAGGTCACCCGAGGGGGGGATTGAGCCTGGCGAACTAAGGGATCAGGTCTAAATAGTTATACATGTCTTTCTTCATTTGGGAATGTCATCAAAACTTTGGTTTTATCACTAACCCTTCATTTTATTATAGTTTTTCATGAAATATATGCTTTTCTGTGTGTTTTTGCAAGTTTTATGATTTTTTTTTGGATTTTCTGAGTTTAACAAGATCTAATTTATGGCTCCTTGTGTGGAATAGGATATTCAGATCCAAAGGAATGTGAATAGTTATGGATTGGTGAGGCATATGAGGCTCTTTCTTTAAGAGATCTAGCCCTCTTGAAGAAAGTTGGCTTAGACAAAGTTTCAGTGGTTCTAGTGGTTCACCCTTCTTCGGGCACTTGTGATATTTTGACTTAGAAGGATGTAGACATGAACACCTTTAGGTTCCCATAGGTTTCAAGAGAATGGATCGTCACTCTTTATGACATGTAACACATCCTTGGGGTCCCTGTGAGGGGACAACTTATCTTGCTAGAGAGGGAGTCAGAGGGAGAGAGACTAGCTAGGGCTGCTATCATGGGGGTGGATAACCCATGAGAGCATAAGGGGGTACAACTTACTTTGGTCCCTGACTTGGTGAGTTCACCTCTATGGAGGTTTCTCATTGGTTTGATCGTATCCAGACTATCGGGAGACAAGGTGTTAGCAAAACTTTGATGGCGTTGGGCATTCATCATATAGTGTATCGAGTAGGGTATGGTGTTCGCCTAGGGTGTTGATATCCTATCCATGGTCTACCAAGATTTCTATCATATTGTGAGATGAGGGGCACTTTCTTTCAGCCACCCCTCTTTGGTCATGACATGGATCTTTGAGAACATTCATCCATACCAAAAGGGTATGCCCCCTTCCAATCCTAGGCTACCGAGGTCTTTAAGATGGAGTCATCTTGGCTACTTTGATTCTAATACATGCACAGTGGCTACCTTGACAAATGATGACCTCATCCTTGACGCTTATGTTGACATGGAGGATTTATGGTCAGGGGATAGATAGATTTGTGACTATTGCAAAGATGTCACACATATGATAGACAGACTAGGTGTAGTTGAGGCACATCATTCTCATTGGGTTCTTTTAGTTGTTTGGGGAGGATTATCCAGACGATCTGTCCCTAGTCCCCACTTGTTATAGATCTATTTAGGATATGGGGGAGACTGAGGAGAGGATGGTCACTTGGATACCTTTGGCTCCTAGAGTCCCTATAACCAGACTAGTTCATGTTGCACAACCATGACAGAGACACGTAAGAGGGCCTCAATCTCATGGATTAGTGATCATAGAGGAGATCAAGGATTCGAGCGATGAGGAGTATGATCCTTTGAGAAACAACAATGGAAAGCAATAGGTTAGGGAAGAGGTTGAGACATCTTCAGATGATATGGGAGCTACAAAGGCTAATCCCCCAACCCATGACCTGGTCGATCTTACTTAGGCCATATGATGTTTTGATCCTACATGGAAACTTGGTGACCCTCATAAGAATTATCTCATTCTTTCTTTTTTTTTCTTTTTCTTATACTTGTCTTTAAGTTAACACTTTTTCTCTTCTTTCCTAGGTAGCATCGAGGAGTGAAGGACATTCTTCTATGATACTTCTATTAATTTGGTGGCTCCTCTTATTAGTTACTGACGGGAGCGACTTCTTGAGGATCCTCACTTGCATGCTAGGGCCAGTTGACACATTGATATCTTTGCTCCTACCTATCATGGTTGCTAGGAGAATCTTGCTTTGAGAGCCAAGATTCACACTCTTGAGGGCGAGAATGCTATTCTTTGAGAGATGGCTTGTTTGGGAATTCAACAATCTGATTCACGATCTAACACAGTTGGTCCTTCTCATTATCGGGCTCCTAGTAGATTTCCTCATTTTCACATATCTCATGGAGAGTCTAGCACCATCCATCAGCATAGAAGTAGGAGTCTTGATATCTCTATTGGGTAGAGTCGGCCTTAAAAACCCTTTCACTTTTTTCTTATCTTGCCCCCTTGCATGGGGAGCCTTTGTATCTCACGAGAGGACTTTGCTTCTAGCTCTTGTTTCTTCTTTTGTTGTAGCGGCTTTAATCTTTGAACCTTTAATATATATTAATGAAAAAATGCTCTTATGGTCATAACTGTTGTATATGCCTATCTCTTGTGCACTTTGAAAGTTTCATAAATTTTGCTTATTTAGATCTCTAACTCTAAGGATGAATGCATAATGGTTATGATATTTTTTTGATCTTTTTTAGAATATATGCAAATGGAATGAATGATATGAAATGTAGAGACACATAATGCAAATATGCTTCTATTTATATGAAACTCCATGAGTTATGACATTGATTTTATTGCTTTGGATCATTTTCTGATTTTGATGTGAATGCGTAATGGAACAAACAGTGTGACTGCTCTTTTATGAGATTTTCAAATCAGGGGATTATGGATTATTCTAGTATATGAGACCTATTTAACTTTATGAGATAGGATTTTTAGAAATCAAGTGGGGACAAGGAAGAGATGGAGTGCTTTTGAATTTTGAGCTTTGTTGGAGGCAGAACACTTATCCTTATCTAGATAAGACAATTTGATAAGCTTTCAAATTGGACAAGTAACAAATTTTATTAGAGTTCACTAGACTTAGATCATAGATGGTAAACAAGATAGACTTGAGGTAAAGGGAATAGGGGAAAAATAAGGGTCCCAAGATAAGAGATGGTCCTAAAGACTATTAGACTATTGGCTTTGCTCAGCTAGTGTGTGTGTGTGTTTGCTTTGTATCTTTATCTTTTATTTTCTCTAGTAGAATGTCACCCTTGAAGCTTTGAGCTTTGATTGATCTCCACCCAAGGGTACAAACATTCAACAATCTTCTATCTATCACTCTTTTTTAATACTTTTACTCTTTTTTTGTATTTTTGTAATGCCTAACTTGGTTTTCTCATTTTTTAATGGAAATGAATGCTTTTGTACTTTCTGAGTATTTTCAACTGCTTGGTCTCTCTATTCTCACCTTTCTCATCACTCTTATTTTTTGATCACTCATTTTTTTATTCACTCGTATTTTAGATTACTTCCTACAAAGTTATGATCCTCGCATTATTGGCTAGGAAAGATAAGGGGCTGAGCACCACCAAAAGTTTCACAATTCAGTTGGACTTTCTTTCTACTAGGGAAGAATGGGGAAGGTCTACTTGCAGGATTCCTTTGAGCACTGTAGGTTTAAAAACTGACTTCACTTAGACTTAACAACATGAATCATTAACACCAAGATCAGTATGGAGCTAAAAACTAGGCTTTGATTAGAATCAATGGGAATGAAAAAGGGAAAGTGGTGATTGTGACTATAAGGGATCTAAAAACTAAAAGGATCACACTATGCCTAGGAAATCTTAGACTCCTTACTGAAACCAAAATCAAACAAGAGCACATCACCCACTAAGATGTGAGATGGAACATAATGATGCAAAAATGCAGTAAACATTTTTTTGAGGTTTTGTATTTTTTTTAGATTTTATGGAATATTTGATTTTTTTTTGTATTTTTATGTTTTATGATATTTATGATTTTTAGACATAGTACTTTTTGAGGTGAAAGGCATTGACTGTTTCACCAAACTCTTCACCTTCTATCGTGCACAAGATATATGCACCATTACTGACATCTTCCTTAATCATGTAAGGTCCTATCCAGTTGGGCTTGAACTTATATCCTTTGCCAACTCTTTTGTCAATCAAATTATCGATCTTG
Organism: Cunninghamia lanceolata; assembly: GCA_027924645.1. Classification (NCBI taxonomy): domain Eukaryota; kingdom Viridiplantae; phylum Streptophyta; class Pinopsida; order Cupressales; family Cupressaceae; genus Cunninghamia; species Cunninghamia lanceolata. The sequence continues at coordinate 4,861,811 of BSBN01000123.1, forward strand.
AGTACCAAATCTCCCACTTGGAAAGGTCTTGGCCAACCTTCTTGTTATACTGCTTCTTTACCCTTGCAAGATAAGATTTTGTTGTGATAGTTGTCATTGATGTCAAAGAGTTCAGTGACAAGCTATGATTGTGAGGATAGGATGTTCACATGGGTGTTGAGGTGATTGTCATGCAAAGACATTTAAGGTGATTATCATGCAGAGATATCAAACATGTGGCAGAGACATCAAACATATGATGGAATTAACAAGAAGTTGTTCATGACTTAAAGGTTTTCATGATATACATATTGATCTTTGATGACCTCATCAGGATGTTTTCTTTCATGGTAGCATATACTCATGTTGGCTTGACAGGATGTCTTCATGATTTTCATAATATTCATTATCTCAGGATGGTCTAAAATACTCATGCTCATGGTGGTGTTGAGAAGGTTTTTCATGTCTTTATGGTCATGATGATCAAGATGTAATTCTTCATATGTCTTGCACAATGTGTCTTGATATGATGCTTTGGTGATTTGTTGATATAGGATGACGCTTCAAGGTCACAAGGTTTATATGGTATTGATATGATGCTTTGGTGATTTATTGATATAGGATGACGCTTCAAGGTCACAAGGTTTATATGGTATTGATATGATGCTAAGGTACTTGGTTTTTTAGTAGTGTGGGTTTGTCTTCATGTTTCAAGACCTTCTTCATCATGCTTTCCCTCATGCTTGTCTTACATATCATTCTTGTCTTGCATATTCTATCATGCTTTGGTGTTGATGTCAAAATGCCCATATCATTCTATTACCTTTATGTGAAGTGAAGCTTTCTCTGCAACTTAAACCTAAGAATCTAGGTTGAAACCTTAAAAGGAAGGTCTAACTTACATCCTATTGGCCCATCAAGCCTTGTTGTTACTTTACATTCTATTTTTAAATTGAATTATGATCATAGGTTTCTATCACTTAAGTCAACCTCCCAAAGGGTGTTTAGATCATAAGGTTCACCATCCCTTTTTAGTGAAACTAGGAGACCTGGTTAAGTCATATGAAATAGGCGGGCAAAAAGAAAATCAATGGATGCCAATAAAAGAAGCTAGGGCACAAAAAAGATATCAAAGGTCAAAATTTATAGTCCATTCAAATGCCAACGGACTTGTTGTTTACCTAAATTTGACAGGTGGTTGATTTCAACTACTTGGTAACTATTTGTGTTACCTAAATTTCACTACGGCTCATTCAAATAGAGTTTTGATTCAAAACTTGTAAGGTACATCTCATCTGGTCCTTCATACATTACATTCAAGTGCATAAATGAAATAATTCAGGAGATTATGCTTATTAGTTTACTGCATTTATCCAAGTGCATGTAACATAGGAAGGGTTTACCATAACTTTTTCCAAAAAATAAATAATCTTTATTGAATGTAAAATGTTCATTATCTCACACAAGCCGTGAGGTTAAATGTCTTATTTAATGAAATAGAAGAACAATCTATACATTAATAAGTAAATAAAAGTAATGTGCATGTAAGGTCTGAGGCAGTCATTGCCTGAGAATGACTGGTTCTAGCTCTGGCATGTTGTCTTGTCGCCCCGAGTCGTCTTTGTCCTTCCTAGCTTCATGTCGTCCCTGGTTCCTGCATCTGGCCAAAGCAATGGTGTTAGAGCAATGCTCTAAGCAATGAATGATCCCAAACCATACATGTATAAGTTGTTCCCCAAATGCATTAAACAAGAAATGCATACCCTGGATGTCCTAGAGAAACAATCAGTCATCAAACACATCCAAAACATGCATTTATTTTCTAACAAGTTTGCTTCATGTGCAGATATAGGTGTAATTATGTTTCTGTTTGAGTCATCAAGTTACATTATGAGTGGAGGAAATGTGGCTCCCACAAGGGTTGAGCCCAGCTCATAGTCCATACAGAACATTTCAGATGCAATATACAAATGCAAAAGCACAGTCCAAGGAGCATATTCAGAAGGCAGACCACAACTGTCAAGAGCAATAACAGTCAGCAGGAAGGCAACCACAGGGATAGTCATGATAAAGATAGTCATGACGGAAAAGAGAGAGTGAGGTATAGCCGTAAAAGCTATTTGAGATAGCAGTATTTTTAAATAGACATCATATATTGGAGTAACAAATGCTCATCTATGATTGACAGTCCAAGAGAAGCTAGAGTGACAACCACACATCAGCAAGCATGCTGCCTAATTATCTGAGTGAGTGAATTTCAAATATAATGTGTATGTCTTCTCATTTTCATGCATTCAGGAAGTTCAGAGACAAAAGAGAGATCTTGTGATAGCCTTTCAAATGATGAAATATATCCAATTAAAGATCATTTTGCAAAATTCATCAATTGAAAATGTTTATGAGTACATGACAGCACCTTTGTACTGGTGAAAAGTGCATTATCCTGTGCCAACATGGTAGTTTTGGTCTAATACATATACAATCATGGCAGAGCAGCAATAAGTGTTGAGGAATGAATAATGGAATAGCATATCAGCATGCCACATCATGGGTGAAATCATGGATCAGCAAATGAAAGGTACAACCATATTAGTGTTATGTCATACTACAGCTACAGGAGCTATATCAACATCATGCAGTGCCCCTATACTGTCACAATTGCTTCTTCAAGCATTAAAAGCGTATAATTTATCAAATGCCAAAGAGTCATATGACTGCTCAAGTGCCATAACAACAGCTCATTAAAAAGGACAATCATACATAAGATTTCTTCAATGCACAATCATGATCTAACCATGAAAGGAACAATCCAAACTAAAGAGTAACACTCTTGGCATATTATACAGCCATATTTGTTGGCAACAAACACAGTCACGAGCATCCAAACATGAAGACATATGAACATAACCTATAGATAGAATGTATGATCAATGATTTCTGCAACACAATTACATGCTTTGATCATTAAGATAGAGGCAGCTATCTAAAGAGCGTTAGTGTAGTACATGAGGTTATGACACTCATAATAGCAGAAGGAATAATCAAAAACTAGTCAAGATTCAGTCACTACCAGAACATCATGACAGTCATGAGAGAGGTATGAAAACAAAGGTTTGAAAAGGCAATAAACAAATATAACATGTTGGTACACTATCAACAAAAGACTTGTCAGCTATAAAGCCTTGACAAAGACCAAGAAGATCCATCAGAGAACAGTCATAGAACAATAATGGAGAAATTATAGACAATGGTTTTAAAGATTGTAGTAGTCCTCATTTTAAAAGAAAGATCATCTACTAAGAGTATGATAAGTTAAGAAAGAGTAGTGAGGATGGAGTGTGTATAGACAGCATTGAAGCCTAATGACAGTGAGCATATGCAGAGTCTACTATTGAAAGTTATTGAAATCATATGATGAACAGGCTTAGGAGTGAGGATTAGAATGAAGATATAGTCACAATGACAAAGAATAGTTGTATGGGATGACTATCATGCAAAAAATCACTAATAACAAGGACCAATCATCTTAGTGACTGTCACAAAGAGCAACAACAAATGACTGTCTAATAAGTGTAGCAAAAAATAGTTTTCAAAGAACATCATATACAAGGTATAGATGATACTTATCATTTTCTCTCTGTTATCTTAAATTAAATATATGCCAAAACACATTCAAGACCAATTGGAACAACAAAAGGAGGTCACATGGATGCCATCACTACAAGAGTGCAATGTTGACAACAATAAGCAAGATACAACCATGCCGAAATGGATGTAGTATATTCATACATAGAGAGGACAACAAGAGAAAGGTGAAGTATAGATGTATAATGTTTTATCTTCTATGATTCAAACTATTTTGAATGTTACCAAGCTATACAACAACAATGTCATCACTGGCATATCCCAAGTCAAAAGGCCATAGAACAATTCATAATTGACAGACAAGATGTGTACAATGAGGAATATAGGTGCAGCCATGAAATGGACAACGGTAGAACAGCGGGTCAGCCATCAGAAGAGTATCATCTAAATTGCCATAGTCATAGTTTACAGGTACAACTGCAATGGTGAAAATTCATAAAATGTAATGAGCTTATATGTCACATTAACAAGTGCATACAGGTTTATACCAGTTCAAAAATTAAAAAGAGGAGCTTATACGGTACTTTCAAGGCCATATACATCTACGAGAGGAATCAAAAGGAAGAACATGTATATACTTATTTCATTTATAGATTTCATTGGCCAAAATCCAGAGAGTTACTTGAGTTTTGTCATTACAGACTGTAGTTAGAGCAGCAAGGTATGATGGAACAGAAATTCTCAATAATAAGAAAAAGGCAGTGACAGTCAAAAGCTTTCAGATTCAATAGAAAAAGAAAAAGATAATCTGTGTTTTGGTCGCGACCTTCAAATGATTGGAATATATAACAAAGCTACAGAATGATGGAGAGACACCATAAGAATGAAGCAAGGTTTGAGTCTTTAACAAACTCACCTTGTCATCTATCAATAGAGCCATGAGTTTCCTTGCTTTTGTTTTCATTTTTGCTTCCAAATAAACTTGGAATGGATAATCCATGGCGTAACAACAATGGAAAAGAAATGTATTTTCACCAGTTGAGGGTTATACAAGCAGTGAAATGCACATGAATGCCTCTTTTACACATTTTTTTTGTCATGGTCGACCACAGAAAGCCACAGAAAAATGTAGATTTCCCATAATAGTGCAGAAGTAAAGTTTAATGCAGATTTTTGAATTCAGAGCGCACAAAGATTTCTCTTTTACAAGTTTTTTGTCCTTTTATAAGTTTTCTGTCACAGCCAAAGTTCAGAAATAACAATGAAGACAAAGAACAAATCAGAAAAAAATGCTAGTTTTTTCAAGATCTGGAGTTTTTTGTAGACTTAGAAATATAATGAAACCCATTTTGTATGCCATAGTGGCTGCGATCTATAATAAGAGGAGGCATTTCTCTTTTTCATGACAGTTGAACCCATTGGAGTTTCAAGCAAAAAATTGTAGGTATAAAGGGAAAATCAAAAGTTTTTCAACTCATTTCATGCAAATATGCTTAGATTTTCATGAAAATCGTGCCTCAGTAGTCAAAATGCAAGACAATGTGTCAACCAAGACAAACACAGAATGCAGAAATACCAGATAGAGTTCGCGACCTGTAGGGCCAAATCGCATAAAAATGATGAAGAAAGGTTAGATTCAAGTTTTATAATGCTTTACCTTGTTTTTTTGTCAGAAATCTTCATGGAAATGTAGAAATACACCAAGAAAACCAGTGGTTTTCAAGCTCCAAAACTGAATCATGGCAACCTCATAGCATAGTCGCGGCCAGAGACATTGTATACCAACAACAAAGGAACGAACAGGGATAAAGATGCATTAGAATAAGTCATGACCGTGATTTTAAAGCTAGAATATATCTCCAGAACAAAAGGTATGATTCAAATATATGACCAACGGCCACTTACCTGCCAGAATCTTCAAAAGAATGCATGGAAATCCATCGAAAATGCTAGAAAGATCAAAGTGTTTTCATCCAAACCCTAGCAGAGGCCGCGGCTGGGCAGAGAGCCTTTTTCCCAGCAAAGTCGACAATGCAAATGATGCTTAGGGTTTCAAAAACCCTTCCTTTTGCTAGAGCTCGAATGAGCATTTCATTTTTTTTAACCTTTTTGACTTTGTTTTTGTTAAATCATTGCTATTCGCTTTGGGGACATGGTTAAGACTTCATGTCTTCAACCTAATGATGATACATCAAAGGGGCCCGTGAGGCCAAGTCCCTTGTTCCTAATCGCTCAAAAGTAAAAATTTGTAATCATTCGAATGGAGGGTTTAGCTTGCGTAGTATGTGATGGGCCTTATTTTATATAAGGTAAGGAGAGCTTTTATATTTTATATAAGGTAAGGAGAGCTTTTATTTGGCAAGGGAGGAATAAGGAGTATATGCATATGATGCATGTGTCTTTTGATGAGTGGGTAATCCAATACGACATGGTGATGTGTATATGGAGGTATAAGGGTTATTTTTGAAATGTATTGTACTAGGCCTCGTATCTTGTTGATAGAGATGTATGCGAAGATTAAAATGGCTAGGAATTGTGAGATTTTTTTTTATGGCCTTGTGACGTGATATGATGCTATGAGATGCAAGATATGATGCAAGTGCGGAGTCATGTTTATTTTGCCTAGGAGTTATGAGGATGTTTGCTTTGTCATTTTTTGCATAATCTAGGAATAGATTAAATATTGTAAACAAACGATAAAGTAATGAATTATGAATTACTTTATCATTTGTAATAAAAATGCAAAGAGGAAATATTAGGCAGATTATCACACATGGCAAAATAAGTCTTGTCGATTACTTTGTCGTCCTTTCACAATATTTAATTGGTCCCCAAACTATGCAAAATCGGGAAATTAAATGTTGTGTCCTAAATGCCATTTTTCCTACATAGGTTTGTATAAAATTTGGAATGTAAAAACATTAACTAAGTGGTGCAATTATAAACCTCTTAGTCAATGTTTGATAAATGCAAAAAAATTGTGTATTTATGTCATTTATTGTGAAAATATCAGACATTTATGATGCTGCAGGGTGGAGTTGACAAACAGGTTGAGGAGTTATTGCACAAATTTGACTTATTTTCAGTGACCTTAAAGATCATTTAAAGGCATTTAAAGACATTTTTAGGTGCTTTTATGATTATTGAAGGCATGCCTTGACTATTTCTGCATTGGAAACCCATTTTGGAAGACTTTAGACAGATATTTTTGGCACATTTATGAGATACAGGAAAATGGAGATGGCTCATCTTTATCTCATTGCAGCTGTTTGGAGAATATATAGTCATTCATTTGACTCTTTGTAGGGAGTTCTTTTCCATGAACATTCTAGAGTTAGTGATTTTTTCTACAATCCTACTTAGTTTGAGCATGTTTTTGTAACTCTTTTTGGCATATGAAATATAGAGAACACCTTGGATACCATTGATAGTTAGATTTTGCCTTCTTGTTTTGCAGTATTGGGTGTTATCAAGTGTTTGATCAGGTCATTTGTGAGGTATTTTGTTTCCTTGTGACTGTCTTATGTTTCAATACCCTTTTTCTACGGAAGCTGTGTTATGCAAGTTGCAAACTGTGTCTTAGAGTGTTATAAGGCTTTAAATTGTGAAGTTTAGCTTCCTTTTAAAGATTTTAATGTAGTTAGGCCTCTCTGTGAAGTGTTTTTGAAAACATACAGCGATAGGTTGTGCATGTTTAGTTTTAGTTGTTTGTGGCCAAGTGTATGTAGGTCTGAGTTTCATTTACCTTATCAAGTTTGGTGAATCACCCTTATTTTCAAATTTTCCAGTATTAACTTTTATTTTCAAAAGCATTCCTTCTCCTTTTTTCCTCTGCAAATCCAATAGATTTTAGGTGATTACCAGCTAGGAAGCCAGCCTTCTCCGAAGGTTCTTTCCATCACAGGTGACCCACAGACCTAGAAAGATCCCATATTTCTCTAAATTGCCAAGTTTTACAACTCAGCAAGGGTGCAAATATTTGAGAGACAACAATTTTTGGCATGCCCGGTGGGACTGTGGAATTAGAAACAGTTCAAATACTACCTTTCATTGCTGGTTTTAATGTGCAACCAATGATTTTCAGACTTGTAAGAGGTTAAAACCTACATATCTGGCGACTCTAAGCTTTGGTTTAGCAAAATCAGTATATTTCTGCTTATGAAAAGAATACAAACCAGAAGCAGTTCTTCGTCTTTTGAGTATTTGCAATTATCCCCACCTAAGAGAAGAGGGATAATAGCTGAGAAACCCAAGAAAATTTGTGTCTATTCAAGGAGAGACAAGTCTACTCCTCCTGCTGTTGGAACTCATACTGTCCCAAGAATCCCAGTTACAATGATTCCTATAGCCAGAAATCAACTGTTTGTTGCATTCAACCAAGGCAGCCCACTGAATTTAGCTCAGCATGATGATATTCCTGTAGTTGCTTTGAAAAATTTACCATATTTTAATGGTGAAGATCAGACTACTCTGGTTGAACACATAAAAGATGTTGTAAACCTATGTGTTGTCCATCATGTGACATAAGAGAATGTTGCACTCAGGTTATTAGCAGCTTCCCTCAGAGGGAAGGCTTTGCACTGGTTCAAAAGCCTGCTGGTGAACTCTATAGATTCATGGGATCGTTTAGGAGAGGAGTTGCAGCTTCTTTGAGGACAAATCAGATCATTTGTCATTAATGGAACAACTATCTATAATTAAAAGGGCTCCTCACGAAGTTATGTTAGACTTCAACCACCATTTCCAGAAGACGTGGGATAGAATCCCACCAACGGTAAGGCCTACTGCTGATCATGTTTTCTTATATTATTTAAGAGCTTTGAACAACGATATTTTTGTCATGATTCAATCTATGGGAGGCAATTCCTTACCACAAGCTTATGCTATAGCCATAAGAGTTGAGAACAACCTCATATAGGCTGGTAAAATTGCCCCTAGGCCTCCTTTGCCAATATTCCCTGCTATTCATTCACCAATGCCAATGCATGTGCCTCCTATAACTATTATACCTGCTGCACCAGCCTTACCAGCACCTAATACTCAGCCCAATAACCAAGAGAATGTTGTTCAAACTTAATCTTTCAAGTTATAGGAGATAAAAGGACTGTTGCAATCTTTTGGTAAGGAGATAGTGAACCTCAAGACGTAGCAAGGTCAAAATTTTAGACCTTATCAACCCCCATTCTAGTCTAATTACCAGCAAAATCAGCCAAATAGGCCACATTATCAGCCTAACAATCAAGGTCCAAGGCAAGCCTTTAACTCTAGGCCTTATCAGGCCTACAATCCAAACACTGCTAGTTCCTTGAAGGAAGTTGTGCCCACACAAAACAATTTGGCTCAAGACTATGACTGGTGCTTTCCTTTTAACTAGCCCCATAACCAAAATACATGTGCCAATGGGGTGATTAACCAAGCTCTGATGGTTTAGAATAGTCCAACAGTGTAGTCTAATGTGCCTGTAGAACCTCCTATTTAGTAGCAAGAAGAATAGGTACATGAGATAACACTCCTAAACTGGCAAGGAGAAGAATTATGTGGTATGAACCAAGTTGGTTCTTTAGTTGCAAATAATACATGTAGCAAGAAAAGGGCTATTGATGAAGGGTAGCAAGTTGGTAAAGTTCAAACTCATGGGCATCAAGTGTCGAACATGGGTCAAGGTGTTTCTAACCCATCAAATGCTAAAAAAATTCAAGTTCTATCAAAGGGTTAGCCTTTGATAGGCAAGGAGCAGCTTAATCTGCCAGTTTAGCCAACTTGTGCTCAAGGTGACATGGCTACCCCCAAAAGCCAAGTTAAATCAGGTACATCTACTTTCAATATCCTTGAGCATATGAAAAAAGTGAATGTATCCATGTCTATGTGGGATTCCCTGAGTATCCCTGGCCAAAAAGACTTGCTTCAATCAGCCTTATCAAATTTAAAACTGTCTCAAGAGTCATATAGATAAGTCTAAGGCTATTTTGACAAATAACATTAAAAAAAGTGCAGAACAACAAGCTTCAGAGGTCAAACCCCCACCATTTTATGTGTCTTTGATTATAGGGGATCATTTAATTCATAATTGCATGATTGACTCAGGTGCTAGCAATTCCGTCATGCCCAAACAGATTGTTGACAAGTTAGGCATTGAATATGAGCCATTAGAGAAGGGAGTTGTTCAGCTGGATGGAACTGCTATTAATACAGTGGGTGTCATAAAGGGACTAAGTTTAACTCTGCATGCCTGTCCAAATTTCTCTATCCAACAGGACATATATGTCATTGAATTACCTCCTTATTTTGCCATTTGTTTCTCAAGGGATTTTACTGCAAAGATAGGAGGTTACCTGTCCTCAGATTGGTCTCATATGTTGTTCAGAACTAGGTATGGCACTAAGGTGACTATCAAATCAGAACCCACTACCAAAGACCATATTGAGTCTTACACTACATGTCCCATCAATGCCAACTTGGTTGCAAGTGAGTTAGAAATGGAGTAGCCCGCTGTCCAAGAAGGCAGTACACTGATTAAAGGTATACCAGAAGTCCTTCTTAATGAATAGGCAGATCAAACTCAAGTGGTTGAGCCGTGTGAGCACCTGGAAGAGGTTGGGTTGGGTGTGTATATGATGCACGAAGCTAATTTATTTATGCCTAACATTGAAAAAAGTGTAGAACAATAGGATGGGCAACAAGATAATGAGGTCTAGGAGCTATTTTTTGATGGCTCAAGGAGTAGAATGGGTGCCGGTGGTGGATGCATGCTTGTTTCCCTGAAGGTTGAGAGGTACTATTCAGCTTTTAGATTCTATTTCAACTGCACTAACAACGTGGCTAAATACGAAGCTCTTATTCAAGGCTTGGAATGGGCAAGACAAAGGGGTATTAGCTGTCTGAAAGTTTATGGGGACAGCGAACTGGTTGTAAATTAGGTGAGAAAGCTTAATGTCACAAAAAATGATCTGCTTAAGTCTTACAAGCATAGAGTATGGGACCTCTTGGAAGGATTTGATGCATTCAATTTGATATCCATACCCAGAAATTAGAATAAACACGCTGATATGTTGGCTGTTGTAGGGGCTGAATATGACATTCCCAAGGAACTTAGTAGTGATAAGACTAATTAGCACATTAAGATTGTTGTTAGACCTACTGTGCCAGATAATAACATACATTGACAGGTGTTTGATAGTGATCAACAGATTGTAAACTTCTTGAGAGAAGAAGCTAAATTCTCTCATGCCAACCAAGAGAAGCTACATCACCAGTACGGTGACCAAATCATCCAGCTCAAGAATAACAAGGTGCCAAAGGGTTTGGTCACCCTAGAGTCTATTTTTAACATTGATGTTGAAGCTACAAAACTCAAGTCCAACCTACAGGTTTAGCAAGATCACTATAAAGAATTTGAGATCTTTAAGGGTAAACTCCTTAAACTGGGCAAGGTATGTACAACAAAGGAAAAACATGCATTTATTCAACTTTTTCAAGAATTTAGTGACATTTTTGCATGGGAGTATGGTGATTTAAAAGGGTTTGATCCCCAGATTTCTCAACATACTATTGAACTTGAGCCTGATGCCAAGCCTATTAGGCAGAAACAGAGGCCTTTGAATCCTAAATTAGAGCCTCTCATGAAAAAGGAACTGAATAAGCTAATTGAGAGAAGCATAATATTTCCTATCAAGCACACCTCATGGGTTTCCAACCTTGTGCCAGTTAGGAAGAAAAAGGGGGAGATAAGGCTGTGTGTAGACTTTCATGACTTGAATAGAGCTTCCTTGAAAGACCGTCATCCTTTGCCTTCCATGGAGCAAATACTCCAAGTAGTTTCAAGATCAGAGAGGTTTTCTTTACTAGAGGGCTATTCCGGTTACAATAAGATTTTAGTAAGAGAGGAAGACCAGTATAAAACAACCTTCACCACAAAATGGGGGACTATGGCTTATAAAAAGATGCCTTTCATTTTGTCCAATGCTGGAGCAACCTTTCAAAAGGCTATGGATATGGCCTTTCAATGCCTGATGTACAAGACCGTCCTAGTCTACCTTGACGACATTACTGTTTTCTCTAAAGAAGCCAAAGATCATCTAAATCACCTAAGGCAGATTTTTGAGAGGTGTAGGGAGTTTGGGATATCACTTAATCCCAAAAAGTGTGTGTTTGCTGTCCATGAGGGCAGATTGCTTAGTTACGTGGTGTCAAAACAAGGCATCACCATTGACCCTGAGAGAATAAGTGCAATTTTGGCTCTACCCTTACTAGCACACAAGAAAGGCCTATAGAGTTTCATTGGTAGGATCAACTTCGTCAGGAGGTTTACCCTGATATTGTTGATTTGTTAAATCCACTAACTACTATGTTGAGAAAGAACATGTCTTTTAGCTAGACTAGAGAAGGAAAACAAATTTTTGAGCTTATTAAAGAGGCTTTGGCTGCTGCACCTACAATTCTCAATCCTAATTTTCTAAAGATTTCACTTTGTATGCATATGGTAATGTTGATTCTGTTTCTGCTATGTTGGTACAGAAAAATGAGCTAAAAATGGAGCAGCTTTTAGCTTTTTTTAGTCAAGTGTTGAAAGATTATGAGTTGAGGTACACTTTCGTTGAGAAACATGTACTTGCTGTTATAAGGAGTTTGAAAAAGTTTAGACACATGTTGTCAAGTAACAAGATTAATCTAATGGTTGCTCATCTGAGTGTGAAGGTATTTCTCCTAAGTAAGGATCTCAGTGATAAGAGAGCTGGTTGAGTGACAAAGGTAATGGAATGACGTGGACATTAAAGTTACCAAGCTGGTCAGGGGAAAAGGGTTGTGCGAACAACTTACTGATGGTGTTATCAGCAAAGAAGAACATGATCAAGAAGTTGTTCTATCAATGCAAGATCAAGAACAAACAGCTGTTTTAGATCCTGTTGCTGATTGGGTGCAAGAAATGATTCATTTCTTGTAGACTGGTGATTGTCCTCAGGGCTTGGATAGAGCCAAATCAAGGTATTTCAGATTGCAGTCCATACCTTATGTGCTCATTAATGACTTGCTTTCCAGGAAAGATTTCAATGGAGTATTGTTGAGATGCATTAGACCTAACCAAGTTGAAAAAGTGTTGCACGAATTTCATGAGGGGTCAGCTAGAGGCCATTTTTCACCTAGAGCAACAACTCTTAAGGTGACGAAAGGTGGCTATTATTGGCCCAGTTTGTTTAAAGATGCACACTTATGGGTCAGAAAATGCAAGGAATGTGCTATGTTTTCCGGAAAGGAGAAGTTGGCAGCCTTACCTCTGCAGCCAATTCAGGTTGAACAACCCCTTATGAGGTGGGGATTAGACTTTATTGGGGTTATAAACCCTTCATCTAGTGTTGGCCATAAGTGGGTTCTTACAGCCACTGATTATTTCACTAAGTGGACTGAAGCAGTCGCACTTAAGGAAGCCAATGAGTTTACTATTCTGAATTTTTATGAAGAGCTGGTTATCAGATTTGGAGTGCCTCTGTTTGCTCTGTTTGCTTGAAAGGAGAAGTTGGCAGCCTTACCTTTGCAGCCAGTTTAGGTTGAACAACCCCTTATGAGGTGGGGATTAGACTTTATTGGGGTTATAAACCCTTCATCTAGTGTTGGCCATAAGTGGGTTCTTACAGCCACTGATTATTTCACTAAGTGAACTGAAGCAGTTGCACTTAAGGAAGCCAATGAGTCTACTGTTCTAAATTTTTATGAAGAGATGGTTATTAGATTTGGAGTGCCTGAGTCCGTTATTTCAGACAATGCCCTTGCTTTTGTTGGTTCCAGAATCTCTAATTGGGCTGTAAGGAATGACATTTATCTCAATACATCCTCTAATTACTACCTGCAAGGCAATGGCCAAGCGGAATCCACCAATAAGAACTTGATCAAAATTATCAAGAAGACCATGGAGGGCAACCAGAGAGCCTGACATACACAGTTAAAGTCAACACTATGGGCTGACAGAATTACTACAAAATGGTCAATAGGGCATTCATCTTTCATGTTGGTGTATGGCAAGGAAGAAAGGCTTCCTATCACACTTGAGTTACCAGCACTTGATTTGGTGAATCAACTGGACATGCTAGAAGAAGGCCCTATGACAATAAGGCTAGCTCAACTGGTTGAGCTTGAAGAAACCAAAAATGATACCATGAGAAACATAGAGCATCATCAAGCTCAAATGAATAGGTCATTTGACAAAAGAGCATCTCCAAGAACATTCCAAGAGGATGACATAGTGCTGAAATGGGATGTGTTGAAAAGCAAACCTGGGAAGCACTCTAAGTTCGACGCTTTTTGGAGTGGACCGTCTATTGTTTCAGAATGCAAATAGCATAATGCTTTCCAGCTGTCTAAGTTGGATGGTGACATCGAGCCAATCCTAGTCAATGGGATTCACCTCAAACATTGCTTATGAGGTAGGATCTTTCATGTTTGTACATATTTCATGAAGTTTCTGTTGTTGAATAAGTGCTGCTGCACAAGAGATTAGATGCAGATTTCATTTCCCTAAGTGCGTTTTTGCACAGTTGTTAGTTATTCCTTGGTTTGGTTATGTGTGAAGATGAAACTACAGTAATGTATTTCAGCTGTATGTGGTACAACCATCATATGAAACAGTGAATACATGTATTCATTGTCACACATCATACCTCTCCTCATAGGGTTGTAATAAATTGCAGCAATTTTCAAAGGAGGTATTATGTTGATTATCCCCTTCTAACCCAACAAATAGATGCATATCATTAGTAACAGTGATAGTTGTTGGTTCACTGTCACCAACCGCACCCAAGCACTTGATGGATTAGAAAAGAATGGCAGTCTGAAGTGAGTTGCAACAATGAATGGAAGTGTTTTTCAAGTTTTTGTCGAGTATGTGTGACTCTATGCCCAATGGTTAAGCTTCAAGCAACTGGTCAGATGTTTAGCAGGCAAATATATAGCAGATGTCACCAAAGATGTTACCTAAATTTCACTACAGCTCATTCAGGTAGAGTTTTGATTCAAAACTTGTAAGGTACATCTCATCTGGTCCTTCATACATTACATTCAAGTGCATAAATGAAATAATTCAGGAGATTGTGTTTATTAGTTTACTGCATTTATCCAAGTGTATGTAACATAAGAAGGGTTTATCCATAACTTTTTCCAAAAAATAAATAATCTTTATTGAATGTCAAATATTCATTATCTCACACAACCCGTGAGGTTAACTATCTTATTCAATGAAATAGAAGAACATTCTATACATGAATAAGTAAATAAAAGTAATGTGCATGTAAGGTTAGAGGCCAATTATTGTCTGAGAATGACTGGTTCTAGTTCTGGCGTGTTGTCCTATCGCCCCGAGTCATCTTTGTCCTTCCTAACTTCATGTCATCCCTGGTTCCTACATCTGGCAAAACCAATGGTGTTAGAGCAATGCTCTAAGCAATGAATGGTCCCAAACCATACATGAACAAGATACCATACATGTGTAAATTGTTCCTCAATTGCATTAAACAAGAAATGTATACCCTAGATGTCCTAGAGAAACAATCAGTCATCAAACACATCCAAAACATGCATTTATTTTCTAACAAGTTTGCTTCATGTGTAGATACAGGTGTAATTATGTTTTTGTTTCAGTCATCAGGTTACATTATGAGTGGAGGAAATGTGGCTCCCACAAGGGTTGAGCCCAACTCATAGTCCTTACAGAATATTTCAGATGTA
The DNA here is from genome assembly GCA_027924645.1 of Cunninghamia lanceolata. Classification (NCBI taxonomy): domain Eukaryota; kingdom Viridiplantae; phylum Streptophyta; class Pinopsida; order Cupressales; family Cupressaceae; genus Cunninghamia; species Cunninghamia lanceolata. The sequence continues at coordinate 4,877,087 of BSBN01000123.1, forward strand.
ATATACAAATGCAAAAGCACAGTCTAAGGAGCATATTCAAAAGGCAGACCACAGTTGTCAAGAGCAATAACAGTCAGCAGGAAGGCAAGCACAGGGACAGTCATGATAAAGACAGTCATGAATGAAAAAAGATAGTGAGGTACAACCATAAGAGCTATTTGAGACAGTAGTATGTTTAAATAGACATCATAGATTGGAGCAACAAATGCTCGTCTATGATTGATAGTCCAAGAGAAGATGGAGTGACCACCACACATCAGCAAGCACGCTGCCTAATTATCTGAGTGAGTGAATTTCAAATATAATGTGTATGTCTTCTCATTTTCATGCATTCAGGAAGTTCAGAGATAAAAGAGAGATCTTGTGATAGCCTTTCAGATGATGAAATATATCCAATTAAAGATCATTATGCAAAATTCATCAATTGAAAATGTTTATGAGTACATGACAGCACCTTTGTACTGGTGAAAAGTGCATTATCCTGTGCCAACATGGTAGTTTTGGTCTAATACATATACAGTCATGGCAGAGCAGCAATAAGTGTTGAGGAATGAATAATGGAATAGCATATCAGCATGCCACATCATGGGTGAAATCATGGATCAGCAAATGAAAGGTACAACCGTATCAGTGTTATGTCATACTATAGCTACAGGAGCTATATCAACATCATGCAGTGCCCCTATACTGTCACAATTGCTTCTTCAAGCATTAAAAGCGTATAATTTATCAAATGCCAAAGAGTCATATGACTACTCAAGTGCCATAACAGCAGCTCATTAAAAAGGACAGTCATACATAAGATTTCTTCAATACACAATCATGATCTAACCATGAAAGGAACAATCCAAACTAAAGAGTAACACTCTTGGCATATTATACAACCATATTTGTTGGCAACAAACGTAGTCATGAGCATCCAAACATGAAGACATATGAACATAACCTACAGATAGAATGTATGATCAATGATTTCTGCAACACAATTACATGCTTTGATCATTAAGATAGAGGCAGATATCCAAGGAGGGTTAGTGTAGTACATGAGGTTATGACACTCATAGTAGGAGAAGGAATAATCAAAAACTAGTCAAGATTCAGTCACTGCCAAAACATCATGACAGTCATGAGAGAGGTATGAAAACAAAGGTTTGAAAAGGCAATAAACAAAGATAACATGTTGGTACACTATCAACAAAAGACTTGTTAGCTATAAAGCCTTGACAGAGACCAAGAAGATCCATCAGAGAACAGTCATAGAATAATAATGGAGAAATTATAGACAATGGTTTTAAAGATTGTAGTAATCCTCATTTTAAAAGAAAGATCATCTGCTAAGAGTATGATAAGTTAAGAAAGAGTATTGAGGATGGAGTGTGTATAGACAACATTGAAGCCTATTGACAATGAGCATACGCAGAGTCTACTATTGAAAGTTATTGAAATCATATGATGAACAGGCTTAGGAGTGAAGATTAGAAAGAAGATATAATCACAATGACAAAGAATAGTCATATGGGATGACTATCATGCAAAAAATCACTAATAACAAGGAACAATCATCTCAGTGACTCACGTGACTGTCACAAAGAGCACCAGCAAATGACTGTCCAATAAGTGCAGCAAAAAATAGTCTTCAAAGAACAACATATACAAGGTACAGATGATACTTATCATTTTATCTCCATTATCTTCAATTAAATATATGCCAAAACACATTCAAGACCAATTGGAACAGCAAAAGGAGGTCACATGGATGTCATCACTACAAGAGTGCAATGTGGACAACAATAAGCAAGATACAACCATGCCCAAATGGATGTAGTATATTCATACATAGAGAGGACAACAAGAGAAAGGTGAAGTATAGATGTATAATGTTTTATCTTCTATGATTCAAACTATTTTGAATGTTACCAAGCTATACAATGACAATGTCATCACTGGCATATCCCAAGTCAAAAGGCCATAGAACAGCTCGTAATTGACAGTCAAGATGTGTACAATGAGGAATATAGGTGCAGCCATGAAATGGACAGCGGTAGAACAACGGGTCAGCAATCAGAAGAGTATCATCTAAATTGCCATAGTCATAGTTTACAGGTACAGCTGCAATGGTGAAAATTCATAAAATATAATGAGCTTATATGTCACATTAACAAGTGCATACAGGTTTATACTAGTTCAGAAATTGCCAAGAGGAGCTTGTACAATACTTTCAAGGCCATATGCATCTACGAGAGGAATCAAAAGGAAGAACATATATACATTTATTTCATTTTATAGCTTTCATTGTCCAAAATCCAGAGAGTTACTTGAGTCTTGTCATTACAGACTATAGTTAGAGCAGCAAGGTATTATGGAACAACAATTCTCAACAATAATAAAAAGGCAGTGACAGTCAAAAGCTTTCAGATTCAACATAAAAGAAAAAAGATAATATGTGTTTTGGCCATGACCTTCAAATGATTGGGATATATAACAAAGCTACAGAATGATGGAGACACACTATAAGAATGAAGCAAGGTTCGAGGCCTTAACAAACTCACCTTGTCATCCATCAACAGAGCCACGAGTTTCCTTGCTTTTGTTTTCATTTTTGCTTCCAAATAAACTCGGAATGGATCATCCATGGCATAACAACAATGGAAAAGAAATGTATTTTCACCAATTGAGGGTTATACAAGCAGTGAAATGAATAGGAATACCTCTTTTACACATTTTTTTTGTCATGGTCGACCATAGAAAGCCATAGAAAAATCCAGATTTCCCAGAAAAGTGTAGAAGTAAAGTTTAATGTAGATTTTCGAATTCAGAACGCATAGAGATGTTCTCTTTTACAAGTTTTTTGTCATTTTATAAGTTTTCTGTCACAGCTAGAGTTCAGAAATATCAATGAAGACAAAGAACAAATTAGAAAAAATGCTATTTTTTTCAAGATCTGGAGTTTTTTGCAGACTTAGAAATATACTGAAACCTATTTTGTATGCCATAGAGGTCGCGATCTATAATAAGAGGAGGCATTTCTCTTTCTCATGACAGTTGAACCCATTTGAGTTTCAAGCAAAAAATTACAGGTATAAAGGGAAAATCAAAAGTTTTTCAACTCATTTCACGCAAATATGCTCAGATTTTCATGAAAATCGCGCCTCAGCAGTCAAAATGCAAGACAATGTGTCAACCAAGACAAACACAGAATGCAGAAATACCAGATAGAGTTCGCGGCCTGTAGGGCCAGATCGCATAAAAATGATGAAGAAAGGTTAGATTCAAGTTTTATAATGCTTTACCTTGTTTTTCAATCAGAAATCTTCATGAAAATGCAAAAATACAGCAAGAAAACCAGTGGTTTTCAAGCTCCAAAACTGAATCATGGCAACCTCATAGCATAGTCACCCAACAACAAAGGAACAAACAGGGATAAAGATGCATCAGAATAAGTCATGACCGTGATTTTAAAGCTAGAATATATCTCCAGAACAAAAGGTATGATTCAAATATATGACCAATGACCACTTACCTGCCAGAATCTTCAAAAGAATGCATGGAAATCCATCAAAAATGCTAGAAAGATCGAAGTGTTTTCATCCAAACCCTAGCAGAGGCCGCGGCTGGGCAGAGAGCCTTTTACCCAGCAAAGTTGACAATGCAAATGATGCTTAGGGTTTCAAAAACCCTTCCTTTTGCTAGAGCTCGAATCAGCATTTCATTTTTTTAACCTTTTTGACTTTGTTTTTGTTAAATCATTGCTATCCGCTTTGGGGACGTGGTCAAGACTTCATGTCTTCAACCTAATGATGATACATCAAAGGGGCCCGTGAGGCCAAGTCCCTTGTTCCTAATCTCTCAAAAGTAAAAAATTGTAATCATTCGAATGGAGGGTTTAGGCTTGCGTAGTATGTGATGGGCCTTATTTTATATAAGGTAAGGAGAGCTTTTATTTGGTAAGGGAGGAATAAGGAGTATATGCATATGATGCATGTGTCTTTTGATGAGTGGGTAATCCAATATGGCATGGTGATGTTCATATGGATGTATAAGGGTTATTTTTGAAATGTATTGTACTAGGCCTCGTATCTTGTTGATCATTTAAAGGCATTTAAAGACATTTTTAGGTGCTTTTATGATTATTGATGGCATGCCTTGACTATTTCTGCATTGGAAACCCATTTTGGAAGACTTTAGACAGATATTTTTCGCACATTTATGAGATACAGGAAAATGGAGATGGCTCATCTTTATCTCATTGCAGCTGTTTGGAGAGTATATAGTCATTCATTTGACTCTTTGTAGGGAGTTCTTTTCCATGAACATTCTGGAGTTAGTGATTTTTTCTACAATCCTACTTAGTTTGAGCATGTTTTTGTAACTCTTTTTGGCATATGAAATACAGAGAATACCTTGGATACCATTGATAGTTAGATTTTGCCTTCTTGTTTTGCAGTATTGGGTGTTATCAAGTGTTTGATCAGGTCATTTGTGAGGTATTTTGTTTCCTTGTGACTGTCTTATGTTTCAATACCCTTTTTCTACGGAAGTTGTGTTATGCAAGTTGCAAATTGTGTCTTAGAGTGTTATAAGGCTTTAAATTGTGACGTTTAGCTTCCTTTTAAAGATTTTAATGTAGTTAGGCCTCTCTGTGAAGTGTTTTTGCAAACATACAGTGATACGTTGTGCATGTTTAGTTTCTGTTGTTTGTGGCCAAGTGTATGCAGGTCTAAGTTTCATTTACCTTATCAAGTTTGGTGAATCACCCTTATTTTCAAATTTTCCAGTATTAACTTTTATTTTCAAAAGCACTCCTTCTCCTTTTTTCCTCTGCAAATCCAATAGATTTTAGGTGATTACCAGCTAGGAAGCCAGCCTTCTCCGAAGGTTCTTTCCATCACATGTGACCCACAGACCTAGAAAGATCCCATGTTTCTCCAATTTGCCAAGTTTTACAACTCAGCAAGGGTGCAAATCTTTGAGAGACAACAGTTTGTTCATCAACTCAGAGGGCTAGTAAAATACATTGCTTGTTCTATTTGAAGTATGATTTTGATGAAATTTGATGATTGATAATCTACAGAGCTATACCTGTACATAGATGTGCAGTTTGTCAAGTATGGTCAGATAAACCTACGGTTTTGAATGGCTTAATATTGAAGTATGTTTTTAATGTGTTGAAGAGGGTTTTGATAGAAGTATCTGTAGGGGAGGTAGGAATTTGGATTGATGATTTAGGATCAAAAGAGAAATATCTACATATTGGTAAGAAGTGCAAATGTTTTAATGAATGTTAGTGTCATCCTCATGAGAGATGTAATGTTGTTTTAAAGGGAAGATAGAAGTATACTTTTACATATGTTGAATGTGAATTGCTGAACAAATTGAAGGTTTGTAATGTGAGTTTTGTTGGTCAGAATGGAGTCTTCATACTTACATTATTAATGAATTAGGGTGATACATGATAAGAAGTATGCATTAGTGTATATTCTTATATCTACAAAGAAAACAAGTTCTTTGTATTACCGTCCATATGGTCTTATGATTAGGTCTGCAGGGGATGGAAGCCATATTTTTGTATTTATCATTATGTTTGAAGAATGTGTTGGATTAGAGACAAAAGGAGACATAAGTGATTTTCAAAGAGTATTGACAAGTTTTGCAAGGGGATTGAAGTATTTTCATGTTATCATTGTCAAGTGAATTTGTATGAGTGTTGATGAAGGTTAAGTCATTCAGTGTATTGAAGTGAATTAGGGCAACCCCCTGAATTGAGTTTTTCTTTCTTATGTTATTAGATTTGCCAGTGAGGCACTTGTATGTCATTGAGACAACCATTTTTCCAGTGAGGCTTGCTTGGTCAGTGAGACCTGTTTGTAGCCAGTGAGGCATTTTGTGTAGCTAGTGAGGCATTTTGTGTAGCCAGTGAGGCATGTTTTTTATTAAGCCAGTGAGGCATTTTTAGAGTGGTTTTTTTATCCCTATGAGGGTTTTCCACTCATGAAAATCACCGTGTTATGGTTCATATTATTTTTCTTTGTATGTGTGTCCTAATGCTTTGTTCTTAAGGTCTAGATTCATACTATTCATCATCTTATGCATATGTGTTTTGATAGATCATTGAATTCTCTCTCATTCTCTGTCTTGTAAGTTAAAAGGTGCAAAAGATTTTAAAGTTTATATACCACTGATTCACCCCCTCTTAGTTGTCCTATACTCCAATAAGTGGTATAAGAACATAGGTTCCCTATAGAAGTCTAATAGGCTTGGGTAGGTCCTTATAGTTGAGTACCATGGGAAAGTGTAGAAGAAATAGAGAAAAGAAAGATGTCAAGCAAAAGGTTGTACAACAAACCCTAGTCAAGTCATGTGATGAGTTGTTGCATGAGTCTCCCCTGAGTGATGATATAAATTGTGATAAAAAGAATGATCTTGTTGTTGAGAGTCTTGATAAAAAGGAAGACTTCATTGTAAGTATAGATGAACAAGAACTTGATGAAAGAAAAGATGATTTTGCTATTGAGATTGATGACACAGAAGGAAACCTCTTTATGGATGAAGATGGATAGGAGTTTGATGAAAATGATTGTGAAGTTGATTTAGAAGGTGAACTCTTGTGTGCCTTAGATTAGATCAAGCAACTTAGAAAGAAAAATCAGAGATTAGAAGACCAACTTCAACAGGAAAAAGACTCCAAAGACAAGGTATGTTCAGATTTTGCAAAAGTTTATTTAGAGTTTGAAGAGGCAAGAAATCAGATTGTAGACTTAAAGAGTCATGTTGATGAATCTGACAAATTGATTATCAGTCTAAAGGCTAAAATTAAGGAAGCCAAAATAATAATAGATGTAACAAAATCTGACCCTGAGGTGAAAAGAATTGAATGTCTAAAATTAGAGGCAAAAATTGTCAATGTAAGAAAAGATTATGAAGGTCTCAAGCTTTTGTCCAAAAAATATCAGGAGTTTGAAGAAAGCAGAAAAAAGTTGCATGAAATGTTGGGAAAACAAAAACACTATAAGGACACCATAGGCTTAAGATATGAGGAAGGACAAAACTTTAAGGCAAGAAAGACACCTAAAAAGAAGATACACTTGAGTTTTCATGTTGTTGTTCCTGCAGATCAGAAAGAAGATAAAAGTATTGATGAAGGTTGAAGAACAAGTAGAACCTCAAGACCCCCATCTATCAGGCAATATCGTTCAATGAGGTACAACTATTCTCAATTTCATCGTTATTGTTATTGTTGTCATGCTTATGGTCATAGAGCTAGAAATTGTAAAACTCAAGCAAGTTATTGTTTAGAGTGGAATAAGACTAAATGTTCTAGTAAATCTTCAAATTAGAATTACAAGATTGTGTGTTACAAATGCAATCAAGTAAGTCACAAGGAAAAAGATTATAGCTTACATGGAAGATATAATCATGTGTGGACCAAAAATAAAAGTCCTTATCGTTTGTTAAGAAGAAACTATGGTTCTTGGGGTCTAGACTACAATGTCAAGTGTTACAGGTGTAATAATTTTGGTCATTTAGCATATGTTTGTAGAAGAGATCTTAAGAAAACACCTAGACATAACAAAAGGTGACAAATGAGCAAAAGGAAGAATTTGTGAAAGTTTGGAGAAGAAAACAAGGATTAGAGAAGGTTGAACCTAATCTTGTGCATGCCGCACAAGAAACATTTATGACAACTTAAAAGAGTAGCATGAGGTTAGGGGAAGGTGATTACAATTTTATCATGCGGCCCCTTAGATATCAACCAAGAGGTTATAAAGTCTAAAGATGTCTATAGTCATCTTTATATTTACTTGATCTTTGCTCATCAGGTTAACAATGATAAGAGGATGCTTTGCATGATATCACAATGACAGATGGAATAATAATGTCTAATGAATATTTGGTAATTTCATTGTACAAGTTCTCTTTGTCCTTTCCCAAGCTGGGTATATGCTTGCAAGTGGTGTTGTGTTGGTACTCACATGTGATCTTAGTCAAAAGCCTTTATCAATGCTTCTTATTGCTCACAAGGTGAGATAGGTAACCATTTGGAATGCACATTGAGGTGTTTTTAGGTTGATGACAATGGTTGCAACTGTTTGGATAGGTTAAAGTGCTCCTTGACAAAATAAAGTGCCCTTGATAAGATGACTTATAAGGACAGTCTTGAGGATAGTGATGGAATGAATGCTTTATTTTGACAGTACCTTTGTTTATGTACACAATTATCTCACTCATATTAACTACTCAGTGAACATTAGCATCTTTAGTCATATGCTTTTAACAATGGTTGTTGGTTGTTTGACAGTGGTGGTTAAGCTTTTTACTCTTACCCTTGCTATGGTTGTCACATATGTTTGTTTCCTTGATAGTGACAAGTGTCCTCAGTTTGACAGAGTTATTACATCTTGACTGTGATTTGGTGATCATATGACAATGGACTCTTGCATAGTATTCTTTCTTGAGAATGTGATACTTGAACAATTGTGCTAAAGGACAGTGTGTTTTAGACTGTTGATATTGAAATCATACTATGCTTTGGGGTGACACTTGTTATGCCTTGATAGTTGAAGTGATGTTTATCTTGCTTGGACAATATGCTTGAACTTTGTTTGGAACACTTACTTGAACAGTGGAAGCCTTGATGTCTAAATTTGCATGAACATAGGCAATGAGTTTATTTCAAGGGTGCTCAATCATTGATAGTGATAAACTATGCTTTGATTGTGGTAGTTTGCAGATATCTTTTGTGACAATAACAACCAGTTGAAAGGACAATGATAGTAAATGTTTACTTATTTGCTAATGTAACCTTGTTGTTCTTGAGATAATGATCTTATAATGAGGAATTCATTTGATCAAATTTTTAGTATCTTTGCTAGAGAAGGTTAACAAGCAAAGTCATTGATGTCAAAGTAGCAAAGTTTCTTTTAATGATCAGGGTTAGTGGAAGCATGGATGAGGTCTAAGGTGGTGTCATTCAACCTTATAATCAATCTCAAAAAGTTTGTAAAAGATCCATGAGATCTTAGAAAGATGAATTTTATTGGAATTAGTTGAGACAAGTGTTTCAAAGGAGATTATACTTTGATTGGTATATATTGGTTGTGTCTTCACTCTGACCTATGATGCTGGATGTCAGTGCTCAATGATCCTTGACAATGTTCAATGCATCTTGTAAATGTTTCCAATTCAGTGGACTTTGACATGGAGACAGTGTTTTGAGTTTGAGAATCTGACTTGTCATGGTCATTGATAGTGCTTTCTTGAGGATAATCTTTTTTGATACAGTGGATTTGTTATGCATGGTTGCCAATGAATTAGAGGACAGTGAAAATGAAAGGCTTTGACAAGACAGAGTGATAGTGCTAAGACTGTATTTGATTTCAGAACAAGGGAGGACAACAACAAAGAACTATTGTCAAGTGGAGAAGTTGTAAATTGTTCTAGTAAACATATATGCTAAGTAATACGGGAAATTCAATAAAAAGTTGGAAAAGACTACAGTCAAATAATCAGTTAATGACTGTGTAGAAAACATGGATATGGTAGACAAGCATAAGACATCAGGCTTATCACATATTTTGATGGAGTATGATGGATCAGAGATGATGTAGTAGAGATCAGAGATATTGTTACTAATGTAGCAGAGATCAGAGATGATGTAGCAGACATATGACAGACTTTCATAAGTGTAGACTTTTGTGCAACTATCCTTGAAAGACTTTATTATAATGACACAATCAATAGCAATTGTGAATATAGTTTTGACAGGAGGACAGCAGTGGTAATTACAGTGAGTTTGTAGATTGACTAGTCATCTTGACAATTTGCATTAGTTTTGAAATTATTGTCAAGTATCAATGATATTAGTGCAAAGGTTTAGAAAGAATGTCTTATGCTTGCAGAGAGTGATGTTTATCACAGGGATGCAGAGTTGAAGATTAATGATTGTTTGAAGACAAAGAAGTTGGTGAAATTTGCATATTCTTCTTAAGTCAGGGGGAGCTACTTTGTCAATATATGTTTTGCTAAATCTGTTCTCAATCAGGGAGAGTATTAAATATCCTTTTATATGATAATAGGGATCTTGAAGCATACACAGTAGGGTTCTTGGCTTGATAATAGCATCATGATGGTCATAGCCCTTTGTCATTTATGTCAAAGGGGGAGAGAGAAATTTAGTTTTTCCATCAATGATAAAGGGGGAGATTGTTGTGATAGTTGTCATTGATGTCAAAGGGTTCAATGGTAGACTGTGATTGTGAGGATAGGATGTTCACATGGGTGTTGAGGTGATTGTCATGTAGAGACATTTGAGGTGATTGTCAGGCAGAGATATCAAACATGTGGCAGAGACATCAAACATGTGATGGAATTAACATGAATTTGTTCATGGATCAAAGGTTTTCATGATATACATATTGAATTTTGATGACCTCATCAGGATGCTTTCTTTCATGGTAAGATATGCTCATGTTGGCTTGGCAGGATGTCTTCATGATTCTCATAGTATTCATTGTCTTAGGATGGTCTCTAAATACTCGTGCTCATGGTGGTGTTGAGAAGGTTTTTCATGTCTTCATGCTCAGGATGATTAAGATGCAATTCTTCATGTCTTGCACAATGTGTCTTGATATGATGCTTTGGTGATTTGTTGATATAAGATGATGCTTCAAGGTCACAAGGTTTACATGGAATTGATATGATGCTAAGGTACTTGGTGTTTTAGTAGTGTGGGTTTGTCTTCATGTTTCAAGACCTTCTTCATCATGTCTTGCATATCATGCTTGTCTTCATCCTTGTATTGCATATGCTATCATGCTTTGGTGTTGATGTCAAAATGCCCATATCATTATATTACCTTTCTGTGAAGTGAAGCTTTCTTTGCAACTAAAACCCTAGAATCTAGGTTGAAACCCTAAAAGGAACCTAACTTACATCTTATTGGCCCGTCAAGCCTTGTTGTTACTTTATGTTCTATTTTTAAGTTGACTTATGATCACAGGTTGCTATCACTTAAGTCAACCTCCCAAAGGGTGTTTAGATCATAAGGTTCACCGACCCTTTTTTAGTGAAACCGAGAGACCCAGTTAAGTCATATGAAATGGGCAGGCAAAAAGAAAATCAATGGATGATAATAAAAGAAGTTAGGGCACGAAAAAGATATCAAAGGTCCAAATTTAAAGTCCATTCAAACACCAACGGACTTGTTGTTTACCTAAATTTGACAAGTGGTTCATTTCAACTGCTTAGTAACTGTTTGTTCATTGACTCATAGGGCCAGTAAAATACATTGCTTGTTTTGTTTGAAGTATGATTTTGATGAAATCTGATGATTGATAATCTATAGAGCTATACCTATACATAGATGTGCAGTTTGTCAAGTATGGTCGGATAAACCTATGGTTTTGAATGGTTTAAGATTGAAGTATGTTTTCAATGTGTTGAAGAGAGTTTTGACAGAAGTATCTGCAGGGGAGGTAGGAATTTGGATCGATGATTTAGGATCAAAAGAGCAATATCTACATATTGGTAAGAAGTGCAAATATTTTAATGAATGTTAGTGTCATCCTCATGAGAGATGTAATGTTTTTTTAAAGGGAAGATAGAAGTATACTTTTAAACATATGTTGAATGTGAATTGTTGAATAGATTGAAGGTTTGTAATGTGAGTTTTGTTGGTCAAAATGGAGTCTTCATACTTACATTATCAATGAATCAGGGTGATACATGATAAGCAGTATGCATTAGTGTATATTCTTATATCTGTAGAGAAAAAAAGTTCTTTGTATTACCGTCCATATGGTCTTATGATTAGGTCTGCAGGGGATGAAAGCCATGTTTTTGCATTTATCATTGTGTTTAAAGAATGTGTTGGATTGGAGACAAAAGGAGACATAAGTGATTTGCAGAGAGTACTGACAAGTTTTGTAGGGGGATTGAAGTATTTTTATGTTATCATTGTTAGACTTAGGGCAAACAACTGAGAGGGTGGGGTGAATCAGTTGTGCAAAACTTTCTCCAATTTCCACACTTAAATCTTCTTGGTGATTAGCAGTATATTAAACATGAAACATAATGCATTCAAATCAAAAGCAAAAATTCATTAACACATAAGACACCAAGATTTTGACGTGGAAAACCTGGTTAAGGGAAAAACCATGGGGTGATTAACCCAAGAATGTATTCTCTGTTAGAAGAATAGAAAGATCAAAATGACACATGCCAATTAGGGCTCACTACCTGAGCAAACTGCTCACAAGAGGCTCACTGCCTACAAGAGACACACTGTCTACAAAGAAATAAGTATCACATACATGAACTAGAGAATAGCATCTTCACCATGCTTGAATCAGTTCCATTAAGCGCAATACTCCTGCTCTGCCTTTCACTCTGCTCTTCACTACCACACTCTCATCTCCACAAGACACACTTTGAAATGACTTCACAATCCCTTATTTATACACGACATCAACTTAGGAACAATCATCTAAGTTAGAAAACACCTACAAGAACATCCGCAAGACGTGTAATACATCCGGTCAGCCAGTCTCAGGAAGAACACCAACATCCGCCAGTCTTAGGAAGAACACCAACATCTGGTGGTTATTCTTCAAATATGAACTTTAACTTCAATGCGGACCACCAACATGAATTGGAAATGATCCACAGATCACCACAAGCTTTCCTGAATCACCAAGAACATCTGCACTTCATCTGCTTATTGGAATCCTTCTCTCCTTCATCTAGAACCTCAAGAACACAGTCTATCATCACTGTCACAAAGGAATAGGTTCTTCCGGACCTTCAAACCACAAACCAATATACTTGACACTTCACAAGGATGTCCTCAACACTTCCTCAAATCCGCAGAAAGGGATAATGCATTACCGGACCTCATCGGACCTATTTGTGTCATCTGTCACCTCTGAACACTTGCCGGAGCCAGTTCTACTGGAGCGACCATAACTTCTTCATATCTTCATGCGGACCTCTGAAAACTTGACTGGATTATCTCAAGACTCATATATACAAACCCTTTAAACCGCATCCTCTGATCCTCAACCTATCTTGGACTTTTACCTTGTTGTCATCACTATTCGTCACTGTTCCTGATTGAGACTAATTTTCTCAATATCCTCAGCACACAGCTCATCCAATCCTTCTCATTAATGCAACATGAGTATGTTGACATCAATGACAACACCGGTTAGACCCATACTTGCAACAATCATTGTCAAGTGAATTTGTATAGTGTTGATGAAGGTTAAGTCATTTACTGTATTAAAGTGAATCAGGGCAACCCCCTGAATTGAGTTTTTCTTTCTTATGTTATTGGCTTTACTAGTGAGGCAGCTATATATGCCAGTGAGGCACTTATACGTCAGTGAGACAACCATTTTGCCAGTGAGGCTTGCTTGGTTAGTGAGACTTGTTTGTAGCCAATGAGGCATATTTTTTATTAAGCCAGTGAGGCATTTTTAGAGTGGTTTTTTAATCCCTATGAGGGTTTTCCACTCATGAAAATCACTGTGTTATGGTTCATATTATTTGTCTTTGTATGTTTGTCCTAATGCTTTGTTCTTAAGGTCCAGATTTATACTATTCATCATCTTATGCATATGTGTTTTGATAGATCATTGAAGTCTCTCTCATTCTCTATCTTGTAAGTTAAAAGGTGCAAAAGATTTTAATGTTTATAGACCGCTGATTCACCCCCCCTCTCAGTGGTCCTGTAGTGTACTCCAACAGAGTCATGTCTTTGTATGACTCTTAATTGTCTCTTATCCATCATTTCTAATTTGGCCAACCTTATGACACAATATTCTTCATTATCCAATAGTCCTTGTAAGTATACCCTCAAACTAGGTAACTCCACTTCCAATTGTAGGACTGCTTCTGATCTGAAAGTAAGGGCTATGGAGTTGTTCCAATCAGGGTTTGCACACTAGTCCTATAAGTCCAAAGACTAGGATATGGCTACAAATGCCAATCTCTTTTAGAGTCATTTAAAAAAAATTCCAAGCTTGATTTTAATGTCTTATTTGTTTCTTGTACCTACCCATTTTGTTAAGGATAATACACTAGTGCTGAGTTATGATTAATATGGAACCTTTCACACAGTTCTCACACTTGCGAGTTCTTGAATGATGAGGCATTATCTATCACTATCACTTGAGGAATTATGAACCTACATATGATTTGATTCAAAATGAAAATTTCAACCAATAGCATAGCCTCCACGCATTTGGTAAAATATTTCATCATTGTGATGATATATAAATGTCTGTCAGTCAAAGGCGGGGAGATCTTACCTACTAGGCCTAAACCCTATGTAGAGAATGGCCAGGGAGTGACTATTGGTTGTAAATACCTTGTTGGTGTGTGATGAACATATGCATAAGCTTGACACTTTGGACATCTTTTTATGAATTTGATTGCTTTTCCTTCTAAACAAGGGCAAAAATATCCTAACCGATGTATTTTCCTTGTTGTGGTGTGGCCACCAAAATATTTGCCATAGATTCCACTGTGACATTATTCCAAAATCTTAGGTGCTTCCTCCTTATCAACACAATGAAGTTAGATGCCATCCAATGCTCTCTGATATAACATGTCATCGATCAACACATATCTTGCAGTAAGAATGTGCAAGTGGCTTTTCCTCAAAGGAGTCATATTTTCCAAATATGTTTTGTTTTCCAAATAGTTCACGACATCCATGTACCAATATGAGGCAACGCACTTCTCAATATCTATTGCACAAATCTCTTCATCTGAAAAATCTTTACTTATTGGTTCCTCTTAAGGAGTCGAGTTATCAGCTAACCAATCAACTATTATTTGTCCTTTGACTGATTTCTAATTGACATATGTTAGCTCGAACTTGCTTAGTAATGTTACAAATCATCCCACCCTCCTAGACAACATTGGTTGATTCAGGAAAGTTATTTTTTTTAATCATGTTATGACTTTGGTTTTCTGGTTTAACATATAATGTTGCAATATTCTAGTGGCAAAGACTATAGCCAGACATTCCTTCTCATGTTGAGTGTAATTCTTCTCATAATCCAATAAGGTTTGACTGATGAAATATATTGCACTTTCCCTTCCATCATCATCTTCCTGGGCTAACATGCAAGCTATGGAAATGTCAGTGGCCCTAAAATATAAGATGAAGGGTTTATCGTGTCTAGGTGGCATCAATGTCAATGGAGTCAACATGAATTTATTTACTTGTTCAATAGCATTTTGACAATATGCCGTTTAAGTTATCCTGACTTGTTTCTTCAACAACTGATTGATTGGGTGAATTTTACAGGTCATGTCAGGTATGAAACATCTAATCACACCCAATTGTCCTAAAAAGGTTCTCACTGCAGTCTCACTAGTTGGTGGAGTGACATTTAGAACTGCTTTAACTTTAGCTGGGTCTACGTCTATCTCTCTTCGTGAGACTATGAAACCAGTAGCTTACCAACTATCACCCCAAAAACACACTTCTCAGGATTTAGTCTTACCTTATATTCTCATATATATAACTAAACTAGTATGTATGATTCAGTCTTTGACAAGTGATGTCGCATAAAAAAGGTTAGTAGTTTCAATATTTTTTTATCTTTGACAAGCTTTTAGGTGCGGGAAAGATGTGTTAGTGCAAAATGGGAAATCCTACAAAAACTAGAAATATATCTCAAAGCATAGAAAAATTACTATTACTATAGAATTCCTTGAAATTTTCTATGCAATTTTTTAATTTTTTTATTCAATTTCATTTTTCATATGCAAAAGTTATATATGTTTAAAGTTTGAAGGAAGGGTTGGATTTAGGAAGGCATATCTCAAAATCTATAAAAATGTTCATCACTGTGTCGAGCTCTGAATCAACTTTCCAACTACAAGAACGCAAAAAATCGACACCGTATGAAAAAGTTACATGTGATTGAAAAAGGGCTAGTTTGGGCCTTTGAGGGCTAAAAGAAGCCTACTTGACAGTCTGTAAACTACTTGCGGTCAGGTCTATTTTGGTCACATGCAAATAGTTTGGAATAGGTAGTTAAGTGAACTATCATGGTTATTAGTTTGTACTACAGAGTTAAAGGTTTTTCCATGGTTATACTTGATGCCACAGTTAAGGTAGTTGTTGGCTATCACGATTTAAACTTAAGTTTTAATGCCACCATTTAGAACACATCATAGTTAACATAAATAGATAGTAACCTGCTAGCATTTAAATGTTAACATTAAACTGCATGTTAAAACATTAACATAAATGATTAACAATAATGGTTATAAGAGTTAACACTGAATGAAACAAAAAATAATTGTTATGGAGTAAAAAGTGTCCACTTGTCTTCTTACCTCCTTGTTTAGCTCCTAGGTCCCATTTATTACATTATACATTCTAAATGTTCATCCTGATGCAAATTTTCTTGAAACTAAGGTAAATTGGGAATATAGGCCCCTTCACTTATCTTATTCCAGACCCAAAAGGAGCTAAAAGACTTGGGCGGTCTTGTCCAAGTTCCTTTTGATTGATCTGGGCAAAATTAAGTTTATGTTAGCCTAGGACATTTCAAAAGGTTTCTCCTTGTCGACTCTTTTGGTTTAATTTGACAATTGTTAGCGGGAAAGCATATATAAGTGTGTTTTTGAATTCATTATGAACTTAGATAAAGATATCCAACTTGAGATATTAAAGTAAAGAAAGAAAGAGCATTCATTGTGATTCCAGAGGATATTTGTGTGTTGTTATTGTGTTTTCTTGTAGGTTTTGAAGTTATCATCTATCTCTCCTTAGGAGTTGGAGGATCTTCATCCTCGTAAGGGTTTCATCACATAGGTGATATCATTGTTGTTTATCATCATTTGATTCATTATTATTATCATTATTTTTAGCCTTTGCCCCCACGAGGGCACACACTCTCTATTAATCAATGGTGTTGGGAAGCTTGAATGCTATCCCGAGATTTGACTGAGGCAAGTCCCTAAACACCATAACCCCCAAACCCCTTCTTATCTTCTTGTGTGCAAGTTACAGGAGTGAGATCCAGAGAATGTGATACAGGAAGACAGAGTGAAGATCAATGTTTCAAGATCCGACAACAGTCACAGAATATTCCTCCATTCAAGACTTAGGTGGTGGCACCCTAGTCTTTCTGCCCTTTCTAACTCAGATCAGCCATCAAGGTAGCATTTGCAACATCTTTCGAGTTTATAATTTTAGCAGATTCCTTCAATCAAGACTTGGGTGATTTTGAATTAGTCCTTTGACACCTCTACTTATGGGAGATAGGTTCAATCATCTTCCTTATCAGCCTTGTGCAATTGGTTTCTGGGTTGCTATTGTGCTTATTTTGTTATACGCTGATCATTGTAAAACTAGGGTTTCATGCATTGCTAACCCAGGGTTTGATAAAAAGGCTAAATTAAATCTGATCCATCTATAACATATCTGAGTACAAGATCTGTAGCTAAGTCCTCCTCCATTTGGTAGTGGTTTGCCTTGGTCTTGTCCTTGAATGTTATATGGAAAAGGGTTTGATCTAGTTTGCATTCTAGTTGTCATCATTCTCCTTTTTCATACTTAACAATAATACATATTACTATTTGTGTTGAAGGAATGCTTATGGTTTGAGATTTAGGTTGCGATTAAAGATTTAATTGCTATTGTTAAACAACAATCACAATTGGAGGTTTATGCTACTGTTAAACACTTATGGTTAGGATGCCACAATAAATTGTAAAACAACTTTTGTGAAAAGTAGTTCTAGGGTCATGTTGGCCTCGTTTCTTACTTGCCAAAGTTAATTGACCTAGAAGGTAATAATGCCTTCTTGGGAAAATTTCCTCCTTAAGTGTGTCATCATCATATCCAACCCCTCCATGCTTCTACATTTCTGTGTTATTCTACTACCACTATGTGTCCCTCTCAAAATCTACTATCTCCTCCATAAACATGGACTCCATAACCTCTACAATCTAATCATAAAATAAATTGATGTCATCCAAGTAAATTTCATCATGTTTTCTTCCCTTCTACCTTCTTGACATGAAGACGAAGAGTGTATTATATAAAATAAGGCCATTAAGATGCCTTTTGTGTCAACATATTGTGCTTCATCATGTACATTGCCTCAAACATGCTCTAATTATGGCCACACCTAGAAACACTATAAGGTTGGCACAAAATACAAATGGCTAGAGTTTGGGGACACACTGTTTTTGCACCATAAACTTCCCATCTCAAATTTGAGAAAAAAATATATTTGTAACTTTGTAAGTGCACTGAAATTGCACTTATTAAATTGTCTAGAATATATTAAAAAACTCATTTTTTTTACTTGACACTATCCTAATGCATACAACTAAAGAAAAGAGCCTCCTCTCCACATCCTTGTAAATTTTCAACTCATCAAATATTGCGTCTCTAACTATTTTTGGTAGGTGTCATTCTCTATATACATTAAGGCCATGCATTACCTCCTCATAAGCCTTGAAAGAATCAAGGAAGAAAAAATGGGTTTCAAGTAGTGGTCCATTGTATGTGTGTGTTGGTGAAGCTTCTTGTTTCACCTCTGATTAGTTGTTCACTAAATGAGATCATATTTTCTTTTATTTTTTCCATAATAATGTTGGATGGCCTTATTGGCTTTGTCTAGGCCTCACCTAGATAACCCAATAGGTATTCTTTTGCCTCCACCAAGCATAGAGCCTTGACCAAGGGATTTGTCATCTAAACAAAATAACATGAATTTTCCTTAATTAAAATTAATAAAAACTTGAATGATTACAAAGTGACACATCTTGAAATTTAACATGGTTTACACATTACAAAGTAATGAAGTTTATTACTTTGTGATTTTGTAATCAATGTGTATAAAGATACTTTGAGGGTCTCATTTATATTTTTTGCAAACATATCATCAAAAACTTTTTTAATAACCATTTCCACTTTAGTAGCGTTCTTGGATTATGGAGACTCTAGCTACTGAGTGTTCACAAATATCTACTTAAGAGACCTTAGTGAGGTAGTAATGCTTTACAATGTGAAGTTTTTGATAAATCATGTGACTTTCAATCACACAAGCTTGTTTCCTTCGGTGTGCTCTCTCATCAAGTTAAACACTCCAGGGATTATTGTAGATGTATTTGATGATATTTCTAGATTCTCCAACCTGAGTTTTCATCCATCAAATATTTCATGTCCTTAAGTATGAAATCAGTGCAATAGGTGGTATAAGGGATCCAAAATGCTAAGGTTTTTCTCCTCAAGAAGTCTTCTTGTTGTTATGTATGTTGTTGCATTGTCAATGACAACTTGTAAGACATTCTCAAAGCCCACTTCCATGACCACCTCCTCCAACATATTATACAAAATCTCTACATTCTTCACTTTGTGGGAATCATCAATGGACTTCAAGAACACTAGTTGGTCACTTGAAGCCACTAGAAAGTTTATCAATGTGTGATTCCTACCATCTGTCGTTGTATCAATCAAAATACTATAACTCTTCTTACCCCAATTTTTTTTTGTGATTTTCATCACCTTTGTGTTTTTTCAAGGCTTCTTTTAATAGGGATTCACTCAAATCATGAGGATTACCTGCCTTGAACCCTCCTAACAATGGTCAAACATTGAGTAGTGACTCTTAACATGGAATTCTTGCCATGTTGAATTATATGTTGTTAAAATACAAATTAACAACCACCATCCTCACATCATGGTGCATCCCTTGGTTTAAAGCAATACCTTCAAGAAAATGTTGTACACCAAGATTATTGCAAGGAACAAAGAAGGCCTATGAAATGTGATTGGCTTGAACTCTCTCCAATGGATAAGCCCTAGACTCATGCGCCAAGACAAAATCCCACTAATTTATACCTGAACCAGGGGGTAATTCATCAAAATATTATTTTCTACTTTCTTCTTCTTGTACACAATAAGAACACTCATCTCTTATCTAACTTTAGGTTTCATTACAATGCACAACAACACATCTCAAGGAAAAGATTCATGCAAGGTTGTATTTGAGGCAATTGATGTATTCTATTATCTAAAAACCACCCTAGTTGCTTATAACCATTCTTGTCTCCAAACCCAAATTGCTACGTTTCCAAGCAAGGTCCCTTCACTTGCTACTATATCTAGCTAAAGATATCATTCACTATATCAGTACAAACCCTAGAAAAAGAAAATCTACTTCAAATTTTGAAACCATAGCAAAGAAATAAAGAAGAAAATGATAAAAAAAAGCTTTCAAACTCTAGAGAACTCAAATGGAAGAAAAAAACTTAAAAAGCCTAAAGCAAAAAATTAAAAAACTAAGCACATACCTCTCAAATCCTTCAAAATGCATTACAACCATGTTTTATAGTAGACTGTCTTTTCATGTAATCCGTGAGTTTTCTGAATGGACTCATCTATGTTCTTTGGCTCACATTTTAAATCTATGTTTGTAACATCATGTGGCTAATCTCTCATGCAGCACCAAAAGGTTTTATCAAATGCATTTTGATAGGCTTTATATGCAATCCAAGAATAATCAATTACCACCTCTCAAATGAACACTATTTAGAATTACTTAAAAAATAACCTCTACAACTTACAATTGTTTACAAGTATCATCAAATTCAAGTATCTGCATGTTGGAGAATCGATAGCAGATAAAAACAACAAGAATGCAAAAAATAAACAATCACACAAATGACAAGAAAAACACAAGTTTTTAACGTGGTTCACCTTATAGGCTACGTCCACAAAGAAGCAGGGGAATATATTTATTTGTCTCTTTTTCTACAGTCATACATTATGCTATAGCCATTAACCTTCAATAGAAGTATGTTTTATGAATTACATAGTTTGAATGAATTCACCCAATAGAGGGAATGTCAAAAGATTGAAGAGAACTCCAATGAGAGAGATTGAAAGGTCAAAAGAGAATGGAAAGGACAAGATGTCCATTGGGCTTCATATACCCAACAATCTCCCACTTGAAGTCTAATGAACTGCTGCAACATATCAGACATTCCCCTACTTCGATCTTATTGTCACATCTTGACAATGTCGAGAGAAGCTCTACAAAACTTGAACTTCTCCCTTGGTACTACCTTCGTCAACGCATTAGCCGGATTCAATTTCCCTGCAATCTTATCATCTCTAATAGTGTTCCTCATGTTGTGTGCATAATTTTTGAGTGAGTTTTTGGCCTGCACTTTTTTCTTCAATTCTTCATCCTCAGCTGTAGCAGTATTCAGATTAAGCTTTTCATCAACAGTTTTGCTACAAGTAGACAAAGACTCTTGTTCATCATTAGAACCTGAACCAGAAATGACATGTTTGGACATTGTATTAGCACTTAGATCCTTTTTTTCTAGCATCTTCTCATCCAATAAATCTTCTTGCTTAGTAGGTTTGAAAACATCTTCCCCACCTAAAGGGACTGCCTTCATCTGTGCACTTGTCTATTTTGCTTTGAGACTATGCAATCGGAAGTATTCATCTGCCTAGGAAATCCTACCAGGAGGCCACTCTCTCTTTCTTTAAGCTTCCCATCTATTACTGTGGCACATGGGATTTTCCATGTCTCTTTGTGGAAACATTGACCTAGATCACCCATATGCAAACATCCTTCCATCTAGAAAAATTGAATCCCCACCATGAGGATCACCTAACCCAGGAAGCCATCTACTAGATTCTTGTTTACTAGCCATGACAACATTAGAGATGGAATTTGATTGCTCAGAAAATTTATCAGCTTCAGACTTCTCAATCATTGAATCATTATCCCCCCAGGATTAGCTTTGGTAACAATCACAATTTGCTCCCAAAATTTAGTTTCGTGCTCATAGAATTCAGAAACTACTTGAGTTATATCACCATCTGTGAGTAAGATACACATCTGCTCTTTGACAACCCAATCTAGTAAGCATGACCTCATCTTTGTCTCAATGAAGAAGGTACCTCCAGAAGTCTCTGATATGGAGTGCATGGATGTTGAATCATAATCGGTCCCAAATCCAAATGTGTGCACAGGGATCCGTATATCACCTTGCTATGAGGGTTGCCTTATTGAACCTAGCAATACGGACTAAAAATTCAAGACTCTTCTGAGATTGTAGGTGTCATGTCAATTAGAAAGTAGAATAATACTACACACAGGGTTCTCCTCACGTCAATCTTCAAGCACTTTAGGTCCCTTTTTCAATCCTTTAGCAATGTTGGTTCCACCTGTGGAGACCAGACCATTCATTGCTTGCAAGGCAAGCTGCCGACCTCCCTCAGACATGCACTACAGAGGAAAAAAGTGCTTAGTAGTTGATGAGAAGACAATTATTGAAAGGTGGTCCATGGGACCAAGATTATGAATCACAAAACCCATACCACGCTTTAAAAGTGCAAGTTTTGTGCCTGCCATGCTCCCACTCACATCAAGAACATTTATAAGATTAATTGAGGCATGATCTCTGGGTGTGTTAGAAGTCTGAGATGGATTTACAATATTCTAATTTCTTTCATTTTGCTCATTATGCAGTTGTTTTGTAGTGGATGATGGGGTATTTAGATATACAAGCACAATAAACTTCTCACAAGCTTCTGACCTTGGAAATGGAGTAAATTCAGGGAATGTTACTAATTGCATAGATTTTTTATCATCTTCCCTTCCTTCAAGCCCTCTGCTTTGTTCTTGAGTTGTGATTCCTCTTGAATCTATAAACTCTAAACTTCCAACTGCCATGCCAATGTTTGCATTGGGTTCATTCCTATCTTCTTCCTCTGACCTGCTACCTCCACTTGTTTGAAGCTCTAAAGACTCATCATTGAAAACATTAGGCTGCAGATGTTGCGTTTGATTTTGAGGAGAGAGCGATGACTTTTCAACATGCTACGAAGACTTTTCTACATGCTACGTTTCAAAATGCAAGGGCAACATGGATTTTAATGTAGGCAAAGGAGAATGAAAAACCTGCGTATAAGAAACATTAGACTCTGTTTCAAAATGACGTTGTATTTCAACATTACTATGTATCTCAACATTACTTTGTATCAAAGTTGGCATAATAACATTTCTTGTATTTCCTTTAGAGCTATTATCACCTGCAGTGTTCGCTTGAACTTGACCATTGAATATTGACTGGTGAATATTGCTAGTTTGCTTAGAGCTTGAAATTTGCGGTTCAATTTGAGAGGAGTGGACTGTGTGAATAGGGGTCTGTGAACTCATACTGGAGCTTGAAAAAGTTCTTTTATTAAAATTTGTATTATTCTCAGTGAAAAGATTGTCTATAGGCACAAACTCTTTCACCGATATCTCCTGTTTTTGCAGAGTAGGGAATACTTTCTCATTAAACACCACATCCCTACTGCGAACAAGTTGCTTGGCGACTGGATCCCACAAACGAAAAACATATTGTTCTTCACCGTAGCCAACAAATATGCATTGCCTTGACTTAGAATCTGACTTCGTTCCCTTTTCCTTGGGGACATGAGTGAATGCTTCACAACCAAAAACTCGTAGATGAGAATAAGAAATTTATTTGCTTAACCATTTCTCTTCGGGAATATCAAAATCCAATCTGGATGAGGGGCTTCTATTAATTAAATATATTGTTGTATTAACCGCCTTTGCCCAAAATTCTTTGCTTAGGCTTGCATTAGAGAGCATACATTGAGCCCTCTCTAAAATTGTTCTATTCATAATCTCGGCTGTACCATTTTCTTGATGAGTGAAAGGAACTATTTTGATCCGTCTAATGCCATTATCTACACAAAAGCTATCAAATTCCAAGGAACAAAACTCTCCCCCATTATTGGTTTGTAAACATCTGATTTTATGCCCAGTTTGATTCTCGACCATGGCTTTGAAAATTTTGAATTTAGTAAAAACTTTTGATTTTCTATTCATCATATAGATTCACACTTTACGAGTACAATCATCAATAAAAAAGACAAAATAATTAGCTTGTCCAAAAGAGGTTACCTTTGTAGGTCCAAACACATCCGAGTGCACAAGCTCCAAAGGTGTTGATTTCTTGTCATGATCGGTTGTCAATAAGTTGATCCGTGTTTGTTTGCCATAGAGGCAATGCTCACATATTTCTAAGTCAATAGACTTCAAACCCAGAAGTTGATCCCTCCTTAGCATAACTTCAAGTCCTTTTTTTCTCATGTGTCCAAGCCTTTTATGCCAAAGCTCCGAACCGTTGTCCACAACTGCCATTACAGCTCCCACTTTAGCGTTACTCTCTAGCACATATAGACTACCTAATTTGTTTCCTTTTGCAATCACCAAGGCTCCCTTGGTTACCTTCCATGAATCTAAGGAGAAATTGATGTTACACCCTTGAGCATACAACTGGCTTACCGATATCAGATTTTTTTTTTTCAGCGTGGGAACATGTCTTACATCCCTCAAAATCCATTTGTTTCCATTTTTCAATTGTAACATCACATCACCTTTGCCTATTATTTCACGTGCTTTGTTATCACCAAGAAAAACTCTTCCAAACTGATCTTCTTGATAGTTTGTAAAAACCTCCTGACATGGAGTAGAATGGAAAGAGGCACTAGAATCCAACACTCACGAATCCACAGTAGTGTCACTTGCTGATAAATCCATAACACCTTCATCTTTGTCATAAGTAGTGTTGGCTTCGCTGTCCTTTACCTTTTCTTGTGCCTTTTTATAATGCCAACAATTCCTTTTAGTGTGATCTGCTTTGCCATAAAACCAACAATCACCATTTCTACTCCTGGACTTTGATTTTCTTGTAGATTTGGACCTTCTTATGTTGTTATTTCTGCCTCTATTTTGACTCCTTCCCCTATTGACAACAGTCAAGGCGTCTCCGGTTGTTTTGTTTTGACCTCTTCTCATATCTTCATTGAGAAGTGTAGCAGCAACATCATCATACCTCAACATTGATTCTTTTTTCTTATCCTCCCCTTCTTGGGATCTCCTTTTTCTAGATACCGAATTGTTGATTGTCATTATCACACTATCCTAGCTATCGGGAAGAGAACATAAAAGCAACATGGCTTTCATTTCTTCTTCAAAATTGACATCAATAGAGGCGAATTGGCTAATCACAACATTGAATTTATTTAAATGGTTTGAGATGCTCTTACCTTCTTTCATCTTCAAATTGACCAATTTCTTCAACAAGAAAACTCGATTTGTTGCTGATGCTCTTTCATACATATCACACAGCTTATCCCAATTTTTTTTTGCTGTTGTTTCTATGGCAACATTGAAAAGAACATTGCTAGACAGCGAAAGAATAATAGTTGCATCTACCTTTTGGTCCAAAACATCCTAGTCATCATCCGACATCTTTTTCGACTTCTTTGTCTTCCCTTGCAGCACAATAGCGAGATCCTTCTGAATCAACAAAGCACGAATTTGTAGTTTTCACAAACTGAAGTTCTATCCGGAAAACTTTTCGATCTTCCATTTATCTGCTTCCTCCATCTTTCTGAAAATTTGTCACAAGATTTCCAAACAGCTCCGTCACCGAGCTCTGATACCAATTGTTGGAGAATCGGTAACAGATAAAAACAACAAGAATGCAAAAAATAAAAAATCACACAGATGAGAAGAAAAATGCAAGTTTTTAATGTGGTTCACCTTATAGGCTACTTCCACAAAGAAGCAGGGGAATATCTTTATTTGTCTTTGTTTCTACAGTCATACATTATGCTACAGCCATTAACCTTCGGCAGAAGTATGTTTTATGAATTACATAGTTTGAATGAATTCACCCAAATGAGGGAATGCCAAAAGATCGAAGAGAACTCCAACGAGAGAGATTGAAAGGTCAAAAGAGAATGGAAAGGACAAGATGTCCATTGGGCTTCATATACCCAACACTGCATGCATATCTTAGGTGGTATGCAGCAGCAAGAGTTCAATATTCTACATTTCCAAACATATATACATACAACACATCTATGGAACCACCTATAAGAAGAGTAATAATCTGAAGCACCTAATCATGGATGATCAGGTTCTAGCCATAATTTATATAGTAGTAATAAAACATAAATAGGTGGCTCTGAACTTTTAAGTTTAGGAATTGGTATTATAAAAATAATGGTATTGTGTTGTTAACAATAGATATCCACAAAAGCTACGTGCTTCCAAATTTTGTGACCACAAATGTATTTTCTGTTGATTTTTGGTAGCTAGGTCGGATCCCTTCTAGAGACTGACCTAGTCATAAAATGCTGAATGGCCTGTCGGCCTTAGCATTTTGAGAACTCAGTTGTATTATCCGATTAAGGCAGGCCCCAAATTGGGCAAACTCATTATTCTATGTATCTTGAAATTACAAATAGGTTAGGACCTATTTCAAATATAACGTATATGTAATTTAGCGCCAAATTGTTTGGGTGATCTCATATAAATGAAAAGTGACTGGTAGTCACAATACATATCATTCTCTCACCGAATTCTGCTCTGCGTAATCTAATCCAACAATGATCTACTTTAAGCATAGTGTAAGGGCTCCATAGTTAGTTGAACTGGTTCAACAGGTTCGCAAGTTCAATAGGTTCGCAGGTTCAACCGGTTCGCAGGTTCAACCGGTTCGCAGGTTCAACCGATTCGCTGGTTCAACAGGTTCGCTGGTTCAATTGGTTCAGTGGTTCAATTGGTGCGACAGTTCAACGGGTTCATAGGATTATCTAGGGCTGCTGAACCTCTGTACTTACTGTGCAAGTGAACTTCATTCTAAACATTATAATTAGTTCAGTTCAGAACTAAAATTTAGATAAGCTATATTTTTTTGATGCCTATATTTTGTGCCCTAGATGAGCAAAGCTGTAATCTGTTTCTGCTCTTAATATAAATCAGATCTGAGATTTTCTTGCTGGGTTTTTCACCTCCAAGAGGGAGGTTTTCCCAGGGTATCTTTGTGTTATGTGAGCATTCATGTTTTATTGTTTCTTACTGTGAATCTGAATGTTAAATTAACATGCTATCAAAGCTAAGTTCGAATTAGTATAATCAGATTTGCAGTATTTAGTTATTTACATTCTACTCTTATCATTAAAGATCAGATAAAATGGCTCACAGTCTCAGGGTTGAAGACAGATTGGATGGGGCTTCCAATTTCACATCATGGAGAGTCCGCATCATGCTTGCGTTGAATGAAAACGACCTTGCAGACTTTGTGACGAAAGAATCTTCCGAGCCTGAGGCAGAAGGAGAAAAGAACCAATGGAGGAAGAAAGATCTTCAAGCTCAGAAGATCTTAATTGATTCAGTAAAAGATCACATTGTTCTCATCATCTCCAAGCTGAATACAACAAGCAAAATGTTCAGAACCTTGGAGGAGATGTATGAAATCAACAACACTAGTCGTGTTCTAGCTTTGAAGTAGCAGGTTCATCACATCAAGATGGCTAAAGGTGAATCCGTCATGGCTTACTTCATGAGGATTTCTGATTTGAGAGATTAGCTCTCTTCTATTGGAAAGATTGTTGATGAAAATGATTTAACTATGCTAGCCCTCAATGGTCTTCCAGCATCTTGGGAATCCTACATTCAAGGAATTAGTGCAAGAGCTGATCTGCCCAAGTTTGACAGATTAAGGGCTAACTGTATCCAAGAAGAGTCTCGACTGGCTACTAGAGGAGTTATAAAAAACACTCATGAAGACAATCATGTCCTTGCTGCCCAGTCTTTCAAGAAGAAAGGAGGCTATTGGAAGAAGAACAATTTCAAGAGGAATAGAGATCAAAGGTCTAATCCATCTCATGATTCAAAAAAAAAGAAAAAGGACTTGTCTCATATCAAGTGCTTCAGGTGTGACAAATTCGGTCACTATGCAAGGGACTGTTTATCTCAGCCTAAGCAACAAGGAGCAAACTTAAATGAAGTCTCAAATCAGTCTAATACTGAAGACTTCCTTTTCATTTCTGCTCTGTCAAGCAATGTACCCTCAGACAGTGATACTTGGCTGATTGATAGTGGTGCATCTAGACACATCACTGGCTATCGAGAGCACCTCTCAGATTTAGTGGAGAAAGAGTCCAATCTTCATGTGGTCATTGGTGATAATGCTCGCTATTCTGTGAGAGGTTTTGGTACTACTTCCCTTAACTTAGATTCTGGAATTTCTCTTCACCTCAGTGATATTTTGTTTGTGCCGGGAATCAAAAGAAACCTTATCTCCATATCAGCACTAGAAGATAAAGGTTATCAGATTGCATTTTCTGAGGGAAGGGTGCTTGCATGGCCTAAGAAGTCTAGCATCAAATTAGCTCGTGTCATTGGGAATAGGTATGAGAGCCTATATAAGCTTTCAGCACGTCCAGCTCAAGCTCTCATTCATGAAGCATCGGAGTCAAGTGAGCTATGGCATAGAAGACTTGGGCATCTTCATTTCCAAGCCCTCCCCACACTTGAGAAGATAGTTAAAGGTATGCCTAAACTTAGTCATATTCATGATAATACATGCAAAGGTTGTGCTATGGGTAAGAACACTAAGAGTCCATTTCATCAAAGTGAAAGTAGGTCTAAAGAGAAATTAGCTCTTGTGCATTCTGATTTATGTGAACCTATGTCTGTTGCTTCCCCAAGTGGATTCTTGTATTATGTAATCTTTATAGATGACTACTCTAGGAAAACTTGGATTTACTTTCTTAAATCAAAAGAATCTGATGAAGTTCTAAGTAGATTCAAAGAATTTAAAGCTTTAGATAAAAATCTATCTGGGAAAAGAATTAAAGTTTTAAGGTCTGATAATGGAGGTGAATACACCTCGGGTAGTTTTCATGATTTTTGTGTTGAAGCAGGGATCAAGAGGGAGTTTTGTGTTCCCTACAATCCTCAGCAAAATGGGGTTGCAGAAAGAAAGAACAGATCCATAGTTGAGGCAGCAAAAGCTATGATTCATGATCAGGATCTGCAAATTTTCCTATGGGCCGAAGCATCTAGGACTGTTGTCTACATTCATAATAGATGCCCTCACCGTGTATTGAAAGATGTGACTCCAGAAGAAGCATTTTTAGGGATCAAACCTGATATCAGTCACTTGAGGATCTTTGGGAGTCCAGTATATGTCCATGTACCCAAAGAGAAGAGAACCAAGTTGGAACCTTCTGGCAAAAGAGGCATTCTTGTGGGCTACAACGAAACATCCAAAGCATTTAGAATTTACATTCCAGGTTAGAAGTTTATTGAGGTTAGTAGAGATATCACTTTTGAAGAAAATATTGCACTCAAAAGATCTAAAGGCTATGGTTTAGAAATTGACAATGAAGTCCATGATAACCCTCAAGACATGGATATTGAGCATGATACTGAGATTCAGAGAGAGTCTACAAAATCTGAAAATCATGATGATCCAAGTGAACCTTTGGATCCTACAGATGGGCCTAGGGACATTACCATGAGTAAGAAGAGACCTCTCTGGATTCAAGAGGCAGAAAAGTTTGCAGCTCCAAGAGGCACACTTAGAGAAAGAAGGAGACTTCAGAAATTCTCAAACTATGTTGCATTGATGTGCAGTCTCATTGAGACTGAACCTTCTAGCGTTGAAGAGCCCATGAACCAACAGACATGGAAGAATGCTATGGATGAAGAATATCAGTCTATCATTAAGAATGATGTTTGGGATATTGAGCCTAGACCCAAAGGTAAGTCTGTTGTATCTTCCAAATGGTTGTTTAAAATTAAACATGCTGCTGATGGAAGTATTGAGAAATACAAAGCTAGATTTGTGGCTCGTGGCTTCTCTTAGAAAGAAGGCATAGATTATGAGGAAACATTTGCCCCTGTTGCTCGATATACTTCCATCAGGACTATCATTGCTATTGCCGCAGCTAAGGGATGGAAGTTGCATTAGATGGATGTAAAGACATCCTTCCTCAATGGTGTTATTGAAGAAGAGGTCTACATTGAGCAACCTGAAGGCTTTGTGATCCATAAGAAAGAATCTCATGTATGCAGACTGAAGAAAGCATTATATGGCCTTAAGCAGGCCCCCCGTGCTTGGTATGAAAGAATTGATAAGTACTTGGTAAGCCTAGGATTCTGTAAGAATGATGCTGATCCTAACCTTTACTTCAAGGTATTCAATGGTGAAATGTTGATTTTGGTTTTATATGTTGACGATCTATTCCTAACTGGAGAAGATCATCTCATTCTTAGATGTAAGGAAGAACTGACTTCAGAATTTGAAATGAAAGATCTAGGTCTCATGCATTTCTTTCTAGGGTTAGAAGTATGGCAAAGACCCAATGAAATTATTCTAAGTCAAGGAAAATATACCATTGATATTTTGAAGAGATTTGGAATGCTAGATTGTAAACCTATGCCTACTCCTATGGAAACTAACTTAAAGAAGTTGAGTGAATCTGCAGCTAGGTTTGATCTTGTGAATCCCACTGAATACAGGCCGTTGATTGGATCCTTGATGTATCTAGTTAACACTAGACCTAACATTTGCTATGCAGTGAGTGCCCTCAGCCCGTTTATGTGCGAACCAAGGCAGATTCATCTTGTTGCAGCCAAGCATATCTTGAGATATTTGTGTGGTACAATTGGATATGGATTGAAGTACTCTTCCAACACAATCATTACCTTGGAAGGCTATTCTGATTCTGATTGGGCAGGAAGTGTCACTGATAGAAAGAGCACTTCTAGAGTTTGCTTCAGCTTGGGATCCGCCATGATATCCTGGTGTAGCAGAAAATAGTCTTCAGTAGCATTGAGTAGTGCTGAAGTATAATATATTGCAGCCTGTGTGGCATCTTGAGAAGCAGTGTGGCTTCGAAAACTCCTTGCAGGTTTATTTGGACAACCCTGGGAGCCTACAGTTATTCACAGTGATAACCAGAGCTGTGTGAAGCTCTCTGCCAATCCTATGTTTCATGACAGATCAAAGCATGTGGAA
The DNA here is from genome assembly GCA_027924645.1 of Cunninghamia lanceolata. Taxonomy (NCBI): domain Eukaryota; kingdom Viridiplantae; phylum Streptophyta; class Pinopsida; order Cupressales; family Cupressaceae; genus Cunninghamia; species Cunninghamia lanceolata. The sequence continues at coordinate 4,907,981 of BSBN01000123.1, forward strand.
ACTCAGTATCACTATATCCGGGATATGGTGCAAAGGAATGCTATTCAGCTGAAGTACATCAGCACTGATGAGCAAACAACAGATGTTCTCACCAAACCCCTTGCTCGAGTGAAGCTTGCATATTTTCGAGACAAGCTTGGAGTTGTGGAGAATGAAGCTCTAGCTGAGAGGGAGTCTCAACATCAGTGATATATTATACTGTATCTTCCACCCTCTGCGAGTAGGCATGGTGGATCCACCCTCTGCGAGTAGGCATGGTGGTAATGCACTCTTCTCTGGGAGAAGTTTGAGGTGAAAGCCCTCTTCCACCCTCTGCGAGTAGGCATGGTGGAGCCAACCTCTGCAAGTAGGTATGGTGGATATCATGGGAGAAATTCCATGATGTGCTTGTTCACCCTCTGGGAGTATCTATGGTAAACGTCATGAGGAGATGACAATAAGCACTTATGCTTTCATCCATGGGAGTAGCCATGATGTTAGTCACTATGTGACTTGATCCTTATGAAGGAATCCTCCCTAGCTAAGAGGGAGTGTTGATTTTTGGTAGCTAGGTCGGATCCCTTCTAGAGACCGACCTAGTCATAAAATGCTAAATGGCCTGTCGGCCTTAGCATTTTGAGAACTCAGTTGTATTATCCGATTAAGGCAGGCCCCAAATTGGGCGAACTCATTATTCTATGTATCTTGAAATTACAAATAGGTCAGGACCTATTTCAAATATAACATATATGTAATTTGGCGCCAAATTGTTTGGGCAATCTCATATAAATGAAAAGTGACTGGTAGTCACAATACATATCATTCTCTCACCGAATTCTGCTTTGCGCAATCTAATCCAACAGCGATCTACTTTAAGCACAGTACAAGGGCTCCACAGTTAGTTGAACTGGTTCAACAGGTTGGCAGGTTCAACAGGTTCGCAGGTTCGCAGGTTCAACTGGTTCGTAGGTTCAACCGGTTCGCTGGTTCAATTGGTTCGGCGGTTCAATTGGTGCAACAGTTTAACAGGTTCATAGGATTATCTAGGGCTGCTGAACCTCTATGCTTACTGTGCAAGTGAACTTCATTCTGAACATTATAATTAGTTTAGTTTAGAACTAAAATTCAGATAAGCTGTATTTTTTTGGTGCCTATATTTTGTGCCCTAGCTGAGCAAAGCTGTAATCTGTTTCTGCTCTTAATATAAATCAGATCTGAGATTTTCTTGCTGGGTTTTTCACCTCCAAGAGGGAGGTTTTCCCAGGGTATCTTTGTGTTATGTGAGCATTCATGTTTTATTGTTTCTTACTGTGAATCTGAATGTTAAATTAACATTTTCTCCATGCAGATTACCCTTAGAGGCACCTCATTAGATATCAGGACTCATTTCCTTTTCCCAGTGAACCTCCTTACAATGGTTGCAGGCATTTCCATGGTAAGTCTTGTGTGGAGCCTGTAGATTAAGGATGCTAGAACCGGACCAACTCGATGGTTGACAAACCAACCTTGTACTGCACAGTGATCCCTACATGTAGATTGACTAGTTGGAAGCTCTGGGTGAACTCTATTTTGAAAATTAAAAGTTTCCTGCTCGTCTAATTATAACACGGCAAACGAAGTTTTCAAGTTGTTTACAGACCCTAGAACTTAAATGATAGTTTGTGCAAACTCTATATGAAAAGAGCTGGTAGAAAGATTCCATTACATCAAGGACAATCAAGGAAAGACACGAAATCCTGTATAGCCTTCGATAGAATATGTAGCTCTCTCAAGAGTTGTCTGAGTTGCCACTAAAAGAGGTCATAATTATGAAGAGATTTTGTGTTTTAGTAGATATCCTTCATAGCGGACTTTCCTTTCTCATTGTTTAGTGGCTGAAACTTCAGATTTACGCATTCAAGTAATTGTACAACTAAGGAAGGGCAAACATATTTTGATTTTCTTGGTATCTCTCTAATTTGATGGGTTGGAGATTATTGAACGTTTCTTGGTATGACACTGCCTGTTCGTGTGCAGGATATCTGGAAAACATTTAAGCACTTGCATTTGTTCTATCTTTCTTCATTGGCATTACTCCATTCTGAAATTGTGGATTTGCAAAGTCAACTATTTATTCCTCGGCTTGTACTGCAATATAACTTTAGCAGCATTTACTTTGTTGAAACCAATTGAATTTACTTAACAAAGGGTGAAGAGTTTGGTTATACTCCATTTCACAATTTGTATGTTACATGACTAATTTTATTCGTATTTATTGTCTCTCAAATGCGTAAGGCTCTTAATTGGCATTGAAATGCTGGTGCACGTTTGTAAAGAATGTTTTACAGCTTAGAGTTATTACTTCTTCAAATTCATGGTTCTGGAACGAAGGGATATTGCCTCAATTGATTCAATCTGAATTGAGCCATAACATCAAGTTTGCATGAGGGATTTTATTCACCTACGCTCATCACTGTATTACCTCAGTTTAGCTTGAGCTGGTGTAAGAAATGAGCACATTGCAATGCCCCTGTCAATATCTCTACATTTTAATTCTGTTGTAGGTGCTATCATGTCACATGCATGTCTCTCCTCGAGCACTACAAAACATTATCACAGTGTTTGTCTTACAAGAATTACTTATCCAGTAACCTCCCAAGCAATTTAATTGTCCTTGCGTTCTGCAACTAGAAATTGAATCCTGCAAAAAGATTCCAACCGCACGTTAGAAAAACATTTTTTATGTACTTCTCCAGAAAAAGGACATTGTTCAAAGACAATACCAACCAAACCATAGCCTACAGAAATAACCCAAATACCATTGAACCGAAGTGACAACAGCATCCAGTCTCTCCCTTCATGTTGCCTACAGTTTGCTTCCTGATGTAGAAAGCCATATTGTATGTTGCTTTTTTCACTTTAAATCACCAATAATCTGAACAGGAACAGAGACCATCCTTGAAGTGATGGAAGCGATTGGCATCCCTCACAACTATCTCTCGCCCAACAATTTTGGAGATGAACTTTGTAGCAGTGTGGCAATCACCACACACGCGAAGGTTCTTGACAATTCGGATGGGTGTCCCAAAGGGGATGGTAATAAGCCCAAACGCAATGGCCAGTCTCTCACTGTGATGCCACAGAATATATTCCTTCTGCTCCTCCTCCACATCATGCAAGACAAAGTTTATGTCTGGTACATATCCTGCCTCCTTTAATTGCATTCTCAACTTCTCCAGCATTGCATATATCTTTTCTGTTTGTGGGTGTGATCTATCTCTTGCTACAAATGCATGTATTTTGTTCTTCACCTCAATCCAGCTCTGCCCCGGTTCCTTAACCACTGTATTGTTTTTCATCATTTTTCTTGTATTTATTGCATCACCCCATCTGCCAGCCGATGCATACATATTTGACAGTAAAACATAGGTTGCGGCATCTTGTGGTTCTAACTTAAGAAGGTTTTCTGCTGCATATTTTCCTGCTTCCATCTCGCCATGGATTCTGCAAGCACCAAGCAAGGTTCGCCATACCAAAGCACCAGGCTCAAATGGCATCCTCTTAAGAACTCCCATTGCTTCATTGAAGCGACCTGCACGGCCATAAAGGTCCACCATGCATGCATAATGGTCCATGCTTGGTGAAATGCCATGATCTTTTGTCATGGAATTGAAGTAATTCTTACCATCATCCACCAGACCTGCATGACTGCAAGCTGAAAGAACACCAATATAGGTAATATGATTTGGCTTTACACCAGCTTGTTCCATTTCCTGAAAACAAGCAAGGGCCTCTTGACCATATCCATGTTGAGCATATCCTATAATCATTGCAGTCCATGAAACAATGTTCCGATCAGCCATATGACCAAACACTCTACTAGCATCCTCAATGCTTCCACATTTGGAATACATGGTAATAAGAGCACTCCCCACAGCAACATCTGACTCTACTCCTGCTTTAATTGTCCTCAAATGGATCTGCTTACCCTGTTCCAGTGAAACACCAGTAGCACATGAACCGAGAACACTGGCAAACGTGAACAGGTCAGGTTTCATGCCTGCATGTTGCATTTTTCCTAAGAGTTTAAGAGTTTCCTTATGACAATCCTCGGCCTGGGAATAACCTGCAATTATTGCATTCCATGAAACCAAATTCCTTTCAGGCATTCCATCAAAAATCTTCCGTGCATCTTCTATGTTCCCACATTTGGCATACATGTCAAGCATCGCATTATCCACAGAGACAGTCTGCTCAAACCCTGTTTTAATAATACAAGCATGAATCTGTTTGCCCTGTTCCCCCACTGAGAAGCAGCCACATACACTAAGGATAGAAGTGAAAGTGAATTGGTTTGGCTTTATCCCTGACAATTGCATTAGTTGAAAAATATTAAACGCTTGCTTAATATCACCACTTTCCACATACCCTGTACAAATTGCTGTCCAAGATATAACATTTCGTTCAGGCATTTTGTCAAACACTTGGCGTGCAGACACCATACTCCCGCATTTCACAAACATGGTGCATAAAGCATTTCCTACACAGGCATCCCATTGAAGCCCAGTCTTAATTATGTAGCCATGGGCTAGCCTTCCCTGTTCAATATCATCTAGGCTTGCAGTCGCACTAAGCACGCTACCAAGGGTAAATGTATTAGGCTTCATACCAGCTTCCAACATTACACAGAAAAGCACGATTGCCTCCACATTATATCCATTCTGTGCATACCCTGAAATCATAGCAGTCCAGGACACTACATTTCGTTGGGGTATTCTGTCAAACACTTGGCGTGCATCCGAAACACTGTGGCATTTGGCATATGAATTAACCAAATGATTTGTAAAGATGGTGTTTGATTCAGATAATCGCAATTTAATTATTTGAGCATGGAGTGCTCTGGCTTCTGAGAGAGCCCCCAGCTTCGCACATTCATTCAAAAGAGAACCGTAGCTTGAGCGACTTGCCTGGATTTCTCCTGACAAAATGCCATTCACAAGACATTGCCTCAACTGAGGATGCAATCTTTTAGATGATCTCTGCCAAACCAGATAAAAGAAATTAATCAGTTATGTTAAACTGTGCATTACTTCAAGGTGTTAAAGGATTTTAAGTGGCAAGGAATGTAGAGACCTTATTCAGGGTAGATGAATTGGATGGAAGACTACTCCTGCCCTCCAATTGTCTTGTAGAAAAGAGAAGAGTGGGTGGTGCCAAGGCAGCCATTGGCATTGTTAGATGAACCCTTCTCTGTAAGAATTATAACAGCCTGCAATAAACATATTGTGTGTACAACCCAACTCTAATCAATTAAAAAACTATATATTTATCCTCCCCAATTTTGATAAATTAAAAAAATATTATGTGTTGATGGGCATAGACATGTTAAAAATATCAAACTCATATATGAAGCTCAACTTGAGGTCATTGTTAATCTTTAATTACCTTTATAATTTTGAAGTTTAAATCTGACCAGCTTTGAAGTTTAACTTGAGGTCATTGTTAACCTTTAATTACCTTTATAATTTTGAAGTTTGAATTTAAAAATATATATGAAATTGAACCTCAGGTATTCTTTACCATTAATTACTTTTATAATTTTGAAGCTCTAAAGATTTCGTCTTTGATTGGCCAATTCTAATATTTGGTGTTTCTTAGCATTGACGTCTATTAGCATCTTGTTCTCTTTATCAAATCTATTCTTTGTGTCCTTTGATTTTTATTTATGGATTTTCTCTCAAACTCCAATATTTTTACATATTGTAACTTATTGTTATATTCTTATAAAAACATGAGTTTTATGTCATACTTTTGTAAGGCTTTATTTTGAATATAGACATGAATTAATATGGCATTTATTACACTTTAATGTAGAAGCGTCTCTACACACATTGACGATGAGATTGGAAGTGTGTAGAAGGTGGTGTACAAGGGTATTTTGAAGCCTAGGGGTATGGTACAAATGGTGACATTGTGTGTAACATCCATGTTCTAAAAACATAGTAAAATCACAAAATTTACCATGGAGTAATACAATAAGGTAAAAATGAGATAGAGATTTTTTTTTTCTTTTATTCAACATATAATCAAGTAACTACAATTACAAGATTTTCTCAATACAAAATACAATAAACTATATTGTCTTTCTCAATTACAATGTTTACAAATGTAAATCAATTACATATACAAATTTTGGAATAAATACTGCTTCTGAATATTTGACATCTTTATCACAAGTCCTGGCATGTCTTCTACTGGGAGAGAGAGTATCTTTCTAGTGATTTACCTCCATCTACAGACCGGTGGTCTCCCACACATCTTCCACATAGGAAGTGGCCCTACCCTTCACGAGGAATATAGACCAAAGGTGACCAGTGGTGATTTGTCTTTCCCGAGTACATAGTTGTTACATCCCCAATTTTTGTCTTGCTATACTTTTTACTTTTACTTGGACATAAGTAAATTTATTATGATGATTAGATTAATGACAAGAAAAGACATGGATTATATTGAATGTCATTTATGGAATTATAGAAATGATTATGTTATTATCGATTTAATATTTGCATTATGAGATTTGATTTATTATTTGAATAATGATGCACTGATAATAATTTGTTTGGTAACAAGTTTGATACAGGATTACAGGTTCTCAGATGACTCTCGGAGAAAAGAGAGAGAGTATCTTTCCAGGAGAGAGATATAGACCTCGGGTTAGGTTTATTTGCCAAATCGAGTATAAGTGTTTAACGGAAATGAGAACCAATTTGTCGTAAGAGGTAAGTCTTGTCTTGTCAGTTTACTTTTAGAAACCCAATCGACAGGTAGTCAATACCTTATGAGTCATAGTAAGTCGTCTTAGTCGTTAGTAATGTTAACAATGTCGTTTGAGTGTGAACTATGACTATTTACATTTAACGTAAATATTACGATGTTATTGTCGTAAAATAGTCGTCTTATTATTATTAAGTCACTTGAGGTGTTATAATCAATTCTTAACGTTAAGACGTTATCGTCAAATTAAGATGACGTGTTTTTGTCGACGGATTGTGATGGGGAGACTAGCTCAACCCAATCACATTTTTCGTAATCATTTGTTTTATTATTATACTTTTATTGATTAAATCATAATAATCAAATAGAGATAATGATATGAAAATTATATTTGATATAATCAAATATGAATATGCTTATGAGTTGAATGAGGTGATACCTCATGATAAATTATTATGGTTTTTGATTGAGTTGCCTTAGGCACCTATTGAGGAGTGCCTTAAATATTAAAACATGATGGATCGAACTACTCATTAAGAGTAATCGATTGCTCTCTTTCTGTTATTGAGTTGGCGGCCTCATTGATGAGGAGTGGCGTATAACCAGCCACATTCACTAACCAGGGATTTTTTTAGTGGCAAATATTTGCCAATTGGCGAATATCGTCGATCGGCCAAGTCAAAATTGGCGAATAAATTGCATCCAATAGGGTGGTCAAATCGCCCGATTTTTATGTATTATCAGTTGAATCCATATCCATTCGCCATCAATTTATTTTATGAGAATCAATGAAGTAAGATTTTTGCCATAACAAACTATACGTTTCAAATGGACCGACTAATATTTTCGCCTGGAATTTTGGAAGCAAGTACTAAATCACCTATATATTCGCCAATACTATTAAAACAACATTGTGTATCGGGACACGTTTCGCCAACTCCATTAAATGGTCGCTGCGTGTGAGGACCCATTTCGCCAACCCCATTACATGGTCACTGCGCGTGAGGGCCTATTTTGCCAATTAAAATTTACAAGTAGTTGATTATGAGGGGCCATTTCACCAATTTGCATGACACCTCCGTGCTAATCTTAGGGCCATATTCGCCTTGGAAATTTCAATGTATGTAGTCCGTCGAGGTTTGATTCACCGACACTTAAATGTATTCCTTATATAATCACGCGGTATTTGCCAAATCTTTTTGATATACCATATAGAATTCCCACGGAATTCGCCAAATATAGAATGATATAAATGCAATCGAAACTTTGATTTATTCTTACACATTTTGTTCAGTTATGAACTTGTGACTTGTGAGCTCTCGATTCGGATTTCAGAAGTTGGAGTTGGCACCTTGAAGTTGATCATAGGCAAAGTTACAAACTTACAACACAGGCATTCCTGCATTAGCGAATAGCAAGTCAGTGAAAACCTAAACTTAAAGGTGAGTGATCATTTCTTCATAGTATTAGTGTTTTAAGATTTCTTTATGGCTTTATCCCTCTTCCAATCTTGATTCAATCTTAAAGAAGATATTTAGTAGGGAATGGGATCTATATTCTATGACTATGTCCTTCTTAAACAAGAAGACATTTTTTCTAGCTTTTATTCGAAGTGGGAGATCAAGATGTTGAGCCGCAAATGTGACAAGGGTAAGACTCCTCAAGGTGGTGAAGGGACTGGGAGGCCAACAAAACGTAGAAAAGGTGGAGTTAGTATACAATCTTACTTCAGAACTGGCGATTTTTTTGATCCATCAAATCAAGATGGAGCTACACCATCAACTCTTGCACCAAATAATAATGAAGAAGCCATTCGCAATACCTCACCACCACCAGAAGGTGGGATTGCCATTGAGTTAAATGAGGATGGCAATACCGTAGAAGATATTCCAAGGGATACCCTGGTTAGCCAGAATGAGGATGGCAATACCGTAGAAGATGTTCCAGGGGATACCCTGGTTAGCCAGAATGAGGATGGCAATACCGCAGAAGATGTTCCAAGGGATACCCTGGTTAGCCAGACTGAGGATGACAATACTGCAGAAGATGTTCGAAGGGATACCCTGGTTAGCTAGAATGAGGATGGCAATACCATAGAAGATGTTCCAAGGGATACCCTAGTTAGCCAGCTGAGGATGACAATACCGCAGAAGATGTTCCAAGGGATACCCTGGTTAGCTAGAATAAGGATGGCAATACCGTAGAAGATGTTCCAAGGGATACCCCAGTTAGCCAGATTGAGATAATTGACTTGGATGAAAAAGAAAATGCTAGCACTGTAGATGATGTTGGCAAGAAGAAAATATTCAAAAGACAAATCAAAAGATTCAAAACTGGGGCGCGAGTGGGAAATGTCAAGGAATTTTCAGCGTGATTGGGTGTCAAAGTACCCATTCATTGAACTAGTCGAGAAAGCAAACAAAGATGAACAACCAATATAATGCAAGTGTGTGATTTGTAGTTGGAAATGTAAAAGAGATAAGAAATTGCAGCTAAAGCTTGACACTATAGAAAAGCATATAGGTAAAGTTTATGAAAAACAAATCATAGATGGAAAGGAAACATCAGTAGTAAGATGGAAATCAAAGGAAGAATGTCTTCATGTGAAGTATGCTACGGAATATGATGAGCATAAGAAAAGAATGACGAAGCTTATTACAAGTGGAGGTACAATCAAGGCTCAATTTGGAAAAGCAATGGAAGGAGCACAACTGGCAAAAACTGTTCAGATGAGTGTTATTTTTCATATTTTGTCCAGAAGGCGTCCTATGACAGACTACCCAGAGTGTAGTAATTTATTATCTTTTTTTAGTGTTCCTCACTATCCTAGCACACATTGGTCAATAAACTCTAGATGGGAATGGGCAAACTATCTTGTTGCTGTGGAAAAGCAAGATTTAAGGAGAATGTAAAAGAGTCAAACTTCATTGCATTATCTTTAGATGAAGTTACTGCGGTAGATAATACTTCTTGGGTCTGTATGCATGTGTATACTGTAAAAGAACATGTACGTCGAGCTCATCTACTTTGTGTTCATAAAATGAAGGATAGTTCAACATCACTTGACAATTGCCAAAAAGTCTTTGAATCAAATTGTAGGTATGGATGACTTGACAATTGCCAAAAAGTTGGTGTGTGTAGGAGCTGATGGAGCTGCAGTAATGCAAGGTCATAGGACCGGTCTTTGCACAAAATTACAAACTACTTGTGCACCATACATGCTTTCCATTCATTGCATGGCCCACAGAATGAATTTAGCATTTAAAATTGTAAGCAAATTTCCTACAGTATCAAAAGTTGAAAATCTAGTCCGCGAGCTCCACGCATACTTTTTGCCGAAGTCCCAAACGCTTTGCAGAATTTCAATTTTTTCTTGAGGGAATAATAGAAAGAAACAAGCTTCTTAAGGATGTTGATACCAGATGGATCTCCTTGCATGGACCAGCTCAACGAGTTCTTTCAGAATATCCATCCTTGATTGGAACAATGTACGAGCATCGCAACACAGTAGACAAAGCTCCTGACCTCTTACATAGGTTAAGCGATATAGAGACACTCTTAACTTTAGCTAGTCTTCTCCCCATGCTGGATGAAATGAACAATCTTGTGAAGAAAGCCCAAGATAGAACTATGTATATCTATGAGTATAGCAAACTACATAGAATGACATGCATGGCCCTCGATAATCTATATCTAGATCTAACTTCTCAAAGCCCAAATTTTCATAGGTGGCAGATAATTACATATTTGAATCATCATGAAAATTATTTACAGTTTAATGCAAGCGGGGAGTTATGTGTCTTTGTACGTGGATTTGAGATACCAATGCACCATTGTAAGATAGTCAGGCGCTCTATCAGAGAAGTACCTGTTAGAAAGGATGATTTTAATGGCATTGTTAAATCTGTTAGTAGTAATTTGAAGGAAATTGCAAGCAATCTTTCAACAGAGATTTATAATCGATTCCCTTGAGATGAAATACTTGATGCCATGTCTATTGTGTATCCTCAATTTTAGGTTCAAGGCCACCGAGATAGCCCAAGCTTTTTTCATCAAAACGTAACTACGTTGACCGCACACTTTTTGAAAAGTGTAGAATGCAATGGACAACAAATAGAAGGAATTGTAGATGGAAATAAGCTTAAAGGACAATGTAGTCAGTTTGCAAGAAGTATGATAGACCAGTTTAATGCCATGGAGAATCCCTTTGAAACAGGATCAATAACAAAGGCCTTGAAAAACTTGGGTCAGAGTGAAATATTGCGTGATTTGATATCAGAATATTTCAAACTTGTTGATTTATGTCAAACAATGATATTGGGTTCGGTGGAAGATGAGAGAGTTTTTAGTGCATTGGGATTTTTGAAATCAAAGATAAGAAACAAACTAGACAAGAATTTGGAAAATTGCTTGAGGGTGTTAGGAAGTGCGTATAATGTCAAAAATTTTCCTTATGAAAGGACACTTACAATCTAGAAGTCCATATGTGAAAGAAGAGGGTTGTGCAACTCTTCAAGTTCAAATGCTGGTAGTGGTGGGACAAATGACAGTGACACAATGACAGATGAATTTGACTTTGGGACTCAGACTCAAGACGAAGAAAATGAAGACCAGACTCAGAATCAAGACGACTCTTTTTCTTTTTCTAAACGTCAGTTTGAGGACCCTGACTCGATTTGGGAAATGGAAGTGATTTAGCAATTTTTAGGTATTTATACTGCATTTCATGAATTATATTCCAAAACTATAGTTGATGATATTTTAAATTTGTATTCCTTGAAATTGTGAGTCAAATTGAATACATTAACATATTATTAATTATTTCATATTTTAATTGTGTCATATTGATAAGTTTTACATGTACTCAGCGATTCATCATTCAACTCAATGCTTAATATTTCCTTGCTAAAGTTTATTTGTGCATAAAACATAAAATTTGCAGTAAAGTAGAATTTTGGTTTTTGATTTGATATGGTAAATAAAATTAATTTAACATATTAACAATAGTAGGATATAGAACAATGAACATCAGCAATTGTTGAATGTGTATTTAGTAGTTGAAACCAGAGTTTATTTTCAATTGATAAATTAAATAATACAGATAAGTGAACATCAACACATTACTGAATTTAAATTTTCTATTGATTTTTAAATGAAAGAGTACATAGAGGCAATGAAAAATCTTGCTTAAGAGTCAAAGACAACTCTGCACAGAGTTGAGTTGGAACTCAGAAAGTTGAAACTCATAATATCAATATCAAATCATTCTAACAATTTTTTTAGCAAATTCCACTGTTCAGGTGGTGGAATTGTCATTTCTTCTTGCTGATGTTGTCTGACTTGAATTTTTGTTAACAATGTATGATCGAATTTCAATTTGGATCCTGGGTCTGATTTGAATGTTTCAGCCAAATATACATTCAAGAGTATCAGTTGTTTGATGAAATCCAAAACGTTCACCTCATATGGGTTCCCAAGAAACTGGTCCAAATCAATCTTCCTTGCATCCTCCATCTTCTTTCTAAAATTATCCTTTCTAATGAATCGGTCATTTGTGTCAAAACCCTATGGCAAACCAAGCTTTGTCAAGTTCCTTACCTTTTCATCCTCATTCTTAATCTTTGTTGCAGCCTCAATCATAAATTCTGTTGTTTCACGCATTCTTGAATACTGTTTAATGATAGATGTCACCTTCATTGTAGCTTCAATTCGATTAGTAATGCCTTTTGAAATCAATTCATTGTCACTAGCTTTGCAGACTGTTTCTAGAACTTGATTTGCAGATTTCTCTTCTGCCTGTAGTTGCAGATTTGTGTTGTCCATTAAATATTTGCTGAGCTTATCAAAATGTAGTCTCATGGCATCAATGACTTGAAAGAATTCACACAATTGATCAAACCTCTGCATTATTTCTTCCCAAATCTTTTGTTTCATGTGCCTGATTGTTTGTCTACAAAATTCAGTTAACTTTTTTTGACAAGATTTTATTTCATTTTTTGCTTCCATAAGCTGTGAGGCCAATGTTCCATTTTTCTGCCTCTCTTTCTCCAATTTTTGTTCCCACTGTTCATTTGCTTTCCCAACGCTTTGTCTTAATTTTTTTGAAGTGGATTTTTCCTCATTATATTTCTTTTTGATCTCATCTAACTCTTGCTTCAGTCCATTCAATTCCACCTCTGTTTGTTTATCCTCTTTGCTTGTTGATGTAGAGGTAGATTTTTTTATTCTTTTTTCTAATTCATTGCTCTTGTTATCTGCTACTTTCCTCTTTGCTTTCTCATTTGCTAAATCTGCCTGTAATTTTTCTATTTGATTCTGTAATTTTTTTTCTCTCTATCATGCTTTAGCAATGATGTATACACCAATTCATTATTCTTCTTTGATATATTAATTTTGTCAGTATTTTTTAATCCAGAAAAATCAAATTGCAAGCTGCTCACCTGAAATTCAGATTGATCCATCTAATTTTCTGGTTTATTTTGAACTGTGGGAACAACAAATGTGTACTCCATGATTTCTGTATTTGTGTCAAATGTGGGTAATATCATGGTTGTTGCAGGATCTGAAGTTACAGCAGACACTCTCTCCATCAGTTGCTTCTTATCTTTTTATACAATTCTAATTTTTTTTAAAACTCTTGAATGTAATCAAAACTCGGGGACACAGGAATAAGGGAATGCTTGAATGGTGAAGGAATAGGAGTACTTGCAATTTCTGTTATAGCCACACTATCTGGGGGAGTTCTTGGAAATAATTCCTTTGTAGTGGAACTGGTAGTTGGACTTGGACCTACCATAATCCTTTGTCTCTTCTGTGTCCCTTGATCACTGAGTGTTTGTGTGGTATCTTGTATTTGTGTCCTCTTGTGTGTAACTTTTTGTTGGACCTATTGTTGTAGCACATGTTGACTAAGTTCTCCACCAGTGGCAGTGCCAGTCGCACTAGGCTCTCCACCATGGGCATGTCTAAGTTGTGATTGCATCTGACCATGAGGATTAGGATTTGAATCTGTAACAAATTCAATTCTTCCAGTTCTACTTGTATGACCTTGGTGTATTTTATTAGCTAATTTAGCTCCAAGGCCTCTTTTATCAAATGGTTTTCTGGCAGTGGTGACTACATCTATTGGATTCCAAATGCCTTGTCCTTGGGACCCCAAACCACCACCTTGATAACCCAACTTTTCTGCTATGACTGCTCCTGAAGTTTATGATTTTTTTGTGTTCTGACTTAAACTAGGTTTGTGAATGCTTTATTCATCCCTATCATCATCGGGTCCATCATCTCTATCACTTTCACTTTCTTCAACTTCACATTCATTGGGATGCTCTATATTCCACAATTTGCTAAACTCTTCATCTTCATCAATTTCTCCATAGTCTTCATTAGTTCTCGGTTCACCTAGATCCTTCCTCATAGACCAAAATGCAGCAATTTTTGACCGTGTCCAAGATTTTTTTGTAACAGAATCATCTAGATAATCTGGCATTTTTGCTCTAATAGATGGTTTATCACTTTTTCTATAAAAATTATTGTACCTCCTGATTTCATTCTCTGTTGGTGCTCCTGTAATTTGGACCTGGTGCAATGCCATAATTTCTGCTGACAACTATTCAAAAGAAATACCTTTCTCAGCAACAGTTTTCTCCATTGCAATTTTGACCTCATCCCAGGAATCCTTGTTTCTCAAGTTTTCAAGCAAGGGTTTACATTGATGTTGAATTCTACTTGCAACATTCCTATTGGCTACAATCATTGTTTTAATGGTGTCACATGGATCAAAATTAAAAATTTTCAAAAGATCTTGTGCCACCCTAAATGCTTTTCTCTCAAATGTGAACCCTCCACATGAAAAAGGTAAAGAAGGAAATAAGGTCTTCTTTTGCTAACCGGCAAAGTGTAGTTCATCAGTACTCTGCATTTGCCTTACATATTCCAATGCAAAAACCCTTTCTGTCACATGTATTGGAAGTTTGTATGGCTCTACTTCTGATCCATAAAATCTTAGCACAGTATATTCTTCCAATAAGTACCAATCAACCAATTGTATTTCTTTTCCTAGTTGAATGAAATCTCTACATGATATAGGCAATCTAGGCATTGGACTATTTGTAATTGCTTGATGCAATGGAGACAAAAAGTAGTCTACAAAATGATTGTAGTTCCTTCAAGAATCATGCATCCTTATCTTAGTGGTCCAATCATATACTGGAGCCATTTTATTTTCCTCAGCATTGCTATAGGGTTGAATCTGAAGCTTGTTGTTCTGAAACATTCCACTAAATTTGAATAGAAAAAAATAGCACAAGTATGTTGTGAACCTAAATGTCTTGGTGGAACCTCCTTTAATCATTAAAAATTGTTTATGCATGGATTCTACAATGTGCTCAACAAATTTATATTTGACATGTACACCATTACCATAATGGATATTATATACCATTTCAAGGAGGCTTGCATCCACTTCCCAATTGCTATCCAGTCCGAGGCAAAATGCTAGCATGGAAATAGTATCCTGAGCCCATGATTTAAAAATTTTCAAAGGATAAGGAGGCTTATGGTTATCTTTCAAGATGTTTTTTTCTTCAACTATTTTATTTAGGAAAGAATTCTTGCTCCTTTCATCCGCTGCTTCATAATCACTAGCAATCTTTTCTAGGTCAATGTGGATGTCTCCAAATTCTTGGGTTGTAAACCCCAACACTTTTCCAAATTCTTATGCATTAATGGATAAAATTTCTTCTTTGGTATCCTTATTTACAATTGCTCTTTTGTTACCATCATAATTGTGGGCACTGACCATGATAAATTATGGGCAAGGGAAAACCTCATGTAACATCATGCACCCTAATCTAGTTACCCATGGTGCATTGATACTATCAACTTTCTTTTTATTGGCAGCCTTATTCTCACATGAAAATCTGAGTTCTGAGGTAAATCTACCATACATGTTAGGATCATAAATATCATGGTATTCATCAGTCAAACCTAAGGTTTTAAACAATTCAGAATAATCTATTTTTTATCTGTACTTGTTCTGACTTACCCAAAAACTTTGTCTGGTCTGCTAGTGGTGGTAGACATGCTTATATAGTGTGAAATTTTTCTTAAGTCTCTCAACCCTAAATGCAAAGTGTTGGTTCTTTCTCTTCGAATCGGCAGAGGGTTTGCTAGTTCCAATGCACAGGCATATTCAGCCAACAAATACAGGAGGTTGCATGAGTTGCCTCCCCTTCACTTCTGGTTCTACCGCACCAAGGGGGGTATCCCTATAGCTAAAGATTTTGCTTTTGACTCGCCCAATGACAAAAAGATTTAGCTTTACAACTTCAGGCAGAATACTCTCATGTTTGGACCAAGATTTGCATGATAAATCACAAGGCTAGCAATGTTCTCAGACATATCTAACTGGTTAGGGATGATAGTATGCAAGGATCTTATTCCTACTCCTACAAACTAACAGGTTGGAAATATGGAATGATTTGTATATTTTGGATGCAAGATAGGGGGTTTTGGATCATAACTTCTACACAGGGAGCAGACTGGTGGGAGCAAACTGGTGCCTATCTCAAGGCAAGGAATCAACTAGACATATACAAGTGAATGATTTGCACTGGCATTCAAGTTTCAAGGGGTTTAGACTGGTATTTGCCTTACAAACACCACCCAAGACTGAGTATTTAGGTGCCTCTACTTATGAATATCTCTGCTGACATACATTCTTCTTTATACTTAACCTAAACTTCATACTTAACCTAAAACAGTTTAATCCACTCCTTGAATGGAAGTCACAGATCAAGCATGTAATACAGCAAATCTGTATCCTAAAACCTTAGTAACCCTTAGCAACCAGATTCAAAAGAAGCAATGCATACAACAAATGTAGACAAATAGCTAAACGCATGCAAAGAAGCATTTTTCATATAAAAATAACATGAAACTGAACATATGTGCAACATACACCTCATATGCAACTCATAAACTCCAAAAGAGATAGAACAATCAACAAAAGGCTTTGTTCTTCATTATTTTTTCCAAAAAATTGCCCCAATCTTCAACAACCCCTAAAATGAGTAACATCATTCTGATAAATACCAAGAACGTGTAATCAGCAATAATTACATAGGTTAACTCAAAATTTTGCCAGATACATCGCACCATGAAAATGGCACCTAAAACATTCAATGCGGCCAAGAGAAACAGATGAAAGAGTGGTTGAAATTGGATATGCACCGCCGCTTGGAGATTTTTTCATCAAACATGGTAGCTAGCCTGTCAATCAAGACCCATACCTCTGTAATCTTGCCATAAATGGCCAACCTACCCACGGGATGCAACAACTGCGTGCTCTGGAACTTTTCCCACTTGAAATGATGCAGATACAAAGAAAATCCCTCCTTCCTCGGGCATTCAAAACAGGGCCGTCGATTTCCTCCATATCGCTAAGATCAACGGCCACAAATTATGTTGAAAAGTCATCAGCCAATTAAAACATGCCACGTAGGCGCATTTCCCTATCGCTGACTTTTCCCTCTTCCATTTTGCCATTTCACCCCCTTTTTGCCTTTGTATATGCAAATGCATATACATACAACTACTTGCACATTCAAATCTTTGCATATACAAGATTGTATATGCATACAATCAATCCTTCATACAAGGTGCGGACCCCAAATTGTTATAAAACAATTTGAAATTTTAATCGATTCCGGCTTGCATCTCCCCTTTGTATATCGCTTTGTCCATTGCATGTACAACATGCAATATACATACAACTACGGACTCCATTGCATTTATGAGGCAGATTGGAGAAACCCTTTAAATCTGGCTTGTATCTCATCGTTTGTATTTCACGTTGTATATCGCACATACATACAACCACGGGACATACAACTGCGGGTCCCACCAGGTTCATGGAAGCTTTGTTGACTTTGACCACACCTGCTTTGCATATTTCCTTGTATCTACTCATCGTATATCTGAATGTATATTGGGAACATACAATCCGAATATACAATGGCGGACCTCGCCCATTTCACAAATGCAATTAATTCCTCGGCCGGGTCCAGCTTGTACATCACCTACTTGTATATTCAATTGTATATTCGATTGCATGTGCAAACATACAATTGCCTATGTGTAATTGGTGGGCCCCAGGCTTTGTATCTGACCTTTGCTCATTGACTTAACATATTTCCTTTGTATGTTTCCGCCAATGTACATTTGCTTTGCATATCTGATATACATTTCACCTTGCATCTTTTCCTTGCATGTTACGAATGTATGTTCTGCCTTTGCATGTTTTCGATTGTATATTGACATTGCATATTGTGAATGTGTATTCGAACATACAAACAAAACATACATGCAATCCTTTACTTATAAGCAGGGAATATTCTAGGAATTTGCGATGGAATATTCGATGCACACCCACTTTTCATGCCCGGAATTGCACATACAAGCCCGATATGCACACAACCAACTTTTTGCATTTTTTGAAGCCGATTGACTTCCTTTTCGGGCCCGCCAATGTACAATTGCACTTGCACATTTAAATGTACATACAAGCGGCCATGCATATACAAAGATACATGCATGAAAAAGTGAAGGCCGCTACATTTAGAATTTTTTGGGTTTTCTATGAAAGGGGCTTGCGAATGAATACTTGAGACCCAAATGTAGCAGGCACCAACACAAAGTTCAACAAAATAAGATTTTAAGAAAAAAGTTTGATAAAATAAGATTTTAAGAAATGATGAAACGTAACCTAGGGTTTTTATGTTTTGCCTTACTGACTTTGTTGGAAGTGGCACTGCAATGAGCAATCTGAAATCTCCCTGGTGTACTGCAACGAGCAATATGAAATCTCCCTGACGCCCTGTGTACTGACCCTCTCGGCTCTCACTTAAAAATAAAATCACTTAGCAGTAAAAAGTAGAAACTAGAAAGTTTGCTTTTTTTTTATGAAGTGACTTTTTTAGTGAATGAAACGTCAAGTCAAGTTTCAATGTGTCACTATTAGTACATGTCTGACAGCTGTCCTGCATTGACAGCTCACATCAATCTCTAAACCATTGATCTTTGTAAATCTAAGGGTTTAGGGTGATTCCAGAGATTTAAGTTCACAAGCCTAGCGTTCTGTGCATTTCATTCCAGAATGCAACTAGAACCATCCATCAAATGTTCATTGAACGATGAGTATTTTATGATATAAACAATAAACATAATCTGCATTTCTTCATTCATTTAATTATAGTCACACTTTTCATTTAATTACATTCTATTTAATATTAATAAAAAAATTATTCACAGTTTTTTGGTCTCATGGACGTCAACTTTCATTCATTCATTCATTCATTGATATTAATTCAAAGAAATTGTTACAGCTGGGGGATAGCTATGCACCTATGCCCCTGGCATATCAGTATGTTACAAAAAAATCCCATACATATTCTTTCCCATGATAATATATTATATTACATCAAAATTAAACATTCAACACAGAGAGCCCATGTTCCAAAATCCTAAATAATCCTGAGCTATTTAGATTTAGAAGAAAAACACAAACAACTTGGAGACAGATAACCATATACATGCAACAAAGCATTACTCATTTAAAAACAACATGAAACTGCTAAATTTATGCCACCCAACAAGACTGTATCTTATTATTCCATCAAAATTTGCCAAGTCTAAAACAACCTATTAGCATTGAATACATTTTACTTCAAATTGTTACAGATACAGAGAACAAAAGCTTGTCAATCCTCAGTTCCATATTTGTCATTCCACTCATTGTATGTATCCTCTATCGGCCAAGGGAATGAAAGTATTTCTTCAATCTGGCCATTATGGCTGACATACCTGGCATCTAACATACTTTTTACGTGGTTAGAGAACGTAGAAAGATTCCTTTCAAGAGTGTACAGATTGTCCAATGCTAAGCTCAGTACTTGCATACTCATAGTTGGATCACTTGCAATTGCATCACAACAAGTGGGAATTAATCGAAAAAAATTGTCTACAATCTCCTTTCTCCAGTTGTCCAACTCTTTTGTTTTGCCAACATCATCCAAGATGGGAGGTAACCACTTAGCATCCAACCCTTCAAAACCTGGCAACTTCTCTTTCACAACTGAATCAAATTTCAACTAGAAATTGGCCACATCCTGAAAACACTTCAAAATGTTAAGCACCTTCAGTATGTCAACAAGTGCATTGGAATCATACCTGGCACATCTCTGAAATTCTTTGACTTTTTCAGTTCTATGTAACCATTTTTTTTAAGCTCAATAGTCTTTGTTTTTCAGACTCATGCTTTTCATATGCTGGTCTCAACTGTAAGTAGGATTTCCAAGCCTCATCAACTTTGGTCAAAATGTTTGTCACCTTGTTCTTGATCAATTTGGTGACCAGCTCTTTAACCTTGTTATCCTTTTCCTCCTTCAATCTCCTGTTATCCTCCTTCAACTCTCTAATCTCTACAAGGAGAGGCTCTATATCCACTGGAACAGATTCTACAGTTGGGATCACTGGAGGAGGGGCTAAAGTACTGGCTACCAATGACAGTTGCTGTTTCAACATGCTTATCTCTGGAACTACCTTAGAATAATCAAGTTGCAGCTGATTGTAATCCTTTTGCAATTTGTTAGCAGTTGCTTCTGCAAATTGTGCAGTCTGTACAATTAGGCTTGTAGCCTGAGGAGCAGGGGTATCAGATACTCTTTTTATTATTACATCCCCTATCAGCTCTCCTAATTGAACCCTAGGCTTTTTGTTGTTTGGGGCTAGAGCCCTCATTGCCAATGTTTTGAATTTAGGGTTGAAGGCTGCACCAGAGAGGGCCCTTTCAATCTCTTCCCCTGTCACATCTGAATCATCTCTAGTGATTGTATCAAATGCAATGGCATCTGATAGAGTCCAGTGAGGTAGAAGCAGAATATCACTTTTTGCCACCAGTGCTCTCCCTTCCTCTGGAGTCATTTTACTTATAGACTGTTGTACTTCTTTTAGGACCCTCTGAGTAATAACATCATACTCCTTTGGGTCTGCTCCAGCCTTGGCATCTTCAATTTTCTTCTAAAATTCCTCACTCCTCACTTTCAAAACATAGCTCCTAAATTCAAGAGTGTTGACAAATTCATCATCCTCCATAAACTTGTCACAAGCCATCACCCTAACATCTTCAATATCAAAAGTAGGGTTTCTCATTACTCTCACTGACCTATTCTCTGGGGATGAATAAGGTCTCAGTCTATCAGGTGAGCGAGGGCTAGTTTCTTGTGCATGTTCCTCCTCCCCCTCTAGGTCAACTACCTCTATCTACTCTAGGTTCTCCAAATCAATAATCTTGGCCCTTTTGGCAGGGGAGGGGCCAACTGATTCCCTCTTTACATCATACTCTCCACTTGAGCTGCCAGGCTCATAAGCATATCTCTATTCTCCTGTAGGAGCAGAGGCAGTCAACTATTCTGCATTATCCAGCATTTTCTCAATTCTGTTGATTGGGTCTTGCACTTCTATAAATGCACCTGGATATGCAGGTTTCATGTTTCTCTTCATATTCTCACTGGCCATGATAGTATCCCACTTGATCCTCAAGTGGTGGACTTCATTCATAGTAAAACAATTCCTGGCAATGTCCTCATCGTAATCCACTTGATGAAAGTACTGGACCTTTCCCTTGTAGTTGTTGACTCTGTGTTTGGTTTGGCTGATGAATCCCTTAGGGTCAAAAGACCTTGGTTGTTCTAAATACATTCCAAAACATTACATAACTAAATAAATTTGGTCCAACCCACTCTTATCAAGGATCACAAAATCACAAAATCTAATGGAGGAAGGGAAGAATGAACCTTTCTTGTGGTTCCTAAAGTGTTTTTTGTCAGAATCATTTAACTACCTTATAACTTCTAAAAATGCCACCCTCTTTGGCACATATTTGGGCAGTATGTGAGGTGCAGTCAGGCATCCATAGACCCTTATGCAAGTAGTATGTTCATGATAGAACCAATCACACCAATTGTGATCAATTCCAAGGTAGGGAGTCATGTCCATAGGTTGTAAGAAATCCATTACATCAGGATGCAACCTTTCACCCTCTAGCTCCAAAAATCCAAGGATTCTCCTCACAAAATATTCTTCAAAGATGACATAATCTGCTTCAACACAGTGCATATCCAGCATACATGTCCATACTTGCACTGGCAGCTTGTTCCCTTGAGCATCTGAATCCTTGACATGCAAATTGGGGTGCCACATCCTTGATAAAGCAAATAAGTATGTATGGCACAACAAGGAGTAGTGTATGAATTCAACTTGGATGTTTGGTTTAGACAAATTATTTTTGATCTTTTTCATCTGATCATGCATACAGTTAGCTATGAAAGTGGCATAATCATATGGTTCCTTGACATTTGGTCTTTGAATATCAACAACCATTATCATCAAAGAAATAGACATTCTTTCTAAAGCATCTTTGCCTAATACTTGAAACAGACTGTGATAGGTTCTGACAAAATATTCATTAAACATACTGCAATGTAAAGGCTCCACCTCATCATCTGAAATCTTTACCAATTTCCCACCAACACCCCTTGGCCTATGCTTTGGTAAGTAATATTCCCTGTACTGTCATTTCACAATGTCAGTTTGGTATTTTTTCTTGAAAGCCTTGAGATCAATTTGTTTGCTGGCTGCAGGGTCCAAGTTGAATACAGTGGCAATGTATCCTTTGGTAAACTTGATCAATGTTGAACCATTTTCGTCTATTACTGTCCTAGTGGCTGGATTATACCTTGATGTTGTTGACCTAATTAAGTCAGGGTTGGGGAAAACATTGGAACAAATAAGCTTGGCTAAATCATATTTCTAGGCATGACAGATAGGGGCCTTATGCCAATGCTCAAAGAGGATCCAACCTGGGACAGGTAATTTGGTGTCCTGGCAATTATAGCAGTAGTCAAGAAATCTATCCTCGTCTCTGCTTGGGCCATGCAATTTCAAAATTGTTCTAGTGGAACCAAGGAGTTGGATCATAAGATCCTCATCCAAGCTTCGTTTTGAATTGGAAGGCTGGCCTAACTGACTCATTTTTCTTTTATGAAGGTAGCTTTAGGGTTTTTATGGTTGACAACGGCCCTAAAAGCTTCAGAATTAACCTACAGTTGGAAAAACCAGGCACAGAGGAGGAATAGTTACTTACTACTTTTCCGCGCTTGCAGAAGCTTGAGATTACTTTTTTCCTACTCATTCTGATGATTTCTTCTGAATGCAATCACGCTCTCGAGAATACCTTAATCCTTGAATTCTTGCACAATTCTCTGTATTAATGAACTTCGTGCAGCAAGAATACCTGCATAATTCTTTGTATTAATGCACTTCGTGCTGCAAGCACTTTGAAATTTTACTCTTTTGAAACTTTGAATTTGGGCCATTGATCTTTTCCTTACATTATGAAATCCACGGTCCTGATTGGCTGACTAGATTTGACAATCTTCGTCGCCATTCCAAAAATGTACGAGTCAGATACGTGGCAGCACCTCGTAGCGTAACAACCTGTGATGGCTCACCTCTTACTTACCTCGTGCCGGTGTGCCTCACTTCTCAAAAAAGAGAAATGCCATGTGTCGCAATGTCATGACCACGTAGCGTAGATTCCAACCAAAGAGATTCTCCTTGTGATGATACGCAACCATTGGATCAAGTCTTTTGCCAACTTAGATTTTTTGACATGTGTCATTCTATCGTAGCCACGCAGCGAATATTATCTCCTGACAGATTCTTCATGCACCCTTGCATGACCATTAGATTTTGCCCTTCCTGCAACTGTTGGATCAAATCTTCTAGTGGGATAGGATGCCAGCTTTGATTTTTTGACATGTGTCATTCTGTCGCAACCACGTAGCGAATATTCTCTCCTGACAGATTCCTCATGCGTCCTTGCGCCCATTAGATTTTGCCCTTCCTGCAACTGTTGGATCAAGTCTTTAGTGGGATGGGATAACTTTGATTTTTTGATATGTGTCGTTCTATCATAGCCATGCAGTGAATATTCTCTCCTGATAGATTCCTCATGCGCCCTTGCGCGACCATTAGATTTCGCCCTTCCTGCAACTGACAATAGCGGGTAACCTCTAGACTGTTAGATTAAGGGGCCGATCAACTTACGAATATTAGGACATGAAGTCATGACTTCACTGACCAACAACCTGCTCGCATATTAACTTCTTAAACAATTAAAAAGTGGACCCTGCTAGCTTGCTAGGTTAACCCATTCCCCACCAAGCCGTGACCGACAAGATTAGGTATAAGGGGTTGGTAAACAACACGGTTTTGAGGGCTCAGGTTTCAACTTAGACAACCGACAACCAGA
Source organism: Cunninghamia lanceolata (assembly GCA_027924645.1). Lineage (NCBI taxonomy): Eukaryota > Viridiplantae > Streptophyta > Pinopsida > Cupressales > Cupressaceae > Cunninghamia > Cunninghamia lanceolata. Next base: position 4,932,087 of record BSBN01000123.1, read on the forward strand.
GGTAGCAAGTCAACATAAGATTACACAGAGGGTTTGTCATATGAAATGTCAACCATTGATATTTGGAAATCTAACAGTTCAAGTGTCAAAACCTAATTATGCAAATATTTCAAGCATCATGCATGTAGATGAACTACGCTATCAATAGAAAGTGTAATTTTACTTGTGCATATAAAATTTTGTGATTAATTCTATCTAAAAACAACCAAATTGAAATCAAATTAAATCTAAAAAGATTGAGAGTTCACATATATTATAGCTCTCTTAGCTGTGCCTATCTCAAGAGTCAAAAAGTAAACAAATGCCAAGCAACATTAGAAACCTCTAACCATAACAGAGAGTCAGAGACCATCACCAAATCCATGTCAACATATATAAATTAAAGCAAACATATAAGAAGCAACGTTAGAAACCTCTAAGTTCTAACCATAACAAAGACCAAATTATATTAATACAAAAAGTAGAAATTATATTAATACAAAAAAGATTTACACTTGGGTAATTATATTAATACAAAAAGATTTACACTTGGGTAATTATATTATTACAAAAAGATTTACACTCAATAAATTATATCAATACAAAAACCACTCCAGCGGCCAGCCTAGGCTCCAAAAAACACATAGCACCAGAGAGGCTACCATAGTACCATTTAAATCCCTAGCCCGTTGACTGAGTGACTCCTTGAAAACTTGCCACCCTACCACCCTAGCACGGAAATCACCAAAAAAGTGGCCCTGAGAGCCCAACCACTCCTATGGCCACTGCGAGTAGAATCCCCTCGTATTCACAATGGCTACGAAGTATTGAAGTGATACTGAAGTATCGTCTGTGTCCATTCCAATTGCCCGTCAAAGAAAGTGTCTCCCACGAGCCACCCAAAGCCTGTGCCTTCCAAGTTGTTGCTCATTCATGTTTAGGAGGAACAACTGCCTAGCTACGCCCTCCTGTCCCTCCTGCAACTTCTCCAGGTCTCTCGGCCATGGGATACCAGCCCCCAATTATGCATCAATCACCACGTCTAAGTCATCCAAAAGAATATCTAGAGTGAATACCCCCCGTAGAATGATCAGTGCATCCACCTTTGCCTCTCCTAGGTCCAACAAAGAAGCCAGAAAGCGTGAGGAAATATCTAAATTTATCCTATATCTATCCTCGGAGAGCAAGAAGTCTTTACCGAGGACCATCTTCACTACCTCAAGGAATAATAGGTTTGCTAGTTACAAATGTTCATCAGTCTACCATCTTTGATACGGCCCAGAAAGGTGACCTGACGCTTATTGCAGCGGAGTCTTATGGGAGTCTCCATGCTATATTTTGAGAAAGCCAGTCGAGTGCCATTTTGCTGGAGACCTCCAAGATTTAAAGGAAGATCGTTAATGAACATGCACTTCAACTAACATGCATTTATTCATTTATTCGTTGTCCAGATTTTTTGTAGCATCAATCTTCGGCTCGTGTAAGGATCAACCATTACCAAAAGCTATTTGATAACTTGTCACATCTATTTAATAAATTAAAAATCAATGCTTGGGAAAAGTATTTTGTAGGCCACCAAATGAAATCGATATCAATGATTCAATATATAAATTTATAATAATATCATATTTTATATAATATAATATATAATTTTATATTGAAAATTTCATTCTTTGAAACATCTATGATCTGTATACATTGTAATTTCAAACTGTAATTACTTCTATATTATTTAATATAATTTAACATCACCCTTCAAAAAGATTGGGGAATTACATCGTACATGAACCTCAGTTCTAAACAACCTTAGTTCTAAACAAAACTCCTATCCTTCAACCTTCAAACCTTGCTTTGATCCTCCAAAATCTTTTTGGTTCCTCTATTCGATGACGCGTAATGAATATTTCACTGTACTCCATAATTATCCTATTAACAGGCAATGAATCCGTTACAAATTTAATTGTGTGCTCATTCACAATGTCAGTGAATGATTCACTATAGAACCTTGCATCATATGTACAAGAAACCACTAGGCATGGGTAACAATAAGGCCAGTAAAGGAGAATTAAATTGATTTTCTCGAGGTCACTGGCAATTGAGTTGCAATACCAATTCCATGTGTCAATTCGAATTTCCAATTTCTCATACATGCATGCATGTGTGGGAGATTCAACCCACCACCCAGAATAGAATGCATCATTTGCAAATGTTAAAAGTGTCGATTCTTGACACAATCTATTCCACTTGACGAATGCTCGTATTTCTTCATTCCGAGACATGCAAAGCAATAACAACTTGCATAGCCACACACAAACAAAATTTTCCATCATCTTAGATTCTTATTACTATTCTACATCTGTGAACTGAGAACTCTATCACACAGTTAAAATCAAAATCATGAATGATCACAAAATAAATACTTGGTAACTTACTTTCTTCTCACAGCCGCTGTAATGAAAGCCATTACTTTGAACTTTTACAGTCTATTGATTCTTGACCTATCTGAAACTTAGTAATGCAATAAAAGTTCGAAACACTAAAGACTATCATATATACAATGTATATATACATTACATGTACATCCGTGACAAATGGGTAATAAATAACAAGCAACTCTGTTTAATTCATATTGGCTAATCTGTACGGTTTGTCACGACTCAGTACTCACTTGTCATTAATGAACTTAAATTGAGCATTGGCTAACCTATGTGGTTAAGTGCATTCAATCAAATCAATTGTATCACCACTGACCATTTGATGCACCCTAGAACAAAAGATGAACGGTTGTAGTTCAATTTCGGAAGGTAGATCTCCAACGCCACACATTACTAACAAAATCCTATGGAATCAACTAGCAGCCGTTAGATATTATTAGATCAACGGTTGACATATATATAAAATATATAATATATTTTATTGATTATTGTGCAAAGGTGGCAGCACGGCAGAGCACAAGTCCTCGGTTGTAGAACTACAAATTTGGGAAATTGGGTGTGTCAGTACTTATGCCGTCGATTTGCGATGATCTAACAACCAAAATCTATTAGAATTTTTTCCATTTAATGACATCCATGCTTGAAGTGACATCTATCCTTTCGTAATAAATAAGGAATGTCGTGAAAAGCACAATTGCACGTATTTGGGAAGGCAATTTATGCAGCTCAATTAAATAATTATCTATTAATTTTTGTTAATCAGAATTGTTGTTACTTGACACTTGTCTCTATTCCAGAGAGCTTATGTAGAAAGATGGGTGTGTCAAAACTGCAGCCCAAAATGGAACTTCAACTAAAGTCTGATGCCATTCACACAGTATGATTTTTTATTGGCATAACAATTTATTTCACCAATTAATTTTTTATTGGTTTGAAACTATATTTAAATTCGCCAATAATTTTTTTAGTTCTTTAAAAATTGGTTTAATTCACCAATGTAAATATAGTTTCTAGTTTGAAATTAGATTTTAATCGCCAGCAAAAATATTTTCTTATTTTGAAAACAGGTTTAATTCGCCAATGCAAATATATTTTCTGGTTTGAAATTAGATTTTAATCGCCAGCAAAAATATTTTCTTATTTTGAAAACATGTTTAATTCGCCAACGAAAATATTTAATTGGTTTGAAAATAGGTTTTAATCGCCAATGAAAATATTTTATTGGTTTTAAAAAAATTACAATTCGCTAGGATTTTCCATAGACCTCTAGCGATTACAAACGATTCGCCAAATAAGATTTTTTTTTCCCCAGAAAAATGAAAAAATTCACCAATAAAATTAATATTTTTCTCAGGAAGTATAAATGATTCGCCAGGTTTATACACCTTCTCCGAGGGGGGGGGGTTCTTAAAGTTATCCCTGTCACTAACTCATCTCAGCAATTTTTGCAAAATTGACATATGGTGTCGATTGCACCTTTGTAGCTGGTGGTTGAGTCATAACTGGAGACCAAACCTGTTGATAATGAATGAGTTTTTAACTATCATGAGTGGAGCGCCTAGTGGTATGACTCATTGATGAGTCTGTTGGGAGCTCTTAGGAGACCACGACTTGATAGTCGATGGGGCATGGGATTGGAGGTGAAGTTCTGTAGCTGAGATTGGAGAGAAGACTGCGCGTGGGCTAAGAAGGCATCTTTTGAAGAATACAGTCTATTCTATTGCTATCTCTGTTGTGTTAACCATCGCCTCAGGTAAATGCCTCTACATATTATGATCATAGAAGGCAATGAAAGATTAAATACTGTCTTGTCTTAGACATTCATCCATTATCTTTTTGAGAATTTCTAAGTTATACTATATCTTTTTCGATGAGGATGAGCAATTTGTCTCTCTTCTTAATAATAATATAACCTGATTATTTAAGTCGGCTGATTAAAGAAGGTATTGAGAGTCATTATATGACTGGTATTTTATTTCAGTTTTAAACTAGAAAGTCGTGATAGCCTGGTAAGGTTGAATCGTAGGATTGATAATGAAATCCATCTCATGATTTATATAGGTTGACCTTGTGCCCTAAAAAAAAAAGTAGTACCTTGGGCTTGGGCACCCTCTCTTTCACCCCTGAATTTTCCATATTCTGGAACTCGAAATCTGGTATGTATCTAATATGTATTTAGTCTATCTTTGTGTGGGCTTTTATTAGGTTTCATCCATTTGTTTACAATATTATATAATTAGGCTTTTAAGCTAAATCAGACTAAAACTAAGACATTAATCAATCAATTCCAAATTTCCTTATCATTACAAGTGACAACCAACATGTAGATGAATCCTCTTGCAGAAGTTGTGATTCAACTCCGTTAAATGTCCTTGAATGTGTGTAGTGAAAGGAGGATCTAACTAAATCATTCATCAATCCCATCAACCCTCTATTCATACATAACAATGGAAAAATAAAGAATTTTTTGAGTCAACAAGCAAGAGACCTAGTTGTGAGATTTGTCTTGATACTTGTATCATCCTCAAAATGCAATGAAAATTTCTAATCAATGTGCAACAAATAGAAGAAGAGATAATCAATTGCTTCAAGAGAAAAATCGGGTGGTAGACATAGAGGAGAGGGAATAAATCAATGTAGATGAGAATACTTGAAGTCAACTCTAGCTTATTTTTGTCACTAGGGGTCATGTAAAGAGAAATGGGGTGAAATGGGTAAAAATGTATGTACAAAGCTTATGTTACTTTGGATAGGATATGGACATTATGAAATGTCTAGTGTAAAATATTCGGTTGGAAATGTCTTGTCCACTGGACTGTCTCTAGGTTAGGATATATTTGACAGTCTGCACTGGATATAGATCTTTGGATAGGACGGGATATGACAATTGTTTGGTCCTGTCGAGTTGATATATCTTGTTCGGTGAGAATCCAATACTTATGAGGATAATTTTGATGGTTTCAACATGATCTAGACATGGACTTCGTGGACACGCTAATGGTCAATCAGGTTGGATGATTAATGAGTTATATTTAATTTTGATTTTGGGTCTAGGTATTCTTCATGAAGGATTTGGAACTTGATATGGATACCGGACATGACCTAAACATTTCACAAATGTCCATGTCTAGTTGACCAAAAAATTTTGATTGACTAGAAAGTCTAGTGGGCATAACTTGCTCATTTTAAAGATTTTTCATAAGGTTCAAGAGGCAAACCTAGCTAAAACTTTGTCCTCTATCCATGCATGACCTTTACATGGGATACTTTGCAACTTGAATTTTGGCTTGAATTTTGGCTCTAAGTGACATGACATTTTACCAATACCACCCAAGTAGACAACAAAAGGACTAGCACAGTAGAAAATGTTGGGTCCTCATTTTGCCAGGCAAAATGGGGCATATTGTGAGACTACACAACAGTCATTACATATCACTGGATGTTTGGTTGACCAAAACAATATGCAGAATTGCATTTGATTTCTCTTTTCCTCTCTCTTGATATCTAGTTGGAAAAGAATGTGGAGCATGTCCATTGACCAAATAATGCAGAAGGCATGTCAAGCTAGAAAAATAATGTGAACTATACAAAAGAATGGTGTTACTCTATTTTTGTACTACTACAATCTTCAACTATACACTCCCCTACTTCCAGAGCTCTATAACTACTATAGGCTATCAAAACTAGAGTTATCTCTTTCTTATCATAAGCTTGCGCCTTATCTTGAATAAATTCTTGTACCTCAAAATTATTCTCTATCACCACTCTTCTACTGGATTTGGACTTAGCTTGTGCATTATATGATTTTATCTTCATATTCTTGTCTTTGATCTTATCTATAGTAACCTCATTAAAATATTGTACAGGATTATCCAGAATCCTTTAAAAATTGCCCTGGAACTCCTTAAGGGTTGTCTACACATTATACTAGACATTAGATCCAACTAGATGTCCTAACAATTCTTCTAAAATTTTCACTTCTTCAATTAATAAATCATGCACCTTGTAGTGCCTTTGCTATGTCTAGTAAACTTGGTGGCAATCACACAATTCAAAGGAACAACCTAACTGAACAATCCACTATAACCCTTGAAAAGACCTTCATTGAATTGTCGACCAGGGCTAGTAAGCTTTTGATGGCACTGACACTATATGTGCTTTCAAAGATCAAACTATCTAACTCATCTAGTACAGTGTCATAAATCAAACTACTAAATGACAAGAGAAAGTAATGCTACTACTATTACTACGGGTACTTGCAATGTAAGATTGTAACAAATGATTATTTAGGAAATGAACTCCAAGAATTAGCTTGGTATTGATAACTTATCCTACCCTCCAGAGTATCACAAATCAAATAAACTAAAACGACTTGAGAATCTAATTGATCTTGCATTCATGAAATAACTGCTACAACAATAATAACATGTAAGAAAATAAAGTGAGGGACAATTACCCTAAGTGGCCCTTGCTTAGGTGACTATCTTACTGCTTTTAACTCAAATCTAGCTCTCTAGATTGACACAATCATACTGATTCTAACTCATTCATTACACAATCTTCTCAAATCACATATAATCTTGCCGAACTGTATTATTCATAAACTCAATCAAAATAACAACATTGTCTACATATAACTAGAAAAGATTCAGATAGCTATATCTCCGACAGAATAATCTAATTTCAAATTTAAAACTTAACTAACAACTTAACTACCTCGACCATCGATCCATACATATAGGCACGAGGGAGTTTATTGAAATAGGTCTCTTAACTAAAATCATAAACCACCACTCTGTACAAACCAAAGTGTGATAAATGCTAAACAATAATAACTGAAAAAGAAGGAAAGAAGAGTCCTAATAAAATTGGAACTCCTTGTTGAAACAGGGGAACGTGAACTGGTTGAATCAGTCATGTTGGTCTTCTAGTTTCAATAGACACCTTCCTCTTTCAATTATCTTTATTGGTTTCCATCATGATATATGATTATCTCCATCAAGTGTCTCATGCCATAGTAGCTACACTTAGTTGAGTTTGGAACCTCCCCTGCTCTACTATCTAGAAATGTTATGGCTGCAGGCTACACCTGATAGTTGCTGGGGGCTACAATCCCTCTTCTTCAACTACAAGAGTTAGTCCACAAAACATGTACATAATACTAACAACCATAATCAACACAAACATTCTCTACAATCCATACATTCCCACACATAACATACAATATTCATTATATTATAATCATATTCCCATATACTTAATAACTAGGTTCAGGGTTGCATAATGATCATAAGAGATAGCATAATATAGAAACATGTGTAAGACAATGTCTGAGAATGTCTTTCAACTTGCATAAAACCATAAGAAAATAGGCTAATAACTAGGCTCATCATCACCCCCAACTATCCATTTGCTTGTCAAGCAAATCAACTAAGGTTGTAGGTTATAATGCAAGGTGATCTCCCTACAATTTGCAACAGTACCCACTCCTTTAACCTGCTCCAAATAAAAGCCATTATTATATGCCAACTTGTTCATTCTGGCAACCTCTGCTTTCTCACACTCTACACTCTTCTTCCCAGTCCAATGTGGCACTGGATATAGAAGCATTGGGGATTGGAAATTAAGTGGCACCCAATCTAGTCCTTGTCCCTTGGCATTGATGTATTTTTGTACCCTTTCAAACATAGCCATGAAGTTATGAATAGAGTGGGGCTCTTTCTTTTTTAACTTAGGATTCAAATTGTTCCATCTATCCTGTACATACTAATGAGAGTGATGAATAAGCCCAACTGTTAAATGATGCATCCTATCATAAATCTTGTAGTCTTAAATTCATGATCTTCCTTTCCACACCTTTGTGTTCCAAGAGCTGTCTCCATTTTGCAATGATTGATTTAGGGATTTTAGTTTCTCTCCTTATTGGGAGAGCAATTAATTTTTCTTTTTCCATGTATTCTTCCATGATTTGCCCTCTGAACTTTTCATTTCTAAAGTAGGAGGCCAATGCTCTCACTTGTAAATCTCCCACATAATTCAATGGGTTCCACTCAGCATCCTCAGATATAACATAGTTATGTAAGTAATACTCACATAGCTGGTCTTGCTCTTCATGTGTGGCATTAGCAAAAAAATTTAGGAAGGTCATTTTTCCAATCATTGTATCTAGTTTATTACTGATCAATTTACTAAACTGGTAACTCAAAAATTTCTCCTGCAGAAGCAAGGCATAAGTCTTAGTTGGGGGTCTACATCTAACAATTTGAGCAACTTTGTCTACTATCTCCTCCATTCTGATTGCTAGCCTTCTCAACTCAATATCTTTCCTTTCTAATTCCTGAGTGTGTTCTGCAATCATGACTTCTTTTTCTTTCCTCCCCTCTTCTTCTCATTTAGAAAATTTTTGAGTTACTCTCCACAGTTGATATCTCAGGGACATAGTTGTATGACAGGTGGGGGTTCTAGTGATAAGGGGTTGCCTTTCCTTTGCTACTAATTCCTTATTTCCTACTACACCAATTGCTAATTCTGCAAGCATATCTAAATTTGACCCATGTCCTTGAGTGTTCAGTTTGTCCTCCAACTCCTGTATCTTTGCTTCACTTTTCTTGTCCCTTTCATCATAAGTTTTAACTAGTTCTTCCAGCTACTTAATTCTCTCAAAGGATTCCTCTAATTCTCTTTTGACATTCCTTTCTTCAATCAGTAATTCTTCATCATTCAAAGATTGATCAACACCATCCCCAATAGACTCATGTCACTCATTGTCAAGGTTAGTTGGTGTTTTCTTTTTAGTCTTTCTAGCAACAAAAATATCTTCAGATTTAGATTTAGAAGTACTAGAGATATACCACTTCCTTTGTGTGGGAACTTGTACATTTTCAGTTACATTTGCTTCCTACTCATGGTTAGTGTCTATTGCCACAACATCTTCTATTTCCTATTTTGTTTGTTTGACCCTGCCCCTCATAACACCCTTCTCCTTCAAGTGGTGTGAACACCTAAGTTGGGTAGGTTTCTTTCTTTGCACCTTTGTGGATGTAGAGGAAGAACCTCCTCTTTTCTTAGTAGTCTTTGTTGTTCTAGTTTTGGGCTTTTTATAAGATGAGGGTTTATGCACTTCCTCTATTGTAGGTTGGTCAGATGCTGCATGTGGCATGCCCTACACATCTTGTTCCCCTGATTCTCCCTTTTTGCACGTGATTGAAGCAACAGGTTGAATAGGAGGGGTTTCTCTTACTGACACAGTAGGTGATGGTATTGATGGTTCCCCCAAAATATCATTAATATTTCTACAAGACAAAAACCTTTCCTAGGATACCTGCAGGTACTAAATCCTAAGGCTTCTCTTCACTAACAAGATAATTAAGCAGCCATGTGACAATGCTGAATTATTTCCCTTGCTCTGATACTCAAACCCCAATCTTTTCAACAATTATTCAAAAAATTTGGCACATTGACTATTCTATTATGGTGAAGATGACTCAACAACTTAAAATGCACAGTGTATAAGAGAGTCTGTCTACCATCACAAGTAATGTACTTAATAATATAGGAAGAACAAGAAGCCCATACCCATGGAATTGACAGTCTTTTGGTACCTTGTGATGTCAAGTCCAAGTTTTCCCCTACCTCGATGAATTATTCTCGGGTAGCTATTGCATTTGCCTTGACAAGGAATTCTTCTCCACTTTTGAGTAGACCGGACACCTCTACAATTGCAGCCTCTGAAGCATCCACCTTCAATCTCTTGATAGTGGCCTCATCTTGTGACAATGTGGCTACAAATTATCTTGTCATTTCTTCATTGTATTCAACGAGCTTCAAAAAATAATCAAGCCATCCTGCTTGTGTAAAAATGGGAAAAACAAGCACGTCTTCTAATATTACTTGATGTACCATGGGTACTCTTCTGAGAAGATCACCTCCCATGATTTCTAGTTCATTCAGCTCAAGGTTCAAACTAAGCAATTCCTCTGTTTAACCCACAATTTTATGTTCACAATTCTCCAATAATACTGCATACAATCTGGTCACTTGCAACTTCATGAACTATGCTTTGAACTGACCTGAGACCTCTAAAATTAGGAATAGGAAGTTGGCAAGGAAAGCAAGGAAAAAGATTATAATGCATGCAGGAAGAACAAATAAAGGGTTTGTGTGTCTATCTGGTTTGCTGGTTTTTAGTTTAGTGGCTTTGATGCCGATCAATCATCTTTTGAGCATACACTATCCCTCCCCCAACTAAAATCTTGAAGTGACCTCAGTTCAAGGCATTGCACGGATGAAGAGAAGGATTATAATACATGGAAGTAAGATTAATAATGAGAATTTTGTATTATTGAATGCGAGCACATATAGAAGTATTGAAATATCTACATTAAACAATGGAAAGTTAATATTCATACCTGTTGAAATGAAGTGAACTAGACTTTACATGAGTGGAGTGTTGGAAAATGTGTCTATAGCATAAGTTGGATTGGATGGGGGCTCATTATTATGAGGAATGGAAGAAATGACATACTGGAATGTGTGAACTAGTTGAGGAAGCTTGCATGTAGTGAGATGATGAATGATAGTTGCATGCACTTGAAAAGTGGAGTGAATGCAGATTGAGTGCAATTAACTTGGCACGAAATTTTGAATGAGCTGATAGATAGTTGCTGCATGTTCCTTTATCAACATGTCCCAATGAGTATTGTGGTAGTTTGGATTTTGTTGTCTGCTATAGATCCCTACGGCATATTGAAACAGTCTCCATGAAGATTGTGGCATTGGTGTTGTGTGTGCACGTGAAGAAGGTAAATAAATTATACTTGAGTGACCTCAAGAGGTGAGCTGTGTATCTCATTTGCTGAGTCACTTTGAGAACTGGTAGGGTCTGCTTCCATGTGACTGCTTGGTGATAATATAGTAGTATCTGAGTCAGGGCTAGGAACAGAGAATTGTTTTAGAAAATCATCTCGTGTTGTTGGCCTGGTATAGAGCTTTAATCTGTGGCCATTAACCAATAGTGAAAATCTGACTTCATCTATGGTCTGCAATTTGACAGCTCCATTGAAAGAGACCTAGTGTATTTCATAAGGTCCTAATCACCTTGATTGTAGTTTGCCCTTGTCATCCTTGTATTTAGAATCATATAACAAAGCCCAATCACCCACATGGAATTCTTTATTCTTGATGAACTAATCATGCCATTTGGCTCTTTTCTTTTGAACTATCTCTATGTGGTGCATAGCTGCCATTCTGATCTCATCTAATCCATTGAGAATATGGAGTCTTTCTTGCTATATTGTTGTCAAATCCATGTCAAGTTCTAGTGCAGTTCTTAGCATCTTATATTTAAATTCTATTGGCAAAACTGTTGTTTTTCCATACACTAATTTATAAGGTGTGAAACTCATTGTTGTTTTCCATGTGGTTCTGTATGCCCATACTACCTTTGGTAATCTGGCTTCCCAGTCCTTTCTATGAATGTGCACTATTTTCATCAGAATATTCTTAATTTCTTTGTTTGTAACCTCCACTTTCCCATTGGCTTGGGGGTGATAAGGCGTTGATTTTCTGTGCCTGATTTCATATTCTTTAACCAATGTGGAAATGAGTTCAGAATTGAACTAGGGACCTTGATCAGTGACAATTTCTCTTGGTGATCCATACTTAGTGAAGACCTCTTCATACAAGAACTTGGGTACATTCCCATCTCTTGCAAATTGGAAGGCCTTAACTTCAACCCATTTTGTTAGATAATTAGTGCAAACTAAAATGTACTCCTTGTTATTAGAAGTTGGTGAAATTGGCCCAATGAAATCTAGCCCCCATTTGTCAAATGGTGCTAGTGCCATCTATGGCTGCAAAGGCATCACATCTGACCTTATTGGTTTGCCCATTCTTTGACATCTAACACAACTCCTTGTATACTTGATTGCATCCTTATGAAGAGTTTTCCAATAATAGCCTATTGTTAATACCTTGAATGTTGTCCTTTTGGCTGCAAAGTGACGCCCACAGGGCTCATCATGGAAATCTTTTAAGATGCCAAAGACCTCATCTTCTCTTATACATCTCCTCATAATATGATCTAGACCAATGTAGAATAGATAACCAACAATCCAAGAATATGGAAAGCTTTTATGCACTAGTTGTCTCCCTTCTCTAGGAGAGAAATGTGATGGTATCTGTCCTGCTATTAAGTAATTGGCAATATCAGCAAACCATGGTGTGTGTATATTGAGAGCAAACAAATGCTCATCTAGAAAAGAGTCATCTACAACACCTTCTTTTATTTGTGTAGGTAATCTAGATAGAAAATATGCCACCACATTAGGTTTCCCTAGCTTGTCCACTATTATTATATCAAACTCTTGTAGTAAGAGCAACCATCTGACTAGTCTACCTCCAACCATAGGTTTGTTCATTAAGTACCTAATTGTAGTATGATTTGTATGGATAAAGACTTGGTAACTAGTGATATAATGCCTAAACTTGTTGATAGAATAGACAACAACCAACATCTCTTTCTTTGTGATGGTGTATTTGAGTTTTTCTCCTTGTAAGTTCTTATTGATATAATAGATAGCATACTCCTTATTACCTTCTTTCTATCCCAATATAGCTCCTATAGCAAAATCAGAAGCATCAGTGTGTATGTGGAAAGACAATGTCCAATTTGGTCCTCTCAAGACAGGTGCTTTTGTCAAAGCTATCTTAAGTGTCTCAAAAGGGTGTTGACATTCTGTGGTCCAATCAAATTGCATATATTTTGTAAGCAAAGTAAACAAAGGTGCTACTAGTTTGCTAAAGTCCCGAATGAACTCCTATAATAGCCTGTATGGCCTAGAAAGCTCCTAGCATCTTTTGGTTTCTGTGGTATAGGAAGTATAGAAATTAGCTCAATTTTATTGGGATCCACCTGAATTCTGTCACTTGATATAAAGTGTCCTAGAACAACCCCTTGAGTCATCATCATAAAGCATTTTTCATGACTCGATGATATATTATTTTCTTGACATCTTTTTAGGACCTTCTCTAGATTGTTGAGTGGTGTTTCATATGTTTCTCCATGGGTGGTGAAATCATCCATGTAGATCTCCATAGAATCATGGGCATAGTCTGAAAAGATACTTAGCACTACCCTCTAGAAAGTGGCTGGGGAATTACTTAACCCAAAGGGAAGAATAGAATAAGCATATGTACCCCAGGGGCATGTAAATGTGGTCTTATCCTGGTCCTCTAGATCAGCTATCTTTATTTGGTTATAGCCACTAAATCCATCTAAGAAGGAGAAGTACTTTTTTTCCTACTAGAGAATCAAGTACTTGGTCAATGAAAGGTAGTGGAAAATGATCTTTTCTAGTGGTTGTGTTAAGTTCCCTATAGTCTATACATACCCTCCACTTGCCTCCTTTCTCAGGGACAATAACTAAAGGTGACACCCATTCACTGTCAGAAATAGGGTAAATGAAGCCGACATCAAGGAGTTTTTGTAGCTCAGTTTATGTAGATCCTATGCATGCACAAGTCTAGATCAATTCCTTTCATGTCATTGTAATCCCATGCAAAAGTTGATGCATGTGCTCGCAGTACAATGTTTAGGGAAGTATGTTGTTCCTCAGTTAGGGCATTGTTAATATTTAGCATTTTGTCTGGCATGATTTCCAATGTTTTAGAAGCTGGTTGCATAGATGAAAGGTCACATCCACTAATGTTGGGAACACATTCCTGAGGTAGTAAAGAGTGGAAACGTTGGGATAATTCCTCTGAGGAATGTGTAGGTATGATATTTTGTAGTGGATCTCGCAAACATGACAAACAATCTTGTTGCTACGGGTCCCTACCACAATGGTTTTGTATAATGTGGTCAATTAAGTCATCCTCTCTTGGGTTGCTAGTAGGGGGTTGCATTCAATGGTCATGAGAGTTTGCAGGGAGTAGTGGTCTTCTTCATCTTCCAAGGTAGGCCATATGATTTTCTCTACATTGTCATGAGGTTGAGCTGGTGGATAGAGGACCAATTTCTTGGTTATAGTTCCATTTGAGGTGATCATGTTTCTGGACCTACAAATGAATGCATCAATTGTTGCTAACCATGGTCTACCTAAGATAAGTTTATAACCCGCAAGGTTGACTTTTGGCTACAAGACTATGAAATATGTAGGATACTCCTAGGAATCCAATGTTATGACTATGTCCTCAATGATCCCTTCAGGTTTTATTGTTGACCTATCTACCAACTGTAAAATAGTTCGTGTAGGCCTGAGGTTAGGTAGCTAAAGTAGTTGCATTGTTTCCTTAGTCATGACATTAATGACTACCCCTAAGTCAATCAAGGTATTCTTGATGAGGGTCCCATTTATCTTAACATCCACTAGTAGACTACTTGGGTCTATGTATTTAGGGATAGTTATGTTCCCTAGCATGATATCAACAAGGTTCCCTAGGACATGGACTGTCTGAGGATCCTTCATTTTTCTTCGTGGATTTTTAAGACAAAGGTCTCTCATTGTCTTGGTATGTATTGGAATGTCCTTGCTAGCTTAGATAAGGGGTATTTTGATACTGACATTCTTAAGTTGACCCAATAGGTCTATCTCTGCTTGGGTTTGATGTTTTGGAATGGCTAAACATTCAGGGAAGGGAGGCTCTAGATTTGAGATATTCTGATTTACCTGATTTG
The DNA here is from genome assembly GCA_027924645.1 of Cunninghamia lanceolata. Lineage (NCBI taxonomy): Eukaryota > Viridiplantae > Streptophyta > Pinopsida > Cupressales > Cupressaceae > Cunninghamia > Cunninghamia lanceolata. The sequence goes on from BSBN01000123.1 coordinate 4,947,177, forward strand.
ATTTAGGCTCTCAAGGTGAATTGTCTAAAGCTTCAACTATGGGTTGTTCATCCATCACCTTAGTGATTTGGGGAGATGAAGGCCCAACTAATGTTTTCCCTGACTTGAGGTGGACATCACTCACCTCTATCCCATAGGTAGGGTATTGAATAGCCTCATTAGTGTATGCCTGTTGTATAGGCTTGTTATTGGGGTTAGGTGTAGGTTGGGCAGACAGTTGTGGTGCTCTTGGTGGCTAAGTTGATGGGCTTGATGGATTTGACATAATAGCTTGTTGTTGTGGCTGAGAAGGAAACAAAGTTTGTGAGTAATTCATATTTTGGTTTTGACATTGCTGTCCCTTTTGCCATTGTGGTTGCCATTGGTTTTGTTGTATTGGCCATTGAGGCTTGTAGCTAGGTCCTTGAAAATTTTATTGCGGCCATACATTTGGTTGCTGCTAATTCTAGTTTTGGTGAGGTTTTTGTTGATAACTGAGAGGGGGGGGTGAATCAGTTATCCTAATTATTTCCCTTATTGAACTTTCCTTTTAATTGATGCAGCATAGAATCAAACACAAAAACATTAATCATGAAATAAGAAACATATGACACAGTATTTTTGACGTGGAAACCCTGTTAAGGGAGAAAACCACGGGGTGATTAACCCAAAATTATTCTCTGTTAGAAGAATAGGAAATTACAAAATGGCACTTGCCAATTAGGGCTCACTGCCCGAGCACACTGCTCACAAGAGGCCCACTGCCTACAAGAAGACACACTGTCTACAAAGTGATAAGAATCACAGTCTTGAACTGATTGGAAGCATCTGCATATGATGGAGTTCAGTTCCGGTTAGGCTCAGTACACTGATCTGCTGCACTTCATCTTTTCTCTGTTCTTTATTCTGCTATCTTTCACATACCGGATCCTTTTTGCTACCTCTGCTCTGTTCTGGACTTATTCGCATATATCTTCACATCATCACACCCTTCACAACTAAATCCATCCTCTATATATATCCGCACAAGTAATTTCATCACCTTTCTAGTCGGCATCCGGAACAGTCTAGTTTCTTACAAACTTTTGTTCTGTCGGCAGAATCCTTCCTCACCAAGCAATGCGGATCAAGCATATACTTGTAGATATCATTAATAATGTCGGCCAAACATGATTCATGCCTTCACAACCTCTGTCATCAACAGTAACACATCCGGAAAGTAGTCTGATACTCTGTCAGTCAGTTCTTCCTCTGTTTTCACTGTCTCTCAGGAATCCGGTACTCAACCATTCATATCTTTTTCCTTGTCCATCACCGGAGGCTAAATCCTTGGAATATACCACTCAATGTAGTCCTCTTGACTTCCCCAAATCCGCACTGCACCAAGACACTTCCTCTGAGAGATCCGGACCAATCTGTCGGACCTTGCCACATGCTCTGTTCTTCTTCACCGGACCACAACATTCTTTATTCTGACTTCCGGTAGAGACACATCATGACTTGCGGATATGTGGGATGACCTTTGTTGCCATCAATGACAACAACCATGAATCCATATAGTGTCTCTTGCCAACAATCTCCCCCTTTGGCATTGATGGCAACACTTAGTGAAAAATGACTAAGTGTTTTCACTATGCTCCCCCTTTGCTGATGCTCTGTCTTTATATATAATTTTTGGAACTCCCCCTTAGTTGGATTCCTCATTTTTCACTGCTCCTCACTCCCCCTTTGACATCAATGGCAAAGGGTAGGGTCCGCACACCAAAATTTTCAAAAATTTTCTATATATAGCCGCATATTTACATACTCACATGTACTGAAGAATGTCTGCAAAGGATGTCTGCAATTGTATCATTTCTGTAGCCCAACTTTGCTTCATTCTATCCAAAATTGAAATGTGACCACTTAACAAAAATGCAAAAGCTTCTGCCCGCTTGAGATCTGTCGGATCTTTTGTTTGGGCGGTGGTCTGAGCATCACTGATGGCCTCATGCATAGTTTCCAACTTAGAGATTATAATCCTTCTAAGTTCTCCCATCCGGTTAGTGATGTTCTTCCTTTCCTTCTCAAGATTCTTTATTTCATTCAAGACTGCAATAGTCTGACATTCTTGATTTATTATGGAGGAAGAGAGAGGATCAAAACTTTGAGATAAGCTTTGTAGCTTGTCCTGTTCCTCTTTTATTTTCTTATCAATTGCTGCTGTTGCCTTTGGCCAGGATATACAAAATTTGTAGATGTCACCGCCATCCTTAAGAGCATTCTCTAAGCTCTTTATTCCAATGCTTACAATCTTCCTATCTTTAGAGATTAATTCTAATATTTCTGAAAATCTCTTATCCAAAAATTCCTTCCAGACCTTTTCTTCAGCTGATTTTTCTAGAGACTCAAAATGTGTATCAACACTGCTGACTAAGGTTTTTAGATTACCGGAAGTGGAGGCTGTTGGATCTATCTGGATTGATGGCATAATCTTTACAAGTACTCCGGAAGCAGCCTCTATCAACTCACAGTCTTCCATATGAGACTTCAGGAGCTTTTCATTTGCCTTGGCATTTGCAAATGAAGCTATCTTCATTGTTTGTACCGGAGAGAGAGAGTCAAAGTCGAATGGGCCTTTTAGAAGCTCCGGTTCATCAATCTCTAAAGTTTCTTTGCTCAAAAATTGTTGAACAGTTTGTGCAGTGTCTCTTGCCGGAGACAGATGTTTCTTTTCTTCTGCAGTCTTGGAACTGTCAACCTCTTTGTCTTTCACCACTGCTTCCTTCTCCTGTAATTGCTCTTCTTCTTTGGATCCGGAGACTGTAGGGGAAACCGGGGGAGAGATGTTTGTCTGTTCAGGGCTCACTTCTTCCGGAACAGATGATTCTAAATCAACAGCTGTTTCTGCACCTAAGTCCTCTACAACAGGAAGATTGAACCTTTTGAAGGCCTTCCGGAGGATCTCTTCTGTCTCTTGGGCCACTCTGTCAGTCTCACCAAGCATGAGTTGATTCATCCTGGCTTTACTTCTGAACTCATCTTTGCAGTCCTTGAAGATAATGTTCATTGTCTTAGGATCAATTTGAGGATATAGCTGAATAGCTATCTGCTCCCGGATCTCAAGATCTTTAGCATGAGCATTATTCTTTCTTACTTCCAATTCCTTTTCTAGGCTTTTAGGAATAAGAGATATGATCTCAATGAAAGCCTTATTATATATGTTAAGATATTTGACTGTGGCTTCCTGCAGAGTCTTTTGGTCAGCCTCACTGAAGTCATCATAAGATTCAGTCATTGGTTGAAGGTTTCCATCCACCGTGACCGACTTGATTACATTCTCTAGAGATAGAGTGGGCTTTTCAACAGATACCTCCGCCATTTCATCCTTGTCTTGGCCTGTGGAGGGTTTACCGGATCCTTTCTTCTTCTGTTTCTTTATTTCTCTTACTCCCTCATCTGACTCTGTTTCCTCTTCATCCTTTTGGCTTCCATAAGCCCTTGTGGCTTTTGTCTTGGATCTCTTACCGGATGCCTGGACTTCCGGTTTAGAACTTTTGGTTGTGGGAGGTGCAGATCTCTTTGATGATCTGGTCCGGATGGGAGCTTCAACCGGAGCACTTTCTTTAATTTTCTCTTCTTCCTCAGCCTTCCTCCTCTTTTCCTGGCTGGCATCAAGTGCCTCTTTTGAGATGCCTAGGCCTTGAGCAATGTGCTCTACTTCTTTTCTTACCTTTCTTTTAATCTCAGGTTCCCTGAGTTCTACATGTATTTTTACACTCAGCTCCTCAAAGGTTCCAAACCTTTCTGCCTTAGGATCTTTAGGCTGACTTAGCATGTGTTGAACATGCAGCTCCACTATCTGTTCATCCACTTCATACCCCATGGGCATGATCCAGACAGTCCTTGGCTCCACTGCCTCCATTAGGCACTGATCAGTGTCAACCATAAAGCACACTGAGTCTTTGTATTTTTCAACAAGAGACTGGGGAATTCTCTCTCTTGCTTGCATCATGCTCTGAAAGTTTTTGAAGTATCCCCATAGAGCTGTATTTCTTACTTTTGCATCCCCAAGTCCATGCAAATAGTCTCTTATCTGGACTGCAACAGGTTTGTCATTCTGCCATACCCATCCACTTGATCCGGGTAGCTCATTCATGAAGTAGAAGAATAGACATACAATAAGAGTACCATACTTAAAGGAATTCTTCTTATCCTTCTTGATTTTCTGTATATTTTCCATTAATTGGCTTAGCAGTAGTTCGCAGAGATCATATTCTGCATTCTTTCTTAGCATTTCATAGGCAGTGTATATTGCAGTTCCGGATACAGAATTCTCCCTGCTGGAGTGATAGATCTTGTATCCTATTATCATTGATGCATATTTGATATCCGGATCCGAAATATCTTCAATGGTCATTGCCCTCTTATCAAATTTTGATCCGGTGGCCTCAGTTACAATGTTGTTCTTGACAGATTTGAGGATAGGTATCCCTCCGGAAGAGTATAGGCCAGTTACTGCTCTAATTGCCTCTTTTGTGATCTTGCAGGGTCTATCCAGCCATAGAAAGTTGTCATGCATCCTGCTCAGTACATACCGGACCCATTCATCTTCTTCAAAGCAGGGGAAATGAATAAATTGCTCAAATTGTTTCTTCTGGATATCCTTATACTCTGGTTTAAGCTCAAAAGCATTGTCTATCAGTTGCTTGTGATAGAGGTCTCTTAATTTGAATTCCCCAAATTCCTCAATGCTTGCATGTATGTAAACCCTAATGTCTTCAGTATGTAAAACTCCGTGAGGAACACTAGAGAAGGCTCCTAGTGGATCTACCTCCAATGATTTGTAGGGATGTTTCTTGAATGAGGGGCGAGGTCTATCAGAGATCTTAACTATGTTTGGAGTAGCCATTCTTCAAAGATTTGCAGTGAGGTAATGAAAAACAGAGAATACCTTATGCGCCTTCGGTTTGCACGGAGTGGTTGGATTGATTTCTTTATGCAATAACTTCGGCAGGAGATCCTTGGTGTGCTTGAAGAACCTTGTTGCAGAGCTCCACTTTTCGCTTCTTCTTGATTACAGAATGAGCAAATGACTTTTGAGAAATCCCTTAAATTGCTCCGCGAACCCTAATATCTGTCTGCAATAAATGCTTCACCTACATCATTCCGGTTTGCCTTGTCTGGATAGCTTGGAGTATCCCGGATTAGTCCTGATCTGTGGATATCATCTGGATCTTTCAATCATGAATAAATCGAGGTAACATATTACAAGAATATCCCAAACACTCTGTCCAATCCGCAGAACAAGATAGTGCACTTCCAGATCTTTCCGGACCTTTTTGTAATCCTTTATCATACCGGAGCATCTCCCTGAACAGGTCTTACTTGATCGATCACAGCTTCTTCATAACTCCATGCGGACCTCTGAAAACTTGACTGAAGCATCTCAAGACTCATATCTGCAAACCCTTTAATCCGCATCTTGTGCCACATTCGGCACCACTTGTTTGGCTGGGGGAACAGGATTTTCTTTGAGTCTCCCCCTGAGCCTGAGCTCACTTTTTAATTTTTGGAAGAAATATCAGCACCAGAGTCTGGTGCGGATCCAAACTCTACATTCTCTGAACTTTTCTTCACCCAAATCTTGCTCATCTGATTCCTAACTTCATCCGCATTCATCTTTTGTTTACCCTTGTCTTGATTCTGATTATACACCGGACCTCTTTTGTCCTGATACTTGTTTCTGCAGACTTTAGCATTATGACCAGACCTATTGCAGATTTGGCAAATAACATTTCTTTGCATATTTGACTGGTATCCTCTTGATCTGCATTGATTAGCCATATGACCTACTCTATTGCATGTGAAGCATCTACCTTTGAATGATTTGTTTACTTGCATAATTCTGCATTCATGGGATTTGTGTCCATACCTTTTGCAGTTGAAGCACTGTCCAGAGAAGGATGAATTAATCTGATTCATTCTCATTCTGCACTGATTAGCTTTGTGACCAAAGTGGTTGCAGCTGTGGCAGTATCCATTGAAGGATGGATATCTTTGAGCATTTGGCTGTCTTACCAGAGGTCTTCTAGGCCTGCTCCTTGGATTTTCTGATCCAAGATTCTTCTGACCGGATCCGGAGCTTTCTCCTTTCTCATATCCCAAACCATACTTGTCATCTGTCCTTTTTTGACTTCCAAGAAGAACTTCAAGTTGAGCAGAACTTATCTTGAATTTCTCTTTATATTCATTTGCTGTTTGAAGGTCTCTTTTGAGAGAGGCAATTTGATCCTCAAGTTTTTCTTCATTATCTTTGGCATCTTCAAGATCAGATTCAAGATGTCTGATAATCCTGTCCATCTGGTGGCATTCTTCTGATTTTTCTTTAAGAGATTGTCTTAGATTGTCTTCAGCCTTTCTTTTTTCTTCAATCTCTTGAGTAAACTTTATAGTTCCTGATTCCATTTCATGTCTTAACATAATGACCTCTTTTGATAACTTTTCACATAACTTGGTTTGCTCAGTCAATTCTTCATTTGTATTGCTTTCTTCACTTTGTCTTGCCAACTGTTGGAGTAGCTCCTTTCTCTTTTTCATAGAGAGACTTAATTTGTCTTTTAATTCTCTCATGAATTCATCAGCCTGTTTGAGTCTTTCCTTTAATTCACTGACTTCAGAATTTGACTGTTCAAGATCCTCAAGAGCAGTCTTAAGTTGCTCCCTTAAACCATATGCATCCATTTGAAATCCCAGATCTTCCTCAAGCTGTTAGGCTCTATTAGGAGGAACTTAGCTCTGATACCAATTGTTGATAACTGAGAGGGGGGGGTGAATCAGTTATCCTAATTATTTCCCTTATTGAACTTTCCTTTTAATTGATGCAGCATAGAATCAAACACAAAAACATTAATCATGAAATAAGAAACATATGACACAGTATTTTTGACGTGGAAACCCTGTTAAGGGAGAAAACCACGGGGTGATTAACCCAAAATTATTCTCTGTTAGAAGAATAGGAAATTACAAAATGGCACTTGCCAATTAGGGCTCACTGCCCGAGCACACTGCTCACAAGAGGCCCACTGCCTACAAGAAGACACACTGTCTACAAAGTGATAAGAATCACAGTCTTGAACTGATTGGAAGCATCTGCATATGCTGGAGTTCAGTTCCGGTTAGGCTCAGTACACTGATCTGCTGCACTTCATCTTTTCTCTGTTCTTTATTCTGCTATCTTTCACATACCGGATCCTTTTTGCTACCTCTGCTCTGTTCTGGACTTATTCGCATATATCTTCACATCATCACACCCTTCACAACTAAATCCATCCTCTATATATATCCGCACAAGTAATTTCATCACCTTTCTAGTCGGCATCCGGAACAGTCTAGTTTCTTACAAACTTTTGTTCTGTCGGCAGAATCCTTCCTCACCAAGCAATGCGGATCAAGCATATACTTGTAGATATCATTAATAATGTCGGCCAAACATGATTCATGCCTTCACAACCTCTGTCATCAACAGTAACACATCCGGAAAGTAGTCTGATACTCTGTCAGTCAGTTCTTCCTCTGTTTTCACTGTCTCTCAGGAATCCGGTACTCAACCATTCATATCTTTTTCCTTGTCCATCACCGGAGGCTAAATCCTTGGAATATACCACTCAATGTAGTCCTCTTGACTTCCCCAAATCCGCACTGCACCAAGACACTTCCTCTGAGAGATCCGGACCAATCTGTCGGACCTTGCCACATGCTCTGTTCTTCTTCACCGGACCACAACATTCTTTATTCTGACTTCCGGTAGAGACACATCATGACTTGCGGATATGTGGGATGACCTTTGTTGCCATCAATGACAACAACCATGAATCCATATAGTGTCTCTTGCCAACATGTTTTTCCATTGTTGAGGGTTTTGCCATTGGTTTTGGGTATTTGGCCAAGGCTAAGGGTTCCAACTAGATAAATTATGATTACCTACTGGAAATGATGCATTGAAAGTGAGGGGATCTTGTGGTATACCTTATCTTTGTTGCCATGGTTTCCTTTGTGCAACATAGAACATCTGGCCATCTTCTCTTTCAAATGGTTGAAAGTGTGGTTTCTTTGACTTATCTTCTGTAATACTGGCCACCCTTCTGCACTTGCAATGGGCTTTTCTTTATCTGCAATTGGGATAGTATTCAGTGAGTATTGCATCAACCTCCTCTTGCTTCTTCTTCAAATGTAGAGTATCTAATTGAGTAGCTAGGTGACTTATAATATCTTCTTCATGTTGGTCAACAGGTCACTCAATTCAACCCTTAAAACTGAATTAGATGTCTTGCCAATGGTAGATGTTCTTTCTCCCCTTGTCTTCTTGGTGAAAGACCTTGAGTAGTTTCTGCAAACTCTGCAGACATCCTCAAAGGGTAATTGAGACACATCTCTCATCCTAATAAGATTAAGGGCATCCATGCAGTCATCATTGACTCCTCTAAAAAATACAAGCATCAAAGATTCATCTGAGAGTTTATTATGTGGGGTTTTCTTTAGGCAGAATTGGAACCTCTACATAATTACAATGGTTCATCCTCTTTTTGAGTCATCCTAAAGATGTCATCTCTTCTCCTATCAATTCCTTTGCAATAATCTTGGTACTTCTCCAAAAAATTTGTTTTCATTGTGTCCCATTCTCAAATCGCATCCTTGCATAGTCCCATCAACCATCTCAAACCAGCATCCTTCAAACTAGCAAGAAATAGATTGAGCCTATGAGCATCAGTTGTGTAGTCATAGCTTCTACACATGACATCAAACTAGAACAAAAATGTATCTGGATCTTTAGTCACCAAACCATAGAATACTGGTAATGCTGAAGGAGGTATATTCTTTAGAGCAGGAACCCTCTCTTGGTTGGTAATTGGAAACTCAAAAGTCACATGTTCTGGTGGATCATCCACTGCATTAGCCATGGTTAGGAAGGTTCTTTCTGTATTATCAGTAGATGTTGATGAGAGGGAAAATTCTTCTTCAGTAATACCCTTGCTCTGATCACTATAGTCACCAATATCTGCTATAGCTTGTTGGTTTGATGGGAGAAAGCTTCCCAAAGAGTCTCTTTGCCTCCACATACAATAGGTATGACTTTGTATAGTAATGACTCCTACACAATGTTAGTGAAATGTTCTGGTATGTGGTGGAATGAAACCTAAGTATCCTATCTTCTTGAAATCAAAATGTTTAAACTAGGAAAGCTTGGAAATAACAGGAACTAATCTCTAAAAGTAGCACCATCTTTGACAGCGGTGCCAAAAATGTAGTGTTTTTGCTATGTCTAGTAAACTTGGTGGCAATCACACAATTCAAAGGAACAACCTAACTAAATAGTCCACTATAACCCTTGAAAAGACCTTCATTGAATTATTTACCAGGGCTAGTAAGCTTGTGATGGAACTGGCACTGTATGTGCTTTCAAAGATCAAATTATCTAACTCATCTAGTATAGTGTCATAAATTAAACTACTCAATGAAAAGAGAAAGTAATGCTGCTACTATTGCTACATGTACTTATAATGTAAGACTATAACAAATGACTATTAAGGAAATGAAATCTAAGAAATAGCTTGGTATTGATAACTTATCCTACCCTCCAGAGTGTCACAAGTCAAATAAGCCAAAACAACTTGAAAGTCTAATTGATCTTGCATTCATGAAATAACTACTACAACAATAATAACATGCAAGAAAATAAAGTGAGGGATAGTTACCCTGAGTGGCCCTTGCTCAGGTGACTGCCTCACTACTTTTAACTCAAATCTAGTTCTCTAGATTGACACAATCATATTGATTCTAACTCATTCATTACATAGTCTTCTCAGATCACATAAAATCTTGTTGAACTATATTATTCATAAACGCATAATCAAAATAACAACATTTTTTGCATATAATTGGAAAAGATTCAGATAGCTATATATGCGACAGAACAATCTATTTCATTTTTGAAACTTAACTAACAACTTAACTACCTCGACCACTGAGCCATACATATAGGCATGGGGGAGTTTATTGAAATAAGTCTCTTAACTGAAATCATAAACCACTACTCTGTACAAACCAAAGTGTGATAAATACTAAACAACAATAACTAAAAAAGAAGGAAAGAAGAGTCCTAATAAAATTGGAACTCCTGCTGAAATAGGGGAACGTGTATTGGTTGAATCAGTCACATTGGTCTTCTAGTTGCAACACAATCCTTCCTCTTTCAATTATATTTATTGGTTTACATCATGATGCATGATTATCTCCATCAAGTTTCTTCATGCCATAGTGGCTGCACTTAGTTGAGTTTGTAACCTCCTCTGCTTTGCTATCTAGAAATGCTATGGCTGCGGACTGCATCTTATAGTTGCTGTTGTTGATAACTGAGAGGGGGGGTGAATCAGTTATCCTAATTATTTCTGCTCCCTGAACTTTGTTATTAATCAATGCAGTATAAATTCAAACAAGCAAACATAATCATGAAATGGAAATACACATGACACAATATTTTTGACGTGGAAACCTTGTTAAGGGAGAAAACCACGGGGTGATTAACCCAAGATTGTATTCTCTGTTAGAAGAATAGAAAAATAAAATGGCACTTGCCAATTAGGGCTCACTGCCCGAGTACACTGCTCATAAGAGGCACACTGCCTACAAGAGACTCACTGTCTACAAAAAGAGTGTTATACAATACTTGAACTGATTTGGGAGCATCTACATATGCTAGAGTTCAGTTCCGGTTAGGCTCAGTACACTTATTTGCTGCACTTCATCTTTCCTCTTCTCTTAAGCTGCTTTCTTTCACATACCGGACCTTCCTTACTGCTTCTGCTCTGTTCTTCTGCTTTTATTCGCACATTACTAACAATCGTGACACCTTTCACAACTAAATCCATCTTGTATATATATCCACACAAGTGATTTCATCACCTTTCTAGTCGGCACCCGAAATAGTCAATCTTTTCACAAACTCTGATCTGTCGGCTGAATCCTTGCACACCAAGTAAGCATATACTTGTAGAAGTCATCAATCATGTCAGCCAAACATAAATTATGCCTTAAGAACCTTTTCCATCATCAGTAACACATCTGGAATAATGTTTGATGTTCTGCCAGTCAGTTCTTCCTCTGTTCATACTGTCACTCAGAACCCGGTACTCAAGTATTCATATCTTTTTCCTCATCTACCACCAGAGGCTAAATCCTTGGAATCTATCACTCAAGGTAGTCCTCTTGACCTCCCCAAATCCGTACTTCACCAAGATACTTCCTCTGAGAGATCCAGACCTGTCTGTCAGACCTTGCCACATGCTCTGTTCTTGTTTACCGGACCACAACATTCTTCATTCTGACTTCCGGTAGAGACACACCATGTCCTGCGGATGTGTGGGATGAACTTTGTTGCCATCAATGACAATAATCAAGAATCCATATAGTGTCTCTTGCCAACAATCTCCCCCTTTGGCATTGATGGCAACACTTAGTGAAAAATGACTAAGTGTTTACACTATGCTCCCCCTTGGCTGATGCTCTGTTGTTATATACATTTTTTTGAGCTCCCCCTTAGTTGGATTCCTCATTTTTCACTACTCCTCACTCCCCCTTTGACATCAATGGCAAAGGGTAGGGTCCGCATACCAAAATTTTCAAAAATTTTACTATACTTAGCCGCATAAGTATATACATATGGAATACTTACATATACTGTAGTATGTCTGCAAAAGTTGTTTTCAGTTGAATGAATTCAGTAGCCCAACTTTGCTTCATTCTATCCAAAATTGATATATGACCGCTAAATAGAAAAGCAAATGCATCTGCCCTTTTTAGATCAGTTGGATCATTTGTCTGAGCTGTGATTTGAGCTTCTTTTATGGCCTCATGCATGGCCTCTAACTTAGGGACAATTATCCCTCTGATCTCACTTAACCTGCTTGTTCTGTTTTTCTTCTCTTTTTCAAGCTTCTTAATCTCATTCAAAACTGCAACCGTTTGACATTCTCAATTTATTATTGATGTAGAAAGTGGATCAAAATTTTGAGAAAGTTTTAATAGTTTATCCTCCTGTTCTTTCATTTTCTTCTCAATCTCCACTGTTGCTTTGGACCAGGAAATACAAAATTTGTATACTTCACCGCCATCTTTAAGAGCATTTTCTAAGCTCTTTATCCCAATATTCATATTTCTCCTATCATTAATGATCAAACCTTGTACCTCTAAGAATCTCTTATCCAAAAACTCCTTCTGGACCTTTTCTTCAGCTGACTTCTCTAGAGAATCAAAATGTGTATTAACACTGCTGACTAGAGTTTTGAGATTACCGAATGAGGAGGTTGTGGGATCCTTCTGAAACGATGGCATAATCTTTTCTAGCACTCCGGAAGCAGCTTCTATCAACTCACAGTCTTCCATATGAGACTTAAGGAGTTTTTCTTTAGCCTTTGTGTTAGCAAATGAAGCTATCTTCATTGTCTGTACCGGAGAAAGAGAATCAAAATTGAATGGACCTTGTAGAAGCTCCAGTTCATCAATCTCCATTGTTTCTTCGTTCAAAAATTCTTGGACAGTTTGTGCAGTGTCTCTTGTCGGAGACAGATGTTTCTTCTCTTCTGTATTTTTAGACCTGTCCCTTGGAGCTTTTTCTCCTTCTACATTCATACCACTAGCAGTTGTGGTCTTTTCTGTTGAGGTCTTCTCTCCCTCTGCAACCTTGGTACTGTCAACTTCTTTTTCCTTCACTTCAGCTTCTTTCTCTTGTATTTTGTCTTCTCCTTTAGATTCGAAGGCTGTAGGGGAAACTGGAGGAGAGATAGTTGTTTGTTCATGAGCCACCTCTTCCGGAATAGGGGATTCTGAGCCCTTGTGTTTACCAGAGTCCTTTGTGATGGGAATGTTTTGAACTTTTTAAGAGCATTTCGGAGGATCTCTTCAGTCTCTTTTGCCACTTTGTTGGTTTCACCAAGCATGAGCTGATTCATCCTGGCTTTGCTCCGGAACTCATCCTTGCACTCTTTAAAGATCATATTCATTTGCTGCGGAGTGATTGAAGGGAAGAGTTGAATGGCGACCTATTCCCAGATCTCGAGATCTTTTGCTCAAGCATTGTTCTTCCTCATTTCAAGCATTTTCTCTAGGCTTTTGGGAATTAGAGAGATAATTTCAATAAAAGCTTTGTTGTAGGTGTTCAAAAACTAAACTGTGGCTTCCTCCATAATCTTTTTATCTGCTTCATTATATTCATCATAATATTCTGTTAAGGGTTGCAGGTTCCCATCCACAGTGACTGCTTTCACTACAACATCTAAGGATAGAGTGGGTTTTTCAGCAGATTCCTCTTCCTTTTCTTCTTCTCCTTGACCGATAGAGTGTTCACTGGATGATTTCTTCTTCTTCTTCAGTTTCTTTATTTCCTCATCTGATTCGGTTTCCTCTTCATCTCTTTGAATGGCATAAGCCCTTGTGGCTTTTGTCTTTGATCTTTTCTCTCCTTTGCCGGATGCCTGAACTTCTAGTTTTGATGTTTTTGAGCTTTTGGCTGTGACAGGTGCAGATCTCTTTGATGATCTGGTCTGAGTTGAGGTTTCTACCAGAGCACTTTCCTTGCTTCCCTTTTCTGCCTCTTTCTTCTCTTCCTCAGCCTTTTGTCTCTTTTCCCTATTGGCATCAAGTGCCTCCTTTGAGATGCCAAAGCTTTTTGCAACTTCCTCAACTTCTTTTCTTACCTTTCTTTTGATTCTGGCTGCCTTAGCTCAGTGTGAATTTTCACACTTAGTTCTTCAAAGGTTCCAAATCTTTCTACTTTTGGGTCCTTTGGTTGACTGAGCATGTGTTGAACATGCAGCTCTACAATTTGTTCATCAACTTCATACCCCATAGGCATGATCTAGACTGTCCTTGGCTCTACTGCCTCCATTAGGCATTGATCAGTGTCTACCACACTGTATCCTTGTATTTCTCAACTACTGATTGGGGATTCTTTCTTTGATTTGCATTGTATTTTGAAAGTGTTTGAAGTAACCCCACAGAGCTGTATTTCTTGCCTTAGCATCCCCAAGTTCATGCAAGTAATCTCTGATATGAACTGCTACCAGTTTGTCATTCTGCCATACCCATCCATTTGATCCGGGCAGCTCACTCATGAAGTAGAAGAATAGACATAATATTAGTGCACCATATTTGAAAGAGTTCTTGTCTTTTTTGATCTTTTGTATGTTTTCCATTAATTGGCTCAAAAGAAGTTCACAGAGATCATATTCTGCATTCTTTCTCAGCATCTCATAGGCAATATATACTGCAATTCCAAATACTGAATTCTCCCTACTCGAGTGATATATCTTGTATCCTATTATCCTAGATGCAAACTTGATATCCGGGTCAGTAATATCTTCAATGGTCATTGCCCTCTTATCAAATTTTGATCCGGTGGCCTCAGTTACAATGTTGTTTTTGATAGATTTGAGGACAGGTATCCCTCCGGAAGAGTATAGACCAGTTACTGCCCTAATTGCCTCCTTTGTGATCTTGCAAGGTCTGTTCAGCCATAGGAAGTTGTCATGCACCCTACTCAATACATACCGGACCCATTCATCTTCTTCAAAGCAGGGGAAATGAATGAATTGATCAAAATATTTCTCTTGGATACCCTTATATTCTAGTTTAAGCTCAAAGGCATTGTCTATCAGTTGTTTGTGATAGATATCTCTTAGTTTGAATTCCCCAAACTCTTCAATATTTGCATGTATATAAACCCTAATGTCTTCTGTGTGCAAAACGCCATGCGGAACACTAGAGAATGCTCCTAAGGGATCTACCTCCAATGATTTGTAAGGATGTTTCTTAAATTCAGGGCGGGGCCTATCAAAAATCTTTACTATATTTGGAGTATCCATTTTTCAAAAGATTTGCAGTGAGATATTGAAAACGGAAAATACCTTTTGTGCCTTTCAGTTTCACGGAGCTGGTCGGATTGATTATTGGATGTAATGACTTCTGCAAATGATCTTCGATGAACTTGAGAAATTTTGTTGCAGAGCTCTACTTTTCGTTTCTTCTTGAATGCAGAATGAATAAGTGGTTAAAGAGAAAACCCTTATATTGCTCCGCAAACCCTAATGTCTGGTTGCAATAAATGCTCGACCTAAGTTATTCCAATTTTGCCTTATTCAGATGACTTGAAGAATCGGATCAATCCTAATCTTTAAACATCTTGCAGATCTTTCAAAACTTAACCACAGTATGTTTGGATGTTGCCCTTATGAACCCTTCAGTCCGCAACTCTTCTTGTGCCAGTTCCAGCACCAATTGACTGGCTGGGGGAACAAGGTTTTCTTTGTGTCTCCCCCTGAGCCAGAGCTCACTTTTTAATTTTCAGAAGGAATATCAGCACCAGAGTCTGGTGCAGATCCAACCTCTACATTCTCTGTACTTTTCTTCACCCAAATCTTGTTCATCTCACTTTTAATTTCATCCGCATTCACCTTTTGTTTACCCTTATCTTGATTTTGATTATGATATACCAGACCTCTTTTGTCCTGATTCTTGCTTCTATAGAATTTTGCAATATGACCAGATCTATTGCAAATTTGGCAAACAACATTTCTCTGCATATTTGATTGATATCCTCTTGATCTGCATTGATTAGCCATATGACCTATTCTATGTCATGCAAAGCATCTACCATTGACTGATTTGTTCATTTGCATATTTCTGCATTCATGAGATTTGTGACCATATCTTTTGCAGTTAAAACACTGTCTGGAGAAGGATGAATTAGTCTGATTCATTCTCTTTCTGCACTAATTAGCTTTGTGACCAAAGTGATTGCAGCTATGGCAGTATCCATTGAAGGATGGATATCTTTGAGCATTGGGTTGTCTTACCAGAGGTCTTCTAGGTCTATTCCTTAGATTTTCTGATCCAAAATTCTTCTGACCGGATCTGGAGCTTTCTCCTTTCTCATATCCCAAACCACACTTGTCATCTACCCCTTTTTGACTTCCAAGAAGAACTTCAAGTTGAGCAGAACTTATCTTGAATTTCTCTTTATATTCATTTGCTATTTGAAGATCCCTTTTGAGAGAGACAATTTGATCCTCAAGTTTTTCTTCATTATCTTTAGCATCTTCAAGATTAGATTCAAGATGTCTGATAACTTTATCCATCTGGTGGCAATCTTCTGATTTCTCCTTGAGAGATTGTCTTAGATTATCTTCAGTTTTTCTTTTCTCTTCAACTTCTTGGGTAAACTTCATAACTCCTGATTCCATTTCATGTCTTACCATAATGATTTCTTTTGATAACTTTTGACATAACTTGGTTTTCTTAGTTAGCTCTTCATTTGCATCATTTGCTTCACCTTGTCTTGCCAATTGCTGAAGCAGCTCCTATCTTTTTTTCATAGAGAGACTTAATTTGTCTTTTAGTTCTCTCATGAAATCATCAGCCTGTTTGAGTCTTTCCTTTAATTCATTGACTTCAGAGTTTGACTGTTCAAGATCCTCAAGGGCAGTCTTGAGTTGCTCCCTTAAACCATATGCATCCATTTGGATTCCCAGATCTTCCTCGAGCTGTTAGACTCTGTTAGGAGGAACTTAGCTCTGATACCAATTATTGATAACTGAGAGGGGGGGTGAATCGGTTATCCTAATTATTTCTGCTCCCTGAACTTTCTTATTAATCAATGCAGTATAAATTCAAACAAGCAAACATAATCATGAAATGGAAATACACATGACACAATATTTTTGACGTGGAAACCCTGTTAAGGGAGAAAACCACAGGGTGATTAACCCAAGATTGTATTCTCTGTTAGAAGAATAGAAAAACAAAATGGCACTTGCCAATTAGGGCTCATTGCCCAAGCACACTGCTCACAAGAGGCACACTGCCTACAAGAGACTCACTATCTACAAAAAGAGTGTTATACAATACTTGAACTGATTTGGGAGCATCTACATATGCTGGAGTTCAGTTCTGGTTAGGCTCAGTACACTGATCTGCTGCACTTCATCTTTCCTCTTCTCTTAAGCTGCTTTCTTTCACATACCGAACCTTCCTTACTGCTTCTGCTATGTTCTTCTTCTTTTATTCACACATTACTAACAACCGTGACACCTTTCACAACTAAATCCATCTTGTATATATATCCACACAAGTGATTTCATCACCTTTCTAGTCGGCACCCAGAATAGTCAATCTTTTCACAAACTCTGATCTGTCGGTTGAATCCTTGCACACCAAGTAAGCATATACTTGTAGAAGTCATCAATCATGTCGGCCAAACATAACTTATGCCTTAAGAACCTTTTCCATCATCAGTAACACATCCAGAATAATGTCTGATGTTTTGCCAGTCAGTTCTTCCTCTGTTCATACTGTCACTCAGGAACCTGGTACTCAAGTATTCATATCTTTTTCCTCATCTATCACCGGAGGCTAAATCCTTGGAACCTATCACTCAAGGTAGTCCTCTTGACTTCCCCAAATCCACACTTCACCAAGATACTTCCTCTGAGAGATCCGGACCTGTCTGTCAAACCTTGCCACATGCTCTGTTCTTGTTTACCGGACCACAACATTCTTCATTCTGACTTCCAGTAGAGACACACCATGTCCTGCGGATGTGTGGGATGAACTTTGTTGCCATCAATGACAACAATCAAGAATCCATATAGTGTCTTGCCAACAGCTGCAGGCTACAGTCCCTCTGCTTTAGCTGCAGGAGTTAGTCCACAAAACGTGTACATAATACTAACAACCATTATCAACACAAGCACTATCTACTATCCATACATTCCCACACATAACATACAATATTCATCATATTATAATCATATTCCCATATACTTAATAACTAGGTTCAGGTTTGCATAATGATCATAAGAGACAACATAATATAGAAATATGTGTAATATAATGTCTGAGAATGTCTTTCAACTTGCATAAAACCATAAGAAAATAGGCTAATAACTAGGTTCATCACACCTTTGAGCTTAGATCGGTCATCTGGTCCTAACATTCCATCAACAGGTCCTGTTCAAATTTTAGTTCCTTGATCTAGATAGGCAACAATCACACAATCTTATTGGTCAAGACATCTTTATTCAACATGACATTGTTATTGTAATCCTATATAGATTTCAACCTGACCAGCTCAATGTCGTTATTCTCTAACCACTCCTTACACTCCTCCTTTAAGGACTCAATTTTATCCTTGAGTGGAGCAATGGAATCCCAATTTGAGATGGACTTTTTTATTGTATCATCCCTTGCTATCAGGAATTTCCTAACCCAGTTCTCCATGGTATCTACTTCATGCTTCTTCACATCTAGTCCCACAACTTCTTCTTGAGTAACCAAAGCAAGACTAGATGGAACTTTAGGTAGGACATGTCTAGGTGTAATTAGTCCTTTAATGAAATTTTGAAGTTGGACAATTTGTCCCTTAAGCTCTCTTTTCTTCTTTTTGTCCTTCAGGACTCTAGGTACCATTGCTTCCACATTCCCTTGGAGCTCTTCAATTTCCTACTTGCAAGTGGCATGACCTAGATTAATTGTGGCCATCTAGAAATCCTCCAAATTTGCCTCTCCCTTATTCTTATCTCCACTAGGAGTAGCCAATTGGGCTATCCTAGCTATTGTCATGTCCCTCCTAATGGAGGACATTATTCTCACCTTTCACTTAGGCTTGGGAGTTTCCTCCTAAAAAATTCTTTTAAAATAGAATGAAATCAATTGAATAGGATGAGGCTATACCTCAGATACTAACCAACCAAGAATGTCCTGATCTGGTTGCTCATTTTGCTCACCTTGATCTATAACCTCTTGTTCTTTATCCCCAACCTAATATTGACTATCTTATTGGTCTTGTGTCTTGTCTTGTTCTAGATCAAGTTCTTTATCTTGTTCATCTAGTTACTCTAAATCTTGTTCCTTATTATCATCAATTGGATGCTCTTCCATATCCTAATCTTTATCCTTATCTATGTCCCCTTCCTAATATTCTTCTTCATATTGGTCATATGGACATGTTACTTCACCTTGACCCTTATCTTGATCCGTATGTGAATCCTCTTGATTTTGTTTTGCATCATCTTGATGTTGATCAACCGGATGTGGACCCTCCATGTTCACATCTTGCACTTCAATCACTTTCTCCTATTCAACCGGATGTTGGGAAACATCAAGTTGAATATTCTCTTGTTGGGGCTCATCTTCCTTCTAAAGAATATCTAGAATATCATCCAGATGTAGACCCTCATGTTGAGTAGATATGTCTAGTTGGGATGTATCTGGGTGTTTAATATCTAGTTGCTCTTCTTTCTCTACATCTAGCTCTTTTGCCTTTGGAATATCTTGTTGTGAGCCTTCATGATGTGGAACATCTATCTATGAACTATCATGTTGAGTGACATCTAGATTTGGAACTTCTAATTGTGAAGTATCTGGTTGAGTTTGCCCAGTCTCATCAGACACCTCTTTATTAACTTCTTCCAAAAGAATACTCTCTTTTATTCCCTCCACAACTTGTTCAATGCAAACAGTGGAGCCTCTAAACCAATAGAAAGAAATACATCCTGGCTTATTAAAATAATTTCATCAAACATTGGATCATGTTCAAAAGTTGATTGGAACTCCCCAGGAGAAGAAGTTATATGCATGATGGTCTTTATATTCATTGTATCTGTTACTTCATCATCAGAAAATTCCACCACATTTGCTAATGGGAATTATGGAGGTGCAGTAGTGGTCAGCTAGGATTTTACCTGCTCCACCATCTCCTATTTCACTTTGATAAATCCTTGAAGTTTTGCATGTTGTGCATCAACAGGACCTTGTTGTGCCAATGGGATGTCCTCAACCTATAACTATTGAACTTTCATTGGGACTCTTTCTCTTTCCCTTTGAGGGATACCTTTTCCATCGGAATGTCCGGTTGGCCCAATACTATAGTGGACGTGGCCGAACCAATGTAGGTCATGTTGGATTAGGTGTGTTGTACACCTTTTATAACATTGATATTATTTTATTATGTAAAATAAATATTTAATTGTGGTGCATCATGTGATGTGTTTAGCCACATTGGATATTTATTTGTACGTCACTTGTAATCATTGTATGTAACATTGGGTTAATTCTTTATTTGTAATTATTTGATTAATTGGGAAAACTTAGTACAAATAATCAAATGTGGGGTCAATGGTTTTGTAGACACACGGTTTTGGGGAAAATGGTATTACAATACCACATGTTGTATTTGTGTGAGCTTATGTCTATAAAAACAAGCACAAGGGTAGTTGTAGTGGTTGGTTGAGTTAGCCATTTGGCTTGTTGGTTGGGTTATAGCTTCTCTTGCAGGTTGATTGTGTGAGGGTTTGAAGCATGGCATGGGATGTATGGTTACATGCTTGTTCACATGGATTGCAGGTAGAAAGAGCTTGATGTTTCAGAGGCTCTGCATATGTATTTGTTGATTATTGTTGAATAATACATGAGAGATGCATGCTTTTGGAGGCTGGTGTTTTTCCCTCTATGAAGGTTTTCCCAGGGTATATCTTGTGTCACCATTGATAGTATGATTGTCTATTTCGTTTCCATGTGGATTTCTGGTTTATTGCACATTGAATCTCTTATTGGGTTATGAGGAATTTGTCTCTATGGCTATATATTTCCAACAACTCAATGGTATAGCTTCTAGTGGTTGGTCTGGATTTAAGGCTATCAGGCTACTTGGTATGGCTTTCAATGGTTGATCTATTGTAGTGGATGCATATGCTACAATTATGCCTTTAGCTATGAATTTCAGCCCTTGTCCCGATGATGTCCCTACCTTGACCATTTTCACTTCTTGAACTCTTCTCTTCTTAACTAGGAAATCTTCATACTCTACATCATCCCTGTCCTTCCTCTTACCGTTCTTGCTTGGGTAAGTTATCACTACACCCTTAGCCTTCAGTACTTGGATATAAGTATCTAGCCACAACTTGGTTCCATCCAAAACTCTTTTTGAAATGACATCCACTAATGTCTCCTCAGGGTGTGTCTAGTCTAGATCACTTATGGTCCGCTTAAATATTTCATTGATCTTGTAGCTCGGATGCAAGATCTTCTTGTCATCATATTTTCACCTGAGGGGGCACCTCATGTGTACCTAGTGTTTTTATTTGCTCAATTGTGAGCCTCTGGTATTATCATTTCCTGACTTAACATCTATCCATGTAGTCTGCCCAGTAATCCTCTACGTCAGGTTCATGCTAGATTCTTATTTATGTACTTATGGATACCAATTGCAAGGATCATAAACCCTCTTCAGCATGAAGGGTTGTAAATGGAATATTTGTAGATCCTTATCAGATGCTTTGGCATTCACCAAGGTGTTGTATTTGTAGTAGCCAACTTCAATAGGAAATTTGATGTTCCCAAAACCATATCTATCTTGAAATGCTTCGTATGATTCGATTATCTATCGGGAGAGTTCCAACAAGATAACCTTATCTAATGGATATCATGGAAGAATATATGGAAATCTAATAAATCCCTTCATTCAGATGTAGGTGAATGTCAAGAATTGGATAAACTAGATACCATGTGGATCTATTGTACTTTGCACATCTGCTAATATCCTTTTGGCTTTGTCTCCTTCAATAATCTAGACAAGCCACATATAGAAGGTGTTATTGCCATTCTATAGTTCAGCATTGATTGATCCCTTTCTAGTTGAGGGTAATATTTGTATACATTATTTTTTCTTGGTTTATTTTCTAATGTACCAACCCTCACAAGTCCATTGAACTATGCCCTAAATGCACTCAAATATACCAAATAGGAGGACATTTAGAAAACCTTGGTCTTCTTGTATATGAGGATTTGGAAGTGCATGGCATCACTTATCATCTAAGACCAGTGAACCACCCTTGTATTTTCTTTAACCATCCAGATGTATGTGAAAATCTATGGCTCAAATGTACAAGACTCTGACAATCCCACCATCTTGCTCAGTATAGTAACCATATACCCGACTTCTTCATTAAAGTCACTTTAGTAGAGGGTTTGTGCCATTTTTGACACTACCTTTGACTTCTTGTTGTCAGCCAACCATGAGGTAAAAATCACCTTTCTACAAGTCTCCTTGTTTGCTTTGTATTCTTTAGTCATTCAGTCTTTCTCAAATTTGTGCATTTGGGCTTGCACTGGTAGATTGAAAGTTTGAGTGATGCCCTCAGGGGTAAGCTCACTCACCCCTCGCTTCTTACCCAATGCTTGGTCAAATCATACTTTTGAATGCATAGGATGACCAGTTCTTGAGCATTTATTACCAACAAGAATCTAGCAGCTTTAAACAACCCGCTCCTCATTATTTTATGAGCCAACATGCTCACATTTGACACCAAGAATCTTTACTCATAAGTTTCTAGGTTAAAGTGCCCTAGGTTCATGTCTGTGATTATCCTAAACTTGGGCTAGATCTCAGATGTATGGCCCACGCCCTTGAACTCCTCCTTTGTATCCTTCACTCATTTGGCCATTGTACCTATAGCCATCAATGAAAACACAAAGTTACCCTAGCTATAATTACCTAGGGTTGATGATTAATCTTTTCCCCTAATTAGATCTAAATTTGAATTCACCCTTATGAGAAATAAAATTCCATTATAGTGTGTAAATTCAACTCCGTAATGGTAAGAAATGTAAATTAGAGTTTACCCTATGGTGAATTTGATTTACATCAATTTAAACTTACTGTAATTCATGATTAGGGTTAATGAATTTCTTACATACCTGTATACCACATATTTCACCTTTTAACGAGTATAATATTTGTCTAGATGTCCAGTTGGAAAGTCACTGTTGCTATCACTTTCAGTTCACCACTTCACCTTGTAATTTATCTGCTCAATAATTTGCTCCTCCAAGCACTCTGCAACTCGCTCTTTTGTTCACTTGATCACTTTGGTAATGAAATATGAAGTAAAAATCTACTTTTAAACAAGTAAATTTTGCTAAGTAAAAGTTGCATTAAATTTGGATTGTAGTAGATGAGCATTAATGGTGAGTGGGAGAGTATACCAATTTCGACATGCCTTTTTCATTTTTTTTGAATTTTGAATCCAAATGGATAATCTGGATACCTTTAGTTAAAAATGGATTACATCTAACTAGATGTGGAACATTCAAAAATTGTAATATCAGGTTTAGTTAGAATGTTCGGTTAGGCAATGTCAGGTTTGACTATATCATGTTTGACCAAGATGCCTATATCAAGTTGGAATAAGTCAGGTTAGAGTATGTCAAGTTGGATGCATGATGTCATGATGAATTATCTAGATATGTTTGGTTAGGAAATGTCAGGTTTGACTATATCATGTTTGACCAAGATGCCTATATCAAGTTGGAATAAGTCAAGTTGGAGTATGTCAAGTTGGATGCATGATGTCATGATGAATTATCCAGATACTACCAGGTATGAAAATTCAATCAAATGTGGAAAAGGATATGAACCAAAGTTATACTTTGTAAGATCAGGTTTGGCTTAGTGTATACTTTTGTGGAAAATGTTCAGATAGAAATGCTTTATGGGCTAACCAGATATGGGTGTGGATCTTCAATTGAACTAGATTTTTAAATTTGCAAATGTCATATTTAGTTGGAACATCGGGTTTAGATGAAGGATCGGGTTAAGTGCTCTTTGTTTCTCAAAATTAAACTATATTTTAGACTTGGGCCGGGTCTGGGAACTTCTTCCATTTTTTTCAAATGCTTAAGGTCCGCTTCCAACTAGAATTTTTTTAACTTGATGTGTTGTAGGGTCTTCATCCGAATGTGGATGTGGATCATTAAGTTTGTGTTATGTCAGAAATTGTCCTCCTGTATGGAATGATACAATTTCTCATGATTTAGCTCCTCTCCTTTTGTGACCTTTCAACCTAGTTTATTTCAAACCTTCCTAAACCCTGTTTGACCTATGTCTAACTGGACGAATGTCATATTTTGGAGTAATTGAAGACTGAGGACAAAAAGTAAACTTGGATTTGGGATCCCCTAACCTCCTTGAGGCAATCCTAAGATGTCATATTTTGGAGTAACTAAAGACTAAGGGCAAAAAGTAAACTTAGATTTGGGATCCCCTAACCTCCTTGAGGCAATCCTAAGCAAGGAAATCAGACCTTGGACTTGGGTGCTTGCACCCTTGTCCTACCCTATTTCTTGGGGTCTTGAATTTTGGAGGGATGTCAGCTCCCGCTTCGCATTCTGGGATTCCATTTTTAAATTTTTGTTTTTCACACGATGTCAACATCTTATTTCAAAATTTGAAATTCCTAAGGTTAGATATTTAAAGACATTTGAAAATCATTTTGTGACACACAATCTTTATGCAAGCTTTATGCCAAAACTTTGCCAAAATTTCTATTGAAGTTGAGTGATTTGTTGAAGCTCTTAAAAGTTATTTGAATTTGCTATCATGGAGACAATGGACAGAGATTAGGAATCGAGATCTTGAGACTATCTTGCTCTTCCTAGGGTTTGTAAACCTTTTGCATGATTGGGAGAAGGGTTGAAGCCTCTAACATCAAGCTTGGAGATCCTCCGCAAACATTGCTAATTCGCCTTCTTGTTCATGCAAGTCTTCATTGTTTTCATCTCCTTGAGATGAAGTTGTGTTTGTTCATTGAGTGGAACAAATTGTTGATCTTTTCTTGATGCTTGAGTCATCTAGGGTTTTGTATTTTCTACATACACATTTGTTAGATGACCACACACATTTGTAGATCTTTATCTTTGGCTATTGTTGAGGTAGGAATATTGAAAACGAGGCTTGACTAAGGCAAGATCCTATATAGCCGCAACCATCTTTCTCCTCCTTTTGCATGTCCAGGTTGAATTTATCAAGATTTGGTGGAAAGGAGTGGCAGGAAGACGGATATTATAGAAATAGTCATCATAGATTTTAGATTTCAGGATTTTGAGACTTTCGGGACATTGCCCTGGGCACCCTTGTCCAACCAGGTGATTTCTTTTGGATCTGAGAGCCTCTAAAGATTACAAGACATCTGATACAAAAGATTTTGACATTCAGGAATTTCTAGGACATTGCCCTAGGTGCCCTAGTCCATCAGCTGCTTTGTTTCTGGGTACACTTTCTCAATACTGTCCTTTTTGTGTTTCTGTAATTAGTTTATCAGTATATTTGTCATAAATTCAGTTATTACAGTTTGATTAGGGAAATGCTTATTGAATGAAACTAGCTTGCAAAAACCTAATCTAAAATAGTCACACAGTCATAATTAATAGGAAAAGGGAAGATATGACATTAGTAGTTTATCCCTAAACTCATCCCTTGCTTCCCTAATGTTTTAGTAAGTGAAAGTGTGGGACTTGTAGTTCTCTATCTTGCTTCTACATTTTCACCACTAAATAGTTTGCAAATGTCATGTCTAGTTGGGAATGTCCACTTGGAATAACTTGCTTATCTCAACAAATTTTTAGAAATTTCCAAAGGTGATCCTAGCTAAAATTTGATGCTCTATCTATCTACGCCTTTACTTAGGACTTTTGGGATTTAGAATTGTTTTTTTGGTAACTTCACAATTTTCCTTTACCACCAAACCAAAACAAAAGGGGAGACACAAGAAAAAATAAAAGAAGTTGGGGCTCCTCATTTTGCCAGGAGCAAATTAGGGCATGTTGTGAGACTATACAATAGGTCCAAACTCTATTTTTGAGAAACAAGTTATGGATTAGTAACAACCTTCCAAAGACTAATATTTTTTTGGCTCATGACCTGGGGTCATGCACTCACTTGGGATAGGTTGGAGTTGATGCGCTGGTTGGGGCTATCAAGGTGCATCATGTGTAAAGTAGCTATAGAGATGACCTAATGCCTTTTTGTGAATCAACTTTGGTAATGTTTGGTAGAAAAATAGAAATTCAATTGGTCCCCTCTTGATAACATCAATGAGCTACTTCTAAGGTAGGAGAACATAAAAATCCTAGGTTTAAAGCTAGTTTGGGATCTATCCCCTTCTTTATTTATCTGGAATATATAGTTGAAAAGTAATAGAAGAATCATTGAGGATAAGGAGCTTCATGTGGCAAAACTATGGTATAGAATTATAGCCTTGCTTTGAGAGATTGGAGATTATTGGTCCTACAAGGAATGGGAGAATGAACCAAAGGAAAGGAAGTGGTTGGAGGCATGATCTCAACTAAACTAGATTCACAAGATTTAATTCAAAGCATCCAAGGATAGGTCATAAAAGATCACATGGAAAACCCTAGAACCTAGTTAGGCAAAAATAAATTTTGACAGTGTGGCAAAAGGGCCTTGTGGATAGGCTAGTGGGGAATGTGTATTTAGGGATGATAAAGGTAAAATTCTACTTATCATGGCATTCAACTATGGGTTCAAAATAAGCAATATGACAAAGGGGAGAGCAATGTTGTTAGAAATAGAGGAGACACTAAGAAAATGATGGTGTAATCTCAAGGTAGAGGGTGACTCATAACTAATTATTGAGTACATGAAGGATAGTAAATCTAAGTCATGGTTCTTAGGCACTATTATTTTGAAATCCAAAATCACACCAAATAAATTTGACAATATCTCCTTCACCCACATGAAGAGAAAAGGGAATCATGTTAGGCCACTGATTAGGGTGTTGGGATGAAAGGAAGAGAAGGAAGGCAAGTCAAAACATGGAAAAAAATTCCTAGATGAGGCACAAACATTACTTGTGCAAGACTTATAATGGATTGATGCAAGGGAAGCATGATAATTAGCTACAATATATCAAGTGGGGTGATCTGAAGAGATATTTTGAAGACACAAGGGATCTCTTTCATAATCCACAATCTAAGTGGATTTTATAGGTGTAAGGGAAATCATGCTTCATATGTTAAAAACTTACTTGATTTTTTTGGTTAGAAATTATAGTAGCAAAAAAAACTAAAACCTCTGCATCAAGCAATGATGACCTTAGCTTATGTGATCCATCTAGAGGTGATAGGAAAGAACAAGATAATAGTTAAGAATATGAATGTTCTTGGATTTAGTGGATCATATTATTATTATGTTCCGTGGTTGTCTAATTTCATACACTTTCATTAACTATGTGGCAAGAGTTCTAGGTCTGAATATGGTAACAACATTAAATAGTAAGTCAAGCAAAGGGAAGAAACAAATTAGGGAGGAGTAACCATCAAATGTGGTAGAGATGATGCAAATAGGGTGATAGATAACTTTTTAAATTAGGTGGAGGAGATAACAAATCTTGAGTTGTGCATTTGGATTCTACATATGTGGAGTATGGCAAAAGATATGGACAAGCCATGTGTTGGTATACAAGAGGTGATGGATTCATTTCAGTTGGATTCAACTTAGTCTATAGGTAGAAGATTTTTTTTTGATGTGGCACAATCACTTAGTTGTGCTTCCATATTGTCCATAGTGGTTGGAACATTCAAGCTTCATTAAGATATAAGTGGCATCATGGACCAGGTATAGGCTTTCCACAACTATTACTTGAACCAATTTCACAAATTAATAATGGACAAGATAATCTCAATAGAGATATGCAAGAAATAGCCATGACTCTAAATGTTAATGTGTCAAAGGAAGCTATTATTGAAGGAAAAATGATGAAACTCTTCTCCATATGAACAATCTGAGGCAGTCAATAGTGTGTGACATTAAGGATGATGGTCAGAGGGGGCCTACATAATTTACCTCATTACCATCAAAACTCTCTCCTTTATTTTGAAATATGTTGAAGAATTGATGGCCCCTATCACAATAGTATGCATTGATGGAAGTATTCTTGAAGTATGGTTACAATTATTATAGAATATAGATAGTTTTCTTGATAAAAACAAGATGGATAGATTATTTTTAATTGGATCTTGTGAATCATAAGTTATTGAAATCCCACACTTAACACCTTTTTGCAGCCCCTATGTGCCTAACCTAGGTTGTTTAGCAAAAAAAACAAAAATAATGATATTTTCACATTTCATATATTATAATTTATAGTATTATTTTTATATATAATATAATATATTATTTTATTTTTTATTTTTTTGATTGGTAAGTGAGATTATTGGGCTAGTCCTAAACTAGTGGAGGCCACAATGGGGGACATCCTCCCCACTATTTCAACATAGTTCTCAAGAGACACCACTTAAATCCAGCCATCTAGTCTAACTCGAGTGGGCAACCAACCACGCCCTTAGAGGTGGTGACCACACCAAGGCAGTTAACCACACACTTAGAGGTGGCAACCACACCAAAGTGGTCAAACACACACTTAGATGAATCAACCACATTTGTGCAACCCAACACACACTAAGGAGTAGTTACTACACCTAGGGTAACCAACCACACACTTAGAGGTGGCAACCACAACACTCAAGCTAGATTAGATTGCAACTTAGATGTATACATTAGAAGCCTAAATGGAAGCCCAAGAGTTGCCACTCAAAAATTCACCTTTAGATGTCTCTTTGGGGATTTGAACTTGGGTCTTCACAATGAGAACCCAATGCTTTCCCCACTTGAGCTAAACCTCTTTGACATAATATAATGTAATATATATGTATGCATGTAAGTAATATAAATATATCATAATATATAATATAATATACATTAGATTGTAATTATATAACGTATATGATATTATACATATTCCATAATATACAAGAAATGACCCTAACACTTTGTTATTGTTTTGTTGTGGAAAAAAAGGACTAGATTGGGAGGTGATGATGATAATCATAAAAAGGTGCTACAACATTTGGAATATATTCTCACATACTTGTTTTTATGTTCATTTCCAATCCTATGTTTTATGTCTCATGATTATTCATTAACCACACCCAATTAATTAAGGGGTAGTTACTAGGTGGTTGAAAGGTGGTAAACCACCTATATATGTACCACTAGTGTACATTGATTGGTAAGTGAGAATGAATTACCCCTTATGTGTTTATCTCTTGATGTCTTCCTTATCATAATTTTGCATCTTCATCATGGGCATTATGTGGCATCAAATCATTGATAAGGACGGATACCTAGTTGTTGATAATATGAGTATCTTGCTGAGAATAAGCAATTTGGAAAAGGCAATCTCCTAAGTGTGTTTCTACAAAAGGTGGATAGTTTATTTGGCCCTACAAATGGCATGTCATTTGTTGTTTTGAGGTTCATTCTTGGTGCAGAGGATATGCATCAGTAATACAATAGAATAATGTGATTTTGCAATTTTATGCAAATGTGGGACATTGATTTTGTTGAATAAATACTTTTTACTTTGTGTGACTATCGATTGCTTGATGTCACCAGTGTCTTAGCTAGCCAAGTTTTCAAAAGGTGCTCTATTGACTTTGGCACAACCACTTAGTTGTGCTTCCATATTGTCCATAGCGGTTGGAACATTCAAGCTTCATTAAAAGATATAAGTGGCATCATGGACTAGGTACAAGCTTTCCACAACTATTACTTGGACCAATTTCACAAATTAATAATGGACAAGATAATCTCAATAGAGATATGCAAGAAATAGCCACGACTCTAAATGTTAATGTGTCAAAGGAAGCTATTATTGAAGGAAAAATGATGAAACTCTTCTCCATATGAACAATCTGAGCAGTCAATAGTGTGTGATATTAAGCATGATGGTCAGAGGGGGCCTACATAATTTACCTCATGACCATCAAAACTCTCTCCTTTATTTTGAACTATGTTGAAGAATTGATGGCCCCTATCACAATAGTATGCACGGATGGAAGTATTCTTGAAGTATGGTTACAGTTATTATAGAATATGGATAGAGTTCTTGATAAAAACAAGATGGATAGATTACTTTTAATCGGACCTTGTGAATCATAAGTTATTGAAATCCCACACTTAACACCTTTTTGCAGCCCCTATGTGCCTAACCTAGAACAAAAATAATGATATCTTCACATTTCATATATTATAATTTATAGTATTATTTTTATATATAATATAATATAATATTTTATTTTTTATTTTTTTGATTGGTAAGTGAGATTATTGGGCTAGTCCCAAACTAGTGGAGGCCACAATGAGGGACCTCCTCCCCACTATTTCAACATAGTTCTCAAGAGACACCACTTGAATCCAGTCATCTAATCTAACTCAGGTGGGCAACCAACCACACCCTTAGAGGTGGTGACCACACCAAGGCAGTTAACCACACACTTAGAGGAGGCAACCACACCAAAGTGGTCAAATACACACTTAGAGGCAACAACCACATTTGTGCAACCCAAAACACACTAAGAAGCAATGGCTACACTTGGGGTCGCCAACCACACACTTAGAGGTGGCAACCACAATACTCAAGTTAGGTTAGATTGCAACTTAGATGTATACATTAGAAGCCTGAATGGAAGCCCAAGAGTTACCACATAGGAATCCACCTTTAGATGTCTCTTTGGGGATTTGAACTTGGGTCTCCACAATGAGAACCCAATGCTTTCACCACTTAAGCTAAACATCTTTGACATAATATAATGCAATATAATACATTAATATGTACGTATGTATGTAAGTAATAAACATATATTATAATATATATAATAGAATATAATATACATTAGATTGTAATAATGTAACATATATGATACTATAGATATTTCATAATATAAAAGAAACGACCCTAACACTTTCTTTGTTATTGTTTTGTTGTGGAAAAAGGGACTAGATTGGGAGGCGACAATGATAATCATAAAAAGGTGCTGCAACATGTTGAATATATGCTAACATACTTTGTTTTAGGTTCATTTCCTACCCTATGTTTTATGTCTCATGATTATTCATTAACCACACCCAATTAATTAAGGGGTAGTTACTTGGTGGTTGAAAGGTAGTTAAACCACCTTGTATATTATATATGTACCACTAGTGTACATTGATTGGTAAGTAAGAATGAATTACCCCTTATGTGTTTATCTCTTGATGTCTTCTTTATCATAATTTTGCATCTTCCTCATTAAGATCATGTGTATTTTGTGGCATCAAATCATTGGTAAGGATGGATATGTTTATCTCTTGCTGTCTTTTTTATAATAATTTTGCATCTTCGTCATTAAGATCATGTGCATTATGTGGCATCAAATCATTGGTAAGGATGGATGCCTGGTTGCTGATAATATGAATATGTTGCTGAGAATAAGCAATTTGGAAAAGGCAATCTCCTAGGTGTTTCTACAAAAGGTAGATAGTTTATTTGCCCCCACAAATAGCATGTCATTTGTTGTTTTGAAGGTTCACTCTTGGTGCAGAGTTTATGCATCAGTAATACAATAGGATATTGTGATTTTGCAATTTTATGAAAATGTGGGAAATTGATTTTTTGAATAAATACTTTTTACTTTGTGTGACTGCCGATTGCTTGATGGTACCAGTGTCTTGGCCAGCCAAGTTTTCAAAAGGTGCTCTATTGACTGTGGTACAACCCTTCATAGTTTGAAGACTGTTTTCCGACCACTCATAAAGGCTGTTATTTGCCACTAACTAGTTTGCTTTGATTGGTGGTTGGCAGTAATGTGTTGTACTTGTCATTTATAATCTCTCCCCATATGGATTCTGCCTTGATCTTCTGAAGATTTCCCCCTTTTCCCGCCATTCAATAGTCTATTTGTGTACCATTTAATCCAGTGGATTGTTACTTCGTCCTAAATGCTATCAAAGGTTAAAATCATCAAGCCTCTTGTACTGTGCTCCTACTATCCACTGTGGAGATCAATCCTGATTACTTTGTTGACGACACCGACTGTATTCACCTGCCATCTCTGTCGAAAGAAAAGCATGCCTTCCATTCACAGGAGACTGAAGTCTTTTGTTGATTGGATGGAAACTAGAGCCGTTGTGGACAGGTGGTTTGGAATTTCAGGGATCTCAGCCAGTAACTTCCACCATACCTATTCGTCTTTGATAAGAAGTCAGGTATTGTTTTATGAAGTCTTTTTTCTTTCATTATAAATTTCATTAATCACCTCATGCATGGAGTACATTATAAATACGTTAAATGCAAGTCAGATGTGGGTAATGATTAATAGTTGCAGAAGAATATTACCAAATGAGGCATAACTAAATCTTAGTATAAGTTAGGTGCATGATAAGGTGTAGATGCATTCCAAAGTTATTGGACTGCATGAACACCATCTTGTACAACAGTTCTTTGAGCATATTTTGCACTGCATCTCAAATTTGAGAGGGATCGACCATGGTATTAAAAAAAAAAAGGGAATTTTTGTTTTTTTTGGAAGTGACGTTTTTTTTTAGAAAGGAGGTGAATTGTCATATGTTTTTGGAGTAATATAGCTATTTTTTTTTTAAATTTAAGTAATGATATAATTTGTTTGTAAGGAGCAATAAGGTGTATCAAAACTCATAAGGTGTTGTTAACATTATTTTTTTGTTTGACCTAATAAAGTTCCTTGGTGTTTCTGAGCATTTTTGGTGTTACCTAACTCACATTTTATGTTGATCTTTCCCATTTCTAGTTGTTTTGCTTACTTTTCCTACTTTTAATTATGAAAACTTTTAATTCTAGTAATACATTATCAAAGTAACATTGATGTACTTTCTTCCAACACATCTAGCACACAAACTCCTAGTACCTTCTCACCAAAGAAAGATATCAAGAAAAAAAATATTATTGTATCCAAAATTCTTATTGTCTCCTTCCATGTTTAAGAAAAAAAATGTTGTATCTAAATGTGTGCCACGAAAGAAGAAAATAACTTATCCTAGACAACAAAACATGTGTCTCACTCTAATGTTTCTCAGTCAAAACGTGTTGTGAGGTACTAAGAGTCACAAAAAACCAATAGGGGAAGATGTGGTCTCAAAGATAAGAGTTTTTAGGGGTCTTATGTTCCTAGCTATTCTAAACCCATCCACTTTGATTCTAGAGGTATCCTTAATCTAATTCTTATTGAGTCTTCACATGTGTGTTCATGGAGTCCAACCCCCTTAGTTGTCCATAATTTGACCTAAGTTGTGATCCTAGTGTGGTTGTGATGGACATGAGTCAACTCATTATTTTGACCTAAACCCATGTTCTCTCTTTGGTTGAAACATACATACTTCTTCCACTAATTTTGAAATAACATGTTGAGATTTGTACCTATTGTTGGAGATGCTCCTATAACTAGAGATGCTTCAGATGTGACACCAATTTTAGATGTGAAACTTATGTTAGAGACTATGCTTGAATTGTGTTTGATACTCTTGATAATGATGTAGATGATGTTCTTTAGGAGGATCTTATTTTTGATGTGATTAGCTTTCATTGTGTGTGCAGGAATCCATTGTGCCAAATTCCCTACTTGTTCCTAATCCAATTTGATGGTATGATTTAAAAAATGAAAGATGTAGCACTTGATACACATGTGTGTGATTAGATTTTTGAGTGTGTGTTTTAGGCTAATGACTTGTGCATGACCTTTTGATGATCAATTTTGTGATCTTTCGTGTGTGCATTTGTTTTGTTAAGTTGAAAACCTAAAAGGGTGGCCTAATTGAAACTTCTCATTATGTTGAAAACCTAAAAGGGCAAGTTAGAAGAGACTCATAATGAAAATAGAAAAATACATGACTAAGTTTGTACATATGTGTTCACTACTTCAAATATGTGTGTTTTGGTGCTTCCCATTCAGGGGGTATATGTTTTCTCTACTCTTTCATCCACTAATGGGACCTTGTTGATATTCTAATCTCACATATACCTAGAAAAACATTGTATGTGTGCCAAATTTGAGTGGACAATTTAGATCGAAGTTGATGCTACATGTTGACAAGAAAATATCATTCAGTAGTTTGAGTTTATTCTATGTAAGAGTTGTATTTACCTCATTGTGTTGCATAAGAAAGAAGAAGAAAACATATGCGGCAAGATTACAGAACAAAAGCAAATAAAAAACACATGTATTCATTCACCACTCATGCATTCACATGATATAATCATTTCTCCATTATATTCATCATCTAGTTTTATTACATGATCTCTATACATAACTTATTGCACTCTTATTTCATATTACATCATCTCATTATATCATATATTCATCTTTTATCTCTCTTTTCTTATATCTCTATTGTACTACTTGTGTGCAGTATAGATATAGTGTTATTAAAGCCTTCCTAAATATAGGAGCATTTCCCTAGGCTTGTTCCATCATGGTTATGCCCTTCTAGGGCCACTACAAAGCATAGGATTGTACCATAATGTTGCTTCTTTATTCCTATAGTGACTTATTTTTAATTCTTCCCTTGGATTTTATCATGCCCGGCTCCATCCTTTGGCATCCTTGCAAATTTTCATCACTAGCCTCTATTAGGCCACCCTTTTAGGGTTTCAGCCTAGATCAACCACCCTTATGAGTTTTCAACTAAACCATTGGGAATCCCAAAATTATCTTTGTCCTTGCCAACATCATCCCTTGGCTTAAACCATGTCTTGTCTTTAAGACATATTAGCTCTTCTAAATTTTAAAAAAGCTTAATGTGTTTGTAAGTAACCTTGATCTAATCATAAGATTCATCCTAGAAAGATTGTGCTTGATGGATGCATTGCACATAAACTATCATATCTATAAAGTCTCTTTTTGCTAGAATGGTGGTGGAAGGATTTGCAATTGATCGTGTTGTCACCTTAACTTCTTGGAGGAGGGATATGGGTTGTGTCAAATATATGTTCACCAAACTTAAATCCTTCATTTGTGTGATGATCTAAATATTCGTTGTTCTTGTGTTAGGATAAATTAAGACTATAAATCTCCAATTTTTGTCACTGAGACTCATCCACATCAATCATTACATTATAGCTTATCGAGGCTTGGAGAAGTTTGGCTTCCAAGTTATCTAGTTAACATGTTTGTGTGTTGGTTTATTCAACCATTTGATACAATATTACAATGTTTTCACATGTAGTCTCCAAATATAATATCTACTTGTTAAGCATGACTATTTTTCCACTTCTGTTATGCCCAATGCAATCTCTCTGCTTCAATCTATTGCTTGATATTCTTCTTTTCTATCTCCATATTTTTGTAGTAGCTAGTAACCCTTGAACCACCCCTTCTAACTTCTGTATGATATTGTCTAGGGGGGAAATAATATTTTTGGATGCTTCTACCGAATGGTCTCAACTGTATTCTCCATTATTTACTCTAGTTCTAAACATGTATTAATCCAATCTTGGCGCGAAATACTCCAAACAATATCTTCTAGTTCCATCTTCTAAATTAAGGATAATTATGTTAGGTCCACTCATGGGCCACCTAGAGTATTCATAATAATATTCGGACTTAAAATGACTATTAATGCAATTTTTTCTTCTAAGCCATAAAGTCCTTAATCTTTCTCATTGGATCATTGGATGGTTGTCTCATTAGTATCATCATGATTTGTTGTTCTATGCCAATGGCATGTTCCTCCTGTAACACCTTTAATTCTTGTTCATCTAAGTCACTCTCTTCTATGCATAATTCCTTATATCTTTCATGTTAGGAGTGTAATGCAATGTAAGATAATGACTCAACCTTGAGAGTTGCACCCAAGGGGTAAAATTTTAGAATTGTGTCACACTTTTATAAAGAAAATGGCCAACACAAATACAATTTTCCAACTTGGGGCGCCTAAAAGTGGTGTCTATGTTTTGAATTTTAAAATGATATAAACTAATAAAATATAGAACTCTTAATGTAGTTTATGTTTATATTTTTTATTTTTTAAAAATTAGTTGGATATAGTTTTTTACAAATTTAAGAGCATAAATTAAATTGCTGAAATGTTTTGAAAAAAGTGAGGTTGATGGAACATCGCAAAATTAAAAGATTTTTTTTTTGGATTTTTTTTCCTAGTTAAGTAACTTGAAAATCTAGTGCATGGAGAAAAATATTGATAAATATTTATTTTTTAATAATTTGTAAAGTCAAATTTACTCAAATTGGCATAGTTTTCATGGGACATCAATTTTTGTCTAAATTTTTAATCATTAAAAAACAAATTATACCATCTTGGAGAGGATTCTCTCCTTAGTGCATCATATATTTTTCAAAAAATTAAGTATATAGATATATTTTTAAATTTATAATCAATTGCATGTTTGATTATAATAATCTACTTGTGATAGATTTTAAAATAATCCTAATAGAACTAATCAAAATATAAACAAAATATATTTTTAAATTTTAGACTCTGACATTTAACAAAGGGTATTTTTAGATTTTCATGAAAATACCCTTTGGTTGGAGAAATTTGGAGTTGAACTTGACGTTTTGTTCAATTTGTTGAAAATGGGAGGGGGGGGGTTGGTTGCCACATGGGATACCACATAGACAATTTTAGGTGAGACAGTATCACTTGGAAAATTTTAGGGTGAAACTCACTCGCATGAAACTCTCTATGTAAATAAACACCTTTTTTGAATTCAAAATTGGATTTTATAAGTTTCAAAATTTTGGTTGAAAAGGTTTGTGGTGAAACTCTTTATGCCATGTAAGTGCTGTGTGATTTTGGGTGAAACTGTTTCTATAGAAACCATTTAGTTTGTTGAAAGTGTGACATAGGTTTGAAATTTTACCCCAAGGCAGTGTGATCTCACAATACACTACCCTGGAATGCCTAGGTTTCAAGAGAGAAAAAGTTTTGCTTTATAACAATAAAACTATCCCAGATATCCTAGATATGCTAATGACTTGGAAATGTAGTTTTATAAGCTAAAAGCAATGGGTGAACAAAAAGAAAGTGCTATTGACAAAATAATAGAAATGATTTTCAAGAAACAGAAAGCAAATATAAAAAGTACAACAAACAACAAACTTGTCACTAGGAGGGTAGAGTCTCAGCCAAGGATGATAGTGCACTACACGAACATCTACATTAGGCATTTTCATATGTATGATGTTGTATGGATGGTAGAATCTATCGGGGAATGTTTAGTGTCTACCCAACAAGCTTCTCTTATGTTTGCAAGATTTCTAGACCAACATGCACATCATTGAGAGGACAAATGCAAGCAAAATATCTGAGTATATGAATAATCAGATGAACTATAGCTAATGGAATCAACCAAACAATAATCTTGATACTATTAAACCTCTATGTGAATAATCTCCTCTAAGTGGCTTATGGTAATGAGCTGAGAAGAAATTTTGGGACTACAAAGGAGATTTCCAAAAGTGGTCAAACCCCTACTTTGGTATTTCTTCCTCCACAAGTAATCAAATGATGAAAATAGTTTGGGAATATGTGTGTGTACCTAAGTGTGTCTAGGATGCAATGACAAATGAGTTTCCTAAAAGTGCCTCTCTAGTCTATGGAAAGGGTACTAGACTAAGATTTGTAGATAGTAAGGGTGACAAAGAGGAATTAGGATTAGGATAAAAGAGGAAAAGAGGGATTTTATAGTGATTGTGCAGTCAAGGGAATGCTTAGTGGAGAAATGGAGTTTATCCATAGATTAACTTCTAGTTCTTTTAGAGAAATAATTCAAGAATACAAAAGCTTTAAGAAGGCTTGATTTTTGGAAATTAAATGAAAGAAAAGATTTTAGAGAGCATGTAGATGCATGTGACTTATGAAAATGATTTTACAAGTTCTTAAGATACTTTGAAATAAAGGTGAGAAACTTAGAGGAATTCTCAGGAGAAAATCCAAAATTTAAGTCTCTTAGATGAGTTATTCTCTCCTTGTGCTAAAACTTACAAAATGGGATAGGGAAATGGGGAATCTGCAACAACGATCTAATGTCTATACTAAGGCATGAACTAAGCTCATGGAAATGTAAGATTCATCAACCATGAAAGCATCTGTACAATTTTCTAAGTCTATAATGCTCTATGATACTCTCAAAAGATGCAGAAGACTATCCAAAAGATTTTTCCTAGAAGTTTCTTAATTCCTACTAATTTTGTTTTGGGAAACTCACTAAGAATAGGTTGGCGCATCTGTGTGAGGCATTACAATGGCTAGTGATCATGATGATGGTGGTTGCATGCAAAGAAAATATACAAAACATTGTGTTGTAGGCATGAGAGCTAATGTGTCACTCAGATGTCTATGTATCATGACCTTGTCTGAGGGAACAAGTCTAAAATTACCACAGAAGCTCAAAATAACAATTAAGGCAACTCTCTAAAAATAGTTTCTAGAGATGACATGATTTAGGGGAGATTATTGTAAATTGAGCTGCATGAACGGACCTAGAGAGGAGGTGCAAAATATAATGTGAAATTATGCTAAAGGACAAGATGAAATATATTTGTAAAAAAGGATATTGTGAAATTGTAAATGTTCTTCAAGTGGAAGGTAAGTTGCCCCTAACCTAGAACCTACAAAAACACAACATTAGAACCACAAGTCCTCCAAAATCATGATGTAAGAAAATATATAATCCTACTAGACAAGAGAGAAGATCATATCTACAATCCAATACACAATGAGAGAAAGTATAATACATATGTACAAAAAAGAAAATAAAAATAAAATACATCTCAGGGGATGAAAAAGTAAAACAAAACAATTTAGGGAATGGTAAAAAGGTGTTGCAATAAGCAAGAAACATTACAAAGAGTGGTAAAAAGGTGTTGCAATGAGCATACAGGGAGTGGTAAAAAGGTGTTTTGATGAAAAAAATTCATTGCAAAGAGTACTAAAAAGGTGTCACAATGAGCAAGAGATGTTACAAGGAATGGTAAAAAAGTGTTATGATAAAAAAGATTCATTGCAGGGAGTGATAAAAAGGTGCTACAATAACCAAGAGTCATTGCAAGGGGTGGTAAAAAGGGTGTTGTGATGAGCAAGAGTTGCTACAATGAGGAGTGTCGCCAGGGACAAACACAAAACATATCATCAAAATATGAAAACCACATGAAGAACACTAGGATATATACATGTTCAGAGCCAATAACAATATAAGGAGATGATGATCATGAGGGAGCAAGGATAGACTGTCATCATCCCCAAGCATATAGAACAACAAAAACATGGGAAGAATGGCATATGGAGACAAATAAAATAAAATTTTTGGGTAAACATTGAAGAACACTAGGGTATATACATGTTCAAAGCCAATAACAATATAAGGAGATGATAATCATGAGGTAAGAGACTTAAATGTCTCAGTGCTTTGCATGGTCCCCAAAATGTCAATGACAAACAACGATACGAAAAAATAAAAGAAAAGAGGTACAAATAGAGGAATATTACAACATGATGAGGGGGTCAATCCTAGAACACACAATAACACAGATTGCACACAAAAAATAGGAATGTTCTTTCATTGATTTGAAAACACATTACATTACAGAAACTAGAATCAAATTAGAGGATGAATCCTCAACAACCTGCAATACATTACAGCTTCATATCTCTAGATTCTAAAACCGTCTACCTTCTGTAGCTTTAAATCAGCTAGGGTTTCTATTTTCTCTCCCTTTTCTAACTCTCCAATTTCCTCATTTTCTCTACTACCCCAAAGGATTCCCAAAAATGGTCATAAATAGCCCTTTTTCATGTCTTCCAGCTAAAATTTTGAAATTTGTAACTCCCTCCAAAAATAGTTCAACTTCTGGGAGCCATAACTTTTGATCTGGGTGTCTGATTAATGAATTGTTTGATGCATTGGAAAGCTCACAAAGTTCTCTATGTGCTAAGAATTAGCTCTATCAATTACACCAATTTTCAAGGTTGTAGAGGGCCTCTAAGTGCCTCATATCTAACTTTAAAACTTTTTCAGGGTTTTTAAAGAAACAAAAACTTCAATATCTTTCATCCCACAAGTAATATTTCACCAATTTCTTCACCAAAGATCACATTTTTCATTTCTAAATCTTTGAGTAAAAGTAATCTTCTATACGTGCTCAACTGAAGGTTCTACATCATTATTCAAGCAATTGTGTATCCAAAAATACAAAATTTGAAAAGAACAGAAAACAAAATCATCATTTTTTGGGTGATGCAAGATTACCCTTACACCATTGGATGGTCCTACATCAGACACCCAGGGTAATTTGAGAAGTGACCTTGTCACATCTCAAGTGTTCAAGGAAAATCCAAATGGTCAACCTTTTCCTTAGACAACCAGGAAGAATCTTCGACAGGCCTTCCTTTCCACTTCACTAGACATTCTTCATATTGCCTATTTTAAGTACTTCTTCCCACATGACTATCTAAGATTTCTTCTATCTTCTCCTTTGAAGTAGATGTTGGGATATACAACTATTCTTCTATTGGTTCATCTTCTGTGTCACCTTCATGATACTCTATTAAATCGACAATGTTGAACACAGGGGAAATGTTGATTCCACTCGGTAGCTCTACTTCATATGCATCTCTTAAATCATGCTTCTTCAAGATCTTACATGATCCAAATTTCTTCATCTTCAACTTATTATATGTTCCCACATGATACTTTTCCTTCCTCAAGTGAACCATAACTTCATCTCCAACCTGAACTCCTTGAATCTTTTCTTTTGATCTGCATTAGCCTTGTACTATGAATTCATCTTATTGATATGCTTTCTTACCTCCTCATGAAAGTTCTTTAGGTGCTCTGAAAAGTCTTCAGCCTCGGTACTACTTTTCTCTCCTCTATCCATCTTCCTCAACTCAAAAGCATTTCTTAGACTACTGCCATATACAATCTAGAATGGAGATTTACTAGTACTTCTATTGATGGAATTATTGTATGCAAACTCCTTGTGTGGTAACATCAAATCTTGTCCCTTGGGCTTATCTCCTACTAAGCATCTCAATAGGTTGCCTAAACTACTATTCACCACCTTTGTCTATCCATCAGTCTATGGATGCAAAACTAAACTTCAAATCATCTTCAACTTCTTCCATAAAGTCCTCCAAAAATACCCAACAAACTTGGTATCTTGATTTGAGACTATGCTTTTTGGTAGACCATGTAGTCTTACCACCTCTCTAAAAAATATTCTACAACATGAACAACATCACTAGTCTTATGGCATAGAATGAAGTGTGACATCTTTGAAAACATATCAACCACCATAAATATGAAGTCATGTCATCTTTGCATTCTTAGAAAACCAAGAATAAAATCCATGCTGATGTCTTCCCATGGTCTCTCTGGTATGGGTAACAGTTGATACAACCCTGTATTCTAACTTACCCCTTTGGCCACCAGACATATTCTACATCTTTGCACAAATTTATTCACATCCTGGTGCAACTATTGATAGTAGTAATTCTCACTAACAAGAGAAATCGTCTTATATCGACCAAAATGTCCTACCAATCCTCCACTATGTCTCCCCTTGATCAGATTCCCTCTCATGGAACTCCTTAGAATACACAACTAGCTTCCTCTAAACAACATACCATCTTGGATAATGAAATCTAACCACCTTGTCCTATCCAAAGTAATAGGTTCTAAACAAGATTTCCAATCCTCTACAAAATATGGATCTTTAGGGTACAAATCCTTGAGTTCATTGAACCCAACAACCTCTATCTTCATCTCTGTCATCAAATTTTTCCTTCTACTTAAGGCATCTACAACTCTATTTGATCTTCCACTCCTGTGCTTCAAAACAAAAGAATTACTCTGCAAAAATTCAACCCATTTTAAGTGCCTCTGCTTTAACTTCCCTTGACTTTTAAGATAATGCAAAGCCTGATAATTAGTATATAAAACAAACTCTTTCAACAACAAATAATGTATCCATTTCTTCAAATCCTGAACTATAGCATAAAACTCATGATCGTAAAAAAATACTTTTTCTTTGCATCATTAAACCTCTCACTGAAGTAGGCAATGGGATTACCTTCTTGACTCAAAACAACTCGTATAACACTACCACTAGCATCACAATCTACCTAAAATACCTTATTGAAATCTGGAAG
Organism: Cunninghamia lanceolata; assembly: GCA_027924645.1. Classification (NCBI taxonomy): domain Eukaryota; kingdom Viridiplantae; phylum Streptophyta; class Pinopsida; order Cupressales; family Cupressaceae; genus Cunninghamia; species Cunninghamia lanceolata. Next base: position 4,989,064 of record BSBN01000123.1, read on the forward strand.
TGCCAAAACAGGTTTCTCTATGACTCTCTACTTCAATGTATCAAAACTCTTGGTTGCTCCTGTAGTCCATTTAAACTCTTTTCTATCCCCTCTCATTATCTCAATTAGGGGTGCACAAATGCTACTAAAATTCTTAATAAATTTTCTATAAAAACTTTCCAAACCATTAAAAGATCTTACCTCTGTAGAACTCCTTGGCATAGGCCATTCAACAATAGCCCTTACTTTTTCTGGGTCCATCTTAAGACCCTCAGTTGAGACAAAAACTCCCATGTATACCAACTCCTTTACAAAACTGTATTTCTTCAAGTTGATCAACAACTTCTTCCCCCTCAACTTCTCTAAAGCTCTTCTGATATGCATTAGATGTTCTTCCCAAGTCTTACTAAAAATCAAAATGTCATCTAAATAAACAATAACAAACTTTCCCAAAAACTATTTCAATACCTTATTCATGAGTTGCATGAATGTGCTCAGTGCATTGGTTAGCCTAAATGGCATGACTAACCACTCACACAAACCCTCCTTAGTGTTGAAGGCTATCTTCCATTCATCTCTGTGGATAGGTAAAAATTAGGTTAATAAGATCAAGCATGTAAATCAAAACCTAGTCTTACCACCATCAAGAAATCTAATCTAAGTGAAATCAAATGCATGCAATTCAAGAATAAGATCACCTAGATTGTATGATTCCTTGTTTTGTGATGTGGATTGCTTCTCAACAATGAACAATCATGAAGATCAAAGCTGCCATGATGGATAGATGATAGTGATAATATGCTCAATGGATGCTCAAATACTCAATATGCTCAGGATGATAATGTAGACACTATGATAATGGATGCTTGAATTGTATGGAATGAGAGGGTGTTTATGTAGACCTCAACCAAAATCAATCAACGGCAGAGATTAGGTGCCTATGTGAACGGTTAAGATTAAAAGATGAAATAGATGAATGTGTACAAGTCATGTGTCCATAGGTAAGACCTATTTTAAATGTTTGTAGTTGAGTTGTTATTGTTGATAAGATAAGTTTACTTAAAATGAGAGAGGTTCTATTTTAAGAGCTTGATGATGAGGATAGCTGATTTTAAAACCAATTAGAATTTAATCTAGATCATTCCAATGAACAAGGCGGACTTGTACACATAGAAGAAAGTGATAAGATAAGATATGATTTTAAATGAGAGAGGAAATAAATTAAATAAATTAAAGATTTATTTAATTTATAGAGATGATGATAAGATAAATATTGATTTTATTTATTTACTATGGAGGAAACCAATTAAATAAATTAAGAAATTTATTTAATTGTTTAGAAGAAAATATAAGAAATAATTAAATAATAAAAATTATTTAATTATGAGAAATAGAAGAAATTAGATGAAAGTTTAGAGGGAAATTAATTAAATAAATATGATTTATTTAATTAATTAGAAAGATGGGTGATTAGACGCTTTTAGGACAAGTGTGCTAGGACAAAGCTACCTAAATGGATGCAGATGATGAAAATGCAATAAGTCGATAAATGATGAAATGAGTCAATTTTGGGTGTCTACAATTTGCCCCTCTTTGATACAATATTCGTTTAGAACATTGTGTCAAAGAAGATATGACGATTCACTCGATAAACAAGGTTTTGCCCCAGTGTAACTGGCAGGTGATGCCCCCTTGAGAGGTAAGCCAGGCTAACCAAGAAGGGCTGGGTTAGCTCGTGATAAGATGAAAGGCAATGAACAAGGTTGACACGAAGAAAATGGGGGTTGGGTGGGATAAATTGGGATGGTTCAGAAGAAAAGAGGGTTTGGTATATGTTGGTTAACAGATTTGTCCTTATCTAAAAATGTTTTATTTTGACTCTATACCCCTTTCCCTCAAGAACAAATAAATTAAGCAACAAATGGGTGAACTATCAAGAATAGTTCCCCTTTGAATTTTGGTACAACTCCCTTTAAGATTTTCAATGAATTCAATCTACTTTAATCATTCAGATACACTTTTAACTAGAAAGTGCTTAAAGGCAGACTAACATCCATACATCATTATGCTATGAATGCGATACTATTTCCTACAACATCATTTGGTAATAGAATACACAGATTCCATTTTCAATAATAATCAGATATATAAACATGTATATTGTTGAACCAAAAAATGATAGAATGCATACAATGAGTTGTCCAATGAAAGAGCAATTACCATATGAAAGAAGATTTCGCACAGAAAATCCAATTTCAAATACTCAAATGCACAGATCCAAGTATGCAATACTTGTTTCTCCTTTTTCATTCACAGATAAAAAAAAATTTCAAACAAACATCATGTATGTAGTAAAACAGCAAAGGTTCAGCTCCAAAATTTTTGTTTCATCTTCTTCCCTATTCTTCTATATCAGTTTTATAACAACCAAAAACATATATATAGTTGGCCTAATTATCCGATCTTTAAAACCAAACCCAGAGTTAAAGTAACTCTGACCCATACAGGATTTAGTTTTTACAAACTCATTTAAAGATTAAGTTTTTGAAAATAACTTCAACAGAATAACTGAATAAAGAAATCATGTAAGTAAGATCATGACTGAGGTGACGGATCAGAATCTCTAGATTTACTGTGTTCGGTTGGGGAGACATGTTGAGCCTTCCACTCCTAAAATGCTGCAACAAATTCCTGGATTTTAGGGAAATTGGGGATGCCAATGTGTTTCACCCTTGCTTTCCAAATGTCTTTCTCCCTCTGAATTTTCCCCACTCTCTCCGCATGCTCTGGGAGTGCATCGACACAGAGATGAAGGAGTGACTCCACCTTTGAAATCTGAGAGAAATCTTCAGTTAATAAATTGTCATTTTCTTTAACGAAGCTAATATTTTCCCTCAAAAGATTGAATCACAGTATCAATGTCCTTTTCTGGTTCCCCGTCATCTTTTATATACTTCACGTCAATACATTGTAAGTCATGTTGTAAGGATTGAGTGAATTTCGTTATTTCTTTAATCATTTTTGAAAGTTCAATTCACCCTTGTCTGGATACTGAATTCCTCCATTTGATATTTTTCTTACTTACATATAGTATATCCTCATTCAGACCTGTCAAATTATTTTCTGACAAAAACTTTGCTATCCCATACTTCTCTACTTCATCAATTTGATTCATTACATTCATCCATTTGCCTTCATCTTTTGTCCATGAAGCATTCTGTGTCTTCAAGTCTTCAATGGTAGCCATGGTTTGATCATATATGTTCTTTAGTTCATGAATGTATTCCATACCTTTCTGGATGATGCCATCTAACTAATCATCAAATACCTTAACCACCATTTTGTTTCTGTGTATCTAGTCCAATATCTTTTGATTGACCGGTCATTTTGGGTCAAAAGACAAAGGTAGCTGGGAAACAGGTTGTGGATTTGGGTTATGAATGGCATCAATATATTCTGCCATTTACCATAACGTCTGTTTCAACTCCTTATCTTTCTCATCTTTCTAGGTTTGGCTAACTATCCTCTTGGTGGATGCTTCAAGATGATGCACATCCGCAGCACGTGATGCAATCCCAAGATCTAGTTTTTCAATTGTGAAGTCCTAAATTGTAGGATCTTGAACCTCATCAGCAGTTGTCGGCCGAGCTATTTCTGTGCTCCAATTCCCTGTGCTAGGGTCAATGTCCACCCTGGATGTTGTTTTCAGCTTCTTAGATTTAGGAGTTTTTCCTAAACACTTACTAACCATGTCCTCTATTGGCAATGAAAATGGGACTATTTTTCTTTTGTCGTTGATTGAACTTTCCAGCCATTTGGGTGTAGAGGCAAGGACTTCTTTACCAGCGTTTAATTGATTAGAAGGCATTTGAAATCATAAGTAGGTCAACAAAATCTAAAATAACCTCTGCCTGTTGTTTTGCACTAACCTCCTCTGCCATTGGTGAATCAGACTCTTTATCACCTATTGCTTCTCCTGAATCCTCCTCAGAATTCAAATCCACAATTATTCTCTCAGAAATCTGCTTCCTCTTTCTGCTTTTAGTTCTTGATCTGGTGGCACAAGGGGGTAGAATAGTTGTGGGGGCTTTCTTGGACTCTTTGATGACAGGACCCCTTCAAATCTTTGGCTTGGAAGTACCTGCATCACAGATAGCAATAAGCTGATTAGAAGAGCTTATTAGGGATGGTGATTCAACCATTGATGCACATTGCTGGGAACCTTCATTTTGAATTTCCTCCAGCCTACATTCCCTCAACCATTTCTCAGTTCTCCTTATTACTGGGAGAGTTTTGACCTCAATCCGATCCACTTCATCTTTATCCCAATCAATTTTTGGGATAGGTAATTGTTTTATTTTTTCAAATTGAGGATCAATCACCTGTTCCTCATTATCAACTATTCCATAAATATTCATGTTTAAATTGAGGGTAACTATTTGCCTTAGGGAGAACCTACACCAAAGTCCCTTCCTGACCTCAAATTCATCTGAACAATCCTCCCAATAATCCTCTATTTGAGGAATATGTGAAAATCCTGTCCCAAAATCTAAATTATCCCTAGCAAAGCCTTTGCTGTCAAACTGGGATCTGGCAGTATAGTGCTGAAAATTAAATTTTTTAAGATCCACTTCTAAGTTCAAAGCGTTAGAAATTGACTAACAAGAATAATGTCCAAGTTCAATGGGAAAAGAGATACCAGATTCCTTCTTCATTGAGAATTTCTTGCTCACATGGGCTAGCTATCTGTAGACCTCTATCAATACAAAATGATCAAAAACATACCGAGGCAGCTTCACTGGTTCACTGTCAAAACCCCCAACTCTGATATGAGTAAATTTGGGGAACTGAATAAAGAAACTGCCATAAATATTGATCAGCTGCATCGCTTCATCAGACATTCTCTTATTTATATTGCCTACCAATTCATAAGTCATTCTCCTAGTAAAAACATCGTTAACCCTCCTATAATTCTCATAAGAGTTGTGCATCTATAACTGTGAATAATAGTCATAAATTTTTCTATCTTCAACCAAGGGTGCATGAGGTAGCCCTAACCACTGTCTCGTAGATGCTAGGCAATAGAAAAGATATGAAGACATATAAAAATCCTTATTTCCCAAACAATTGCTGAGACCCAGATGCAAACATTTAGCTATAATTTTAGCCTAGTCCAAATACAGTTCCCCTTGGAGGATCACCTGGATGAAGAAATACATCCAGTCTTCCCAATAATATGTCTGGGAGTTACCCTTTAGCTTGTGCAGCAACACCACAATATCCTTTACCTCCTAAATCATGTGGTCTCTTGTCAGTGGTCTGGGTAGTCTTGAACCCCCCTTTTGGAATTTTAATAACCAATTTCTTGCTATGATGCTCCTGTAGTTTGCTTTCTTTAATGAAAAATGCCCATAAGAAGTGATATTGAGATCAGAATATGGTTCTTTGGGCAGAATTCTCATTACAGACATTAGGGTTTGTCTATTGATATGAAGTAACACATTTCCATCTGTAGTTTTGATGCACCTATTTTAGGGGTCATATCTATTCATGCACTCCAGAACTAATTCATGACACTGTATGGCCATGGGAAAGGCCGTAGCTTCAACCAAATCACTTTTCACAATTTTCTCTATCATAGGAGTTGGCATTGGATTTTTGCCCTCTCTCTAAAATCTTATAAGTCATATTGAACTAGAGAGGTATCCCCAAATTTAGGAAGAGAACAGATGAGACCAGAACCATGCTCATAACTAAGACAAGCAAACTTCATAGCTATAGATTGGAGGATATAGTGAAAAAATGCTTTTGAACTTCTTAAATAATGTCAGAAACTCAAAAGGATTTTTCTTTCCAGCTAAGAAATGGAAACAACTTATAGGAAGAGTAGAACTCACCTTCAATGTATCTGAAATCACTGTGAAATTGAGCAACAAAAATCTTATACCTCCACACTGTTCTCTGTTTGCATCACCCAGTATGTTTATTTGCTAATTTTGGCTTGTTCTCTCTTGATGAAGACATTAACCAGGTCAAATAATTATTAACCGAAACAATACGTGCTAAAAATACTTGAAAAGACATGAACTCTGACATATGCATTAATGGCAAGCATTCTTCACACACGACCTTGATGTATAATAATTATCCATATCCTCCCATAAGTTAGAACTTTCCGCTTCATATTGAGTTTCAGATATACTTTCCTCTAAATTTCCCGCTAAATTTGACTTAGAGAAAACCTCGAGGAGAAATGAGATTATAGTCACCGAACCCTTGAACCATTGAAATGTGGTTCAACTCGAAGGTTCAATGACACAAGATGAGTTACACAGTTCGACCAACAGTCACACTACTTTTCATGAAACTTTGAACTTTGAACCAGTGAACCGTTGAACCATTGAACTCCGCTATGAGGTTCAAGCGGAAGGTTCAATGATATCTTAAATTACACAAGGGAACTGAGTGAACACGACTCCTTACGAAGCATCAAGTATTGAACTATTGAACCATTGAACTCTTGAACCTCGAAAAAGGTTCAAGTTCAACCAGAAGGTTCAAAGACATTTGAATTACACAAAGGGACAAACAGTTCACTTTGAGAAACATTGAACCATTGAACTCTTGAACTTTGAGAATGGTTCAAGTTCAAAGGTTCAATTCTTTAGTAATTTCACACATAAAAGATGATAGGCGGGTGAACCTTAAGAATAAAGAGCCGACTTAAGAAACAAAAATATAACCAATAAGGGAAAATGGTAAGTCAACTCTTACTTAGGAAAATTTCACAAAAAATTGAATAAGTGTGACTCAAAAGGTAACACTGGCTCTAGCTGGGGACTACATTTTATGGAAAAATGCAGAGAACTCAGAAACTTTGGTTACACATGAACTGAAACACAGGGACAAGAAAAAGGAACAAGGCAAACCAAAACTAGGAAAGGAAAATAACAGCACACTACAACAAAGGAAAGTCTATGTACAAAATAGGGGACACCTGTTTTACAATCGATACAATTTAAGATCTTGTCCATTATAGGACAGGGGTAAAACAACTCCATCCAGATATTCCAATTTGAAAGAATTAGGACCCAATACCTGATGAATTTTGAAAGGTCCTTTCCAGAGTGAATCAAATTTGCCATGTGCTCCTTTAGGTTCTCTTCTCCTTTCCCACAGCAGCACATCGTCTCCCTCCATGAATTTTCTAGGTCTTGTTTTCTGATCAAAAATATTTTTAACCCTGGCTTGATGAGCAGTAATTTGATCAACCAGTTCATTCCTTTCCTCCTCGATCTTGGTTAAGTACATAACTCTTTTCTCTAAGGAATCTTGAAAGTATTGCTCTTCAATTACATTTTGTAATTTGGCTACAGATAATTCTAGAGGTAAAGATAACTATGCTCCTATCCCATAAACTAGCTCAAAAGGTGCCATTCCTATTGCCCTTTTTGGGGTTACTCTATCAGCCTAGAGTGCTTCATATAACTTCTTATACCAATCTTTGGGGTTATCACTCACCAATTTCTTCATGATGGCTATCAGATTTTTATTGCTAGACTCGGCTTGTCCATTCCCTTAAGGGTAATAATCTGATGAGTGAGAAAGAGAAATACTATGTTCATAGCAAAATGAAGTAAGTTCAATTGAAGAAAAATTGGTACCGTTATCTGCCACATGCTTCTGAGGAACACCAAAACGTACCAGTATATTTTCTTTGAGAAAATTACATACTACTAAAGTGGTTCTCTTCACAGGGGCTGCTTCAACCCATTTCGTAAAGTAGTCTGTTGTTGTTAAAATGTGTGTATGCCCAACACTCGAAGGAGGTGAGAGAGGTCCAATAAAGTCTAATCCCCATTGTTTGAAAGGTTCTTCAGTAACAACAGGTCTCAGAGGCAATGTTGCAAGTTGTGGCCTTCCTAAAAACATTTTGCATTTTTCACAGTTAGCTACCCATTTGTACGCATCTTTGAACATTCCTGGCTAATAATAATAATTTCTAAGAATTTTGAAGGCTGTAACCGAAGAAGAGAAATGTCCACCACAGGCTTCATTATGAAAAACTTCCAACAACTTATGTTGTTGTTACTTATCTACACATCTCAGAAAGGTTCCATCTAGTCCCTTTTTGTATATGACATCACCCCAAATGACATATTTTGCTGCTTTTAACCTTAGATTCCTTTTATCCTTTGGGGATAAGTGTGCTACATCTAAGAACCATGGATCTTGCAAACTTACCAACAGGACAGTGGGAAGTTCTTCTTTTTCTTCCTTACTTTCAGCAATCAACTTGCACAGACCCCAATTTGGTTGGTCTAATCTCCAAGTCATATTCTTGAATCTTAGCAACCTAGGTTGCTCTATTATTCATCCCAACATCCTATTGGGTCAGAATGCTTTTCACAGCTGAACTAGGAACAAATACAATTGAATGAGAATGAAGTATGTAATATCTGAATTGTTTGATAGCCTTTACCATAGCAAAAGCTTGTTTTTCAGCTATAGAATATTTAAGTTCATGCTTCTTAAGAGGAACACTCATAAAGGCTATTGGGGCTTCTACATCTAATTCATTTTTCTATAGCAAGATACCAGACATGGTATGTTTTGAAGCATAACAATAAATAATAAAATCTTTTTGGAAATCAGGGTTTACGAAAGTAGGTGTTTGTGCAACTGCCTCTTTGATATCTTCAAATGCTTTCTTAGCAGCCTCATTCCATTTGAAAGCTTATTTTTCACTCATTATCCCCACAATATGCTCTGTAATCTCAGCAAAATCAGGAATGAAAGTTCTGAGGAAATTAATCTGGCCAAAGAAAGACTTAACTCTAGTCCTATTAGAAGGAAGGCTTAGCTATTGTATTGCTCTAACCCTTTCTAGATCAATCTTGATTCCATCCTTTGAAACTAAGTGTCCCAACAACTTACCCTTTGTTACATAGAAAACTGACTTCTTAGGATTAGGAGATATCCCATGACTCTGACACCTTTGCAAAATGATCTCTAGATCCTTCAGATGATCCTCCCTTTTTCTAGAGAAAACAGTTAAATCATCAAGATAAATGACAATAATTCTATCTTTTATATCTCTAAAGGATGAATCCATCGCCCGTTGAAAAGTTGCACCAGCATTAATTAAACCAAAGGGCATACGGTTATAAGCACAAGTTCCCCGAGGTGTAGTAAAAGCAGTTTTATGTTGATTAGCTGCAGCTACACTTATCTGATTATAACCTGAGAATCCATCCAGCATGGACATCATTTTTGACCTAGCAATTGTTTGCAAGATGTGATCCATCATAGGTAAGGGATAATTATCTTTCAAACTGGCTTGGTTCAGGTTCCTGAAATCAACACAAATTCTTATTTCTCCATTCTTTTTATGTACTGGGACAATGTTTGCCACCCAGGTGGAGTGATGAATTGGATAAATAATCCTAGCCTTCAACATTTTGTCAATCTCCTTAAAGATGGCCTCAGCAACCTTTGGGTTATAGTTTCTCAAGTTCTGCCTAAATGGGGTTGCATTTGTTTTCAAAGGAATATGATGCTGAAACTGTCCACGTCTAAAATCTTTCAAGTCATTATAGCACCAAGCAAAGACATCCTTATATTTAATCAACAGCTTAATCAATTTGTTTTTCTCCTCTGGTGAGCAACACCTACTAATAGAAATCCATTTAGGATCAATTTTTATCCCAATGTTTATTTTCTCATAATCCTCCACTTTATCAGGATTTTGAGCAAGTTTGCCTTTAGTATACTCATCCTTTCGAGTAAATAAATGTTCTAGAGAGACCAACCCTTTAGGGATTTTGTTTCCCTTTAACTGAATTACATCATCTTTTGAATTGATCCCTAGATCAGGACTGAATTCTTTACATTCTGCTTCAGAACCTTCAAAATAAGTCCCCAGGAACATCTCAGCACTCTCCAAGAATTTTTTGATCTGCCTATCATTCTCAAAAACTTGCCAATTTTCACCATTATCTGGGACATTAGGACGGTAGACCAGCTCTATTCTATATGAATCCTTTTTAAAATCAGGGTGTGGGAGAAGAAGAGAAGCTGATACTACTAGAGAATCCACCCATGTGTTTTGGTCTCTAGGAATTGCCTCAATAGAAAAGGCATCAAAGTATTCTATCTCATCCCAAACTCTATTTCTGTAATGCCTCAATCTTTCATTTTTAATTGAAAAAATGCCTCACTTGTTTAACAATTAATTCAGCATCTCCTCTTGCTTTGAGCATCTTTACACCTTTTCCCTTGGCTTCATTTAACCCAAGCAATAGAGCTTCATACTCTACAGTGTTATTAGTGTTTTTAAATTCTAGCTTGAAAGAGTAAGGAAAATTTTCACCTTCAGATGAGATCAAAACAACCCCTGCTCCTGAACCAGCAGTAGCACAACTGTCATCAAATTCCATGATCCACAGATCATCTGAATGAACAGACTTTAGGATAGATTCTTCCTTCATGTCCTTAGAAGAGAGAAAATAATTACCAAATTCACATTCTTCAAATATATCATCAGAAGGATATATAGTAAACTTGCATTTGGGTTCAGGTTCTAGCTTAACTTTCTGCTTTCCCACTAGAATTGTAGCTTCTGACCAATCCAATTTAATCTGCCCACCCAAATCTTTGCAAAAAGTCCTACTCAACAACATTCCATAACTAACAGGAATATCCGCTACTAAAATAGTCAACTTCATTTTTTTATCAGGATATGTTGCAAGAGCAACCCGTGCATCTTTAATTTGTCCGAGCAAAGAAATTTGCTTGCCATCCATGGAGTAACACCTACCAAATGTTTTTGTAAGGGATAGGCCTAGGGCTTTGGCTACAGAAGAAGGCATAATATTATTAAAAGCACATCAGTCTATAATACAGTTACTAAGTTTATGGCCATTTATGAATAAAGAAACATAAAACGGGTTGGGCTTCACATCAGTCATGTAAGAAGTATCATTAGATGAATTGATGGCCATTTTAGGAGTATGCATGGGTGACTCAGGTGGAGAAGCAAATAATTGGGCAATAGGAGACTCAATATTAACATTTAGTTGACTTTCGAGTTCAATTTGTGTAGAACTACCTTTGACATATTTGACCAATTTATCAAGTTCTTTGGGTTTCAACTTGAGGTATTCAACAAGGGAGATTTCAATTTTTACAGACTTACAAAATTCTACAATATCAAAAGAAGCTTCTAGATCATTTCTATGCAACAATTTAATCTCTTGGGCTTTCAAATTAGCATCAGAGGTCTTAATTAGAGGTTCCTTACCTTTAACAGGCACTTCTTGAGTATTAGGAAATCCCTGATTCTTTTGACTTCTAGTAAGCACGAGTAACCAATATTTCACCTCCTCTTTCTAAATCTGATTCATATTCTAGGTAGTGTATTTTAGAGTTGTCAGGTTCCTCAAAGTTCCTTTCTTCTTCAGTAACCTCCCCCAACACATCTTGAGTAGCAGCCATTTGAGCATATCTAAGCATCTTCGGACAAGAATTTCCATCATGATCAATAGTCAAATGAAAGGCACACATATTACCTCTTCTAGGAGGGGCTTCAATAGTTAACATTGGTTGTGCTGATGTAAGTGGTAATGTCCTACTAGTATTTGCTTGTTGATTATAATTCCTTCTGCCAATATCTTGATATGGTTGTTGAAATGAAGCACTAGCTTTAGGTAATTGCCTTTTTAAGGCAATCATATCATTGACTAGTCTTTGAACCACGGGATCTGTAGAGGATGAGGGATGAGCATTAGGTATTTGGACTTCTTTCTTCCATTTTCCAGCCATAATAAGATCATCCTCTAACCTGATTGCCAAGGTTTGTGCGACTGCTAAATCTGCAATTGCACCTCTTCTAAGATGAAAACTAATATCAGGAGGCATAGAATTAATAGAGAAACATTTTTGATTCTCGGCAATTGGCCTTTTAGCAGTTGGAATTTTATGCACAATTCTATTGAATTTGGCTATAAATTCCCTCATAGGCTCGTGTATCTCCTTCTTAAGCTGAGTCAATTGAACAAGATGGGAATGTTCATCTTCTGCGCTTTTGAACCTATTCTCGAACACAGTTTTCATATCATTCCAGTTTGTGATTGAGGAGTCTGCTAGATGATAGAACCATTGTGCTGTAATATCAGTTAGAGTTTGCACAAAAAGCCTTATGGCTACATCTTGATGTTGCACACCTAACACTCCACATGCTATGGCAAAGGCACTCAGATGTTCCCCTGGTGATTGTCTTCCATCTCCATTAAATTTGGGTAAATTTTCCCTTGCATTTTTAGGTAGAGGATTGAGGTTAGCCCCCAGATTTAGAGGCCCTATGGCTGCTCCCCAAGGTTGAGCCATTGGTAGAAAGCTTATAGCAGAGGGAATGACAGTACCAGAAAGAGTTAAGGCTTGACAGACAAAGGATGCAGAGGGTTTAGGAAGGCTAGGAGGTCTACTTCTAGCTCTTTTAATACAGGTAGGAATATAAGGAAAATTTAGGCTTTGCAGTGTCTAAAAAGTAGGATCTTCAATTCCCTGTCTCCTCAAAGACCTTGTGTATCTTCTGGAATCCAGCTTATGATATTGTAACTGGATAAATAGCTATTAATTTCTATGTTGTTCTTGGTCTCTTCGCACTTCAGGGGCTTGATTTCTTGCTGCGTTCTCTGCTTGCCTCCTTCTTTGCCTGAGCAACAACAATCTCAAATTATCTGCCAATTCTTCTTCTTTCTCTAATACTCTGCTTGCTCTCCTATAATCATCAATATTCCGATGAGTGCGCCAAGCAAGAGTATTTAATTGACCAATTATATCTTCCTGCTCGTCTTGAAAACCAAGATTAGGTTGCAGAACAGGAATTATATTTTCATGTGGAAGCAGCATTGTTGCTTCATATTAAGGCGACTAATCTTTCAACAAAGATTTCTATGATCCCCAGTAGAGTCGCCAAAAACTGTTGGTTAACAGATTTTTCCTTATCTAAAAATGTTTTATTTTGACTCTATACCCCTTTCCCTCGAGAACAAATAAATTGAACAACAAATGGGTGAACTATCAAGAATAGTTCCCCTCTAAATTTAGGTACAACTCCCTTTAAGATTTTCAATGAATTCAATCTACTTTAATCATTCAGATACACTTTTAACTAGAAAGTGCTTAAAGGCAGACTAACATCCATACATCATTATGCTATGAATGCGATACTTTTTCCTACAACATCATTTGGTAATAGAATACACAGATTCTATTTTTGATAATAATCAAATATATAAACATGTATATTGCTGAACCAATAAATGATAGAACGCATACAATGAGTTGTCCAATGAAAGAGCAATTACCATATGAAAGAAGATTTCGCACAGAAAATCTAATTTCAAATACTCAAACGCACAGATCCAAGTATGCAATAATTGTTTCTCCTTTTTCATTCACAGATAAAAAAAATTTCAGACAAACATCATGTATGTTGTAAAATAGCAAAGGTTCAGCTCTAAAATTTTTGTTTCATCTTCTTCCGTATTCTTCTATATCAGTTTTTTAACAACTGAAAACATATATATAGTTGCCCTAATTATCTGATTTTTAAAACCAAACCCAGAGTTAAAGTAACTTTGACCCATATGGGATTTAGTTTTTACAAACTCATTTAAAGATCAAGTTTTTGAAAATAACTTCAACAAAATAACTGAATAAAGAAATCATGTAAGTAAGATCATGACTGAGGTGATGGATCAGAATCTCCAGATTTGTTGTGTTCGGTTGGGGAGACACGTTGAGCCTTCCACTCCTGAAATGCTGCAACAAATTCCTAGATTTTAAGGAAATTGGGGATGCCAATGTGTTTCACCCTTGCTTTCCAGACGTCTTTCTCCCTCTGAATTTTCCCCACTCTCTCCACATGCTCCGAGAGTGCGTTGACACAGAGATGAAGGAGTGACTCCACCTTTGAAATCTAAGAGAAATCTTTGGTTAATAAATTGTCATTTTCTTTAACGAAGCTAATCTTTCCCTGAAAGATTGAATCACAGTATCAATGTCCTTTTCTGGTTCCCCGTCATCTTTTATATACTTCACATCAATACATTGTAAGTCATGATGTAAGGATTGAGTGAATTCAATTATTTCTTTGATCATTTTTGAAAGTTCAATTCACCCTAGTCCGGATACTGAATTCCTCCATTCGATATTTTTCTTACTTACATACAGTATATCCTCATTCAGACCTGTCAAATTCTTTTCTAACAAAAACTTTGCTATCCCATACTTATGTACTTCATCAATTTGATTCATTACATTCATCCATTTGCCTTCATCTTTTGTCCACGAAGCATTCTGTGTCTTCAAGTCTTCAATGGTAGCCATGGTTTGATCATATATGTTCTTTAGTTCATAAATGTATTCCGTACCTTTCTGGATGATGCCATCTAACCAATCATCAAATACCCTGACCACCATTTTGTTTTTGTGCATCTGGTCCAGTATCTTTTGATTGACCGGTGATTTTGGGTCGGAAGACAGAGGCAGCTAGGAAACAGGTTGTGGATTTGGGTTATGAATGGCATCAATATATTCTGCCATTTACCATAATGTCTGTTTCAACTCCTTATCTTTCTCATCTTTCCAGGTTCAGCTGACTCTCCTCTTGGTGGATGCTTCAATATGATGCACATCCGTGGCACGTGATGCAATCCCAAGATCTCTTTTTTCAATTGTGAAGTACTGAACTGTAGGATCTTGAACCTCATCAGCAGTTGTCGGTCGAGCTATTTCTATGCTCCAGTTCCCTGTGCTAGGGTCAATGTCCACCCTGGATGTTGTTTTCAGCTTCTTAGATTTAGGAGTTTTTCTTAAACACTTACTAACCATGTCCTCTATTGGCAATGAAAATGGGACTATTTTTCTTTTGTCACTGATTGAACTTTCAAGCCATTTGGGTGTAGAGGCCGGGACTTCTTTACCAGGGTTTAATTGATTAGAAGGCACATTTGAAATCATCACCAGGTCAGCAAAATCTGAAATAACCTCTGCCTGTTGTTTTGCACTAACCTCCTCTGCCATTGGTGAATCAGACTCTTTATCATCTACTGCTTCTCCTGAATCCTCTTCAGAATTCAAATCCACAACTATTCTCTCAGAAATTTGCTTCCTCTTTCTGCTTTTAGTTCTTGAACTGGTGGCACGAGGGGCTAGAATAGTTGTGAGGGCTTTCTTGGACTCTTTGATGACAAGACCCCTTCCAGTTTTTGGCTTGGAAGTACCTGCATCACAGATAGCAATAAGCCGATTAGAAGAGCTTATTGGGGATGGTGATTCAACCATTGATGCACATTGCTGCGAACCTTCATTTTGAATTTCCTCCAGCCTACATTCGCTCAACCATTTCTCAGTTCTCCTTATTACTAGGAGAGTTTTGACCTCAATTTGATCATCTTCATCTTTATCCCAATCAATTTCTGGGATAGGTAATTGTTTTATTTTTTCAAAATGAGGATAAATCACCTATTCCTCATTATCAACTATTCCAGAAATATTCATGTTTAAATTGAGGGTAACTATTTGCCCCAGGGAGAACCTACACCAAAGTCTCTTCCTAACCTCAAATTCATCTAAACAATCCTCCCAATAATCCTCTATTTGAGGAATATGTGAAAATCCTGTCCCAAAATCTAAATTATCCCTAGCAAAGCCTTTGTTGTCAAACTGGGATTTGGCAGTATAGTGCTGAAAATTAAATTTTTTAAGATCCACTTCTAAGTTCAAAGTGTTAGAAATTGACTGACAAGAATAATGTCCAAGTTCAATGGGAAAAGAGATACCAGATTCCTTCTTCATTGAGAATTTCTTGCTCACATGGGCTAGCTGTCTGCAGACCTCTATCAATACAAAACGATCGAAAACATACCGGGGCAGCCTCACTGGTTCACCATCGAAACCCCCAACTCTAATATAAGTAAATTTGGGGAACTGAATAAAGAAATTGCCATAACTACTAATCAGCTGCATCACTTCATCAGACATTCTCTTATTTATATTGCCTACCAATTCATAATTCATTCTCCCAGTAAAAACAACGTTAACCCTCCTGTAATTCTCATAAGAATTGTGCATCTCTAACTGTGAATAATAGTCATAAATTTTGCTATCTTCGACCAAGGGTGCATGAGGTAGCCCTAACCACTGTCTTGTAGATGCTAGGCAATAGAAAAGATATGAAGACATAAAAATCCTTATTTCCCAGACAATTGCTGAGACCCAGATGCAAACATTCAGCTATAATTTCAGCCCAGTCTAAATATTGTTCCCCTTGGAGGATCGCCTGGATGAAGAAATACATCCTGACTTCCCAATAATATGCCTGGGAGTTACCCTTCAGCTTGTGCAGCAACACCACAATATCCTTTACCTCCTGAATCATGTGGTCTCTTGTCAGTGGTCTGGGTAGTCTTGAACCCCCCTTTTGGAATTTCAATAACCAATTTCTTGCTATGACGCTCCTGTAGTTTGCTTTCTTTAATGAAAAATGCCCATAAGAAGAAGTGATATTGAGATCAGAATATGGTTCTTTGGGTGGAATTCTCATTACAGACATTAGGGTTTGTCCATTGATATGAAGTAACACATTGCCATCTGCAGTTCTGATGCACCTATTTTGGGGGTCATATCTATTCATGCACTCCAGAACTAATTCAAGACACGGTATGGCCATGGGAAAGGTTGTAGCTTCAACCAAACCACTTTTCACAATTTTCTCTATCATAGGAGTTGGCACAGGATTTTTGCCCTCTCTCTAAAATCTTCTAAGTCATATTGAACTAGAGAGGTATCCCCAAATTTAGGAAGAGAACAGATGAGACCAGAACCATGCTCATAACTAAGAAAAGAAGACTTCATAGCTACAAATTGGAGGATATAGTGAAAAAATGCTTTTGAACTTCTTAAATAATGTCAGAAACTCAAAAGGATTTTTCTTTCCAGCTAAGAAATGGAAACAACTTATAGGAAGAGTAGAACTCACCTTCAATGTATCTGAAATCACTGTGAAATTGAGCAACAAAAATCTTATACCTCCTCGCTGTTCTCTGTTTGCATCACCCTGTATGTTTATTTGCTAATTTTGGCTTGTTCTCTCTTGATAAAGACATTAACCAGGTCGAATAATTATTAACCGAAACAATATGTGCTAAAAATGCTTGAAACGACAGGAACTCTGACATATGCATTAATGGCAAGCATTCTTCATGCACGACCTTGATGTATAATAATTATCCATATCCTCCTGTAAGTTAGAACTTTTTTGCTTCATAATGAGTTTTGGATATATTTTCCTCTAAATTTCTTGCTAATTTTGACTTAGAGAAAACCTCGGGGAGAAATGAGATTATAGTCACTGAACCCTTGAACCATTGAAATGTGGTTCAACTCGAAGGTTCAATGACACAAGATGAGTTACACAGTTCGACCAACAGTCACACTACTTTTCAAGAAACTTTGAACTTTGAACCAATGAACCTTTGAACCATTGAACTCCGCTATGAGGTTCAAGCGAAAGGTTCAACGATATCTTAAATTACACAAGGGAACTGAGTGAACACGACTGCTTATGAAGCATCAGGTATTGAACTGTTGGACCATTGAACTCTTGAACCTCGAAAAAGGTTCAAGTTCAACTAGAAGGTTCAAAGACATTTTAATTACACAAAGGGACAAATAGTTCACTTTGAGAAACATTGAACCATTGAACTCTTGAACTTTGAGAATGGTTCAAGTTCAAAGGTTCAATTCTTTAGTAATTTCACACACAAAATATGATATGCGGGTGAACCTTAAGAATCAAGAGTGGACTTAAGAAACAAAAATATGACCAATAAGGGAAAATGGTAAGTCAACTCTTGCTTAGGGAAATTTCATGAAAATTTGAATAAGGGCGACTCAAAAGGTAACATTGGATCTGACTGGGGACTGCATTTTATGGCAAAATGCAGAGAACTCAGAAACTCTAGTTACGCATGAACTGAAACACAGGGACGAAAGAAAAAGGAATAAGGCAAACCAAAACTGGGAAAGGAAAACAACAACAAACTACAACAAAGGAAAGGCTATGTACAAAATAGGGGACACCTATTTTACAGTCGATACAATTTAAGATCCTATCCATTATAGGACAGGGGTAAAATAGCTCCATCTAGATATTCTAATTTGAAAGAATTAGGACCCAATACGTGATGAATTTTGAAAGGTCCTTTCCAAAGTGAATCAAATTTGCCATGTGCTCCTTTAGGTTCTCTTCTCCTATCCAACAACAGCACTTCGTCTCCCTCCATGAATTTTCTAGGTCTTGTTTTCTGATCAAAAATCTTTTTAACCCTGGTTTAATGAGCAGTAATTCGATCAACCAGTTCATTACTTTCCTCCTCGATCTTGGTTAAGTACATAACTCTTTTCTCTAAGGAATCTTGAAAGTATTGATCTTCAATTACATTTTGTAATTTAGCTACAGATAATTCCAGAGGTAAAGATAACTGTGCTCCTATCCCATAAACCAGCTCAAAAGGTGCCATTCCTATTGCCCTTTTTGGGGTTACTCTGTTAGCCTAGAGTGCTTCATATAACTTCTTATGCCAATCTTTGGGGTTATCACTCACCAATTTCTTCATGATGGCTATCAGATTTTTATTGCTGGACTCAGCTTGTCCATTCCCTTGAGGGTAATAATCTGATGAGTGAGAAAGAGAAATACTATGTTCATAGCAAAATGAAGTAAGTTCAATTGAAGAAAAACCGGTAGCATTATCTGCCACAAGCTTCTGAGGAACACCAAAACATACCAGTATATTTGCTTTGAGAAAATTACATACTACTTCTGAAGTGGTTCTCTTCACAGGGGCTGCTTCAACCCATTTCGTAAAGTAGTCTATTGCTGTTAAAATGTGTGTATGCCGAGCACTCAAAGGAGGTGAGAGAGGTCCAATAAAGTCTAATCCCCATTGTTTGAAAGGTTCTTCAATAACAACAGGCCTCAGAGGCAATGCTGCAAGTTGTGGCCTTCCTGAAAACATTTTGTATTTTTCATAGTTAGCTACCCATTTGTACGCATCTTTGAAAATTCCTGGCCAATAATAATAATTTCTAAGAATTTTGAAGGCTGTAACTGAAGAAGAGAAATGTCCACCATAGGCTTCATTATGAAAAACTTCCAACAACTTATGTTGTTGTTCCTTATCTACACATCTCAGAAAGGTTCCATCTAGTCCCTTTTTGTATAAGACATCACCCCAAATGACATATTTTGCTACTTTTAACCTCAGATTCCTTTTCTCCTTTGGGGATAAGTGACTGGGATAGTCTCCATAAGTAAGATAGTGTGCTACATCTAAGAACCATGGATCTTGCAAACTTACCAACAGGACAGTGGGAAGTTCTTCTTCTTTTTCTTCCTTACTTTCAGCAATCAACTTGCACAAACCCCAATTTGGTTGGTCTAATCTCCAAGTCATATTCTTGAATCTTAGTAACCTAGGTTGCTCTTTTATTCATCCCAACATCCTGTTGGGTCAGAATGCTTTTCATAGCTGAACTAGGAACAAATACAATTGAATGAGAATGAAGTATGTAATATCTAAATTGTTTGATAGCCTTTACCACAGCAAAAGCTTGTTTTTTAGCTATAGAATATTTAAGTTCATGCTTCTTAAGAGGAACACTCATAAAGGCTATTGGGGCTTCTACATCCAATTCATTTTTCTGTAGCAAGATACTAGACATGGTATGTTCTGAAGCATAACAATAAATAATAAATTTTTTTTGGAAATCAAGGTTTACGAAAGTAGGTGTTTGTGCAATCGCATCTTTGATATCTTCAAATGCTTTCTTAGCAGCCTCATTCCATTTGAAAGCCTATTTTTCGCTCATCATCCCCATAATATGCTTTGTAATCTCAGTGAAATCAAGAATGAACCTTCTGAGGAAATTAATCTGGCCAAAGAAAGACTTAACTCCAGTCCTATTAGAAGGAAGGCTTAGCTGTTGTATTGCTCTAACTCTTTCTGGATCAATCTTGATTCCATCCTTTGAAACTAACTGTTCCAACAACTTACCCTTTGTTACAAAGAAAACTAACTTCTTAGGATTAAGAGATATCCCATGACTCCGACACCTTTGCAAAATGATCTCTAGATCCTTCTAATGATCCTCCCTTTTTCTAGATAAAACAGTTAAATCATCAAGATAAATGACAATAATTCTATCTTTTATATCTCTAAAGGATGAATCTATCACCCATTGAAAATTTGCACCAGCATTAATTAAACCAAAGGGCATACGGTTATAAGCGAAAGTTCCATGGGGTGTAGTAAAAGTAGTTTTATGTTGATCAGCTCAGCTACACTTATCTGATTATAACCTAAGAATCCATCCAGCATGGACATCATTTTTGACCTAGCAACTGTTTGCAAGATGTGATCCATCACAGGTAAGGGATAATTATCTTTCAAACTGGCTTGGTTCAGGTTCCTGAAATCAACACAGATTCTTATTTCTCCATTCTTTTTACGTACTAGGACAATGTTTGCCACCCAGGTGGAGTGATGAATTGGATAAATAATCCTATCCTTCAACATTTTGTCAATCTCCTTAAAGATGGCCTCAGTAATCTTTGGGTTATAGTTTCTCAACTTCTGCCTGAATGGGGTTGCATTTATTTTCAAAGGAATATGATGCTGAAATTGTCCACATCTAAAATCTTTCAAGTCATCATAGCACCAAGCAAAGACATCCTTATATTTAATCAACAAATTAATCAATTTGTTTTTCTCCTCTAGTGAGCAACACCTACCAATAGAAATCCTTTTAGGATCAGTTTTGCTCCCAATGTTTATTTTCTCATAATCCTCCACTTTATCAGGATTCCGAGCAAGTTTGCCTTTAGTATACTCATCCTGTCGAGTAAATAAATGTTCTAGAGAGACCAATCCTTTAGGGATTTTGTTTCTCTTTAACTAAATTACATCATCTTTTGAATTGATCCCTGGATCAAGACTAAATTCTTTACATTCTACTTCAGAACCTTCAAAATAAGTCCCCAGGAACATCTTAGCACTCTCCAAGAATTTTCTGATCTGCCTATCATTCTCAAAAACTTGCCAATTTTCAACATTATCTGGGACATTCAAATGGTAGACCAGCTCTATTCTATATGAATCCTTTTTAAAATCAGGGTGTGGGAGAAGAAGAGAAGTTGATACTGCTAGAGAATCCACCTGTGTGTTTTGGTCTCTAGGAATTGCCTCAATAGAAAAGGCATCAAAGTATTCTATCTCATCCCAAACTCTGATTCTGTAATGCCTCAATCTTTCATTTTTAACTGAAAAAATGCCTCACCTGTTTAACAATTAATTCAGCATCTCCTCTTGCTTTGAGCATCTTTACACCTTGTTGTTGTATCTTTTGTATCATGATGAGGCCTATGAGCTGATTGTACATACATTTTTTATGGCTCGTGGATAGCCACTTTGTATTTGTAGACAATTGTATATTGACTCATTCGATGATATATATGAAGATTGATTTTGATTATTTATGTGATGTTGTAATGATGATGGATGCACTTATGTTATTATATTATTTATTTTTTGTATTTTCATGGTTTATATGAATGTTTATGATAAATATACACCTATGTAATACAAATGTTTATGATAGTTTATGCTAATGGTAATAATGTAAATGTATTATGCTAATGATAATGTGTTAATGGTAATGCATGATGATAATGTTATGATAATGCAAATATATATATGATATTAATGGTATATAATGTAAAAGGATGCATACTGAGGATATGTATCTATGTATGCCTAACACACTTGTTTTGCAGGATGAAAGAAAAGAAGGCGGTGGCATGAAGAAGAAAGCTGAAGAGCATGATAGATCTTGGTTGAGGACTACATAGGATTATGATGGAATGGATAGGTGATATGACAACTTTGAAGTAATTGCTCAAA
Organism: Cunninghamia lanceolata; assembly: GCA_027924645.1. Taxonomy (NCBI): domain Eukaryota; kingdom Viridiplantae; phylum Streptophyta; class Pinopsida; order Cupressales; family Cupressaceae; genus Cunninghamia; species Cunninghamia lanceolata. Next base: position 5,011,074 of record BSBN01000123.1, read on the forward strand.
AAAGTAGAGAAATGCAATCCTTATGTTTGATATAGCATACAGATATTATGCACCAGAGTATAAAAGACCAAGGTGTCGAGGTATCCAATGCATAACTAGCATACTACAATCTTGTCTAGATGTATGTGGTCAAGATGTTGAACCAACATACACAAGATATGAATAGCAACTAGTATTGCAAGGTGGACTTTGACTCTACAAGCAAAGGTTTGAGCTTATCTCCACTACACATAATGACACCTTGTTGGTTATATGTATGGAACTAGTCTTAGCATAGAATAGTCTCGATGCATAAGAGATTGTTTAGCTTCTCAGATGCAGAAGATATTGATATGCAAGATGCTAATCGTAACACCTACAAGATACCAATATGCATAGGAAGAGAATAAGATCATCCCACAGATATAGCATATGAAAGCAATATGACCATGCCCCATTCTGTACTTCATCCCAACATACCAAGATATAGATAAATCAAGGCAGTCTTGATTAGGCATAGGAAAGGGACAAAAGATAAATCAAAAGATAAAATAAAAGATTCTCTCATCATGTTCTCTTGCCAAGTTTAAGTTCTCTTGGATGGATTAAGTTGGCGCCTTGTTGAGAGGAAAGTTGTATCCTGTTAAAGGCTGATGATGTTGATAAAATGCTATAGCAAAGGTTGGCTTAAGGCATGCAGACAAATAACTTTCAGCTTATCCCTGATTTGTTAAAGTGCTTGAGCTTTCTTAGATGAACATAGTCTGCTTCTTGCTTGAGCTAGTCAAAGAGAAGAAAATGGAAGATGAGAGAAGAAGATAGGATGGGGTGTATCGTCTGTGCTTACGTACTGGATACTTCCTTTGTATTCCATACTGCCTACATACCCTATATACACAGGATCAAAGCACATTACGATGGTGATGAGACATGATTATATGTAGTTCGAGGCTTATTGATGATGTAAGTGATGAAAGATGGAAGAAAGGGAGATGAAAGATTAGAGATGATTAGAGGAGAGATAGAAGGTGGATGATGAGAAAGGTCTATCGCCTATGCCTAAATCAAAGTGCTTCCTTTGCATCTTAGATTGCCTACATACCCTGTATCCACGGGATCAAGGCTTTGAACAATAGAGATGAGATGTAGTTCTTGTTTATTGTGTTGGTGGTTGATGATAAAGGATCAACTTTATTGCTTGGGTTTTTGCAATGTTTTGATTTTTTTGGACATTTTCTATGTTTTGATTTTTTTTGGATTTTTTCTATGTTTTGGTGGATGGGGTGATATAAACTAGAGCGTTAGATATCCACTTCCAAATAAGGCTCAACAAGTACCCCTAGTGTGGGATGGAGCTTATTAGGGATATGTTGCGATAGATGTGTTTATACAGATGATATGCTAAGGTGCCAAATGATATCTTAACCCTAATAAAGTCCAACCTACGACAACTAGCATGGTAGAGGTAAGGGCGAAAAAGGCTTTATTATGGATGGATAAGAGATAATGGATTGCAATAGTTAAATAGGAAAGATAATGGATTATGATGTGGATTATGGAGGCAAGCTAGTGGATGATGTTGTGGAAAGCAATGATCAAACAAACTGGCTAAATGATGGAGGTTGGTCTCTACACATAGCACCTATTTGCCAAGTTTTCACTATGGTACTTATCCAAGGTGCCTGTTTACCAGGTTTTCACCAGAGGATGAATTATTTATCTTTATTATTTTTTTGTCATCCAAAGCGCCACAAAGTGGTTTTCAATATTGAATGTTTTTTGTTGTTTTTTTTTTATGGGATATGCTAAGAGTCATGGATAGAACCTCTTTAGATGAATGTTGTTGACAAGCTCATCTAGGGGAATGCCTTCAGGTGCTGAGAGAGTGTATGCACCTGATCTGTAGACTGATGTGATGACAAAAGGACTAAGCCAATTAGGTTCAAACTTGCCCTATTTCTCACGATGTTGTTGATTTCTTTGATTCTCTTTAAGGACAAGATCTCCAACTTGAAACCTTCGTTGTCTGATCTTCTTGTTGTAGCTGCGGCATAGATGATTTTGGTAAACTTGGAGATGGTTGAGTGTTGTAAGACGCCATTCATTCAATAGCTTGAGGTCATTGAGTCTGGATACTCTATATTCTTGATCTGAAATGGTATGCTGTAGAGATACTCGTAGTGAGGGAATCTCAACCTCAATAGGTAAAATAGCTGCGGTGCCATATACAAGGGCATAAGATGTAGCACTAGTGGGAGTTTTGACACTTGTTCTATAGGTCCATAATGCGGGATTAAGTTGTAAATGCCAATCACGACTAGCTTCATTGACTATCTTTTTAAGGATTTTGATGATTATTTTGTTAGAAGCCTTAGCTTGGTCGTTGCTTTGAGTGTAGTAAGGTGTAGAGAACCTATGTTGGTTATGAAACTTATTATAAAGGTCTCTAACCTCTTGGTTCTTGAAGGGATGACCATTATCAGTGATAATGGCTTGAGGGACTCCATTTTGGCAAATGATGTAGTGTAAGATGAACTTGGATATTTGCTTGCCTGTGATGTAGGTCATTGGGATTGCTTCCACACACTTTGTGAAATACTCAGTAGCAGTAATGATGAACTTATGACCATTTGATGAGGGAGGATGAATTTTACCTATGAGGTCAAGTCCCCACTGCAAAAATGGCCAAGGAGTAGTGATAGGTTGAAGTTCATGTGTTGGTGCATGTATCAGATCCCCATGTTTCTGACATTGTAGACATCTCTTTGCAAACTATTGTGTATCTTTCTCCATAGTTGGCCAATAGTATCCAGCTCATAGATGTTTCTTAACAAGGCCAGGGCTAGCAAAATGCAATCCACAGACACCTTCATGTACCTCACGTAAGGCAACTTTTGCTTCCTCAGAATCAAGACATCTAAGAAGGATACCATCAAGACTCCAGAGATATAGGGTGTCTCCTAGGATGGCGTAGCAAGAGGTTTGACGGATAAAGGTTTTACGTTGGGTATTAGATAGTTGGGATGGTAGGGTTTGATTGTGGAGATATTCATATATGTCCTCATACCAAGGTGAATTGGGACCAACAATCTCATATATAAGCTCAGACTGTGGTACTTCAATGCTAGGATCAGAAGTTGTTCAACGAGAAATTCACACTTATGTGCATTAGATGGCATGTCTACAAGTGAACCAATGATAGCCATAGCATATGTTGCTTTATTTTGGATCCTTGGAATCTGCTCAAAGGTGATACTATCAAAGTATTTCTTGAAATCGTCGACCATTACCTTGTATGGAAGAAGCTTCTCATCTTTTGTTTTATACTCGTCTAAGACCTGTTTGATAACTAATTGGGAATCACCAAATACTTGTAGCTATTTAATAGCCCACTGCACTGCCATGCATAATCCTATGATTAAAGATTCATATTCTGCTATGTTGTTTATACAAGGAAATGCAATCCTGTATGACTTTAGGATACAATCTCCTTGAGGTCTGACAAACAATATCCTGGCTCCTAATCCATGTTGTGTATAAGATCCATCAAAGTATAGTTGCCACAATGTTGGAGAAGCTAAATTGAATAATTCTTCATCAGGAAACTCTGAACGTATTGGATGAATATTGGTGATGGGTGTTGTGGCTAACTGATCAGTGATAACTTGTCCCTTTATGGCCTTTAGATCCACATATTGTATGTCGAATTCGCTTAAGATCATAACCCATTTTGCTAGTCTTCCTGTAAGGATTGCTTTGGAAAGAAGATATTTAAGTGGATCAAAATTTGATGAGCTTTGTTGTTTGGTTCAGCCTATAATGTTGCAACTTTTGGGAAGTAAACACTACTACTAAACATGCTTTTTCCATAGATGAATAGTTAAGCTCATAGCCAACAAGAGTTCTGCTGATATAGTAAATGGCTTGTTCCTTTCCTAAATCATCGTGCTGAGCTAGAAGGGCACCCAATGCTATTGTTGTTGAAGATATGTTGAGTACTAGTGGTCAATTAGGTACAAGAGGTACCAACACAGAAGGTGTTTCAAGATATTCCTTTATTTTGTCAAAGGCATGTTGACATTTTTCATCCTGAATGTAGCAATGCTTTAGGATTAAACTGTGTGTGAGTTTTTTTCTCAACGTTTTGGATCATACTCCATGATCCATCATCAGGAGAAAGAGCAAGAGAAGAGAAAGTGAGGTAATTTGCAGAACAAGGCAGTTAAAAAGGGGGAGAGAAGGTGGTGTGGGAACCAAGAATTCAAAGGAGGAGAATAGAACACATGAACAATTATCCACACAACAGATAACTAGTCCTAACTAACTAAAACTAACCAATGAAGAAGGTCAAGGGGAATAGCAAAGCACTAAGAAAATAAGAAAAATAATAAGAGGAAGAAAAATATAATACAAAGGATGAAACAAAAGCAAAAGATAAAAGATTAAGAGAGACATAGACCGCTAGCAACAAGAAAAGGAGAGTAAAAAAAAAAAATGAACACAGCAAATGAACCAATGACCAAGAAAGAAATACCTTGGAAATAACTTGAAGATAAAAAGATTGAAACTAAAAAGCGAAAGATATACATAGAGAGCAATAGAGAAATAAAAAGAGGAATTAGAACAAAAGAAAAATACGAATTTTAAGAAGCCGAAAGAATACAAAGAAGAGAAGAATAATAAAAAGAAAGAAAACCTCCCTAGGGGCATCAATGAATAAATAAAAGTGGCAATAAGGAGGATCCAGAGAAAAAATCACAAAAAAGGGGGTTGAATAAATATAAAGGGGAAAACTAAGGAGGAAAAAACCCTATAAAAAACAATCTAAAAAATAAAATATAAAATTTTATAAAAGGGGGAGAAAGCAAAAACAAATAAAAGAAAGAAAACCTCGAAAAAAGGAGGGATGATAAATTAGATCAAAAAGAAATATGAAGAGGAGAAAAGTGAAAGAGAAAGAGGGAGAGGAAATCAAAAATCAAAGAAGGAAATTAGGAGAATAGAAAGAGAAAAGAAACAAAAAAAGAGAAAAAAAGAAAAATGAAAAAATAAAAGGAAACAAGGACCACAAACATGAAAGAAGAATAGAAATCGAAAATGAGAAAGATCAAACGATGGAAAGAACAAAGAAGAATAAGGAGAACAAAAAGAATAAATATAAGGAAAATGAATAAAAATCCAAATGGAGAAAAATGAAGTAAAATAAAACAAGGGGAAGGACAAAAACCAAGACAAGAAAAAGAGGCAGAGAAAAGACAAAAAAACCAGAAGGAGGAAAAATTATAAAGGAAAAAATGCGTTGACTACCTAAAGGAATGAAAAAGATGAAACGAGATAACAAGAGAGAGATAGAATGGAGAACTAAAGAGGAGGAGAAGAGAAGCGAAAGATGAAGTAAGAGGAGAATCAGAGGCAGAGAAAGAACAAAAATCAAACTAGAACACAACGTAAAAGAATAGGACCTAGGGGAAAAAAAGGAAAAGACAGGGGAAAGAAAAGGACCAAACCGACACGAACAAGGAAGAAAGACGGAAGCAAAACAATAGGTTAGAAAAAAGAATGCATCGAACTACCAACTCATGGCCACCAAAAAATAGAGAAGAAGAAAACCTAAGAACATAGAATTCTTCTCCTTTGAATTCTTGGTTCCCACACCACCTTCTCTCCCCCTTTTTAACTACCTTGTTCTGCAAATTACCTCACTTTCTCTTCTCTTGCTCTTTCTCCTGATGATGGATCATGGAGTATGATCAGAAACATTGAGAAAAAAACTCACACATAGTTTAATCCTAAAGCATTACTACATTCATTATGGACTGTGGAAATTTGATGTCTATCATTTTTCATCCTATTTGAAAGGTTCACCCTTGTGAAGAAGATGTTGAAAAGGATGACACTTATCTGCTAGTTTTGAGATAAACTTGCAAATGGATTGTAACCTTCCTTGCAGATTATGAAGTTGCTTCAGATTTGATGGCAGAGGCATTTCCATGATGGCTTTTACTTTATCCGGATCCACTTCTATTCCTCATTGAGACACAATGTATCCCAACAATTTTCTAGATGTCACACCGAATACACATTTCTTTGGATTTAGCCTGATTTGATACTTCTCCAGTCGATCAAAGATTTGTGCCTGTACCTGTAGGTGTCCTCTTGTTTTAGATTTCCCTAGAATACTGTCAACATAATCTTCCATGATAGTGTGAAAAAGGCCATGAAAGATAATTGTCATGCCTCGTTGATAAGTGGCTCCAGCGTTCTTAAGACCAAAAGGCCTAACCACCCAATAGTATGTACCCCATGGACAAATGAATGATGTTTTATCTTGGTCTTCCTCTGCTATCTGATTTGGTTATACCCTAAGAATCCATCCATTAGGGAAAGCATCTCATGTCCAGCTGTAAGATCTACAATGTTATCTATGCTTGGTAATGGGAAGTCATCTTTTAGACAAGCTTTGTTGAGATCTTTGAAATCTGTGCAGCAGCGGATACATCCATCAGGTTTTGAGAGAGGTACCAAATTTAAAACCCATTCTGGATAATCAATAGGCTTTATGAGCTTTGCATCTAATAGTTTCTGAATCTCTGCCTTAACCAAGAGAGCTACTTGCGGATGCATTTTGCACAACTTTTGTTTGATTGGTTTTGCATTAGGATATACTACTAGATGATGGACCACAAGTGATGGATCTAGACCTGGCATGTCTACATAGGTCCATGCAAAGTTGATGGCTCTTTTCATGAAGAATGCTGTGAAGTCTCTTCTTTCTTGCTCTGATAGTGAAGCTGCCAAAAATGTGATCTTTGAATTCTACTCTATGCCTAGGTTCATTTCTTGAGATTCCTCAACTAGCACTGTTGATTTTAATTATAATCAGTGGTGACAAGAAGATCAAATCCCCCATCCTTGGGCACCTCACAGAGGTTTTCACCCTCAGATACGTCCTTTATTTTTACTTTTTCGCGGTCAAGAGGCGCCTTTCAGTTCTCACCTAATGACCTATCTTTTTTGATTTTATTTATTTCACTTTTGCAACTGAAGGATTTGATGCTTTTGGCAAAATATGTTAGTTTAGGGAGATCCATCATGAATCATGCCTTGTGATCACCCAATGGAATGCCTTGTTGTAAACCCGTGAATTCAGCAATAGCTTCATCATTTTCAAATGTGTCCAATATTGGTGCCCCCTGTTGGTCCCAATCAACTAGGTAAGGATATACGAGTGAAAGGGTGGGTGATGAAGGGTTACAGGTAGATGAGCTGGAGGAAATCATGAAGATGGAGGTTTCTTGAAAAAGGTTAGTGATATAAAGGGGGGATTCATCGATGGTATCCAAATTAGAAGTCTCTCCTACCAAAGAAGGTCCAGCTTCCATATCAGAAATACACTTGATGTCCTTGGAAGGCGGTACTTCTGGTTGATAGCCAAGGCCTTGCTTATTAAACTTATTAGACACAACAATGGGTTCAAGAGGTCCTTGTTCCTGTGATCCCAATCTGCCATGTCCTTTGTAACCCATGTTCTTAATGATACGGAACCCATTGTTATATCTTTCCACTTCAAGTTGCACTTGGTCATTCTCATCATAGAATATCCAAGAGTTAATGTCATTGATGTCTTCATCATCAAGGAATCCTTCTTTGATGAATACTGTTGGTGGAGCTTTTATAACGGCTTCGGATGAAGATGACTTGGATGTGGAAGGTTTACCATGGGATTTGGGAGATAAGGGGAGAGTTCAGACACAACAAGGTTCATGTAGTATGTATTCACTCAGACCTTGTTCAATGTACTTGATACGAAGATTTGAAGTGGCTTTGCTAGATGAGGGCTTGAGTAAGGTGGAAGGGTCAACATAGGATGAATATGGATAAGCTTCAGTGTTGATGGGGATATGGTTAGGACTTTGATATTTGGCCTGAAAGGCATGACAGAACTCAAATGGATTGGGATTGGCATGGATGGTGACTTCAACACCGTTATATGGAAACTTGAGGCATTGATGGTATGCGGAAGGAATGGATTTAAGGGCATGGATCCATGGACGGCCAAGGATGATGTTATAGGGAAGCTCAATATCAAGAACTTGATAGCGAGTGTTAGTAGTGACAGGACCAACTTGTATAGGCAAATGGATGACTCCTTCAGTATCTCTCTCAGCATCATCGTATGCTTTGATTGTAATGACCTTAGAAGTATCAATGATCTCAGAATATCCTAATTGTTTTATTAGTTTTAGAGAGCATATATTAAGACCAGCTTCACCATCCACTAGTATTCATTTGATATGGCATTGGTTTACAAATACTTCTATGTGGAGGGCTTTATTATGTGATGGGTTAATGGATGGTCGAAGATCTTTATCAGAGGTGAGATGGCAAGGGGTTGCAATGCTAGCTATCATAGATTGAAATTGTGTGGTATCGATATTATTAGGCATTGAAGACTCTTGCAATGCTTTATCAAGGATAGATTTGTGAGCGGGGGATATGTGTAGCAGCTCTAGGATGGAGATGTGTGTAGGAGTTTTGCCAAGGTGATCTAGGATATTATAACTAGAAGGGGGTCAAGGAGGATTGATAGGTGCTCCTTGAATGGTAACATGGCCTCTTCTAGTAGTTACGGTGCAATCGGGTGCTTTACCTTGGATAGTGATAGTAGAAATGCGAGCATGGTCAATGCGGCCAATCGTAGATGACTCATAGTTGTAATGGATTGCATTCCCAGTATGAGGGTTACTTGCCTTGTCATGAGGTGGAAGTAGATTTTTGAAAGCGTCTAGATCATAGTTCGAGGTTGGTTGATGTGTTGTTTGTGATGCTGGCATTGTGATTTTAGCAAGACCTTGATCGATTCAATCTTGAATGACATGTTTTAAGCACATGCAACCATTTGTGCTATCTCCTTTGACTCTATGGTATTCACAATATTCATTTTCTTTGTACCAAGGAGCTTTGAAGATAGGTTCTACATTTTGTGGAGCCTCAGGTAATGTGATGTCTCCCACTTGAATTAATCTTCGAAGAATCACCTCAATAGGTTCTCCCAAAGGAGTGAACTGTCGTCTAGGTGTTGGATTTGCTCTTGGTTGATTTCATTGTAAAGGTGGATTAGTTTGAGATGTGGCTTGAATGTTGATGGGAGATTTCACTATTTGTATGTTCTTTGCATCTACAACGCCGTCATTAACGACATTTTTGTTTTTGTTCCAAAAGCGGGATTTGTCATTTGAAGATTGAGGATTGTCCTTGTTGTCTTTGAAAATTTTGATGGTACCCTTAGCAATTAAAGCTCTCTTAATGGTGGTTCCTTTGGAGATAAGTTCATCAAAGGTGCTAGCACATTGTAATTGCAATTGGAATGAGATCTTTGGATGAAGATTTTGGACAAAGATGTCAAGTTGTTTCTTGGGTATTTACCATGATAATTTTCTAGCCATGTTATGCCACCATTGGGTAAATGATGAGAAAGTTTCACCATTTCGTTATTTGTTATTGACAAGATCATTCATGTTCACCTCATTTTCAATGTTGAAAGAGAAATGGGATCAAAATTTGTTCGCTAATTCCTCAAAAGTCTTGATTCCCGGAGGTAAGTGAGAAAACCATTCAAGAGATTGTCCTGCTAAGCTTCAAGGGAATAGTCTCAAGAGGTATGTATCATCATATGCAACATCGAGACATGCAACATAGAATGCTCTGAGATTGTCATCTGGATTACCTTTCCCTTTGTATTTGTCAAATTGTGGGATCTCAAAATGTGGTGGAAAAGGTGTCATGTGAAGTGATCTGTCAAATGGATAAGGGCATATGTCTCCCAAGGAAAATGTCTTCTTGTTTTGTCTCACTACCTTCTGAACCATTTGTTCAATATCCTCTTGAGATAGTTGTTGTTGTTGCAAAGGGGGTTGATGGCCTGGAGGTGGAATGTAGTATGATGTATATTGTTGCTGCGGTGGAATGTATGAGGGTATGACCGTGTGTTGAGGTTGAGTGCTCACATTATATGCCAAAGGATTGGTATACAACATGTATGTGTTTGAGGATTGTTGTCCTTGAGACACAACCGGTGGTTGAGTATATTGTGATAGATTGACTCCAAAATTTTGCATCACATGGTAACTAGAGGATGGATTGATGTTGATCCACAGATATGGGTTGGAGGTTGGATTTGGATTAGGATTTGGAGTGGTAGTATTATGGTAGCCAATGGCAGGATTGGTGGATGAGGAAGGATGGACATTTGGGTTTATATTTTGGGCAACATGAGTACCTTGAGATGGATTGGTATATGTCATATCTTGGGTGCCAATAGGTAATGTTTGGGTTGCATAGGATGGATTGATGTTTTGCAAAGGATTATATGGAGGTGGAGCAAGTGATGCAAGTTGATCAACATAAGAGACAGTGGTATGAGGATTGGATTGTGACACCATAGGTTAGTCATTCATGTCAATGAGATTAGTGATGCAAGTTGATCAACATAAGAGATAGTGGTATGAGGATTGGATTGTGATACCATAGGTTGGCCATTCATGTCAATGAGATTGGCATTGGGATTATATGGTGTGTTAGATGCATTCGTGGAAACCATAGAGACCATATTGGAAGTGATAGGGACATTAGGTTGGGGTGTGGATTCCACATATGATGCAATAGGAGTAGAAACTTGTAATGGCTGTGAGACTTGTGTGGCTTGAGATATTGGGATAGCTTGTGAAACTTGTTGAGTTTGTGATATTGGGATAGCTTACGAAACTTGCAAAGTTTGTACTTGTGAAACATAGACAGCTTGTGACACTTGAGGAGTTTGGGATACTTGAGGCATGGATATGGTCATGGTAGGAATGGGGGTGTGTTGTGAGACATGGAAAGGTGAGAAGCTTAAATTTTGTGAAAGGTAAGGAAGTACCTCAGTTGGAGTTAACAAAGATCCTAGAGAATACTCCATGTGTGGTGGCCTTGATGGTGTAGTAATAGGGAATGAAGGAGATGGATTGGAAGGGGGATGAAATGTCATGGATATGTCTTGAGATGGTGTGGCGATGGTGGATTGTCCCTTTGCAACAACAGTAGGAGTGTTTGGATCTTGTTTACAAATGGCGGATATGTCAAAGTCACTTAGTAACTTGGCTCCCATATGAGCTAATTGCAAGAAATAACGGTCTCGATTGGATAAAATGAGCTTGTCAACTTGGTTCCATACATGTGGCTCTTGAAAGTCAGATAAATCATCTTAGGATGGCTCATAATAGGTTGCTTGTACTTGTTATGAAGATGATGGTCCAGCGGTGTATCCTTCAGGTACAAACATGTGAGAAGGCATACCGGTTGTGTATTTAGTTGCATCTTGGAGGGGAGTTGATTGAGATTGTTGCCTTTTGGCTTCCATTTCAACTCACAATTTTACTTCCATTTCAACTCTATATTGGCTCCTAGTTTGAGGCATGATGGTTGATGATGGAGATTGGACTAGTTTGTCAAGGTTGAGACCCAAAAGGTGATTGTTCGCTAATTGCTTGTTGATGGTTTAATTTGCTAGGTTGTTGGTTGATTGGTTTGTTGATGGGTTGTTGTTGGATAGTTGTTTGGTTGTTGGTTAGTTTCTTGGGTTGCTTAGGTTATTGTTTGATAGGATTGCTTTGTTGGTTGATTGGATAAACTTCCCTACAAGATAGCTCACAAACTCAAGGGAAAATCTGATTGTTGACGCTATTTGCTAGGGTTCCTAAGGTTGAGTAAAGCCAAAGAGATGGTGTTTGTTGTTGCTGGGTTGATTTTTTTGATGGTTAATTATTGGTTGGGGGTCTCAAGGGGATGAAAAGCTCAAAAAGTCTAATGATTTTGGTATACTCAAAATAGGAGATGGTGTTCAATTAGTTGTAGCTAATTAGAGGAATGTTTGGAAGCTGATGATAGAGCTAAGGAATCTAAAAGTGCTACAGATTGGGCTTGGTTGATGCAGATTGATGTTGTTTGACCAAAAGCGATAGATAATAGCTCAAATGCGACTCATAAAAAGATAAAAGAGATGGATAATAGCTCAAAAATGATCTGGATAGTTTTAGGTGACAGACTGCAGGGTTAACCAAAAGTGACTAGGTTTACCAGAGGTGACATGTTTTAGTTCAAAAGTAAGCTTTTGTTCTTTAAAAACAATGTGATTTTTGCTAGAAGCGATTGTCTGTTGTTTAAAAGTAATGCGGTTTAGTGAAAGGCAAGCAATTTTAGTTCAAAGGTGATTTGTGTCTGACAAAAGGTGTGTTTTGGTGAATTTTGGCAAGAAAACAATGATTTCAGTCACTCACACTCACAACATTCACAAGCATGTACAACCTAGGCTAGGAAAGGACTATATTTGTTGAATCCCCTTGTCGTGCCTATTCAAAGTGGATAGCTTTAGGATCTTCATAGCACGGGCTCTTCCCTCAGCACTCACTTCTCACGCATACCAAGTTTTGGGTTTCCAAAGGCTCACAAACCTTAGAATTGTCCTTGCTATCTCTACTAAGAACCACAAGAATCAGGGCAGCTTCAAAGGTCTAACCTTTTGCGTCAATAAATAGAGGGATTTTGGCTACTACACAAGGTTGCTAGTAAGGACATCTGTTCGGGTGGCTACATGTGTGGCAATTCACTCCGTTAATGGAGGCTTCGTAGCCCAAAGAGGTTGTTCTTAATGGGGTTTTGGGGGAAATATTCATCGGTGTAACAAAACAGCACCCATTGTTTGTGGCTTTCGACACAAACACTTTTTTATATAGAGGCTTGGAAGAGCTTAGCTTTAGCTTGTTACCTCTTGGGTCATACCCCTTCTCACACCGGGAAGGCAGGCCCTCTAAAGATAATAACAAGTTCTCATGCACCCAAGATCCATTTGATAGGCAAGGGGAGAGGATACTTTTGTTATTAAATTTGGGTTACACACATACACAACAAGCAAGCAAAAAAGATGAAACAAGCACAGAGCAAACAATGGTTCTTTTTAAGCACCAAATCCAAATGTTCCTAGATTAGTGATAAAAATGATATGTCTTGGACCAATCGAAGTTGCAACAGATATGTTAGTAGTTTCACAACCTCCTTTTCTTAGACAAACAATAAGATGTTGCACAAGTAAATGATTATTAGCCAAGAAAAACCAAACTTTGAATGACAGAACCAGAAGCAACACACAGTTACTAGAGGTGATCAACTATTGATCAAAAGTGATGTGAATTCTGCTAAAAGTGACCGATTATCGTTCAGAAGCGATGCTGAAAGACCAGAAGTGAACTGTTACTGCTCAGAAGCAACACAAATTTGCTAGATGCATAAAAAAATCCCTATTTCTATAAAACTAGGGTTAGGACCATAAACAAAATGATTATCAAATATTGCAAGCCCTAAATATCAAATCTAATGGATGAAATATGAACAAATGAACACCCTGCAACCATAGATTAATCAATGGAAAACCCTAGAATGGCAAATTGACAAGATCTTGTAAAATCAAGGATGTTAGCTCAATAAAATCAAAAACCCTAATCAAATTGATTGGCAAATGATGATGTGATGATCAGGATCATGTAAAACATAGATTAAAATTCTTGATTGATCAATGAAAATCTAGCAAAACACCCTACAAAACCAAATGTTAACAGAAAACCCTAGATTTGTTAGAAGTGACTGAAACAACCAAAACTGATCTATTTTCGATCAAAAGTGATTCACTATTAACTGTAAGCGATCACTGTTTGCTCAAAAGCGATTCTGAAAAATACATAAAGCGACTAGTTTTATCTTAAAAGCGACGCAGAGATGCCAAAAGTGACTGGTTTTTGCTCAAAAGCGACTGCAAGTTGTCGTAAGCACTCCAAAAATTTTAAACTTCACATAAACAACTTCAAACAGCAAAATTAATCAAGGACGTGAGTCCCATCGGGCATGCCAGAATGTGGATAAGTAAAAATCAAGTTAATAAGATCAAGCATGTAAATCAAAACCTAATCCTACCACCATTAAGGAATCTAATCCAAGTGAAATCAAATGCATGCAATTCAAGAACAAGATCACCTAGATTGTATGATTCCTTGTTTTATGATGTGGGTTGCTTCTCAACAATGAACAATCATGAAGATCAAAGCTACCATGATGGATAGATGATAGTGATAATATGTTCAATGGATGCTCAAATACTCAATATGCTCAGGATAATAATGTAGACGCTATGATAATGGATGCTTAAATTGTATGGAATGAGAGGATGTTTATGTAGACCTCAACCAAAATCAATCAACGGTAGAGATTAGGTGGCTATGTGAACGGTTAAGATTAAAAGATGACATAGATGAATGTGTCCAAGCCATGTGTCCATAGGTAAGACCTATTTTAAATTTTTGTAGTTAATTTGTTAATGTTGATAAGATAAGTTTACTTAAAATAGAGAGAGGTTTTATTTTAAGAGCTTGATGATGAGGATAGTTGATTTTAAAACCAATTAGAATTTAATCTAGATCATTCCAATGAACATAGCTGACTTGTACACATAGAAGAAAGTGATAAGATAATATATGATTTTAAATGAGAGAGGAAATAAATTAAATAAATTAAAGACTTATTTAATTTATAGAGATGATGATAAGATAAATATTGATTTTATTTATTTACTATGGAGGAAACCAATTAAATAAATTAAGAAATTTATTTAATTGTTTAGAAGAAAATATAAGAAATAATTAAATAATAAAAATTATTTAATTATGAGAAATAGAAGAAATTAGATGAAAGTTCAAAGGGAAATTAATTAAATAAATATGATTTATTTAATTAATTAGAAAGATGGGTGATTAGATGCTTTCAGGACAAGTGTGCTAGGACAAAGCTACCTAAATGGTTGTAGATGATGAAAATGTAATAAGTCGATAAATGATGAAATGAGTCAATTTTGAGTGTCTACAATCTCCTTCTCTGATTTAGATCTGGTGATATCTACTCTTCAAATCAATCTTCGTAAAGTACTTATCTCCACTCAATAAATCCATAATATCATCCATCCTTGGCAATGAAATCCGCACTTGATTGTAATTTTATTGATGGCTCAAGAATCTATACATGTTCTCCACTCTCCATCTTTCTTTGGTGCTAGTACTGTAGGTACTGCACATGGACTTAGTCTCTCCCTTATCAATCCTTTCTTCAACAACTCTTGAACTTGTCTGTTCAACTCCTCATTCTCTACAAGAGTCATTCTATGGGCTGCCTTATTCAAAAAACTTGATCCTGGTATCAAATCCATTTTCTGACTTATCTTTCTCGTTGATGGTAAACCTTCCAGTACATTATCAGAGACAATGTCCCAAAATTCTTTGAATAGATCTAAGACTTATGCTAGTTAATCTTCACATTTCTCCTAGTTGATCTTAGGAACCAATGCAAAGTAATGGCGCTCGTACTTCATACCATCCAAAATTTTCCTATCATCTACCAAGCAAATTCTAGCATTACTACATACATTTCCTTCCACCTCCTTCAAGGTCTTCAACTTATGATGAACTCTATCCTTTCTTAGGGAATAGGTGTTTGCATGGCCATCATGGACAGTGCATCTATCATACTGCCATGGCCTTCCCAATAACATATGACATGCATCCATCATTATGATGTCACACATCACCTCATCACAGTAGTCTCCAATCTTGAACTTGACTAAACACTACTCATTGACCAAAGATCTATGGTCCTTCTACAACCATGCAATCTGATATGGATGTGGATGCCTTCTCCTTGTTAACTTCAACTTATTAACCATCTCCTCTGAGACAAGATCATCAATACTTCCACTGTCAATAATAACATCACAACACTTACCTTCACACTTGCACCTTGTGCAGAATAAACTCTTCCTCTGATCTGGTTCTTTCTCCTCATTTAACAAGGTTCTTCTGACAACTAGGGTTTCTCCCCTTTCAGCATCTTCAAAATGCTTAGACTATGTATCTTCATCTACATGTGCAACTCGTACATTACCTTCAGGCCTTCTATTTGTCCTTCCTTGATGTTGGGGACACTCATAGACTTGATGTTCTTCTCCACATTGAAAATAGGTTCCTTTGAAACCTCCTCTTCCAGGTCCTTGCCCAAGTCTTCCTCTTCCTCTTTTCTCACCATTATTTTAGTCAAGAGTGTGGCAGGCATTATCTCCTCTCTGATTTTGGCTAGTGCCTTCTTCTTCACTTTTCTTTTGATCTTCATTTTAGCCTCCATGGGATCTTCCACTAGTCCTACTTTGATCTCTTCCTCTTTGCTTGCTTTCAAATTTATTTAGCTTCTCAACCACCTTCAGGGAAAATTGGTCACATCTTCTATGGTGTTCATTCTAACTAGGCTTAGCTCCTCTTGAATGCTTCACATCAACCCATTAATGTAATGGGCTACCTTCTCCTTGTTGACCTTTGTACGGCCAATTCTAATAACAATCTTATAAAACTCTTCTATAAACTCCTTAACATATTTGTTACCTTGCTTCAATCATTGCAGCTTCTTCAACAACTCTAGCTCATAGTCCACAAGAATGAACTGCTTCTTTAGTTTTTCCACCATCCAATCCCATTTGGTAATCTTTTCTTTTCCTCTTCTATTTCTCTCTAGCTGGACCTCTTTCCACCAAATACTAGCATGGCCCTTCAACTTCATTTTTGTAAACTTGACCCATTGTGGATCCTCTAGATCTTCATACTTGAAATATTCCTCCACATCATTTATCCAATCAATAAGCTCTTCCAGATTTAGATCCCCAGAATAGGTAGAAAATTCAATCTTAGGCCTCTTTCCAATCTTTGAAATGACCCACAACAACCTAACTTGTGCAGGATGTCCTACATCATCTTGTTCTTCCTCAGATAGCTCTTCTTCTTCAGCTTCATCTTCACTTTCTTCTCTTATTCTTGGCTCGTACCCTCTTCGCAAATCCTCTTACAATGTATTGATTAGCCTTTGCAGGGCTCTAAAACCCTCTTCTGTCAAAGAATTTCTCCCAGCACCACCATGGTTCCTTTGTGGAGGCATTTTTTTAGTTCTACGACAAACCCACAACCTCAATTGATTTCTATAGCAAACCCACAACTACAGGTCCTAATGCAAATTGCCTTACAATCAGCGATCTATATACACACTTAGGAACTACTACTCTGATACCACTTGATGAGGGGGTCAGTTCTAGACCACACAATAACATAGATTGCACACAAAAAATAGGAATGTTCTTTTTTTATTTGAACAACACATTACATTATAGAAACTGGAATCAAATCAAAGGATGAATCCTCAACAGGCTGCAACATATTATAGCTTCCTATCTCTAGATTTTGGAACCTTCTTACTTCTATAGCTTCAAATCAGCTAGGATTTCTATTTTCCCTCCCTTTTCTCATTGCAAGTATGTTGCTAACCAGTGTTGTCATTGATGTCAACATATCTATGTTGTCATTAGTGTCAACTGTACTCTTGTTTTGATGCTTGCTTGTAATTAATTAAGTGTTGAAGATAATAAGCACTCTTGATACAACAGAACAATCCATTATATTGCTCCGCATTTCTTGTAGAATGAATATTCTTGTCTGTGGATTGAAATTTATTTAAAGACATGTCTAAAGATGCTATGTTCCAAGTTAGAGCCTCTGGTATGAAGATTTGAGTGAGTTATGTTCACCAGAGTGAAAACTACTTTTTCTAAGTATTCAGTGGTGACAAGGAGAAAGTATTATGCTCTGTATTCCTCCACATTAAAGTTTCTCATTCTACGGTTATGGAATTAAGTTTGTATTGATGATAAATGCCTTCAACTTCAATGGTTCATGATTTGGTGGTCCACAAACAATCTTTCCTCTATGACAGTAGTTGGCAGTGTTGTTTATGTGCTCCAGTTTGAAGAATCTTCTTGACAGAGTGGTTAGAGATTGTGCGGTTGTTCCTGGTGATTATAATGTACTTGTGGATGTCTCTTGATTGTGTTCCTACTTCTGGATTGGTCTACAAAGAGAAATTTGGATCATGAATGAAGACTATTCTTAGAAGACTTAATGTTAACACTTGTCTTGGCTGACTTGGTTTTTTTCACTACATGCAGAGATGCATTGAAGATTGTGGAAGCGTATTGTGGCATGGAAGATTGCATTTGAGTCCCAGCTAAGGTGTAACATGATCTGCATACATCTTTCCCTTAGCTAATTTTGTTTAGGTCAAACCTATTTCTATGTATGTTTGTAATGCTGACCTTGGAGATTGTTCCAACAGTTAATGAATGTAATGCTGACCTTGATGTACATTTCAAGGTTGATGAATTTTATATAAAACCATGTAATGTAGTTACGAAAAAGAAGTTGTGCAAAAATGTGAAGATAAGTGTGAAGGTCTAAGGAGAGTAGAGCAAAGGTGATTTATTGTGCTTTAATGGAGCTGAACCCAGGTATGAAGTAGATGCTATCAATTAGTTCACAAATCCCTGGTAGTGAGTCGATCCTAGCAGTGAGTCCTAACATTTGAGTGAGCATTTTTAGGCAGTGAGCCTCTGATTTTCGGTATTGCTATAACTTATTTATTTCTATGGGCTAACACCCACTGTGGTTTCTCTCTTATAGGGTTTTCCACGTTAAAATTCTGGTGTCTCATGTGTTATTTTGTTGAGCTTCTTGTTTCATGCTTTCATGATTAATCTTAATAACAGTGATTATAAATTTGATGTCCTGATATTCATAAGTGGTTAAAGTTTTGTGACAACTGATTCACCCCTCCTCTCAGTTGTCCTGTGCATTTCAACATTTCAAACTCTCCACTTTCCCCCTTTTCTCCAATACCCTAAAGGATTCCCAAAAATGGTCATAAATAACACTTTTTGGTGCCTTCAAGCAAAAAATTTGAAATTTGTAACTCCCTCCAAAAATAGGTCAACTTTTGGGAGCCATAACTTTTGATCTGGGTGTCAGATTGACGAATCGTTTGATGCGTCAAAAAGATAGTGGATTCCTCTACATGCTATGAATTTTCTCTACTGATTCCACCATTTTTTGAGGTTGTACAGGGCCTCTATGTGCCTCATATCTGACTTTGAAACTTTTTCAAGGGTTTTAAAGAAATGAAAACTTTAATATCTTTCATCCCACAAGTGATCTTTGGCCAATTCCTTCAGCAGAGGTCATATTTTTCATTTCTGATGCTTTGAGTAAGTTTTTGCTTCCATACGTGCTCAAATGCAAACTTTCTAAAAATAGTAGTTGGTGATTTTTAGTAGGTTGAAAAAACTGGAGGTTCTACATCATTATTTAGGCAATTGTGTAACCAAAAACACAAAATTTGAAAAGAACAAAAAACAAAATCGTCATTTTTTGGGTGATACAAGATTTCTCTTACACCACTGGATGCTCTTGCATCATAACATTTTATTCCCCGTGTATCCATGTACCTACAAGGTAGCATGGGTCCTCTAGGAGAAACTAACATGTATCAAGAAATTGTATGGGAACAACAGAACAATCAAGCAAACCCTAATCAATCACATGCATATAAAGAACACACCAGAGATATGGAGATACTACTACTCAAGGTTGAAGACTAGCAAATCATCCTCTTCACATTCTTTTTCATCATAGGAGGAAGGAGGCTAACAAGCTAGTTGTAAGCACTAAAAATGTGCATGGGCTTGTATGAGGACCCTATGATGAGTGATAATCCTAATCACATACATGGAAGCATTTAATAAAATACCCTCTCAGTAGTACTCTTCTTGACAACACATGGATGTCAATTTATTGCTTCATTAATTCTTCATAATTCTAAGTTTTCTTCACTTTCCCCTTGTTGACATTTCTTTTTTTGCATTTCTAACCTTACCTACATAGCCGACTTTCATCATAACATAGTCATTTCACCTTTTCCATACCCTTTTCATGTGTTTCAACCCTTTAGAGGCCTCTAAATAACCTCCTAGACCAACCCCAACTTTCAGAATTGACATAGCTTTTGTCTTTTCTAGATCCCCCTATTATTTCTAGATCTCCCCTGGGTGACCCTACTAGTAAAAGGAGGGATCCTCTTTTTTTTCATATGTTTGGCCTATTTCAAAAGCCAAATGGCATCTTTAACCCTCCAAAATCATTCTCCAACCCTCATTTTTTACCAAGAAGCCCTCCTTTCTAGTTCGTCCATGGGTCTCTCTCAGGAAACCCTACTGGTAAAATGGGTGACCCTATCATATTCTCATGCGTAATTTACTCTCCAATCTAGGCCCCAAAAAGCTTTATTTTGCTGGTGTTTACATGTAATTTCAACCCTAACATAGAATGAACTATTCTTATCCCATCCATCACCTCTAATCATGCTTAATTAACTCTTTTGATCTATTCTTATCATCTCTTCAACTCATACTAACTTCATTTTCTCAATCAGTGATAAGCTTCCATAGCTTCTTCACTCCCTAATTAGCCTAGTCTTTTATTCAATCAAACTTGTTAACTCTCCAATCAAGATAGTTAACTCCCCAATCATTCCCATGTATCATGATCCATTCCATCCTATAAATACCTCCTTCCTCTAAGCATTAGAGGAGGAAAATTCAATAGTTGCAACCACTCATAAGCTTTGTGTTTGATCTCCATCAGCATCTCAATGCTCAATGCAGGATGAATGTGCATTTTCTTTTTTCTTAGTATAGATTCTCAAACTTTCTAAAGATTCTCAAATCATGCTTATGCTCTCATTTTCTCAATCCAATTCCATTATGATCAATTAGCATGCTCACATAGTGCTCAAAGCTCACTTCGAGCTCAATCAATATCAACATTAGCTTTTTCAAGCTCAAGCCAATATCAATCATTTGCTCTCTTCATCCATGCCACCAAGAGGAGGACCCCACTGCTACAAGAGGATAAAGAGGTTTATGGATACAAAGTATTCCTTAAGGTAGTGCGAAGACTCATGCATCAAGCTTATTTGAAGTTCTTTCAATGCTTTTTGTAGTAATTAGATCACAAAATTGCTCTTTAAGGGAGTGATGTATTGATTTACTCTTGATAGGATATTGTTAGCATAGCATTTTTTTCTATGCATTATATTAGTTGTTAGTTGCTTTCAATAGATTAAATTCTTTCATTAGACCATCATTTGCTTTCCATAGAGAGGAATCAAAAATAATTTCAGAAAAAACACAAAAACATAGATTAACTTGCATCAAAAAGACACGTATAGACTTGCATTCATATTTCCTTTTGTAGTAATTAGATTATTTAAGTTACAAAAAGAATAAAAAAATCACTTGCATTCATATAGTTGCATACATTTGAAAACACCAAAAAAAAAAGGAAAACTTAGAACAACTAAACCCTTGGTTTCGTCACAATGTATTGCTAAATATTCACATACAAGAGTAAACCCTTGGTTTCATCACAAGGTAAATCTTACATACAACATCACAAGTCAAACCCTAGGTCAAATTTGGTCAACTCTCTACTTCTCTGCTAAGCATACAAATGTGCTCAGGAATTAGAGGGGAGTGGGTTAGAGTGATTCTTGAGGAATTAGAAGAAATCAACCCTAGACCACAACTTAACCAAGAAAAACAACATATTCTTATGATTGTGCAACAAGACAATCAAATGCAACAATTACTTCAAGCCCACGAGGAAATATTACAATGTACTAGGTTCATTAATGAATAGAATAGATTACCCAATAGGCATTGGAATCTAAGAAAGCCAAATATAAGACACATCACAAGTGACCCTTCGGGTCATACAATTATCTCAACAACCACAACCATATAAAGGGCTCGTCAACTAAAAAACCACACAAGGACTTAGAACAAGCTAACTGCTCTCTATGACATTCTTCTCTCCTGAGAATAGAACCACCCCTAAGTCTTGCCTCCACTTGACTAGGTTTTGCCATGAGAGTGGGAGTGACTCAAAGGTCACTTGTGGCAAGGAGAGGGTTCATGTGCGAATCGAGGATGACTCACTTGTGAGTCACATTTTGAGTAACACACTAGTAAGGCCACAACTAGACTGGTATTATGAGAAGAGTTGTTACTAGAATGTGGAAAGGTGGCCATAGGAGGGATGTCCTACACAACATACTCAAGTGATGAAAGGGTCAACAATTTAGTGAAAAATAGAGATAACGAAGGTATGTCAACAATGGTATCATAGAAAGATTCCTTGGGGGAGGAAGGTAGTGGAACTATGCCTCTATAAAGGACAATTTGCAACTTCATGCACTGATATTAGGAGTAGGGGCTACAGGGGCAACAACCATAGGTAGAGGAGGGACCTCAACTAGCTCAGGGATAAAGCAAGAACCCATAAGATGGAGAGATGTTAGTCTTAGATCGATGATAGGGAGGAGTAGGGTAGTGCTCCTTCTTGCACTTTGATGGAGGATGCAGAATGTGTGTGTCTATAGTGGAAAGGTAGAGAACATCTAGGAAAATTTGGTGGTGAGTGCGTTGGAAGGGCACTAGGGTGTCTAGGGTCTCTTTATAAATGATAGAGACATTAGGCATGTTCAGGGGTTTGGAGAAGGGTGGTACATCAGGCATAATGGGAATGAGTGGTGGGTCATTAGAGGGAGCCAACATGACCTAAAATTCCTTAGCACTAGATTGTTCAAAGCCTTGAGCTAACTCATCAAAGGTGGACTCACCAACCTAAGCTCTAGCCACAACACATTAGTGATTATTATGCTCTCATGCAAGTCAATTTCATCTAGTGCGAGTTGAAGGCTTGATGGGATCTAACTATATAGATTTATTCTCTTAAACTATCACAATGATGGTGGGAGGCATAGAAGTAGCCACAAAAGGTTGGGTATCCCTAGGGGCAGATGAATATCTCTAAAATATAGGTATTTTCCCTAGATGACACGTAAGAAAGAAGGGGCAGGATTGCTAAACAGTGACAAGCAAAATAAGGAGGATCTCCCAACACAGGTTATTTCCCATTCACCATTGTAAGGGTAGGGGGAGGAGGAATAGAGACAACCACAACAAGTTGGGGGACCTTAAGAGGGAGAATTTTAGGAATAGAAAGCTTAGGTACTAGAACCATTTCAACTTTCCCTATACTTTAAGTAAGCTTTAAACAAGAAGTCTATGTGAGGTTGAAGTGGTTTTGAGGGAGTGGGCTAGAATAATCTAAAGATAATTTTCCCCAATGGCTGACAGGTCAAAATATTCTATGGGCACAGTGTAGATAACTTCATCATAAGGAAATTTTAGACATTTGTGAATCATTGAAGGGACTGTTTTCATGTTTGCAATCCTTAGCTGGTCTAATAGGACATGAAAGTGATCTAATGTAGGAATAATGTGGAACATGGCATCCAAGCATTTTGGTTGCACCTGGATGGATAATGTGATCGACCACAGAGTAGGGAGAAGCATGTCATTATGAGTCCTGACATAAATATCAAATGGGTCATATGTTTTCTTATGAAGTTGGTGCATGTATAAGAATTCTTCTATGACTATATTGATAACACTGACAAGGTCAACCAAGGCTCTATGAAGGATCATTAATTTGACTTAAGAATCAATATACAAAGGACAATTAGGCACATTAGGCATGGTTCCATTGGATGAGAATGTAATTTCAAAGTCATCGGTGGGCTCTTGTTGAGATGTTAAGGGTTGTGTCTCCACTATGCCAATTATGGCATGAAAGTGAGATGTAGAAGATTTGGTTTCTTCCTCCAACTTTGATGATGAAGCATCCAGATCCACAAACTTGGAAGAGTATGGTGGGAATTAATTTGTGAAAATCTAAAGGTTATGGTTAGGCTTCACCACTAATTTGTTTCCTTTATCAACCTCTCTAGAGACTTGGATGGTATGAGTCGATGAGGTCTTACAATAGGTGCTCGAGATGCATGCATCACTCAATATCATGTTCTGGTATTCGGTGATATTGATATAAAGCTTGTGCATAAAGTTATTTGGAAGTAACTTGTTTGGGTCAATATACCTAACAACTAGCAACTGCACTAGGTTGTGAGCTAGGAGCTGCTGCAACATCATAGAATGTAAAGAATCAAATAGTAGAGTGAATTGTCTAAACTTCTATCATGAAGTGATAAGGGTAATGGCCTCTGACACAAGAGAGGAGGTCATATTATTGCTAATGACGATAGAAGTTGTGTTCTTGAAAAAGTTGGTTGCCCTATTTTTAGAATTTTTATTTGATTATGTGAAGATGTAGCAAGATAGATGGGGTAGAAGATGTCTCAAATTGATCTAGTGATTGTTGATAGTCTTTTATGACCATACATAAATGAAGGAAGAAGAGTTAACTCATGATCAAGATCTTTTGTCTCAACACAGGTTGAATATTCCCAATGAAATATCTCTAGACATCCAAATCAAGATAGAGGATATGGGATCTATGAGAACAAATACTAATAATGAAAGATAAAATCAGTCACTTTTCTTGGGGTCCTTGTTTACAATAAACTAAGTGAAATTTATTTGAAGGCCAATGTTTATCTAAAAATATTCAAGAAATTAGTTTGCAAGCTACTAGAAAGAGTTAATAGAATGAATTGGGAGTGAGCAAAACACATCCAAAGCATTCTCTTGCAGCGAGCCTGGGAAGATTTTTTGCTAACAACTCGAATTGAAATATAAAGTTAGTGCATAGGATTGTGAATATTGAGATGTGTGTCTAGGGGTCTCCTTTTCCATTGTACTTTTCAAATGTAGGGACTTTAAAGCCAGCAAGCAAAGGGTTGGCTAGAATATGAAGTGATAATGGGCTACACATATGGTGACATGATAGACTATGTGGAAGCAATTGAAAGAGAAGAAAGTTGTTATTGAAAACCACTAACACTCTATAATAGTTGTTTAACCACAATGTATGTCATATGTAAAGGTGTTGTGGTAGCTATCATAGGACTACCAAATTATGGTATGAATGTTGTAGAATGAGTGGGAAAGGTCTACATAGCTATGGGGTATGATGTAATAGAATATCCACCAAATGATAGTGGTTGATAATGTTGAACACCTAGAATACTAAGAGGAGGGTGAATCAATATTCTCTTAAACCATTTAAACATAAAACATTTTAATCTATTTAGCATATTCAATTGTAATGAAGGAAATCAAGCATAAAACATGCAACCACAATTCATCACACATAGACACTAGGATTTTTACATGGAAAACCCAAAGAGAGAAAAACCACGGTGAGGGTTAGCTCACAATATATTATAATAAAGCAACCAGTTAAGGTTGATACAAAAGGTGCACTCACTATCCTGAAAGAAAGAGATAAAAGAGAAAGGGTGGCTCACTGCCAGGATTAAATTGATTACAATTGCATCTAACACATGCATGAAGTACAATTCCAATGAAGCTCAAAGTACAAAACAATATTCATCACTCTATTCTCAAATCTCAGGTTGCACTTCTCTGTATTCACTCAATTTGCATTCATAAGTATTTGTTGCATCACACAGATCACATGAACATTCTCTGTATCTCAAAACATCAAAAACAATCCTTTATATATATATATATATATATATATATATATATATATATATATATATATATATATATATATATATATATATCCACATCTTCCACAACATCAATTAGGTTAGCCTAATTGAGTTTAACGGTCAAAATATCAAACTGTAAACTATCATCCTCAAACCTTCATGCACATGCTTCACACCTAGATTCAAACTTTAAAACAACTTGAAATAGGTCAGGATGGACCTAAAATAGCTCCCACTTAACTCCATAAAACATATTTACTCTCTGCACAACATCAACTCCTTCAAGTCGGCTCCACTGGCAAGACAACAATATAACCTATCTATCATTTCACAAAACTATATGCGAACTTCCAAAAATATTGAAACTTGAAGTACACATGCTTTAGATATCTATAATCTTATCCTCAAATCCACACAGCAAAAAGTTCATCTGAGGTGAAAAGCGGAGTTCTCAACTTTGTCTCTAGCATAGTCAAACATTGTCAATACAAAGTGTGATACTCTGCTAACTCTATATTACTTTCTGGAGGACTTCAAAACTTGAAACTTCAGATTTACAATCTCTAAACATGTGTTTACAATACCTTACAACCATATAGATGAATACTCTATACCAGAGGAATGCGGACCATTCATTTGCTTTATACCAGACATAACTGTACTCTGTCATGCGAACTTCTAATCACATCTTTCACACCAGAGGTCATTAGTGGACAAAATTCTAGAATTAGATGTATTTGATGATCAATATCAATATGCTAGAATTGTAAGACTAGATCTTCAATGGTGGATCAATATGGACCAAAAAAATGGAACTCTGTACTCTGAATGTAGCATGCTGACACTTAGCCAAATTTCTCAACATGTCCCTTACTAGATCAAATCTCTTTGCACAGTTGTCTTCTAGGAAGAGATAGATGAACTTGAATAGAAGAGGATCAAACCCTCTTGCAAAATTCTTATCCAAACTACTCTGCACAATCTTACAATTGTTGTTTCCATCAATGACAACACTACATAACATCATGCTTTGCCTTATCTTCTGCATGCTAACATGCTCTTCGTCAATGATGTTGCCAACAATCTCCCCCTTTGGCATTGATGGAAACACATGCTGTGAAAAACCATCAAGACCAAATTCTTCAACAATCATTCTCCCCCTTTCTTTTGTACATCTTACTTTCTTCTCAAAACATTGTTTCTCTCCCCTTGAGATATATATGTCTCTCCTTTTTCACATGTCTCTCTCCCCCTTTGACATCAATGGACAAGGTTGTGCAAAATGAATTTTGTACCAAATCCCCCTTTGTCAAGTATACATGAGTATACACAAATTGTATTAACTCCCCCTAAGTAAATGATTTGTATATACACCAAAATATCAAAATTGTCTTCTAACCTTCCACATATATACACAAGAAATCAAAACTTATTGAGTCTTTGGAAAGATATCTTTGTAGATGTTCTTGAGTTGTATCAAAGCTGAGTCCCACTACACCTTAGCATAGTTCAGTATCTGTATATTCCCATTGATTTGTAATAGAAATTCCTCTACCTTATCCATAGTAGCACGAGCATCAGTCATTTTCCCAGCTTTCTTAGCTTCTCTTATTAGACCGGTCATTGAAGCCATCTTGAAACTTACAATCTCTCTTAACTGGCTCATTTGGTCCTTTATAGACTCTTTTTGACTTTGCAGCTTCTTTATGAGTGTATGAGACTTTTCTATTTCAGCTCTTAGGTTTCCCTTCAGATCTTTCAATGGATCATAAGTTCTAGAAATATTAACTAATTGAGTCTCAAGGCCTTCAATCTTGTCTTTTATTTCTTTTGCAGTTATGGGCCAAGATAAGAAAAATTGATATAGTTCATTTGCATCACTTATAACATTGTGAATATTCTTTATACTATCATCTAGCAAAATGTGTACCTTAGAACAACTATCTGATAACTCAACTAGCCTCTTGTTATCTATTTCCTCTCTCACCTTTTTCTCAGTTAATTTTTCTAAAGACTCAAAATGACTGTTGACAGTATTCATCAGATTCTTCATTTGCACTGTCGAAGTCAAAGTAACATCCCTTTTTGCTTCTAGTACCAACTTCTCAAAAAATTTCATAGCTTCCTCCATCAGTTGTTTTACTTCTACATGCAATTGTTTAATCTCTTCTTGTGTAGATGCCTAAAAGATTGTCCCAAGCTAAAGTTTTTGTAGAGGGGAAATGTTAGACAAATCAATCTAACCATCTGAAGATTGTACTTGCAATAGCTGTGGAGCGGATAAAACTTGAGATTGTCTCTGCTTGACCAAAAACTCTCTAATAGAGTCCAATGGTGAAACTCTAGAGGATCCACCAACCTTGTCTTCTTTCTTCTCTTTAGAATCTAGGGTTTGCATCATGCACTTCTCTTTCCTCAACATTTTTTGGAACAAAAGTAATATCCAAAATGCTTGTAGTCTGATCCAAAATGGCCTCATTCTATTCTTCCTTATTTTCATCTATCTTTTCTTCCTGAGACACCCTCTGATCATCAACAGTTTCAGTATTTACTGGAGGGCCATCTACATTTGTATCTCCTAAAGGTGAAGGCAATTTTTTCTCAGTCACCAAGGACTATTCAATTCCATGCTCTACATTAGCCTAATTGTCATTTTTTTCTTCTTCCTCAAAATGATATTCTTCAACTATGGCTATTTGTAACTCCTTAAGAATATTTTCTATTATTTTTAATGTATTCTTTTCCAATCTTCTTATATCCTCTTTATCATTTGTCATTAAAGTGTTTATTCTTTTCTTTGTTCTGAACTCCTTGCTCAATCTCTGTATAGCCTTTTTCTTGTCTTGTCCAGAGATGGTAGGACAAACTTTCTCAAGAGCTCTGTTTTTCATCTCAGTATCTTTACTAATTGCATCATCCCTCTTCTTTGTCAAAATTTTAGCCAAACTAGCAGGTAGTTGATCTATTATTTCAATCAAGGAAACATTAAAAGTATCTAAATGCCTGATGATTGCAATCTCAATGATTGTGTTGGTGTTTTTTAAATGCCAAAATGATCTAATTAATTACCTTGAATTTGCCTAATTCAATGGTCAGTAATCAGGAGGGATTAGCCAACGAATAGGTGAAAGTTTGCTAAACTTTTCCTCTGCACTTTGGGCTCTGTGAAACCTGGGAGGGTGTTCCCTATAATGTATCTTTAGTTACTCTTGTGTCAATTATCACATACATTGTAATTCAACAGATATATTCTCCTAAATGTTGCTTAATAGATGAAAAACTTTAAAGATCTAGAAAATCTTATAGTAGTTATCAGTCTAAAGCATGAGAGTATGATAAAACATCACTCAAACATACATTTCGATAGAAAGTAAAGATTTCGTTTGATTTTGAATGTAGATGCTATGAAAAACTAGGAAGATTGTAACATAGGCACAACTTATGGTGACCAGTGCATTATTCATTGGGTGTGAAGTCTTAAACCATGCAATTGAAAACCTATAACAACATTCTAACTATCATAATAGAGCTAATAAATGATGCATTACACCATTTAATCTCAGAAATCTAAACCAATAATACTTAATGATCCTTGCATACTTTCACATGAACCTTTATTCCTTTTTAAAGCAATTTTAACTCATTCTTTAAACAAGTGCATTAACAATGAATAAGCATTTAGAGGAAAGGCAATGAAGATGAATTGAATGATCTTTGATTCATTTTATTCATAATTCACATGAAGTATACAATGGAGAACATTGGCTTTGGAAATATACCATTTGCATTCTAGAAATGATAGTATTGTTATACAACATTAATAATCAAAAGACTCAAAACTTCAAAACCTAGAAAAGACTTAGACAAAAATTGTAATTGTGTTCTATATTACAATATCTCTTCCAAAATTAATCAACAACCCCATGCAATTAGCCCTGGATTCCCTTTTATAGAAACAAGGGAGCAAAACAAGCTTCAAGCTAATTGACACGTCACATTTTCAATTAACAAACATTTATATTTCAAAATTACAAGAGTACTCGCAAGCTCATGGAGAGAATATTCTGAGCACAATGCAGTTACAAATTTTGTAACATCTATGATGCTTTCTCAAAATATTTGAAATGGTCACTTGATGCCTTTGCCACTTCAGTTCGTCATTCTCCTTGTTGTGGACCCAAGAAAGCTGAGCTGGAAATCGAGTACAAAATCCTGGTGTACAAGATGACAAAACCCTTTTGTTGATACTCTAGAAGACCTTGAAGACTCCTGAGTGTACCAAAATGTACCAAAATTGATGCCACCTCACCATTGGAGAAGATCACAAATCAAGAATATTGTTATATCTATTATCCCATGTAGTATAATCCTCTTTTGTAGGCCAATTGAAGGCCATGAATTCATCTAGCTTAGTTCTGTAAGGACCATACTTGGTCATTATTTGATTTGCATTCTTGTCAAACTCCTTAAGGAACGCATTGGTAACAAACAAATTAGTCATACTATCCTTTAATATTGATATCTTCACATCTCCTTCTTCACAAATCAGGGTGGCCTCTGCTACAATAACAACATCCATATGAGCTCTCCATTGATCATCAGTCTTGACAACTCCTTCACTATTTAGAATGTCTGGCAAAGGCCAAGATCACTCTCATCAAACTACCTAAGAAATCCCTTGATCCTTTTCTTTAGTGGATCAACCAATCCTTGATAATCAATCTCCTCCTTCACTACCTTGTAGGTGGAAGCTATTTGCAGTGGTTTATTTTGGTCACGGGTGGATCCAATAACCATATTCTTCAAAAAACCCAATCTGGGGACGCATGCCTGCATCAATGGGAGAGTAATTGTTCTATCGTTTTCAAACATGCTTATTAAATTGAACATTAACAGATAATTGGAGTGAACACTTCTCACTCTTGTTATTTTTTTTGACAAACAAATGTCCAAAACATTAGTAACAATGAAAATGTTATTATCATTATATAATCCAAACAATTCTTCATATACCTCCATTTCCTCAATTAACTCTTCCCTACTTATTTCCTTTTTGGGAGGAGGTGATGTTGAAGTGCCTAGCCTCAGGTATGCAATTAGTACATTGTCAGGGTCATAGATTACCATTTCCATACAAGTTGGAGGGGGGAATGGGTAGGAGGACATGATGATTGCATTGGAGAAGCTGGTGGAGATGATGTAACATTATCCTGCACCTATGGCATTGCTTTCCCTGACATTAGTGATTGCAATTTATCTTTTAACAACACATTTTCCAATTTCAGCTCTGCAATCTTCTATTCATCTTTATTGTAAACCACCATCAAGTCATTATATTTCTTATTTTTAGCCTCAAATTATTCCTGCAAAGGTTCAACAGTAGCCCTGGTGAACTGGGCTACATTCACAGCCACTGTGGCTACCCCAACAACTGAGGTATTGAATACTCTTTTGACAATTAGCCCACCTCTTAAATCTGTAGATGGCTCTACAACCTTAGGCTTGTTGGTGTTTGGGGCTAATGCCCAAATGGCTAATGTGTCCCATTGTGAACTAAATACTGATCCTTGTAATGCACATGTTGCTTCCTCCTCAGTGGCAAAAACCAGAGTATCATGTCTCCTCACTGTATCAAATGCTATTGCTCATGCCAAGTCACATTCTAGCAATAGTATCACCCCACTTTTCCTTACTAGCTCTCTGCCCTCAGTCAGCGTTATGTCCTTATATTTTTCTTTCATTTCTGCAAGGACCTTTGACTCAATGACCTACCTTAGTACCTCTGGATTTTGAGTCATCATTATCTTCACATTCTCATCATACTCCTCTCTCCTTTCTCTCCAAACAAATTCATGAAACACATTAGTTTTGACAAAAGCATCGTCATCCATAAAATCTTTACAAGCCTTTTCTCTTATATCATCAACATTGTTGACCCCAGTCAGATTAGTCTTGCCCAATTTGAGCCTTTGAATTGGTAAGTTTACTTATCTTAGGGGTGAAGGCATACCCTCCATCATTTCATTTTTAGTCACAATGATTTCCTTATCTAAATCAAGAGAATAATCAACAAGTCCAACTGATGTAGCAACCCTTGCTAATTCATCTTTTCTTCTCTTAGGTGTAGACTCCCTTGGAAGTGAGTCTAACTCAATAACTTTTGGAATAGATGATCTTCAAGGTGAAGATGGTGGCAATTGTAGTGCAGGAGAAGATGCTCTTGACCCCTCTGATTGAGTAGGGTTGGCACTTGTTTGCTCCTTTCTCACTGTACTCTTCTTTCTCAAAAATATATATTACTATTTTGGTGGCTAATATGTTGGTCTCTTCTCAAGCATGGGGGGCCTTCCCTTATCATGTTCCTCAACTACAAGGGCCTTTCCTTTACCTTGTACTTCTCTTTTTTCCTTAAGGTGCCCCACCACCTTATCAAAAATCCAGAGTATTGTCTCCACTCTCAAAATATTATCATCAATATCCCCATAAACCCTTTTGAAATTAGGATCCCTATCCTATTTTGCCTTCTCCAATTTGATGAAGTCCAATCATTTCACCTTTCTCTCTTGTATTATTTGGAGATTAAAAATATTTCTCACCATATCCTCAAGAAAATAGAAGTTATGCCAAAATTTTCCTCCCTTAACCTTGTCCTTCAAGGCCACCATGAAACCCTCTGGATCATGTTTTCTTGTTCTGCAACATTTCATTCCAAGAGGTGTAATCCTTGGGACAATCTTCTTCCATCCGTCCTTAATCATGACAAAATATGAGAAGATAGTATAAGTAGGGAAAAGGGTTGCCTTCTTCATTCCAACTAAGTGGGCATCTTCAACATTTCCCAACTACCACATAATTTCAAGAAAACCAATCCTCATTGGTACATCTCTTGGAAATACATGACGTGTAACACTTGTGCCATATACTTAGAGGATGGTGCAATCAGGATATGGGATAATGTCTCCCCAGTTATGGTTGATGCCTACCTCAGGCCTCCTCTCCTTGGGTCTTATGAAATCATGCAAATCTTTAGGAATTCTTGGTGGATCCTGTTGGGACAAGAAAATTTCAAAATTTTCCTATACTTTTATCCATCCCCTGTCCAATCCAATCAGAACATTATACCACAAAATCATAATAACAGTTGATAAATTCCACAAACATAACATGATTTGTATGATAAGATCCCTACCAGAACTATTGGTCTCATCTCCCAAACCATAATCTGTAGACACCTTCAGTTCTCTGATTTCAAAAAGACCTCAATTTTTTCCTACTGACCCATGTTCCATTTGAAGCAGATTAGATGTGTATCGGCATTAAGAGTGAAGTCAGAATAAGAATTTCAAGAAGCCCTGATAAAGGAAGTTATGCCAATGACCCCTTATCGAAAAGAGAATCTCCAGTCACACCGAATTGATCAAATACAAGGACCATCGAGATGAGAAAGCATTGTCAGAAGATACTTTGAACATTCCCCTGACAGCGAAGATCACACCAATGAGGAAATTTGACAAGAGTCTTGCCGAACAACCCAAGGAACATATTGAACTATCAACTCATCGGGAAGAAATACAACATCAGAACAAAATATTTATGTTTCTCTGACCTTATGATGTCTCAGTGACCATAAAGGCAATTTCAGCTAGAGTCATACCGATATCTGTGAAGGGCATAACTCATTGGCAAAAAGGAAGCAAATTGGTGTAGGATTTTTAGGTTCTGCCGAGTGTATAGTCACAACGACAAAGGTTTTCAGTGAGATATGACTGTGGTCATTTCGATCAGGAAAGAATAGAAAGGACGGCGTTGGGGAAACAATAAGGATCAGACAAATCAAATAAGGTCATCCTGATAACATATGTTGTTTCGTTGAAAACAATAACCACACACATCGATGAGACTCTTTCCAACAAGTCACATGTGTCAGAAAGACAAATGATATCAGTATTGATTTCTTGGGTCTTACCGATTGTACTAATCAGCCCTGTAAGGAGAAATTGATAAACATTTCAGCAAGACTCATACCGATATGAATAATTAGTATTGGAGAAATTTGAAATATCAGAGTAAGAGGCTATTTTCATAACGATGGTGTAAGTCAGGCCGATAACAACTTCTATGCTCATTCTTATATTGGATAAGTATTGAAACGTCTCATCGATATAAACATACATATGCCTTCATGAAAAATAACATCGAGGAAATAAAACAAAAGGTCATAGTGATTGAGTCATCTGCAAATATTAGCGTCATAAGAAGCATTTAGATCGCATTGACATTACAAAAGTCCTATCGATGAAGGACATTATGATGATGTGACATTTCAAAACAAGTGTGGACATTAATGCACTGGAAGTATTAATTACAGGCCAAGAAGAAATCCCCTAAGAAGTCATTCTAAATTATTGCAATTGTGTTTGAAAAGAATTGTCTGAGAAAAGCACACAAGCCAGGATTTGGAGGAGAAAACAAAGGAATTCGGTGATCATCTCAGGCAATAGGTAGACACATAAAACCTCTGTGTGGTGACTTACAATTTGTATTTGCTATTCAAAATTATAACTAATGAAGATACCAGTAAAGGGCAAGGGTAGAAAAGAACAGGGTGAAACCAGTAAACCTAAGAAACAAAAACTTGATAAAGGTCCTGATGAAAAGATGAAAGAGAGAAAACTAAATCAGGATTTGATAGATCAACTGCCTGGGTCTACCTCTAAAGCCCGAAGGTCTGCACAATTCAGGGTGGAGGTGGAGAAATTAGAAGACAAATACAAATACATGGGAAATGTATGGACACCGATCAAAGGTTATGAATTATTTAAATTCCATTATGATAGGAGATTTAGAAATGTCCCAGTGTCTAATCCATGGCATTTGAATTTGGGCAAATTGGTGGTTCCAGATGTGTTTATGAATGTGGAAGTCCTAAAACTTTTGGCTAAGTATTACAATCCTAGCCTTAAAGCCATATTCAATCCACAAGGAGAGTCTATTATACATTTGTCCAAAAATGCCATTTGTGAAGTATTTGATTTGGATGACTTATGTACGCATCCCATAGTATATGAGGATTTAGACAAAGAGTACTGGAGGGTGGACACCACATACAATAGATGGAGATTACTTCTTCACAGGCCTAGGGCAGAAGGAAAAACAATACCTTTTGATGATAATGATGGACCTCCATTCCACGTGTCCTTGTTTGAACCTTATATGAAATACACCTATTATTCCATTGGCCAATTCCTAGGGTCAGAAGTTCTTGATTTCATGACAATTCCATTAATGGTGATAGCAACAGATACCTAATGTCATAATGCTAGGCAGTTTGATTATGCCTCTTATATTTTCAGGAAGATTGATTCCAGCTTAGTCACAATTAAGAACAATGCCCCAACAATTTCTTTTGCGCATTATTCAGTCCTCATGCACATGGTATTATACTATGGCCAGGAAATGGGAATATGGCCTAATGAACTCATAATTGCTCAAAGAGACAAAAAGGGACAGAAGTTGCCTATGCAGATGTGGACAAGGGTATGGGATAGTAGGTTTTCTCACTCCAGTTACATTCATTTTGAAGAATATTTTGTAAAAGTGTTATATAGATACTTTAATCATCCCTATGAATATTCATTATCAGATGAAATAAAAAGGTTCCTCAGACCAAAAGACTTTGGTGGCCCCCCAACTATCACACACAATCGAGGAGATTGGTATTGCTTTGAGGACTCAACTATGGTCAAAATTTATGGTTTTGACGATACACCATTTATACTGCCCAAGACAGTTCCTGATAGGATTGCTTACTTGGAGATAGTCAGGCAGATGAACTATTACAACATGATGAACTTAAGTGCCTATGACAAACAATCTTTCATGCCTAGTACTTTGTGTTTTGGGGATTTTATTGTGGTTTCCAAGGATGGGTATGGTCTCATCAGAGATAAATTAATGCATTACAACATGAGGTGTGTCGAGACAAGAAAAGGATTTGATCCTGAAGGCTTCATTGATTTTGTTAGAAGAAAACAAAATCTCAGTGGATACACACATTCCATATCTACATGATGATATTATTAGGAACATGGAAGAAGCCCAAGTTGAATTGGTAATTGAAAAATATAATAGAGAATTAGATGAGAAAAGTAAACAATTTCTAGAAATAGAGTTATTGTCTTCTGGTGATGAAGAATCTACAGGTGAAGAGGAGCTTCATGAACAGACAAGTAGAATCTTTAGACAAAAATGGAAGGTTATCAACTTCCTAGCAGAGAGTAGGATGAAGAGGAGCCTGGTGATGAGGATCCCAGACAGTTGGTATATGATTCTTTCATTGCAGATGATCAATTCATTTATTCTCAGGAATTTAAATCATTTTTGTATAAATATAAAGGAAAGGAACTCAGAGAATCAGTTGAAGATGTCACAGCTGATCATGAAAGACAATTGATGGATGTGTTAAAGACAATAGTAGATAATGAGTTAAGGGCTATGACTCTTAATAGAGGCAAACAGTTGCTTAGAGAAGCAGGTGTCAAGATATTTCCTAGACTTGACATAAATTCTGCATTGATATTTGATAATTTTTTGCACAATACTGATGATAAATACAAAATCACTCCTGAAGGTGTAACAAAGGTATACATGGGTACCAAGTATAACAATGATGAAAACTCACTCATGATATGGGCCCTATATCCTCCTCATAAGAAGACTGCCATCATAGATACTGAAAAGACCTTTGGGCATGTTATGAGCTTGAAAGCAGGAGAAACTGATCCTCTGATTACTGCAGATATTGGTATAAATGTTGCGAAGCTAAATAAAGCATAGGCCCAACTACTAATCAAGGAGCGAGATGCATATAAATTGAATTGTGAAAGATTAACAAAGGAAAATGATTTCCTAAAAGACACTATCAAGAATGCCTTTGGAGGATCAATTAAATTATTAACTCAAGGAGAAAGCTCACAAAGTGCTTAGTCACCATCTATTGATCAAATAGCCCAAGTTCAAATTGACACACTAGCGGCAGTACTACAGAATAGGCATATCCATATGATGCATTCGATGAATAAATTCTGGGATGTCTACTTTGAGAATCATAAGGTTATCCAAGAACATGAGAGTTTAAGTAATAGGCTCCAAGAGAAACTCCACAAGATACAGAATAAGGATACCCCTGATAGTATAGACATCTCCAGTGCCCAAGATTTGATCAAACAACATAAGAAATATCATGACCAGCTTCAAAATGATGCTGAGGAATATGTTGAGGCTTCAAAGACAGGTGTACCTATGTTGTTCAGAAATGATAAGGAGTTGAAGAGCAAAGATGAATGGACTAAAGAATGCCAGGTAATATTACAAGAGGCTCTAGAAGCTCTCAAGATAAAGACTCAGCATCCAGGGAGGCGTACAAGCATTTGGAAAAGATGGTAACGATAGATGTGATTACAAGGAATGCTATAGAATTTGTTGATACACATCAGAGCCAAAAGTACCTAGATCATGTTGCTCAGATCTACCTGTGGCTTAGTAGAGCTTAGTGTCATTATCTTTGTTTATTGTTATGTTAATCCTGTTAATTCCCATAAGACAGTTTGAAGAGTTATGTCTCTTCACAAATATTTCTATATAAGTTGGACATATGATGGTCAAGGGATGAGTAGTAGGAGATAATAGAAGAAGTCCATAATATTTTAAAAGATCATGTTACAATTATTATATTGAAGAAAATAATAGGAGATCTTTGATTTTGTGGATTTATACTAGCATCAATTGTTTGTTAAAATTATTCAGTTATTTGGTTGTATCCAGTTCAGTATTTCTTTACTATTCAGATTGATATATCAAGTATATATTAAGTTTGTTAATGCACATTTGTTGTACTTGTGTGATTTGATTAATTGGTTTCCTTAAAGATGAATTAAAATCCTTTTGGTCAGTCACAATAATCTAGAAGTATTGATTTGGATCACTAAGAAGAACCACATAATTAGGATTGGCATTTTGTCTCCAAGTTGATATTATCTGTTGTTCTTGCATAGTTCATTCAATTGGTTCCTTCAAGAAAGGATTAAAATTCCTTTTGGTGAATAACAAGAAACCTGATTGTGTCAGTTGGATTATTAAGAAGAGTCTATCAATCATTTTCCTATACGTTTATACAAATTATAAACCAAAGTATTGTGCCAAACAGTTAGAGTTATCGCCCAATATAAGCCACCGATCTTAGATTTTCATTTGCTTCCATTTACCCAACAAGGCATTGGTCTTACTCACTTCAATATTTAAATTCATTTATTAGTTCTTACCTTGATATTGCTTATACAATTTATACCAAATCATCTTTCAGATATTAGAAATAGAACTAGTTAGCAAGCTTTCATCTATTCCACACCATTTGCCTCTGTGGGTAGATCCATTAACATAGTCACAAAACTTACACTCATTTAATCTGCCTTAACTTTCAAGGTCTACCCACCTAGGTATAGCAGTACCTAAAGTGCAGGGAGTCATTAACCGTATAGGTCAACTCCGTCACGTTAGTTCAAAAACGTTGCCAATCTGATCATAGAGTCTAGCATCCTCTTAGGATTTGCAACCTGTATTTTTGAGACCTAACAAATTGGTGACTCTACTGGGGACCCAAATACAAAGAACCTTGGTAAGAGACCATTCTTTTATAGAGTCAAAAATTTCAAGAATACAAATTGGCAACTCTGCTGGCAAGAAGAACCCGAAAAGATAAACTACAACCTCTTGCTATTTACAAAAAATAGGTGGCGACTCTAAAACTTGTTATAACGGAAAGTTAGTACCAAATGAATGGTAGAAGATCCAAGACGGAAGGGAAGAAGTTACAATCATCCCCACCACTTAGAGCCCTTTCCAAGAAAAGCATAGCATCAAGTTATTTTCATCAGAGTAATAATCAGGAGGCCCAAGAGGATAATACAGAATAAACTATCATAACTCACAATAGTTTTACCCCTCTGCATGAATCAAATGAGAATTGATCTCAAATCAATGAAGTAACTAATGATATTTTGGCAAAATACAGACCTGATCCTCAAAAATAGCTTAAGTTCGAAGCATAGGCCATGAAGGAAATTGATTAAAGACAGGCTGAGTATGATTATAAAATATCACTACAGTAGCGAGAAGGGGTAAAATATGGATTCACAAATTGAGAGGTGAATAAAAGTCCAAAGGATACAAGGAACATGAATGAAATGCAATAGAATGTGCTTAAGCTCCAGGAAGAACTTGAAATGATCAAGATAGAGGAAACTAAAATGTCGTTAAAATAGGAGATTCAACAGATAAAGAATAGGACTAAAATAGCTGCCCAAAAATATATACCTCCACATAGAGGAAATGTTTTGAGGAACAAACAACAAAACTTGCACCAAAATACAGGTGGTGCTTCCAATCCACAAGCATCCGAAAGTCATATTCATCAAAATACCCTCCCGAATAATCCTAGACCACTCCTCATACATAACACCTCTCAACATATGGCTAATCCATACCCATCCCCTGGCCAATAGTATTGTAGACCATAATATCATCATATGAACCCCCACATGAACCCACAACAACAACATGCTTATCATCAGCCTCCATGCAGGTATCATTACTACCCTAACCCACCACCCATGAACGTTCCTCCACAAAACCTCACAAACATATGCAAGAAATTTGATCTGGCTGGATATCAATTGTATCCATACCCCATTGACAGTAGTTGGAGGAATATAGTTCCCAAATTTACTAGAAATGATGCAGTATCAGCTGAGGATCATATCAAAAGCTTCAATGCCTTTGTACAAGATATTAGCAAGGAATATGAACATGTTAAAATGAGATTATTCATGATGTCTCTAACTGAGGATGCAAGAGACTGGTTCAATGGCTTACCAGATGCCTCAATCAATTCCCTAATAGATTTCCATAGTCAATTTAAGGAGCAGTATGGCAATCAATATGCCCCTAAGTTTGCCCTGCATAAATTGATAAGTACCCAAAAAAACCAAAACGAGTCAGTATATGACTTTAATATGAGATTCTCCAAATTGCACAACAAAATACTACATGGATCCAAATTGACCGACCCAGCAGCATTAAGTATTTATCTGAAAGCATTTGATCCTAAGATAGGGTATGGACTAAGAAATCGGTGCCCTAGGAGCTTAGCTGAAGCACAGAAAGTAGCGTTGACTATTGAAAACAATAGAAAAGCTACAGGCATGGTCAACAAAAGAGACAATCTCAGAATTCTTCAAAGTCCAAATATTCAATAGAATAAACAAGAAAGTCAGCATAGAAATGAAAGATCTAGGTTGCATGATATGCCATATAATACAAATTGGAAGGATGGGAGACCTATTGAAAACAACAGAAAGCAACATTATGGCAGACACTTCTGATCCTCTAAAGAGAAATGGGGCACATATGGTAGAAGATAATCCCTAGTGTTTGGTGTGCAATTTACCACACTCACCTGAATATTGTGTAGTGGCTAAAACAGTACAACAGGAAGAATCATCGTATGACTATAACAGAGACAACCACACAATAAACATGATGCAAAATACACCATACTTGCTAAATGAAGACTATTCTTCTACAGAAAAAGAGGGATATGAGTATGATGTGGGGAATCAAAAACATCATATCAACATGGGAAAATAAGAAGTATTCTCAGATTAGGAGGACAGCTACAAGGGACCTACTTGTTATCATAACAAATCACCATATCATCAATGGAGAAAGCCCACTGAAAAGAAAGAGAAGTTCTTATAATAGCTACAGTAGCCCCACTGAAAAGAAAGAGAAGTTCTTATAATAGCTGCAGTAGCCCAAGCTAAAAATGCCTATAATCTAAGGAATAGGACAATAAGTACAGAACAGGGAACACCTGGGAGTGTCTTTGTAAAAGATCAAAATTACAAAAGGAATAATGCAAAGTCCTCACTTAAAGAAACAAAAAAAATTGAGCAAAATAAAACAAAAGACAAATCACCAATTCAAGAAAAAGAGCATATAAGAATAGAAAGGAATGATCATACTATAGCCCATTCATTTGACATTGCTCATGCGATATCCTAGGTGAAGATATCAGTACCACTTTTGGAAATGATGAAGATAGATAAATACAAAAGTACAGTGGTTAAACTCAATTCAAATATACCAAATCAAAAATATAAGGAATCACAGAATAAAACAAACAATGTTCAGCAAGAAACAGTCCAAGTTCTTGAAGTATATTTGGGTGATACCCTAACAAAGAACCCCTCACAAGTCAACCCTTTCTACACCACCTTATTAATCAGAAACAGGCTAGTGAGGAACTACATGATTGATTCAGGCACAACCATGAATATCATGCCAACAGCAGTCATGAAAGAACTGGGAATGTGGGTTGACACTACATTTGGTAAGTGTTATGCGATGGACAATAGGTCAATCCTAGTTGTGGGCATCATGAAGGGCGTGGAAATAAAACTAGCTTCCTACCTTGAAGCAACTTATAATATTGATATCACTATGGTTGATATTCCACCATATTATGGAATGCTCTTATCAAGACAATGGGCTATAATGGCAAGAGGGAATGTCCAATTAGATTTAGCATATGCCACAATACCAGTGGGAGGCAAAGAGATCAAGTTGTGTAGGGAGCCAAGATATGAGAACATCATAGAATGCCTAGATCAAAATCAAATAAATCTATTCTGTGATACAAATTTGGGGACCTTCAAAATTGAAACAAATCAGCTAGAGTTGCAAAATACTGATCCAATGTATCTAGAATCTAAGAAAGAGGAAAATGATGTGTGTAAAATGTATTTTGATGGTGCATGTAGCAAAATGCAAAATGGGGCAGGAGTACAATTTATTTCACCAACAGGTAAAACTTTCAATTACTCATTCTTATTGACATTTGAATGCACAAACAATGTAGTAGAATATGAGGCTCTGCTCATTGGTTTAAATATTTCCATCAAGCATAAGATAAAAAATCTAGCTGTATACAGGGATTTAGAATTAGTTACCTCTCAAGTAAAAGGGAAATATTTATCCAAAAACAAGAGGTTGAAGCAATATAGAAATGTTGTCTAGGATGATGTTGAGTTGTTTGATGCCTTCTCAATCAACTGGATTGATAGATCAAAAAATATTATGGCAGATTTTCTAGCGAACATTGCATTGAAAAGGGATGATATCACATTGGTGGGTATTACAAAAATTGAATTCAAAACTAGACCCGCTATTCTAGATAATGTCCATAACTAGCAAGTATTTAATAATGACACCGATATAATCAAATTCTTACATTGTATCGATCACTATGAAGACTAAGAGATTGATTTCAATGTGTTTGTGGAGGAACATAATGGAAAAGAAACTCTCTTTGGTCAAGAGACAGTTTAGCTAAAAATAAACAAAATACCTAAGGGATTCATAGCATTGGATAAAGTGTTTGATGGATGTGACAGATTTAAAATAAAAGACACACCCATAGTACAAAATGATCTTGAAGAGATTAATCTAGGGATGTAGGCAGCCCCAAAGAATGTATACATTGGAAAGAAGTTGAATCCCAAAATCAAGAGCATGCTCATCAACTTGCTCAGAAAGTATAGACATGTGTTTGCATGGTCATATGATGACTTGAAAACATATAGGGAGGATCTTTTTCAGCATGAAATACCATTAAAGTCAGATGCTAAACCATTCAAGCAAAAGTAGAGGCCTATTAATCCCACACTGGCCCTTAAAATGTTTGAAGAACTCACAAAGCTAAGGGATGGAGCTATTATCAAACCCATTAGACACTCTTCTTGGGTTTCTAATTTGGTGCCTTTCAAAAAGAAAAATGGTGATATTAGATTATGTGTGGACTTCAGGAATCTAAATAAATCCTCTCTTAAGGATAACTATCCCCTTCCTAACATGGAAGCAGTATTCAAAAAGTCATAGGGTGTGAACTATTATCCATGATGGATGGTTTCTCAGGATATAATCAGGTGAAAGTCAAAGAATCAGTACAATATAAGACTGCATTCACCACACCATGGGGAACGTATGTGTATTTAAGAATGCCATTTGGACTCACGAATGTTGGAGCAACATTCCAAAGGGCGATGGATGTGGCCTTTGCAGAACTGATTAACGAAATCATGGTAGCATATTAGGATGACATGACAACATATTCCAAAAGGGCTGAAGATCATTGTACACACTTAGAGAAAATTTTTATTAAAGCCTTAGAATATGGAATTTTGTTGAATCCTAAGAAGTGCCATTTTGCAGTAACAAAGGGCAAGTTGCTTGGTCACATAGTCTCAAAAGATGGAGTAAGAATAGATCCTGAAAGAGTAAGAGCCATTGACCAAGTTCCCATTCCCAAGAATGTGAAAGCTATACAATTATTCTTTGGCCAAATTAAATTTGTTAGGAGATTCATATCAAATTTTGTAGAGATTGGTAATCCCATATCAAGAATGTTAAAGAAGAATATAGAAGTGAACTAGACAATGGAAACATTAGAGGCATTTGCTACCATTAAGAAGGCAATCAAGGAAGCCCAGTTCTGATATCTCCTGACTTTAGTAAACCACTTCAGCTATTCTCATTTGCCTCACACCATACAGTTGCAGCAGTAATGTTACAGAAAAATAATGAGGGACATGAACAACCCATTTCATTTTCTAGCAAGTCTCTTCAAAATGCAAAGTTAAAATATGACATAGTTGAGAAACAGGCGTATGCATTAGTGAAAGTGGTCAAAGCTTTTAGGCCATACTTGGTGGGAGCTGAAATAATAGCATATGTGCCTAATGCTGCAGTGAAAGATGTATTAGTTCAAACTGAGGTCACGGGTAGAAGGTGCAGATGGATTAATAAAATTCAGGAGTTTAATATTGAAATCTAAATCACCAAACTAGTAAGAGGACAGGGTCTTGCTAGACTAATGGCCAAAAATAATCTTGAGGCTTCTCAGATATGTAATATTGATGATGTTAATAACATGATTTCTAGAATTGAGCATAATCCATGGTATACTGATATCATATATTATATAAAACATATGAAGTGTCTTGAAGGATATGATGATAACAAGAAAAGGACACTTAAATTATAGGCTTCAAAGTATGTGTTTATCAATGTGGATCTTTATTGGAAGAATAGGGATGGTATTTTGCTACTATGCCTAGATGAACATCAGTCAAAACATGTCCTGAAAGAGTTGCATGAAGGAGTGTGTGGAGGACACTTCTCAGCAAAAACTACAGCTCACAAGATCCTGAGGGCTGGATACTATTGGCCTAGAGTTTTCAATGATTCATATCATTATACAAGAAAATGTGAGGCATGCCAAAAAAATTTAGGAAAATTAAAATATCAAGGAGCATTACCCTTGAAACCTATGCAGGTGGAAGTTCCATTCCATCAATGGGGAATTGACTTCATAGGAGAGATTGCAAAAAAGTCAAGCAGAGGACACAAATAGATTTTAGTGGCAATGGAATACTTCACAAAATGGGTGGAAGCAATCCCAACTAAACAAGCAACGAGTAAAGTGGTGACCAATTTTTAATGGAAAACATTATATTTACATTTGGCACACTAGTGATGTTGATTACAGACAACAGAATGTGCTTTAGGTCTGACGAGTTCAAAAATTTATGTAATATATATGGCATCACTGTGTCTTATGCTACCCCTTATCACCCACAAGCGAATGGCCAAGCAGAATCTAGTAATAAAAATCTTTTGAAAATTATAAAAAGAATGTTGGAAGGAAACAAAAAAGCATGGGATTCAAAGTTGAGAATGGTTGTGTGGTCTGATAGGATTACTGTGAAGAGAGCAATTGGAAGATCCCCTTTTGAATTGGTGTATGGAATACAAGCAAGCAATGCCATTAGAAAATCTTCTACCAATTTACAAATTTGTTCTTCAAGAGGATTTTGGCATTCCTAAACCAATGGAGGAAAGAATAGAACATCTTGTAGAACTTGATGAAACAAGGAGAATGGCTAAAAAGCAGAACATCAAGTTGCAATCACAAGTAAAATACCTTT
Source organism: Cunninghamia lanceolata (assembly GCA_027924645.1). Taxonomy (NCBI): domain Eukaryota; kingdom Viridiplantae; phylum Streptophyta; class Pinopsida; order Cupressales; family Cupressaceae; genus Cunninghamia; species Cunninghamia lanceolata. The sequence continues at coordinate 5,055,692 of BSBN01000123.1, forward strand.
TTGACAAGAAAGAATGGCTCAAAAGTAGAACATCAAGTTGCAATCACAAGTAAAATACCTTTTTGACAAGAAATCCAAGGATAGAAAATTTGAGATAGATGACTTGGTATTGATGTGGAATGCTAGATGCCAAGAGAAAGGAAAGCATGGAAAGTTTGAAGCCTTGTGGTTGGGTCCTTTTGTTGTCATTGGCAAAGGAGGAGAAGATTCTTACTATTTGTAAAATATGTCTGGAGAAGAGCAGGAACTGCCAGTGCATGGACAGTTTCTAAAACCTTTCTTTTCATGAAAGCATCAAAATCATGCACAAAGAGAGATAAGTGTTTCCAGTGCATGGAAAACTCTTAAATAATTCTCAAAGTACTCCTATTCCATGCACAATAGTTTAGGGAAATCAAGAGATATTAGGATCATCCCTATTTTACATCCTTGTCACTTCCAACGCCAATTCTCATTTCATCCATGTATATTCCTAAAATCTTGTAAGATTGTCATCCCCAACAAATAAAATACCTGGTCTACTCTCCCAGAGATCTAAATTCTTGTTATACTCGCAAGGGGTATACATCCCAGATAAAGCCACTATTGGGACAGGAAAATTTCAAAATTTTCCTATACTTTTATCCATCCCTTGTCCAACCAAATTAGAACATTATACCCCCAAAATCATAATAACAGTCGATAAATTCAACAAACATAACATGATTTGTATGATAAGATCCCTACCATAACTATTGGTCTCACCTCCAAAACCATAATATGTAAAAACCTTCAGTTCTCTAATTTTGACAAGACCTTAGATTTTTCATACTGACTCATGTTCCATTTGAAGCAGATTAGATGTGTATCAACATTAAGAGTGAAGTCGGAATAAGAATTTCAAGAAGCCTTGATAAAGGAAGTTATGCCGATGAGCCCTTATTGGAAAGAGAATCTCCAGTCACACCGAATTGATCATATACAAGGACCATCAGGATGAGAAAGCATTGTCGGAAGATACTCTAAACATTCCCCCAACAGTGAAGATCACACCGATGAGGAAATTTGACAAGAGTCATGTCGAACAACTCAAGGAACAGATTGAACTATCGACTCATCAGGAAGAAATACAACATCGGAACAAAAAATTTATGTTTCTCCAACCTTATGATGTCTCAGCGACCATAAAGGCAATTTCGGCTAGAGTCATACCGATATATGTGAAGAGTATATCTCATCGGCAAAAAGAAAGCAAATTGGTGTAGGATTTTTAGGTCATGCCAAGTCTATAGTCACAACGACAAAGGATTTCAGTGAGATATGACTGTGGTCATTCCGATGAGGAAAGAATAGAAAGGACGGTGTTGGGGAAACAATAAGGATCAGATAAATCAAATAAGGTCATCCTGATAACATATGTTGTTCCAATGAAAACAATAACCACACACATTGATGAGACTCTTTCTGACAGGTCACATGTGTCGGAAAGACAAATGATATCGGTATCGATTTCTTGGGTCTTACCGATTACACTAATCAGCCTTGTAAGGAGAAATTGATAAATATTTCAGCAAGACTCATACCGATATGAATAATTAGTATCGAAGAGATTTGAAATATCAGAGTAAGAAGTTGTTTTCATAACAATGGTGTAAGTCAGGCCGATAACAACTTCTATGCTCATTCTTATATTGGATAAGTATTGAAACATCTCGTCGACATAAACATACATATGCCTTCATGAAAAGTAACATCGAGGAAATAAAACAAAAGGTCACAATGATTGAGTCATCTGTAAATATTAGTGCCATAAGAAGCATTTAGATTGCAATGACATTACAAAAGTCCTGCCAATGAAGGATGTTATGATGATGTGACATTTCAAAACAAGTGTGGACATTAATGCACTGGGAGTATTAATTATAGGCTGAGAAGAAATTCCCTAAGAAGTCATTCTAAATTATTGCAATTGTGTTCGGAAAGGATTGTCTGAGAAAAGCACGCAAGCTAGGATTTGGAGGAGAAAACAAAGGAATTCAGTGATCATCTCAAGCAACAGGTAGACACATAAAACCTCTGTGTGGTGACTTACAATTTGTATTTGCTATTCAGAATTATAACTAATGGAGACACCAGTAAAGGGCAAGGATAGAAAACAACAGGGTGAAACCAGTAAACCTAAGAAACAAAAAACTGATAAAGGTCCTAATGAAAAGATGAAAGAGAGAAAACTAAATTAGGATTTGATAGATCAACTGCCTGGGTCTACCCCTAAAGCTTGAAGGTCTGCACAACTCAGGGTGGAGGTGGAGAAATTAGAAGACAAATACAAATACATGTGAAATGTATGGACACCGATTAGAGGTTATGAATTGTTTAAATTCCATTATGATAGGAGATTTAGAAATGTCCTAGTGTCTAATCCATGGCATTTGAATTTGGGAAAATTGGTGGTCCCAGATGTGTTTGTGAATGTGGAAGTCCTAAAAATTTTGGCTAAGTATTACAATCCCAGCCTCAAAGCCATATGCAATCCACAAGGAGAGCCTATTATACATTTGTCCAAAAATGCCATCTGTGAAGTATTTGATTTGGATGACTTATGTATGCATCCCATAGTATATAAGGATTTAGACAAAGAGTACTGGAGGATGGACACCACATACAATGGATGGAGATTACTTCTTCACAGGCCTAGGGCAGAAGGAAAAACAATACCTTTTGATGATAATGATGGACCTCCATTCTACGTGTCCTTGTTTGAACCTTATATGAAATACACCTATTATTCCATTGGCCAAGTCCTAGGGTCAGAAGTTCTTGATTTCATGACAATTCCATTACTGGTGATAGCAACAGATATCCAATGTCATAATGCTAGGCAATTTGATTATGCCGCTTATATTTTTAGGAAGATTGATTCCAACTTAGTCGCAATTAAGAACAACACCCCAACAATTTCTTTTGGGCATTATTCACTCCTCATGCACATGGTATTATATTATGGCCAGGAAATGGGAGTATGGCCAAATGAACTCAGAATTGCTCAAAGAGACAAAAAGGGACAAAAGTTGCCTATGAAGATGCGGACAAGGGTATGGGATAGTAGGTTTGCCCACTCCAGTTACATTCATTTTGAAGAATATTTTGTAAAAGTGTTATATAGATACTTTAATAATCCCTGCAAATATTCATTGTCAGATGAAATAAAAAGGTTCCTCAAACCAAAAGACTTTGGTGGCCCCCCAACTGTCACACACAATTGGGGAGATTGGTATTGCTTTGAGGACTCAACTATGGTCAAAATTTATGGTTTTGAAGTTACCCCATTTATACTGGCCAAGATAGTTCCTGATAGGATTGCTTACTTGGAGATAGTCAGGCAAATGAACTATTCCAACATGATGAACTTAAGTCCCTATGAAAAACAATCCTTCATGCCTAGTACTCTATGTTTTGGGGATTTTATTGTGGTTTCCAAGGATGGGTATGGTCTCATCAGAGATAAATTAATGCATTACAACATGAGGTGTGCCAAGACAAGAAAAGGATTTGATCCTGAAGGCTTCATTAATTTTTCTAGAAGAAAACAAAATCTCAGTGGATACACACAGTCCATATCTACATGATGATATTATTAGGAACATGGAAGAAGATGAAGTTGAATTGGTAATTGAAAAATATAATAGAGAATTAGATGAGAAAAGTAAACAATTTCTAGAAATAGAGTTATTGTCTTCTGGTGATGAAGAATCTGCAGGTGAAGAGGAGCTTCATGAATAGACAAGTAGAATCTTTAGACAAAAAATGGAAGGTTATCAACTTCCTAGTAGAGAGCAGGATGAAGAGGAGCCTGGTGATGAGGATCCCAGATAGTTCGCATATGATTCTTTCATTGCAGATGACCAATTCATTCATTCTCAGGAATTTAAATCATTTTTGTATAAATATAAAGGAAAGTAACTCAGAGAATTAGTTGAAGATGTCATAGCTGATAATGAAAGATAATTGATGGATGTGTTAAAGACAATAGTAGATAATGAATTAATGGCTATGCCTCCTAACAGAGGCAGACAATTGCTTAGAGAAGCAGGTGTCATGATATTTCTTGGACTTGACATATATTATGCCTTGATATTTGATAGTTTTTTGCACAGTACACAAACTCACTCCTGAAGGTGTAACAGAGGTATACATGGGTACCAAGTATAACAATGATGAAAACTCACTCATGATATGGGCCCTATATCCTCCTCATAAGAAGACTACCATCATAGATACTGAAAAGACCTTTGGGCATGTTATGAGTTTGAAAGTAGGAGAAACTGATCCTCTGATTACTACAGATATTGGTATAAATGTTGTAAAGATGAATAAAGCACGGGTTCAACTGCTAACCAAGGAGCGAGATGCATATAAATTGAATTGTGAAAGATTAACAAAGGAAAATGATTTCCTAAAAGACACTGTCAAGAATGCCTTTGGAGGATCAATTAAAAGATTAACTCAAGGAGAAAGCTCACAAAGTGCTCAGTCACCATCTATTGAACAAATAGCCCAGGTTCAAATTGACACACTAGCGGCAGTACTACAAAATAGGCATATCTATATGATGCATTAGATGAATAAATTCTGGGATATGTACTCTGAGAATCATAAGGTTATCCAAGAACATGAGAGTTTAAGTAATAGGCTTCAAGAGAAACTCCACGAGATACAGAGTAAGAATACCCCTGATAGTACAGGCATCTCTAGTGCCCAAGATTTGATTGAACAACATAATAAATATCATGACCAACTTCAAAATGATGCTAAGGAATATGTTGAGGCTTCAAAGATAGGTGTACCTATGTTGTTCAGAAATGATAAGGAGTTCAAGAGCAAATATGAATGGACTAAAGAATGCCAAGTAATATTACAAGAGGCTCTAGAAGATCTCAAATATAAAGACTCAGCATCCGAGGAGGCCTACAAGCATTTGGAAAAGATGGTAACGATAGATGTGATTACAAGGAATGCTATAGAATTTGCTAATACACATCAGAACCAAAAGTACCTAGATCATGTTGCTCAGATCTACCTGTGGCTTAGCAGAGCTTAGTTTCATTATCTTTGTTTATTATTATGTTAATCCTGTTAATTCTCAAAAAACATTTTGAAGAGTTGTCTCTTCACAAATATTTCTATATAAGTTGGACATATGATGGTCAAGGGATGAGTAGTAGGAGATAATAGAAGAAGTCCATGATATTTTAAAAGACCATGTTGCAAGTATTATATTGAAGAAGTTAATAGGAGATCTTTGATTCTATGGCTTTATACTGGCATCAATTGTTTGCTGAAATTATTTAGTTATTTGGTTGTCTCTTATTCAGTATTTCTTTATTATTCAAATTGATATATCAAGTATATATTAAGTTTGTCAATGCACATTTGTTGTACTTGTGTGATTTGATTAATTGGTTTCCTTAAAGAGGAATTAAAATCCTTCTAGTCAGTCACAATAATATGGAAGTATTGATTTGGATCACTAAGAAGAACCACATAATTAGGATTGGCATTCTATCTCCAAGTTGATATTATTTGTTGTTCTTGCATAGTTCATTCAATTGGTTCCTTCAAGAAAGGATTAAAATTCCTTCTGGTGAATAACAAGAAACTTGATTGTGTCGGTTGGATTATTAAGAAGAGTCTATCAATCATTTTCCTGCATGTTTACACAAGTTATAAACCAAAGTATTGTGCCAAACAGTTAGAGTTATCACCCAATATAAGTCACTGGTCTTAGATTTTCATTTGACTCTGTTTACCCAACAAGGCACTGGTTTTACTCACTTCAATATTTAAATTCATTCATTAGTTCTTACCTTGATATTGCTTATACAATTTATACCAAATCATCTTTCAGATATTATAAATAGAACTAGTTAGCAAGCTTTCATCTATTCCACACCATTTGCCACTGTGGGTAGATCCATTAACATAGTCACAAAACTTACACTCATTTAATCTGCCTTAACTTTCAAGGTCTACCCGCCTAGGTATAGCAGTACCTAAAGTACAGGGAGTCATTAACCCTATAGGTTAACTCCATCGCGTTAGTTCAAAAACGTTGCCAATCTGATCATAGAGTCTGGCATCCTCTTAGGATTTGTAACCTGCATTTTTGAGACCTAACAGATCCATCACCAAGAAACCTCTCAACTTAGAAGAAAACACAATGGAAAAAATAAAAAAAATTGGAGTCTTGGTCATGCATATCCAACAGGTGAGTCAATTCTTGGACATGGAGATCATCACCATTCTCACCCTTCATATCCAACTTCATGTCTTGTCCAAAATACTCGACGCCTTTGTATAAGATCATGTGAATTAAAAATGAGTACCACCAAAATCTAACACCAGTCTCACTTGCCTTGAGGGCAATCAACCCAGTGTGAATTTTGTCTTATAGATAGGTTGCAAAGTCATACAATTTATTAACCATTACATAATGAATGTTTGCTGCCATGTACATTAAGGCTACTGGCATCCATGTGGGAGGGTCAAACCTAAAATCTGACATAGAGCATAAAAAGTTCTCTGAAAATAGAACTCAAACTTGTCAACTAGGAAGGGCTCCTTATTTGATGAATTTAGTTGGATCTTGCTCCTCCCCTTCCCTCTCCCCATGAAATTGGTCAAAAGTGTAACCTTGAAAGTTACTTTTATCTTTTCATATTCTGCCTTTAGTGCCTTCAGATTAATTAACTCCTTGGCCACAAGATTCAATTTAAAAACATCAATAAACACTGCCTAGGTGATGTCAACCATCTTCACACCTGAATGTGTCCTTATAACTTAAACATTAGGGTCATAGTTAGCTGATATGGCTTTCAGGAGGTCAATGTCAAGGTAAACATTGGGAACCAGTTTTCCCATATCTAACCTCCATGAATTGTAAATTGGGACCTCAGAATTCCTCTTCCCAAACAAATAGGTGAAGAGAGTCCATCCAACGACTGGTAGTGTGGCATCCTTAATGGGATATTATCAATCGACAATGCCATCTCATGTTCCAAGGCCTTGGAACATAGTCTTACCTATACATTTATCATTAGTGGAATTGGGCAATTGGTCTAATATGTCTTGGAAAAGGGGTCATTTTTTGGAATTAAAACCAGAGGGCTGGACTCTTGGGGGTGCTATTGCAATGAAAGATGATGCAAACTAGGGGTTTATAAGTGTAACTAGGGTTCGATACAAATGTAGGAAAATAAGGCAAACTCAAAGCAATTAAGAAGCATTAGATGAATGTCAAACCTTAAAAGAATCCCTAGCAATCAATTTGACACACAAAACTAGCAAATGCATATAATTTCACTAGAAATTTAGCACAAAAAAGGGGACAATATTACTTACAGGTGCCTAAACTCTCAAAAACCCTAATTTTGGATGCTAGGAACTTGAAATACACTGCTACATATCTCCAAATGCTTTATAATGCTTTTGTGAATCAAATTATGCTTTCAATCCTACTTTTATAGCAAGAAAAACCCTTCAATTCAGCAAGAGAACATCACATTCACCATTATTGTTCGCTCGCGTGAACTAGAATGACTCAATCAACCCTGTTAGCAACTTTGAATTTTAGCTGTTGATCCTCTAGTGAGTTGGATCTTGGATGCATTAGATGGAACCATGTGGCATTTGCCTGTTATCCTACATCGTATCAACATCTACAGATAGATTCCCCACGAGCTGGCAGAGAATGGTTAGGATTTAATCCTTAGAAACAATTTAGACCCTTAGATCATGGGCCCACCATCAATGCCACCTTAGAAATTGCATACAAATATATGCCACGCAGCGCATGCCCACTATCCTGCATAGCTTTTTTATTGAATATTTTAATGGCGCGGGCTAGCGGACAACCAAAAAAAAATGATTTGTGGGACCATGCCACTCAAAACTTAGGGTGATTTGAAGCACGTGCCTTAAGTTGCAACTTAAAAGGGGACATCCTAGGTACTTTAATAAAATATATTGACCCCGCCCGATGTGCACATATAAAATATCAAAACATTCACTTGCTCAGACTTAGGACATCAGGCAAAAATTAAAAAGTGTGTGCGACCAAATGTTTTGCTAGGAACAAGGGGCCAACTTACCAATGGTGCCAATGACTTAAGTTATAACTTAAGCGACTAAGAAAAAGTGAACACAAGTCAATGATGAATTAAAAGAAAGTTAGGGCTTTTTCATAAATAGGGTTTTAGACCTAAGATTAAACCCTAGCAGATGGAAAATGAAACTCTAACCCTCGAGGGACCAATGGATGACCAAAATTTTCAAATGTGATCATAGAACCACTACAAATTTTTAAAGTCCTATTAGTGGCTCCAGTTGGGGACGTTTGTTCAGCATGAACAGAGTGAGATCTTAGAATTTCCTGGTAGAGTAGACCACACAGAATGCAGACAAAACCCAAAAGACCATAGGACTACCCGGACAAGGCAGAGAAGACCAAACCAGACTAGAACACACCAACCCTTTTTACAAACCTATACATAGAAATACAATGTACATGGAAGATAACATACCTCAAGCAAAGTATGGCTTCAAGAATTGTCCATGTACTGGCAATTCAAGAAGTTCACCGATCAAATTTTGCAAGTAATAGGAATCCTCCCCATGTGTGTTGCTGATTAGATATGGTCCTAACCAGAGAGCATCAAATTTACCATTCTTCCCTGTTTCTTGTGCTCTTGCATTCCACACCATATCACCAACTTCAAACTTCCTAAAGGAAGACTTCTTGTCACACATAGCATCAATATTTTATGTTATGTTATGTTTTGTTGTGTTGTTCTTCTTATTTCATCAAGTTCCACCAGAGCATTGATCCTTATTTGCATTTCATTTGGGATATCATCCACATACTCTTGCATGAATTTGTACATTTGTAGCATATTGTTAGTAGGCATCATATCCTCAAGCCCATAAACTAATTCATATGGTGACTACACTATTGCCTTATTTATAGTTACTCTATCAGCCCACAGAGCTGGATTTAACTTGGAGTCCCAAGCCCTCTTGTTCTTCTCTAGCACTCTCTTGATAATCTTCATGAGACTCTTGTTACTGGACTCAACTTGTCCATTTCCTTGAGGATGGTAAGGGGATGAATATGAGATGGAAATCCCATATTTGTTGCAAAAGTCAACAAAATCTTCTGACCGAAAGCACATAGCATTATCAGTTACAATTTTCTCTAGTACACCAAACTTGATCAGGATATTGTTCATTAAAAAGTCAGTAACCACCTTACTTGTGACCTTTTTTGTGGGAATGGCCTCTATCCACTTCGTAAAGTAATCAGCAACTACTAGTATCCATGAGTGTCCTCCACTTGACTTCTTTGCAATCTCACCAATGAAGTCAATCCCCCATTGTTGAAATGGTGCCTGCACTGAAACTGGCCTAAGAGGTAAATTTCCAAAAAAAATCAACTTACTAGCAAACCTTTGGCATGCATCACATGCCCTTACCCTTCTTTGTGCATCCTTGAAAAGTGTTGTCCACCAAAACCGTACCCTCAAGATCTTGTGAGGAGTAGTCTTGGCCATGTAATGACCACCACACACACCATTATGCATCTCATCTAAGAGCTCTTAAGCTTTCTTTCCATCCACACACTTGAGCAATACTCCATTCATATTTCTCCACCATAGTTCATTATCAATGATTGCATATTTGATGGCTTGGAGCTTGAGTGTCCTTTTTTCACTATATGTCATCCCCTCAGGGCATGACAAATTTTGCAAATAGTGTACAATATGTTTGTACCACCCAGAAGTTTGCATATCACAAATAGGATATACATCAACATATTCAACATTGTTTATCTGATTGGCCTCTAAATTTGACTCAGCCATTAACTTTGCCAATCCTTGTCCTCTTACAAGCTTTGTAATTTCAATGTCAATGTTGAACTCTTGGGTGATGATATCCAAAGTTTTCCTTTTAATAGGGTACTCCTAATCTAGAGGTCCTTATGTGAAAGAAGAGGGTTGTGCAACACTTCAAACAATAATAGCACACATGACAATGACACAATGAATACCAGTACCACATGTAGTGGTAATGGTGTTGATGAGATGCTCTTAAGTGGAGATATGGAGATAGAAGAAAATGAAGAACATGATCAGGATGACACTAGATATCATGGTCAAAGGGAGGAGAATCAAGATGATGAGATGATTTGGCAATTTAAATGGATTTAGCAGTTACTGGGTATTTATATTGTATTTCATGTTCCAAACTCCAAAATGTTGTTGATGACATTTTATATGTCTCTCAGTGATGTACATTCTTCATTTTTTATATAAAAAATTAATATTTTTATATTATTATTGTGTGATATTGATAAGTTTTACAAGCATTAAACTAAATGCAAAGTAATTTTTCTTCTCTATAACCACATTAGTGTTTCATTTGTTTTCCTTTATTGAATTGCATAGTAATCAATAATAGTAGCATATTAATATACAACATTAGAAAATATTTAATGTGTATGTAGAAACCAGAGTTTTCCTAAAGTAGGTAATTAAATAATACAGATAATTTGAACACATAAATGGATTTCAGTGTTATATTGATTTTCAAATGAATATCCGAAGGAATAAATTGAAGTATTACATTTACAATGTACAATAACTTGCTCGAAACCAACTCTGCATAATGCTCTATTGAAAACACGTATTCCTAAATCATTTTATCAACTTTTGTAGAGTGCTCCACTCGTCATCTGATGGAAGTGCAATTTTTCTTAACCCATGGTTACTGAGTTGTAAGTGTGCTAACATTTTATAATTGATATAGTTACTTGACTTGAATGTATCACTCAAAGTTGCATTCAAGGTTATCAGTGGTACGATAGAATCCAAAAAGTTTGCCTCATCAAGATTTTGAGGAAACTGGTCCTTATCCAACTTCATTTTATCCTCCATATTCTTTTTGAAAGTAGTATTTCCAATGTATCGGTATGATGGGTCAAAAGCCACTGGAAAACCAAGCTTTTTGAAGTATTCTTCCTTTGTTTGCAACTTCTTTGTCAATAATGTAGCTTGTTCTAAAAGATCTTGGGCTTGTTCCATATTCATACATTTTTCAATAATAGATGAGGCCTTTATTGTGGCATCAATACGATTCTAAATTTTGTTGGATTCAAATTCTTTGCCACTAGATATGTAGATTGATTGCAAAATTTTGTTTGCATCTAACTGTCTTGAAGTTGCCATGTCTCCATTTTGAGCAATGTATTATTGGAGTGTATTACTACATAATACTAGATCATCAATGAATTCAAACATTTTAGACAAATCATCAATCCTCTTCATTATTTTCTCCCAAATGTTATGTTTTATATAAACCATTGTGTTTCTATAAAATTCAGATACTTTGTTTTGGGGGGATTTTATTTAATTTTCTGCATTCTTCAATTTTATTGCAAATTTTTAGAGTTCACTCTCTCTCTCTCTCTCCACATTTTCTTCCCATAGCTATCCTTCTTTTTCTGCTTCCTGCAGTTTGACATTGGCTTCAATCAAGGATTGTTTAGATAATTTTATAAATTGGATTTTTCAATATCATAATTTGTTTTACTTTCACGTAACATTTTCTTTAATTTATTCACTTCACTTGTAGATGTAGAGTCAAAAAATTTTATCCTTTTCCCTAATTATTTGGTCTTGCTCTCTGTTGCTTTCCTCTTAGATTTTTCATTTGCTATGTCTGCCTATAAATTTTCTATGTGACTCTGCAACTTGTTACATAAATCACAAAGTCAAATGAAAATGAGAAATATGAATGGAACTAACATCATTAAATATATTTTCCTTCTGTTGTAAGTCAATTATTGGAACATGTGACCTATCTATATTACAACTTTAGTTTTTAGACAATATATTCAACAAGGTTACCAAGAAATTAAAAACAACCATACTTTTTTTATCTCTTGCTTTAGCAATGATGTGTACACCCTTCACTGTTCCTTTTTGATACATTAATTTTGTCAGAATTTTTAATTCCAGAAAAATCCACTTTGATGGTGCTCACCTCATAGTCAAAGTGTTGCATCTGGTCCTCTAGTTTATCTTGAACTTTGGGCACAATAATCATGTAATCCATTTTTTGGTTTTTGGGTCAAATGTCGACAATACCCTCGTTGTTGTAGGCTCTAAAGTTGCAGTAGTCTCTATCTCTAACACTTGCTTCTTGTGTCTTTTAGATATTTTTGATTTCTTTTCAAACTCATCTTTGTAATTGGAATATATGACACTTGACATAACTTTGAATGGTAAAGGAGTAGTTGTAGTGTTGGCAGCATCTCTAATTAATTAAGGCTAAGGATTAGCCATTCCTATCCCAGTCACACTATCGATAGGAGGGGGGGTGCCTTCTAGAAATAATTACTTTGATGTGGATGTGGAATCAAAACTTATGCAGAGCTCCAAGGGATTTGGTTAAATTTGTGAAACTCCACAATCACCTACCTCCTTAGGGCCAAAGTTTCTCTCTATCAGCAAGAGAACTCTATTTTCCTTCCGACATACTTTATCGGTAAGATAATGCTCATCAGAATCTTTGAAATCTGTCACTCCGAGTCTTTGTTCATTCCGACGCCACTGTCGGCAAGAAACCTTCTGTGTCTTCCCAAAGTCCACTATCGGTGACACTTTACAACATTAGCTTCCCCACTACACTTCACCCGACGCTTTGAGTCACTCCGATATCCACAACTATCAGCCAAATACTCCCTGTTGGAAGAACTTTCCAAAGTCTCTCCATTAGTGTCAATCTCTCTGATGCCAAACATCAAACTCCTTCTATCGGCCAAACATTTTTCATCGGCCTGTTTGTTCGCTCCTTCTACGATAGCCAAAATCTCATCGATGAACTCCTCTGACACATTTGTCTACCATCTTTGCATATACATTTCTTAACTTACGATAACCGGTCATCTAATGTATCTTCTACTCGATGTCCTCGTTACGCCTGGTCATTTCTTGCATCTAGCTCACTGTATCTTCGTAATATATAATCACAACATGCGATTGATGAATATACACAGAATGCATTCACATACAACCGTGGTATACACATACACTGCTCCCATCATACAACTGACGTATACTCACAAATTGTATAACCTGATCTACTTTAACAGTATACACAAAGAATGTCACTGACATACAACTGCGATATACACACAGATTGTCTTTAACATACAATTACAGGATATACATAAAATGTACTATGATACAATTGCGATATACATAGAAAATGTATCTTTCCTGAAACAACACCAAATCTTGCGTCGAGGACATCCTCTGCAACCAAACTCACAGTCTCTATTTTGTTAAGCCCTAGCACATAGAGATGCTAGACTCTCTACCGCGACAACTCTTCCAGAGATAGGATCCTCTGTCCCATTCCGCCATAAACATGAACAAAAGAAAATAAAACAGGAAACTATTTACAGGGTCCATTCCACTGATTTCAAATAAATCCACCAGTGGAATGGTATCAATCTTGCATCTTCGACGATAGAAGACTAGATTACGTAACGAACAATTAGATACAGGGAGTATGCACAAAACAATTCGATACACAGGGAACTTGTATAGAACACAGAACTCGTGAATAAACTGACATAACTTTTATTTCTTCAATTAAACTTCATCCTCTCCTCTCCTCTTCCAAAAATGTGTTTTTTATCTCTCTTCATTCAGTTCCAACCGGAACATCAGAAGTTGGAGTCGTTACAACTTCCAACTAGAATACCAAAACTCTAACTAATCACACGACACATGTTTGGCATACGATATGACTTAAACACATTAACAAGACACATAAACATGACACACTTAACTTAATCATCCACATACCCCAATTGCCCAAGATGTTCAAATTGGATTATCAGGATGCCAAATTTGTAACATTGGTTCACATGATGGGGTTTTTTTATTACAAACATGAAATCATGACAACATGAACAAACATAGAAATGCATAAAACATAACAACATATCAAGACCTTAGTCTTCTCCCTCATATGTATATTTGACTTGTTGAAGAGGTGCTCCTGCACCATACTCCCCGGGAGAAGAAATCTCAAGCCCACTTGAGATGAGGGTTTGAAGGTCTGTACCATGGCTTGTGATCTGATCTACAGTCATCCAAACTACCTCTGAATCAGGTTTCCTGTGCCAAGCCACCAAGTACTCCATGTACTCTTTGTTCCTTGTCTTCTTTGCCACTCTTGAGTCTAAAATCTTCTTCAATTTTGGTGGATCATGCTTAGGAATATCATCATCTACTATACCCTACAATGGTTCCTATCCTACATCTGCATTATGCTTGTATGGAGTTAAATCACATACATTGAAGATGGGTGACAATCCAAGGTCAGGAGGAAGTTGGATCTCATAAGCATTCTGCCCACACTTCTTCAAAATCTGACATGGTCCAATCTTCCTCTGCATTAGCTTGGTATGTTTACCTTTTGGGAGCCTTTCTTTCTTCAAATGAACCCACACTAAATTTCCAACATCAAACTATACATCTCTCTTTTTCTTATTAGCATATGCTTTGTACTTCAATGTGGTTTGTTGGAGTTGGGTCTTGACTTGATTATGCACCTCTTTGATGGCTGATGCAAAAGCTTCTCCATCTACACTAAAAGACTCTCCTATAGGTAGATCTCTCAGCTCCAAAATACCCCTTGGATGAATGCCATATACCACCTGGAAAGGTGACTTCCCCGTACTCCTATTGACGGTGTCATTGTAGGAAAATTTTGCTTATGGTAGGATGTTATCCCACTTCTCTCCATGCTGCCTTGTCAAACACCTGAGCAGATTTCCTAATGAACGGTTAACCACTTCAGTCTGACCATCTATTTGAGGATGGTAGGCTAATGAGAATGATAAGTTGGTTCCAAGCTTCCTCCAAAGAATCCTCCAAAAGTGGCCAATAAATCTCACATCTCTATCTAACACTATGCTTAATGGCAATCCATGTATCCTCACTATCTCTTTGAAAAACAAATTTGCAACATATGAAGCATCACAAGTGGTTTTGCATGGAAAGAAGTGTGCCATTTTACTAAATCTATCGACTACAACAAAAACACTATCATATCCCTTCCTTGTCCTAGGCAAACCCAATACAAAGTCCATGCTTATGCTTTCCCATGGCCTAAAAGGAATGGGTAGTGGCTGATACAAACCTACATTAGTGGATCTCCCTTTTGCCTTCTGACATATCACACATGCCTCCACAAATCTCCTCACATCTAACTACAACTTGGGCCAATAGTAATGCCTCTTCACAAGATCAAGAGTTTTACCCCGACCAAAATGTCCTGCCATGGCCCCACAATGTTTCTCTCTAATGATATTCAGTCTCATAGAACACCATGGAATGCACAACTGTCCACGCTTGAAAAGTAATCCATCTTGGATCAGAAATTTAGAGAACTTGGCATGATATTTGTCACCAAAGGAAGTACATACCTTGTAGATCCCTCCAAAGTCTCCATCAACATCATACATGGTCTTCATAGAGTCAATGCCAACACTCTCTAATTGGATCTGATTTATGGTTAGAGCCCTCCTGCTCAAAGCATCTGCTACCTTGTTCTTGACCCCTTTCTTGTGCTTGAGTGTGAAGGTGAAAGCTTGCAAAGTCTCCACCCACTTCATATGCCTATGGTTCAGCTTCTCTTAACTGCTTATGAAACTAAGGGCCTGATTATCTATGAACACTATGAATTCTTTTGGCATCAAGTAATGCCTCCACTTTTTGAGTGACTGTACTAGAGCATACATCTCCAAATCATATGATGAGTATCTCTTCTTAGCATCATTTAGTTTTTCACTAAAAAATGCAATAGGCCTACCTTCTTGACTAATTACTGCCCCAGTTGCCATGTGGCTTGCATCACATTCTACCTGGAAAATCTTGTTGAAGTCAGGAAATGCAAGGACTGGCTGCTCTGCCACCTTCTTCTTCAATGTTTCAAATCAATCATCTGCCTCCTTTGTCCAAGTGAATCTGCACTTCTGTCCTCCTTTTATCGTATCAAGCATGGGTGCACAAACATGACTAAACCCTTTTACAAACTTCCTATAGAAGGTTGCTAACCCATGGAAACTTCTAACATCATTCATGGTTCTAGGAGTTGGCCAAGACAATATGGCACTTACCTTCTCTTGATCCATTTTCAGTTTTCCCTGTAAAATGACAAAACCCAAATATATGATCTCCTCCTGCATGAACAAACACTTCTCCAAGTTGATCATTAGCTGCTCTTCATGTAACCTTTTGAGGACCAAGTCTATATGTTTGAGGTATTCTTCCCTTGTATTACTGAAAATTAGAATGTCATCTAGATATACTATGACAAATTTGCCTATGAATTCCCTTAAGACCTCATTCATCAATCTCATAAAGGTACTAGGGGCATTGGATAACCAAAAGGCATGACCTTCCACTCATATAACCCCTCATTGGTCTTGAATGCAGTTTTCCATTCATCTCCTGGTCTAATCCTAATATGATGGTAGCCACTCTTTAGATCTATTCTTGTGAAATATTTAGCACCCCCCAAGCAATCAAGCAAATCTTCTATCTTAGGGATTGGGAACCTATACCTGATTGTTATTTTGTTGATAGCCCTTGAATCAGTACAAAGTCTCCAAGTGCCTTCCTTCTTTGGTGCTAGGACAGCCGGTACTGCACATGGGCTTAAACTCTTGCCAATTAGGCCTGTCTCCAACAACTCCTCAATCTGCCTTGCTACCTCTGCATTCTGTTCTGGGGTAATCTTATATGCTACCTTGTTTGGAAGTGTAGATCCTAGGATCAGATCTATGCAATGGCTGATGTCCCTTATAGGTGGTAGGGACATTGGCATTCCATTAGAGATGATGCCTTTGTACTTGTCCAATAGATCTTGGACAGCCAGATCTATGTACCTTTGCCTCTTCTCTCCCTTGACTTCCTGCTGTTGTTCCTTGTTCACCTTCAGCATGGAATTAGAGCATATGCAACTGCACCTTCTTCCACTATCTCTTTCATGAATTGTTTGCCTTCTACCATCATCACCTTAACTTCTTTCCCCTTTGATTCCTCCTTATTCTCCATCAATGGTAGCAATTCTATCACCTTACCATCCATGGTGATTGAATATGTGTTCCTAACTCCATCATGGTGTGCTTTTAAGTCATATTGCCATGGTCTCCCAAATAGGAGATGGCAAGCATCCATCTTGACAATGTCAAACAATAATCTATCTTTGTATGTTCCAATTTGAAACTCCACCCAAGCCTGCTCTTCTACAACTGTTTGCTGACCTTGTGTGAGCCATGAGACCTTGTATGGGCAAGGGTGTGGCAGTCTTCTAAGCTTAAACTTTTCTACCATTTCAATGGACACAAAATTTTCAGTGGATCCGGAGTCAATCAGAACTTTACATACCTTTCCTCCTGCTTTGCAAGTAGTTCTAAAGAGAGACTTCCTTTGTGGGGGTTCTTTGTCAGGCACCTTCATGTTGGTCATTGCTCTCCTCATCATCAAAGCTTCTCCTCTCTCAGGATACCCATAACTGTCAAGAGCATTCACACTTTGAAAAGTGTTTGAGCTTGTTACACTTTGACAATCAGACTCTTGGATTAGATTTGTCCTCCTTTCTCCCATTGAACTTGTTGCCTTTTTTGGACATTTGTTGGGTATGTGGCCTTCTTGATTGCAATTGTAGCATCTGAGAGGTCCTCTACCCTAAGATTTCCCTCTAAATGATGGTCTTCTGCCCTTAAAATTTCCTCTTTGATTGTAACTTCCCCCTTGAGTTGACTGTTGTCTCCTTTGCTGCTCTCTTGATTGTATTCACCTTGGTGTCCAAACCCATTTCCTCTGCCTCTAAAAGGACTTCTTCCCCCTCTTTACTGTCTCCCTCTTCCTCTACTATTCTGCTCTTGTCTTCTCTTTAATTTCTCTTCCACTTTGAGTGCCAATTGGTAGCACTTTTGGACTGTATATGGGTTATGCAGATTTAAATCTTCCTGGATGGCAAACCTCAATCCATTGAGGTACCTTGCCACCTTCTCATCCTCACCCTCCTTTACCTTTGCCTTGACACATAGTTTCATGAACTCTTCAGTGTATGAACTGATATTTAACTCCTTCTGCTTCAAGTTTTGTTTCCTCTTCTGTAATTGGATGTTGTAATCCAATGGAACATAGGCTTCCTTCACTAAAGCCATCATCTTCTTCCAAGTAGCAACTTTGTTCTTTCCCTCTTTCACCCTGTCATCTTGTATGAAAGTCCACCAAGTTAGTGCAGCCCCTTCATTTTAGATTGGGCCATCTTCACCCTTTGGTGGTTTGGTATCTCCTCAGTCTCAAAGAAATTATTCAAGGAGTCAATCCACTCCATCACTGAATCAAGATCCATTTTGTCTGTAGACATGGGCAGGTCTAGTTTCATATCCACGGTCCTTCTCTCCATGGATTTGAGGGCATTAAGCAAGGGTCTGTGGTCTGCAGGAACCTCCATCTCTTCCTGCCTAGGGATCTTCTCTTCATCCCCGTCTTCTTCATCACCAGAATCTTCTTCTCCCTTCTCTACTTTGTCCCTCAACTTCTCTAACTCATTTCTCAAGGCCTGATTCTGAGCCCTAACTACTTTGCTCTCTGCCAATTGCTTCTTCACTAGAACAACCAACTTAGCGTTGGTCATCTTCATTGGGTACTCTTGTGACCCCTCTTCATCTGACATCTTGTCTTCTTCTTCTACCCAAAGGATACTCATTTGCTCTGATACCACTATGATGCAGAGCTCCAAGGGATTTGGTTAAATTCTTGAAACTCCACAGTCAACTACCTCCTTAAGGCTAAAGTTTCTCGTTATCGGCAAGAGAACTCTGTTTTCCTTATGACATACTTTATCGGCAAGATAATGCTCATCAGAATCTTTGAAATCTGTCACTCCAAGTCTTTATACATTCCAACGCCACTGTCAGCAAGAAACCTTCTATGTCTTCCTGAAGTCCACTATTAGTGACACTTTACAACATCGGCTTCCCCGCTACGCTTCACCCGACGCTTTGAGTCACTCTAATATCCACAACTATCGGCCAAATACTCCTTGTCGGAAGAACTTTCCAAAGTCTCTCCGCTAGTGTCAGTCTCTCCGATGCCAAACATCAAACTCCTTCTATCGGCCAAACATTTTTCATCAGCCTATTTGTTCGCTCCTTCTCCAATAGCCAAAATCTCACCGATGAACTGCTTCAACACATTTGTCTACCATCTTTGCATATACATTTCTTAACTTACGATAGCCGGTCATCCAATGTATCTTCTACTCGATGTCCCCATTACACCTGGTCATTTCTTGCATCTAGCTCACTGTATCTTCATAATATATAATCACAACATGTGATTGACGAATATACACAGAATGCATTCACATACAATTGTAGTATACACATACACTGCTCCCATCATACAACTGACGTATACTCACAAATTGTATAACCTGATCTACTTTAACAGTATACACAAAGAATGTCACTTGCATACAACTGTGATATACACACAGATTGTCTTTAACATACAATTACAGGATATACACAAAATGTACTCTGATACAATTGTGATATACACAGAAAATGTATCTTTCTTGAAACAACACCAAATCTTGCGTCGAGGACGTCCTCTGCAACCAAACTCACAGTCTCTATTTTGTTGAGCCTAGCACATAGAGATGCTAGACTCTCTACTATGACAACTCTTCCAGAGATAGGATCCTCTGTCCCATTCTGCCATAAACACGAACAAAAAGAAAATAAAATGGGAAACTATGTATAGGGTCCATTCCATTGATTTCAAAGAAATCCACCAGTGGAATGGTATCAATCTTGCACCTTCGACGACAGAAGACTAGATTACATAACGAACAATTAGATACAGGGAGTATGCACAAAACAATTTGATACACAGGGAACTTATATAGAACACAGAACTTGTGAATAAATTGACATAACTTTTATTTCTTCAATCAAACTTCATTCTCTCCTCTCCTCTTCCAAAAATGTGTTTTTTATCTCTCTTCATTCAATTCCAACCGAAACATCAGAAGTTGGAGTCGTTACAACTTCCAATCGGAATACCAAAACTCTAACTAATCACACGACACATGTTTGGCATACGATATGACTTAAACACATTAATAAGACACCTAAACATGACACACTTAACTTAATCATCCACATACCCCAATTGCCCAAGATGTTCAAATTGGCTTATCAGGATGCCAAATTTGTAACACTGGTTCACATGATGGGGTTTTTTTATTACAAACATGAAATCGTGACAACATGAACAAACATAGAAATGCATAAAACATAACAACATATCAAGACCTTAGTCTTCTCCCTCAGATGTATATTTGACTTGTTGAAGAGGTGCTCCTGCACCAAAAACCTGTCATAATCTTTTGCTTCTTAGTCTTCACAAGGCCTTGTTCTCTAAGTTTGTCTATAGTATCATCTAATGTTATTGTTGGTCTCTTCTGAGTTTGTTGTTGGGGCTCTTGCTGACCACTACTACTACTATTACCTATACCATCATCATATTTTCCACCAGTAGCACTAAAATGTCCACCATCTCCTATAGGAAGAGATTGAGAAACATGCAGATCAAAAGACCCTTGTGGTACTGCTAGTGATCGAATCTCACTCTAAAGATTTAAAGCTGGAATAAAACTAATCTCTCAATGTGTATGCCCTTTGGCGTTTTCATCACCTCCGATGCTGAGTTGAAGATCATTAGGTTTTATAGGGTATAGCTTTGGTACCATCCAAATGCCTTGTCCCGTGGGCCCCAAACCACCACCTTCATAACCTAATTTTTGGGCTATTGATGCCCCTATAGTATATGTTTCTCTTGTGGTCTCACTCATACAAGGTTTTGAATGCATAGGCACTAAGATCTATGGGTTGGTTTATTGCAAGTATGTGTTAATCGGTGTTGTCATGGATGTCAACATGTTTGTGTGGTGTCAACTATGTCTTCTGATGAAGTTAGTGTTGTTTAGTGTTTTTGATTTAGTTGCTTTGCTAGAAGGTGGTTTGGATGCCTTGTATAGATGATAAAAGTATTGAGAATATGTCTATGTAGTTGCGTTTCCAAGTGCTTTTGAGAAAATTTGAATAATACTGAAAACAACATGTTGGAGTCTTCTGGCTTACAGTACATTTCTCAAGTTTTTGCTCCACATTTCTTCTGTGTTGGAGATCTAAGTGTGTGGTTTGGATATGTTGTTGAGAAGTGGTGTAAGATGCTAAATCCAAAACTTGGTGCTCCAGATTGCTGTGAAGTGAAAGTTATGTTCACCAGTTTGAGAATAGGATTTGACAGTGTTTCTGATTTGTGCAGAGGTGTCTAGGAGAAAGTATTTTCTCTGCATTTCTCTGTAGAGTAGTTTTAGGTGTTGTAATTCTAGATTTAAGCCTATAAGGACCTTATCTACCTTCTATCCAAAAGGTTTGTGATATGATGCTTTGAAAAGCAAGTTATTGTGTAACAGTGTTCGACAGTGTTGATTATGAGCAAATAGTGAGCCTTCTTCATGTGAAAGTTATTGTGGATGAATTTGTTGATTTCCAAGTGACCTCAAGTTGTTCATGGATATTTCCAAAATGTGTTAAAGCTTTAGGCATGGTTTGTAAGTTATGTTGTGATCGTGGAAGCGTGTGATGAAGAATCCCCTATGTTTACATTGTTTCGCTGACGTCTAATGAGGATATCATTAATGACTCTTCCCTCCATATGACTGACCTATTTAAAAAATCCTCTGTATTCATGCTATCATCCATATCCTTAACATCCACCACCCACACCCAGAAAGTAACACTTGTCTACCCTAAACTTATCGATTGGGACCAACAAGGGTCCCCCGTTCTAGATATATTTCAGAATGACGAAGCTATTGCTGAGTTCATGGGACTCTGAGGTGGTATCCCTCTTGGAGATCACAAAGCTGGTTTTGTAATGGAACTAGAGCCAACAACTTATTTCAGTGAGAATGCCAAATCTTCCAATCGCAAAAGTAAAAATAAAGAAAGATCTCTACGTGAAAACCACACTGTGGCACCTCTTGATCACAAAATAGTAAAAATAAAGGACGTATCCAAAGGTGAAAACCCAACTGTGGCACCTAAGGACGGAGGATTTGACCTTCCCCTACCATCTAAGTATCAAGAGAAATAAGCTCTCCTAGTGGAAGATTCTACAGAGATAAACCTTGGCATAGAGCAAAATTCGAAGACCACATTCCTTGCAACATCATTATTAGAACAAGAGCACAAGAATCTTAACAACTTATTATTACAAAGAACCATTAACTTTGTGTGGACCTATGTTGATATGCCAGGGCTAGACCCTAAGCTAGTAGTTCACTATCTCACAGTTGATCCAATAGTTAAACTAGTCAAGTAAAAGCTAAGGAAGATGCATCCACATACAGCTCTATTGGTGAAAGTGGAAATATAGAAGTTGCTAGATGCCAAATTCATCAAGCCTATTGATTATCCAAAATGGGTCTCAAATATTGTACCTATGGCTAAACCTAATGGGGGCATCCACATGTGTTCCGACTTCAGAGATCTTAACAAAGCATGTCCCAAAGATGACTTCCCATTACCAAACATTGATCTCATAGTAGACTTGACCACTGGTCATGAAATGCTTTCTCTCATGGATGGATTCTCCGGCTACAATCAAATAATGATAGTAGAAGAAGATCAACATAAAATAACTTTTACTTGTCCTTGGGTTAACTATTATTGGTGCGTCATTCCATTTGGTCTAAAGAATGCAAGGGCAACCTATCAAGGAGCAATGACAGTGATATTCCATGACCTCTTTCATCACATCATGGAGGACTATGTGGATGACATACTAGCAAAATCTTCTCGAGTAGATCACATACAAGTTCTAGGACAAATCTTTGATAGGCTAGAAAAATACCAAGTGAGACTCAATCCAAAGAAGTGTGTCTTCGAGGTAACATCAGGAAAACTATTGGGATATATTGTATCTCATAGAGGTATCGAAGTAGATCCCGCAAAAGTCAAGGCTATAGTGGAGATGCCTCCAGCAAAGAACTTAAAAGCATTAAGGAGCCTTCAAGGAAAGTTACAGTCTATTAGGCATTTCATCTCACAGCTAGCAGATAAATGTCAACCATTTCAATGCTTTCTCTAAAAGGTTGTCTCATTTTGATGGGATGATGAGTGTCAAGCAACATTTGATCAGCTCAAAGAATATCTAGCTACACCTCCTATCTTGGTACCACCAGTCGTCGATAGGCCTTTGATCTTGTACATCTCAACTACAACTGCTGCCCTAGGGGCTCTTCTAGCATGACATGATGAGTCAGAAAAAGAGCATGCAATCTATTATATTAGTCAAACCTTGGTGGGTTATGAACTCAATTATTCACCTATGGAAAGCGCTTGTTTAGCAGTAGTGTTCGCTTCCCAAAAGTTGTGGCATTACATGCTAAGCCAACACACAAATCTAATAGAAAAAATTGATCCATTAAAGTATGTACTAGCAAAAGTAGCTCTCATAGGCAGACTAGATAAATAGGTCATGATCCTTAGTGAATTTGACATTGAGTATGTGGATCGAAAAGCAATCAAGGGACAAGCCCTAGCAGATCAACTAGTAGAAGCACCCATGACAGATGTACACCCCATGGTATCTAACTTTCTGGATGAGAATCTCTTCACTCTTTCTACGTTAGTAATGTGGAAATTGTATTTTGATGGTTCCTGTACACAACATGGATCAAGGGCTAGCATCCTTTTTATCACACCACAAAATGACTATATCCCCAAGTCATATCGGCTTGCATTTTCTTGCACCAACAACATAGTTGAGTATGAAGCACTCCTCATAAGTCTCAATATAGTAGTTCAATGGGACATCATAGAACTACAAGTATATGGAGACTCACAACTAGTCATTCGACAAGTCACAGATGAGTATCAAACCAAAGATGAAAAGTTGGTCCCTTACAAGCAACTAGTGGATGCTTACAAACCACACTTCTCTAGCATCACTTTTGAGCAAATTCCAAGAGAGCATAACAAGGTTGCAGACTCTATGGCTTTTGTGGGGTCACTTATAGACATGCCTGCAAACACACAGAAATGTGAGTTCTTGATCGAGCAATTGTTGATACCAACCATCAATGTTTCAACTACTGAAATCATTTGCAAACTTGTTAGTCCCAATTCCCCATGGTACGAATATATCTATGAATACCTTAAACACGGTACCTTTCCCTTTGAGCTATCCACTACCCAATGCAAAACCTTTATCCGTTGATCCTCCCGTTACATTATTCTAGGTGATACACTTTATCGCCAGAGTCTTGATGGTATCCTCTTACGATGTCTTAACGAGGAAAAAGTCGAAGCTACCTTACAAGACATACATGAAGGTGTCTGTGGCACACATTCTACCAGTCATAATCTCACTAAGAAGATACTCGGAATAGGTTACTACTGGCCTACAATAGAATAAGATGCTTCACAGTTTGCTAAGAAGTGTCTACAATGCCAACAGCATGGAGATTTGATTCACGCACCAGCTCATGAACTACAACCTGTGACTACTCCATGGCCTTTTTCTCAATGGGGTCTCAACCTCGTAGGACAAATCCACCCATCCTCATTCAATGGCCACAAGTTTATCATTACCACCACTGAGTACTTCATGAAGTGGGTCGAAGCCATTCCCATGACATATATCACTAGTAAGCAAATAGCCAAGTTTATCCTTAACTACCTCATTTGCCAGTATGGTATCCCCCAAGCCATTGTCACTAATAATGGGAGACCATTCAAGAGTCAAGATGTCCGTGCCTTATGCACACAATATAATATCCAACATCACTTTTCCACTCCATACTATCTGTAGAGTAATGACCAAGCTAAGGCTTCCAACAAAACCATTCTCAAAATCCTCAAGAAAATAGTCAATGAAGTTGGTTGTGATTAGCACTTGCAACTCAATCCCACCCTATGGGCCTATCGTACTAGTATCAGAACACCAATTGGTGCTACATCATATGCCTTGGTCTATGGCTCGAAAGCCATCCTACCTATAGAGGTCGAGATCCCATCCCTCAGAGTATCCATGCAGAACCTGATGGATGGAGAGGAGTATCGCACTTCCAAAGTAGTTGAGCTAGAACTACTAGATGAGAGGCGCCTTGCCGCACTTAATCATCTTCATGTCTATCAAAACTACCTCTGGTGCAACTATAATAAGAAGATCAAAGAAAGACAGTTTCAAGTTGGTGATCTTGTCCTAAAAGAGAATTAGAGAAATCAAACAGATCGAGAAAAGAAGGGCAAGTTTGAGCCTAACTGGTTAGGGCCCTTTATTGTCACAACAACATATGGATCAGGGGATTATACTTTAGCTACACCTGACGGTATTCCTCTAGATGAGCCACTCAACAGTGTTCATCTCAAGAAGTTCTATGCTTGATCCTAAAAAAAAAATCCATCCTCTGGTGAAAACCTGGTAAACAGGCACCTTAGATAAGTACCATAGTGAAAACCTGACAAACAGGTGCTATGTGTAGAGTCAGCATCCATCATCTATAGAGTCTTGTTCATTCCATGTCCATTTCACAACAAACTTCATCCATCCATCCATAATAACACCATTGACCTTGTTTGCGTTTCCATCTCCCTATCTAGAATAGCTTGGAAATTTATTAATGTTCACCGTCGTCATCCCATGTCAGTTATCACTTATCTTACATCAGCTATCCTATGTCAGTCATCCATGCAAAACACCTCTACCATAATGGGGGAAACTCTTTCCTTAACCTAGGTCTAGGAATGTATCCTTGTTTGTGGTTCACACAAACACAAACACTTCAACACTTTTCTACACACAAACTAGAATTACATATCATCTCTTCTCAATCTTAAAGTACCTTGATCCCATGGATATGGGTATGTAGGCAGTCTGGAATATGAAGGAAGTTTCCAGTACTCAGCTACATAAGATATCATCATTTCACTTACTCAAACTCAACCACCTTGACCCACTCATCACTCTACCCAGAACTACATATTTATCATTTTTCATCTTTCCTCGTAATGTGCCTTGATCCCGTGAATACAGGGTATGTAGCTAGTCTAGAATACAAAGGATGTATCCATACTTAGGCACATATGATTCATCATTCTTCACCCACCTCAATCCATTGACATGTCATCTTTCTAGTCTTTCGTTTATCACAATCCATTCACCTCAACTTGACTAACTCAAGCAGCAAAACAACAAACAAACGCATCCTTACAAAGCAAAAGTCCTTAAACAAACCTAAAGCACAAAAACCTACTTACAGAGCCATATACTGTCCTACATATCGATTTCCAGCATCAGCTAAATCAATCTCAAACCGCACAATAGATCAACAAACTTGTCTTATACAGAATGTTCCATGATCGAAACCAGACTAAATGTCTTATACGACATGTTACATTTCCTGAAACCAGACATTATCCTTTCAATAGATAACACCCTTTAACGGATAGATCATTCCAATGATAAGGTTGTTATCTACCCAACCAATCCAATCTATCTTGAGCAATCTCTTTGGCAAGAGACTATGTTGGCTGTATGTTTACTTTGTAAGTCAGTCAATTTGCTTTTTGGTTTATATTTTGTTCCATTTTCCATTACTTATTCAACACCACCTTGATTTATCTATAATCTTGGTATGTTGCAATGCAGTATGGATTGGGGGCATAGTCATTTCTTTTGTGCGCTGTGTTTGAGGAATGATCTTTAGCATCTTTCTTAGCAGCATATTTATCTTGTGAGTGTTACAACCTAGCATCTTACATATTAATATACTTCTTGCATTTATGTATTGAAGTTTATTTTATGTTCAAGACTATGGCTCATTCACATATCCAACAAGGTTATATTATGTCTAAGGGATCTAAGTTCAAACTGCTTGCTTGCAAAGTCAACGTCCACACACTTGGATATTACAACACCTTGGTCATTTATACCTTGGTGGCAAACTATCCATGTGCTATATCAAAAATAAGGATTTCTCTTTATAAACTTTTGTGAAACCGTTGCAACAAGCTCATTCATTTATCCCTGTCATTATATAGTTTTCAAGCAAAGATCGATCAACAATCTTTCTTCTATCCAATCCCATCTTACCGACACAATCTTCTAGTCGAGCGTCAACCCAGTTCTTCTGTCGCTTCCCTATCTTTTCTCTCGAGGGGGCATCTTATGCTAGCTACATAGGGGCAGCTAGCTACACTGGGGCATCAAAATTGTATCATGTCTTCAATAATCATTTTCTTTGACGCAATGTTATAAATTGCATTGCATCAAAGAGGGGAAAAATGTAGACACCCAAAAATGACCCTTCGCATCGCATCACTGCATTTTAACATTAATTAAATAATCTATTTATTTAATTAATTTCATCCATTTCATTAATTTCATCAATTTCCTCCAAATTACATATTTTCAACATTAATTAAATAAATCCTCTTTATTTAATTAATTTCATTAAATTCATCTATATTCTTCCAAAATTAAATATTTTTTATTATTTAATTAAATCATTATCCTTTTCAAATTACAAGTCTACATTAATTAAATAAATCTAATTATTTAATTAATTCATCACAAATTCTCTCTTATCTACAATTAAATAATTTTCATTATTTAACTAAATCAATTGTTCTTCCAAATTTAAATAAATCATGCAAATTTATTAAAATTATCTCAATCTCTAAAAATAAAATATAATCAAATATTTTATTTATTCCTCCAATCATGCACAAACAATTAAATAAATTTATTTATTTAATTTCCTCAAAAATCTTCCAATTCCTCTAAAAATAAATCTTGTTCATCATGCACACAAAATTAAATAATTTATTATTTAATTTATCTTAACTCATGTAAAAAGCAAATTACAAGTTGACTTAATTGACTTAATCAATCTTGTTTTTATCAACAACTCATGAATTAGAAGAAAAAACATTCTAATTTATGAAATCAAATCTATCGTTATCAAAAAAGTAATTATCTTAATAAAAATACCTTTTGGAGTGACACATGTTGTGTGCACATTTAGCATGAGTTATTTGATTTATCTCAACCATTCATTCTATGAATTTATTTCATGCATTGATCGATCATGTTTGAAATCTATATAAACCCCCCTCATCTCCTTCACAAATCCTCTTCGATCACTTATTCTCAGGCATCCTTTACAACGCTTTGAGCATACATCGCATCATTGAGCACTTTACGATCTTTTGACATCGATCTTTTGAGCACTTTGAGCACTTACATTCGCTTGTTGCAAACATGGTTTCGCAACATTATTGAGCAATCCACATTCGACAAAGAGAACTATACAATCTTGGTAAAAGCTTTATTGGTTTTATTTGATTTATTCATTGATATTGGCTTTTTTACTTAGATCGATCTCTTTATGTTATGGGTTATTGAGTTGTTATAATCATTGTTGTGATTTTATAATTTGTCCTCTCGATTTTTCCTACACACCCCCCATCGGGCTATCGGGGAGACCTCAAATTGAGTCATACTGATATGCCAAAGTGTCGTCGATGACCCTTTGTATCCTAATATATAACTACGGACCCCACCTATAGTTCACCGAGTATAATTTTCTAGTTGTGTCCAGATTGTATCTTTGTGCATGTATCACCTTTTGTATATGCACATACATGCAATTATACATACAAAGACACATACATTCACCTCCGCTTTCTAAAACCAATTGCATTTTCCCTTCGAGTCCGCTCATGCATATCCTGGATTTGTATATGTAATGCATCCTTGTGACATACAAATACAAAAGTGGATCTGAACCACTATCAAATATATCATGAAAAGTGATCGGGTCCGGATTGTATCTTTGTATACAACTTAAGATACAAATAGAGATACATACAAAGATGCATACAAAGGCAAGAAATAGACCCGATGTATATTGAACACCCGAAGGCAAAAGATTTTTGGGTTTTTTGCAAGGCATATCATGAAGAAATGAAGGTTCTAAGGCTTTCCTCCTATTTAGGCTTTCTCTGATCAGATTTCTTTGATAAAAGGAGGGGAACAAGAATATTTTGGGGCCAGGAAAAATATGACAACATTTTGGCGACCTCTCGGGGATGTTTGCCTGCTAAACAAATTGATCAGTGGCCTTAAGCATCCATTGGGCAAAGAGTCAAGTCAGATTGCAACAAGAACAGAGGAGCTAGATCAACTGGGCAAGCTACCGGGCCAAAACAAAACAACAAACAAGCAAGCATTCCCCTAATGAGAATACAGTAGAGTGCAAATGCACTTATTGAAAGGAAACCTAAAACAAAAATAAAACCTACTTTAATCCTAAACTAACCAAATAGGGATGGCTTTAAACAAAGCCATTAACTGGTTCTTGAGAGTAACTGCCCTTTCTTAACAATTTGCAATGTTTCTCATGCATGTGGGCAATTAAGAAGAGGTGAAGGAGGGATGGGCATATAACAAATTGATAAAACACCTCCCCCAAAAAGGAGATAAACTCACCTATCCACCTGGACTGATTGTTGATGTTGTTGCCAAGGGGTGAATAAATGGGCTGATCCCACTCATCTTGATGCTCAACTTCATGCTTAGAGGCAAGCATGACAAGTGGTGACTCTTTTTGATGTGTCTCCAGCTGGGCTAGATGCCTGATAGGGCATCCCCTTGAAGTGACATGCAAATCATCACTACTACATGTATGTCTATGCTCTGATCCTGCAACCTTTTACTACTGATTAGAAAATGCTGGCTCTTGTGTCTCAAATGGAGGGAATACTACCTCCTTCATCTGTTCAAACTACTCATGGTTTACCTCATCTAGAGGCATTGATTTACTATCTAGGTTTGAGCAAAAAATATCAAGCTCATCCCAGAAATGAGCCTCCTCCAAGTCCTCTATACTTTTTGGTACATGACTATTCATATGCTCTTCTTTATGGAATGGGATTTCACTGCCAGGCTGGGCCTCAACTTGCAACAATTTGTCATTATTTTCATTGCTCCTATGTTGTTGCATATCCACGACCAGTTGCCCGTCCTCTTCATTTTCAATATAACCAGGTAGCTCATGAAGTAGGGCAGCATCATCCACTTGCCAATTCAAGAACACACACTCAGCCTACATATGTCTTTGTTCCACCATAACCTGCTGGCTATGTCCAATCTATTGTTTTGAGGCTGCTGATGGATTGCATGAATGGTGTTGCTCATTACCCTGGGCTAAGTTGCTTTGAATTGGGACAAGCTTTTTTGGTGTATTTCTAGTAGCTGAACTCATGGAGTTTAGGGGCCTAACACAGTTCAGATGACTTTAACTTTAATTGTTCTCCTAACAAGGTTGGCAGCTAAGCAGATAGGGCTGATTAGGAGCCTGGTATCGCACATTAGTTGTAGGAATTGGTTCCATAATTGGTTCTATGACTGGGACTTCTAGAAATAATGGCATTGGAGGCCTAGGAGAAATCTTTCCAGCTAAAATCAAACAATTTTCTGCCCTAATGGTTACCTCATAGGCATCAAGTAACACATCCCCTCCTAGAGACTGGATCATGATAGTGACATCACTGCTCAGGGATCTCAAATAATATAGGAAGGTAGCATTAGGGGAAGGTCTTACTAATGGTGAGATTTTGTACTAAGTTTTTTGAAATCTAAAATTGAAATCCACCATAAATTCATAGGGAACCCTTTTAATAATGGCCAACTGCTCTATCAGGGGCAAATGGTCACTCTTGTCCTCAAAACATTGACAGAGCTTTGTTCCTAAATCATCCCATTCATGGACTAAATATGCAGGTAACCCCATGTACCACTATAGAGCATTTCCTTTCAAAGAAGCAACAAGGAGCCTTACAGCAACATTGTCCTGAGTAACATTGTAAATGGATCATACACTAGCAATGTCCTGGATGTGCTCATTAGGTGTAGTGGCACTTTCACTAGTGAAAAAGGGAATAGCCTTTAGAGATGGGATAAGGATGTCATCATATTGGGTTAGGTTGAGAGGGCTTTCACCATTAAAGGCCACAAATGGTTTATTTCTTGGCTGGGCCATGACAATGATGTGAATAATATGCTAGGTGTATGGAAACCTATTCTTGATAGAGCGAAAAAATCATGACTTCCATAACAACTTAACATACTAGAGCATTGAAAAGCAGAGATGTATCAAAATATTCTTTGAAAACAAGGGTAACAGGTCTACCTTGGTAGACTAGGAACATACTAAAAGAGAGTCGTCAGGTGGTTGAGATGCTTCTAAAAGCTAAATAGACCAGAAAAACTACCAAAATATTGATCTTTGATGAAATTTTAGGCGATTGGGCTACTTTCACCGGGAGATTTGATTAGTAGAGGCACCAGGTGTCTATTGATGCTTTCATAGTAGCATGTAGACCAAGAGTGACACCAAATCCTCAGTCCAACTCTCACTCAGAGTAGAGTGGTCCCACCAAGCATGCCAGAAACTATTAGCACCAAGGTGGGGATTGATATATCAGGTACTTGCAAGATGTTTTCAAGACTGCAATAAGCTAGCACCACTTAGTCCCACCGAGTGTACCAGAAACTATTGTCACATAGAATTGCACCCTGCTTGGAGAGAGTACAAGAATTCTAATGACACAATGGGAATGATCTCAAGGTGTGGAACCTTGCAAGTTGAAAATAGACCTCCAGAGAAGGCTGGTTCCTCATTCTAAGCCTAATGCTTAGAGAAAACTATCTAAACCTAGTGCTAATATTGCAGGGGAAAAGGAGTAGAAGGAAACTGAAAGGGAAATAAGGGTGATGCACTAGATTCATGTGCAACAGTAACTCTGGGAGAGACACAACAATGATCTCAATCACAATGGGAGTTCACATAGACTTATAGGGCTGATTGAGGCTTCATTATGAAGGCCTAACCTATAGAGGATCTATTTTACTCATAGAATAGATTACAATTTCAAGTAAAACATATAAATCAGAGCATAAGAGAGGCAAGATATTGTGCATATATTGATCATGAAGGCCAAAAACTATTACAACACAAAATAACCATTAGCAAATAAAGACATAGTATAGCTAATTACACTCATTGGTGGATTAATCAAAAGACAACAGAGGCCAAGATACATGCACAGTGAGTCACATTCTAATAATCTTGCAATTACACTAAGAGGCCTAACTATAAGAAATTCAGTAGCGTAACAACCCAAAATTTACTAACTCCTCTTACAATGAGAATACAATGTCTTTATAGCAAGTCCTTGTGCAAGGAATGCTGAAGTGGATGCACGGGATCCAAGGTCACCAATGCCACCATCAATGCAAAGCCAGGAACTAACGTCAAAGAGGACAGAGGCCACGCCTTTGATAGATCTACAACCTCAAAAATGGTTGCCCATACACAAGATAGGACAGGGCATTGAATATGAAAGCCCAAAGGTTGATGCCAACCATAGGAAGATCTGCCACCGAGCCACAGAAGGTGTGCTGCATTGAAGGATCGAGCCATCCACTTGAATTTTGAATACCGAGCTCACCAACTGGGATCAATGTGAAATATCTAGCTTTACAACACTTCAAGTTGGCCGAGTCCACAAATTTCCCACCTTAGGGATGCCTGGTAACCTTCTTTGAATCCTGGTCATTGATGAGATTTGCTTTGAGAGATCGACAGCCACAATATTTCCTTTACCTTTCACTTTTTGCATATTCAATCCTTTGTATGTGCAAATGTATCTGAGATACAATTTCCAAACATACAAAATGGACCTCACTGTCTTTATGCACAATGTTTAACTTTCTGACCATGTCCGGATTGTATATGCACCTTTGATCCTCCTTTACATCACCTTGGACACGTGTTGTTACCTCACAGTCGTGCAGTGAATCTTCCATACATCTAAGATTCCCTTGCAACGTTGTGCCATCGTTAGATCTTTAGAACTACGGGCCCACCATGTCAATAGTATTCCCCACTCGGTTAAACCTGGGACCCATCGCTGCATATCAGGTTGTCGGGGAGACCTCAAACTGAGTCATACCGATAGGCCAAAGTCTAGCCGATGACACTTTGTATCTCAATATACAACTGCAAACCCCACCTCTGCATCTCTTGATCCTTCCACGTGGTGGGTAATGGTAGCATTCTAGGGCATCCATTCAAAAATTTGCTTCCTTTGAGCTCTATAAGTCGGAAAGTTGCCATGTGTCCCTTTGGGTTAGATCGACGGTTGCCAAGCATTCCATCGCTAGCCATTGCACTTCAAAATTCCTAAAATGTGGCAACACCTGAGAGCTTGAAAGTTGGAACAGATGGCAGACCGGCGTGCCTTCTAAATCTTCTTTTGTTTCTCAACCTTCAATCACCCGTGGAGGTGACACGTGGCACACTCGTTGCACTTTAGAAAACTTAGATATGATACCTCGGGGCCCACCTCTGCATCATAGACCAACAAAGAACCCCCCATTGGGCTATCAGGGAAACCTCAAATTGAGTCATACCAATATGCCAAAGTGTCGCCGATGACCCTTTGTATCCTAATATACAACTGCGGACCCCACCTGTAGTTCACCAAGTTTAATTTTCCAGTTACATCTGGATTGTATCTTTGCACTTGTATCACCTTAAATTGTATATGCATATACATGCAATTATACATACAAAGATGCATCCATTCACCTCTGCTTTCTAAAACCAATTGCATTTTCCCTTCGGGTCTACCTATGCATATCCTGGATTTGTATATATAATGCATCCTTGTGACATACAAATACAAAAGTGGATCTGAACCGCTATCAAATATATCATGAAAAGTGATCAAGTCTGGATTGTATCTTTGTATACAACTTAAGATACAAATAGAGATACATACAAAGATGCATACAAAGGCAAGAAATAGACCCGATGTATATTGAACACCTAAAGGCAAAAGATTTCTAGGTTTTTTACAAGGCATATAATGAAGAAATGAAGGTTTTAAGGCTTTCCTCCTTCTATTTAGGCTTTCTCTGATTGGATTTCTTTGATAGAAGGAGGGGAACAGGAATATTTTGGGGCCAGGCAAAATATGACAACAATACCTAACATATCAAGGCATGAGAGCAACCTCAAAAGACTGTGTAGACAGTCATGTACTGACTGTATTGATAGCCTTGTATCAGAAAAATGTGAACAATCACTTAGATTGTATAAGACAGAGATCTAAAAGCCTTGAAAGGGGTTGAAGGATTCAATTTCAAGACAAAAAGGCTTAGCATCACTATTGCAAATACAGATCATGTCAATGAAGTAGTCCCTAGGTCAAAGAAGCAGCAGTATATGTAGGGGGAAATGGAACAACATTCATGTGAACAAGGGATAGTAATGTATGAAGGAGCAATCACTAATAGTGAAAGTGAAATAGCAATATGACTGTTACAACACAGTGGAACAGAAGAATGCAGTCAAAATTATAAGTAACAATAGAATGTGTCAAACAAGAATGATGAAGTTTTCACTCTTCAAGATCCCTGTAGGTCAGCATGTATGATTTTTAGAAGGTTTGTCATATGTCTTGGGAGTATCAACACAGTCCTAGTGGGAAGTTGAGTAAGGCTATTCAAAAAATGACAAGAATATAATGCTTGGAATGTAAGCCCATATCAATATATTGTCTAAGGCCTAAAAACTAGGTAAAGAAGATATAGTACAAGAGAGCCTACAGTTTGAAAGAGAGCAAAGGTTCTTTCTTACAAGGTTTGAGAAGCATTGCTAAATGATAATGCTTTAAAGTATCATAAAAGGAAGCCTTAATCAGTTATGAAATATGATAACCCACATTCATCTTTCAAGAAATAGACAACAAACATAAGTGAGAAGGCATATCCATGAACTAACCATGATCTAGTCAAATGTTTCAAAATCACGAAGATCTGAAAAATGCAGTCTATGACACAAGGACATGGCTATATATTTGAAGAGGATAGTGGCTTTGAGCAATGGAGTTTCAATGATCATATAGTCATGGAGGGTCAATAGATGAAAGTAATATAGAATGTCTCAACACCAGAGGACAGCCTGTAGATCAAGACATATCCTTGTCATGACAAAATGAGAGTTTATTTAGCTCTAATATATTTACAAAGGTTTGTCAAGCCAGATATGCTCCAATACATAATATCCACAGGTTATGAATGCCTTCAACAAAATCTGCCATGTATATGTTTCTATACCACAAATAATGCAATCAGGATAGTCAAGAAGACTGATGTAGAACAAAGGAACAGTTAATAAAATAAACACAATGATAGAGTTTGTTAGTGAAGGAAGAGAATATATTGTTTGAAATAGTCAACATGACATTGCATTAAAAATATTGAGTAGTTCATGATGCAAATACAAAGAGTAGTCACAATCTCAGCTATAGCCAACAATGATTATCACAAGAAACCATAAAATGGAGAAGAAATCGAGCTTAAACAAAAAAAGCACAATCATTTCTACAAAAAAGAGCTCCAGAATAGCATTTTATTCACAGATATTGAAAGGAAAATAGTTTTGTGCAGATAGAGAGCTTACACAATCTCATTTGTTGAGCTCTCATGAAAATGCATGTAATTCTAGTTGAAAACTCTAGATAAAACCTTCAGTATCTCAACCATGGCGGCACTCCAAAGCACAGCAAAATGAAAGTGCAAAATGTGGAATGAGATAAGTGTGTGACCACAGATCGTATTAGGGTTTCTTTTTACCCTAAGTTTGGCTAAAATATTTCCTTAATGAATTAATACCTTTGCCTTATTTTCATATGCCTATCAATTAGGATGTGTCCCCTCATGACTTATGTATTTCTTTTGAATTGTCTTCAAGGCATAGGTCGAATTATGGTTTTATTTTGCATAGGATATAAAATGTAAAACATGATTTAAGTAACGTCGTTATAAATCACTTAGTTAATGTTAATGTATATGCAGAATAATGTTGTATACACAAGTGCCAAGCATATAGGGGAGGTTAGTGGAAGTTAGCAAAGAAGTGGAGAGAATGTAGGGAGTGTTTTGACTTGGTTTTAGAGGGGAATGAGAGTATCTAGGGATAGTTTTTGATGCCTTTATGGTAGGAGAGGTCAAGGCTTGACCTTTTCTTCATTCATAAGCTTTTTTGGAGTTGTTTAAGGGGCTAAAAAATAGGCTTTTTGGTTATGCATGACCAAGGAGATTTTAGGTCCCTATTTTTGTGCAACTATTTGGAGAGGCTTATAGGAACTTCAATTATCATTTTTGGAAGGAGTTCTTTTCTTTCTCATGCTTCATTGTAACTGATTTTTGGAGTTCTTTCAATAGAAGAAGGCATTTGTAACTCACTTTTGCAGACATGTATAGCATTTTACACCTTTGAAGATCAATGAAGATAAGCATTTTGCCTTCTTAATTTTATGTTCTAGTGTGTGCATTTGAATGATTGATGCAATTACATGTGAAGTTATCTCATTCCTTGTTGTTGCATTTCATTAGTAGCACCTTTGTGCAGAAAGTATTTGTATTTGCAGGTTATAAGTTATGTTAAGATGCAAGTGATTTGAGTTGTGAGAAGTATTTTTTCCTTCTAGGATTGTATGCATTATATCCTCCTTATGAAATATTGAAGCAAAGGCATATAGGTATTGAGTTGTGCATGTCAAGCTTTTTTTATTGATTGAAATCTGTGTGTACAAGCAACTTTACAAGTTTTAGATAACATTTTGGTGCATCACCTTAGGAAATAGGTTCATTTTCATGTTTCTTTCTTACCTTTTCCCCAACAAAGCAATAGTTTAAGTGAACACCATAAGAGTCAGCTTACTCTAGAGGTACTTTTCTGTTCTAGGTGACCTGTAGCCTTAGAAAAGTTCCCATGTTTCACCAATAAGCTGAGGTCACTCAGCAAGGGTGCACTATTAGGAGATAACAGTACCATTACTGAACCCTAATTGCTACAAATACTTGTCCAACCTTGCATACCAAGCTTTAAGAGCTTGCTTAAGTCCATAAAATGCTTTCTTCAATTTGCACACCATGTCACCTTGGTCTGATGAATGAAATTCTTTCAATTGGTCAATATAAACTTCTTCCAGTTCTCCATTCAAGAATGCAGACTTCACATCCATATGGTACACTTTGAAATCTTTGTGTGCTGCAAATACCAAAAACATTCTTATTGCTTCAATCCTTGCCACAGGAGCATAAGTCTTCAAAATCTATGCCTTCAACTTGAGAATATCCTTTGCATAACTATCTTTCTTTGTTTCTTACTACTCCATTTTCATTCATCTTGTTTCTGAACAACCATTTAGTTCCAATCACATTCTTATTAGTAGGCCTAGGAATGAATTCCCAAGTTTGATTCTTTTTTATCTGCATTAGCTCTTCTTTCATAGTCTTAACCCAATTCTCATCTTTGCAGGATTCACTTATAGTTTTAGGTTCAATCTTTGAAAGTAAACAGTAGTTCACCTATTCTTCTACAACTCTTTTCCTTGTCAATACCATTTTTCTTTTGTCACCAATAATCTGATCTTCAGAATGATTAATCCTTACATACCTAGGAGTCTTAACAATACATTCCAGAGCTTTTTCTTCTTCAACTTGACTGTCTTTTTGTTCAACTTTTTCTTCTGTAGCAGCAGGTTCATCTGATTCATAGCCACTCAGATCTGATATTCTTTCCCTATCTTCATCAACTTTCACATTAGCACTCTCAATGATCTTTCTCAATCTCTTATTGTAGCACCGATAGGTCTTACTCTTAGTAGAGTATCCAAGGAAAATTCCTTCATCACACCTAGCATCAAACTTGCCTAACTCTTCATCTCTTCTGATATAACATTTGCTTCCAAAATTTTGAAATATTTCACTATTGGAACTCTTCCATACCACAATTCATAAGGAGTTTTAGTACCATTACCTTTGACTTGAACTCTATTTTGAATGTAGATAGCAGTATGTATAGCTTCTCTCCAATACACTTTTGGTAGGTTAGCCTCCATCATCATTGACCTAGCAACCTCTTGAACTATCATGTTCTTTCTTTCAACAACTCCATTTTGCTCAGGAGTCCTAGGAGCAAACAATTGTCTCTTTATCCCATTGTCTTCATAGAAAACATTGAATTCATTTGATGTAAACACACCTCCTCTATCAGACCTTAAGCATTTGATCCTTAGTTCTATCTCATTCTCAACCATTGCCTTGAAAGCTTTGAACTTGTCTAGGGATTTTAATTTACCTTTTAGAAAAGTGACCCAAGTCATTCTAGAATAATCATCAATAAGCAACATAAAGTACTTGTCTCCTTACAAACTTCTTGTTCTTGTAGGACTGCATAAATCTGTATGCACCAGCTCAAGCAATCTAGTAGAAAATTATTCTTTGTTCTTGAAACTTGTCCTTGTCTGTTTCCCCAATTGACATTCCTTGCAAATAGTATTAGTAGGCTTTACAAGCCTAGGCAAATCTCTCACAACTTGTACTAAACTTATCTTCACCAAGTTGTCAAAATTAATATGACACATCCTTCTATGCCACAACCATCTCTCATCTATTTGAACCAACAGACAACAATCATTAGTTCCTTTCAAGTGATAAATATTACCTCTAGTCTTCTTACCAATAGCAATTACTATTCCGAAGCTTTCCATGATCTTGCATCCATTATCCTTAAATCTCAAATCACACCCTTTGTCACACATCTAACCAACACTTAAAAGATTATGCTTTAAACCTTTCACATATAGAACATCATCGGTATTGTGCTTTCCATCAAAAGAAATAGATCCTCTTCCACAAATCTTACCAACCGCATCATCTCCAAACCTAACCAGTCCTCCATCATGCTTTTCCAAACTTACAAACTTACTTTTATCACCGGCCATGTGATGTGAACATCCACTGTCAATAATCCACTCATCTTTGTCCTTCTCAGCCTGGCAGACAGACAAAGCACTCTCTTCCACTAGTTTTTCTTCCTTTACACAACTAGCAGGATTAGTAGACACAGGTTCTTCCTTAACAACAATAAACAAGCATTCATTTTCACTAGTATCATCAGACTCATCATCTATTACACCATCATCATCAAGATCTCTAACATAATAGCATTTCTTTATGATTCTAGGTCTACTTTCAAATTTCTTATTACCTCTCTCAATTCACTCCAGACACTTGGAGGCATAGTGACCAATCTTACCACAAGAAAAGCTTTTGAATGGTAATTTGCCTTTGAACTTACAGGTACCTCTTTGCATTCTATCCATGAAATTGGATTCAACCTCATCAAGGTCATCCTCTGATTCTACAACACACTTCTCTGATCTTGAAGTCTTCTCTGAAGTGTTGGCTTTAAAGGCAGTCTCAGTCTTCGGCAAAGCATTATTGAACTCTCTCATCTCAAAAGCAGTAAACTTTCCAAGCAACTGATCCTTTGTAACATTTTTCACACTCATAAGTTCTTCAATTGCACACACCTTGTGACCAAAGGATTTAGGCAATGACCTAATAATCTTCAATACAACCTCATTCTCATCAATAGTTCCTCCAAAACCCTTGATTCCATTGACAATTTCATCAAATTTTTACATGTAGATTGTTATGTTCTCATCTTCATTCATCTTCAGAGCTTCATACCTCGCCTTTAGGTTCTATAATTTGGCATTCTTCACAGAATCATCTCCTTCATATAAATTTTTCAACTTGTCCCAGATCTCATAAGTAGTTTCCAAATCCAAAACTTTCACTATCTCATTGTTAGATAAAGCATTTAACAAAGCATCTATAGCCTTTCCATTTAACTCATACTATTTGACTTCATCTTCAGTGGATGGACCATTCGAAGGAATAGTATACTTTGTATCTGTCATCTTCCAAACACTATAACCAAGAGAAATGAGATGAATTTTCATCTGTACCTTCTAGAGAGCATAATTTGTTCCATCAAACTACATAGACTCCTTCTTGTGCGCCATCCCAGATCTACCTCGAGATGTTAAGCCTTTTTCTGAGGAACCCTCACTCTAATACCAATTGTTGAAATGTACCAGACAACTGCGAGGGGGGGTGAATCAGTTGTAACCAAAACTTTAAAACCATCAACACATCAACCAATTAATCACTAATATTTTAATTTAACCATGGAAGCATGAAATCAAAAACTTAAACACATCCACACATTCAACAAATAAGACACTAGATTTTTACGTGGAAAATCCAATAAGGGAAAAACCACGGTGATTGTTAACTCACAATATAAATGATATATCAAAATTTATAAGGCTCACTGCCCAGAATGCTCACTACAAAAGAAGCGGCTCACTGCCAAGAGAAGGGGCTCACTACCAAAAGGGATCACTGCCAAAAGTTGGTGAACTAAGATAGTAGCATCTACACTATGTCAAGGTTCAGTTCCATTGAAGTGTAATAAATCTCCTCTACTCTGTTCAACTTTTTCGCTTCGCACTTATCATCACATCTTCGTAACAACATCAATCATTCATAACTTCATTACATGTATTTATACAATTCATCAACCTTAGAATGAACATCAAGGTCAGCATTACAATCATCAACCATTGGAGCAATCTCCAAGGTCGGCATACACACATACATTAGAATAGGTCTGGACCTAAACAGATTTGTGAAGGAAAATAATGAATGCAGACCATACCACACCTTAGCTGGGACTCAAATGCAATCTTCCACACTACAACATGCTATCACAAACTCCAAAGCATAATTGTAAGTAGTGAAAACAACCAAGTCAGCTAAAACTAGTGTTAACACTAAGACCTTTAGGAACACGCTTCATGCACGATCCAGATTACACTTTGTGGACCAATCAAAAGATAGGAACATGATCTAGAGACATCCACAAGCATGTTACAATCACCAAGAACTTCTACATAAGCCCCAAACATTCTATCTAGAAGATTCTTCAAACTAGAGCACTTAAACATTAATGTCGGCCACTATCATAAAGGAAAGATCGCTTGCGGAGCACCAAATCACGATCCATTTCAACTAAAGGCACATAACATCATTCTAAACTTTAACTTAGAACTGCAGACTAAAAACTTAAATGCAGAGAAATGCAAAGCAGAATACATTCTTCCTGTCACCATTAAATACACAGAAAAATAGTTTTTACTCTGGTGAACAAAACTCACTCAAATCTTCACATCGGAGGCTCAAACTTGAAACATATCAACTAAAGACGTCCCTTAACACAACTTCCAAACCGTAGACAAAGATATTCAATCTACAAGATATGTGAAGCAAAACATTGTATTGTCCTTCTTAGACACTTGCTCAAACTCATTCAAATAATTTCCTTAGATGCTAACCTTAGGTGTTGACATCAATGACAACACTTATTGCTCATACTTGCAACAGTCTGGGATATTATTGGTCGTGATATTCTTTCACAATATCCTCAACAAAATCTTTTTAGTGACATTGTTTATGCATTTCTATTGAATTTAATGGACCTGCTCGATGATCCAAGTCTGGTGAAGATGATAGGGAAGACAATGATTCAAGAATTGCTTATCCCTGGGAATAAGCTTGATTCAGCTTTAAATGATTACAATTGTGATGTCGAACCATGGGATAAGGTTGGAATTTTCCCTTTACATTTGTTAGAGAGCTCTGCTACAACTAAACACATTCTTAAGGAGGCAAGGAGGGCAATTGTTAGAGGCTCATTGGAGCACTTTAACATGGTCCTTATTTTACATAATGATTTATCTAACTGTTACTTAAGAAGGGCAAGGTCTATTGTTTATGCTGTAGATTTTCTTCTTCACGTGGTAGTTGTCAGAAGACAAATGAACGGTGGCCACTAACAACTTTATTTTGAGTTTTTGAAAATTGAAACTATTTTAAATTTTCCCTTTTCTGCATATGCATTTATCCAAGGTTCATGTTAGGGAACCTTGGGATTGGATTAGGACTATGTAAATACTAAAAAAACCTTTGTAGACTATAAATTGAAACTCTTTTGTTTAATATAATATATTAATATGGGTTATCGATATAGATTACAATTGTTGTCAACATTTTAATTCTTTTGTCTTATTATCTATTATTTTTCAATAATAACATAATTTTGGAACTTTTATTATTTTATGGTTAGATGGATTGGTTGATTCTAGAAGTATTATAATTTAGAATATATGTAAAAAATAAGTTTAATCAAAATCATTCCTTGAATCCTTTGAAAAAGAGATTAACAATATGTGTAATTAATGAAATTAACAAATTAGAATTAGAATCATCTCTCATTTTATTAAGTCAAAAAACTTAAACAATTGCTATAGAAAGATGACAACAAAAATATGACATCCCTTTATAATAAAGGTTACATGGCGAAAGAAGAAGCCCTCAGCCCCTTGCTGGATAAATATTTCTATTTGATAGAGAACTAAACATTGTATATTTCTCTCATATTTTCCTTACAACACAATGAAGAAGAAACCTTCGCTTGAGCCCTGGCCACTGTCCAGCGGGAAGACTATGTGAATGAAATTGCGAATAAAGCTAGGGATTTCTTCCAAATTAAAGAATACATGCTAACATGGTGAAAGAAGAAGCCTTTTGCACTCTGGACTATTTGGAAGGAAGCTAGAAGAATCGCCATACCAAGATGGCTGCCAGAAAGATGAACCAATGGATTGGGAGAGACCACTGTCGACAATCCATCACTAGGCTACAAGAAAGATGCGTTAGTGGATTGGGAGAGAACACTAACCACAACCCATCAGATAGATGCAAGACCATCTAGCATATAATGTTACGAGATGCATTTTCCTGAGGAGCCAAGGCACTTTCCAACTGCACTAAAAGAAGATTGATTCCAGAAGGCACCATTCTTCTGTTGGAATCGTTTGCCGTTGCGCCAAAATCTCGAGCTATCAATGCTCGCTACAAACACCAGACTTAACCCATATCCACGAGAGGCTCATTACCATGTCACGAATCCTGAGGTTAGTGTTGAATGCCTCACTGACAAGGGGGCAGCTCACTGCCAACAATCCCCCCTCAACACAACCTGAGGGATTCGAACCCGTGACCCATGGCTCTGATACCAATTGTTGGAATCGTTTGCCGTTGCGCCAAAAGCTCGAGCTATCAACGCCCGCTACAAACGCCAGACTTAACCTAGATCCACGGGAGGCTCACTGCCATGTCACAAATCCTAAGGTTAGTGTTGAATGCCTCACTGACAAGGGGGCAGCTCATTGCCAACATCTCCTTCCTCTTTATTTCCCAAGTAGATGTTTGTTATCTTTCTAGATCCTCCCATGTCATACATGGAGTTCCCATGGCTTGTTTTTTTCATCTTACAAGAACTAGGTCCTTCAAGGTAAGAATAACAACCCAACTGTGTAACTATTCTAACCCCTTCCTCTGCCAAAAAAATTGCATTCTAACTGAATAATTCCCTTCAAATTAGCTAACAAGGAACAACCAAAAGTTTAAATTGACTATCAGAAGGAAATTTCTCCATCCCTTTATAGCCATGACTATTGGGAATTTAAAAAATTATTACCTATCTGTCAGTACATCTTACTAACCCTGCAAATAAATCTCCAGATGCTGAAATGTCACTTCATATCATGATTTGAGAGCGTTTGGGTGTCCAATTGAAGAAATCCTCACATGGACTTGTCATCTTACTCGTATGGACTTGACATCTCATATCGAAAAGTACCTTGGCTCCCTTTACAAAGCTTGAATTTTGCATCCACTTGATCACCTTGGGTGACTAATGTGACCACCAAAACATTAGCCATCAGAGCAAATTGTTCCACTTGTAAATTGTTCCACTGTTTGATGAACAAATGATGAACAATTGTAGTTCAATTCTGGAAGGTAGATCTCCAACGCTACACATTGCCAACAAAATCCTCCAGAATCAACCAGGAGCCATTAGATATTATTAGATCAATGGTTGAGATATATATAATATATAATATATTTATATTGATTATTGTATACTATATTGTATATAATATGAATTATTTAATAT
This sequence comes from Cunninghamia lanceolata, assembly GCA_027924645.1. Classification (NCBI taxonomy): domain Eukaryota; kingdom Viridiplantae; phylum Streptophyta; class Pinopsida; order Cupressales; family Cupressaceae; genus Cunninghamia; species Cunninghamia lanceolata. The sequence continues at coordinate 5,099,921 of BSBN01000123.1, forward strand.
AAAATAAAGGTCAAGGTGGTGGTAGAGCGCAAGACGTCAACTGTGAAGATGGGCCCACCTGTTAATTTTGTGATGTACATGAAACATCACGATGTAATCATGATGAGCCACATGGTATACAATACAGTCCACTTGTCTCTATTCCATAGACTTTATGTAGAAATTTGGGCGTGTTAGTACTTTGGCCTGAAATAGAACTTATGTCATCAATTTGTGATCATTTGATGATCAAGAATTATTTGAATATTATAAGTACATCGATGTAAATTATAAGCGTACATTCATCAAATTTTGAGGCGCCAATTTTCCATTTATTGGCATGCATGGCAAAAGTGACATCTATCCTTTCATAATAAATAAGGAATGTCGTGAGAAGTGCAATTGTACATTTTTTGGAAGGGAATTTACATAGCTCATCTATGAATCTTACGCCATTGAAATCAATGCAATTTATGGAAACATTTTATTAGGTTTGCAACCCTCGCAAATACCTTATTCTACATTTTCATTAGTGTACTTTGGAGGAGCTCTGGACTGTGTCTTCTACAGGTGTTGAACACGGGCTTTCGCAACTAGCTTAGCTAATTGGTGCTCTTTCTTGCCCATTTCTTATAGTGATAAATTTGAATTCTTTAAGTCAACTGGGTGGGAAGAAAAATTATTTTTCATGAAGTCTGGAGATTTATTTGGCACCCTTAGTAGTTATAGAAGCTTTTGTTTACTAGTTTCTCAAACAAGTAAAGATGAAGTACAAATATCAGGGTTCCCCTGTGGCTTCAATTATTGAGAATGGTTTAGGTAAGGTGAAGGATACCAAGCTAAGACATATAGATTTGGAGGATTTATGGGCTCGATTAGAGCAAAACCCCAAGTCATCTATAGCTGAGAAAATCCTAACAAGCGGGTTAGCTCATGCTGGAGGTTTACCACTTGTTGTGTCATGTCCAGACCTAGTTGTTTCAGCTGCAAAGAACTATTATCTTGATATTAAGGTCCGGTCAACCTTTGTTTTGGAGAAGACCGAGAGGTGGCTTAAGGGGAAATTTTGAGGGCACGCCAGTTCTTCTTCTGTGCAGCTTGATGATAATAGGAAACTAAAAGGTGTATGTGAACAAGATGGTCAATCAATATTCATGAAACCATGAGTAGAGAATAAGTTGGATGCTTTACAACAATTACAGGCAGATCAAATGACTTCTCATGTCTCTCCTTCACCTGGTAATGATTCTTGCATTTTTCAATAGATTGTTGATGATAATACTTTTCATTCCTTGTTTGAGATTCCATCCTCCCCCATATCAAATGAAATTCCTATGCAAGATACTCCTAATCAGCCAGATAGAGTTGTCCTGGGTGCAAGTGAGATTGCTACAGTTTTGTCTTCCCCTTCCTAGCTAAAGAAAGTTATTGAGAAAAAGAGGAGATATGCCCCAATGGCACACACTACACCTAAGCCTAAGAAGGCTAAGAGTATGTCTCGGATGGTAACAGATTCTTCCTTAGGGCATAGAATTTTGGAGATTGCAGATCCTATCAGGGATAAAAATGAAAATGAAGTCACAAAGCAGATTTTAATATGAGCAAAATTGACATGGGTCCTCCTACCATGGAAGGTGATACATATCATGCAAAATTTTCTGTAGGCATGCTAGCAAAGAGAGTTAAAGCTAAGCAACAAGAAAAACACAAAGCTGCAAGCCCAAGTGAATTCACTGACATCTTTCATTCAATCTATTTTGAATATTACTTCTCAATCCTCTGATGCAACTCTAAGTGTTTTTGTTGATGGAATGGATCCTAGCATGTTGCAACAAATCAAGAGATATCAAACTCTAGCTAAGGCCACTGAGCAATGGGTAGAGCAAGTCACCATTGATGGTTTGTTGTACATTGAGGAGGTCATGAAACTATATACCCTCACTTCTGATAAAAGGAAAGGGTTAGTTACAAAGTTATGAAATGTAAAGAGGGAAGACAGTAATCTACTCATAGTGTCTACAGAGATAAAAGATATGATGGAAATTGATACAAATATTCTTGTAGCTAAGAAAATTTTTAATGATCCAAATGAGAATGATTCTGTGTCTTGGCTAGATGCACTAGAGTAGAAGAGGTCTATGCTAGGGGATTTTAGTGGAGAAATAAGAATAATTTTGACTCAATATTACACTAATATGGTTGATCTTAAAAATAATTGTACCATCTTAGATGTAGAGATTTCAAATGAAAATGGAGAGAACTTGCTTGATGTCAAGGAAGTAAAGCAAAATTTTAAGAACATGCTTACTAAAGAGCTTGTTGGTGCTGACACAGTTAATGGTGAATCACTAGGGAAGCTTGGACATATAGCAATGTATCTCAAAACTTTCAGGCATGAAATTGATGATGTCTATAAGAGACTAACAGATGTGAACAGAATGATAAACAAATGGAAACTTCATGCAAACATTACTTGTAGACCAAGTGTCAAGATTTTAACTCCCATCATTACTAGGTACAAGAGTTACAAGGTGAAACTGAGAGCACAAGTGGACTTGACTACTATTGATGAACATGACAAGGAAAGCAAAGACTCGAGAGGAAGACCAAACTGTTGCCACATGATGGCATTTCTTATTTTTATGTTATTTCTTTAAATATACTCTAGATACTTTTGTGGCAAAAGACATATTATTATTATATGTTTTAAATCGGTTGTCCCCGAGAAGCTGATATGATTTCAAAGATAGTTATTTTAAGACAAGGCTATATATACTAAGCCTATCGATGCATTTGAGATCTTTTGGAAAACTTTGTATTGTTGATAAGTCAATTTTGTGTTACTCTATATTTCAGTTATTTTCAATATATGAATAGAAGCTTGAGGAGTTGATTTCTGAAGTCATAAACTTTGTGTTATGGTGGATGAATATGTATTCTTCTTATGTATCCTTTTGAATTTTCTTTTATTAAATTATTATCTATTAATTTTTGTTAATATGAATCATTCCTTCATTGACTCTATTCCAAAGACTTTATGTAGAAAGATGGGTGTGTCAAAATTGCAGCCCAGAATAAAACTGATGTCATTGATCTCTAATACTGAATATCCATCGATCTAAATGTACATATTTTTTTAAGATATAAATTCAACAAGTAAAGTAATAATTATAATTTAGCATTTGATATTTCACCAGCCACATTATGATTTTTCAAAAAATTGTCAACACATTCGCCAAATAATTTATTTTATATTTTTGAATATCCATATAATTCGCCACCTAATTTATTTTATTTTTGGAATACAACTATAATTTGCCAACAAATTTTTTTTTTCAAATCTATAAATAATTCGTTAGCAAAAAAACCAATGTCAACAAATCTGAAAAAATTCGCCAATGAAATTATTATTTTTTAAAAAAATAGGCATAGATTCGCCAAGATTTTTTTGAACTCGAGCTAGGATTCGCTAAGATTTTATAGCTTTTTTAAGGGGGGTTCCTTAAAGTTATCCATGGTTCTCCTTCTGATGTACTTACAATTCATCCTACTCAAAAATATTGAAATAATAGGATTGGGTATGATACCTTAACTGTCGAATTTGACACCTTCTTTGATATTTTAGATGTGTATACTTGGGGGAAAGATAGATTATTTTCTTTCTTTCATATGATTCCTGTATATGGTTACATTGGGTTAGATTATTTATTGCTATGTGTATTGGGTTACTTCTTGGGCTAGGATGTTGAATGTGGGCAAACAGAGAAGGCTTTTCCTCTTTTCAGGATTTGACCAATACTATTTAAATACTTGGGCCAAGTTGGGTATTCATTGAAATAGATGAATTTTTGTCTAGCAAAACTTAATTTAATATATTTCTTTGCCACATCATGTTGTGAGAATAATGCATATCATCAGTTAGGATTGCATTTAGACTTCAGATTGCATTGGGTGTTCCCTCCTGCCAGTTGTTTCCAAGTTGCTAGACGTTTCGTGCAGGGAAGGGTTTCCTTTGTGTTATGAAGGGATCCGGGGAAGTGTAATTGCTTCATGGTTGGGCGGAAAAGCACTTGAGTCATGTTCCCATCTCTTGGCTAGTGGATGACCATGTGGGTCAGTGGTGGTTGGAGATATTGATTCATATATTATTCATTTCTTATAGCAGATTATTGTACTTTATTATTCATATGCTTACTTGTGGCCTACGTGCCAAGTTGGGCATTGTATATTCTTTATAGTGCTAATACCTAGTTTAAGCACATGGATTGTAAGATGTATGTTCATTGATGTTTATATGATTATGAAGATATACCTTTTTACTTGACTCGATGTAATTACGTGGTTTATTTACTTCAGTAACCTTTGTTAAGAAATGTGTACTTTGCGCTTGGAAATTATATTCATCAAGAGGCTATCACGTGGTCGAGTTAGAGCACATGATCCCATAAATGTTTCTCTTGAACCATTTTGTAATAACTCATAAATCAAGGAAGTTATGCCTTGTTGAGTGTGAAAAATAAACCTCACTATTTTCCTTTCCTTAAGTGTTTTTCCTACTCTTTGGTTGCAAGTCAAGAAAATAGTCTAAACTGCATGTTAAATGGGTATTCTAGTATGAAATTACAAGTTACAATCAGACCTCGAAACCCAAAACTTGCAAGTGATCCAAAGTTTGGAGTTTTGCTGCACATTGTAAGGCACAAGTTGGTCTATGAAGTCCAAGTTATCTAGGGAGTCAGGGTTCAAATTTGATCGACACTTTGTAAGTTGCAATTGTAAGTGAAGCCCTAAAGCCAAATTGTTAATGATGTCCTATTCTAGACTTTCATTGGGCTTTTACATTTTGTAACTTGCTTTTTGAACTTGAAGTTTGAAGTGCATGTTGCAATTGATCCCCAAAGTTCAAAGTTCACCTAAACCTGAGAATCAAAGTTCTTACACTTTGCAGTGTGCAAACTATAGTTGTTTCCTAAAACTTGAGCAAGTGTTGCAAACTACAAGTTACAACCTAATTCTGAAGTCTAAGTGGTGTAGGGGCAACTAGCTTGAATCATGTAAAAGGGGTTAGATGTTAGGTTTGTGTGGTGTTGAGTCACTTTTTATGTAATAAGGTCTATTCAGACCATGTTGTTATTTTTAAGTTGCTTTAGGTCATGTGTGTTTAGGTGTGGAAGTTGAACACTCAAATAAAGTTGCATTTTGTGTGTTCAAAGGGAAGTGGAACAGTTAGTCATTTGAAAAGGAGTTTGGAATAGTTATAATAGGCTTGTAATGGTTTAAATGTGCCTCGGGAAGTTTGAGGCCAGGTTTTGAAGACACTTTGGAGGCAAAACAATAAAAATACTCTTTTTTTTGCATTTTAATTATGTTTTTTCTATTATAGAAACCTGTATGGCTCCGTATAGTCTGCAAATGATCTGATGTGAATTGGAATTGATGTTAGGGTGAGTTAAATCTCATTTTCCTTTGATTTCACATTGAGATTTAAGTGAGTTTGAAGCAATTTTCTATAAACAGTCAGGAAAACCCTAGTTTTGAGGGTTTAATTGAAGAAATGAGATTTTTTAAATCATCCCACAACTCTAGTTGTTAAAATTGGCTTAATTAGACCTTAGGCCATGTTAGGAATGCCTTGAAGTTAAACTTTGCAGGTTGGGTTTCGATTTGTACATAGTTGCTTTGGAAAACAGGGCTAATTAGGCCTATTAGGACTGTAACAGTTAATTTTTGAGGCTTGAGTTACAAAACAACCCCACCTACATTTGAAATATGTTGTGAAAGAGGAAAATGGGTATCTAAATATGTAATTTGTTTCTAGGTATGAGGTGTGGTTTGAAAACTATGCTTGAAAAACCTAATTTGCTATCCTATAAGGCATATAGGTGATTTGTGAAGGAAATCATTGTGTTTGATGTGTTAAGGCCACTGAATTGGCAAAGTTGTTGAATTGAGATTGTGTAGACACCATCCACTCTACTCTACATAAAATTGGTATCAGAGCATAGGTAGGTCTATAAGCGAGAGAAGGTGTGAAGAAAAAGTGATCAAGATGCCTCTAAAAGGTAGCCATGTGGCTAGAGAAATGCAAGAGCTGAAAGAGAAGACTGAAAGGGAGATTAGAAGGTTGAAGGAGATGCAAGATAGGTTGGTAGCAAGTCTAGAGGCTATGGAAACCGGTCAAAGAAGAGGTGTGGTCATAAGTGATCAGAATGACAGTGAAGAGGAAGGGGAAAAGGAGAATCCCCTTGAAGAAGAAGAAGAGGAATTGGGTCCTGATGAGCAGAAGTTTTCCAAGCTACTGAGAGCAGTCAAGGAAGATAAACACAAGGTAGAGATTGATTTTCCAATGTATGGAGGTAACTTGAATGATGAAGAGCTATTAGATTGGATTGCAGGACTTGATAACTACTTTGAGTGTGAAGATGTTCCAGAGGAGCAAAGAGTGAAGATAGAAAAGACAAAATTGAAGGGTCATGCACTGTTATGGTGGGACAATCTGAAAGGAGGAAGAAAGGCAAGTCAAAGATTGTTTCTTGGGATAGAATGGTGGCAAAACGTAAGGGTAAGTTTCTTCCAAATGATTATGCAGTTCAATTGCACAAGAAACTTCAAGGTTTGAAGCAAAGAGATATGGATGTCAAAACTTATACTAATGAGTTTTATAAGTTGAGTATAAGAGTAGGTCATATGGAGGATGATGTGGAGAAGGTGGCTAGAATCCTTAGTGGATTGAGATTTAATATTCAAGATGAGTTAACTGTGGCAAATCCAAAAATGGTTGAGGAATGCTATCAAATGGCAATAAGGGTTAACGAAAATATCAAGAGAAGGCAAGACAAGTCAAATAGGGGTAGAGGCAACAATATCAGAGGTAGAGGATTATTTTCCAACTTAAGGTAGTCATATGAGGGTCAAGAAGATGCAAGGAAGGTGCAAGAACAAGTTGTTGATTAGAGAGGTGGATTTAGAGGTGGTAGATCAAGCTTTAGAGGCAGATTTGGAGGACAAGGAAGAGGTTCACAAGGATTTTTAGGAAGGTGATATCAATGTAATAAGTTTGGACATCAAGCATGGCAGTGCAATGAAGGTCAAGCCTCTAGTTCACATGGAGGAGAAAGAAGGAATCAATTGGTACAAAAGGAGGATAATGAGAGTGTAAAATCTCCATCACAACATGTTGTTCCTGAAGTTAGAGAATCGGTCATGGTAAGGAGAACACTCATCAAAGCATCAAAGGAAAAGGAGCCACCACAAAGGAGTCTTTTCAAAACAACTTGTACGTGCATGGGTAAGGTATGTAAAGTTGTAATTGATTCAGGCAGTACTAATAATATGGTGTCCATTGAAATGGTTGAGAAACTAAAATTGCCTAGAATACCACATGATACCCCTTATAAAGTTTCTTGGTTGAATGAGGGTCAATATGTTTTGATAAATGAGCAAAGTTGGGTGGAGTTCAACATAGGAGGGTATAAGGACATAAATTTATGTGATGTATTGCCTATGGATGTATGCCATTTGTTACTCGGGAGACCTTGGCATTTTGATAGGTATGCTATGTATGATGGGAGAAGAAATACCTATGAGATAGAAAAAGATGGAATCTCTTAGACATTGACACCCTTGAAAGAAGAAGATAAAGGATAAAATAAGGATGCTAATGTGATGATGGTTGGTAGAAAAGAGTTTATAAAAGTAGAAGGAAAAGAGGATAGAGACTTTGCAGCCACTTCTAGACTTGGAGATGTGAAGACAACAGATATGAAGAATTTGATTTTGGAGGGAAATGATATTAAGTTGGTGTCAAAATCTGATTTGTTGAAGGTCAAGGATGAATTGATTCTTGGAATTCAAGGTTGGTTTAAGAAGTATGTTGATATGAGGATAAAGGAGGTGTTTCACTCATTGTTTTCAAAAGAGGACATTGGCCATTCCATTCATTTTAAGTTAGAGGCTAGTATACATGAACAAGCAGTAGTCATAGGGGCAGAACATCATATGGCAGAGACAAGAGGCAAGGTTGAAGAGGTTAAGGGTAAGTTGCAAAGAGATGTGAACAAATCCAAGCACACCACGGAAGGGATGAAAGAGAGAGTGCATTACAAGGATGGAGGAGGTATAAAAACAAGTAAAGAGGTAGGTTCAACAACATTTTCAAGTAAAGAACAAGTCAGGGATCATTCACCAAACAGATCTCTAAAAGGGGAACATATTCAAAATGCTAAAGACTTCAAGAAGACAATGAATGATGCATTTTTCCAGTATTTGATTTAGTGGAAGGGGTTACTAGATGGAGAAAGCACTTGGAGGTCAAAGAATAGCATGGTCAAACATGAACCTACTTTGCAGTACTGTCCTCAAGGGGACTTGAGTCAATTTTGCCTGGGGTGTATGGTGCAGGGGCACCTAGCTTGAATCATGTAAAAGGGGTTATATGTTAGGTTTGTGTGGTGTTGAGCCACTTTTGATGTAATAAGGTCTATTTAGACCATGTTGTTATGTTTAAGTTGCTTTAGGTCATGTGGGTTCAGGTGTGGAAGTTGAACAGTCAAATAAAGTTGCATTTTGTGTGTTCAAAGGGAAGTGGAATAGTCAGTCATTTGAAAAGGAGTTTGGAACAATTAGAATAGGCTTGTAATGGTTTAAATGTGCCTGGGGAAGTTTGAGGCTAGGTTCTGAAGACAATTTAGAGGCAAAATAATAAAAATACTCTTTTTTCTACATTTTAATTGTGTTTTTACTATTACAGAAACTTGCACGGCTCCATACAGTCTGCAAATGATCTAATGCAAATTGGAATTGATGTTAGGGTGAGTTAAATATCATTTTCCTTTGATTTCACATTGAGATTTAAGTGAGTTTGAAGCAATTTTCTGTAAACAGTCAGGAAAACCCTAGTTTTGAGGGTTTAATTGAAGAAATGAGTTTTTTTGAATCATCCCACAACTCCAGTTGTTAAAATTGGCATAATTGGACCTTAGGCCATGTGAGGAATTCCTTGAAGTGAAATTTTGTAGTTTGGGTTTTGATTTGTACATAGTTGCTTTGGAAAATAGGGCTAATTAGGCATATTAGGACTGTAACAGTCAATTTTTGAGGCTTGAGTTACAAAATGACCCCACCTACATTTGAGATATGTTGTGAAAGAGGAAAATGGGTATCTAAATATGTAACTTATTTCTGGGTATGAGGTGTGGTTTGAAAACTATGCTTGAAAAACCTAATTTGTTGTCTTATAAGGCATAGAGGTGATTTGTGAAGGAAATCATTGTGTTTGATGTGTTAAGGCCATTGAATTGGAAAAGTTGTTGAATTGAGATTGTGTAGACACCATCCACCTTGCTCTGCATCACTAAGGCAGTGTTAGGCTTAGTTGCAACTCAAGGAAGAAACTTGAAATGCAGGTAAGAGTTGTTTAGTTGAGTTACAAGGCTAGGGAAAAGTCCAAAATTTTGTAAGTCCTCCCTGAAGTTTAAACTTTGGTATTTTTTACCTTTTTGCCTTTTGTAGCTCTGAGATAGCCGAGGGGTGGTCTTGTAGGGATGTTATAAGGGTATTTCAATGACCTTGGAAATCCTGAATCTCCTCCTTGTCTCATTTATTGCGTCAATATTGGTGCTTTATCCCATGGTGTCTTTAAGTCTTTTGCTTGTGTCACCTTGCATTGTGCATTGGTGTGCATGCCAAGTGTGTCATTACATGTTATGACACATTGAGCGTGTAAAAGTGTTGTGTGGCTTGCTTAAGGCCACTTTTGTATCACAAAAAAATTGTTCATCCAATTTTTTCTCGTTAATGTCTTGAGCATAATCTTGGGGCATTACAAATTCTCAAATGACACCATGTTAGTACTAAGAGGTGCCACAATCAAATTAGTACTCCCAAGGCTAACTAAAAAAGTAACAAATCATAACCTTGTGGAAATAGATGTAGAACAAGATCTAAAGATAAAGATGAATCCTCCAAATGTTGCTTAAGGATCTCTAAGCCAATGCCAAACTGTGACAAGCACTGATAATATGAATAGAGTAACATGCAAAATTTAGGTACAATAACCATGGATATATGGTGCTCACCAAAGGTAAGACAATTGGACTAATGAGAATCTAGTACTCCTATAGAGGGTGTCAAAATGGATGATGATTGAGTCAAATGTGGACCCATGAATATCTACAAAATCTATCACTATACAAGCAGGTGTAAGTGAAGAAACAATAAGAGGGTTTGAATGAAGATGATGCAACTCCATAGGAGCTAGCATTAAAGAGGAGATGAATATATACTCAATACAGTCATCAAGTCTGAAAGATGGGACTCCACAAACAAATGTGCAATATTTGGTAAGTCTATCTTCTAATGAAGTGGATTACGAAGACTAATATGAACTTGTTGCAAGGAATAATTGGAAGCCATGGATTAAGTAACACTAGATTTAGATGGAGTAATAAGTGATAGAGATGAGATCTCAATGCACGTCATCTAACTACACTGCTCATTCTTGAGTGATGTGTCTACACAAGATGTTTGAGTATGAACACTTGATATATCTATTTGTGCTAGAGTAGAGGAATATAGTAGACTAATGTGATTATCCTAAAGAAGTTCCTTCAGTTCATTAATTTACTTTAGAAAGCATTCATTTTCATCACGATTTTGATTCCCACAATAACCATATTTTACCTTCCACGATTTAGGAGGATTACATAGATTACTCAAATGGAAAGGGAAGAGAGTGAGAGACATGATTAGCTCCCCCAAGATCACTCTATCAAGAAACCAATAAAATCAAATATAGAATCACAAGATTACTCCCCTAAAATTACACAATCATTAGATCCCTCAATAAATTATGATGATAACACTTTATACTTAGTGCAATTATAGTTGGCACTTGTCAAATCAGCAAAGTGGCCTTGATCTTAGTGTATTACAAACATTAAATTGGGCCACAAAGTTGAAAGTATAATTTTATAATAGAATGAGATCAATCAGACTACTCCAATGAGAAGCACATGAAAAGTTATGCACTTTAAAAAATTGTACCTAAAAATATTATTGTATGAGCCCAAACAAAGCTTTGGAAGTTTTGAACATAGGGATTGCTTAGCATTACCTATGAGAATCTATAATTTCTAGACAATCCAAACTCCAAAATCAAAAACCATCTACACCACTACGAAGCTCTCAACAAATTATCCCAAATTTAAAAAATTGCTCAAAAAGGAGCCAATATGAGCATGAATGAGACCTCCGAAGTTTAACTACCAAAATCAAAATACAAATGAAGGGGCAAAATTTGGAAAGGAGTTGTTGACATCATCTAATGCCTACCAATGGAATATGCCCAAATAGCAAAATATTCTTTGAATATGCCAAACCATCATTAGATACCCTAGAAACCACCTTCTATACATAAAATTATTGATTTTGAATGAAAACTATTGTTTTGAGTGTAGTAAATTGCTTCTAGAAAAATAATGGTTTGCGCTTGTGGGGGCAGAGCAAAGCGGCGACGTCATCGGGAATGGCTGCTCGCTTGTGGCAATGGAGCCACCAATAGTGGAGTGGTTGACTAGTGGCTCCTACATTGGAGGCAACCACTATAATACCATGCAAGTACTATGCAAGTGTAAGCTATGCAGTACTATGCATAATTTTTTTATTACGATATGATTTGTATGACTAAAGAGAATTTTTTAGCGGCAACACTTGTGTACCTCAAGTCAAAGTGAACACGTCATTATTAATTAAATATTCATATTATCCTATGTAAGCTTATTAAATAGGTGCAATAGCACACTTAGGATAGAACATATCCAAGGTGATTAAAATATTACACCAACACACATCCAAAAAGGTTCCTTAGGCTATCAGAGGACTAATATGTACCATCTAAAGATGAAAACACCACCAATGTTAGACCACACGCATAGAATCATTCTAGACATAAGAAAATATAACACTAATCTTTCTTTTCCATTTAAATATAATTTCAATATAAAATCCAAATTTTGTAACATTGTTCATAACACATCAATTAATCAAAAAGACAAAATAGACAATTAGAAAATATAACACTAACCTTTCTTTGCCATTTAAATATAATTTCAATATAAAATCCAAATTTTATAACATTGCTCATAACACATCAATTAATCAAAAAGACAAAATGAACAATTATATTACAATAGCTAAAAACATTTTATCCCTTTCATTTACATTTACATTCCTTAATTAATTTTGAACTTATTACTCTTTCATTCAATAATTAAAGTGGGATTATTTTGCCCTCCATAAACCCAGGTTTAAACCATAGTAACCTCTAAGCAACTCAATGCTTATGTTTAGGTGATATGAATCCTTGTTCATTCCCTTAATTTGGGGGCAACAAGGAGTAATGATGGAGTTGAGTCCTCCATGCAAGAAAAAATAAAAAATGTCCTATTCTAGTATAAAACTGCTTTCCAAAAGAGTAGGACAAAGGCATCATTATCCCACAAGGACCGACCATTTGTCACAAGCACATCATACGCTAGTATAAACACAAAGTTGAAGATTATGGTTGCCCCATCCAAGAATAAGTACCAACACACATTTTGCTCCAACTAGATCCCACTTGGATCGATTTTTTTTTTTTAATTATTCTTTGCATTTTATAAATATCACTTTCCTGATCCGCTGGACATTGAAGGTGTTAATTATTTTGTGTTTTCTTTGTTCACAGCTCAAAAATCTTGAGTCCACAGGTTTTGATGGGTTAATTTTTCGTTTCTTTTAATCAAGTGGATTTCGTTTTAATTATTTAAGTGAACTTTCTTGTCACCAAAATCTTTTTTTGAAATGCTGTTTGGAATTTGATAGCTTAAACAGTTATTATAACTGCAAATTTCAGGTGTTAGCTACAAGTCTCCGGTCTCCACCATCTTTTACTCTGCATCTTCATTTCTTTTGCCCCTCCTTTCTGTTCTTTGAGTGTGCAGGTTTCCAGCACTAAGACTCCAATGAATATCACTGTTTTTAATTTTAGTCTCAATCTTATTTACTTTATATAATTCTTAAATTAGATTTTACTTCTCTATACGTAAGCTCTAAAGTATATATATATAATTTTACTTCTGTATACGTAAGCTCCAAAGTAAGTAGATATAATTATATATATAATTTTGTTGAATTGTTTTAATATAATGATAAGTGTATGTGGCATGTTTTGTATAAAAATTGGTGGAGAGTCAAAATTTAATTTGATTTTATCTTGACACATTTGAAGAATTTGGATTTTATCTTAACATATTTGAAGAATTTGGATTTAATATGTGTTTTACTATTTTTTTATTTGGGTCAAATATGTGGAAAAATGACAACCTTCAAATTTAAATTTAAATTTAGGTCTAAACTAACTCTTTTCACATTAGTCATTACTTACAAACTTGAGCATGAGAAATGTTAATTTGTGTGCTAAGGTGTTGTATAGAAAGACAAACCCTAAATCATCTATCATTTGGGAATCATGAGAGAGCTCTCTTGCACATTGCATCATCATTAGAACAACATAACATCGACACACTTATGTCTTAAGCATATTGCATGATTGCTTGGTGCGTTTTCAATCTTATTCAAACCTTTGATTTGGTTATAGAGGCTTGACATGAGGAGAAGATCATTGCCTAGCAAGCTCCCATAGATGTTCATCAACATTGCTAGTCTTTAAAATATGGGTTCTAGATAACAAGCTAAATATTTGTTTGCAAGTGGAGAAGGTCTATAGTTAGGAAGATTGAATATGTAGCCATAGATTAAATCTAAAGTTTTGCACAATGAATTTTTCAATCTAATAGGTGTCGACTAAAATACAACCAACCACTAAACATAAGAATGAATCACATAATATTGTCTATCAAAACTAAATACATTTATTTATATATTTCAAGACACAATTATTAACACATTTATTCATTATTACAATCTCGACTCTTTATTCTAAAATAATTATTTATCATTATCATTTATTAATTCATTTGTAAATATTTATATATAATGTATTTATTTTCTATACAATAATGTTAGAAAATAAATTTAGTTTAAAAATAAAAAATATTTATATTTAAAAAATCCAAACTAAACATTTTTAATTAGGTAAATAGGTTAGAAAGTAAGAAGTCTTATTATTAAGTGAAATGGGTTGTGCTTAAATGGCAAGGCCATATGGTTCTCAAGATGGAGATCCAAGTTCGAATCCCCCAAGTAACATGTTGCTCTTAAGTTAAATTGAGTTAAGTGGCTTCTAGTCTCTAAGTTGAATATGTGGATGGGGAGGAAGTCCCCCTTGTGACCTCCGCCTAAATATCCTCACACTTAACAGAAAAAAAAAGAAAAAAGAAGTCATTATTAAAAGAAATAAAATGGTTTTCTAACATTTAGGTTAAATGAATAAATAAAATAATTAATATAGAATAATAAGTTGAGATAATAATTTTTTAAATTAAATTTGGAGATTTATTTATGGGGTCTTGTACTAACAATAAATTCTAAGATCATTACATATATAAATGTATATTAGATCAAATAGGCCAAACAACATAATGATCTAAAAAAAATATATTTTAGCTTTTTTATCCACAACACAAGCACCATATAGTTATTAGGCTATTTCTTTGCATTTTTCTTTGTATTCTTTATTATAGTAGCTTCTTCTACTTCATACTCTATAATATAAGATGGTTCTGAACAAGATTGATTAATAGTTACTAATAAAGATTCTTGAATTTGAGCATCTACCATATTCCTCTTCATTTGATAAATCAAAAGGCCACCTTGGCCCCTAGATTTTTCCTATTGGTATTTGTGGTTGCATAAATCTAAGAAGAGATTGATGGTCCTCATTTGCATTCAATTTTTCCAACAATCTCATCATATTTCCTAAATTGACCAATGCTTTTTGTTTACCTTTCTTTTATGAATTCTTCTAAGATCCTTGCTAGACAGATTGAGCACCATCTGCATATTCAAGAGGTGAAGGAGATTAAGTGCCATCTTTCAATTGCATCCCTTGCTCCACCTCACATTTAGACTTATTGCCTTGAAGATCTTCTAACTTTGAGCCTTCAAACCCCTTTGAAGAAACTGGAGTTGTACTCTTTACTAATAAGTGAGAAAAGTGGGCCCCCTACCACCATGTAGATTGCTTTAGATCTTTAGGCTTACCCATTTGGCAATTTGCTGCTATAGTATGTCCTACCTAGAAGCAACATCAATAGTGGAAAGGAATATTTTCATAATCAATGACTTACTTCCAAATCATATCTTCCACCTTTAACCATATCTCATTGGGTAAACCTTTGGAAATATCTAGTTCCACTTGAATGCAAGTAGAGGTGGAGTGGATCAAACTATATGTTTGTGGATCAAGTGCTATAAATATTTTGAACATATATCATATTCCTTGAAAACAAGCATCCACCCAAAACTACAACGGAAGATAAGGGAGACTAATTTAAACCAACATAACAAATAAAGTTTCCATCATCAAATTAAATGTCATAAACCATGGATTAATAAGAAAAACATTCTAATCCTAGACCCAAGACCCCTTCTCCAAAACATATGATCTATCCTCAACTATTTCAAACAAAAAAACCTTAGGCACTTGAGTATATTTCTATTGAACCTTTAATCTTTTCTGACTAGTTTGTTAAAATCTAGGCATGGAGCTCAACTAATCTAGGCCATAAAGGATTAAGTCTATAGATTAATCCTCTTTTCATAACCTTTTCTTCCTCATCCAAGAATTCACAACCAAGATAAAGAAGTAGTTTCTCACTGATACAAGGAATGATATTTAATCATTGCTTTTGCTTCAATTAAGCCACCATGGCTTCCTTTCCATCTTCTTTAACCACACCCTCAACCCATTTGATATTATGTAGGCCCTGACTTTCTAACTCTATTTGCATAGATTGGGGTCAATTTGCACGTGCATGGCCCTATTTACCATGTGTAATGAGGGCTAGCAAACGCTTGTGTCTAAACAACATTGGGCCATCTTTGTCTTGTTTGTCGTTTGTAAATCTCCATGCTGAAAAACCCCTTCAAAGTTTGTAGACCTCTATCAAGTGCCTTCAAAATCGCCATTTTCCCTAATGCAAGTACTCTAGGGTTTGCTATGGCTTGGGTGGGAGCTATCATATTATCTAACAGTATATCCTCAAGTTGAGGATGGTGGAATTGTTAAAATTAGAGAAATCAAGAGAAGAGGCTAGAAGCTAACTACGAGAACATCAAGAAATTATGAAGAGATAGTTGAGACAATAATATTACACAAACATCTTTTTGAAATGGACAAAGAGGGTTTAAGTACTTAGCTTTGGATGTGGCAATAAAGTATTCTATTGTAGATTATGCTCAATGATCTAATTATGTGCTTTATAATTCAATCATCACTTTGGTTCACTTTCACAAATGCATAACTAATCGTATACATGTAGTTGTGATCTAAAATTGTTGATTCAACCTTCTGTTGCAAATTATCAACCTTCATAAAACTATTCACTATTACAATTAAAAATGGTGGTATCTATAATACCATTAGAGTTTTTTGTGCAAGGAGTTCCATCTTAGACTAACCCCTTAAATTGATTTATGATTTGAACAAGTTCAAAGACAATAAAACATCCATGCAAGATTCCTAATCCATCGCTAATGATGTAGATGATGATGCTAGCTAGAACTTTGACAAGGCAATGCTCTTTAATTGATAATAACATTATTGGATAAGAGTTGATGGATGGATTAGATACTAAAATCAAATTAGGGTTTATCCTTTTATATAATAGTGCCCTTACATGCAAATTGAACATTTCATGCTCTAGTCAATAAGTAATGGCTTGTTAGAAGGGGGTTGACTTCGGCCCATAATTAAATTTGAATTTGCAAGTTTGGGGGTCAAATTTATAACTGTGGATTCAAACCAAGTTAGGGAATGGGGAATTTATATTTGGATCCTTGGGAATGTGTGGGTCCAGGTTTAGTCAAGTTTCTAGCTAATTACCAACTTTTTTGTAGAAACATACTACTAATACACTAATCATTACATATGGGGCAACTAAGTCAAAGTGAGTCAAAAACATAGGGGATGCACTTTTCATCCTTACAATCATTAAAAGATGTTTATAGGTGCCTATCTACTAAATGCATCCCCTTACCTTATAAATGTAAATTGATTATTCCTTTTATTATTATGGGAATAAATCACACCCTACAATTATGGAGTCTAAAGGGTAAAAATGTTAATTGGATTAATCCCTAGATTCCTTTTAATAGGAGTTGAGATTGATTAATGCAAATCAAGACCTGAGTATGCTAAAATAAAAATAATTGAAATGTTGAGAAGAAAGAGTGTTTATTTAGGTTTTGCGTGATGTCAATTTTGATCACTTTGACTAGCCAAGATGATGTGATGAACAATTAGACCTTGTAAAATAGAACTAGATCAGTGGTCAAGAGTTTGGGACAAAGGTAGTCTAAAAGTTTTGATGCTTGGGACTAGACCATGCTCATAGTTCTACCTTTAGACACTTTTCTCCTGCACAATTTTGTCCATTACAAAATTTTTCCTTTGAGATCTGTAGAACATGGTCATCTATGTTTATACCCACATTTGAGAATTCATGGTGCTAAAAAGCAACTTCAAGGGCTTGTTATAGATAGAGAGAAAACTGTTGACTTCCTTGATAACAATCAACCCCCGTGGTAGATGTAACAAGATTGAAGTGATGTAAACCATAAAATGTAATATACTAATACAACTAAGATTGATATGAAATTGAGGTAGTGATTGATAGGCTAAAAGTAGATGTAATATGCTCTCTTGATGGATAAAATGACCTAAGATGATGTCCTTATATACAAGTCTTACACACATAACTCAAGACCTTTGGTGTGCAAGTCAATGGATAATAGTCACATTCCTAGAATGTCAGACCATGAAAGCGAGAGATTTACATTTCAAATGAGGAAGACTAAACCATGGGTGCAGATTTGTTAAGGGGATAGAACTATGGATGTAATCTAGTCCATGTAAGCAAAAACCTTGGGAATGGGTTAGCACTATTCTAAGTGATGGATGTAGGAGATTAGAGTGATAGTCTAGGATTAGAGTCATATAGTACACCAAAAGAGACAAATTGAGTATTAAAAATATGCATTTGTAACAACCACACAAAATAACTATCCTATATAATTACTAACAAATATTTATAACTATTTGTATGCTAAATAAATTCTCTTCAAAAAATTTATAAAATACAAGAACTATTTTAATATTATTAAAATAACAACTATTAATAGAAACTATTTGAAATAACTAAAAATACATTCAAAGTAGACTTACCATTATAATTCCAAATCCAATTGAATTCGAATGTCCTTGTAATTAAAATAATGTGAATTCAATTCAAATATAATATTATAGATGCAAAACTACAACTTAGTGCTATAATGTGGGCATGCATTTGCAAATATGTTAAGTGTTATGAAAAATGAAGATATAATCTGTTATTCTGAAAATTTATATAGTTATTGTTGGTATTAGATGGTAATGAATGGATTAGGCAAAGAGAGTTGAAATGAAAAAAGAAATGCAAAGGTGGCAGGCAAGGCCAAGCCAAGTCGAAATCAATATTCATCTTTATGCTTTTCCATATAAATAGAATCGAGATACCCATCAATCACTCCCCACCTTTCCCTTTCGCTTTCTCTAAGCACTCACACAAAAACCATTCAGGCAGACAGCCACTTTGCTTTGTCCATCACATCTCTTTTTCTAATTAATTCTATTTTTTTCTTCTTTCTTAGTACTGCTCTGCTTTGCACATGGGTTGTCTCGTTCAACGTTTGATCCCTCCAATGCCCAAAACACCTGCTTTTTCTAGAATTGTAGTCTTGGTCGAGTCACAGTCACACCCATTTCAGCTGGATACCCTGTAACTTGTAAGCAAGCTACCATCACTTCATTTCAATCACCCTCCCTTGGTCAATGAATTTGGTGGATTCTGTAGATGCTGTGTGTGATTTGGTAGGTGAGGAGGTTGCCTAAAATGGGAATAGTGACAGGAGTGATGAAGAAATCACAGGCATGGGAGAGAGTTGGCAGCAATTCCAGTGTGGTGAGGAGGAGGATGAAGGACGATGATTGTAATGACGATGAACACCAAGGCATTACTAACAATAACAACAAGTGTGGTTGTTGGCATTATCTCATGCCCAACTGCATTGCCACCAGATCCTCTACCTCTACTGTTATCATCACTACTACTGGTAAATCTAGCCCACTTTTGCCTTTTTTAACTTCAATTTTGTTTGCCAAGGAAATAAGTCCATACCAGGTAATAAATCTCCTTTCTTGCTTATTTTGTTTGCCAAGGAAATAATTCCATGTGGGCATGGGGTTCAATCCTTATGTTTATCTACATTTGTCTACCTACCATTACCGATAATCAATCATCCTATATTGGTTTAATTTGTTTAATTTTAGCTAAGTCCATGTGCAATGCTCATAAAGTATCATTTGTCTGTTTTTTTGTTCCACAGACAACTATAGGTAAATCAATACCATTTCTGGCTTAATTTGTTTCCTTTTGGTTGCCAAGCAAAGGAGTACATTTGGGTTCATTGCTTTACAAAGTAGCTTTTGCTTACTCTTTTCCTGCACACCATCACTGATAATCAATCCCTGCACGATTAGTGTACGTCAAGGGAGGAAGTCCATTTGGGTATTGAGTTCAATGCTCATAAGCAGCATCTTTCCACTTTTTCGTTGCATAGCACCACTGGTAATCCATATCTTTTCTTTTTTATTTTGTCTTTCAAAAACTAAGTCCATGTGGGTATGGATTCTATGCTTATACTGTAGCATTTGCCTGCTTTGTTTTCTAGATGTGTGAATGCTAATATAATGCCAACGTCAATTTTGATCTTGTATGGGGTCACTGGAGCTTCACTAACCCTGAAAGCTTAAATTGCTTAACATCAGCTTTCTGCTTTTCTTCAATTAAGCAGCTAAATCAGGTCGCTCAATTCCAGGGATAATTCCAATGCTCCTTTACTGCAGGCACAATGCCAAGGAACTGACCATCCAAGGGATTAAAATGCAACAAATACAGCTCCAAATGCATGAATTTGGCCATATATAGCTCTGTTTATACTTTATACCGAGTTTCAGACACGTGGAGCTGTATATAGCCACTATCAGGCATATCTTTTGCGGTTTGGTATTCTTGATAGTCATGACCCATGCCAATGCTAGTTGATAACTGAGAAACAACATACACACACAAATACCCTTGCTTGCTTGAGTGATTGCCTACTTGTTTGCATACCTGCTTGGACATCATGCATACAGTCGAGTCCATATATGTCACTGATAATATGATTATCAAGTATATAAATAGATTCTGACGGCTTGTGCTGCTGTGTATATTTGAGGCTCAGCTTACCTTGGTTCCCTCGCTATCAGGTTTTTCTATAAATCCAAATAATTGGGCTTTACATTTGTCTGACACAAACCAGTCAATGAATAAGAGGCCCAATGCCAGTCTCACTTGTTGACAGGCTTAATGAAGATGTCAGATCGCACTTGAGTGGAAGGGTCAGGCCTCAGTGACCAAAGAGCTTTCAATTCATTGGCCAGATTTTAGTTGTTCTGGAATGAACAAATTTGGTTTTCCCTTTAAAATAGCATAAAGTAGGGTGTTTAACAAGAGGCTCAATAGAAGCGCAAGATTGTACACAGAACTTTGTGGTGCCAGTGGCAGACTTTACTGGGATCTGAAGAGTCAGGATATTGGTATTATAATTTCACTCAACTATTTTTCTTATGTTAAAACAAATGAATGAGTAAGATACTTACATCTGATTGACCTGGCAGGCTTTGAGATCATAGCTATCTACAAAGGTTAACAATATAGACTTTGGATTTATGATCCTGCTCTTAAAAGGAACCACAACAAACCAAATTGTATGGAAGTTAGCAGTAGTAGTTTGAGCTCACAGTTATTTAAAAGGGCTAGTTTATTAAGAATTTGGAGTTATAACCCTGCTTATTTAAGGAGCTGTAACAACCATACTCTGTGAGTTAGCAACAGTAGTTAATTGCCCATAATTGCTTCATTAGAGGAAGTTCGACAATTGTAAACCTATAGTTTTGGTATTGAAGTTTTGGCATTGTTCTACAAGTATTCATGCCATATGAACTATTAATTCACAATGGATGCAGAACGGAATACAGTATACAGCCAGTTAGCAGCTGGAAAAATGATCCTTTTATTCCTTCTCTTGAGCACCACAGCGAGTTCCTCTATTGTCCATGGCTAACAGCCCAGACCAAAAAGAAAACTCCTAATGAAGACCAAAAACTGAGAGACTACAAAACGGAAAGCCTCCCAAAAAAATACCACAACAACCACCACTAAAGGCAGTTACAAACCAAAATTCAAAACAATTAAAAGAAAGGAAACTGACAGAAGAGTGGGGGACCTGTCACAAAAGGGCAGTTACATCACATTTTGTAATATACAAATTCTTCTCTGGTTATTCCTATTACTTGATTGTAGATCCATTTGATATTTAGTCGTTGTTATGACTCATGAGTCAGGCAAAAACCTTTGTGTATTTATGAACATTTCTTGGTACTTGTATAAAATTTCAACGGCTTCCACCATATCCGAATCTTGGAAAAGTTTAGTAATAAATATTACAAAGCATCCTGCACCAGAGGCTATAGAAAAACGTGAAGTTGCTCTATGTGAGAACATATGATGAACAGTGTTGTAGGAGATTTGTTCAAACACTTGGGGTTCATAAACAGAACAAAAAGAAGGCCAGTACTCATTATGTTTATATACATTTCCTGATGTCGGTCCATCTCACTTGTCTCAATATTTTGATTTTTTTAAAAATCTCCCATCAGATGTTCCTACCATTCTTCAGTCCATTCGAATTCATCTCATCTAGCTTTTCTGTTTCAGCTTCAGAATAACATCCTTTCTCAATCTATAACCTCTCAAGTTTTTTATGCTTTATAGAAATTAACAGATTACTCCACTGTCCGAATTTGGATTGTAGGAGATTTGTTCAAACACTTGGGGTCCATAAACAGAACAAAAAGAAGGCCAGCACTCATTATGTTTATATACATTTACCTGATGTCGGTCCATCTCACTTGTCTCAATATTTTGATTTTTTTAAAAATCTCCCATCAGATGTTCCTACCATTCTTCAGTCCATTCGAATTCATCTCATCTATCTTTTCTGTTTCAGCTTCAGAATAACATCCTTTCTCAATCTATAACCTCTCAAGTTTTTTATGCTTTATAGAAATTAACAGATTACTCCACTGTCCGAATTTAGATTGTGGTAGAATTAATGTTCTTAACGTTGCTGGAGGGAAACAACTTATGTCGTTGCATAAGCAAGATTGAAGCAGCCATGAAAACAGTGAGTGCAACAACCACAACAAATTTGATACAAAGATTTTAACCTAAAAACTTCAGAGTGGGGTAAACCAACTAGACTGGAATATACTCAGATTTCTCTCCTTTTGGCCAAAACAGTTACAAAGAACTCAAATAAAGCATGCAAGAGAAATCTTACGGTAACGCTTGTTCACAATACTCTCCACACCACAATTCTTAATCTGACAACCAACTGAACTTTCTAACTTTTCTTTTCACACTCATTCACTCCTGCTTTATAATTGGGCTTGTACCTCCTAGATATATCAGTGTTGGGGGTGCCCTTTCATACCCTCAAGGACCCCCAACTATTATGGAACATGAAAGACACTGTCCTCTGCCATTATTCTGCCTCTTTGTTTGAAACTGGCAAAACCACCACATTTGTCAGTACAAAGTTGCCATGACACTAATGAAACTTTCACAATACCAGAATTGCCATGAGATGTTAAATCACCATGACACATTTGAAACCACCCAAAAATAACTCAATTGCCACCTTGTTGTATCTGGGTGCTTTTTTTCACTATGCCAATCATTCTCTATTTCATTTTTGTTTCTGATGGAATTCTGCTCATTTGATGGAGTGAATTTTTTTCGAGATCCTTGTGGACCATATGTCCCGTTTTTAGGAGGCTTTTAGTGCCACAAAAGATTAGTGATTAAAATATGTAGGAAAATTTCTTTCACTTCCTCCTTGGGGTAACATCTTGCTTCCCTTGGTTTCTTTCACCTATAGTTCTCTTTGTGTCTCTTGACTTTCTCCTACAAAACTGTATCCTCTGCCAACTCTTATTGTTCATGCAAGACAAAATCTTCAATAGAGGGTAGTTATTGTCGTCCTTCTCCATTCAAGGTGGATGGCTCTTATTATAGATGTGAATTCTCACAAGTGACTACTGAATACATCCTCATGAATGAAGGCAAGTCAAGTTTTGAAGCATTCTCTCTAACCTGCTCCAAGATGGTAAATGATCCATATCTTAGAGATTTAAGCTTCCTAGCTTTTGCTAGCCTCTGTTTCTCAGGTGAATCCACAGCTTGTCACTCATCTTGAATGCATGCTCTTGGCGGTGCTTATTATGTCTAGCCTTATGCTTGGCTTGAGACTTCTCCAACTGTTCCCATACTTTGAGATAGACTTGTAAAATCCTCTCAATGAATTTTGCTGCCCTTGTTACCTCCAAGTCTAGTTTTTCACCTTATTTTTGCTGTCCCAAAGAAATATCAAGTGGGTTGGTAGGAAAATAACCCAAACATGCTTCAAAAGGTGACTTACTAGTGGAAATATGCATTGTTCTACTATAGGAATGTTGAATGTATGTCAAAGAGTAATTCTATGCCCTTGGATGCTTGTTGTAGCCCCTTATCAGTTGAACCATGTTTCTATTTACAACTTCTGTTTTCCCATTCATTTGAAGATGGAAAGTTGTGCTTCTTTTGAGTGTGGTAATCTTCTTGCTCCACATTGTGGTCTAAAACTTCCTCAAAATTCTGGAATTCTTGTCTAATAACTATGACAAACCAAAATGTAATTAAGATTTGGAAAAGAATAACTCGGTTCACTTATGTTCTTTTATCACCTTCTTACATAGAATAAAACACACATCTTGCTAAATGTAAACTATTATCTTGTTCTGCTTGAATTGTACTTAACATTGACAGATAGATTGCAGATTGAGCTAGAGTTAGTGCTCTAAAATTTTCTTTAAGGAACAAGCACTGTAATTAGATAAGAAGATGGAAACAATCATGAAAACAATAAAGCCCAACCACCACAACACATATAACACATGGATTGTAACTCAGAAAACCAAATGTGGGAAAAACCAAATGGAAGTGGTCGATGTGCAACTTCCTCTCCTTCCTATGGCCAAAACAGTGACAAAGAGCTCCAATAGAGCACACTACAACAATCATCCTACTACTATGCTCATTCAAACTAGTTTCTGCACCACAATTCTTACTCCTACAACCAACTGAACTTCCTAACTTTTCTTCTCACACTCATTTACTCATGGTTTACGGTTGGGCTTATGCCTCTTAGTTATAGCAGTGTTGGAGGTTTCCTTTCTTGCACTAAAGGACCCCCAACTGTTATGGAACATGAAGAGACACTGTCATCTACTTCTACTCTGCCTCTTTATATGAAACGGAAAAAACCACCACACTTGTCAGTACAAAACCATTATGCCACTAACAAAACTGCTACAATACTTACAGAACTGCTATGCCATATGCACAACCACCATGACATATCGGAAAGTGCCTTGACAATAATGCAACTGCCAACCTGTTGTTCAAGCGGCTTTGTCACTGTGCAAGATTTCTTTGTTTTATCTCTGTTTCTAATGGATTTTTGGTTGTTTGATAGAGTGAAGTTTTTCTGGATCCTTACGGATCATTTCTGCTCTCATGTCTTCCTAGATGATGTTTACAAAATTCTACAATACTGTTCGTTGACATCCACCAGTCAGCATTGCCTAAAGGTTCCAATCATCTTCCCTCACTCATTTTTATCACAGGTTTACCATGAAGAATCTGAAATTGGTAAAACAATTAGAGATTAGAGATTTGTATTGATTGGAAACATAAAAAATTTTAAATCTTTGGTCTATTATTCTAATAATGTCTAGAAAAGTGTGCCATTGGTGATGGTGATGAAACTTCCTAAAGGGGTTTTATACAATCCCACAACAATTTTTTTTTAACAAATTTGATTATTCTCGTGAACAAATTGTTATTCGTACACACACACACATATCAATTTGTTTGCCAAAATAATCAGATTTGTAAGAAAATTATTTTTCATTGTGGGAATGTGTGTGTGTATATATGCATATAACAAATTGATATACATTTGTAAAAAAAATATTTTTCATTGTGGGAACTTTTGGAGGACCTCTTCCCATCTTGGGAATTATCACCCCCTTGCATTAACACAGGTGATCCAAACCGTGAGCTCAGTGGCCCAGGGAAGGCACAAGGCCTGCAAGCTCAACGGCCCAACAGGGGTTTGAACCTTGGTGGATTTGTCAACCTGCCATGTTTTTAATCATCACACCACGCCCTTAATGGCTTTTATATATATATATTCAATGCAAAGTGTTAGGATACACAAACTTATGGCAAATATTTGCATTGAAGGCATAAGAAACCATATGAAAATATTTGTTTATCTTCTTCCTCCTTTGTATTTGAGCATCCAAAAATGGATACAAGTAATGCCCCTCTTCTCTACTTTGATATTAATCTCCCATAGAAAAAGATCAATATTTTCATAAATTTTTTCAAACACAAAATTTTTCTATCAGCATAGTTAAGTTGTGTGTCCCAGTGAGGGTAGGGTGTTTCGCAACTCTTTTGACCCGCATTCATTAAGGCTTGGGTAAAACCAAATCAAATTATAAAAGACCATGTTTTACTTAAAAAAAAAGAAAAAGCCCTTTTTAGGTTAAATATGAGTTTTTTCCCAAGGCGTTTAGAGACCTGTTACTTGGACAAGGAATTAAAAAAAGAGAGGAAGCAAGGTTGTTATCATATGTTAACTAGTACCCAGTTCAAATTGGATCCAAGTATGAGGGCTTTGGGGGAAGAAACCATACACATAGCTACATAGGTGATCATCTCACAAATTGGCTCAATGAAATCAATCACAAACTTAGCATTAGCCTAAAAATGATCATCAAAAATCACCTCACTTGAATTGCAATGTAAGTTAATGGTTGCCTTCATAATTTCAACATTCCACTGAAAAAAACTAACAAATGAAGCTCCATTCACCATAATTAATCACTAGAAAAGGATGAAATTGGAAGTAGAACATGTATTAGTCATAGTTACTAGGGGATGGGGATTGTATTGGTAAAAGAGACATGGATAGGTACTGGTATGCCATTTTTTAAAATGTTGGAGATGGCAAAAATAAAAATAATATTTGCTTATATAATATAAATTTAGAAAATAATAGTCATACAATGGATATGCAACTTTAAAGAATGTAAAATACTAAAATGCTTAGAAATTTGAAAAAATTAACATGTTAAAGTGTTAAAATAGATGTCAACAAAAACAAAGATTAATTGTATTGATATTTGTGTTGGATAAGTGTTCTATACTTTGTATGTTTATAGTCAAGGGATGATCTCATCTAGTGTTCGGATCGGAAGCAATTTTCTGATTTCCAACAAATGTTTTGATTTTTTTTGGTGCTATTTTGGGTTTTTTTCTATTTTTGCCCATGTTTTAAAGCGCTCGTGTTTATCTTTTGCATGATTCATGCAATGTGTAAAACTACTTTTGATGTGCCTATAAATATGGGCTCATGCTTAAGGGTGAAGTAAGAGATTCATTATTGTATTGGAGAATGGTTGAGTTTTATGCAATAGTGAAGAATTTTTTTGTGCTGAATTTTTTACCCAAAAGGGTTTTCCCAAGTGAAAATACCATGTATTGTCTTCGCTTTTTATTTATTTTGTTATTATTTTAGATCATATAGGCACTACTTCTATTGTATAGATTTATCAAACTTCTTTTTCTCCACATGTGGTATCAGAGCTTGGTTTGAGATTTGTTTGAAGGTAGGGTTTCTTTTGCCTGTGATAAACTTTGTCCTGAGTGGGAGCTGTGTGGTGGAGGATTTGTGTGTGAATCAAAATGACAGGAAGCACAAGGATAAAGAGAAAAATTTAATGGAAATAATTTAGAGTTATGGAAACTAAAGATGGAAGATTTGCTTGTTAACAAAGATCAGTGGATTGTTGTATCATCAACAAAACCATTTGGTATGAAGGATGAAGATTGGCTAATTATTGATAGGAAGGCAAGGAGTTTGATTAGATTGTGTCTGTCAGATTCATTTTTTGCTGAATGTATCAGTAGAAGCCACAACAAAGGAGTTATAGGATAAATTGGGTACTTTGTATCAAGGAAAGTCTTTTGCAAATAAGCGTTTTCTTCAGAAGAAGTTGTATTCATTGAGAATTAATGATGGTGACTCTATGGCTGAACATCTGAACACCTTCAATACTGTGGTAAGCCAGTTATTTTTTGTGAAATGGATGACTAAGAGAAGTGTATTACTTTTCTTTGTTCTTTACGTGACTCCTGGGATAATCTAGTAATGGCAATCACTAGTACTATTTCTAAAATAAAAAGTGAGGATGTAGTAGCATCCCTGTTATTAGAAGAAATGAGAAGAAAATCTGCAAATGATTATCAATCAAAGGATGCCTTGGTTGTAAGAGGTCATTCCCGTGAAAGAAATAAAAAGAATTGAAGAGACAAAAAGCTAGGGGACAAGAGATCAAAATCTAGAGGTAAATCTAATGCTCTAGATAAAAGTCAGAGAAAGTGCTGGAATTGTGGTAAAAACAGGGCACTACAAGAGGGATTGCAGATCTAAAAAGGTTGAGAAGGGCAAGTCATTTGGAGATGCTTCTTCTATAGAATCAATGACCTGAGTTGAAGATTCAAGGGATATAGTTTTGGTTGCTTTAAGCTTAGATGAATGCCATGATGAATGGTTGGTAGACTCGGGTGCCTCCTTTCATATGACTCCTCATAAAGAGTTGTTCAGTCATTATGAAAAACTCAATGGAGTTGAAGTATTCTTAGGAGATGATTCGACATAAAGATTATAGGTCGAGGAAGAGTGAAGCCGAGGCTGAAAGATGCAAGAACCAAAACCCTTCCCAGTGTTTTGCACATTCCAGGTTTGGCAAGAAATCAAATTTTGGTAAGCAGAATGAATGATGCAGGTGGTATTTAATAAGGATAGTTGCAAAATGATTTGTGGTGCTATAGTATTGGCAAAAGGAGTCCGTTTAGGAACATTGTTTAAACTTGAGGTAAGCACTATAAATGGTGGATGTAATACCTCTCATGTTCCTTAAGTAAATAATATTATAGATCAAGCTCCTACGTTTCCTATAGAAAAGATAATGTTGTGGCATCAGCAGATGAGGCATATTGGAGAGAAAGGTTTTTTGAGATTTAAAAACCAAAGGCATCGTTGAAGGAACTTTTGATTGCTCATTAGACTTTGCTTTTTGTGAACATTCTGTATTTGGCAAACAAACTTGTGTGAAGTTTCCTAGTAGTGCTACAAGATCAGAAGGAATTTTACATTTAGTGCATAGTGATGTTTTTGGAGCAACAAAAGTCCCATCAATTGGAAAATCTATGTACTATGTTACTTTTATAGATGACTTGTCAAGAAAGACCTGGGTGTATTTTCTACAGAATAAATCTGAAGTTTTCAATAAATTTAAAGAGTTTAAGGCTCTGGTAGAAAATCAGACAGAAAAGAAAATCAAGGTACTAAGAAGTGATAATAGTGGAGAATATTGCTTAGATGCATTCAAGCAGTGTGGAATAGAAAGGCAGAAGACCACACCCTATACACCACAGTAGAATGGAGTTGCTGAAAGAATGAATAGAACTCTAATGGATAAGGCTCGAAGCATGCTTAGTTGTGCAGGTTTGGACAGGAAATTCTGGGCTGAAGCAGTAACAATTGCTTGTTATCTTCTCAATAGGTCATCCACCTCAACATTGTTGGATAAAACTCCACATGAAGCATGGACTGGTAAGAAACCCTCTTTCAAACATTTAAGAGTTTTTGGTTGTGATGCTTATACGTATATTCCCAAAGAAAGGACTAAGCTAGCTTATAAATCAGCAAAGTGTATATTTATGAGATATAATATTGGTAATACTATTAATTGATATAAGCTATGGAACCGAAAAACACAGAAAATGGAATATAGTTGTAATGTATTTTCAGAGAAGGAAAGAGGGCTCCAAAACAAGAAAAACAACTAGAGAAAGAACCTAAAAGAGTTCATGTGGAAATAGAAGAGGGTAGATTTATGTCTGAATTAGAAACTACACAGGATAAATTAGAGAATGAGTTGGTAGAAGAGAATGTGGAACTAGGAAATGTAGGATCCAAGGATATAGATTCAAAGGATGCAGAACCAGATATTCTTGCTTTGAGGAGATCAAATCGGGTAAGAAGAAAACCAGAAAGGTATATAGAGATCCTGATTTTCAATATGCATCTCTTTTATCAGCTTTATCTGTTATTGATGAAGACCTGAAGAGTGTTAAGGAGACACTTAGATCAAATGAAAAAGAGTCTTGGAATGAGGCCATGGAGGAAGAAATGGAGTCCTTCAACAAAAATCAGACTTGGGACTTGGTTAAATTACCCCCTAGAAGAAAACCAGTTGGTTGTAAATGGTTATTTAAGAAGTAGTATAATGCAGAAGGAAAAATGGAGAAGTATAAAGCTCATTTAATAGCAAAGGGATTCTCTCAAGTTGAGGCAATCAACTTTGGGGAAATTTTTTCTCCTGTTGCAAAACTAACTTCAATTAGATTTTTGTTAGCTATTGTTGTTGCTTTTGATATTGGAATTGAACAGATGAATGTAAAAACAACATTTCTGCATGGTGAGCTTGAGAAAGAAATCTACATGGCACAGCTAGAATGTTATAAGGTGAAAGGTAAGGAGGACTTAGAGTGTAAGCTGAAAAAGTCTCTTTACAGTTTGAAGCAATCACCAAGAGTGTGGAATCAAGAATTTGACAAGTATGTTATGGGACTTGGGCTAAATCATACCAAAGTTGATCCATGTGTGTATTTCAAATAGAAAGGTGAAAATTTTGTTATCATAGTGTTGTATGTAGATGACACGTTATTAATTGATAACAACATGACAGTGATTAGTTTAGTTAGGTCTTAGTTATCTTCACAATTTGACATGAAAGATCTTTGTGTTGGAAAATTTATTTTGGGCATGGAAATTAAAAGAGATTGTGTAAATAGAAAATCATGGTTACATCTAAAGAAATATGTTGAGATGATTTTGCAAAGATTTAGGATGCAGGACAGTAAACTTGTGAGTACTCCATTTTCTGTTAATAAAAAATTGTCTGTTGAACAATGTTCTAAAACATAAGAGGAAATTGAGGAAATGTGTTAGGATCCTTATGCTAGTGTTGTTGGCAACCTCATGCATGCAATGGTCTGTACTAGACCTAAAATTGCACATGCAATGGGAATTGTGAGTAGATATATGTTTAAACTAGGTAAGGAACATAAGAGGAAATTGAGGAAATGTGTTAGGTTCCTTATGCTAGTGTTGTTGGCAACCTCATGCATGCAATGGTCTGTACTAGACCTAAAATTGCACATGCAATGGGAATTGTGAGTAGATATATGTTTAAACTAGGTAAGGAACATTGGACTATTGTAAGAAGGATTTTTAAATATCTATGTGTCACCTTAGATTATGCAATTTGTTACCAAGGAAGAGTTGATGAAAATAAAACTTTGAATTTGCTAGGATTTTTGGATTTTGATTGGGTTGGAGATCTTGA
Organism: Cunninghamia lanceolata; assembly: GCA_027924645.1. Classification (NCBI taxonomy): domain Eukaryota; kingdom Viridiplantae; phylum Streptophyta; class Pinopsida; order Cupressales; family Cupressaceae; genus Cunninghamia; species Cunninghamia lanceolata. The sequence continues at coordinate 5,130,792 of BSBN01000123.1, forward strand.
CTATGGAAGATATACTAGTGGATATGTTTTCAATCTTTCTAGAGGAGCAGTAAGTTGGATGAGCAAAAGATAGGTAGTGGTTGCTTTATCTACAATAGAGCCTGTGTACATGGCAGCTATTCATGCATGTAAGGAAGTAGTGTGGCTACAAAAGTTGTGTTGGACTATTGGTTTGGAACAAAAGATGGTAAGGATTGATAGTGATAAGTTAGAGTGCAATATATTTGGCCAAGAATCTTGTTTATCATGCTCAGTCAAAGCATATTGGAGTACAGTATCATCTTGTGGGAGAAATGGTTGAAGGCAAGCGGGTACTATTGGAAAAAGTTGATATAGAGAAGAATGTTGCTGATTCGTTGATAAAAGCTGTGAGTACTAAGAAATTTGCTTGGAGTAGAAAATCAATGGGCACGGTTGTCTTCAGCAACTGATAGTTTAGAACTGTGGCCCCCCTATGTAAACTATTCAACAAGTGGGAGAATGTTGGATAAATATTGTATACTTTGCATGATTTATAGTCAAGGGGCAATCTCATCTAGAAATTTTTTGGGTTTTTTATAGAGGGGGGAGTGGAGTGCTATTTTGGATTTTTTCTATTTTTGCCCGTGTTTTAAAGCACTCATGTTTATCTTTTGCATGATTCATGCAATATGTAAAATTTCTTTCAATGTTCCTATAAATATCCGCACATGCTTAAGGGTGAAACTAAGATATTCATTATTGTATTGGAGAATAGTTGAGTTTTACGCAATAGTGAAAATTTTTAATGTACTGAGTTTTTTACCTGAAAGAGTCTTCCCAAGTGAATTGTCTTTTCTTTCTAGTTATTCTGTTATTGTTTCAGATTGTATATGCACTACTTATATTGTAGAGGTTTATTAGTGTTCTTTTTCTCTACAATTTGAAAATCATCATGATGATATAAAAAAATATTTTAAAACATAATCACCTAGAGATTGCAGATAGAGACTCAAAGGGAAATGCCATACATGGTATGGCGGTCCATCGAGATGACTATATTTTCTATCAATTGATAAAAGTTCAATGCATGTACACATCTTAAGCCATATTATTGTTTCTCTTTGTACTATTACCTCTTTGGGATTTGATTTTAAAAAATTTCTGCTACAAAAAAGCTTGTAAATTTTAATTCAAAAAATAGAAATTACAAGTCTATTAGTGTATTTCTTTAGGTGCTTTAGCTTTTGTCAATCACATGCTGACACTTTATGAAAACCCGGTATAATTTATATGATATATCTAAGAAACCTCTATAGGAAGTTTCCTAATTTTCAAGGGATGCTTCTAGGAGAGGTATAGAGGCAGAATGAAACTTCATACGAAGTCTCCTAATGTTTGGAGAAATCCCCATATGGATCTCTTAGACGAGGGTGTGTTTCCGGTATGGAGGACAGGTACCGAGGGTCAGCATACGAGTCTCATGGTAACTACGGTATTAGTGGCCTTTATTAATTTTATCTTTGCAATTTCTGGTAAGTTGCTTGTACCTTTTTGTTTTTGCTTTAAACATTTGTATCCTTCTTTATCATCAATCAACTTAACAAACCATCTTCAATGTGTTGTTCGATGCATGCACACACTATATGGTCCAAAATACATGCTTATATTGTTTATAAACCATCAATTACTTGCAATTTGACAAACTAGAGCTGTATTGCTCCTAACTTACACAAACATTATCTGCCCAAACCTTCGCAATCCCCTCATTGCCTTTGAAAAAGAGGATGCTCTTTTTCTTCAAATGATCAATTACCCTTAAGAAACAAAGGTCTGCTGGTGGAGATACCATAATGCTTAAAACGGACAGTTTCTAGAGTCTTTCTTAGAACACTAGGCTACTCTCCATATGTTCTTGATTGGTCCAATAATTTTCTCCATTTTGGAGCCATCTCTCAATGATTAAGACAAGTGCAAAGCCTCTCATGCTAAGGTTCTTTGTAGTTTGTACCATGCAGTTCCATCATTAATCACACTGACTATCTGATCATAAATGGGAATGGATCATATTAAAGGGAACTCTAGTTGCAGGGAAAGTCATGCCTTGTGAATGTCAACATGTGTTCTAAGTTTCTAACCCAAACATTGGGTTCATGTAAACACTAAACAATGATTAATTTCTGAAAAAATAATCTTACAAAAATTCTTGACTCACAATTTGAACTGCCATTGTTAGATCAGAAATATCCATGCAAATCAATAATATTAGGTCTGACACTGTCCTATAAAGGTATCCAACTGGACTTGCAGTTCAAAAATCTTTGACATCCAGATGGTAATTCCATATAAGTTAACTTTTAGAATTTGGTGTGGGTGGAAACTGGAAAGATCTCGTCTCCTCTTTCTATTGGCATCTAGTACATTTTAATAAATCAAATTCCTGTATCACTAAGCTGTTTGATAAGTCTCTGCTTCCTGAGTCGATGGTAAAACATACATTACTTCTGATTAACATTTGACATGAAGATAATATTCGGAGGTCTGTTTATATTTTATTGCAGTATGCTGTTCTTTGCTGATTGAGTTGGGCTTGATGTTAACTTTCTACTTTAAATGCTTCTTATGAACTAAGTCTATTCTATCATCTTTTTATGCAATGCATCATATATGTGATCTGATAAGTTTTGTATGACATCCTTCGCAACCATACCATAGAAACATGAATCTTGTATGGAGATTGGTTACTAGTTTTCTTTCTCATGCACAATTTTGTTTTTCTGTACCTTATTTTTGGAAGCAATGTAACTGGATATCTCAAATGAAGGCCCCAATACAAGTCACTGACTGCACCCAGGCATGTGGAATTGAGGCCATATTACAGTTTGGCTTATATAATTCTTCTTCTATATTGTTTGCAAAATGAACTGATTGACAAGTCCATTCTGATGGAAGGCTGTACTAATCAACTAATTGTTCTTTGGGTATGGCGCAGTGGAAAGTAGATCCCTGGATAATATCTGCAAAGAGCCACCCATCCCTCAGGCAGGTTCTTCAACAAGCACTAGTGACAATGAAAGTAATCCATCAACCCCAAAAGGAGGTGAATTGAAATTAGCATCGCAGTTGCTTAAATTCTCCTTCAATGAACTCAAAGCTGCAACTAGAAACTTCCGACCAGAAAGCATTCTTGGAGAAGGTGGCTTTGGCTGTGTTTTTAAAGGGTGGATAGAAGAAAATGGGACTGGCCCTGTAAAGCCCGGTACTGGTCTTACTGTTGCTGTGAAAACATTAAACCATGATGGGCTGCAGGGGCACAAAGAATGGGTGGTAAGTATTGACAGAATGATCAATGAGTAAAGTCTGTAATTAGTATAGCATGATCCGTAACATGAATCATTGCAGTATTCTGATTTCTGATGGCTTTACAGGCAGAAGTCACCTTCCTTGGTCAGCTTCATCATCCTAATCTAGTTAAACTCATTGGTTACTGCATTGAAGATGATCAGAGGCTTCTTGTTTATGAATTCATGCCACGAGGCAGCTTGGAAAACCATCTATTTAGAAGTGAGTAATGTAAATTCAATTTTTCTTTCTTTGCAGAAATGCAGAAAGGTGCACATACAGTTTGAATGTGACTTCTTGTTATTGATGTCCTCAAGATAGTCATAAGCAATTTTATTGGCCATTTTTTCTGCAAGTCTCAATTTAAATCTCTAATCCATCTTAACTGATCTCACCGTATGGTTTACTGGACACTATACTTATTTTTGTCATTACATGATTCCAGAAGCACATAAAAAACTTACCATCCGTCCATCAATCTGCCTGATAGTGATCAGGTTTCTGCACTTCGAAATAAATGGTCCTAAATGTAATAACCCCATTTTTACATCCAATTTCCCCCTTACCCTCCACCCGCACACCCCCCCACCCCTCAATGATGCCAACCTATTTTGCTTTGTATTCCTAAGTATTGCAGCAACACTAAGATTAAGTTTTACAACACAAAAGTTAACTACTCAAGTGCTTCTTGCTATTCTTTGTTTATTTGTAACAAATACATCATAACCATTATCTTTACAAGTTAGACAGGTCATTAATAAAAGCATTCATACCTTAGATAGCTGCCAAGGATCCGTCTTCCAATCAAGATCTCCTTGGCATTGCTGTCCTCATTAACAGGAACACCACATACATGTTGCTAAAGAAACAACTAGCTGTGTAGCTGTTAATTGAGGATTGGCAATGACGATCCAATCACACGATCCTTTTGAGGAAGAAGTATTTCCTTAGCTCACTATTGGAATCTAAATCATAACAAATTTCAGATCAGATTGATCCCATAACCTCTTTTTTCAAGCTCTTATAATGATGTTGTTCCTTTAGATTAAGAAGGTAAAAGAATTGGAGTTAGGTGTTGCATATATTTCCACACATGTTCATGCTTAACCCTTAATTTTTGTTGTCGTAATCAATTTCAACTATTTTTCTGTCATATCTAGACACTTTTCAACAGTCAAACATTACAAGAAAGGTAATCAATTTTGAGGTAAATTACCGATAGCAGCAATAAATCTGGTCAAACATTACAAGAAAGGTAATCCATTTTGAGGTAAATTACCGATAGCAGCAATAAATCCGTTGAGGAATCTTTCATCATTTAACATTCAATATTCCTTAGTACAATTGTAAAGTACAATCTCATAGAATCCAACCTGTCATTTATATCTGACAAGTATATTGTTTCTGCCAGGGGAAGGAATATTGTCCTACTTCCCTTTTTCACAGTACATACAACTTCATTACAGCCAAGTAATTCAATTACATTAATACAATAGAGCGATTGATTCCATTACATCTTGCTCATTGATAACGAATGATTAACTAGATTTATGAAATACATATTATCCATATGACAACATAAGAATTGAGTTCAAAGGAGAAGAAAGCAACACACAAATGCCTATTGAGCCAAGTCATCTCCTTGACACCTACATATCCCTGCCTCTCTTGGAATCAGGTTCATGCAGTTCTCCCAAGAACTCTAAGACTTAGGCAACATCAACGCAACACTTGCTTAAATGTAATCTAGACACCTCATGTTGTTTAATGCCAAGAGACAAGTCACTGTAGACTCCTTGAGAGACAACAGAAGACTGTCATCACCCAATTACCTCACTCACTAGGAACCGGATACTAAACATCAATGGATAAGTGACCCTTGTTGCCAACAACTGAGAATTGAACAATGCCATGATTGCCCTATTCACAAAGAGTACCACACTTCCTCACTGTACCAATACAGGGGTTATTTGCTTTCCACTTGCACTTCCTATAATGATGAAGTGTCATCTCTCTAGATGCATAGGAGGAATTAATGCCACTGTCAATATTTCACAAGCAGATGTCTATACTCAACTTTACCTTTATTTCTGTCACAGACAACTCTCTCAAAACCAACAGATTTTACATGACAACTGTCAAAGACCTCCATCCCAACTAACATGAGATGGGATTCCCAACTTACACCAAAAGTCCACAAAAACAGGATCCCTTGACACCCAAGTCACTGTCACAATACGGAGATCAAACGACAATCCACATAAACATGAACATGACAAGGTTCCAACACAGACAAACAATGCCACTGCCACTCACCAGTATTGATAGTCTTGCACAAGGAATCCCATGCTATTCCGACAAGATCTATCACAGTTACTCAGTAGTGACAGTAGATCATAGACACAGGTCTAGTTATGAGTCAATCCAGATGGCCATAAGATCTAACCCTATTCCAACTTGTCAATATACACAAGTAACTTGCAAGTGACAGTCCTTCTAACAATTATCTCACTCAAAACCTTAATGAAAATATTTACTAGATACAAACTAAATTCCACTTTCATTTCCAAAAGACATATCAGTCACAGAGAAATCAACAATCCAACTGAACTTACATTGAAGTATTAATATACAACTCTTCTAAGGTGTTGAAGAAGGTTCTTTGTCAACTAACGTTTTAACTTTTAAGTAACTTTCTTACAATCCTCATGTCAACTGAATCCCACTTCAAAACAAACAATATACCAAGGAAAAATGTTTACTAAAAAGCATGTTTAGAATATCCTATGGTACACAGAGACCATGATTGTAGACAACCTTTTCATTGATAATCTCTCAAGACTAAGATCACCTGTTACAGTTCTAGTTTTTTTCACCCTTGCATAGCAAGATTAGGGATTCAACCAAGACTTAGCATGACAACAATTTGGGTTCCATTTATACTTTGTCAATATAGAGAAGGGTATAGCAACAAAAAGGCAATCTATTTATTATTCAGTGAAACAATCCCCACAAGACAATATTGAAGTCCATATATCCCTGTCAACACAAGATATAACCCATAATTGTCAACATATAACATAACACTCTCAACATAAATTGAAACACAGAGTTCCCTAGAAGATTGGGGTTCTCAACAACTTAAAGCCTTCTCAGAAACAATCAGTGTAATGCAACTCACAAGCAATAACACAAGGATAGCTAGTGGTAGCATTACCAAGAGATAGGGTTTAGAGAAAACCCTTAACAACAAGAACATCCTACAACTAGGGTTTCCTCACCATCTCAAAGTCGTTTTGCCACAGTTAACATAACTATTATCAACAATCTTCAATAACAGTTAAGATTATATGGAAAGCTCGAATGGACAAACACAGTGTTTCCTAGAACCCAACACAGTCTTGAAATACTCAAGTTTTTCAAAGGATAGTGTTACAGTTCTAAGATTGCAAAGCTTTCTAGGCAATATAGTCACAATGGCTAGGGTTGCCACCAGCCCAAATGCCAACATTCAACTAGATGCGATCTAGGGTTTCAAGATAACCTTGGTTGCCAAACCTGCTCACTGAGAGCTCAGCCGTGACAAGAAAACAAGAATTAATTTCAACTCAACTCAAATAAAACTCAGAGCAATGCCTTCAAGATTCAGATTCAAGCATTCAACTTTTTCTTTCTAAACCTTCTAGGGTTTAGGCACAACTTATATCAATTGTTTGCAGAGAAAGAGAACTCACAGAAGATTAAGATCTCTTACCACACAGTTAGAAGATCAAATACAGTCAACCAATACAAGCTTCCTTCAGCCTTTTAACCCAGCAAGCCTCAAACACAGACCCTTTGTAAGAAATAGCAGATGCAAAATCCCATCATACTCTTGCCAAAGATGGAAGTCCCACACACCATAACAATAACTAACCATTAAAGCATAAAATCTTGTGCACTAGATTTTGATGAGTATTTTTATCATTTATGTGGCTTGTTAGCTTGTTCAGTATTGTTGACCAAAATACTGAGCACTTAGAGAGTTTGTTGTATTGTTTTCGTAAAAACTAAAAACATTTGTGAAAGAATACACATACTCTGGGTGATGTGAACGTCAATAATATGTTTAGCTTGTTTTAATATTGTACTGCCTTTTTAATATTTTATTCATATAAATTTTAGGGATCCTTAGCCTGGATCCATGAACTTTAGTTAGAGAAATGTATGGCTTTATTGGATAAAAATACAATTTGACAGCAGATTTTATCTTTCTGAATAACATTGTAATGGGAGTCTTAGATTTTTTACCAATTGGGAGCCGCATAGTTTTCCTTTGTCTTTCTAAGCAATCTGATTCCTACTTTGTAAACATGCATTGGAAAAAATGCTCTTAGATGTTTGATGTCCTCTGGTAATTCCATTGTCCACACAGAAGGGTCCCTGCCTCTCCCTTGGTCTATCAGGATAAAAATTGCTTTGGGTGCAGCAAAGGGTCTGGCATTTCTTCACAGAGGGGCTGAAAGACCAGTGATTTATCGAGATTTTAAAACATCAAATATCCTGTTGGATTCGGTTAGTACCTACAACTTCAATTCTTAGATGGTTCAGTATTGGCCGTCTGACTCATTTTAATAAAAGGTGATTGCTTGAGGCAGGAATATAATGCCAAACTGTCAGATTTTGGACTAGCGAAGGATGGACCTGAGGGAGACAACACTCATGTTTCAACTCGAGTTATGGGAACATATGGTTATGCTGCTCCAGAGTATGTTATGACTGGTAAGCATTCTGTTAAGATTAAAACCAGTGGCAGTAATGTCTTTGCCAGGAAATTTTAAATTTGATACTGGAACAAAGTGAACAAGGCTACTGTCTTGTATATAAGGAAGGTTGTAGCAAAATTCATGAGTTTGTTGAGATAATGTCAAATGTAGTTCGACAACAAACCAATAGTCAGGTTTCAGGACATTTGACAAGAGGCCCGTATTTGCCTAAATTTCTAAATATGCATATATGACAAAAAATTGTCACTTGCGATGCTGCATTAAATAAAGCGTAATGTTCCCTCTGTTAGGTTCTGTCCTAGTATCTTTTCATATCAGACCATTCCCTATTACCGTTCTTTACTCAGACTATAAGCCTAGTCAGGGAGGTTCTCAAACTGAATTTGGGTTCAGGATCCAGAGGAATGTGTCCAAAAACAACCATAAAGAAATTTGGAAGAGGAAATTATTTTGGAAAGCTCAAGCATAAACTCTTAATGTCATCAAAACTTACAAGGATAAGGCCATCCTTCTTAAGAGTTGAATTATTATTATTTTATTGATTTTAGACTCCTTAGTCTTCTCGATTTTAACTATTTACTGCTCTCAGTCTTCAGATATGCCTAGGAATTTAATAGTACTGTTTATTTTTACAGGCAGCATAATTTCAGCTGAGCAGGTGTATATTGCTATCAATTACAGGCAGACTAAGTTTGAAACTTTGATGCCTCCCTTTCCCCTGAATTCTGCAAGAGCAAAAGATGGCCACATCTACTGTCCCAGACCTAAAATTGTAAAGTCCCAAATTTGAGCCTGTATGATTCTTTCAAGCCCATTAACCTGAAAGTATCTTTTAATACCAGTATTAGGTTAGACTTCTTACTCTATCTTGGGCAGTTAAGTTAGCGGCTTTGTCCCAAGGCTGTAGGTTCCTTCAATGTCTATATCTGCAGAGAATTCTAAGTTCATACAAGTGTATCCATGGATTTGAGGCTCACAAGAATCTAGCATTCTTTCTATTCAGATTTATTTCTTCCATTACTTAAAGGATTTAATTTTGTGCCTGCATCATGTAACACTGTAAGCACACGTAAGGGGTAAACATAGCTGCAATTTCCTTCTGCTCCATCCTCTGCTCTCAGAATTTACTACCAACTTACAATTTGCCCAAGCCTACCCAACAGTTTATGAGCAGCACAGCCTTTCTGCATTAGCTTAGTTACAAAAGGGATTTAGGAATTAACATTGTGTTTGATAATATTTTTATGGCACTTGTCTTGGATAACAAATAGGTTCCTATTATGAAGAAAAAATAATCAGCATTGCATGTGAACCAGCTTGATATTAATACTGCTCTAGAAAAGAAATGCCATTGATTGACAATTTTTGTAGATTTTATGGTGCTTATGTAATGCTCTCTGCTTGTTTGGATCCTATGAAGGATTTATATATGTAGTCATCTTCAGTTCCTTTACTAGGTTAATCTTTTACAAAGATTTTTTTCTAGGGCTATCTATTTCAATTTACATGAACTATGTGTAAATAATAAATATGTATATTCCATGCTGAAGTATGCCAATCATTAGAAAATGCACCGGTGTAGACTGTAGAAGCATCCTGAATTATGTTATCCGTAGGGAGACTTCATTGAGTTTATGCATAAGAAGATGGATTGAAAATGAAGTTTGTATGGCAAGGATGCTGGTATTTCTTGACATTATAATTCATTTTGGAGTGAGTGACTAGTAATCTTTGGATGACATGTAAACAGAAGTATAATAATTTGATGGGTTGTTTGATAAATCAAATGAAGAAAGTGAGTTGTCTGTTAAAAGTGAATAGAAACTCATTAACTTGTTCTGGTATATTGATGTAAATAATTAAAACATTTCAGTGCTCTACCATATTGAGATTGGAATTATTCTACTAATGAAATGAGCACAAACATTTTGGGGCTCTGAAAATTATGACATAAGATTACATACTAGTTCATGGATTTTCATTTGTATCTGTCTTATTTTGTGGGTATGTATATGTAAATTTATTGAAACGACAGGCATCCAGTTACTTCCCAATAGACATCTTTTAGAAGGAAGGTAGTCGTGAAAAGGATGCCAATTCCTAAAGCAGCCCATAGTTAAGAGTATATTACCATCAGTCTATAATACAAATTGAATAAACTTCTGAACCTAGTTTTTCTGGCATTCTCTGTTTCAGGACACTTATCTTCTAAGAGTGATGTCTACAGTTTTGGTGTTGTGCTACTTGAAATGTTAACTGGTCGAAGATCCATGGATAAGAACAGACCAAGTGGTGAACATAATCTGGTGGCATGGGCTCGGCCTTATCTTACAGAGAAAAGAAAACTTTACCGTCTTATGGATCCCCGGTTGGAGTTTCACTATTCTGTGAAGGGGGCCCAAAAGGCTGCTCAGATAGCTCATCATTGCCTAAGTCGAGACCCAAAAGCCAGGCCTCTTATGGACGATGTTGTTGAGGCTCTTACACCTTTGTTAAATTTGAAAGATATGGCAAGCTCATCATTGCATCATCAAGTTGTACAATCTGTTCATTCAGGTCGCCATCCACGCATGGCAAATGGAAATGGACAGTTGTCTTCGAAGAATGGGCTCCCTAGAACCAGTTCTAAGGATGCCTGTATGTCACCATGTCAGCATTCCCCCAGGCATAATGGCAAATGATTGTAGGTACTGAAGCGCTTTTTAGTTGTTGCTTGAATTTGCATATGAATGGAAATTCTGAGACTGATTTGAAATTTACCAAGACATGTCAGAAGGGACATCTTTTACACAGATTATCTGCTCATGACTTAGATGTCTGAAGGGGGTGCTTGTTTGATAGACAATTCAGCCTATCCTGATAGGAGGAAGAGTCTTGGTCTATCTAATGTCAAAAGCATGTGTGATTGATCTCGGGGGACATACAGCACAGAATACAGCTTCTTTATGTTAAAAGGAACAGCCATTCAGGTACTTTCAAATATTACTTTCACAAGGAGGCACACTACTCTTGGTGGCAGAAATTATTCAAGGTAACTCCTTTCAAGTTTTTCTACTGGGCTCTTAAAATCTATTGGTACTTTGAGAGTGTACTTTGTAACATCTCTACATACAACTTTTGGAAACGAAAGGCATTTTTTATTGAAGATTTTGTTGTAGATGGCTTTGTTCCCTAAGATTACTGGGTTCCCACTTCGACTCCAAGCATTTCTGTAATTAATTCTGATTTCATTCTTGATTTTCTGGAGTCTGCATAAAATACTGAAGAGGCATCGGTCTGAGCTATACACTGTATAGGATAAGACACAATTAATGTTAAAGGCATTTGGTATCCTCTTCATTTCTGAAATTTGGCCTACTCAGTGCGGTGAGATTTTGTCATCCTTAGATTCATAATGAGTACTTTACATCCAAAATTTTGAGTGACGCTGCCTGCAACTATGATGTTTGAACCTCAAGCATAGAATGGTCTAGTACAGAGCAAATTCTATGATAGCCCCTTCAGAAATTATCTTTAGCTTCTTTACAGATGAGAAAACATTTCAACATTAATTTATATGGTTTTGATCAAGCAAGTAGAGAACCATACAATTTGAAATTTGCCCAAAAAGCACAAACATTTACATGAATTTTAACGCCACAAATAGTAAATCTGAATTTTCAGTTGTCTCTGTCAAATTAGCAGATCTCAGTGTAATGGCTTTTTGTAATTTATGTTACCATGTACCATTTCAATATCCCTATTAGTTACGATCATTTTCATGTTAATTTCAAATAGATTTGTCTGTTTTTTAATTATATATCGTTCACTGTATCAATTTAGTTATGATTTATTAACTACCATGTTTGCCTGTGAGATCTCTTTTATAGAAGTTTCTTGAAAATAGTACCATGCTACCTTGTAGTTGATGTAAATAGATATTCATTTGTAACCAAGTGACATATATTTCTAAACATATCTATGATGATCTCATTGTTATCCACTTTGTTTGGGCAACTAGACTTTGTTATTAAGCTGGTGTTGTAGGCTGCTATTGGTTAATGTCCTGTCAGTTAGGTTAAGGTTTTTAGAATCTAGGAAAGAATATATTGCGGCCTGTTTATTTTCAGATAATTATTGCCATAGTGTTGAGACTCAGGCTCGTCAAAAACTCTTATAGTTTTTTTTTGACTTGGTTTCAATGGAAAAGCTCAGCTAAAACTTCACAAGTCTTGGCTACCAGACTCGACTGAGTCTGCAAGACTCAGCCGCAGACTCGCCGAGCCTGATTTGGACTCCGATCCGCGAGTCCTTGCTCTGACTTGCTGAGTTTCAACACACTGATTATTTCTTTCTTGTTAGGTGGTTGTCCTTGGTATACATTTGGGTACAGGTATGCAGTTTGCCAATTTATTTTTTCTGACTTGAGTTTCAGCAGACTCATGAGTCTTGGATGTCAGACTTGGCCATTGTAGACTTACCAAGCCTGACTCAGACTAGGATCCACAAGTCCTTGTCAAGTCTCAACCCATTGATTATTGCTTTCTTGCTAAGTTTCTGTTCTGGTACACGTTTGGGTATAGGCACGCAGTTCCCCAATTTTTTTCCTAATCCAGGTTTGGTACAGCTTGGGTATGGGCCAAAAAAAAATCTTACCAAATAATCATATTTAATCATAATATGTATAGAATAAACAATATTTAATTCAATGCTTTCTGCCATCAAGTTTAGTTTTAGTTTTCTAATGTATCTATTTTTTCAATTTAAAAATTGGTTATTTTTAATTCGTTGTTTAGGAACCCGAATTCAGCACGGATTTGAACAAGGCACGGGGGTATTTGGGTAGGCCATGAAAAATCAGAAGAACCCAGGCCATTTAGATATTTGAACTGGTCTGAGACCAATAACCTTTTGAGCCAGGGTAAGGTACTACTTACAGGGATCCAGGGGAAGAACTGGGGTAACAAAGCTTTGTTTTTGTGTTGAATCATTTTGAGGTAATGGATATGAGATTTTCATAGTCCATGAGATAAGAGAAAAATTGTAGATAAAACTAAAATATATACAAGTTTTTTGCCTAGAGCTCTGTTAATCATATTAAGGTGTTGTGCATTTAGTTATGTTCTAATTTTAGATACAATGCTAATATTCGTGACGAAATGAGTTTTAACAGTCACCATTGCCAGTTATCAGGTGTGAGTTATATGCTATGATCTCTTACAGTTCATGCCCATTTTACTACAATTTTTTGAGCTCTGATCTAATATACTGTTCGAATTGATAGTCAACGAACAATATGGATTTGTACATTGCAATCGTTTTGGGCTCATTTGGCCGATAATTACTAGTGCCAAACACATTTAAAGTACGATAAAGATTTTGCTAAGCATGCAGTATATGTTCGCAGCTTTGAGGTTTCAATTGGTGAACTCCATTTCTGTCACTAAACAGACTTTAATACAGCATTTCAGTGTCCAAGTTGTACACTTCGATGGCCCTAAAATATATGGAGACATGATTGGTTTGTATTCTTTTCTTTCTAATAAAATTGAATAAGATTATATTTTTTAATTTGCAGATCATATTTTTTTCGGGTTGTTTTGGGCTTTGTTAAAATTTTACAGTTTTATGCACCTAATTAATTATAATTTTTTTTTTTTAATGATTTGCTTTTATGAGACTTCACTTTGATGGGACACACTTTATTGAATGTACCTTGAGTCATATGTGAATAATCTATCATCTTATTTATTTATTTTCATCAATTTATTATTATTATATAAGTATTACATATTTATTGTGTACATGTTTTATGTGACAAGTGTAACAAGCGGTATTAGAGTTATTAATCATTCACGTTATAGTTTGCATGTTTTTGGCTTTTGTTTTTATATTTTAAATATATAGTTTAATCAAAATTTAAGTTTGTTTCACCAATTTTTAAAAAACAATATAAAAATATGTATTTTAAAACAATATATAAATTAAGAATTTAGCTTAACTAACTAAATTTTAAAAAAAACCTACAAATTTGAAAATAAAAAGTTCTTAATGGATTTTCTTTTGAGTTCTTCCAAAAAGTTTTGGGACATCATAAAGAGGATCTTTTGGAAGTTGTGTGAGAATCTCAAACAAATAAGTAGATGTTTAAAGCAATAAAATCAACTTTTCTGGCTTTGGTTCCTAAGAAAGTGTGGGTTACCTCTTTTGATTTATTTTCCCCTATTTCTCTCTACAATGTTTCTTATAAGATCAGTATCAAACTAATTGTTGATCATCTAAAACAGATTTTAAATTCCTTGATATCTCGAGTAGGGGGCTTTGTGAAGGGGCATCAATTTCTTGATGGGATTGTTATTGCTTCAGAAAACATTTCATTCCATGGGGTGTTCTAAGGACAAAGCCATGTTTATCAAGCTGGACATGTCCAAGGCGTATGATAGTGTTTGATGGTCCTTCCTCAAGAATGTGTTATTTGCTTTTGGTTTTTTTTTCAGAGTGGATTGTGTGGGTCATGAGTAGTTGTCTGGCATCATCTTCTTTCTCTATCCTTGTTAATGGTATCCCATCTTCTCTTTTTTCAACTTACAAAGGGTTGCAACAAGGTGATCCTCTCTCCCCCTATCTTTTTATTCTCATGGTTGAGGGATTGGGCAAGTTCCTTAATCATCAGAGAGTTTCTGGGAGTATTCAAGGTTGGCAAATGGCAAGATATCTTGCTTCTCATTCTCATCTTCAATTTGTAGAGGATACTTCGCTAATGGGTGTTGCTTCTATTCAGGAGGCTATTAATTTTAGGAGAGCTTTGGATATGTATTTGGTTGCTTCAAGTCAACAGCTTAATGAAGATAAGTCATATTTATTTCTTTAATACTCTTTTGGCCATTCAACAACAAATTACTTTTATTTTGTGATTCAAAATTGGGTAGCTTCCTTTAGATTGTCAGGTTTTTTTGGATGCTGGTTGGTCTAAAGTTTCAGACTTCAAAGCCTCTCGTTTGGTGGAGAAATCTCAGATATATTATTGGAAGGATTTGAATAGTCGGCCTTTGGGGGGTGATGTGAATGCTCAGGTTGCTCTATCTTCTATTCTAGCAAATTGGCCATGTTGTTCCTTGGAGGAGGCAGAGGCTCTTGCCTGGGGCTATGATCCTAAAGGAGTTTATTCAGTGTCTTGTGGGTACCAGGTTTTAGAACAAAAAAGAATTGGGTACAGGGATTTCCCCTGGTGGAAAAAATTTGGAATAATTATTGTTGTCCTAAGTGTAATTTCTCTCTGGCTTTCTAATCGCCTTCAGTGGAAGAGGATTATTGACAGATTTAGAATGTGGGTTAGTCACTAGACTTTCAGGTGGTTATCTTTTGCAAGGTGTCTTACTCTTCTAAAATCTATGTTGCAGGTTCTCCCTGTCTACAAATTTTTGGTGTTTTTTGCTTCTAAAAGTTTTCTAAAGAGTTTGATTCTCTTTCTCAAAAGTTTCTTTAGGCAGGGAATTTGGATTCACATAAGTGGAGTCTTATTAGTTGGGACTGGGTTTGTAGGCCTAAGCAATATGGGGGTCTTGGTCTTCAACACTCTTGAGTTTAATAGCCAAGCTTTGGCTACTAAACTTTTTTGGAGATGGTGTAAGCAATAGGATTAGTCGTGGGCTAAACTTATACGCTACAGATATTTATGTGGTGTTGTTGCAGATGAGGTTCCAAGAATGAGTTTAGTTGGAAAAGGCTATGATTTGAAATACTATCAAGAAGGAAGCATCACTGGTTAAGTAGGGCCTTTTTTGGATTGTTAATTCAGGGTCACAATGCTCTTTTTTTGATAGACATCCACCGACTCACCTCTTTTTCTCATCTTCTCCCTTTGAGTAAGGTTTTTTCTAAGTGTAATTTCTTTCTGGCTTCCTAATCGCCTTCAGTGGAAGAGGATTATTGACAGATTTAGAATGTGGGTTAGTCACTAGACTTTCAGGTGGTTATCTTTTGTAGGGTGTCTTACTCTTCTGAAATCTATGTTTGTATGCCTAAGCAATATGGGGGTCTTGGTCTTCAGCACTCTGAGTTTAATAGCCAAGCTTTGGCTACTAAACTTTTTTGGAGATGGTGTAAGCAATAGGATTAGTCGTGGGCTAAACTTATATGCTATAGATATTTATGTGGTGTTGTTGCAGATGAGGTTCTGAGAATGAGTTTAGTTGGAAAAGGCTATGATTTAAAATACTATCAAGAAGGGAGCATCACTGGTTAAGTAGGGCCTTTTTTGGATTGTTAATTCCAGGTCACAATGCTCTTTTTTTTATAGACACTTGGGGTCTTTATCCACTGACTCACCCCTTTTTCTCATCTTCTCCCTTTGAGTAAGGTTTTTTTGGATGCTGGTTGGTCTAAAGTTTCAAACTTCAAAGCCTCTCATTTGGTGGAGAAATCTCAGATGTATTATTGGAAGGATTTGAATAGTCGGCCTTTGGGGGGTGATCCGAATGCTCAGGTTGCTCTATCTTCTATTCTAGCAAATTGGCCATGTTCTTCAGAGGAGGCAGATGCTCTTGCTTGGGGCTATGATCCTAAAGGAGTTTATTCAGTGTCTCGTGGGTACCAGGTTTTAGAACAGAAAAGAACTGGGTACAGGGATTTCCCCTGGTGGAAAAAATCTGGAATAATTATTGTTGTCCTAAGTGTAATTTCTCTCTGGCTTCTATGTCAAAATAAATGTCTTACTTGGGACAACATAAGAAAGAGAGGATTCCAACAACCGTCCAAATGTGTTCTCTATGGGGTTAATGAGTGTGTGGCTCATCTTTTCTTCTAGTGCTCCTTCTTTGTGGGTCTTTGGAGGCAGTGGTGGCACAATTGGAATCAACCTATTGTTCACACTACTTGGCAGATTTTTGGGCTAGCTTGGGGCATCCTCCTTTGGCATCCTTCCTTTTGGTAGCCTGGGATATTGGTCTTGTTTTTATTCTCTGGAAAATTTGGTTGTAGAGAAATCGTAGGATCTTCCAAGGCTATCAAAGTCTTATTGGGTATGTCTGGCAAAAAGATTCTTCAACTCAGAGAAACTTTGATGGCTAAGTGTTGTGTTAGCTCCCTCTGATATTTTAATTTTAAGGCATCTAGATTTGAGTCATTTGATTGGCTATACTCATCTTGGTGCTAGGTCAATTCTTCCATGAAGGTGAAGAGAGTTGATAAATGGTTTCCTCTATTGGGATTTTTTTAAATCAATACTGATGGTTCTTCTTGGGGCAATTCAGGTGTTGCAGGGATTGGTGGAGTTGGGAGAGATAGTGTTGGTTCGGTGCATTTATTTTTCTCTTCATCGATAGGGTTTGGCACTAATAACCATATGGAGGCTTGGGCACTCCTTGTGAGCTAGGATGGAAGAAGGTTATGTGAGATGGATTCCATGGTTTTGGTCTTCTTTCTAAATAATGGGAAGTTTCATGAGTCTTCTTGGAGGTTGGCTTCTTTTGTGGAGCAGATTCTTCGTCTTTCATGGAACTTTGATTCCATCTCTTTTATTCATATTCCTAGAGAATGGAATGTTGTTGATTGTTTAGTTAAATGGGCCTATGATGTTGATCACAACTGACATGTTACAGAATGGGGGTCCTTGTCTTCTGCACATTCCTCACAATTTTTAAAACTCCTTGATGATGACTTGGTTCGATAGTTTTGGTATGGTTTTCCTTGGTATTTTGTGCTTTGTTGGTATTGTGGTTTCCTTTTGTTCCTGGAGGTGGTAAGATTGTGGTAAACCTCCTTGGATTTTTGTCCTTTAGACTTTAGTGACAGTTGTTGTTTGGAAGTCTTTTTGTAATATTTTCTGGTTTCTCAATTAATATATTTTTCTTTTTTTACCCATTAAAAAAATACCTTGGAAAAATAAATATAACACATGTAAAAAACAACAAAATAGAAAGATGCATATGAAATGAAAAAGTTAAAAGGAAAACATTTGAATGTTTAAATGTAATCTTTATACAAAGTTTTATAGTGTAGATTAAAATAGAGTATTACATTAAGTTGTGTCTTGTCTATTTTTAATTTTTTGTTGTTATTTAAAATCTAACATTATCATTGTTATTGACTAGGATTGCACTTGTGATGCAAAGCTGCGAGGCTCAGCAATCCTATGTAACATGGGAATACCTTCAGGTTGTGGGTGCCCTATGGTGAAGGTAGACCTCTAGATTATGGGCTGGTTCCCTTATGATTTTCTAATGAAAAACCGACTTTGCAGGAATAGGGTTAAAAGGCTTTCTAATGGATATAATAAAACTGGAAATTAAATGGGTGGTGAGGCACCTAAATGATAGAAACATACAGCCTTGATTCACAACAACTTTTAGAATATCTATCCACACAGATCAATTTGGCAATTTAACCACAAAAATGATTCTAAGGAAGGCTTGAATAAACTTTCTCTTGAAGGAAAACTGGATTCTCACAACATGGAAGAAAAGATTATTCCAATACACAACTTAAGACCTATGATTTTTTTACTGCTTTGAATGCATGCAAGTATGAATGAAACAAAGATTTAAAGGTTCTGATATTAAAACGCAATAAAATTTCATCCAATCACTCATAAAACAACACAATTGAGAGAAGGTAAATACTTGATCTTACTGAAAATGAAGGAAAATCTGCATAAAAGGCAAAAAAGATAACTTGTAACCTGATGTATTATATAAATCTGTAAAATGAGTTACAAAACAACACTTCTCTCTGCAATGCACATGAGAGCAAAAAGACAAGAACTGAGAAAATTCTAAGTTTTTTTCCCATATATCCAAAATGAACCCTCTAGTGCATGGAAAATAGCATTGCAGTTCAACTCAGCATCAAAAATATCTCCACAAAACTGTCTCACAAGAAGAAGAGAAAATCCCTAAAAAGAAGGGCTATAACTGATCCAATTTGAGCTAAAATAGCTCCAAACTATCCCTCTCTATCAGTTTGACCATGTGGAACTCCAAACCCCTCCAAGTTTGACCAAAAATCATGCAAAAGATCCCAAAATGCCTTAGTTAACTCCATCTCCTGATTTTGCATGATTTTGGGATGAGAAAAACAATGTGAACAAATAATAAAGTAATCAACATTATTTACTTTAATATTTGTTATGAATTTGTTTATCTTTGACTTTTACAACTTTATGACAAATAATAAAGTAATTTATAATTTATTACTTT
Organism: Cunninghamia lanceolata; assembly: GCA_027924645.1. Lineage (NCBI taxonomy): Eukaryota > Viridiplantae > Streptophyta > Pinopsida > Cupressales > Cupressaceae > Cunninghamia > Cunninghamia lanceolata. The sequence continues at coordinate 5,150,032 of BSBN01000123.1, forward strand.
ATTATTTGTTTACATTTGTTTATCAATCTCTAAGTCATGCAAACTGAGGGTAATTATTTTCAAAAGGTTTTAAAAATAATAACTCTCCTTATAACTCCCCTTTGATTTACATAATTATCTCATGCATCCTATGATGATGCCAACAAAAACATATCCATGCATAAGTCAAACTAAGTCATCATGCCATATTATTAGTTATACTCATCATTGCATCCTTATGACTCTCATGTCATATGCCATCTCTCGTGCATAAGTGATCCTTTTACATCATTAACATTTCAAAAACAACTTATAAAAATCAAAAGGAAATATCCTAACTCCTCGGGCTCTCCTTGCATCATTATGTTCTTTGACTTTCTAAAACCCTTCACCACGGACATCATTAGTTTGGAGTTTGATTTTTTGATAAGAAAGGTGAAAAAACATCACAAGGGGGTTGAACCACCCTTGGAGTTTGCGCATCATCATCCAAAAAAGCAAAACTTGCCCTAATCGGGCTCATTATACATTTTACACTATGGGGATGCTCTGTGTGGCCGCCATGCACTAGGGTTTCAAGCTATTTTTGGAGCTCTTCATGCAAACATCTATCCTTTACGGCTCTCTGCAACAGGTAACTTTAGTTTCTGATGGTATTTGCTGCTCTCCTATGCTTTGCTTTAGATACTTTGTTGTCTCTGTAAGAAAATGGTGGTGAAACCACATATTGCTACTCCTGTAGCTACTTATTTTCTTGTTTTGATATAATAATGATGAATGAAAGCCCTCCTCTTTTTCTTCTGTATCTGTTGCATACTTGCTCTATTTTGTTGTAACAGACAAGGGAAGAGGAAACGTTATTCATACTATTTTTTTTATCATGTTCACTATATCTTGCTCTGCATACTCTTTTCTCCTTGCTTAGCCTTCATGGCATAATGATTTAGCTTGGGTTTTGTGTATGGCGTGATGCAAGGGTTTCTCTGTGCCCTCTTTACTTTCTTCTCTCTGTATTCATTTGGCTTTTGAAGTGAAAAAAGTAAAAGGCAACCCTATGCTTACTATAAGTAAACCCTAGTAGGGTTTTAGTGAATATCACTCCCTGTACTTGTTATCTCTGTTACAAAAGAGGATTTGATTGCTCTTATCACTTTGTTCACTTTTTCTACATCATATTTGCTCCATATGGACTCACATATACACTTTGTGATGAAGGCTATAGGCACAACTGTTACTTTGCATTTTTAAGATAAGGATGAAACCCTTAAACTTCATTTCTTCTTTTATGAACTGAGACAATGCATTTTGTCTTGAGATTCTATGACAGTAACTTAGTTATATATATTCTTTAAAGCTCACTGTACTCTTCAAATGATGTACCCATTGCAAAGATGAAACTAGTTACTTAAGCTAGGTTTTTGTGACTTAAAACTCTCCATTTATGATTGTATCTTGACTGTATGCTGCTCCTTTGCATCTTAGACAACTACCTGATCTTGATGCCTTGTTCATTAATGATAGTGATATCATTGGTTTGAAGGTTTTGTGTCTTCTATACTCTACTGCTCTAAGACAATGCACTGGTAAGTTTCTTTAAATGACCATGATGAAACTTCTATCCTCTGCTATTCCATATGATACTGTATGTATTTGGAAGTTCATACTCTCCATTAATGACTGTGACAGTGGCCTATAAATAGCCTCTCAAGCTCACTGTACCTTCTAAATGCTCACTGCACTTATAGCTCTCTCATCTTGACTGTTACAGTTGACTGTGTAGGGCTTTTACTAATTGTCTCATTGGATATTGTCATCTTCCTGTTGTTGTTGGTTCATTGATACACTCTTTAAATCTCTTGTATATAGATTGTCCCCACACATACACTTACTCATACATGGAGATTCCTATATACTATTTTCTTATCACGATGGATGCTCTTGTCTCTTAAGTGAATTCCTCATTCATGGTTGTGCTATGCTACCTTTTGATCTCTTCTATAGCATCTATGACTGTACTCCTTCTAAGGTTGTTCCACATGCTTGGAATGTTATCATGAACTCCTTGTGAACTGCTCTCTCAGGTGGCTGTCCTTCTTTGCATAGCCATGAATGGTGCCTCTCCTTGACTTGTACACTTGTCTCCTTGATTCAAATGCATACTTGATGTGGCATGTTATATATGGTTGACTGTCTCACACTTTGTGGATGCAAGTATTATATGGTTGTTATGTTCTTCACTGCCCTTCTTGTACTCATACTAGCTGTTCTCTATCATGCATTGTATCTGTAGCCTATGGTTGTATCTTCAATTGACAGAGGTAAATGGTGATTATATGATCAATGTACTGTCACTAAGGTGGCTGTCCTATGGTTTGAAACATTGCAAGCTCTTCTCTGCCTCTCTATAACAACAATTTGCTGCTTCATTACTTCTTATAGCAGTTTAGACATTATGTTTATTCAATGATTGCCTTCTTCTTATGATTGCAATAAAATATTCACCATACCTGTAGTATAGTGCCATGACAATATGGCTATTGAGCAATAGATTTGCATCTTGATCTTTCTAATCCTCCACTATAGGCTTGTACCCTCATGCTCCCTTGCATATTAGACAGTTGGCATGGCATTATACTGCAAGTATGACACAGTTGTTCTAGTTTATATAGTGTATGCTGCACTTCACTTGTTGATACAGATATAGGATTGTTTTTTCATTATATAACTTTCATCTATCTTTTTCAATTGATAATATGCCTCTTGGTTGATGGGACAGTCATGATCAGACTAAATTTTTGTCCTTCATGGTTGTTTAATGAATTCAATAGCAATTTTACACTTCATTCACAACAAAAGTGGTAAATACATGTTCTATTGCTGCTCCATGATGCCTCTTTGGTTGTAATGCTCTTGATGAGACTGTCTTTTATTTGATATTGTTCTGATGGTGACTGTCTTGCCTTGGAGGATGTCTCATGATGTATTAGTGGTGTCATTGACTTTCAATCAGAATATGCTTTTATTTATTGATCTGAAAGTTTTTTTGCTTATCTTATATTCCCCTTAAGATCAAGGGGCAGCATGCTAGGCTCAACCCTTGTGGGAGCCCATTTTTTACCACATGCTGAAATGTCTTGAATAATGATGAATGTACCTATACCTACACATTGCACAAGCAAGTTAGATAAAACAATGAATACAATACTCATGTGATGATTTGATCTTTCTGGCTCTCTTTCTTATTGATCCAATGCTTCATGACGTGCTATATCTCTGTTGGTAGGGTAGATAAGGAGATTCATATCTGGAGCTCTAACCAATTGTTTACCATGATGCAGGGTCACTTGGAGATCAGGAGAGGAGGAGGAGCAAGAGACAAAGAAGATTCACCCCAAAGCTATATCAAGCAATGATGGATATGCATTTTCCTTTATGCTTCCTTTCATTTATTTTGTCTTTAGATGCATAGCATTTATTAAGTTGCATTGGTTGAGCTACTCCCACGGCTTGTGTGGGACCATTGATTACTCCTTTCTTTCCAATGAATACAAATGCAACATTTGTGCAATTTTGTGTATACTTCTTTTGCAAAATGAAAAAAACATTGTAAAGTGAAAGAAATCTTGCAAACTGAATGGAAGCAACTTTTTATAGTTCATGTATTCTCCTCTTATGCTGTAATGCATTTGAATGACAAACTAAATTCTTTCCTTCTATTGAAACTCATTGCACAATGACAACTAGACTCTTTCTTTTCAATAAAAAATGATCAAGCAAAGTAGAATGTGTTAAAATCTTTTCACCTTAAAATGAACATAAACTGTTTCGGCTCTGCCAATTTGAGATGTGGATGAAAATTGGCAACAATCATAGTATTAAATCTATTAATCTTTTATTTGAGATTTTTGATAAAAATAATAATAAAATTTGAGACATTTATTTTAATTTAAAAATAGAAACAAGGATGGAGAGAGAAGAAGCATTTTGTTTTTGAGGTCAAAAAAGTTGTAGACAGTTAAGAAGAAAAGAGAAGACCTTTTAGTGTTATTAGATTCAGATTCTAAAAACTCTATTTTTATGTCTAATTAGGGATGAAATCATGCATGGCCACATTTATATAGGTGCAATTATATCCCTTCTGGCACATTGGTGCCCTTATGGTGTGCTAGTGTCTTACATGCAATTACATCCTCTACAACTATTGAAGCTAAATTATAACATGGAACTTGATTCAAGCGTGGCCTTGTGTGCGACCTTAGTCTCTTCCATTCCCTTTAGCAGCACCACTTGCAAACTCATCTTCACTCAACACGGGCCATGCAATACCTATGCACCTACACATAACACTATCCTCGTACATCCACACATAGTCCTTGTGCACCATCATGCAACATTGCTTGCATGCATATTATAACCTTGCACATGACTACATGCTAGCATTTTACAAGACTATATGAGTGTGATATTTGGGGCATTCATATCCATGTGAAATGCCACCATACATGCTCAACACATGGACACACCCACACATGTTCATGCCAAACATCTGGCACCATATAGGTTCAACCCTTATCATCACCTTGCCCACATGATAGAGCACATGCAATACATGTCAACATATAGTGAAGGCCCAACTAACAACCCATTTGTATAAATGCCTACATTATACAAAGTATAGGTCGAGAAGAACCAAGCAACATATCTGGCACACACGTCATTATACATATTGTTAGGAAAGGTGTCTCAACCTTGCACCTAATGTTAAGATTACAAACAGTGCAATTTTTACGAATAAAAACATAAAAAACTCAATTTATGGGCTATAGAGTTGGTTTTTGGCCAAAATAAAAATTTTGAGTTGTTTGACACCGGTTCTTTGATGCCTGTCATGTGGATCTCCTTGATCTCTATAATTTAAAAAAATGAGCCCAATCGGCCTCTCAGATCAAAAGTTATGGCCTCTGAATGTTGGGCCTCCTGCATTGGAAATTTAAAAACATCAACACATAAAAGAGTTGTAAAGGAGAGTTACACTTGTTGACCAACATGTCATAAGACATCTTTGGAAGGGGATAATGAAGCCAAAATGGAACATCCAATTTGGTGAGTTGATTGCAACAAGGTTATGACAAGTGGAAGGAATATGTTATTTTTAGCACATAGACTCATCTTAGAATTTGGGTGTTGAATTTCTAAGGATTTGGATGCCACTATTTTGGGTGGTTTTAGCTCACGGTTTTCTAATTACCATTTGATGGTTTCATGTATTGTATCTCTTATTTATTGGGTGCTTGAAATGGAGGTTTCATACCGAGCTTTGTACGATTGTTATGTTGTCAGAATTCCTCCAGATCTCTGGTTGGTGATACTCCTGTGAAGGCTTTCTCTACAAGTGTATTGTAATTATGTTTTTTACTTTATAATGCATTAAGCTTCTTTGGAGTGTGGGGTTTTTCTCCTGAAAGGGTTTTCCCCACATACATTTGTATTATGGTGTATTGTTTATTTTATGTTTATTTATATTTCTACTTTATGTAAGTGTTAAAAAGATTGAAATTTGCACCACTCTCCTTAGAATTTTAGTGTAGGAAGCATTTTCGTGTACCTTTCTTCCTTTCATTTGACATCAAAACTTGATTACCTCAGATTCTAGGTGTTGGGTAAAAATTTTTTGGTACTAATCTTCATTTGAGTGGGAGCTTGCACAAAGAGGGTTTTGATCTTATTGCAGGAAGAGATGGCAAGCATATCAAGGATAGAGATGGAGAAGTTCTCAAGCACAAACTTTGAGTTATGGAAACTCAAGATGGAGGATAGGCTTATGGATAAAGATCTATGGGCTACAATATCTAGTACCAAGCCATCAGGTATGAAACAAGAAGACCAAGACTTAATGGACAAAAAGGCAAAGGGTCTTCTAAGACTCTATTTGTTAGATTCAGTTTTGTTAAATGGTCATGGGGAGACATTTGCAACGAATCTTTGGAAAAACTTTGAAAAACTTATTAGGTTAAATCCCTGGTAAATAAGTTATTCCTCAAAAAGAAGCTATACTCTCTTAGAATGGAAGATGGTGGATTCATAGCTAATCATTTGAATGCCTTCAATATGCTAGTTTCCTAGCTGAGCTTCGTGGGAGTGAAAATGGAGGAGGATCATTGTATGACTTTGCTATGTTCTTTTCCAATTTCATAGAACTACTTGGTTATGGCCATTGGGAGAACTATCACCAAATTCAAGATGGATGAAGTGGTTACATCTTTTCATTCTAAAGAAATGAGAAGACTTCTGAGTTGGCCAAGGAGGCCCTAGTGGTTCATGGAAGATCTAAAGAAAAAGGCAAGAAGGACAAGAGGCAAGATAAGTTTAGATCCAAATCTTGTGGGAGATACATATCTCCTCATAAGTTCGAGGCAAAATGTTGGAACTATGGCAAAGATGGACACCTTAGAAGATACTGTAAGGAGGAGAAGAAGAAAACAAGGTTTGACTTTGGTGATGGGTCTAAGAGATCCTCCTTTACAACATATCCCTCATGCATCGGAAGGTGTGTGGTTGATAGACTTTGGTGCCTCATTTTACATGACCTCACATCAAGGTTGGTTTACAAAATATGAAGAATATTATGGTGGGAAGGTGTAGGTTGGAGATGATTCTTATCTGAAGATTATTTGTCGTGGAAGAGTCCTTATTCAATTCCCTAATGGATGCGTCAAGGGGATCAATGGTGTACTACATATCCCTAGTTTGGCATGAAATCTACTTTCTATAAGTAAACTTAATGATGTGGGTGTGCAGTTTGTTTTCACGAGTGGAGGGTGTAAGATGGTTAGAGGAGCTATGGTTCTTGCTAAGGGTGTCAAGATTGGCACTCTATTTTAGCTAGATGCATACACAGTTTAGTGGAATAGTTTTGTTGTTCCCACAATGAAGAGATTTGTAGAATCTTCACCTTCACCATTAGAACCAGTAGCAAAGAGATGTGTTGTGTCTACTTCTGATGGTTGTGCTTTCTAGGTACCTAACGGTGATCATTCCTTGGAAATAAAACTTCCAACAAAGAAAACAATGTTATGGCACTAGCAGATAGGTCACATACATGAGAAGGGTCTTCAGACCATGAAAAATAAAAACCTTGTTGAGGGGTTGAATGATTGTAACCTTAAGTTTGATTTTTGCAAACATTGCATATATGGATGTTATGTCGTAAAATGTCCCCCTAGGACTTTTACCTCCTAAGTTTAGCTCCTGTGTCCCTTAGCTTTAATCATGCATATTAGAATTGAATCCCAAAGCAAAATCCCTCGGAACCCATGACAAATGGGACTTAGGGGACACTTTGGAGCTTATTCTAGACCCAAAATAGGCCCCTGGACAAGGGCGCCCACGCCCTATTTTGTCGGGGTCCCAAATTTGAATGTCAGCTTGTGACTGTTAAAAAATTTTCCCTTGTTGGCATCTAAGTTTGAATTATGAAATTTTAGCGAGAATGCATATATAAACATGTTTAGGGCTTCATTTTAAACTAGAAGAGGATTTTGAGATTAAAGTGAACTTATGATCATTGAGCATTCAAGGCATTTATTGTGTAGCAAAGCAGAATTGTGTTGTTATTGTGTTGTTGCAGATTTGGCTTCATCTTCTCATGTTGTGAAAGATCTTCATCTCCTTGATAGCTACACCTTTGAGGTGATATCTATTTGTGATTCAATCTATCTACTTTATCATTGCTTTTGCCTCTATCCACCAAGGACACACACACTCTATCTAACAACGGTGTTGGAAGGCTTGAATGCCATTCTGGGGCTTGAACAAGGAAAGCTCCTAAACACCACAACCCCCAACCCCTCTCTTGTGATTGCAAGTGACAAGTGTCAGATCTTGTGGAAAGGAGTTGCAGGAGCACAGAGAAGAGTATAAAGATTCTAGATCTAAAGAAAATGATAGGAAATATCCCTAATTGGACAAGGGCGCCCTCTCTTTTGTCCTCCAATTTGGCATTGTCAGAAATCTCAGAGTAGGTTGTAGTCTGAAGCATCCTTTGGTTCCAAGCCCTTAGAAAAAGTACTACCTTGGACACTGGTGCCCACTCTTTCATCTCTAAAGTTTCTACTTTTCAAAATTAAAGTCCTGGTATGTTTTTTATCTGTATTTAGTGTCTTCCTATGCAAGTATTTGTCGAGATTCATCTGTTTGTTTACGATTTTACATTATTAGGGTTTTAGACCTAATCGGACTAGGGTTTTAACAAGTAATCAACAAACTCCAAATTTCCTTATCATTCCAAGTGACACCAAACCTGATAGTTGAGTCCTCTTGCAAAAGTTGTGATTCAACTCGGTTTAATATCCTTAAATGTATTTAATGAAAGGAGGATCTAATTAAATTATCATTCAACATCAACAAAACCTCATCCCTCCTTTTTCATACATTACATTTTGGTGAACCCATGTTTTGTTGAACATTGCATCTTGCTAAGTGTTGTAAATCATATTTGCATTCATACATTTCATCTCTATCATACTACATTCAAAAATCTTGCATAAAAATTTGAAAATTTTGAAAAAATCAAGCATCCTAGGCCTACATTTAGGCATAGTTTGCACTATTTTTATTGCATATCATTTAAATATCTAATGTTTTGTATCAGATCTGAGACAAATTTTAACAATTCATCATTCTATAATCATTTACCTTGCATTTACATACTTTATTTGCTAGGGTTTGCTTGAAATTATGCATTTTTCACATAACCTAGTCTTTGCAAAAGCTGGGGTTTGTAGTTAAAATATTGTTTCAGATTTTTCTACTCCTTTGAACATTCTTTCAAATCTGATTTTGGACTGTAGTGTTTCTGCATTGTAAGTTTTTGCATCTTTAGAACATTTACATTGGAAAAAGCAAAAAAATCAGGCATTTTAGGTCATAAACAAGCATAGTTTTGTATTTGCTTCCTTGCATATGTTCTAAAAATATTTCAAATCAAATCTTGCATTCATTTTGAAGCATACATTTATTGTTCATCTGAAAATTTGATATCATTTCACACTCTTGCTTGAAAATTTGCCTATTTTTAATTACACATTATGTATTTCAACGTTCAAGTTGTATACACTTTCTTCAAACAAACTTACAAATCACTCATATTGCCTTGTTGTGTTGCACTATTTCATCCTACGCACTTTGTTTGTTGTGGACCCTATGTGTCTTTTAGTACCCTCTTCCCTCAAACAAGTGCTTAAAGTGTGAAATAGTCTCACATACATGGCTTCTTATCACAACAACAATGTTAGGTTCCCTCCTAGAGCTTATATGAAGAGGAAGACCCCTGAACCTGAACTACTATTTACACCTCATGATAGAACAATCAGATACATTGAAGAACCTCTTTACATCACAGTGAAAATAATGGAGACTCCTGTGAGAGGAACCCTTATAGATCCTAATTGTATGACTAATGTGTCTACAGAAGAGTTTCTTTATTCACATGACTTGATACAAGAATCTTATGAACCTACGAACATGATGATTAAAACACATACTGGAGCTTTCATTCCTACCTTTGGGCAGATATCTTTGCTAGTTACAATATTTGATAAAGCTTTGGAATAATCTTTTGACATCATCCCTACATCTGATCTCTTCCGTATAAAATTAGGCCATCCATGGCTCAAGGCTATGAAAGTTGTCCCCTCAACAATTCACAAATGTATAAAATTTACTTTACATGGACAAATGCACACCATTCATCATAGTTTTTGGCAACCCGTGGTTACTCAAAAGAACTTTACTGTTGATTAATTTTGGCCCGAACCTACTAAGGAACCTGAACCATGAAGAGACTGACTTTTCTTGGGATATAGATGATACAAAGAAAAATTACTATCAAAAGTGGTTAGACCTTCTATTCAACAAACAACAAGTGAAGAACAACCCGCATTAGAAGAACCTCCTAGACTGAAAGGTAAGGGGCTCTATGCCGAGGCTCCTCCTCGGTCATCCCTACAAGGACTGGGAGGTATCCGTAGAGAACAAAGCACTTCATCAAAACCAATCAAATTTGTACCAGCTTCCTCTTCTGAAATGTCGAAGACTATGGAAAATCATGATAATCCTTTTGACAACATAACTAATAAAACAAAAAGGAATAGGCAAGCAAGAGAAAGGAGGAAGAGAAGATAAGCTTTCGCTCGACAAAACACACCTCAACAAGAAAACATTCCACCACCTAACATTGAACCAAACAAAGAAGAGATTAAAGAAGAAGAGTTTAAGGATAATGACAAAAGTTGGGCAATCATATCTTATGTACCTCTCTCCTCTAACATTCGATATTGGGAAGATGATGATTTTTTCGATGACAACCGCTAGCTCGATTGTGCAACAAGTAAGTATTTCTAACCCTGGTGGCCACCTTTGTCGTAGCATAGTTTTCTCATTTATGTGGCATCCCCTCTCATATTGTGTTCCCCCGTGATGTGTTATATGTTGTTTAGGTCTCCTTGGATGACCCTTGATACTCTTGTAAGGTCAAGGATATCGAGAGACCGCCTCTGTTGTGACCATTCTTCTATTTGTTTCATCATTCTTCTAGCATTGCCTTTCTTCTATTTCATTGTTGTGTGTCGTACCTTAGGGGCATAGCGTTGCAGAGGGTGTTTTGGGGGCATCCTCCTATGTGGTGTTCCTAAGGCACTTGTTCTCCTCTCTTGTATTGTTTACCTTCTTCTAGTGATTCTACCTAGTCGGCGGATGACGAAAAATAAACAACTAACTGATACGGACCATGTGTCCTTTCAACAAGCAAATAAAAATGGACCTAGTCCATGCATGATGATGGGGTTGGAATATATATCTGACACTTGACTAGTAGAATCACTTCGTGTGATGCATCATGTTGTCTTATCTTTTCTAACAAACCATTGCAATACATCTTCTTTGTGCACTTTGTTTGTCTTGTATCTCACCTTGTTGTTACACTCAGTTTTGAGGTGCCTACAGTATAAGCCCAATGACTATACTTGGATTCGAACCCGTAAGTGTAGCCTTGGTTTCTTGGATGTGATTCATTACATGATCTCTTGTGTTTATCTTAGCATATCTTATCACTGTGTTTGTGGGAACATTCGACGATCATGAGCACATGTTGCATTGGGGGCATGGGCTTTGCGAGAGCTCTTGTTTCCTTATGTGTTTTCTCTTTACCTTAACGTGCTTGATATCGGCACACGACATCAACTACCTTAAGGTGGGGGCATATATAAGGTTATATGTCTACTTATTTTGGTACTAACAAAGTGTGCTTGTAAGCCCTCTCTGCAAGGTGTGATGATGTATCTCCAATGCAAGTGCACATCCTTATATCAATTGCAATTAGAAAGCCCTCTCCGCGAGGTAGGATAACATATCTCTTGAGCTAGTACGTATCCTTTTATACAAAATCCCTCATCGCAAGGCAGGATGGTGTATCTCTTAAGCTAGTGCACATCCTTTTATACAAAGTCCTCATCGGGAGGTGGGGTTGGATCTTGAGCTATCCTCCCTTAAGCATGTTTTTGGCGGTTGTTGTGGCATAAGCGCAATCGTCAGGTGTGCCTATGGCATGTTTGAGATGGTGGGACTTATCAATAAGCTCCTACCATTACCTAATTTTGTCATGTTTTAGACGTATAGTATGTCTATGGCATGTTGTATGGCGCTCATGTATTCTATGTGTCTTATGTGTGTTTTCCCCCATGTGTGGTTTCAAGGGTGTAGTGATGAGCTCCTCCCACACTCAGGATTTGTATGGCATGTTTTCCCCCCTAGTGTAGTTTCAAGGGTGTAGCGATGAGCTCCTCCTACATTTTGGGGTTTTGTGTTGCAATTTTATTTCCATGCATTTATATATGAAAATGTTATGAAAATGCTATATCAGTGTATTCATCATGTTTTGCATGACTGATCTCATGTCTTCATCATGTTTTGTGTGTCTTCAATGTTGTCTTCTCCATGTTTTGTGTGTTTTTTACTATCTTCATTGTGTCTTGTGTGTCTTCAATATGTTTTTTAATGCTTACCTAAGACTGGGGGCTAGAAATAGTTCCTCAATCTTGGTGTATGCCTTTGTGCTTGGCGTGTTTGATGTGTTTTCGACCGTACTTTAATGCATGTAAGGGTCGAAAGATCATACACACATTGAAGTGGGGGCTAAATTTTATGTCGTAAAATGTCCCCCTAGGACTTTTACCTCCTAAGTTTAGCTCTCGGGTCCCTTAGCTTTTAATCATGCATATTAGAAATGAATCTTGAAGCAAAATCCCTGGAACCCATGACAAATGGGACTTAGGGGACACTTTGGAGCTTATTCTAGACCCAAAATAGGCCCCTGGAAAAGGGCGCCCGCACCCTAGTCCAACCCTATTTTGTTAGGGTCCCAAATTTGAATGTCAGCTTGTGACCATTAAAAAGGTTTCCCTTGTTGGCATCTTAAGTTTGAATTATGAAAGTTTAGCGGGAATGCATATATAAACATGTTTGGGACTTAATTTTAAACTAGAAGAGGATTTTGAGATTAAGGCAAACTTATGATCATTGAGCATTCAAGGCATTCATTGTGTTGCAGAGCAGAATTGTGTTGTTATTGTGTTTGTTGTTGCCGATTTGGCTTCATCTTCTCATGGTGTGAAAGATCTTCATCTCCTTGAGAGCTACACCTCTGAGGTGATATCTATTTGTGATTCAATCTATCTATTTTATCATTGTTTTTGTCTCTATCCACCAAGGACACACTCTCTATCTAACAATGGTGTTGGAAGGCTTGAATGCCATTCTAGAGCTTGACCAAGGCAAGCTCCTAAACACCACAACCCCCAACCCCTCTCTTGTGATTGCAAGTGACGGGTGTTGGATCTTGTAGAGAGGAGTTGCAGGAACACAGAGCAGAGTATAAAGATTCTAGATCAGAAGAAAATGACAAGAAATATCCCTAATTGGACAAGGGCGCCCACTCTTTTATCCTCCAATTTGGCGTTGTCAGAAATCTCAGAGCAGGTTGCAGTTTGAAGCATCTTTTGGTTCCAAGCCCTCAGAAAAAGTACTACCTTGGACACTAGTGCCTACTCTTTCATCCCCGAAGTTTTTGATTTTTGAAATTAAAGTCCTGGTATGATTCTAATCTGCATTTAGTGTCTTCTTGTGTGAGCTTTTGTTAGGATTCGTCTGTTTGTTTACGATTTTGCATAATTAGGGTTTTAGGCCTAATCAGACTAAGGTTTTAACAAGTAATCAACAAATTCTAATTTTCCTTATCATTCCAAGTGACACTAAACCTGATAGTTGAGTCCTCTTGCAAAAGTTGTGATTCAACTTAGTTTAATGCCCTTGAATGTATGTAGTGAAAGGGGGATCTAATTAAATTATCATTCAACATCAACAAAACCTCATCCCTTCTTTTTCATACATTACAATGGAAAACAATCCATGTTTTATTTTACTTTAGTTCTCATAAATCTTGTAGGATATTGGACTTGATACATTCTAATGTGTTTGGTCCTGTTAGTGTTCCTTCAATTTCTAAATTTGTTTATTGTGTATCTTTCATTATGATTACAGTAGAACATGGGTATATTTCCTTAGAAGTAAGTCTAAAGTCTTTAGTCAGTTTAAAGATTTTAAATCTCTTGTGGAAAATTAGACTGGTAAAAAGATTAAGTGTTTGAGGACTGATAATGGCAATGAGTTTTATTCAATAGATTTCAACAAGTTTTGTAAAGATCATGGAATAGAAAGACACAAAACAACTCTGTGTACCCTTGAATAGAATGGAGTTGTAGAGAGGATGAACAAGATGTTGATGAAGAGGGCTAGGAGTATGCTTAGTGCAGCTGGCCTAGAACAAATGTTTTGGGCAAAAGTAGTTGCCACAACTTGTTACTTGGTTAACAGGTATCTAACATCAACTCTTATTTATAAGGCACCCATGGAGGTGTGGTCAGGCAAAAAACACTCATTGAGACATCTTCAAGTCTTTGGTTGTGAGGCATATTCACATGTGCCTAGGGAGAAGCAGTCAAAGGTAGAGAACAAGGATGTAAAATGTAACTTCATCAGCTATGGTGTTGGTGCAAAAGGGTACAAGATCTAGATCTAATGGCTAAGAGAGTTTTGTATAGAAGAAGTGTTATCTTTAGAGAAGTTAAGTGTTCCTCAACAATATCGCAACCAGAGAAGGATGGAAAGAAAGGTGCGGTTCAACTAACCATAAAGACTGAGAAGGTTAAACCAGAAGCTCATGAAGGACTTGAAGAGAAGGAGAGCTCAGATAGTTTAGAGAATTTTGAAGAAGAAATAGAGCCTCCACCTCAGTCATTGAAGAGGTCCACGTAGCAAAGACAACAGCCAAGAAGGTATACTCCTAATTAGAGATGTATTTTTGCTTTGATTACTAACACTGATGAGCCTAGGATTGTAAAGGAGGCTATAGGTATGAATGATGTAGATTCATAGAAAGTGGCCATGGAAGAAGAGATGGTTGTGTTAAAGAAAAATGATACATTGGATCTAGTACCTTTGGTTGATGGACGTAAACCCATTGAATGTAAATGGGTGTTCAACAAGAAAACTGGTTTAGATAGTAGTATTGGAAAGTACAAGGTAAGATTGGTTGCAAAGGGTTATTCATAGGTTGAGGAAATTGATTATGATGAGATTTTCTCTCCACTTGTTAAGCTAACATCCATTCGGTTTCTATCATCACTTGCTACAGCATATGATCTTGAGCTTGAGCAAATGGATGTGAAGATAACTTTCCTTCATGGCGATTTAGAGTAAGAGATTTATATCACACAACCGTAGCAATACATTGAGAAAGGTAAAGCACATTTGGTTTGTAAGTTGAATAAATGTTTGTATGGTTTTAAGTAATCTCCTAGGATGTGGTACCAAAAGTTTGATTCTTTTGTCTTAAGTTTGGGATTTCTAAGATTCAAATTAGATCATTGCATATACTATAAGATGGATAGTAATCATATTCTCATTATCGCATTATATGTTGATGATATGTTATTTTTCGATAAAAGGAAGGGTTTGATTTGTGAATCAAAGTCTCAGCTTTCAATACAATTTGACATGAAAGACTTAGGGGCAGTCATGTACATCTTGGGGATGGAGATTAGAAGAGAGAGCAAACAGAAAAATTTGGTTGGGCTAGAGTAAGTATGTGAACTTAGTATTGGAGAGGTTCAATATGTTAGCTTACAGGCCATTGTGTGTTCTTGTTATGTTGGGGACAAAGTTATTAGTTGAGGATTGTCCAAATTCTCCTAGTGAGATGGAGGATATGAGTAGGGTACCTTGTACTGGTGTTGTTGTAAGTTTGATGTATGCCATGGTATGTACAAGACTAGGCATTGCCCAAGCAGTGGGAGTTCTTAGTCATTTTATGGCTAATCTTGGATGGTACATTGGGATGCAGTGAAGAGGGTTTTCAAATATTTACAAGGTACTTCTGAGTATTCCATTTGTATTAATAGTTATCCTATAGGGACCTGACATTTAGTATGTACTCATGGATATGTGGGTTCTGATTGGACTGGTGATATTGACAGTAGGAGATCCACTAGTGGATACATTTTCACTATGTTTGGTGGTGCAATTAGTTGGATGAGTAAGCGATAAGCTATGGTCACTTTTTCCACTACAAAAGAAAAGTACATGGAAGCTACTCATGCTTGTAAGGAAGCCATCTAGTGTAAGAGATTGTGTTCAAGATGTTGGGCTAGATGCATGAGCCATTAACATTCATTGTGACAGTCAGAGTGCCATATATTTGGCAAAGAACCTAACCTTTCATGCGAGGACAAAGCACATTGATGTCCATTACCATTTTTTTCGTGATATGGTAGAGTATGGAAGTGTTATGTTGGAGAAGGTTGATACTTTGACGAATGTTGCAGATTTGTTGACAAAGCTAGTGAGCAAACAAGTTGAGGTAGTGCAGTGAGCTCATGAGCCTTTCAACCCCTAGTAATTTTTTTACAATGTTGATAGGTTTCCCCTTTTCTCTTGCAAGGTATTTGACAAGTGGGAGAATATTAAGAAAGGTGTCTTAACCTTGCACCTAATGTTAAGATTACAAAATAGTGTGATTTTCAAGATGAAAAACATAAAAAACTCAATTTTTGGGCTATAGAGTTAGTTTTTGGCCAAAATAAAAATTCCAAGTTGTTTAGCATGGGTTCCCTAGTTCTTTTCATGTGGACCTCTTCGAGCTCTACAATTTAAAAAAATGGTCCCAATCGGCCTCCCAGATAAAAAGTTATGGATTTTGGAAGTTGGACCTCCTACATTGGAAATGTAAAAACATCAACACATAAAAGGATTGTAAAGGGGAGTTACATTTATTGACCAACACATCATAAAGCATCTTTTGATGGGAATAATGAAGCCAAAATGGAACACCAATTTGGTGAGTGGATTATAACAAGGTTATGACAAGTGGAAGGAATATGTCATCTTGGAATTTGAGTGTTGAATTTCAAGTAAGGATTTGGGTCCACTATTTTGGGTGGTTTTAGCTCATAGTTTTCTAATTACCATTTGATTGTTTCATGTAATGTATCTCCTATTTATTGGGTGCTTGAGATGGAGGTTTCATACCAAGTTTTGTACATATTATTATTTTGTCATAATTCCTCCAGATCTCGGGTTGGTGATACTTGGACTGTGAAGGCTTGCTCTTCAAATATATTGTAACTATGTTGTTTACTGAATAATACATTGAGCTACTTTGGAGTATGGGTTTTTCTCCTGAAAAGGTTTCCCAATGTACACCTGCATTATGGTGTATTGTTTATTTTATGTTTATATGTGTTTCTACTTTCTGTAATTGTTAAAAAGATTGAAATTTGCACAACACTCTCCTCAGAAGTTTAGTACATAGGAAGCATTTCCACGTACCTTACTTCCTTTCACATATCTTCCCCAATATATAATTTTCCTTTTAAAGTCCTACACCTATTGAATGTGCATTTGCATTCTAGCCTAGGGTTTCATTTGTATATTCTATAAACTTGTAGATTACGAGCTAATTTTCAAGTTTGCCCATTGATCCGCTTGAGAATTAGATCATTAATATCAAAGCTTGAAATTTTTATTTTCATGCTTGTTCAAATGTGCTTACAACATTTGTAGAATGATCACACACTTTGTTTAAAACTTGAGCATTTATTCTAACATCATAAATATAGTATAATGGTGGATGAACATACCTAGGGTTTCAATAGTTGTTTAACACCGAAATAATGTGGCCTTAGAAACGTAGTGCTAGGAACTCTTTGAATAGTCTTTTGATCTTATGACTCAGCTTGGACTAGCACCATCACATTTAGACTAGGAAGCTTCAATCCATCATTCAAATCCTTTTTGAGTGCAAGTCAATCTTGATATTCTGGTGTTTGAAGGAAAGAATTATGTCGTTGTACTGGATTACTAGATTCAACAATTTGAAGCATACTTCTCCATCAACAATTTCACTAATGTTGAGATGAGAAAATCTCCTTTGCAATCTTGAATATGTTCATCAAAGTGCATCATTGGTGGCAAGCACTCAATGCACAACATGATAGTGAGCATTAATGTATTCAAACTTGAAGCACATGTGTCAGTACAATGCAAGAGGAATATTATCCCCTTAGACACTAGAGAAGGTGGTCATCCCCCTCTAGCCTCTATATAGAAATGGGCAACCCCAACTCCACTTTATTTGAGGATCTACCCCACCTTTTCCTCTCTATAGGTTGGCCCTCCTTATAGTTGGGCTTGGGTTAGGCCTCCCTATCCCCTTCCATCCTCCTCCCTCATTCTATAGTGGCCCCCTACTATAGATAAGTCCAATTTGGATAGGGCAATACTAGGGCTGGCCCCATCAATCACTCAAACTTGTGCCATGAATCACCACTTAGAGGGAGGGGGATACATAGAACACCTTTCAATAGGTCTAGAAAAGGGTGCCCTTACCAAATTATAGAGGTAGGGTGTTATGAACCCCATTCTGCTATATAGTAGCTAGTATTAGTGGGGTGCATATGCTTTGTAAGTCACCATAGGTAATATTAAATAAAGGTATTGATGCATATGCTCTATAAATCACCGCACTAGTTAGTTAGAATAAAGTATTTACCCCACATGCATGAGATGGTAGTAATGTCCATCAAAAAGACTATATATGGTAATGACTTTACAAGTGGAAGGTATCTTGGATATTTGTAATTTGAGTGTATGCTCTATTGGGAGGCTGCCCCTTCGAAGTGGCATTGCAAAGATAATAAAAGCATTCTATTTCTCTCTTTTTTGCATAGTTTTATGTTTATTGTTTATTCATCTTGCAAGTTCATTACAAATAGTATCAAAGCTCTTTCTAGGGTTGTTTATGCAAGAAACACTATCAATTTAGGGCTTTCTACAACTATTTGCCATATGCTCTCACCTTGCCCTAGAGGGATTCTTGGTAATCAGAAAATGGTTATAGCCACAATCGCACTAAATCTCTTGAGTTTTTCCAAAAAATCCCTTGCATGTAGTTTCTTTTTAATTTTTATGTTAGAAACCTTGTGCTGGGGGTTTTCAAATATCCTTAGAAAAACTATTATTATTGGTAAGCTAAATTCCCCATAAAGGGTCTAGTGAAGTGAGGAGTATTTTGGGTCCAATACCTAGGCCTCAAATAACCTCTATATGCATCATGAGCTTCCACATACTTTTGGGTATATCAAAAGACCCCATAGGTTTTTTTTTGCAACCTCGCCCTAGGTAACATTTGGTTGTCTAAATTTTGTGATGCACCAGAAAGTAGTTAGTCTAAGGAAGTTACTCAAAGACAAGATAGTGGGCTATGAGTACATTCCTAAGCCTTCATAGTTAATGCTATGAAACATTGGGCCAACACTATTTATGATTGGGATGAGTATATTGGTGAGCTCACATACTAGACACACAATGTAGCACCTTCCCTCTTATCCCATCATGTGTGTCATCCATCCTAGGTATTGTTTATCCATCTTTTTGCAGTTGGGCACTTGGCATCGGTTAGATATCTATTAGTTTTCTTCCCACAGAGTAGATCCTCTCCAAGTTCTAGATTGTTGTTCCATTATTGTGCCACCTTTTTTAGTTACTGATTCAGTCAATTACCTTGCTATCAATCTAAAACTTCTAAAGCAATCTCTCAATCTAGGTAAAAATTATTAGTTTTGATGGCAAATTTAACCCCAAGGGTATATAAACAGCAGTATAAAAAAGTTTGGGCCAACTTTTATCCTTCCAATGTATTATCTTGGTATGCCCATCTTTTTGAACTAATCAGTTTAATATATAACTCTAGATACCCTTTTCAACCCGAGCTCATATTTCCTCATTTAGACACCTACACGATTGTGATTGTCTCTACATCTTGATCAATTTCCCATATAACTCCAATCACCTTTCTACTACCTCTAGGTTGTAACTTCCTCAAGACCCACTAGAGCTTACTATGCACTCTCTCAATGATGGCATTGATCACCTACAAATGGACACCGACAAAAAGTTTAACATGCTACTAAAGCAAATGGAATAGTTGACAACGACCATGTATAGTTCAGATAGGGGTTAGTCCTCTACTACTACTCCCACCTCAAGGTTACCTTCCATGCCTTTAAACTAGAATTTCCCAAATTTGATGGTACAAATCCTACTAGTTGATTGTATAGGGCTGAATAATATTTTGTAGTACATCAAGTTCCCTAGGATCAAAAACTCTCTATTACATATTTTCAACTAGAAAAATAAGCCATTCATTGGTTTTAATGATTCAATAAGACTCACTCATTTATCACATGGATATACTTTTGCAAGGAATCCCTTAGCTGCTTTGGCTCTAATGCCTAAGAAGACTTTACTGGTGTCCTCACTAAATTATTCCAGACACATTTAGTATGAGACTATCAAATAGAGTTTAAGAAACTAGCCAACTAGACATGATGCCTTGATGAACAATTTTTCAAATGTTGTTTCACAATGGTCTAAAAGAGGATCTTTGGATATAGGTTCTCATATTTAAACTAGTCTCCTACCATAATGCTCTTGACTTAGCTAGGGTTGTTCAGGACAAATTTAGAACCTAGTAGAAAGTTGTCGAGTTGTCCTCATATTTTCAACCCAAAAAAGATGTTTTCGATTAGAGCACTAAACCCACCATGATTCACAAGCTATCCAAGAAGAGTTGGCAAAGAAAAAGGCCAATGGCTATGTTTCAATTATGGTAAAAATGGTAAAAAGGTTACAAGTGTTGAGAGGAACACATGTATCTCATTGACTCTATAGTAGTACCCAGTGATTCAAAGGAATCTTCAGATGAGGAAGAAGGGTTGGCTTCCCATGAACAATAATCCACTCATAATGCTCATATTTCTATTCATGCTCTAGCCATCTTTTCTTCTTCCAAAAAACTTAGTCATTGGCTACATCAAATGACAAAAGGTAGTGGTCTTGATTGACGATGATAACACTCATAACTTCATTAGCAAAAAACTGGCTGACCAACTCCATCGTTATGTCTGTGCTTGCAATAATTTTTAAATTATGGTGGCTAATGGTAATTCCATGTCTTGTGGGAGCAAGTGTTTCAATGTAAAACTTACTCTGGGGGACTATCAATTAACCACTAATATGTTTTCTCTTTCCTTAGGTGGCATAGATGATGTGTTGGGTGTCTAATGGCTACAAACCTTATGCTCACTCACTTGTTACTACTCCCAACTATGGATCAAATTTCACCATAATAGAAAAGAGTATACATTACAAGGACTGAATGTGTGTGAAGTTCAAATGGTTAGTCCTCACTAAGTGGAAAAATTGTTCAAGAAGGGGTGTTCTATAATCCTGGCCTAATTCCACTCTCTAGAGGCTCAACCTCTCTCCACTCCTCTATTCGACTTGAAATGCTTCCTCAATAAGTATTGACCAGTATTTGAGGACCTTAATGGGTTAAACCCCCATGGTCCCATGACCATGCCATTCCCCTCATTCTCAATAATCATCCTCCAAATATTCAACCCTGTTTATATCCCTTTGAGCAAACAAATTAAATTGAGAAGATGATTAAAGAGCTCCAAAGGGTGGGTGACATTTGCCCCAATACCAATCCTTACTTCTCTCTTGTAGTTATGTTTCCCAAGAAAGATGGGGGTTGGAAAATGTGCCCTAATTTATATGAATCAATGAATTAACCATCAAGGATAAATTTCATCTTCCTATTATTGATGATTTGTTGGATGAGCTCTCAAGAGCCAATTTTTTACTGAAATGAATTTTTATTTGGGTTATCACCATATCCATGTCAAAGAAGATGATATTCCTAAAACTACCTTCAAGACTTATGAAGGACATTATAAATTTTTGGTAATTCTCTTTGGTTTAACTAATGATCCTACTTTTCAAAGCTTCACGAATATAGTGTTTTGTGACTACTTGTGAAAATTCATATTTGTCTTCTTTGATGGTATTCTCATATATAGTCAAAACTAGAGTGATCATCTTCGCCATGTGGAGATCACCCTTTGGATTTTATAGGAGTATTCTCTTTTTTCCAAGAACTCTATGTGTGCCTTCGGATTCCAACAGGTGGAATATCTAGGCCACATTATTTCCAAATTTGAAGTCCTAGTTGACCCCAAGAAGGTTGAAGCAATGTAGTAGTGGCAATGACCTTAGTCTCTCAAAAGTTTGCAAGGTTTCCAAGGCTTGATAGGGTATTATTTCAATTTTGTACATAACTATAGTAAAATTGTTGGGCCCTTGATGGCCTTTCTCAAAAAGAACTTTATTTGGGCAAAAAAAATTGATTTGGCCTTTACTACTCTCAAGACTGCAATGTGTTCCACTCTAGTTTTGCCCCTACCAAATTTTCACAAACCCTTCATTCTTGAATGTAATGTCTCTAGCACTAGCATGGGTTTGGTGTTGATGCTAGAAGGTCGGCCCCTAGCCTTCACTAGCAAGCAACTCACAAAGTGCAATCTAGCTAAGTCTACATATGAAAAAGAAATGTTAGCTATCCTCCACGTTGTCCAACAATGACGACCTTACCTATTGGGCCATAAATTCCAAATCAAAAGAGATCGTCATAGCTTGAAATATGTTTTGCAACAAAGAGTGTCCTCCCTTAAACAACAAAAATGGGTGACCAAAATGTAGGGATATGACTATAAGATTGTCTATAGGAAGGGTAAGGAAAATGTGGTAGTCGATGCCCTATCACATCAATATGAAGAAGAGGGCTCAAAATTTTCTCTTTCCATCTTGATACCCACTTGGATAGATGGTATTAGGTAGAAATGGGCTTCTCACCTAATAATTCAAGGTATCATTCAGTAATTTGAATAGGATCTGCAATCTATGTTGGGGTTACGCTAGACAGGCCAAGTCCTCACCTAACAAGAATGGATTTATTTACTTCCCAACCCTCCATTCAAAAGTTGAATGTGATGTGTGTCAACAAATAAAGGGGAAATTTTCAAATCTAGAAGATTTTTTTAGACAACTTAGACAAATATTTGTGGATTTCATTATGGGGTTTTCAATATCAAGAGGTAAATGGGTAATTTTGGTTATTGTTGATTTCTTGAACAAATACCCATTTCTGTGCATTACCTCACCATTACATTGTTGTTGTGGTTGCTCAACACTTGTTGGATTTTATCTTATAAATCCATGGAATGCCCCACTCTATTGTGAGTGATTGTGATCCTACTTTTACTAGCAATTTCTGGCAAGAGTTGTTTAAGTTGCAAGGCACTACCTTGAACATAAGTTTAGTTTCTTGCAATTTTTGGAAAGAGTTGTTTAATTTGTAGAGCACTACCTTGAACATGAGTTTGTCTTATCATCTTAAACTAATGGCCAAATTGATATTTTCAGCAAAATGTCTTGAGACGTATTTGTGTTGTTTTGTGTCTAAGCAACAAGGACAATGGGCCTAGTGATTCCCTTGGTTGAGTAATGGTATAATACCACTTATCATAATGTTTCAAAAATGATCACCTATGAGGGCCTCTATGGTACTCCCCCACCCTCCTTGGGTACTTATATTCTAGGATCTTCCAAGGTTGCAACAATTGATAGTACTCTGACAAAGTGTGAGGACATCTCCTGACTCATTAAGGCCAACCTAGCACTAGCACAAAATCACCTAAAATAACAAGTGGATCAACATTAGATAGAGTGTACCTTTGACGTTGATGATTACAATTTTTTACGTCTCCAACCCTACAAGAAAATTTTGTTGTGGGACAAGTGAGGTCATAAGTTAGGTCCCAAATGTTGTGGCCCTTACTAGGTGCTCCAACACATTGGTGAGGTGGCATACAAATTAGTACTCTCACCCTCTTCTAAGATCCACCTAGTTTTTCATGTCTCTTGTCTCAAGAAAGTGATTGTGACTACTACTTGAGTTCCAATAGAGTTACCAACATTGGATGAGGAGGGATCCATATTTTTATAACCTAAGTTTATACTAGATAAATGCATCAAGCACCTTATCATCCTTTTAGTATTGCTAGAGGTTATACTTGAGGCTAAATACAATGCCCATGTCATCTTGTACCAAAATGTGGAGCTCCAAATACATATCAATGACTCCACCATATTATTTGAGAAGCATGCATGATAGTATTCTCTGACTTGAACCCTTCTCCCCATTTTATTGACTAGCATTGCATCCCTATCTCTCAATGAAAAGTTGAGATGGGCCTAGCTAGCTCATTATTCTTGAATAAATATTTTCATGGGTAGGTAAGAATGACTAGTAGAATCAAGTTGGTCCTCTAAATTCAAGGAGCATCCATACCTCATTCGCCAACCATCCTCTCATCTCACATGAAACACCTAATACCATTTTGACCTTGATCTGTGAAACTATCATGTGCCATATGTATTGATTATTTGGGAGACATGCCATGGATAGGGAATATGACAAAAAATAGTTTCACTTGGATGAACCTTGAAGAAGAGCAATGCTTGAATCCACAAAATGATGACAATAGTAGAGCACCTTTCTATAGTGGGGGGGCAACAATTGGTAATAGAATTTTCTCGAATGTTGCTTCAACCACCCCAACTATATAAAGAAAGAAGGCCCCCCTCACCTTGACCCCCACTCCCTATCTAGGTTGAGTTGATCAATTGACTATATTATATACATAATATGATCTACATAATTATATTTAATTGGGATGATGTACAGTCCAAACTAAGCCAACCCAATGGTTTAGGCTGACTAGGGATTAGGATTAGATAGTCGCCCTCATCCTTTATATCTCTCTATAGGGTGGGCCTAGATCCAAGGTTCAAACTAGAAGTAGTAAGTTCATAGAACCATGGAAGTACAAGTAAGCATAGAAGGAACACTTTGTGGAGACTATAGAAACCAAATAACTTGGGAATGAAAACACATAACTCTAGCAGTGGAAGACCTAATTAGAAATGGTATGCCCAATATGTGGTAAGGAAAGGTGGGAGCATGGATGTCGAGTCTAAAGGTAGTATTGGGACCAGGCCTAAGTATCAAAGTTGAAGCATCAATTCCTAGTTGGGTGTGTTTGTATCTTGTATTTAGTGTCCTAGGGATAAGGGTCATACTAAAGGTAGGTGGTTGTATGGGTTTTTTATTTTTTGTTTTAACTTGATCATTCAGTGTTGGTGAAGGTAGTATTTTTCCCCATCCTAGGGGTAGTACTATTGTCAGCATGTGGACCATTGTGATTAATGTAGGCACCCAACATTACTCTACTATGAAGGATTTGTGGATTGCTAAGTTTATCTTATAGATGGAGATCAAAATAGATAGAGCTAATAGAAAACTATTTAGCGTCCTAGGGATAGGGTTCATATGAAAAGTAGGTGGTTGTATGGCTTTTTCATCATTTGTCTTAGCTTGATCATTAGGTGTTGGTGAAGGTAGTATTTGTCCCCATCCTAGGGGTAGTATTATTATCACCATGTGGACCATTGTGATTAATGTAGGCACCCAACATTACTATACTATGAATGATTTGGGGATTGCTAATTTTATCTTATAGATGGAGATCAAAAGAGATAAAGCTAATACAAAACTTTGGTTAAGTTAGAGGAAGTATGTTGACTCTATTTTGTAGTGTTTCATCATAATTTGATATGAAGGATTTGGGGGCTACTAAGTTTAACTTAAAAATGGAGATTAGACAAGCTAGAGCTAATCATATCATTTATCACAATTTGATTTGAAGGATTTGGGGGCTGCTAAGTTTATATTATGGATCGAGATCAGAAGAGATAGAGCTAACAAAAAACTTTGGGTAAGTTAGAAGTATGTTGACTATATTTTGTAGTGTTTCAATATGGAGGATTACAAACTAGTGAGTGTTCATATTCATATAGGAACAAAGCTTTTAGTTGAGCAGTGTCCCACACCTCATGAAGTGGAGGACATGAGTCATGTTCCTTATGCTAGTATGGTTGGGAGCCTCATGTATTCTATGGCTTATACTAGACTAGAAATTACCTAAATAGTGGTGATGAGTCAGATCTGTAACTCATTTATTTCTTTACATTTCCTATTTCAAAAGACTTTTATAAAACATTATGGCATATATATATATATATATATATAATTATATTTGTCTTTTGGAAGGATTATCCACATGTTTAGTATTCATTTCCTTTTGATGCAATCTCTTAGCTTATTTACTTGAATTACATTTTCAAAGTGTATATCTCATGAATTGTGGTATAAGTGGTTTATGTTTGCATGAGGATTACATCGGTGAGGCTCCCAGTGGTCTCCGGATCCCTTTGGAGCCCCTTTTCCTGTGAATAGCCTAACTCCAGATAGCTCCAGTTGTTGTTACCCTCCAATAGAGCCATCCTCCCCTCAAGTCGATGACTATTAAAAGTCAATCCTAGGACTACCCAAAAGGTCCAGCAACGCAAACATGACCCACACCTCAATTAAAGCAGTTGTTATGATCATCACTTTATTTTGGTGACTAACTAAAATAGCTATTAATTGGCATCAGTTCCAACTGAAGTCACTGCCACCAAGCATCGAGCCATTCCAAGAAATCACTCAGTCTGCCAACAGCCAAGTCGATACAAAGCTCTGATCTTCAGTAACCCATAGTGGAATCATTACTATAATAAATAAGCAACTGGCTTTAATTCCAGTTCATTGTAGCTAGGTTCACTAATAGTTATTTCCTTTTAATAAAACTCGACTATATAAATAGGAGCAAGTCGTCTCTTTAGGTTAGTTCTAGTTTTTCATAGCAAGTTGTTAGTCAGTTTGTATTTTTAGTTGGAGGAAATCTCCTTGTTTTTAGTTCTGTATCCATGTCCATTTCTGGACTTTGATTTAATGCAAATGAAGGGGGAATTCTTCTGAAAGTTAGTTCAAGCTCAAATGATTGTCTCCAGCTGGGAAAGTAGGGCCCGCTTCCCCAAACTGGAGGAGATCTCTCGGTGGTTTATGCAATTCTATTTTGTCTTTCCATTTAGTAATATTATCTTTGTATGTTAACTTTGTGATGTGTCCTCTCTTTTCTATATAATTGTTTAGCTAATTGTCACTTGTAGGTTTGTTTTATAAATTCTAAAAATACCAAAAATAGGATTGTTATTTCAATAGCACTGATATATTCAGAGTATCTCACTATTGTGGCTTGACAATGGATTCAATTACTTTGAAGTTCTATTTTAGCACTTAAGATAATTTCCTTCTGGCAATTTAACTAGTTTCTTTTCAAGCAAAGTGTGTTTACTTTTCCAGAAATTAGAATAATTTCCTTTCAAGCAAGTGTGTTTATTTCCAAAGCAATTAGAAAAGTTTCTTTCCAAGTATGTGTGTTTCCTTTCAAGCAAATAGATAGTTTCCATTCCTTGCATGTGTGTTTATTTCTGCAAGTTGAGTAAACTAGACTTTGTCCACCAACCATTGATTTAGATTCCACTCCAAAAATCCCTACACTAAGAGTCTTATTGCAGATCACTCTAGACACCTCCGGATTGATAATTAAATGATGATGAATTAACAAAGACTACTATGACCTCATCATTTTTGGCATCATTGCTGGGGAAATAATCCACAAATCATTGTAGGTTAAGGTGTTGATAAGACTTCTTGAATAAGCGCATTCCAAATCCATTAGTTTATGAGTAGGCCTAGGGACGCCTTAGGTCGATTCATCAAACAAACCATAGCTAGCACATCTCTGGAACTTAATCATCTGAGTGATTAGGGATCTCCTATAACATCAGAATCTCCTATTCTCTCTAACACGCCTTCTTCAATGGGTGATAATGGTGATCATGAGGAGCCAACTAATAATAGAACATTCTCTTATCCAATCTCCATCACTCCTGAGAGAAATGAACCTCCCATGAAAAATATATCTCCTGCATTCCTACCCACCTTTCAAGGGAAGAATTCTGAAGACCCAGACCAGTTTCTGTTAGAATTTAAGGTCCTCTGCTAGAACTGTGATTATGCCACAGACAACCAGAAATTAAAACTTTTTCCTTCCACTCTCAAGGAGTCAGTGCTTTGATGGTTTATGGGCCTGAGAGCAGACTCTATTACTACTTGGGATGAAATGGAAACTGCTTTCCTTGACAAATATCAAGATTATTGTAGAGTCAAGGATAGGAAAGATGAACTCTTCTGTATGAAACAGATGGAAGATGAAAATTTGGAAGATTATGTGGATAGATTCATATTTGTCCATGTTATGCAAAATCTATGAGAAAAGTCATCCAACAAATGAGTGTAGCTTGCTCCTTGAAATCAAAAATAGGTTGAAGAGGGTACCAACAGACGAGGAAGAACTAAATTTTATTAGCCAGAAGCAACCAAATTATGGATTTAATCAGTTTTCAAACCAATATGCTCCAAGGGGCCCATCAAATTGGGGCACAACCTCTTGGAATGGACCTTGGGGAGGTCCACTTCCTCCAATGCAAATGCCACCCCAATGGGGACCAGCATGGCCTCAGCCAGACTGGACAAATTAATCTTGGACCAACCCTCAATGGCCAAATCAACAACAATATATATAGCAGTGGGAACCTCAATATAACCAAGGAATGAGGTGATTTGGGAATCAACCTCAAGCCTTACTTCCTGGACCCTCACAGCCTGCAAACCCAAATCCAAGTGATTAGGTAAATCAACCTCTAATGCCTACTCAGCTAGTTCCCAGTCCTAAAAAAAATAGGCCACAATAACAGGTATATAACACAGATCCAAATACAACCACCTTGAATGTTGTGGAAATCAATGACATTCAGCTTCGATCTCGCAACATTGTTGTAAATATTCCTATTGAGGAAGTCACTGAAGAAGAGGAAGTAACATCCAATATTGATAAACAACAAAAGGATGAGAAGACTGACATAAGAAACTTGGAATAAATTCCAAAGGAAACCTCTATTCCATTCCCAGAGCGTTTAAAACATACTCCTCCAAAATGTAAGGAAAACCAACTTACACATGATGACTCACAGTTAATCAAGGAACTTTGAAAGATACATATTGAAGTTCCTTTGTTACAAGAAATAAAAGAAATCCCTAAGAAAAATCAGACCATTAAAAACTTATGCCTAAAACTTTCGGGAAGAAAACAAAAATTACACAACACAATCCAAGTAGAAGGGAAACTTGTTGATGTCCTGTCAGGCAAGCTAATTCCTCAAAAATATGGGGACCCTGGAAGTCCTATTATTTCAGTGGAAATAAAAGGGGTGTCAGTCTCTAATGTACTTATCGATTTAGGAGCTACTATCAATGTGATGACTTCAAAAACTGTAGAAGCTCTAGTATTAACACATATTCAGCCAACATCAACTGTGTTACAGCTAGCAGATTTATCCATCACCAAACCAGAGGGGATTCTGAAGGATATCATAGTCACTATTGATACCTGGGACTATTCAGTTGATTGCCTCATCCTTCAGACCAGAAATAAATGTTCAGGGTACCCAATAATACTTGGTAGACCTTGGCTAGCTACCGCAGTAGCCCTTATTGATTGTAGGTTAGGAAACATGACTATTTTGAATTGGAAAAAGTTGAAGGAACTTTCCATTTACCCCTGTGCTAAAACATTCCTACAGTATGAGAACAAACCATGGATAGATGATTTGATGGATTCAGATGAAGAGGACGCCTCCTCATTGGCAATGGTAACAATTGTAGAATATTTTGAAGAATGCAATGAGGAGTATAAAGATTTGGAATCAAACAGTGAAACCTCCTTGTATAGTGTTGCACAGCAAGAGGTCTCTGTATGGCTCCACAAAGATTCGAAGGGATCTTTCAAGGCATTCCACTGTCCATATTCTGAACATATTACTTCCCACTTAAATTGTCAATTGGCAAAAACATTACACCAAATTACGCCTCACCTTTGTCCACTAAATACTCTGTTAATTCCTTACAAAGACCTTCTTTCTATTCATAATAGCACAAAGTAAATCACTGTCCAAACCAACAAACAACTCTCTATCAATAGTTGGTTAACAGAAACAAAAGAAATTTGATTGACAAAACTGTTGCAAATCATACCTAGGCTTTCGCATGGGAATGCAAAGACGAGAGGAATCCACCCAAGTGTATGCACACATCATATCTACACTAAAGATGTTGACAAGGTGTCGTTGTACCTCATCATTTAATCATATTTCAGATGTTAAAATCCAAGGGCTATGTCCTCGGCTATCTGCAACTAGGGATTCTATAGTTACTAGTTTTCCTAGCTAATCTTAACGACTTCTACTAATTTGAAGAGATTGATCTGTCTACTTACTAAATGAACTTAAAAAATGTTGAAAACAGAATTTAAACAGGAAGTTACTTAAAGCAATCTTAAAAACAACAACATGCATCTATCTATCAAAATCAGTAAATACTTTTCACAGCAAAATCTGAAGTAACAAAACAATGGTACTAGCCTTCTGCCTTGGTGGTGAGAGTGGGCCCTTGCTCCACACCCTTGGGGCTGAAGGCTACAGTAGGGAATCAACACAAAAGAATAAGATCACAACTAAATTCGGTCCAATTCCATTCACTTTGCATTCATGAAAAATATTGATATCAAAGAAATTGAGATTACCAAGAATCAGAATAATCCAATCATTGTATATCTTTTCTGTTGTTCCTATAAGTATATATAAAATGAGTGATGACATATCACTTATCTTATCTACCAGTTCTTCTATGAGATGACATCCATCTCCTTATTATACTAGTTGTCTAACTATGGAAAAATAACCATGCAATAAAAGTAGATTGAGTGGAACATAAGTCCACTTAGAATTCTAAGTTGAGTCTTAATACATTTGGGCAGCGAGGCCCTGAAAATAAGGATATTGAATCAGTTTTATCGGTAACTCATGCAAAAACTTTAAAAAGATAAAAACTCCAGCAGTTAACTAAAGATGACCCTTCACCACTCAGGTGATGATTTGAGTGAAATGAGGGGTATCACGATCACTGCTGGAAGTGCCTGATTGGTGGCTTATGCTGGAAACATGCCTTGCTCTCAGGAGGCACCAGAGATGTATGTCCCTATCTGCAGCTCCAGAGATATGTCTGTAGCTCCAGAGATACCATTGTGGCCTTCTTGTTCAGCTCCGGAGATGCTCCAGACTCCCGTCTAGCTCTGGAGAGGCTTTTCTCTTTACTTCAAAACTTCTGGTGTCATGGAATTCTAGTATTGTCTCTGGAGATCATTGAAGACTACCTCTAGAGATGCACAAAATTGTTGTTCCGAGCATCTACACCTATTGATTCAAGAAGAGAAGTTTTTCTGCATTTTTCCATCAATTCCATACACATTAGTCCTTTAATCAGAAATTATGATCTTAAGTAATTTATCTTCAATTAATCATTATCTAGAACAATCTTGCTAGCCTATTCAGGTGCAGACATTCAGAAAGATGGGATCAGGAAGGAGAAAAAGAGGTAAAAAGATGTATTTCATGGGTGCTACTTGGCACTCATCATATGTCTATTCTATTAGACAATCACAGAGGAGAATTAATCTAGCCTTGAGGGATATAGTGAGGAAGAAATAGAGAAACTATTATAGGCAAGATTCATCTACCCCATTTCTAACAGTCAGTGGGTATCGCCATTGGTTATAGTACCAAAGAAAAATGGCAAGTGGCGAGTCTGCATTGACTATAGAGAATTGAACAAAGCCACTAAAAAAGACTATTTCCCACTTCCCTTCATCAACCAAGTGCTGGATAATTTGGCTGGTAGTCGCTATTTCTCCTTTATGGATGGATTCAGCGGCTACAACTAGATCTAGGTGGCTCCAGAAGATCAGGATAAGACTACATTCACATGTCTATGGGGGACATTTGCCTACAGAGTTCTTTCATTCAGATTATGTAATGCACCAGCCACATTTCAACGAGCTGTGTTGGCAATTTTTGTTGATCTAGCCAATACATGTGTCGAGGTTTATATGGACGATTTCATGGTGCATGGAAAAACTTTTGATGAAGCCTTGAACAGTTTGAATAAAGTGCTTGAAAGGTGCAAAGAACATCAGTTATCCCTAAATCATGAGAAGTGTCTTCTTATGATGACTGAAGGAATAGTCCTAGGTCACCATATCTCACAAGAGAGAATGAAAGTGGACCCCAAAAAGGTTGAAATTATAGTTCAAATTCCCCCTCCTCAAAATCAAACGGAAGTGAGAAGTTTCCTAGGACATGCTGGGTATTATCGAAGGTTTATTGAAAACTTCAGTAGAAAAGTTGATCCTTTGTTTACCCTGCTTAAAAAGGATTCTAAATTTAATTAGACACCACAATGTCAAGAATCCTTTGAAGCCATCAAAAGTGCCCTCATGACAACACCAATCATCAAAGGACTGAATTAGAGTGAGCCATTCCATATTCACACTGATGCTTCCAATCAGGCCATAGGAGTAGTCTTAGGACAGGCTAACGAATCTAGAGGGATGCATGCAATATATTATGTTAGCAAAAACTTAAACCCTGCAGAGAAAAACTATACCACCATAGAAAAGGAATTCTTAGCAGTAGTTTATGCAATCAATAAGTTACACCACTACATCGCAGGCTACAAAGTTTTTATACATACTGATCATGCAACTATTAGGTATCTGATGAATAAAGTTGTGGTAGGTGGTATAATTATTAGGTGGTTATTATTGCAAGAATTTGACATAATCATTGTTGATAAACCTGGAAAAGATAATGTTGTCACTTATTTCTTATCCAGATTGACTGTATAGGGAAGTAATGAACCAGTGGATGGCACATTTCCAAATGTTTGCTGATTTAGCTAACTATTTGGTTTCAAGAGGATGCCCACCACATTTCAATCAGAAGGAAATGAAGTGACTGATTCAAGATAGCTCCAGATACAAATGGGTAAA
The DNA here is from genome assembly GCA_027924645.1 of Cunninghamia lanceolata. Taxonomy (NCBI): domain Eukaryota; kingdom Viridiplantae; phylum Streptophyta; class Pinopsida; order Cupressales; family Cupressaceae; genus Cunninghamia; species Cunninghamia lanceolata. The sequence goes on from BSBN01000123.1 coordinate 5,182,473, forward strand.
TGGTATCTTGTTTAAAAATTGTCCTGACCATGTATTGTGAAGGTGTGTGCAGGAAATTGAAGTCTATGACATAATCCGAGCATGCCATGATGAACCTTCTGGTGGACATTTTTCAACCCTCCGGACGAGACATAAAATTCTGGGAGTAGGGTATTTTTGGTCAACAGTGACCAAGGATATCCAAAATTATGTCAAGCACTGTGACCAATGCTAGCGAATGGGACATCCAACTTCTACCACAAAGATGTCACTCCATCCTCAAGTGGTTCTTGAACCATTTGAAAAATGGGGAATAGATTTTGCGGGGCCGATAGATCCACTTTCCAAAGGAAATCACTACATTCTGGTCTGCACTGACTATGCCACAAAATGGGTCAAAGCAAAAGCGCTACTAGCAACAAAGGAGGAGGTTGCATATTTTCTGTATAAGCACATCTTACAAAGATTTGGAGCACCTAGAGTCCTTGTTTTTGATCAAGGACCACAGTTCATGTCTACTATGATCAAAGCATTCCTAGAAAGATATCAAATCTATGACAAGAATTCATCTCCATATCATCCTCAGAGCAATGGTCAAGTATAAGTAACGAACAAAGAACTAGAGAACATCCTCACAAAAACTATTTCAGACAAGAGAACAGATTGGGCTGAAAGAATGACAAAAGTTGTTTGGACCTACAACACCACATGGAGGACCACCACTAATTTCACACCATATGAATTAGTCTATGGGAAACACCTAGTGTTGCCCATAGAATATGAGGTGGAAACATTAAGAACAACACTTGAAGTTGGTATTGACTTAACTGAAGCACAACAACATAGGATAATGCAACTGAATAGATTGGAAGAGATGTGGATGGAAGCATTGCAGCACACAGAGTTAATTCAATAGCAGAGAAAAGATTAGCATGATAGGCACATTATTAGTAAACAATTCAAAAAAGGAGATTGAGACCTACTGTACAATTCGAAGTATCAAGATCTCAAAGGAAAACTACACACCAGATGGTTGGGGCTATATGAAATCCAAGAAACCTTCAGCAATGGGGTCGTTTAGCTAGTTCCCATTGATGGGGATCACAGAGTTCTTCTGGTAATGGACATAGACTAAAGTTGTATCACAAACCAGCTTCCAAAGAGTTCTCTACAGAAATTTAGTCTCGGATAGAGCATTTCACCATGGAGGATCTCTCTTCCATGGGACTCATGTTCTAAATGATGATTCTGGAATGAATAAAGTAGTAAAGGTTGAAAACAAAAATGGCGGCTTTTTCTATAAAAAAACATAAAAAAATTAGGCAAAGTTGAAAACCAGAAATGGAAGCTTTATCTAGAGGGAAGATTAAAAACCAGCAATGGTGGTCTTTCCTTCAAATTTCCCATTTCCTTCAATAAAATTCCTTTTTGCAGTTTTGCAGGTCTTTGTGTTGAAATTTTTGAAGAGCTCCAAATAGCTACCGATAGCTCCAGATGGCTATGGACGGCTACAGATGGACATCGACGGATGATTTCTTTCCAAGCTATCATCGAGTGCTAGGTTATGTTGCATCACAAAAAGTGATTTGGTAAAAGTTAAGGTGAAACCATCTTAGGGATGCGTACTATACAAAGGTATATTCCTACCTCGAAACTTGTATAATTGTTTTAATATATGTATATATGCCATGTGTTCCCCCCAAATGACCTGCATGCAATCCTTATTTTTCATGCGCCCAAGGCAGTTGCATGAATGATGGCAGTCGGACAGGTGGCAGCAACAGGATTATTTTTTGATCTTGCGTACCTTGCAATAAGTTGAGAGTACTTGGTCATAATGATAGCGGCATTTATGATAAATGCCATAAAAGGAAATATGTACACGCTTGAGATGTAATGATGATCAATAATCATAATCATAAATGGGAAGTTCAAATCCAGAGCTGACGCCAACAATCGTAGCTCTGAAGTACACGCCATGAATGTTGAAAGGACAGGCAGGATGGCTGCCAACTTGTCCATCTTGTATGCGATTATTTTCTTAATCAAACCTACCATTAACACTGCAAAATTCACAGTTCTTCTTGTCTCAAGCAACAAGCAAAAAGAAAAATAAAAACTAGAGTTTTGTTTGGAATTTTTCCTACACTTGGATAAGGAAACAACCAGCGTAGATGGGAAACAAATGCAAGGATGAACCTGAAAATGTCATTTTTGACGATGAGAGCGTGTAAATCTTCTAGCAAGCCTGATGGTTGGAATTCTTGTAGAAGTTTGAAGGGTTTGAAACAAAGCTGGTTGACGAATTTGTTAGGAATTTCCACCGGACCTTCACAATGGTTAAAGGGGTAAGGATACAGATAAACCCTACTATAATTAGCCAAATTTCTGGAATTCTTGTAGTAGGTATAGATCTGTTTTAGAGTAAACTATCCTATGAGCAACTAGTGCAGAATTTCCATGTTGCTTCGGAGCCTTTACCTAGGTATGTTGTTAGTAAGGGAGCAATTAAAGGAATTGAAAGGACCAGTCTTCTGGACCCATGGAAGACTATCATCCTATGGGTTATGAAATTCTTTACATGTGATGGTCAATATGGCACTATTCTAGGGTCTGGCATGAGGTTAATCACTCACCTTAGGAATGGGGCAAATAACCCACGATATTTAATAAATTTGTCTGCCTTCCTACATACCAGCTTGGTTAACATGATGACAAAATAGAAGAGCAGTGAAGGACAAATAAGCCACCCTAGTTTAATTTACTTAATAATGAAGCACCACTTCTTACAGCAAGAAGATGGTCAACAGAAATGGGAGGACTTTCTTGCATTGCAACCCAAAAGGAAGAAGAAAAAGCATCACATTTCCACTATCTCTGTCTCGGGAGACCCTGTTGCAGTCTCTTCACAATCCCCTGAGGTACGATTCAGACGGCTCTGGAGGGGAGCAAAATAGCACAGTCAAGTGGGAGAAGCAGTAGCTTCTACCCTTGCCAAGATACACCCCCACACATTGATAATTTCTTCAGATGAGGAGGAGGTAGAGCCAGGCCACATAACCATCTCAGGGGAACATTCACCCCCTGCTGAGCAACAAGGAGAAGAAACACATGCTGACAAGGGAACATAAGAGACTAGGGGGAAGAGAACCCTAAAGAGATTGGGGGTGAAGAAAGCCTTGAAGAAACAAAGGGAGACATTATGGGAAGCATCCATAGGAAGGGTAAAGAACCCCTCATGGAAATCTTTGAAGATACCACAACCAAGGCCACTCGCCATGCTCTTGCCTTATCAAAAGCAGAATATGATCTGAGGCAATGCAGAGAATAGCTAGAAATCCTAGCTAAGCAGTTGACAACCAAGGCAAAGGAACTTGAGACGCCAAAAGAAAAGGCTGCATTGGAGAGGGAAGAGAAGGAAAAGAAATTTCTATTTTTAAGAAGAATATAGATAACCATAAGGCCATTATGGCCCAAAAGGACATTCAGATCCGACAACTTCAGCAGAAGGTTGCTCAGCAAACCCCTGCACCTGCATCACTAAATGTCTACGCCCAAAATTTGCAGCTGACCAAGGACAATAGGCAACTCGGGGGTGAAATCCTCAAGCTCCGAAGTGACCTGAAGGCCCTTCAAAAGGAGAAGGTGGTGATGGAAAAAAATTTAGCTTTAGCCTATGAAACAGGGGAAATTGTGTTAGCCCAGTGCCCGCCATTAGGTGTGTATGCCCTATTTCTAAGAGAGCAGTTTTTGAGATGGAAGTTGTTAAGGATAAGTTGCAATCTCCCATATGATTTTGATAATGATAAAGATTTTTTTGAATGCTATATGCAAAACCCCAAAGAACAACAAAATCTCCTCTGTGAGTTCTTCCAACATGGGCACATAATGGGGCATGTTAACACTTCCATGCTCAATCTATATGTGGGAGAGATCTAGATCTAGAGCTATCTGTCGCTGCTTAGGAATAGCATGTTATGGGAGGAATGCATGGAGGAGTATAATGCAACAGCCTCAACTATTAGGTTGCTGATGAGGCATGAATGTCTAAAATCCACATGGTTCACCAACTCATTTAGAGCACAGGTATACAGATAGGGTATAACACCCCTATATGTAAGTAATTTGAATTCTTGTAATTCTAAATTTCTTTGACATTGTAGACTATCTCCCGAGTGCAGCTATTGCAAGCTACATGTTTAGATTTGAGGACCTGCTAGATATGTTCAAAAGAAGAGAACTAGTTTCCCCTGCTAATATAAGATGGATGACTGCAAGAGTAAGAAAGTTGACCCCACTGATTCAGCAAAGACAACAAAATTGGATAGGAATGAGGTTCAATCCACCATTGATTCTAATGCTAGCACCTTGCCTTAGCAACCCTCTGGGACAAGGTATGAGGGAGGATAAGATCAACAAATGGTTTAGCTAGCTACAGGAAAATAATGGATTTGTGCCAAAGGAGAGACAACTTTTCCAATACAAAGATGAAGATTACAACTGCAGTGTCATAATTGAAGAAAAGAATGTAACTAATGAAGGGGATGAAGCATAGCCATGAGGGCATGGCATAATTTCAGTTGGGGGGAAGTGATGAGTCAGATCTGTGACTCATTTATTTCTTTACATTTCCTGTTTCAAAAGACTTTTATAAAACATTATGGCATATATATATATAATTATAATTATGTTTGTCTTTTGGATGGATTATGCACATGTTTATTATTCATTTCCTTTTGATGCAATCTCTTATCTTATTTACTTGAATTACATTTTCAAAGTGCATATCTCATGAATTGTGGTATAACTAGTTTATGTTTGCATGGGGATTACAGCGGTGAGCCTCCTAGTGGTCTTCGGATCCCTCCAGAGCCCCTTTTCCTGTGAAGAGCCTGAACTCCAGATAGCTCTAGATGTCGTTACCCTCCAATAGAGCCATCCTCCCCTCGATTCGATGACTATTACAAGTCGATCCTAGGACTACCCAAAAGGTCCAGCAACGCAAACATGACCCACGCCTCAATTAAAGCAACTATTATGATCATCACTTCATTTTGGTGACTAACTGAAATAGCTATTAGTTGGCGACAGTTCCAACTGAAATCACTGCCACCAAGCACCGAGCCATTCTAGGAAATCATTTAGTCCATCAACAGCCAAGTCGATACAAATCTCTGATCTTCAGTAACCTGCAGTGGAATCATTAATGTAATAAATAAGAGACTGTCTTTAATTCCAGTTCGTTGTAGTTAGGTTCATTGATAGTTATTTCCTTTTAATAAAACTTGACTGTATAAATAGGAGCAAGTTGTCTCTTTAGGTTAGTTCTAGTTTTTCATAGCAAGTTGTTAGTTAGTTTGTATTTTTAGTTGGAGGAAAACTCCTTGTTTTTAGTTCTGTATCCATGTCCATTTCTGGACTTTGATTTAACGCAAATGAAGGGGGAATTCTTCTGAAAGTTAGTTCAAGCTCAGAGGATTGTCTCTAGTTGGAAAGTAGGGCCCGCTTCCCCAAACTGGAGGAGATCTCTTGGTATTTTATGCAATTATGTTTTGTCTTTCCATTTAGTAATATTATCTATGCATGTTAACTTTGTGATGTGTCCTCTCTTTTCTATATAATTGTTTAGCTAATTGTCTCCTACAGGTTTGTTTTATAAATTCTGAAAATACCAAAAATAGGATTGTTATTTCAACATCACCGATATATTCAGAGTGTCTCACTATTGTGGCTTGACAATGGATTCAATTACTTTGAAGTTCTATTTTAGCACTTAAAATAATTTCCTTCTAGTAATTTAACTAGTTTCTTTTCAAGCAAAATGTGTTTACTTTTCCAGCAATTAGAATAATTTCCTTTCAAGTAAGTGTGTTTATTTCCAAAGCAATTAGAATAGTTTCTTTCTAAGTATGTGTGTTTCCTTTCAAGCAAATAGATAGTTTCCATTCGTTGCATGTGTGTTTATTTCCGCAAGTTGAGTAAACCAGACTTTGTCCACCAACCACCGATTCAGATTCCACTCCAAAAATCCCCCACACTAAGAGTCTTATTGCAGATCGCTCGAGACACCTCTGGATTGATAATTAAATGATGATGAATTAACAAACACTACTACGACCTCATCAAGTGGGAGTCTTGAGCTAGTTTATGGCTAATCTTAATAGGGAATACTAGGTAGCAATGAAGAGAATCTTTAGACATTTTTTGGGCACTATGAATTATTCTATTTTTATTAGGGAGGCATTTTGAAACACCTAGAACATGCTTTTAGTAGTGTTAGTGATGCCTATAACACTTTGGGTCACCTAGAGCACTCTTATAGTACGCTTGTGGATACCCGTGGTAATGTTTGTGATAGTGTTGGTAATGCTTATAGCACTTTGGGTCACCTAGAGCACTCTTGTAGCATGCTTGGCAATTCCCATAGCAATGTCTTTGGATACTTAGAGCATGCTCATAGTAGTATTGGTGACACCTATAGCAATTTGGGTCACCTAAAGCACTATTATAGTAGGCTTGGAGTTACTCATAGCAATGTTAGTGATGTCTATAACACTTTGGTTCATCTAGAGCACTCCTATAGAAAGATTGGGGATACCTGTAGTAGTGTTGGTGACACCTAGAGCACACTTGTAGTGCTACTAAAGACCTACAACACTTAGTGGAGATACACAATTTTGTAAACTCATATTGGATAGGAGATATGGACATCAAGAAGTCAACTAGTGGCTATTTATTTATCTTATTAGATGGTGCAATCAATTGGATGAATAAACAATAAGATATGGTCCCTCTTTCCTCTACAAAGGTAGAGTTTATGGCAACTACTCATGCCTATAAGGAGGCAAATTGGCTTTAGTGGTTGTGTTTAGATGTTGGGTTGAGTTAGGAAGAAATCAAAATTAACTGACAGTTAGAGTGCCATCAACTTAGAGAATAACCATACACTTCATGCATGGACAAAGCACATTGATGTGTGGTACCATTTTGTTCATGACATGATGGAGGATGGCAAAGTTATGCTTGAAAAAATGGATACATTGGTGAATGTTGCAAATGCTTTGACAAAGTCTGTGAGCACAAATAAGTTCAAATGGTGTAGTGAGGCTATGGGCATTTCTACCGTTAGCAGGTAGTTCACTTTTGTCGGTTTTTCCTTTTTCTCTTGTAAAGTATATGACAAGAGGGAGGATGTTAGGATTAGGTGTCATACACCTTACAATCCCTAATGATTTATTTATTTATTATTATGTATTATTTATATGTTCACATGAAAAAGGGCATCTCACTTGAGATAACATTTTATGCCACATGTAATTCATATTATGATGTCATGTAAAAAATTTTAATGTCATGTAAGATGTGTAAGAGTTTCTATGACATTGTAAGATGTGTAAGATATTATATGATGCATGTAAGAGTATGTAAGAGGGAGTTATTGTTAGTTTCAAGATAGACAACTGAGAGGGGAGGGGTGAATCAATTGTCTCAAAACTTTCTCTTATCAACAACTTAAAACCTTCTTGTAATTCAACAGCATAATAATAAATCAATCATGGAAACACAATGCAACAATTCAAGAGTAGAAATACATTAACACATATTACACCAAGATTTTAACGTGGAAAACCTGGTCAAGGGAAAAACCACGAGGTGACTAGCCCAAGATTGTATTCTCTATTAAAAGAATAAGAAGAACAAAATGGCACATGCCAATTAGGGCTCACTGCTCGAGCACACTGCTCACAAGAGGCCCACTGCCTACAGGAGACACACTGTCTACAGAATAATAAATATTACATACTTGAACTGAAGAATAGCATCTTCACCATGCTTGAGTCAGTTCCATTTAAGCTCAATACTTCTGCTCTGCCTTTTGCTCTGCTCCTCTCTACCACACTCTCATCTCCGCGAAGATGCATTTGAAATGACTTCACAACTCTTATTTATACAAGACATTGACTTTGGGATAATCATCCAAGTTGGCATACTTTATAGAGCAAATACATAAATACAACATGACTAATTACAAAATACTTCATGCGGATCATCACACCATCGGCCACATAGATCTGAGACTTCAATCTTCTTTGAGGAACACGCCATGCTTCGCATAACATCTTCAAGATCATCCGCAAGATGTGTAACTCATTCGGTCGGCCAAGTTTAGGAAGAACATCATCATCCGGAAGTAGTTCTTCAATTTTGAGCTCAATCTTCAATGCGGACCACCAACACAAACTAGACACAATCCAGAGACCCCCACAAGCTTGCTTGAATCACCAAGAACATCCACACTACTTCTACTTACTAAAATCATTCTCTCCTTCATTTGGAACCTCAAGAACACAGTTTGTCATCACTGTCATATTGGAATAGATGCTTGCGGACCTCCAGACCATGAACCAATTGAGTTGTCAATTCACATTGACTTCCTAAACACTCCACCAAATCTGCAGAACAAGGTATTTCATTTCTGGATCTCACCGGACCTATTTGTGTCAATCTGTCACCTCTGAACACCTGTCAGAACTGGTTTCACTCAAATGGCCATAACTTCTTCAAATCTTCATACGAACCTCTCAAATCTTGACTGGATCATTTTTAGACACATATCTACAAACCCTTTGATGCACATCCTCTTATTTTCATCTTAGCTAGGATCTTTACTTCACTGTCTTCACTATTCTTCTATGTTCCTGATAGGACTAATTTTCTCAATATCCTCAACATACAACTCATCCAATCCTTGACATCAATGCAACAGGAGTATGTTGACATCAATGACAACACCGGTTAGGCCCATACTTGCAACAATCTCCCCCTTTGTCATTGATGGCAACATATGATGTAAAAAATTGTTTTAACCATCAAGACAAGAAATTCTCTTTACTGACTGACATAACTCCCCCTATCAACAACAACCATTCACATGTCTTCTCTTCCTTTACTGATCCCCCTTTGATCAACAACCACTTTTTGTTTTTCACATGTCTTCTCTCCCCCTTTGACATCAATGGCAAAGGGCACATACTTGCATCACTCAGAATCATACAGACTGATCCCCCTGAGTAGCAGCTTCCTATCATCAATTCAGACCACAAGATATGACTGTGAGATCCACCAGACTAATGCACATCAGTGCACCTTAATTCATAACCGGAGGGGTAATAACCCCTAACTTCTCCCTGAGATACTCAAAAGAGTCCTTAGGTAGAGGTTTAGTAAAAATATCTGGAATTTGATCCATGGAGGGCACAAACTCCAATCTGAATTCATTCTTGTTCACTTGCTCTCTCAAAAAGTGAAACTTGATGGATATATGTTTTGTCTTTAAGTGCAACACCAGATTTTTTGATATATTATTGCACTTGAATTATCACAGAAGATTGTGATAGGTTCCTCATACTCCACTCTGATGTCTCTTAGCATTTGCTTCATCCACAATACTTGAGTGCAACTACCTACTGCTGCAATATATTCTGCTTCTGCAGTGGACAGAGATATTGCCTCTTATTTCTTGCTCAACCAAGAAACTAATTTTTTCCCTAAAAAGAATGCTCCACCACTGGTACTCTTCCGGTCATCCACATCTCCTGCCCAATCCGCATCTGTATATGCATGAAGAGAGAAATCATGATCTCTAGGATACCATAAACATACTCAACTGTTCCTTTCAGATATCTAAGAATCCTCTTGATTGCCATGACATGAGATTCTCTAGGATCAGCTTGGAATCTACCAACAAGACCAACAACATTCATAATGTCAGGTCTAGTTTGAGTAAGATACAATAGTCCTCCAATCATTGACCTGTACTTTTTCTGATCAGCCTTAGGAGAGTCATCATCTTTGCTCAATTTACATCCGGTTGCCATGGGAGTACTCATTGGTTTTGAGTCTTCCATTCCAAATTTCTTCAACAATTCTTTCACATATTTGGTTTGTGAAATGAAGATTCCTTTCTTTGTTTGAATGATTTGCAAACCCAAGAAGAAATTCATTTCCCCAAACATGGACATCTCAAATTCACTTTTCATTTGATTTGCAAAAGTTTTGCACATACTATCTCTTCCTCCAAAAATGATATCATCAACAAACACTTCAACAATTAAGATATTTTCATGATCAATTTTGAAGTACAAGTTACTGTCAGCAATACCTTTGTTGAAACCAATCTTCAAAAGATGCTTATCCAGTCTTTCATACTAGGATCTTGGGGCTTGTTTGAGTCCATACAGTGCTTTCTTCAACTTGCAGACCATATCACCATGATCAGACAATTGAAATCCATCTGGTTGCTCAATGTATACTTTTTCTTCCAAGTCACCATTCAGAAAGGCAGACTTGACATCCATCTGATATCTTTGAAGTCCTTGAAGGCAACAAAGGCAAGAAATAATTTGACTGCTTCAATTCTTGCCACCGGAGCAAAAGTTTCTTCAAAATCAACTCCTACTTGAGAATAACCCTTGCAGACCAATCTAGCTTTGTTTATGACTACTTCACCATCTTCATTCAATTTATTCCAGAAGACCCATTTGGTTCCAATCACATTCTTGTTTCTAGGTCTAGGAACAAGATCCCAAGTGTGATTTTTCTCAATTTGCATTAGCTCTTCCTTCATTGCTTTAGTCCAGCTTTCTCATTGCAAGCTTCACTCACAGTTTTTGGCTCAAACTTTGAAATCAGGCAATACTTTTCTGATTCTTGAGTAATCTTTCTTCTTGTTTGAACACCTTTGCTTTTATCACCTATGATCTGATCTTCAGAGTGATTCAGTCTTACATACCTAGGAGTTTTGAGAATTTCTTGCACTTTTATTTCTTGAATAGGTTCATTCAAACTTATCTCTTCTTCCTAATTCTCCAGATCAGTTTGAATTTCAGAAAGGGCTTGGACTTCTTGGATCAAAACATCATTCTAATCATCTTCTTCATGTTCATAAAACCTTGAGGGTTTTTCAATACCTTCATCAACCTTCACATTTGTACTTTCTATAATCTTTCTCAATCTCTTGTTATAACACCGGTATGCTTTGCTTTGAGTAGAATAACCCAAGAATATTCCTTTATCACTTCTAGCATCAAATTTGCTAAGGTCTTCATCTCTTTTAATGTAACATTTGCTACCAAAGACTCTAAAATACTTCATAGTGGGAGTGATGCCAAACCAGAGTTCATAAAGCGTCTTACTAGTATTACTTATGATTTGTACTCGATTAAGAGTATAGACAACAGTGCTTACAGCTTCTCTCCAGTAGATCTGAGGTACATTTGCTTCCATCATCATGGTTCTAGATGCTTCTTGGATGGTCCGGTTCTTTCTTTCCACTACTCCATTCTGCTGTGGAGTCCTTGGAGAAGACAACTGTCTTTTTATCCCATGTTTCTCATAGAATTCTATGAACTCTCTGGATGAGAATTCTCCACCTCTATCAGACCTGAGACATTTTATGTTTAATCTAGTTTCATTCTCTACCATAGCTTTGAATATTTTGAATTTCTCAAAAGCCTCATATTTCTCTTTCAAAAAAGTCACCCACATCATCTGGGAGTGGTCATCAATTAATAACATGAAGTATCTATCACCTTGCAAACTCTTGATTCTTTCTGGACCACATAGATCAGTATGTACTAAGTCCAACAATTCGGTAGAAGACTGTTCCTTACTTTTGAATGTGACTCTACTCTGCTTACCCAATTGACATTCTTTGCACAAACTATTAGTAGGTTTCACTAGTCTTGGAAGATCTCTTACAGCCTGAGTGTTGCTTATTTTGATGATATTATCAAAATTCACATGACACATTCTCCTATGCCACAACCAACTCTGATCAATTTGAAAAAATAAACAACTTTTGCCAGTACCAACCAAGTGGAAGATGTTACCTTTTGTTTGAGTACCGGATGCAATCTATGTTCCTGAACTTTCAAAGATCTTACATTTTTCATTTTTCAATCAGAGATCATAGCCTTTGTCCACCAACTGTCCAACACTAAGAAGATTGTTCTTCAGACCTTCAGCATACAGTACATTACTAGTTTTGTTCTTTCCATCAAAAGAAATAGTTCCTCTACCTCTGATTATGTCAGCATAATTATCACCAAAATTTACAACTCCTCCTTCATATCTTTCCAAATCTATAAACTTATTTTTGTCACCTGTCATATGGTGGGAGCATCCACCGTCAATGACCCAATCATCTTTTTCTTCAACTTGGGCAGCCAGAGCTCTTTCTATCATTTTATGATGGACAGATTCAGAGGGCATTGGATCTTCTTCCTTGATGGCAATAAACACCCAGTCACTTCCAGATTTGTTTCCTATCTCTGATTCGTCATCTATTACTCCTTCATCATCATCATCTTCATGAACATAGTAACATTTCTTTTAGAATCTTGATCTATTAGGATTTTCCCTTGAAAATCTTTCCGGACACCTTGAGGCAAAATGACCAATCTTATTGCAGTTGAAACATTTGAAGAGAAATTTTCCTTCATACTTACCAGATCCTCTTGGCAATCTTTTTGCAATAAGGGCTTCAAGTTGAGTAGCTTCTGCTTCATCATCTTCCAAATCTTTTCTTGCTTTTTCATACCATGATAGTTTCTTTGAGGAGTTCTCTCCCAGATCAAACTTTTGTTTGCCTTTTACAGAGGCACTAGCTTTGAATGCAGATTCAGTCTTGGGGGGTGCATCTCCAAACTTAGTCAATTCAAATGCAGCTAATTTTCCAACCAATTGATCTCTTATGATATTTGAGAAAGATCTGAATTCTTCAATAGCAGCAACCTTGTATTTGTAAGGAGGTAGGGATCTGAGAAATTTGGCAACAATCTCATCTTCATCCAAGATTCCACCAGCACACCTAATGCCACAAACAAGTTCATTTACTTTTGGCATAAATGTAGTGATATTTTCATCTTCAGGTTTTCAAATTTTCCTTTCAGACTCTGTAGCTTGGCACATTTAACATACTTGTCTCCTTCATGTAGAAGTTCCATTTTTTCCCAAATCTCATATGCAGTTTTTAGATCTATAACATTTGTCAGCTCTGAATCAGATAAGGCACTTAGTAGAGCTTCTTTAGCCCGAAGATTGTTTTCAGCATCTCTGCCATGATCCAATATTGCATTCCCATACATTGAAAGTGACATTCCATGCGGCTTTTCCAAAGAGTGTAATTGGTTCCGTTGAACCTTAGACTATCCTTTTTATAGGAAGACATCCTGGATCTCCTCAAGCGGTTAAGCTCTTTTGGAGGAACTTAACTCTGATACCAATTGTTAGTTTTAAGACAGACAACTAAGAGGGGGGGTGAATCAGTTGTCTCAAAACTTTCTCTTATCAACCACTTAAAACCTTCTTGTAATTCAGCAGCATAATAATAAATCAATCATGGAAACACAATGCAACAATTTAAGAGCATAAATACATTAACACATATGACACCAAGATTTTAACGTGGAAAACCCGGTCAAGGGAAAAACCACGAGGTGACTAACCCAAGATTGTATTCTCTGTTAAAAGAATAAGAAGAACAAAATGGCACATGCTAATTAGGGCTCACTACCCAAGCACACTACTCACAAGAGGCCCACTACCTATAGGAGACACACTATCTACAGAATAATAAATATTACATACTTGAACTAAAGAATAGCATCTTCACCATGCTTGAGTCAGTTCCATTTCAGCTCAATACTTTTGCTCTGTCTTTCGCTCTGCTCCTCTCTACCACACTCCCATCTCCGCCAAGATGCATTTGAAATGACTTCACAACTCTTATTTATACAAACATTGACTTTGGGATAATCATCCAAGTCGGCATACTTTATAGAGCAAATACATAAATACAACATGACTAATTACAAAAGACTTCATGTGGATCATCACATTGTCAGCCACACAGATCTGAGACTTTGATCTTCTGTGAGGAACACATCATGCTTCGTAGAACATCTTCAAGATCATCCGCAGGATGTGTAACTCATCTGGTCAGCCAATTTTAGGAAGAAAATCATCATCCAGAAGTAGTTCTTCAATTTCAAGCTCAATCTTCAATGCGGACCACCAACACGAACTAGACACAATCCAGAGACCCCCACAAGCTTACCTGAATCACCAAGAACATCCACACTACTTCTGCTTACTGAAATCATTCTCTGCTTCATCTGAAACCTCAAGAACACAGTCTGTCATCACTGTCATATTGGAATAGATGCTTGCGGACCTCCAGACCATAAACCAATTGAGTTGTCAATTCACATTGACTTCCTAAACACTCCACCAAATCCGCAGAACAAGGTATTTCATTTATGGATCTCACCGGACCTATTTGTGTCACTCTGTCACCTCTAAACACCTGTTAGAAACAGTTTCACTCAAATGGCCATAACTTCTTCAAATCTTCATGTGGACCTCTCAAATCTTGACTGGATCATTTTTAGACACATAGCTACAAATTCTTTGATGCACATCCTCTGATCTTCATCTTAGCTAGGATCTTTACTTCATTGTCTTCACTGTTCTTCTCTATTCTTGATAGGACTAATTTTCTCAATATCCTCAACATACAACTCATCCAATCCTTGACATCAATGCAACAGGAGTATGTTGACATCAATGACAACACTGGTTAGGCCCATACTTGCAACAGTTATGAGGTGGACTAAAAAAGTCATGAAAATGTTTGACCAACTTATGATACATAAGAATGATGTATCATAGAGCATCTTTCCAAAGGAGAAATGAGTCCAAAGTGGAGCACCCAAGTTTGGTGGGTGAGTTATTCCTTGGGAGTTACATTCTATTTTGTTTGTTAATCCATCATGAAATGGGGTGTTGGAATCAGGTCAAGCATTTTGGGCACCATATTTGTCCATGGTTCTATTAGGTCATGCTTTTGAAAAACCACTCATGGTTTCTTGTTTGGGCTTGGTTATAATTTATATGTTTGGGATGGAGATATTATGCACTTGTATTTGCAAGGAGTTATGCTATCAAATTTTCTCTAGACATAGTTGGTGCTTGGTTGAGGGAGTGAATGCTCAAAGATTGTATTATAACAATGGTGTTGGTGTTTATTGGGATATATAGTGAATGCTCAAAGATTGTATTATCCAACTACACCAATGCATAGAGCTTAGAAAATGTATAGATGCATAAAAAATGACTTAAGAAAAATCCCTTTGAATTTTAAAGTTATGCCCTCCAAGTAGGTCTCTAACAAGCAAATTAAGCCGTCAAGCACTGAGAATATGATCATATGATGAGGATTTTAGTGTTTCTCATGTGACCAAAGGTTGAATTAGAGCCAAAAAAAATTTAGTGGCTATATGTTGCCATTTAGCTATTTTTGACATTTCTATCCCCCAAAATGAGCTTTTATAGGTTCTTTAGAAGTGTCGAATTTACCCATATTTCTTAGATTTTCCCTAATCCTGAAACAAAATTGTCTTGTATTAGAAATTTTAATTCTTTAATTCATTTCAACATCTTTGTTTCAAAATTAAATATTAATAGAAAATTTAGATATTGAATTATTATAAAAGATACATATCAATAGAAAAAATTAGTGGTTAAACTGCAAAAAAAATTATATACTCTAAAATTTGATTTCCAATATGAAAAAAAAAAAATCATGGAAAATATTATGCTTCTTTGTAGTGAATCTATCAAAGATTCTAAATGTGTTCACTCTATACTTGTGTTCTGCCACCATGAATCTCTCTCCTAGTACCCATTTTATCGCGAATAGCACAATACAACTCTTAGGTTTGAACACTTGCCTCATCCTCTTCTCTGTAATACACCCCAAGAAGGACATCTATCATTTCTTGCATGTGAGCCTTATTGGGGTGTCCATCTTAAATAAGCGCTAGCTATCTAAAATCTCCAGGACCCAAAAAAATGTTGTCCAATGCCAATGCCCAAACAGCCACCATAAAGCTCTTGCCACACGCTTCACTACCATCATTTTATCGCGAGGATGAGACTAGTTGTCAGTCTCGAGAGTTGGCATCTTCATTGCACAATACTTCTTACCTTATAGCATGCTCCAAACTGATTGCTAAGTTAGCCAAATCATCAGCTTCTCTATTGCCTTCCCTTAGCATGTGATTAAAAACTACATTATTAAAGCTATCTATCAAATTTAGCGCATCCAATAGAAGGTCATTCAATTTACAATTAGATAAACCCCATTTTTCTCAAGGCATTGATCACAACTAAGGAGTCCCCTTCTATTTCTATCTTCTTAACCTTGAGGGAGCAACATAGATTAAGGCCCAAGATAAGGGCATGTAGTTCTGCTTCGTTGTTAGTGGCCACGGGGAGTCCTTTTGTCACCTTTCCGAGAGTATCACCCTTGTGATCCCGCACCAAACAACCTGCACCAGAATCACTCGGATTCCCCTTGGAGGCGCCATCGAAATTCATCTTCACCCATCCTCTCGGTAGTGGGATCCACTTTATCTCCAATCTCTTCTGACGGAATCAAATCTAATTATCCTCCATTTCTTCCCTTATTTAATTAAATAATATTAATTATTTAATTAAATCTAATTATTCCTTTAAAGCTAATTATTTCTCCTCTTTCTAAAAATAATTAAATAATATTATTTATTTAATTAGTCTAACTATTCTTCCAAAAAATAATTTAATTTAATTTAATTATTTATCCCTCTCCTAATAATTAAATAAATTATATTTAATTATTCTCTCTATCATCTCTCATGATTAAATAATATAAAAATTATTTAATTATCTAACATCCTCTCAAATTAAATAAATAAATCAAATTTATTTAATTTCTCTCACGTTGCTTCTTGAAATAAATAAAAAATCTTATTTATTTCCTCACATGTTTGGATGATAAATAATAATAATTAATTATTATTTAAATTCCTAATTACCTGACTTTTTGTCTCAACTCAATCTCCACCTCCAAATTTGACTTTGAGTTAGCATGTCAATTCCTTGATTTTCAAATGTAACTCCTTGCAATTCCATGATTTGTGGAAGTTAACTCATGATCACATTATAGACATGATATTTCCACAGTCCATGATATATAATATGTGAGATTCAAAAAAGCACACACAGTCTCTTCCAGAAGCTCACATATTACAGATTCAAAAAAGCACACAGTCTCTTCCAGAAGCTCACATATTACATGATTCAAAAAAGCACACACAGTCTCTTCTAGAAGCTCACATATTACATATCAAGATCACATGTCAAATTCCTTGATTTTTGGAAGCTAACTTTTTAGTTAACTCATGCTATCCCCTGATTTGTGGATCTGATTCCTTAATTAACTCATGGCTTGTTGTCTCATCAATTCTCAACCGTTGATCATAATTCAGTTACTTTCGGTCTCAACCCTCCATTCTTTTTGAGGAAAAGTATATAAGCATGCATCCTCTAAGCCCTTTTACAACACTTCTCATTGTAGCCTTACGTTGTCGTTTTGATTCTCAAATTCTTAAGCACTTTATCATTATCAAGCGTTCAAGCTATCTCGTTATGCGAATCTGACACCACGAAGATCACGAGGATCACGATACATAAACAATAGAGCTATTTAATTTGTTTTGATTGTTGATAGTTGATTTGTATTCATAGTTTTTATCTTGCTCTATTGCGTAGCGTAGATCTGTAGGTTTCTCTTTGTTTTTGGTGTAGGAGCACCTAGACATATTATGGAATTTTTTTAATTTTTCCTAGCTCAAATATTGAGCCTAGAGTTATTTTTGGTTTGAAATATGTTGTAATAAGCCCACTAGGGCATATCCAAGTAGTGGGAAGAGTGGAAATATGATTTTGCCTAGTTTTTAGGCATGACTTTTATTGTTGCAGTCATATTAGGCTAATTTTAGCCATCTTTATGCTTTTTCCCCACGATGGAAAGGAGAGGTTTGAGGAGTTTTTATGTTTAAAAAGGCATTATTGATGCATATACATGGGAATGTATTAAGGAGAACGTTGGGGAGAAAAGAAATAAGAAAAAAAGTTCACTGTTTCTTTTTTTTCTGATTTTTCACCGTTTTATGACTGTTGCAGCAACTAGTACGGAGCCATACAGTCTTGGCATGGTTTCTAATGAGAAAAATTTGTTAGATCATTGAATAACCTTTCATTTTCAGGTGGTAGGAGGAGTTTTCATCATTATTGAAGCATTTTATCAGCATTTTAGTAAAAACAGTCCTAAAACCCTTATTATTTAGGGTTTAAGAGTTTTAATGGGTTTGGACCCATTCCTTCTGATCCGTTGACACAAAATGGATGGAATGGGTCTTTTTTGGCTTATTTTCAACTAGGTTTTCATGTTGGAGGCAGGGGATAGTGTTTTAGTAGCCATTTGCACAAATTAGGCCTAATGTCTTCATGTATTAGGCATGTTTGCATAGCTAGAGTATAGGATTGATGCATGAGAATTACATGGTAGCCCAAGAACCCCAAAATTTGTTTTATCCACCTAATTTCAACTTGTTTGAGACATTAGATCAGCTTGGGAGAGTTGGGAAGGTGTATTTTGCATTGTTGCTTCACAAAGGAGGCCTAATTAGGCCTAGGACAGCAGGGTGCAGTCAATTTTAGGCCCATTTGTTCCAAAGAAACCTTAGGTTCATGTGAGATATGTTGTAAATGGGACAAATGGGTATGAAAAAAGCTAATTTGTTTAGGTTTTGGGTTAGTATTTTGTGAGTTATGCCTGAAAAACCACTTTCCAAGGGCTACAAGCACATAGGGCTAGTTGTGAGCAAAAGCATAGGTGGATGTTTAGCCATAATCTCTTATGGTTTTGTAAGGTTCTAGATTGCCAAGAGAAAGTGATCCAAAGTGGCCTTGATGGTCTGCAAGTTGGAGTTACAATTGGGTCTTCATTTGTGCATTTTTCCTCTCTTGTTGAGCATGCTTATGAATGAGACAGTCAGCCCATTTAGGACAGTCAACATAGCAATTGAAATTCAAACCTTGTAGATGTTTTGGAGTGTCTCCCCTACATCTGCATAAAATTGGTATCAGAGCACAGTTAGTAGATTTGTTGTGGTTGAGTAGTGGTAGGTTGAGAAAAGCAACGTGGTAAGTTAAAGATGCAGTTTGTCAAGATGCCTCCAAGAGGGAAAAACATGGCTCAAGAGATGAGTGAGCTGAAGGAGAAACATGCTAGAGAGTTGAGAGAGTTGAAGGAAAGACTGGCTACTCTAGAACAAAATCAGAAAAGAGGAATGGCTCTAGGTGATGAGAATGAATCTGAGGAAGAAGAGGAAGCAAAGTATGAAGATGTGGAAGAAGAGTTAGACCCTGAGGATCAGAGGATGGCAAAGTTGCTGAGAGCAGTAAAAGAAGACAAGCACAAGACGAAGGGAGATGTGCAAAAGTATGGAGGAAACCTTAATGATGAAGAGTTGCTAGATTGGATTGCAGCATTGGACAACCACTTTGAGTGTGATGAAGTTCCTGAGGAGTAGAAAGTGACAAGTCATGCTTTGTTATGGTGGGATTATAAGGAATCAGAGAGGAGAAAGAAAAGAAAGACAAAGATTGATTCATGGGACCAGATGGTAGCTAAGATCAAAGGTAAGTTCTTACCTAAAGATTATGAAGTTCAAATGTTTAAAAAGCTTCAAGGTTTAAGATAAAAGGATATGGATGTTAAGTCATACACTGAAGAGTTTTATAAGTTAAGTATAAGGTCTAGTCACAATGAAAGTGAAGTGCAAAAATTTTCTAGGTATACTGGTGGTTTGAGGTTTAACATGTAGGATGAACTAGTGTTGGCAAATCCAAGGAGTGTTGAAGACTGTTATCAAATGGCAGTTAGAGTGGAAGAAAAACTAAAAAGGAGATAGGATAAGACAACTAGAGGCAAAGGCAGCACCTCTAGAGGCAGAGGATCTTTTACAAATGCAAAACAAGTCAATGAGAGTCAAGAAGAGATAAGCAAGGCACAAGGACAAGGTGCAGATTTCAAACAAGGACAAAGTGCAGATTTCAAACAAGGACAAAGTGTAGATTTTAGAGGCAGAGGTTCTAGAGGCAGATTTGGTGGTGGAAGGAGTGCAAACACCTTTATAGGTAAGTGTTACAATTGCCAAGAGTTTGGGCACCCAGCATACAAGTATCCTGAGAGGTAAGGTTTTACAAGTGACAGTGAAAGGAAGAATGAGAGGACTCAATTAGTCCAAGAAGAAGAATGTGGTGGTTCTACTCCCACTAGTTGTATTGGTGAGATAGGAGAAACGTTGATGCTGAGAGAAAGAGCACTATTGAAGACCTCCAAGGAGAAGGAGTTGATTCAGAGGAGAACACCATTTAGGACAGCTTGCAAATGCAAAGACAAGGTATGTAAAGTGATAGTAGATTCTGGTTGTACTGACAATATAGTATCTAGTGAGATGGTAGACAAACTAGGATTGGAGAGAGTAGCTAGGGACACACCTTACAAAGTATCTTGGGTAAATGATAATTAGTCCATTCTAGTGACTGAACAAGCATTAGTTGAGTTTAATATTGGAGGATATGAGGTCAAGGTCCTATGTGACATTTTACCTATGGTTTGTTGTCATTTGATACTTGGAAGACCCTGACAGTTTGATAGATTTGTAGTTTATGATGGAAGAGCTATCACCTGCACCATTAGGAAGGATAAGAAGACTTTTGTGCTAATTCCATTGCAGGAAGAAGTCAAGGAGCAGACAAAGGCAGCTAAGAGTATCATGTTTGGAAAAAGGGAGCCTATGAGGCTTGAGGAGAACATAACCAAAGAATGTGAGGCCATTTCAAGGCCTAAGGATGCTGAAACAATAGATAAGAGAAAGGAGGAAGATGGAAAGGCAATCAACTTGAAGAGTGGTCTGATTTTGCAGAACAAAGAAGACAAAGGGATGAGTAGAATAGTCCAAGAGGACGTGAAGGATAAGTTGTTTGAAAAGACACAAGTTTGGCATGATGCAATCATGGTTGGGACAATCTTATGTCCACTGAGAACAATAGAGTTGAAGGTACAGTCTGAGGTTGTGAAGATAGAAGGTTGTAGATTTGGTAAAACAGAGGAAAGGACAGTTGATACAGTAGCCTTAGGGGTAGATAATGTGCGGGACAAAGTAAAGACAACAAGTGCAGTAGCAGACAGTTGTTTGCAAGATACTTTGAATGAGTTTAAGAAAATACTAAGGATGGAGCAGAAGATAAGTGAAAGGATAGTTTGAAAATGCATGGATATAGGTGCGAAGATAGCGATGACACCAACTCATGAACATGACAAGATCAAAGAACAAAGAGCAAGACAGTTTACAAGAAATAGACATTGTCAAGGAATGAATAAATATACAAAGCAAGGTATGAAGCATGAAGATATGAAGTATTTCATCCCATGGAGGAGATTTCAAGTCCAAGAGCATGTCAAAGACAAGGAGGAGTTGAGAAGAGCATGGAGCAGGCACTCATGAGACATGAGTTCTTTTTAGACCCGTTGTATGGTGCATGAGCACCTAGACATATAATGGATTTTTTTTGTTTTTCTTAGCTCAAATATTGAGCCTAGAGTTATTTTTGGTTTGAAATATGTTGTAATAAGCCCACTAAGGGCATGTCCAAGTAGTGGGAAGAGTGGAAATATGATTTTGCCTAGTTTTTAGGCATGACTTTTATTGTTGCAGTCATATTAGGCTAATTTTAGCCATCTTTATGCTTTTTCCCCAAGATGGAAAGGAGAGGTTTGAGGAGTTTTTATGTTTAAAAAGGCATTATTGATGCATAGACATGGGAATTTATTGAGGAGAACGTTGGGGAGAAAAGAAATAAGAAAAAAAGTTCACTGTTTCTTTTTTTTTCTGATTTTTCACTGTTTTATGACTGTTGCAGCAGCTAGTATAGAGCCGTACAGTCTTGGCATGGTTTCTAATGAGAAAAATTTGTTAGATCATTGAATAAACTTTCATTTTCAGGTGGTAGGAGGAGTTTTCATCACCGTTGAAGCATTTTATCACCATTTTTGTAAAAACAGTCCTAAAACACTTATTTTTGAGGGTTTAAGAGTTTTAGTGGTTTTGGACCCATTCTTTCTGATCCATTGACACCAAATGGATAGAATGGGTCTGTTTTGGCTTATTTTCAACTGGGTTTTCATGGTGGAGGTAGGGGATAGTGTTTTAGTAGCCATTTGCACAAATTAGGCCTAATATCTTCATGTATTAGCCATGTTTGCATAGCTAGAGTATAGGATTGATGCATGAGAGTTGCATGGTAGCTCAAGAAACCCAAAATTAGTGTTATCCACCTAATTTCAACTTGTTTGAGGCATTATATCATATTGGGAGAATTGGGAAGGTGTATTTTGCATTGTTGCTTCACAAAGGAGGCCTAATTAGGCCCAGGACAGCAGGGTGCAGTCAATTTTAAGCCCATTTGTTCCAAATAAAACTTAGGTACATGTGAGATATGTTGTAAATGGGCCAAATGGGTATCAAAAAGATAATTTGTTTAGGTTTTGGGTCAGTAGTTTTTGAGTTATGCCCAAAAAACCACTTTCCAAGGGTTATAAGCACATAGGGCTAGTTGTGAGCAAAAGCATAGGTGGATGTTTAACCATTATCTCTTATGGTTTTGTATGGTTCTAGATTACAAGGAGGAAGTGATCCAAGGTGGCCTTGATGGTCTGCAATTTGAAGTTACAATTGGGTCTTCATTTGTGCATTTTTCCTCTCTTGTTGAGCATGCTTATGAAGGGGACAGTCAGCCCATTTAGGACAGTCAACATAGCAATTGAAATTCAAACCTTGTAGATGCTTTGGAGAGTCTCCCCTGCCTCTACATCTGTTTTCCATTGATTTGATTCATTTTTTGAATATCTATATTTCTGACGCATACAAATACATGTGGGATAAATCCATATACTTAATATGAACTTGTTACACTATTACAACCTCATGTGATAAATAAGGAATAAATTTGTGTAATGTAACATTAACATTCTAAAAATTATGATTTTACTTTATCTGGTTATATTGACTCTAATCTTGGTGGTGATCCCAGTTGTAGAAAATCTACTAGTTGATATTGTTTCTTTCTAGGATCTAGTACAATCTCATTGAAAAATTAGAAGCAACAAACTATTTCCCTATCTTCTGTCGAAGCATAATACAAAGGTTGTTTAGAAATTGCTAAGGAGACACTTTTGCTTAGAAGAATAATTGAAGACTTGAGCCTCCTACAAAAGGATCCAACTCCATCATGTGGTGACAATCAAAGTACAATTGCCTTGGAAAATAATCCAATCTTCCATACTAGAACAAAGCATAATGTGCTTCAATGTCACTTCATTGAAGAAGTTATTGGAGGGAACAAAATTCTTATTTTTTCTATGTTCATGAAGATCAAGTAGTAGATATTTTCAGAAAGACAATTTGTAAATAATTCTTTAATCATTGTAATACTTTGGGCATGACCCATGTGTGTAAAAAAGAGGGGGAGGGGGAAGGGGAAGATGAAAATATAACTTACTCTCCTTTGTATGCCCCTAGTAAAGATTAAAGGGGGGTGCAAGAAATAACATTTCATTAGTCGTTAGAGTCCTGATTACTAAGTCCTAGAGGCTTAGGATAGATTTATATGTAGAGTTGGAAATCACCTACTTTGTAATTTTTACTCTATATTGCACTCATTTTAGTGTCTATTTCCTTAGCATGTTTTAAGATACATTAAGTCGATTTTCAAGCCTTTAAACCTTTTGTCAATATTGCATGTGAACCCAACCCAATTTGACACATATTTCTAATCAATCCTTAAGCTTTTTGAAAATTTATGTCCATTTGGACACTAACACAATTGTGATAGTGACCTTAGTCACTAACATGATCATGGTAGTCTCCATGCACACTGAGTTATTTTAAATAGTTAAAAGTCACTTATGGTGGCATTTTTGTGTTTTTAAATAACTACGGGTATGCAAATTTTATAAAAACACTATTTCAAACCTTATTGTAGGACACTCTTGCATTCAATCTTCTAATTTTTTTCACATAGCAATTTTAGAATTCCCTCCAATCTTTTGTATTCTAATTTTTTTCTATTCTCCTTCTTGTAAGTTTTTTGGAATTTAATCTTCGATTCCCAAATTCTTTGCAACCTTTCTCCACTTCCATTATATCTCTCACAACTTTATCCATTATTTAAAACCTATAACCTCACACTCTTAACCCTTGGCTTCCTGGAAAACTACAGTTCCAATATTCTCCTCCATACTCCAAAACACAAACACACGCGCTTGTAGAAAATTTTAAGATTTAAATCTTTTAAAGCATTTCCAATTTTTTTTACCTTTGTACCTCCCAATCTTTCATCTATTGCTATGTGAAGGTTGAAATATGCAATTTAGGGGCTTGACTAAGGCAAGATCCCAAGTAGCCATAACAATTTTTCTTATCCTCCCTTCAACTTTCGACCCCCTTATATTTTTATAAGAACATTAAATCAGAAGTTTGTAAGCAATGTTAGAACCAATAAAGGAAGGTGGACAAACTATTTAAGTTTGAGGTTCTAGAGCTTAAAGTTCATCATCACACCATACAAGTTGCTATTGTAGAAGGACGATTACGACCGTAGACTCCTATTTTTAATTCTAGGGGCCTATTTTCTATTTTTGTGTACTTCTTGATTCTATATTGAATCACTCCCACATTGTTTAAGTTGTCACCATGTTGTACAAGTCTCTATTGTTGGGATTAGGTGTGTCATACACCATGCAAGCCCTAATTTTAGGATTAATTATTTTATTGTATTTATTTATTATGTGTCTCATTTGGGAAATGGGATGTCTCACTTATGATATGGCCAATATGCCCTATGTGTAATGCCCCGTCCTGCAACCCTAGAGAGTTAGGTTAAACTAAGCAATAAAATGCGGGAATTTTTTTTTTTAAAACAAGTAATTGCATTAATCACTAGATAAAATAACAACTAGTTACATCATTTAAACTATTTAATCAACTAACATCTCTAGGGAACATAACTGCATTAAATAACTTTTAACATAGATCATTAACAACGTAATACATCATAAATGTCCATTAACAATTTCATCATAGGAAGATTACATCTCTTCATTTACAAAATGTGTACAAGTACAAATGAGATCAAATACATGATTACATAATTACAAGGCTTTTTGACTGATTACATCAAATAACAATATAGGTCATGGCTATACAATTCTAGAAGCATATTACAAATCTTCAAATACAAATGCAGAACTGGAACAGAAAATACACATCTGCCAAGAACACAAACCATGATGCCAAAGAAAAACCAATGGATTAAGCTCTTCCACCCGACCATCTAGAACCCTGAGGTCCACCCCCCGAGCTAGGAGATAACGATGAGGTCCCACAAAGACAAGGATCAAAAGGTATAAATAAGCAGATACAAAGATCAACACTGAAACACTGACCAATAGTAGCTTAACATGACTCCAGAGGCAATGAACAATAGGTAACATAAGGGAGATAACTATGTTGTAGTAGGAAGAGTGTCATCGCATGGTCCTTGCATGGGTTATCCATGCTATCTTTCTCTAGAAGCCGGTCCCCATCTATGGTTATCCTGGTAGCCTCTCTCTAGGCACCGGCCCCATAGGGTGACACATATGGAATCGACTATCCTTTCATGAAGACAAGGAGGTCGATCATGCCAACCAGGCCTTCTCATCCCATCCTTAGCCTGAGAGAGCACTATAGGCATGGGTGAGGCATCAAAATTATCTTATTATGTGTTTTATCTACCCAAACCCTCCTAGATAAATTATTATGGTTCCACTTAATTACTACTTCCATAGGGTTATCCAGGTAGCCACTTTGGGCACCGGCCCCACTATGAAAGCCACCCTCCTACATGCAACTAGAACCCCCACAATTTGACAAGAATTCCTCCCCATAAACCTGCATTCACTGATAAAGCTAGACGTCCTCTTGTATACCATTTACAATTTAGGAACAAAATACAAGGTTCAAGGTGCAAGCAAAATTCTTCTAGGGAAACACTAGATCCCATAGTCACAGATGAAACAAATTCGCTATAAAGTACACAAGACAACTGTAACTCTCACTCTCTACACCTTTGGAGCTAACCACACTACATCCCAGTCCCAACATCAACCAGAAGTAAGAGAAGAATAGTGGGGTGAAGACATAATCCACAAAACATTAAAAGGACCTTCAATTGACATCAAAATTATTACAATTACATAAACAACACATTATAACTAGATCTAATTAGAATACGACTACAAGATTCAAAGTAACATTAATTGCATACAATTCATTTTCTCTAATGACACACATATACAATGCATTTGTAATGTGAACTATCAATACTAAGGGGTCAACATTTTGATTATGGTTATTTGCATACACCAGGTTATACTAAACTTCCTACAAAAATTTGCTTAAGACATAAGAAAAAGAGCTTAAAAGCCTAAACCTATAAATCTAACTAATAATTTAACCCTTAAATTGACATTTTATTAGCCATTGTAAACCAGGTAAAAAGATAAATAGATTTTATCAAGCTACAAAAATTAACATCAAAGTCATAATGTAATAACCATTAAATATTCTACTATTCCCAATTTACTAACCTAATGAGTTTTAGAAACTAAGTTAATTCATTTCTTATTTCTTATAAGAATATTTACTATGACTCTCTTATCTTTTTAATCATTAACTTATACAATTAGTATGAATTATTTTATTACTACTAATACATATGCAAGTAAGTAAATCATTATAAGATTCTAGAGATCTACCTATCCCCTAATGATTTATTTGGCTAACAGGTAGAGGGTTTCCAAAAAAATAAAAGATAGTTTCATATGACTCTAATAGATCACATTTAAACATTTTATGAGAATTGATGTAAAAAAAAGCAATAATCCTTAGCTTCTAACACTCGAATTAGTAGTTTTCTATTTAAACTAATTGGAATCTACCATATCGGAGGAACAATTAAGATCTTGACACAGACTTCAAGTATTATGCCTGGATGTCATCATGTTCCAAGGAAGGCAAATGATGAAAGAACCAAGAAAAGAAAAGAGTCGTTCAAGCTAGCTGAGGCGCACAAAGATACAAAAAAAAGTTTGTTGTTCAAATACCAAATTTATTTAACAAAGAAAAAATGAGAAAAAGGTTTGTTGTTGTTCAGGAGGCTGATTTGACACCAGAACCAGCGAAGAAAATAGAGAAATGTGATATGTGATTGCCGGTGTGATGTTGTCACCTCAAGGATCAATCTTATCGAGGAAGCTAATAGAATTTGATGGGCTTTAGTATCTATGAATTCCCCATTTGGATTACCCATTCCACACGGCTTCTTTAGTTATTACAATATTTGGCTTTTTTAAACAAAATAATAGGTGTCTTCTAATGTGGAATCGCCCATGCCACACTGAGGCCGACGTGGCAAGGGTTACAAACATTGGTTTATTTATATTTTTTTCTTTAAAAAAAATGTACAAACTAGAATCAAATTGCTGCGACAAGTGCCGTGATAGACATGTATGTGGAATGTGGAAACAACACAAGGTACGAACAACATATGATAGAAAGTCACATAGAAATATGCAATCATGGCTGAATATGCACAAAGTAGGTTGTTGAAAATGCCGCAGCGACATTCAAGCATTAGCAATAGGCAAGTTTAAAACCCACTCCACAATTTTAAAATGCAAACAGAAGAATTTATACATAGAGTATACGAACTGTTGAGAATAAGCCCCAGAGAAAGTAGTCTCATGGTCTGCAATGGTTGCAAGTATGCGCAAAATGGTTCTTGTAATAATGTCCTTAGCTTTTTTTGTTTTTGATGTCAAGCAGGTTTAGTGGATAAAAGATGAAAAAGGTTCTTTGCATTACACCTATGATTGATCAGTATGCGGACATGATTGACCTCCGCCGGTTACCTTGAAGAAACTCAAAATGCCATAAAAGCCTGAGGTAGTGGTTTAAAAGGTGCAACTAAGCGATTAAATTTTGTAGAGATTAGTGGTGGCATAAGGAAAACTAGTAAAATCAGTTGATTCCAAACGAAGAGTAAGGAGGGTTATGAGCTCCAAATGATAACATTACAGAGGTGTCCTACCGTGGAGAAATATGCAATCTTAGAAGATTAATCAAGTCAAGATCACCTACAAAGGGATTAAACAGGATGAACACAGAATCACAAATAGTTCAAGCATTCAAAATCTTAAATCCAGACAACGCGTGATTGAAAAGAGAAAGATTTCAGATTTGTAGATATGGCCATCTCAAGAACATACCTAGAAGTTATTTTCAAGCCCTTCTATTCTTTTCTGTAAATTCTTCCCCCCTTTCTTTTTTTTTCTCCAAATCTTCTCTCCCCCTTCAAATATTCTTCCAAATCCAAAAATAGACAAAAATAATAAATTCCCATATCCCCCCAATCTCTCGTACAGACATCCACTATCGAAAAATTAAATGCATTTCTTCCAACACTATTTGGAATATTTTTAAATCTAAAGATTACTTCCGGCAACTACTCCCTCAAAATAATTAATGACAATATCAAAATAATATCTTCCAACCAAAAATTAATCAATATTATTATTAACTATTAAACCACTAATTTGATTTCGACTAACACCTATTAATTAATCTTCTCAAATTTCCAAATTAATTAAATAACTAGTAATAATATATATATATAACCTTATTAACATTATAACTATTGATAAAATATTCTACAACTACACCTTAACTATATAACCAAGACAGTCGGAAATAGACACTATTATAAAAAGACTACTAACTTTAAAGAATTACCCAAGGTCTACAATGAACAATTAATAACAACCTCATACTGAAGGATGACCAACACCCAAGGACAAGTACCAACTGATCAACAATTTTACCTACGACAGGAAATACATGGATGACAACAACTATAGACATTGGCTGATAGAGCGACCCCATGTTATCTCCCATCCACATTATCCATTGGTGTAAAGGCATGCTCAGACCTGCTAATTCAGGTGGAGTCGATGCTTAGTACAGGCAACCTACATCAAAACAAGGTGTTGTATACAAGCATATACCTAAATAAACAAACACACTGTGATAGGGAGTCGCAGCGTAGTAGGGTGCTCATAATGAGTAGTACTACACCGTCCCTTCACCGAAAGCATGACATAAAACATGTACATCTCTAACTAGAAATTAGATATCATGACATCAAATGATCACATAAAGCATGATAACACTAATCTACATAATCATTTAATCATTAATTGATCTTGTCAAAACACATCATATACTATAACATCAACAATGTCATCATAATGATCATAACAAAATATCAACAACTACTTCAGTAATCCATAATCCATGATGAGCATAAATAACATAAATAAGAAGTCTATCATCCACATGTCTCAAAAATGTCTAAATGTAAATGAAATACTATCAACTGTTAGAAAGCCAAAATGAGGGGAACTACATCCTCCCCCCCAAAATCAGGCTTACTCCTAAAAGCCTGCAAATAAGTAGGGATATAACTCCCGCATCCTAGATGCATCCTCCCAGGTAGCAGAAGTCTCATCATTAGGATCCCACTAGCCCCTAACCTAATCCACATCTCTGCCCCTGAGTGCGAGTCTCCTATGCTGCAGAATGCCTACGGGATCCAAAGCCAGTTGCACGTCCTCTACCGTAGGGCATTCCAATCAAGAACATGAGCAATATCTAGATAATAGGGTCTAAGCACAGAAACATGAAACACATCATGGATGCGTGAAAGACTGGGCAGCAAAGCAAGATGATAAGTGATAGGACCAATCCTCTCCAACACCTCAAATGGTCCAACAAAACGTGGTGCGAGCTTAGAGCCTTTTCTATAACGGATCAGACTCTTTCATGGTCGCACACGCAAGAACACTCGATCCCCAATTGAAAACTATCGATCGACCCTATGAGCATCTGCAAACTTCTTCTATATGTCTTGTGCTGCCACCAAATGCTCTCTAATCCACTCAACATGCTGCTCCATCTCTCTAAGCATATCTGGTCCTAGAAGAACTCTATCATCAAGATGATCCCAACTCAGTGGGGTCCGACAAGGATGACCATACAAAGCCTGAAATGGAGACATGTCGATAGAGCTATGATATCCATTATTATATGCAAACTCCACCAAGTACAAATAGTGCTCTCAATGGCTCTACTATTCCATAACATACATCCTAAGCATATCCTTGAGGACCTAATTAAACCTCTCAATATGTCCATCAGTCTCTGGATGGTATGTTGAACTAAAGTCCAGCTGTGTCCCAAAGGCATGCTGCAGAGAAGTCTAAAGGGCTGAAGTAAACACTGCATCCCTATCAGAGATGATCCTACGTGGAATCCCATGTAATCTAACTATGTCCTCCATGAATACTCTGGCCACTGTAGAAGCATTATAAGATGAACGGACAGGAGAGAAGTGAGCTACCTTCGTCAACCTGTCCATAGTGACCATAATAGCATCGTGTCGACGGGAGGATACCGGCAATCCAACTATGAAGTCTAAAGAAATGATGTCCCATTTCTATTCTAGAACAAGATGGGGCTGCAAAAGTCCTGCAGGGCGTTGGTGCTCCACCTTCACCCTTTTACACTCAAGACATCTTGACACAAAATATACAATATCCCGCTTCATACCACTCCAAAAATATAGCTGACGAAGATCTGCATGCATCTTCTTGACACCTGGATGAGCAGAATAGGGTGCCCGATGTGCCTTTGACATAATTAGGGTAAGAAGACCCTTAGATCTAGGAACATAAATATGACCCAAATGTTGCAAAAGACCATCTGACTCAAGAGAGTAACCGAAAAATCTACCCTCCAATGGTCTACCTGACTCAACCTCAGACTTTACCTCCTGATACCAACTATTGGAAGAAAATGCTGCAAGAATCTGACCTCTCAAATCAACTATGAGAGTGACTGCTAAGATCTCATGCCTCCGACGACTAAGAGTATCAGCCACAACATTCTCCTTGCCTTGAATGTACTTTACCTCAAAGTCATACTCACACAAGAACTCCATCCATCGCCTTTGTCTTGTATTCAAGTGTGGTTGCGTAAAAATATACTATAAACTATGATGATCACTGTGCAGCTCAAACTGATGCCCCAAAATAAAATGCCTCCACCTCACCAAGGCATGCACAACTGCGGCTAACTCCAGATCATGCGTGGGATAGTTCAATTCATGGTCCTTAAGTTTGCGAGACTCATAGGCAATCACACGACCAACCTGCATCAGGACTGCTCCTAAACCTTCCAAAGAAGCATCTGTACACACAACAAAGTCCCCAATAGGATCAGGAACTGCTAGAATAGGTGCACTAGTCAAACGCTCCTTAAGGGTCTAAAAAGCTGCCTGACACTACTCTGACCAAACAAACTTCTTCCCTTTCCTTTGAAGAGAAGTAATAGGGTGGGCTATTCTCAAAAATCCCTAAACAAAATGGTGGTAATAGCCTATCAAACCCATAAAACTGCAGACCTCAGAAACATTAGTAGGTACAGGCCAATCCATAATGGGTTGGATCTTCAAAGGATCCACCACAATACCCTCTCCAGAAATAACATGACCCAAATACTTCACCTCTGTCTAAAAGAATTCACATTTCACCAAATTAGCATAAAGCTGATTTTCTCTCAGACATTGTAACACCTGACGCAAATGCTCCTCATGCTCCTCCATAGTCCTCAAATATATCAATATATCATCCAAAAATACAAGGACAAATCTGTCAAGATAAGTGCGAAATACACCATTCATCAGGCTCATGAATATGAAGGTGCATTCGTAAACCTAAATGGTACAACAATAAACTCATAATGTCCATAACAGGTGCAAAATGTTGTCTTATGAATATCTGCCTCAAAGTGTACGAGTCTAGAACAACACTAAGAGGGGGGGTGAATCAGTGTTGTATTAGAGTTCAAACATTTTACAATTTTTTGTAAGCTTTCTCTTACAGAACAAATAGAAAGGAATCCATTAATGATTTGTTAAGTTTATATGCATAAGACTTACAACAACAGATGTAAATAAAAACATAATCAGATCATTAATGTGCACACATACAGAAGAAATCAATGAGAAGCATGACACAAGCTTTTTACCGAGTGGAAAACCCTCAGGGATAGAAAAACTACTCATGAAGTGCCTCACTGGCTTAACTTTAAAAACTTCTTACAAAGCCTCACTGGCTGAATATTATGTCTCACTGACAAATACAGAGGTCTCACTTGACCACAAGCCTCATTGGCATGGAAAGGTCTCACTGACCACAAGCCTCACTGGCAAACCATCACAAACAGAAGTAATAAACAACTCAGAGGGATACTCTGTTTCCATTCGATGCAAAACATTTCTTCTCTCACATATGTCTATCTTATTCAAAATCAATCATGTATCCGGATCCCCTCAACAACACTCCATCTCATGTATGTTTCATCTCTATCTTTTTATAAAGTCACATCAATTCACCTGAAAGAAATATTGTAAATAAAAATTCTTGAAGTTCCTCTTCTCTGAAAAATACAAACTCCATCTGTAATATTTCCAAGTGTATGACTTTAACCTGCATATGAATCACACAACCTCAACAACTTTTGATGACCTTTCATATTTCATACTCTCTAACATTTTAGTCTTTTCATTTTCATCTTCTTCTCTGCAAATTCCTGCAATCAAACTAATTACATCTCTACAAAATAAAATCAATTTCTTTTCAATTTTCATCTTGAGTATTCTTTTTGTATTCTCCAATTTGCAAAGAATAAATCATGAAAATCTTGTTCAAAAATCTCCAACCCTTTCTCTTTCTCTGCACAAAGGTCACATAAAAAAATTTCAATAAAAAACAATCAGATCCCTATAAGAAAATAAAATCCTTCATATTATCTTTTCAAAACTCTCGATCTTCTCTGTAAAAATAAACTCTTGATCTTCTCTGCAAAAAATACATTTCCAAAAACTTGATCTTCTCTTTGAAAATCACATTTCCAAACTTTTGGTCTTCTCTGAAAAATCAATTTTCAATAATAATGTCCATAAAAATAGTCTTCAAAAAATTCTATATCCAATCTGCCTTTTAAAGGAAAATTACCTTATTTGTTTCCAAAACCATTCATCAAAAAATCTTTCCTAAAAAATCATGATGTCAATCTCTTTAAAAAATAATTTCCAATTTTATCACCACAAAAATAAAAATCACCATTTAAAAAATTGATATGGGCCGACCACATAGAGTTTGAATAAAGTCTCAAAAAAAAAAAAAAAGCCATAAAAGGCTTAAGGATCAGCATTTTAGAAACTTCAGTAAATAAAAAGCAAGTCTCCTCTAAATACGATGCCTTTCATGAATAAATGGAGACCATAATACTCCAAAACATTTGATAGTCTTTTTTTTTTTAAATCAAAGTCTTTGAATGATAATCGGGCTTCTTAAAGCACATTTGATGGTCTATTCAATGCAAATGGACTTGAAAGAATCGGGCTACATAAATATATTATAAGGAATTTGACCATTCAAAATTCTATTTTATTTTATCAACGACCCTCCAACGTGCTCCTCCATGTGCCTTCCACTCTAAAACAAATGCCCTCTTCGAAACATGCCCTTTGAAATTTTATCAACGACCATTGATTCATTTTCATACCGATTGCATCGGTCTAGCAGTAAGAAAGGGGCCGGTCTATCACATGATTCTTATGCCCTCAAATAATGACTTAAAGTCATAAACAACTTATTATAGCAGTCAATAACTATTAAAAACAAAAAATGCATCTTTTATGCTATGGGCAGCATTAGGGATTTAGTCTTGTTTAGAATTTAGAATATTTAAATTCTAATTTACATCCCTTATCTTAAATTCACAAAAAGACTACTCCTTTTCACAACTTTTGCAGAGATAATTGTTAGTGGCAAATACCATCTTCAATTTGAAAACAACCTTTTCGACATGTAAAAGCAAATACTAAATCATGAAAGGTGATCAACCTCAAATATCAACTAAATCATGAAAGGTTAAGAGAAAACTTCTTCATCAAACTTAACTCCAACTCCCAACTAATCTTCCCATACCTTGAAGTGTGTCATCTCATACCTTGAAGTAACCTGACAATCTGACAACGTTGTCTTGAGCACAACCAGTTACTTTTAAATTCACATCATATGACCCCAAATGTATGACATCATAAACAAATCTCTAAAATTCACTTCAACATATGACCTATTCAATCAATCTTTGGATTTAACATAATAAAGGATATTATGGAGACCAAACTCCCTGATTTCAACATTTTTTTTTCGATGATCAACTCACAACTGAAGACTATGCCATTGCCATTGAATACTGAGATCAACTCACAACTGAAGACTATGCCATTGAATACTGAGATCAACTCACATCTTCAATTGATATATGCATCTGTAAAGATCAATCATGACAAATTTAACAACACACAAGATAATGTAATCCTGCAACAACACACAAGATGATATACTTCTGAAGATGTACTCTTCCTGATGTCCTACAACAACTTACATGATGCCCTACAACAACTTACACCATTATACTGACCACACTTTTGACATCAATGACAACCTGTCACTGCAACTGATGATATCTCAGCTTGAGATCAATTTTTGAGAACACCTTAGCCTCCTTAATCTAATAAAATGTATCATCAATCTCAGGTAAAGGGTACATGTTCTTTACAGTCACCTTATTGAGTTGTCGATAGTCTATACATAGTCACAGAGATCCATCCTTCTTCACAAAGATCACATGTGCTCCCCATGGAGAAACACTAGGTTGAATGAATCCCTTAGCTAACAATTCCTCCAACTACAATTGAAGCTCCTTAAGCTCCTGAGTGGTCATCCAATATGGAGCTCATGAGATAGGCTCTACACTGGGAACAAGATCAATCTTGAAGTCAATGTCACGCTTAGGTGGCATCCCCAAAATCTCACTTTGAAAAATGTCAGCATACTCTCTAAGAAGTGGGTTATCATCAAGAGATGTCTCTCGACCCTCCTCCATCTCTAAGTCATTAATTGTCACTGCAAATAGCTGACATCCCTGACGCATGCACCTCTTAAGCTGCATAGTAGAGATCATACGTAGGGAAATAGGTCTCTAGATACCAACTACCTCCACCTCTCTACCAGAATCATCCACACACCTCTTGACTTATGCTGACAATCTATCACAGCCTGATGCGCATCCAACCAATCCATACCCAAAACTATATCATATGAACCAAGAGGTAGGATACGGAGATCCACTGAGGTAGTCAAAGGACCAATCCTTAACTCACACCCATGTACTAGAGACTCTACTGTGACCTTAGCCCCGGAAGCTAACTCAACCTACCACTTAACATCCTGCTTTGCTGCCACTAGACCACAACGCTCCACACGAGAAGGAGAAATGAACGAATTTGAAGCACCAGAATAAAAAAGAATGGAAAAACTAATACCTCGCATCAAACCAGAAGTCTCTACAATGGTGCCCTGATGCTCTGCATGGTGGTTATCAAGCACTACAAATACTTTGTGAGATCTACCTGCATCACCTACCGTCAGCTCTGATGCTGTCAGCCTATGTCCAAATCCTGAAGCATTCCTCTGAGGACACTGCCTAGCAATATGGCACTGTTGGCCACAAGAGAAATACCCTGTGCCCCTACCGAAACCACTGCCACTCTGAAAATAATTAGACTGCTAGAAACTCCCTCTGCTCACTGTAGATTGCATGCTCTGAGTGGGTTGATCAACACAATCATGTATAGCCTGCTGCCAACTCCGGTTCTTCTTATTTTGAAATATGTTACCCTGCTGAGGTTGAGAATTCTTTAGTTTGGCCTGAGAGTACTACTGTTGCTTCTGCTATCCACCCTTTGAGGGTGCATGATATCCTCTATGAGATCCTGCTGCCTAAGTGTGACCACCACGAGAATCGAATCCTGCAGAAGGTGCACTACCAATATGCACACTTGTATGCCCTCCAAGTGCCATAGTTAAATTCTCCTCCACCAAACGAGCTTTCTCAACTAGCACCTCCATAGTCTTAGGCACATAAACACGTACTCCTCCACTGATTCGGGCATTCAATCCCTTGATAAAATGTTGTACTAACATAGTCTTATCATCTCTGATGCCTACATACTGCTTGAGATCATAAAATCTACGCTCATACTGCTCTACTGACATGGACATCTATCTCAACTCATGGAAGTCATTTGTTCGACGCTGCTTCCAATGATCTGACAGGAAGCGAATTCTGAATCTCTCTAAGAACAACTCCCAAGAAACAGTACTAATGTCCAAGTGCAACTTTTGCTCCTCTAAACGCCACCAAGTAGAAGCAAACCCTCTGAGATGCAAAATAGCTCATCTAGCCTTGGTGTTTCTACCATACATATGCATGGCAAAACACCTGCCTAAATCAAGTAACCAGGTCTCTGCCCCCAAGCCACTACCAGATCCATCAAAGGTGGGAGGGTGTGCCCTCAGAAGATCTCTCATATGACTGGCTAAGGTGGCCTCCTACTCATATGTCAATTCTCTCCTCCAAGGTGATCTCTTTCTTTCCCTAAGTTTTATCTGATCTACTCATGTCCCCCTCCTAAATGCTCTACCTCCTTTCTAGGACTTAGACGGGCAAGGGCCTCCTCAAGTAACTAATGCAACTGAGTTCCCTCAGGCTGACCCTGACCTTCCATATTCTGACCCCTGCCTTCCTGAGCACTCTCGTGAGGGGAACTAGCAGGAGGTGTACCACCACCTCCACCTCTCCCATGTCCCCTACCTCTGCCATGACCTTGACCTCTACCTCTAGGCATCTACCTACACATATGCACAACACTAAAGGACCATTCAATACACATAGTGAGGAAGACAATACGGATATAGTTTAATCTATAGAGTTTAAGCAATAGGTTATATAATGGGCTCAACCATGACCAGAGTACCCAGTGTTTAAACCTAGCTCTCATACCAAATTTAATGCCCTGTCATGCAACCCTAGAGAGTTAAGTTAAACTAAGCAATAAAATTCAGAAATTTTTTATTTTTTGTTTTTTTATTTTTTTATTTTTTTTCAAAACAAGTAATTGCATTAATCACTAGATAAAATAACAACTAGTTACATAATTTAAACTATTTAATCAACTAACATCTCTAGGGAACATAATTGCACTAAATAACTTTAAACATAGATCATTAACAACGTAATACATCATAAATGTCCATTAGCAATTTTGTTACATCATAGGAAGATTACATCTTTTCATTTACAAAATGTGTACAAGTACAAATGAGATCAAATACATGATTACATAATTACAAGTCTTTTTGACTGATTATATCAAATTACAATATAGGTCATGGCTATATAATTCTAGAAGCATATTACAAATCTTCAAATACAAATGCAAAACTAGAACAGAAAAGACACATCTGCCAAGAACACGAACCATGATGCCAAAGAAAAACCAATGGATTAAGTTCTCCTACCAGACCATGTGGAACCCTGTGGTCCACCCCCCAAGCTAGGAGATAATGATGAGGTCCCACAAAGACAAGGATCAAAATGTATAAATAAGTAGATACAAAGATCAACACTGAAACACTGACTAACAGTAGCTTAACACTACTCCAGAGGCAATGAACAATAGGTAACATAAGGGAGATAACTATACCATAGTGGGAAGAGTGTCATTGCATGGTCCTAGCATGGGTTATCTAGGCTATCTTTCTCTAGAAGCCGGCCCCCATCTATGGTTATCCTGGTAGCCTCTCTCTAGGCACCAACCCCATAGGGCAACACATGCAGAATTGACTATCCTTTCATGAAGACAAGGAGGTTGATCATGCCAACCAGGCCTTCTCATCCCATCCTTAGCCTAAGAGAACACTATAGGCATGGTTGAGGCATCAAAATTATCTTATTATGTGATTTATCTACCCAAACCCTCCTAGATAAATTATTATGTTTCCACTTAATTACCACTTCCATAGGGTTATCCAGGCAGCCACTTTGGGCACCGTCCCCACTATGAAAGCCACCCTCCTACATGCAACTAGAACCCCCACAATTTGACAAGAATTCCTCCCCATAAACATGCATTCACTGATAAAGCTAGGCATCTCTTGTATACTATTTACAACTTAGGAACAAAATACAAGGTTCGAGGTGCAACCAAAAATCTTCTAGGGAAGCACTAGATCCCATAGTCACAGATGAAACAAATTCACTATAAAGTACACAAGACAACTCAGACCCACTCTCTATGCCTCTAGAGCTAACCACACTACATCCCAGTCCCAACATCAACTAGAAGTAAGAGAACAATAGCGAGGTGAAGACGTAATCCACAAACATTAAAAGCACCTTCAATTGACATCAAAATTATTACAATTACATAAACAACACATTATAACTAGATCTAATTAGAATACGACTACAAGATTCAAAGTAACATTAATTGCATACAATTCATTTTCTCTAATGACACACATATACAATGCATTTGTAATGTGAACTATCAATATAAGGGGTCAACATTTTGATTATGGTTATTTGCATACACTAGGTTATACTAAACTTCCTACAAAAATTTGCTTATAACATAAGAAAAAGAGCTTAAAAGCCTAAACCTATAAATCTAACTAATAATTTAACCCTTAAATTGATATTTTATTAGTCATTGTAAACCAGGTAAAAAGATAAACAGATTTTATCAAGCTACAAAAATTAACATCAGAGTCATAATGTAATAACCATTAAATATTCTACTATTCCCAATTTACTAACCTAATGAGTTTTAGAAACTAAGTTAATTCATTTCTTATTTCTTATAACAATACCACTATGACTCTCTTATCTTTTTAATCATTAACTTATACAATTAGTATGAATTATTTTATTACTACTAATACATATGCAAGTAAGTAAATCATTATAAGATTCTAGAGATCTACCTATCCCCTAATGATTTATTTGGCTGACAGGTAGAGGGTTTCCAAAAAAATAAAAGATAGTTTCATATGACTATAACAGATCACATTTAAACATTTTATGAGAATTGATGTAAAAAAAAGCAATAGTCCTTAGCTTCTAACACTCGAATTACCAATTTTCTATTTAAACTAATTAGAATCTGCCAGATTAGATGAACAATTAAGATCTTGACACAGACTCCAAGTATTATGCCTAAATGCCACCATGTTCCAAGGAAGGCGAATGATGAAAGAATCGAGAAAAGAACAGAGTCATTCAAGCTAGCTAAGGCGCACAGAGATACAAAAAAAGTTTGTTGTTGTTCAAATACCAAATTTATTTAACAAAGAAAAAATGAGAAAAAGGTTTGTTGTTGTTCAGGAGGCCGATTTGATGCCAAAGCCAGCAGAGAAAATAGAGAAATGTGATATGTGATTGTTGGTGTGACGTTGTCACCTCAAGGATCAATCTTATCGAGGAAGCTAATATAATTTGATGGGCTTTAGTATCTATGAATTCCCTATTCGGATTACCCATTCCACACGACTTCTTTAGTTATTACAATAGTCAGCTTTTTTAAACCAAAAAAAAATAGGTATCTTCTAATGTGGAATTGCCCATGCCACACTAAGGCCGACGTGGCAAGGGTTACAGACGTTGGTTTATTTATATTTTTTTTCTTTTAAAAAAAGTACAAACTAGAATTAGATTGTTGTGGCAAGTGTCGTGATAGACATGAATGCAGAATGTGGAAACAACACAAGGTACGAACAACATATGATAGAAAGTCGCATAGAAATATGCAATCATGGCCGAATATGCACAAAGTAGGTTGTTGAAAATACCGCAGTGACATTCAAGCATTAGCAATAGGCAAGTTTAAAACCCACTCCACAATTTTAAAATGTAAACAGAAGAATTTATACATAGGGTATACGAACTGTTGAGAATATGCCCCAGAGAAAGTAGTCTCATCGTCTACAATGGTTGCGAGTATGCGCAAAATGGTTCTTGTAATAATGTCCTCAACTTCTTTTATTTTTGTTGTCAAGTAGGTTTAGTGGATGAAAGACGAAAAAGGTTCTTTGCATTACACCTATGATTGATCAGTATGAGGACATGATTGACCTCCGTGGGTTACCTTGAAGAAACTCAAAATGCCATAAAAGCCTGAGGTAGTGGTTTCAAAGGTGCAACTAAGGGATTAAATTTTGCAGAGATTGGATTAGTGGTGGCATAAGGAAAACTAGTAAAATCAATTGATTCCAAATGAAGAGTAAGGAGGGTTATGAGCTCCAAATGATAACATTATAGAGGTGTCCTACCATGGAGAAATATGCAATCTTAGAAGATTAATCAAGTCAAGATCACCTACAGAGGGGTTAAAC
The DNA here is from genome assembly GCA_027924645.1 of Cunninghamia lanceolata. NCBI lineage: Eukaryota > Viridiplantae > Streptophyta > Pinopsida > Cupressales > Cupressaceae > Cunninghamia > Cunninghamia lanceolata. The sequence goes on from BSBN01000123.1 coordinate 5,222,935, forward strand.
AGGATGAACACAAAATCAAAAATAGTTCAAGCATTCAAAATCTTAAATCCAAACAACATGTGATTGAAAAGAGAAAGATTTCATATTTGTAGATATGGCCATCTCAAGATCATACCTGGAAGTTATTTTCAAGCCTTTGAATCTGCCTCTGGTTCCCTCCTCTTCTTTTCTACAAATTTTTCCCCCCTTTCTTTTTTTTTCTCCAAATCTTCTCTCCCCCTTCAAATATTCTTCCAAATCCAAAAATAGACAAAAACAATAAATTCCTATATCCCCCCAATCTCTTGTACAGACATCCACTACCCAAAAATTAAATGCATCTCTTCCAACACTATCTGGAATATTTTTAAATCTGAAGATTACTTCCGGCAACCACTCCCTCAAAACAATTAATGACAATATCAAAATAATATCTTCCAACCAAAAATTAATCAATATTATTATTGACTATTAAACCACTAATTTGATTTCGACTAACACCTATTAATTAATCTTCTCAAATTTCCACATTAATTAAATAACTAGTAATAATATATATATATAACCTTATTAACATTATAACTATTGATAAAATATTCTACAACTACACCTTAACTATATAACCAAGACAATCGGAAATAGACACTATTATAAAAAGACTACTAACTTTAAAGAATTGCCCAAGGTCTACAATGAACAATCAATAACAACCTCATACTGAAGGATGACCAACACCCGAGGACAAGTACCAACTGACCAACAACTTTACCTATGATAGGAAATACATGGATGATGACAACTGAAGACATTGGCCGACAGAGGGACCCTATGTTATCTCCCATCCACATTATCCATTGGTGTAAAGGCACGCTCAGACCTACTAATTCAGGTGGAGTCAATAACTGGTACCTGCAACCTGCATCAAAACAAGGTGTTGTATACAAGCATATACCTAAATAAAGAAACACACTCTGATAGGGAGTCGCAGCGTGGTAGGGTGCTCATAATGAGTAGTACTACACTGTCCCTTCACTGAAAGCATGACATAAAACATGTACAACTATAACTAGAAATTAGATATCATGACATCAAATGATCACATAAAGAATGCTAACACTAATCTACATAATCATTTAATCATTAACTGATCATGTCAAAACACATCATATACTATAACATCAACATTGTCATCATAATGATCATAACAAAATATCAACAACTACTTCAGTAATCCATAATCCATGATGAGCATAAATAACATAAATAAGAAGTCTATCATCCACATGTCTCAAAATTGTCTAAATGTAAATGAACTACTATCAACTGTCAGAAAGCCAAAATGAGGGGCACTACAATGTGTATGGCTTTGTACAATGTGTGTAATAAGTTGTAAGAGCATGATTATAGGGGGTCACAAAGTGGACCAAGAATCTTGACCTTCATTATGATGTGTAAGAAGCATCTATGACATTGTTAGAGGTGTAAGAAAGCATCTTTGATGATGTGTAAGAATTGAGTTGTCCTTTTTGGACTTGGGCAGTTGTTATTTCGTCCTCTAGTGGGTTATTTTTTTTCCTCTAGTGAAGTTGGATGCCCAAGTTCATGAGAAACATCTTGAAGCTTCTAAAAAGATGCTTGTAACCCTTGGACACATGTCATGCGATCTCTTTCCTTGTTGACTACTTAGCTCATGGTTTTAGCTAATGGTTCTGGGAAACCATTTATGGTTTTCTTAGATGTCTTTGCCTACATATTGGAGCTAGAAAGGTCTTGAAGCTTCTAAAAAGATGCTTGTAACCCTTGGACACATGTCATGCAATCTCTTTCCTTATTGACTACTTAGCTCATGGTTTTAGCTAATGGTTCTGGGAAACCATTTATGGTTTTCTTAGATGTCTTTGCCTACATATTGGAGCTAGAAGAGAGGAGAGGTTAGGAGTTTTTATTTCAAGGTTATGCTGTTAGATTTCCTGTAGAGGAGCAAGATGTAGATCTCCATGTTAAGGCTTTGAGCCTGCAAGTGTATTCTAACATGTTTATTGTTGCAGATTAATACATTGGTTTGGTGCTTTGGAGTGTGGAGTTTTTACCTGAAAGGTTTTCCCACGTATATTGGTGTTTCTTCTCTTATATCTATTTTTCTTCTTTCTTATTCTTAGAAATGTTAATTTACATGTCATTATGCTACTAAAATTTATTTAGATCTAAAATCTGTATTACTTTCCTCAAAGCGATAATGTGGGAAATTAATTGTGTCCTCATTCCAATTTATGGGTATAGTTGTATATACATGTATCAAGCAATTTTGTTAAAAAATCATATGGTACGAGAGGTGCATACTAGGTATTTTTCCTTACATCAACCACTCTATACCAGTCACCATCATCTGTCATCTATGCACCTTCTAGAACTAGTGTTAGAATGTTTGCGCATCAATTTTCTAGCCTCCTTCAACTCCAATCAACAAACTAGGGACACATATTCTATCCTCCTTTCATTTTAGTATTCTAGCTAGTTTATTTCTCTACTTTACTTTAGCTTAACTTACTTTCAAATTGCCAACTCTTATATTGTTAGATTAGTAATATACTCTTGTTTACTTTATGATTCACATTTTCTCAAAAGATAGCATTTAAATAAGTTGTTAGGTTAGCAATACACTAAGGATGATAAACTTAGAAAAATAGTTTAAAATATCCCTGATAAATCATTTATTTATTTTATTTTTTATGGAAAATTTCTACTCAAAAAGTCTTTTTGTATATGGATTTGCTTATATTGAAGGAGGTATTGTCCTTAGTTAAATGGCTAGGATTTTTATTATTTTGTATTTATTAATTATATTATCCTATACCTCATTTGTCATTTAGCTAAGATTCTTTGGAGTTTAACTCATTTCTTAAGTGTCACCTTATTCCTTACAAAACATATTGGAGTGTAACTCCTTTTCTTTGCACACATGTGTGTGCACACCTCTGGGTCATCCCACAATAATGGGTTACACTTTTTGGCCAAACTTGACATTGAAATCAATATTTTAAACTAAATCTTCACATTCTGACACCTATAGCCACTAAACCATTAGGAATTTGAAGATGATGCGAACTAGTGATTTGTGAGATTTTGTTTGTAGATTCTAATTTTTTTTTTTTAAATTGGAGTTAAATTGTAAATTTTTTGCATCTCCTTTGATAGCTGGTTTTTAATAGTAAACAACATTTTTTTAAAGTGATGTGTATTCCATGGCACATAACTTTTTTTCTACAAAGGATAAAATTTTGATTTTTTTTAATTTAGATTGGTAACACGGATATATAGTGTACGCATTTGGTTTCATAATGTTTTGTTGAATTTATATTTTTTAATTAATTTTTGAAGTCAAACCAATTATAATTTTGAATAGGCGTATTCTGTAAAACATAACTTTTTCTGTATGAATCGAAATTCTTTTTTTTTTCTTTTGTTGAATCAAGGACATCAATACCTAGTGCATAGATATTTTTTAGAATTTGTTTTCAGTAATTTACTAATTTTCCATGTGTGTAGAATAGAGAACTTGATGTTCTGTGAAAAACATACATTCACAAGAAATAAAAAATAAATATAATAATCAAATTAAATATATTTAAAATTATATTTATTGGGAAGCTTATAATAAGGATTACATACTTACAAAGCATAAATTTTAAATGAATTAATTTGATCCCTCAAAAGATAAATCAAAATTATTTTTTTATCAGCATTTTGATAGGTGTAGAGGAGACTCCATTATAGGTATGGTTTAAAACTAGCGGGGTTCTATCTAAGGGGGTTTGAATCTAAGGGGGTTTGATCAAACCCTCTTCAATTAAAATCCTTTAAATGGAACATTTCAAGGCTTAAATCATTATATTTTCTAAAAATTTCAGCAAAAATCAAGATGTCCCAGAAAGTGTAACCCATTATTGTGGCAGCACCCCTCTTGTCATGAGGAATAAGACACAAGAACACATAATGTAGAGGAAAACTAATGCATTGTAGACTTAAACAAAATTTAGGGGTAAACCTATCTGAACAGTCCACTCTATCATTGCATTCCTACATTGAATTATCGACCAAGGAGCATAAGCTTATGATGATGCTCGCATTATATATGTCTTCAAGACTCGTTTCTATCCTAAACTAACTCATACATGTTTATTCTGATTGACCTAATTTACTGAAGTTCACAAAAATTTAAGAACAACAAAAATAGTTTAAAATTCAGTTGCTATGGGTACCTTCAGCATAAGCTGAAGATAACTATATTCAACAGAGAATTACAGAATTAAATCAAAATACACAATGATAAAATAATTAACACTAACCTCCGGAGGACTTAAAATATGCACTTGTTCATGAATTACAACTACTGGAAATAGCAATCAAGATATTTCACTTGTCTCACAATGCAATTGATGAAATAACAGAAAAATTGTTTTAACTAAGAATACATAAATAAATAAGGAAATAAATGAAGTGAGGGTTAGTACCTTGAGTGGCCAGCTCAGGGAACTATCTCACTTGATCTGGAAACTAGATTTACTTCAGATTCCCATAACACATGGTTGTATTCACTTCATATCAGAGCAAAATCTTTTCAGATTGTATTTAATAAAACATGTCTAGATCTTCCAACATAAAAAATAGAGTAACTGTTGAGCAATAGATAATAAAGTAACTTGAAAAACTAACTCCCCATCGAACTCATCCCTCCTAACTTATAAAGAAACAGGAGAGTACGATGCAACTACCAACTAACTTTGATTATCAATTCATCCCTAGATATCAGGGTATAGGTTTGAGATCAATTTATTAATCTATCTGAAACAAAGGAAGCAGAGTCCTATTCAAACAGAAATTTCTACACAATGGCTCATGAATGAAAACACATAAGCTGCAATTAGAATCCTAGAACAAGTCTTATTTTTCTTTTGTATTTATTCTTCCATGATGATCATGTTCAGCTTCAGTTGGCGCTTAACTGTGACTTCCTTTAATGCATTATTTTGCAATGTGCTATGAATTCTCCTGTCCTCAATGCTACCAACTTGTTGTTGCATAGGGTTAATCCATAAAACATATGCATACAAAATAGCCTTCATAATTAATCTACAAAATCCCATTTATATACATACATACTTAGTCTAACTCATTCAATTGACAAATGTTATCACCATGTTTTATATTGGCAGATTAGGTTCAAGGTTTGCAGAATATATATAAAAGACAACATATTATGGTGGTAATGTCTTAGAAAAAGTATTTGAAATATCATAGGTATAAAGTCTGGAAGCATAAAAATTAACATAAAAGAAGTCAACATTTGAACCCATCATTTCTCCCCAACTTAGACTTTTACTTGTCCTCAAGAAAAATATTCAATAAAACACCTAGGGGAAAAGGTTATATTGCAAAGTTATCTACCTCAGATCCATATCTTCTCTGATCCCCTGTCCCTATTTGAGATTAAAACCATTATAGCATGCAAGATTCTCCATCCTGATTGATTCAACACGCCTGCACTCATCACCTCTTCCTCCTGCCCAGTTTGGTACTGGAAAAAGACGAATAGGAGGGTGATAAGTAAGTGGTAGCCATGCCACTCCTTTTGCTCTGAGATCTAGATATACCTGTACAATCTCTCAAACATATTCATAAAGTTGTGGAAAGAGTGATTCTTTCTTCAATAATTCTAGGGTCATACTATCCCATCTGTTTTGTGCATACCTCTGGCAGTTCTGAATAAAAGACACTGCTAATCATTGTATCCTTCTATAATCCCTGAGTCTTAAATCCATAATTATCTTACCTAGACCCTTATGAGAAAGTAGTGTTAGTTATTGGGTCATGATCACTTCAGGATTTAAGGATTCTTTCCTAATCTGCAGTGGCACTTTCTTTTCTTGTTGTTCATACTTATCCATCAGTTCCCCTCTAAGCTGCTCATTTCTAAAGTAAGATAACAGTGCTCTAACTTGAAAATCACCAACATAGATCAAGGGATTCCACTCTGTATCTTCTGCCATCATATAATTGTGCAAATAGTAATCACATAATTGGTCTTGTTCTTCCAAACTGACTTCTTGAAATAACTGAAAAAAATTATGCCTTGAATAGATAGAAATAGGCTAATCATTGATGAATCTATTAAATTGAAAGCTGAGAAACTTTTCCTTGAGAAATAATGCATAAACTCTTGGTGGAAGTCTACATTCTATGATTTGGATTGCCCTGTCAACTACCTCTGTCAACTTCTCTTCCAACCTTTTTAACTCGGCATTTTTACTTTCTAATGATGGATTAAGAATTTGTTTCTCCTTCTCCCAATTTTCTTTTTCTTTCTTGAATTCATCATTGAACTTCATCAATTCAAAACCCATAGATAGAACAGTGAGGCATGTTGGAGGTCTTATTACAAGAGGCTACAGGATTGGAGCTTCTTTTTCCTCACTTTCCATTTTACTCTCAACCACTTGTGCTAAGAGATTCATGTTAGTGCCATGACCATATGTCTAAATTTTCTACTCCAATTCTTTATTCTTATCTCTTTTTCCCTATCATTTTCCTCATACTATTTCACTTGTTCTTCTAATTGTTTAATTCTATTAAGGGCTTCCTGAAGTTCTTGCCTTATATTTCTATCTTCTAACAACTCTTTTTCTTGTTCAAAATCAAAGCCTTCATCCTTATTTCCAGTAACATTAAAAATTTCTCTAACTGGTTTGCCAGGAACTGTTTTTCCCATTTTTCGTGCAATGAAAATGTCCTCTGAATTAGAACTAGAGGATGAAGAAACATACCTTCTTCATTTGGTAGGTATACTAGCATCAGTAGGAGTATTCCCAGGGACATTTCCTTCCTTCTCTGAAGTTGTATCCAACAATGTTGGATCTTTCTACTGTGCTTCTTCCTTCTCTACTTCCCCTTTTTCCTCATCAACTCTTTTTCCTACATTCTGCCTCCTTAGCCTTCCTGAATTCCTAAGTGTGATAGTTTCTAGCTTCTCTTCACTTTTTCTCTTTTTCTAACTTCTCCTCTTCTTCCTCTCCCCTACACCCTTCTCTTTCTCAATGCTCCTATGCTTCTCTATATTCTTCTTACTCTTCCTCTTCTTAGAAGAAGTAGAAGTATCACTTCTCATAGTTCCTCTCATAGGTTTAGGGTTAGGAATTAAGGTTTCTTCTACTGTCACCGGCCTAGTTTTTGGAAGAATTTTTTCCTACGGCTCTTCCCGTTCAGGTTCAACCTCTGGTTCAACATTAGGTTCAGCTTATGGTTCAACATTAGGTTCAGCTTCTGGTTCTGGCTCCTGTTGAGGCTCATCTACTTCCAATAATTCTGAAATATCCTTGCATTGTTTAAAAACATCCCAACTAACCTGTGGGTGTTGGATTCTCAAACTTCTTTTAACAAGTAGAGATATCAAACAATGATGAGAAAATGTAGTCTTTGTTTGTCTTTTCTGATACTCAAATGCCATTCTCTTCAACATATTGTATAGATAGTTGGGAACATTAACCAGTTTGTCATGGTGTAGGTGATTCAACAACTTCAACTGTGCAGTATACAAGTTATATTGACCATCAAAAGTGATATATTTGATAATATACGAAGCACATTTCCCCTAGAAGAATGGAAGGGATAATCTTTTTGTACCTTGTGTGGTCGAATCTAGGATCTTAGCACTCTCACAAAATTCCTCCCTCTCCATTGTTGCATCAGCACAGGCTGGATACTCAAACCTTGTTCGTGGTAATCCGGTGACTTGAACAATAGTTGTTTCAGAGGCGTCCACAACTAATCCCCTCATCATCGCTTTGTCATACTACAAAGTTGCTGCAAAATCCCTTGCCATATCATTATCATACTCCGTTAATTTCAGAAAATAGTCTAACCACCCCACTCTAGTAAAGAGTGGGAGAACCAGTACATCTTCCAATATCTCCTTATGCACCAATGATTCTCTTCTGATTACATCACCTCCCATTGCACCTGTATTGTACACTCTTATCAATTCATAATTCTGCCTAATTTTAATTTTACCACCTCAGAAAACTGCCTGTCGATTCTTTCCCTCCCAATTGTAGCTTGTAGATTTCTTTGTTAGTAAAAATTTGAAATTCAGCTCACTCACAGGGAAATAAAAAGATCACAATTTAGGGCAGGTCGACTATCATGGAAAATGGCATAGGAAAACCTTGACAGCAACTTAAAAATTTGATTGATGGTAAAAATAAAAACTGACCATATACCCCTCCCCCCAACTGAAAGGTGAAGTGACCACACTTCATGAATGAATGTGTAGGGATGAAAGAGTAATGATTACATGATAAACACTTAGTAATAATGAATATAAATAGAAATTTTGAAGATAATCATTAAAAGGTTACCTTATGTGCATTGGTTATGAAGAGCATGGAGCGGGTCACCTTGGAAAAGGAGATCAGTACGTTGGCATTGATTTGGCATGAGCGGAGTGATATTCATAGAGTAGATGGGAGGGTGGTGGGTACGTCAGAGTTTATTCGATTTGACATACCGCAAAAGTTGATGTAATAGCTAGTGAATACAATTCAAACAAGCATGCCACAACCATTGGATTATTGAAGGTGATTGAAGCACGTGGAGTAGAAAGGAAATGTGCGGGAAGAAGAATGAAATGTTTTCCAAATTGTTGAAAATCTCTGCAGACACTTGTTGCTATAGGCACCCGCAGCACAGGTCCTGACCGAATATGTTTAGAAATAGGAAACCAGGGCCCAACTGCAACAGGTCCCTATGGTATGTGAAAAATAGGTCCCTCTGAAATTGATAGTGGTCATCATGTACAATGTGTTGTGTGTGCATGTGAGTTATAAAGCATAAAAAAAATTAGGTTTCAGCGACAGGGGTTGAGTATTGCAACTCAACCTCCATATCACTGGACAGTGTGGATGGATCAGCATCGAAAGGTGTATCATTTGGTGTCACATCATCTTCATCAGGAGTGTCAGGAGTACCATACTGAGCAGCTAAAGAAACAAGAAATTCATCCTAATGAAGTGGCTTTTTATACAGTTTCAGCCTGTGCCCATTTACGAGCATTGAAAATTGAACTGCATCAATGGTCTGCAATTGAACTACACCATTAGGAAAGACTTGTTTAATCTCATAGGGTCCCAACCAACGAGACTGAAGCTTGCCCTTGAAATCCTTGTATCTTGAATCATAAAGGAGTGCCCAGTCACCAGCAGTGAATTCTTTAGTCTTGATGTACTTGTCATGCCATTTGGCTCTTTGTTTCTGTATGACCTCTATGTGATGAATGGCCTCCAATTGGATTTCATCCAAAGCATTCAAATGTTGTAGCCTATCTTGTTGTGTTGCGGTCAAATCCATTCCTAGTTCCACTATTATCCTCAGGGTTTTGTGTTCAAATTCTATAGGCAGGATTGTTGTCTTGTCATAGACCAACTCATAAGGTGTAAACCCTGTAGTTGTCTTCCAAGTTGTTCTGTATGCCCAAACAACTTTTGGAAGCCTAGAAACCCAATCTCTTCTATGAAGCTGCACTGTCTTTGTCAAGATGTTCTCAATCTCCCTATTTTTGACTTCCACTTGACCATTAGCTTGAGGATGGTAGGGAGTAGATTTCTTATGTCTGATCTAATATTCCTCAACCAATTTGGTGATTAAATCAGATGTAAATTGTGGTCCTTGATCAGTTACTATCTCCCTTGGCACACCATACCTAGTGAAGATGTCCTCATACAAGAATTTTACCACATTGCCATCTCTGGCAAACTGTAATGCCTTCACTTCAACCCATTTAGTTAAGTAATCAGTACATACCAGGATATATTCTTTGTTGCTGGATGTAGGAGATATAGGACCCACAAAATCCAATCCCCACTTGTTAAAAGGAGCCAATGAGATATGTGGCTGCAAAGGCATTTCATCACTTCTTGTAGGTCTTCCCATTTGTTAACATATATCACAGCTCCTAGTGTACTTGACAACATCTTTATGAAGTGTTGGCTAGTAATACCCTGTTGTCAGTATTTTGAAGGTTGTCCTTTTGGCTGCAAAATGTCCCCCACAAGGTTCATCATGACAGGCCTTCAATATATCAAACACCTCATCTTCTCTGATACATCTTCTCATAATATTATCTGGGCTAGTATAAAATAGAAATCTAGAAATCCGTGAATAAGGAAAACATTTGTGAACTAGCTGCCTCTTCTCCCTTGGAGAAAAGTATCTTGGAATCTGCCCTAAAACCAAATAATTAGCTATATCTACATACCAAGGAGTGTGTATGGTGAGAGCAAAGAGATGTTCATCAGGAAAAGAGTCATCAATCACCCCTTCTGTTGATTGTGTGAATATTCTAGATAGGAAATCAGCAACTACATTAGCCTTAACTGGCTTGTCAACAATTTTGATGTCAAATTCTTGTAGTAACAATAACCATCTAACAAGCCTGCCACCCACTATGGGCTTATTCATCAAATATCTAATTGCAACATGATCTGTGTGGGTGAATACTTTATAACCAGTAATGTAGTGTCTAAATTTGTTTATGGCATAAACAACTACCAACATCTCTTTTTATGTCACAATGTAATTTAACTCAGCTCCTTGCAGATTTTTACTTACATAGTATATGGCATATTCCTTAGTGCCTTCCTGCTAGCTTAGAACTGCTCCAATTGCAAAATCTGATGCATCAGTGTGGATGTGAAAAGGTAGTGTCCAATTTGGACCTCTGAGAATTGGAGCTTGTGTCAAAGATGATTTTAGCTTGTCAAAAGAAACCTGACAATCTGGTGTCTAGTCAAATTCACTATCCTTGGTCAACAGGGTAAACAGAGGTGCAACAATCTTGCTAAAATCCTGAATGAACCTCATGTATTATCCTGCATGTCCCAGGAAGCTCCTTACATCCTTCTACTTCTGTGGAATAGGAAGGGTGGAAATAACTTCAATCTTCTTTGGGTCCACTTGTATGTCTGCACTTGAGATAAAATGTCCCAAAACTATTCCTTGTGTCATCATCAAAAAACACTTTTCATTACTCAAAGAGAGGTTGTACTCGGTGCATCTCTTCAACACTTTCTCTAAATTATGTAAAGCTTCATCATATGTGTCACCATATGTGGTGAAGTCATCCATATAAATCTCCATGTTGTCATGGGCAAAATCAGAGAAAATACTGAGGACTGCTCTTTGAAATGTAGCTGGAGTGTTGCACAAACCAAAGGATAAGACAGAGTATGCATATGTCCCCCAAGGGCAATTAAACGTTGTCTTATCCTGATCCTCTGGAGCAATCTTAATCTGGTTATAGCCACTAAAACCATCAAGAAAGGAAAAATATTTTGTGCCTGCTAAAGAGTCAAGAACTTGGTCAATAAATGGCAATGGAAAGTAATCCTTCTTGGTAGCAGTATTCAGTTCCCTGTAATCAATACAAACTCTCCATTTGTCGCCTTTTTTGGGTACTATGACCAATGGTGAAACCCATTCACTATCTGAAATGGGATATATAAAGCCTGCATCCAGAAGCTTTTCAAGCTCAGCTTTCGCAATCTCTTTGAGGGCAGGTTCATGCACCTCTGCTGCTACCTGATGGGTCTATAGCCATCATCAATATATATTTTGTGCGTGCATAAGGCAAGATCAATGCCTTTCATGTCACTATAATCCCAGGTGAATGCTACTAAGTGTGTATGCAATATTTCATGTAGGGATTGTTGTTGTTCATCAGTCAATGTATTGTTAATATTCAACATCTTACTTGGCTTTATTTCTAATTGTTTGGACAATACTTGCATAGAAGACAAATCAAGGTTGGGTAATATGGGTAAGCATTGCTGGGGTAATAACATATGAAATATTTGGGATACTTCTTCTGAGGAACTGTTAGGTGATATGTTGCTCAAAGGGTCTTGCAAGCAAGATAGGCAGTCTTGCTACTGTGGGTGCCTCCCACAGTCATTTTGTATAACGTGAGCAATTAACTCATCTTCATTTGGAATATCCAACAAGGGGCTACGTTCAATAGTCATCAAGGTTTGTAAGGAATAGGTGTCCTCATCTTCCAGGATAGGCCAAATGGTTTGTTCAAGCTCATGGTATGGCTGGGCTGGTGGATATAAAACCAATTTCTTGATCACAGTCCCATTGGATATGATTATGTTACCAGACTGACAACCTATAAATGTATCAGCAGTGGCAAGCCATGGTCTTCCTAGTATAATAGGATAACCAACAAGATTAACCTTTGGCTGCAAAACTATGAAATTAACAAGGAATTCCCAAGAATCTATTGCAATGACCAAATCTTCTATGACTCCTTTGGGTTTGACTGTAGACCTAACATCTAATTGCAAGACTGTCCAAGTGGGCCTAAGGTTGTTCAATTGGAGTGTGTGCATTGTTTCCTTGGTCATGACATTAATTGCAGCACCTAAATCTATCAAACTATTCTTAATCAGAGTCCCATTGATTTTGACATCCACCACTAGACTACCTGGATCTGTATATTTGGGAATAGTTATATTACCCAACATGATATCAACAAGATTACCTAAAGCATGCATTGTCTGAGGGTCTATTCTTTTCCTTCCTGGCTTCTTTATGCAAAGATCCCTAATAGTCTTAGTGTAGATAGGAATATTCTTGATGGCTTGGATTAAGGGAATCTTGATGCTTATGTCTTTTAGCTGGCTGAGAAGAATAGTATCAGTTTGGGTTGTTTGCTTTTGCATGGCCAAGTGCTCAGGAAAAGGAGGAGACTTCTGATGTAAGGTAGTTTGGGCATCTTGGGCTAATGCAAGTTCTAAAGGTGGTTTATCTGAGGCTTCTTTGGTGGGTTCTTTATATTCAATCTCTGTGATTTGGGGAGATGAAGGCCCTGCAAGTTACTTCCCTAATCTAAGATGAACATTACTCACTTCCACCCCATAGGTGGGATATCGCATTACCTCGTTAGTATAAGCATGCTAGACAGGCTTATTGTTAGGGTTAGGTGTAGGTTGGGTAGGGATTTGGGTAGGTCTAAGAGGTGGATTTTGAAGTGTTGATGGCAGCATTATGGCTGGCTGCTGTGGCTAAGATGGAATCATTGGTTGCTGAAATTGTGCATTTTACTGCCATTGTTGCCCTTGTTCCACTGAGGCTACCATTGTTGTTGCTGAGTAGGCCACTTGGGGTTATAGTTGGGACCTTGGAAATTTTGTTGAAGCCATGGGTTCGGCTATTGTTGATTCCAACTAGTTTGTGGGGTAGGCTATTGTGGGATAGGCTATTGTGGAGTAGGCCATTGTGGGTTTTTCCATGCATTTGGATTACCAGGCCACTGTTAAGTATTCCAAGCAGAGAAATTTTGGTTTGCAACAGGAAAGGGGGAATTATAATTAAGTGGATTAGAGGGCATACCTTCTCTTTGTTTCTAAGGTCTCTTTTGAGCTATGAAGAATAGTTGCCCATCTTCTCCTTCAAATGGTTGTAATTTTGGCCTTTCAACCTTTTCTTGCTAGATACTGGCCACCCTTTTGCATTTACAATTGGCCTTCCTCTGTCTATAGTTGGGGCAGTATTGAGTAAGCATTGCATCTTCCTCTTCCTATTTCTTCTTGATATGAAGAGTGTCTAGTTGTGTAGCCATATGGCTAATAATGTCCTCTTTCATGTTGGTCAGCAGGTTACTAATTTCCACTCTTGAAACTCCATTAGTCGCCTTGCCTGTGATGGCTGCTCTTTCTCCCCTTGGTTTTCTGGAAAAGGTTCTAGAATAATTTCTACAAGCTCTACAGACATCCTCAAAGGGAAGTTGAGATATATCCCCTGTTCCAATGAGATTGAGGGCATCCATGCAGTCATCATTAACCCCCCTTAAAAAGACCAGCTTCAGTGATTCTTCAGACAATCTATTTTTGAGGGTTTTTCTTTAAGGCAAACTGGAATCTTTCAACATAGTCTTATAGTGGCTCATCCTCTTTCCATGACATCCTAAAGATGTCATCTCTCCTCCTATCATGTCCTTTGCAGTAGTCTATATTTTGCCAGGAACTTTGTCTTCATGGTATCCCAGTCTGGAATGACATCTCTCCCCAACCCCATAAACCATCTTAAAGCAACATCTTTTAGTGTGGCAGGGAATAGCTTGAGTCTATAAGGATCAATGGTGTAGTTATAACTCCTACACAAGACATCAAACTCGAACAGGAAAGTGTCAGGATCTTCAATCACCAAGCTGTAGAAGACAAGCAATGCAGAAGGTGTTATATTTTTCAGAGTAGCAACCTGTGCTTGGTCTGGGATAGGAAATTCAAACGTTGCTTGTCTTGGAAGATCCTTGACTACAGCATCTACCATGGTTCTAAAAGTCCCTTTTGTAGCTGTGGACGAAGCTGATGGAGATGTAGAAGTTGTTGATGAAGATGTAAGAGGAAACTCTTCTTCTGCACTTTCTACTGTATAATTGATAAAGTCAGTTGTGTCCTCGTTATCCTGAGAAGTTGAAGGGAGGAATCTACCTCGGTGATCTCTTTGCCTCTGCATACAATAGTTTGAGCTTTATGTTTCAGCGGTCCTGCACAATGTTAGTAGAATGTCTGGTGTTTCCTGAAAAGTGAATTTATTAAGTCTAATGTTGAAATTAGAATTTAAACTATGAAAGCATATAAAACTTGATGAGATTATGAAGGTAGCACCATCCCCGACAACAGTGCCAAAAATGTAGAGGAAAACTAATGCATTGTAGACTTAAACAAAATTTAGGGGTAAACCTATCTGAACAGTCCACTCTATCATTGCATTCCTACATTGAATTATCGACCAAGGAGCATAAGCTTATGATGATGCTCGCATTATATATGTCTTCAAGACTCGTTTCTATCCTAAACTAACTCATACATGTTTATTCTGATTGACCTAATTTACTGAAGTTCACAGAAATTTAAGAACAACAAAAATAGTTTAAAATTCAGTTGCTATGGGTACCTTCAGCATAAGCTGAAGATAACTATATTCAACAGAGAATTACATAATTAAATCAAAATACACATAATGATAAAATAATTAACACTAACCTCCGGAGGACTTAAAATATGCACTTGTTCATGAATTACAACTACTGGAAATAGCAATCAAGATATTTCACTTGTCTCACAATGCAATTGATGAAATAACAGAAAAATTGTTTTAACTAAGAATACATAAATAAATAAGGAAATAAACGAAGTGAGGGTTAGTACCTTGAGTGGCCAGCTCAGGGAACTATCTCACTTGATCTGGAAACTAGATTTACTTCAGATTCCCATAACACATGGTTGTATTCACTTCATATCAGAGCAAAATCTTTTCAGATTGTATTTAATAAAACATGTCTAGATCTTCCAACATAAAAAATAGAGTAACTGTTGAGCAATAGATAATAAAGTAACTTGAAAAACTAACTCCCCATCGAACTCATCCCTCCTAACTTATAAAGAAATAGGAGAGTACGATGCAACTACCAACTAACTTTGATCATCAATTCATTCTTAGATATCAGGGTATAGGTTTGAGATCAATTTATTAATCTAACTGAAACAAAGGAAGCAGAGTCCTATTCAAATAGGAACTCCTACACAATGGCTCATGAATGAAAACACATAAGCTGCGATTAGAATCCTAGAACAAATCTTCTTCTCTTGTATTTATTCTTCCATGATGATCACGTTTAGCTTCAGTTGGCGCTTAACTGTGACTTCCTTTAATGCTTTGTTTTGCAATGTGTTGTGAATTCTCCTTTCCTTAATGCTACCACCTTGTTGTTGCATAGGGTTAATCCATAAAACATATGCATACAAAATAGCCTTCATAATTAATCTACAAAATCCTATTTATATACATACATACTTATGTCTAACTCATTCAATTGACAAATGTTATCACCATGTTTCATATTGGTAGATTAGGTTCAAGGTTTGCAGAATATATATAAAAGACAACATATTATGGTGGTAATGTCTTAGAAAAAATATTTGAAATATCATAGGTATAAAGTCTAGAAGCATAAGAAATAACATAAAATAAGTCAACATTTGAACCCATCACATAATACAAGGTGGAAAATATAGAATCTTGTAATTATGTATAGCAACTCTTTTCACCTCTATAAGATAAAGGTTCTCCATCTCTTTCCTTTTTCTAGTGGAAAGATTATAAATACTATAAGATTTCAAATTTTCTTCTATCAAATAGTTTCTCCACTTCAAAAATATTGTCTCTTTTATTGTGGTACATGATTTTATATTATTATTTATTATGATTTAATGTTTAGTAACTAAAATCAGCTTAGTATTTTTATAACATGAAGTTTTTAACTATTACTCAAGGAGTTTTGGCTAAGTATGGGAGAAGGCTAATTAACATGTAGAATTAGATTTGTTATTTTGAAAAAACAAAATCAATTACACATTATATCTATCCTTTTGAATTTGTGCGTTCATCAATATTTTTTTGTATTTAGAGGCCTTTTTATTGAATTCAGCTCAAAACCTAATTAATTTAGCTCTTTGTAATGCGTTGAATGCTTTATTTGTGCACCATTTTTCTTGGATAATTTTTTAACTATAATCATTCATAGTAGCATATTTTGACAAGCTTTATTTCCCTAAACACATGTGCCTTAACAACTTTTATTCTTCTAGATCCCCTCTACATTTTATGGTAGTGTAGAGGCTTATGTTTCTACACATCTCTAATTCCATCTCATTCAAAATGTGGGCTAATAGTAATTTATTGGGGGCATGAATTAATTACTAAGAGTCAAGGTAGAGTTTTTGGGTAAATCCTTTTTTATACTTAGTTTCCATGCGGGCTTCATGATTTTCTTTATAAAAAATGGTCATGCATTGGGGTTATATTCTGTTAATAAATACAAATAAATGGTGAGTTTGATTTTAACATTATATTTGTTGAGGATAAACAATTTGTTATTGTTTTTGTAGTTTCTTAGTAGTGGGAATATGAATCAAAGTTGCACGAATAATAAATTATTTTGGCTAAGAGTTAAGGACTAAGTGATATTCATTCCACCAATGTTTCCTAAGGCATGATCACTTTTAAGTGTGATAGGCCTTGCACTCAACAAAACTTGATTCATAATAGATTATTTGTAAGTCATTCAACTTCACCAATAAACGAAGAGCTACTTAACAATATTATCATTTTCAAAATGATTATTACAAAGAAATAATGTTTAAAAAGAAATCAAAAGCAACATGACAAGTAATACATGTTTCCTTTTGGAATGTAATAAAAAAGTTGAAATTAATCTCAAAAATCATGTGCCTAAAACGTTTATGTTCGTTAACATCATTAATTTTAAATAACATTGTAGATAGTGTGGGTTATCATGGTGGTAATTGCAAACTCTATATGATGCTTATGTTTCTTTCCATCTTGGATCCCCTTAATAAGACCTAACTTATCTATAAAAATTAAAAACGTAGTGAACTTATTTTAGGGCCTCATTGAAGCCTATGATAAACCTTATAAAAAATGTTATCCAAAACGTTATGGAATAAATTTGTGAAAATTCAATCTTCGTAGAATATGGTTGCTTTCACTTATATTTGATTAGCAATCTAGTGGACTACACAAAAATTTATTGTAGGTGGAAGCTTTTGATGATAGTGATTATGGCATGGAGAGAATTCTAAAATTGTGAAACAATGAATGTTCGGGTGAATAGAGAAAATATTTGAGTAAAGGATTAACTATTTAATTGATTTATTTTAGATTTGATTAACAATCTACTACACTACACAAAAGAAATAGTTTAGGTGGAAGCTTTTGATGATAGTAGAGAGAATTTTGAAATTGTGAGATAATGAATAGTGTGCATAGAGAAAATATTTGAGTAAAGGGTTAACTGTTTAATTGATTTTATTTAGATTTGACTAGAAATCTAGTGGTGTATAGAAAAAAATTATTGTGGGTGGAAGCTTTTAATTATAGTACTTATAGCATAGAGAGAATTATAAAATTGTGAGTCAATGAATCAATGAGTGAATAGAAAAAATACTTGAGTAAAGGGTTAACTTTTTATTGATTTAAATTAGATTTTTCTTTAAAATCAAACTCACCTACATCTTTCATGGAAATGCACATAAATTTGGATTCATTCCACGAAGTTGAAATTCAAGTGATTCTCCCATAAATAAAATAAAACAATTGGAAATATAAACTCATACTACAATCCTAGTACTTGACGATCATTGTTTTATACATAGTAAAAACATGAAACACTTAATAAATAGTGATTGTTTCAAACAACAATAAAACTTATCATAATCATAAACCATGTATAAGGAAAGAGTTGTCTATTGAACTCTTAAATTTATGCCTTTTGGCCTCTCAAATGTGATTTGGGTGCTTCTAGAATGTTACAATTATGATTGTATTTCAACATAGTAAGTCTTGTAGAATGTGACATTTTTCCTCTAAGCTTTGATACAATTACAAAATTGCTAATATACATTGAATATCATAGCAAAAAACAAATTAAGATGGGATATAGTATAAATAAAGACTAAAGATATAAAAATACACAAAATAGATACGAATAGCAAAGTAAAGATAAATATTGTAATACATTGATAGATATAATACATAGACCATAAGGTAGAGTAAACCTATACCAACATGAGATAAACCACTAATTAGCTACACAAATTTATGGCTGTCAAATAAACTACATTGCAAAATGAAACTTGTAAACTCTACAAATTCTTACCTGTTGAAGTACAAGCAACTTACAATCAACTATAAATTTAGTTCTTTGGGGAAAAAAAACTTCTCAAAATAATTGCATAAAACTTATTTGCAAATGACATTTTGAACCACTTAGGTGGTAATATCCTCAAGGGAAACATCAAATCCATGATAATACTAACTAGGCCACAAGAATTCCATCATTTGTTCACCTCTAAAATTTCTTTACTACTAAAAAGATGTGACTTTAATATTGCAGTATAGAAATAATAAACTCAAAGACAATGATTTTTCTTATTTAATAAATGTTGTTTATAGAATCATTACTTATTTACATGTACCAAACTCAAACATTGTTATAAGTCCTCAAAGACAATGATTTTCTTATCTAATAAATGTTGTTTATAGAATCATTACTTATTTGCATGTACCAAACTAACTAGAATGTCATGTAAGTTAGTTATGTTATATGTAGATGTAATGGAATAGCTAAAGAGAAATTGTGAAATACTATTTATTTAGGAAAAATAAGCAAAAAATGAAACATTAATTTTTTTTGTTAAATATTAATATTAGAAACATAAATCAATATAACCCTTGCCATGTATTGTCATAATAAACTATGTTATATATAGAACTAAGAAATGCAAATATTAATCATACACACAATCAATCAAAACACTATTAAAATTATTCCATTATTTAAAGTGAATATTTTTATGTGTTATTTTATGAACTACATTTAATTTATTTTAGATTGAAATTATTATTGTTTAATAAATTGAATCATCAATATATAACTATTGTCACAGGAGTCCTAATTTCTAAAGTCTAAAAAATTGGTATAAGAATAGAAAAAAACAGACTCAAAGTTCTAAAATAGACATGAAAACCAAAAATGTTGCGATAAACTAGAAAAAAAAGTATGTCATTCTTAAATCATAAACAAAGTTATCCCTCTGAAACATAAAAAGTACTCCAAGACAAGATATATAGTGAAGCAACAACTTTATTTTATTAATATTGTCATTTTTTTAAAAGCATACTAAGGGAGAGGGGCCACCCACGCCCCAATAACCGCTATGTTTTTAATCACTTGACCCCCTAATTAATTTTTAAAAAGAACCAATACATGTAAAATACCAACCAAATAAATTAACACAAATGCACCAATACATGTTCACAAATGCGTCAATACATGTTCACAAATGCACCAATATATTTGTAAATTAACCAATGAAATTAAGACAAGTGTACAAATGTGATGGCGAGTGGTTACTGACACATCGGTGCGAATGTATGGGGCGACATGTTGAAATGACCATTTTTTCGGGCCCATGTGCACATAACGCGTCCTACAGGGAAATGTATAAGTGCCCAGAAGCCAAAACGAATAGCTTTAAGCTCTTCGATCGCATACGAAAAAAATTCAAAAAAAATTGTCGAAATTTGATATGTCTAGCTATGTGCTTGACATGTGCGAAATTAGGATGGACGACTACTGGCCCCTCTCCCTTATACCATAATTTAACATCTTGAGAGCATAGCAACAATGATAAATAAAACAAAAGAGCTTTTAGCTAAATAGATTGATTAAATTGTAAAGGCTTTGTCCCCAATCACATTTATATCAATTATCTAAGAAAACTCATTGTTTGCACCCCTCCGAATCCCATCTTTATAACCTACCAATCTACTCTTGCAAGCACCATCCATCGCAAAAAGTCTTATATTATAGGCCAAGCTAGTGCCTTTAAAATAATTGCTTGAATCATTATTTGTTTTCCAACCAAGAATGGGCCCACAAGTCAATGATCATCAAAAGTTCTCTACAATAAAATTGAATGTCATCATCATAACCAATGGTACCATAGCCACTTTTTAACATAAGTCTCCAAAATTGGGCCCTACTACCATCATTAGAAACAAAAAGCCTAAGAAAAAGTAAACCTTCATCAAGGACTCAACAACATTCCTTTCCTAGTGCCTAACTATCATCCCCATCTTGTTTTTGCTTAAGTCCTCCACAACTTGGTTACCCTTACGTTTTGGATCAAGGACCTTAAAGTAATGTTACTTTCCTCATGTGTGCCAATTAGCTTAAAAAGAATACGGTGCGGAGGAATTTTATCACTTTCACAAACTCACATTTTAATACCCCTATATTAATAATTGTCATCGTTCATGCAATTGAAGCATCATTAATTTGAGACAAATCATGGTGATAGATAATGTCTTTTGGAGTTCTTAAGCACATTTTGAGAACAAGAATACGTAAAACCTTCAAAATATTAAAATAGAGCTCTACTCTTCAATCAAACATAATCAAACATAATTGATAAAGAGCCTTTGACCATACTATTATGGTCTTTCATCCAAGATTCAAGATGGATTTAACAAATCTTAGGAGAAATCTATTTGACAAGCTTAAGATCATTTCGCAGCATTTTGTTTATGGTTGAGATATTTTCTATTGTAACCCTACTATCATTATTCAACTTATTTTCTTTTAGGTAATTTTTTTAGTTTTTTTAACTTCGTGAAGTTTACATATTCATTCATTAAAATGTTTAAATTGTAGGAAAACATGTGGCCTATCATCCTTAATATCACTAATATTGTGATTAGGAGTTATAATCAACTTGGTATTATGTCTAGATGGTGTGACCACAATAAGAGCAAGAGAAAAGACTAACTATACTAAAGTAGACAGATGTTATATAAAAAATACCCAAAGGCAAAGAAGCAAAATCCTGACCAATTTTCTTCTAAACATGGCTAGTAGCCCCTAACAACACCATCCAAAGAAAGACAATACCCATACTAAAATTGATAGATGCTGTAAGAACAGGTGTTATAGTCTTACGACGTATCAATTTAAGGAAGGCACTGTTGTTTGAGCTATATTAACAATAATCATAGATAGAGAGGACCAACTATATAGAGCTACGGAGGACCTATAAAGCTAATGAAATTAAATTGAGCTAGTACACAATCAACCCACTCCTTTCTCATCTTTATTTATTAATCTGAAAACAAACAAAAATAACATCAAAATTCCAATACCTATTTCTAAAATATGTATAAATTTTAATTCTTATCAATACAAATAAATATCAACCATTAGCTAAATACTAGAATGCATAAAAGATTATATCACATATCTTTTTCCTTTCCTCTTAATAAGTTAGAATTTGACCCTAGTTTTTGAATCCTTCTAAACTTAGTTGCCTTGTAACACCTCTTCACATTTAATATAATAGTACTCTTCTATTTATCAATATATAAATGTATTACATATTAAGATAGATACTATAACTTGAAATTTTGAAACAAATTAATCCATACTTATTCTTAGAATGTGTTAAGATCTCATCATATGAGACCTTCAATGTAAGTATTCTCTTCCTTCATATTTCAAACAAACTTAGAAGACAACTTGTCATGTGTATTTTATGGCAAAAGAAAAATTAATTGTTTTTTTCATCTAGCACAAACTTAAAACTAAAATTACATTTTTATTCAACATTATAATACTAATACTAGTGTCCATTACTATAACATCTTAGATCCAATGGATCAAAAATGAAACCTTCTCTACTTTCAATTCAGGAGGCTCGATTACATCACTATAGACCAAGGAATTGCCTCTTATGTATTTTGCACCATAAGGATGCTGGAATGTTTAATCTATGTAATGAAATGAAATGTGTTATATAATTCTATACCTCACAAAATATCTTTTAACTTGAAATTTTAATAACTTGTCCATCCAAATGTATTTCCAGCTGGAAAAGTTATTTCTCAATTGGCTCATCTAATTTTGAGAAGGGCATTAGGGAAAAAGGGGGCTATAGAGCTTGGCTTTGTTCAAACACGAATACTTGCCTCAAGGCAAATGGCCTTCTAGAGTGGCATGTGCTTCCCTAAGCAATTGTCGGGCCTCCTCCCTCCTCCTGCAATGGAAAAGCCATTTCAGTTCAGAATTATAGCATCTAGTTTTTGTCTCAACTTTGTACATACTAGATGTTTACAGAAACACAATAATCAAACTTATATAAATGGGTAATGTTTACCTTTTGCATGAACATGAAATAAAAACATAATTATGTTTGACAAAAGGGATTTCAGAAGTAGTTAACATTTCCATGAATTATTAAATTATGGTAGTTGTTTCTTGGAAGAATCTACATCCTGAGGGCAATCCACGGAACCACACTTCAGATTGTGAAAATACAATGTGTAATGAGGAGATACTTATGAAAGACAATTAAGAGGGCATCAGCAAAGACATCATGATCAAGAAATGAAATTAGAAACCATGTAGACAACCATTGATCAGCAAGAAACAAGAATTTAAAACTCTAAAACAAGATTCAATTATTAGAGCATGTGTACAAGTGTATAATACTTCTAGAATACAAGGTCAAACCCTCGCAAACATGTTATTCAATTCATGTCAACAAAGACAAAGGTAAACAATTGTAAGAGCGTAAACAACTCCTATTTTGACAATTGAAATTCTTGACATTGGTGTTGGGCTTTAACAACCATCTTGAGGGACATGTGCAAGTGTTTCCTAGTGCTAGTATCATCTAGCACTAGCTATGATATTGGTGTTGGAACCAATGCTTAGACTATTGTTGACTAGACAAGATTGCTTGATGTTGGAATCAATGGTCCTCATGTTGCCACCTGAACCAATCACTCCTCAACAAGAAATGGTTTCCATTGCTCCATAATAAGAGACTAGTGCGAAAAAATTCTCAACTTATGCTTTGATAAGCCATTTCCCTTGGCGAGTGATTTAATTCTCTCAAAACCTTACCAATGATTATAGCCTAGTTTCTCATGTGTTTAATATTCATATCCACGTTCTAATTCACTTTTGTGGGTACATTGCAATCACAGTTCAATTCCCTATAGAGATGTTCTCTTGTAGTGGAGGCATAATATATAGAAATTATGGGCTTAGAAGCTGCACATTAAAAAATAAGATGCAAACAAAAGTGGGGTTGAAGATTAATATCCAAACCGTTATCTCCAATCTACTTGATCATGGTATATGGTCCATAACAGAGTTATGATTGCCCTATGAAACCCCTATGAGCCTTTCTTTTTGAAAGTGTACAATTTTGGTCATTATGTTGCTTGTGTTTGGTGTTAATCTTCTGCAGGTTACCATGAATTATATTTTGCATCTACTCAATAAATTCAGTTGTTTTTTCAACATCCTTCTGACCCAAAGCAAAATTGTTGTACACCGCATATGGTAAGACATGAACAAGGGGTAGAGTTTGAAACCTAAACCAAATCTATAAACTTGTGCAGAGCTCTACTGTAGACGTGTATGAAACACAATGATTCATCCAAGTACATTGATGTTTTGGATTGTACATTCTCACTAACATGCTCAAAGCTTTTGTTAGCCATAAACCGTAAAAAAAGGTTGACATGGCTGGCTTTGTGTCCCTCACAGACCCAAGGTTCCTCTGAAAATTGCCCAAAAATCTATTGTCTTTGTTTGAATGACGTTGCTTGTCTAACCAAAGAGAAATCAAACCTACTGAGAAAATATGTACAATATCAGCATTGAAACTGTGTTCTTGCATGATGATACAGTAGCCATCTTTGAAAATCCATCCACTACCATAAAAACCCAATGATGTTTGTGTTGAGTAGGGAGCAAACTTGAAGGAAAATCGATAGAAAAGTCCTTCACAGAAACTAACTCCTGGTCATAAGGGGAAACTTCAATTTTAAAAAGTCCAGCAAGAGAATCCGTAATTTGGGGATGGTGACTTCTGAAACTAAATTAAATCACTTGAAAGATGATAGCATCCATTATGGTACATCATATAAAACTAAACTATTACAGTTTTTATTTATTATAATAAACTTGCTAAATTCTACAAAGTAACTCACCATAGTTAAGTTAATCCAACTCATTGTACTCATCATCTTATGTATCTTTGGTTTACAAATTGGAAAGTGCTAACCTTTGAGAGAGAAAGCCCATGAAAGTAAATAAATAGAAACTTCATTAAGACAAAAATAATAATTACAATGAAACCGATCCATTTACTTTGAAACACAAAATAAGAAGGTACAGTAACTTTTTATAACAAAAACATGAAACTAAAAAAGTATAGACTTCACTAAAACAAAATTTAACTTTTTTGGGAGAAAACAATTATGATGAAAATTCTAATGTTTGCTTTTTAACTTGAAAAAAGAAAGTACAGTTTTTTAGTTAATAAATAGAAGTGTGACATTTAAAAGAAACAACTCATGAAAGTTTGAAGCAGGAGCTTTTAAATTTTGGTTTTCGTTTCATTTGTTGTTTTGTTTAATGTCTAGCAAAGAGATGTCACCTCACGGGATGCAATGATTCTTGAAACAAGATGTTAGTTTTCAGTTATCATAGACGAGGCAGTTAGGGATTGTATAGAGTTAGTTTTTCCACGGGTTCTTGGAGGCATTAGACAGGTTTAGGGATGCGGGCTTGGTTCATCACGGAAGGGGGGACTGTTTTGGAAAAGAAAATCCATCAGAATGAGAGAGGGAAGAGGTATGGGTAGCTGAAAGGAGAACAGACAGTGAGGAAGAGGCCGGTAATGACGAGAAACAGCTGGACAGCGGTTGGAAGCTCATGATTGGGACTAGTACAGTCCCTCTACAATGGTTGAAGCCTCCTTTAGACATTGAGGAAGGAGTTTTGTCAGTTGGAAGATCAAATCCTCCATTTTAGTCCTGTAATTGAAAACCTCCACAAAAGGATACTGGGCGTTTACTTCTGTGTAAAGTAATTAAACCAATGTTAACTTCTGTTTAGAAGGTATATCACGTATACAACTGTTACAATTGATTCTGTTTGAGGCCGATAAGAGCCAAGTATGGAGTGTAATGTGTCCTCCACGTAACCATGCTGGACTGTCCACAGCTTAATCTGTGTTTGACTGTATCTCATGTCAATTGTAGTCTAAGGCCAAATTAAAGCTGTGATCATTAGAATACAAAAAGACATTCTAGGCTTGATTCTGCTGACTGTCCCGAGGGAGACAGTGAATTGGAGCACAGTAAACTGAGATTTGGTTTTGTTTGGAAAGCCACGGTCACCCTTTTGGTATCTAACTTTTTGTATTTTGCCTCCCAAGACAGCAAACTATTATATTTCCTTTGTTGGTATAACCTCTGCCATCAGAAACAGAGCATTGGGTCAGTGAGTTGGATTGTTCTATATCAGATTGCTATCCAGAGTGTGCCATCATTTGGTAGCAGAGCCTCGTATGAGAGAGAGTTGCTATCATTTTGATATCAGAGCCTCAAAGTTCTGGGAAGAGGAAGTTGAGAGCCTAAAAGGTCTAGGTAAGGAAGTTAGTTATGTTCATAGATTCTTGAAGAGATATGTCTATGGAAGATTGACAGGTTAACGTGAAGAACCTGGATACCAAAAGACTGGGCAACAGGAAAAGAAGAGAAGCCCTAGGTGAGGTATCAAGAAGACAAGAAAATAAGAGGATGCAACAGGTATGTGAAAAAGGCAGAAAAATGCAACAGGATGCTAAGAAAGAAAGCCTAAAGACGAAAGGCAATATGAAAACGAATATGAAGAAACAAAATGTAGAGTATGATAGAGAAATGGCAGAGTTGAGAAGAGATTTGGAGAGATGTAAGTTATTGGTGAAGCAGTGGCTTGAGGAGAGACGCCAAGAATATGGTTGGTGTTGGCCAATGAAAAAAAAGTTGAAGTGACCTGTGAAGTTGATTGTTAAGAAAAGGAAAGGGCAGAATATGGCTGTCTTGAAAAGAGAAGATGAAAGGGATTTGGATAGCAGAGAGTTGCCAAGTGAGCAACATGCACTGGTAGAGGTGAAGGAAGTTCTCATTGTGGAGAACATGCGGAAAGATAGGAAAAAATGGGGAAGAGGAAGAAGTGCAGGAAGAGGCACTCGAAGAAGAAAGTAAGAAAAAGAGGAGAATGTCCACGAAGGAGGCATTCGTGGAGACATTTTGGTCTCTTGTTTTTTTTACTAATGTTGCATTTGAGCATGTGTATGTAGGTATGAGGAGTTTTATAAGGAAGGTCAAGAACGAGACTTTGAAGTTGAGAAGAATAAAGGAGAGTAGAGCACCCATGGACAGTAATGAAGGTGCAAGGAAGCAAAGACAAATTGCAGCAGTCTGCCAAGAAGATATAAAGATACAGTTTGCAGTAGTTTATGAAGAAGGTATCCATGGACAATTTGCAGCAATCCATCAAGAAAAGGTACATTGTAAAATATTTGAAAATGAAGATAAGAATGATGTTGAAGTTTTCCAGTATGATAAAGAAGCTTTTGAAGATGCGCTAGAATTGCATGATGCGTTGGAAAATGTTACAGTAGATGAAGGAAAGGAAACCCACGAAGGGGGAGAGTTAACAAACAAAGAAGTCAAGGATGATGTAAAATTAGGGCAGCAGAGCATTACACGGGTATATGGAGGTAAAAATGTTGATTTTAAGCATGTAGGTGAAGAATGAAGAAATGCAAGCTAATAAGGAAAAGAGGAAATTGGAAGGTTCAAATATTGTCAAGGATCATGGATACAAGGTGCCAAGTTGGCAAAAGAAATCAGTTGTTCAGGGGTAGCATACAAGGTATAAGAAAGAGATTGCATATGATGAAAATATGAAAGTTATGAAAGAGTTCAAGAAGAAACAAAAAAATTGGCAAAAGAGGAAGTATAAAGAAGATGTTTTAAGGCAGCAATCAAGCCATAGATTATGGAAAACAAGTGCAGCAATAAACAAACAACAGCCCACCGATATGAGGAACAAAGTGTGGAAGGTGAAGTGTAGGATAGTAGAAAATAAAAATGATGTTACAAGACATGGTGAAGAGGAAGACAAGAAAAGAGAAGCAGTTGATATGACAGTAGCATTTGAAGAAGAGAAAAAGAAAAGGCAGATTGAGACAAGTACAAGAGCAGTTTGGAAGAAGCTTGAGGAGAACAAGATCCAGAGGAACGGTAAGCAAACTGGTTTAGATGATTGCAATAATGATGGTTTTGAATCTTTGTATGAAATTGTTGAAGGGGAGAGTTTGAATGAAGAAGTTGATAAGGCTATTGAACCCAATAGTGACTATGATGTGTGCGAATATGAGATGGAGTTTTGGAGACTTGTAGATGGGAAAAGCATGAGGAGTAGATAAAAGAAGAAAAAGGAAAATAAACAAAAGCAGATTAGAAAACTCAGCATGTATAGGTATGAGCATGGATTGTATCCAAAGAAGGAGTTGACAAATGGAAAGCAAGAGTGGGCACCAAGAGCATGGCATGATGAAGGCCTGATAGGAGACAAGGTCAAAGAAGGTGCAGCAGACAATGGCGAAACAAATGTTGAAGCAGCAGTGGCTGAAAAAGATGAAAGCAAAGAGGTACCTGATGAAGAAGTTGAAGAGATGAAATATGAAGGAAGTGCAGCCAGTAATGACAGTGAGAAAGATTTGTGGGATCAATTTTTAGCAATAGAAAAACAATGGACAGAGAAGCTTGTTGATGGAGATATGGGGATAAATGGGACAGCGAAGGATACAAAGATAAAGTTTGCAGCAATTGATAAAGGAATTAATACAGCCCTATAGGAAAATAGAAATTTGTTAAATATTGTTGCTATGTTGCATGATGGAAACTTTGGGCAAGAGAATAGAGTGATGTACACAAATTTGAGTAAAGATATTGTGTGTGATTTGTTGTTAAGAGAATGTAGAGAAAAGCTGAATGCTACAGGAGAGAAAACGATGAAAGTAAAATATGGGCAAATACGTGCAGATTTCTATGCAGATGTGGATGATTTGGATGTCATTGAAGGAAAGCTAAATAAGTGTGAAGAAGAGATTATGGAAATCTTTAATTTCCATACAATCGTTTGTATCGATGAATGGGAAAGAAATCCTTGGAGGAGATTGGAAAGTGACGATTGTAAATCCATGAGTATGAAGGAAGAAAGTGAACAACAATGTTGGAGAAACATGATGATCATTCCAGAACGATGTTGGAAGAAGCGGAAGAAAATGTTGGAAGAAGCGGAAAGAAAAGAACAACGAGGAATAATTCTAATAATGATCCCATGTGTAGGAGCACATGCTTTGTTTTGTCTCTTGGGGAGCCTGACGCAAGAGCTTTTAAATTTTGGTTTGCGTTTCATTTGTTGTTTTGTTTAATGTCTAGCAAAGAGATATCACCTCACGGGATGCAATTATTCTTGAAACAAGATGTTAGTTTTCAGTTATCATAAACGAGGCAGTTAGGGATTGTATAGAGTTAGTTTTTCCATGGTTCTTGGAGGCGTTAGACAGGTTTAGGGATGCGGGCTCGGTTCATCACGGAAGGGGGGACTGTTTTGGAAAAGAAAATCCATCGGAATGAGAGAGGGAAGAGGTATGGGTAGCTGAAAGGAGAACAGACAGTGAGGAAGAGGCTGGTAATGACGAGAAACAGCTGGACAGCGGTTGGAAGCTCGTGACTGGGACTAGTACAGTCCCTCTACAATGGTTGAAGCCTCCTTTAGACATCGAGGAAGGAGGTTTGTCAATTGGAAGATCAAATCCTCCCTTTTAGTCCTGTAATTGAAAACCTCCACGAAAGGATACTGGGCGTTTACTTCTGTGTAAAGTAATTAAACCAATGTTAACTTCTATTTAGAAGGTATATTACGTATACAACTGTTACAATTGATTCTGTTTGAGGCCGGTAAGAGCCAAGTATGGAGTGTAATGTGTCCTCCACGCAACCATGCTGGACTGTCCACAGCTTAATCTGTGTTTGACTATATCTCATGTCAATTGTAGTCTAAGGCCAATTTAAATTTGTGATCATTAGAATACAAAAAGACATTCTACGCTTGATTCTGCTGACTGTCCAGAGGGAGACAGTGAATTGGAGCACAGTAAACTGAGATTTGGTTTTGTTTGGAAAGCCACGGTCACCCTTTTGGTATCCAACTTTTTGTATTTTGCCTCCCAAGATAGCAAACTATTATATTTCCTTTATTTGTATAACCTCTGCCATCAGAAACAGAACATTGGGTCAGTGAGTTGGATTGTTCTATATCAGATTGCTATCCAGAGTGTGCCATCATTTTGGTAGTAGAGCATCGTATGAGAGAGAGTTGCTATCAAAGTTCTATAAAATAATGAAATAGATTGTCTTCTTGAAAATATTCAGGAATAACTGGCAACACTTAACGCACATAGTTCCTTGATTTGTTTTTATTTCTATTGATTTAAAGCATAAATAAAAGACAAATTTCTTATTTTTAGAATTTCCAAGGACGCCATTTTCTAACCCCTAGTTCTGGTACATGAATGTTTAGTTACTTAGCCAAAATTTTAACTACTTAACCATACATGCTTCCCAATTCCATTTCTACTGCCTTTCACTTGATGGTACACAAAGTGTCCAAGGTAGTAAACTATATCATTTGGAAAGTAGAAGTCAGGGATTGGCATACCAGCTTACATGTGGTGTCTTAGCAAACTCTAAACATAACTCACAACTTTGATCATGTCAGCCTTGTGTCCACAATTGTCAAGAACATTGGTGTTGTGACTGAAGAACGACTCAAACAATCAACTACTAGGTTAGCACTTCCATATTTGTGCTTGATATTCAGGTCGAATATTGCAATATGCAGACCATTTCTGATGGTGCTTATTCTATGATTTGTTGTGTCAGCATAAATAACAAATTCTTAAGAACAAAGCATATGACTTTTTCCCAAGAATGTATTGTTGTTTTTTGCATACCTGAAAATGGCACACAACTCCTCATAATATGTTGGCTACTTTCTAAGTCAATGATTGTCTCACACTTGTAGGCAATGGGTTCCCTTTGTTGAGAGTGGATTGCACCAAGTATATAGTCTAGAGCATCGGTTTCAATTTCAAATGGTGGTTGTAGGTCTGGCAAAAAAACAATATACATCGAACGTAGTCAACGTTTTAATTCTTCAAATGCCTTCTATTGAGAATCCAACCAAGTTAAGATTGCCTTACCATCACCTTTAGTTGTCTTTTAGAGGCTATGCAACATGAGAAAGAGACAAATGTAAGACTCCTATAGAAGATCGATAGATCCAAAAAGTTGTGAAGCTCTATGATGGTAGTCAGCATAACCCACCCGCCTCTTACCTTGTCCTAATTGTTCTATGATTGGGTTAAAGGTTATAGTGAGACGATTCTGATATGATGTAACTGCAGGATAGATATGTAACTTGCTAAATTACACATACTTTGGTCGATATATGTTTCTTCGGCTATGGTCTCCATTGTCAGATTTGATGCCTTGCTTGAGTGTGCAGGATATACATGCAAGTGTGGATTGGAATATGCTTGGACTCAACTGTATTCCAGCCTCACTATTTTTATTATATGTGATCTTGCCTGTGCTCATTGAGTTTAGCACTGGGATTAACTATTACGCATCAGTATATTTGAATCATGTTTGTTACATAGTTTTCAATTAAAGGTAGATTCTGATATTATCTCGTTGGTTATTCTGTATTGGACATGTATGCCTAATGGTTTCCTTGAGTGTGTAGGTGCAGGTTTTCCCCAACAGTGACTACTTGGAGACAATCGGTTTGGGTAAATGTGTTATGTTATCTTCGCCGTCTCACTCGAAGTTGAGCTACGAGATGTGCCTTTTGTGACCTTGTGAGCCTGAATCCGAATTGGTTGATTTTGGATTTTTCAAGTCATGTGGAAACCGGTAATTGTATCTGTGTGTTTGCCTGGCTCTAATGATTCATTTTATTTAATTATTTTCCATAAAATTGCCCAAGTTCCATGATTAAATTTATTTAATCAATTTCCGTATGTTTATTATGTGTTGGCAAAGTGAATTTTATGCTTGTAATTGTTTTAAATTGTGATTTTATGTTTCCGCAATGTTTTTTAATGTCATTGTGTAAAATAAGGTAATATATATGCTTTAGTCAGGAAATTGTGTCAGTATGTTATGCCACAAATGTATAATTTTCGTATGTTGGATTCAATGCCTATTTTCAAAGGGAAAAATTAGAATAGGCATGCATACAAAAGTCAATTTAAATAAAAATAAATTGTATTATTATAATGGGAGAAAAGAAAGAAGGGAATTTGGAATAAAATATGAAAAGGAGCCCATTCTAGGTGTGCATCTTTGGTGTAACTTTTGGGGGAGGATGGTTGGTTTGGCATGGGAGTTTTGTTGCAGAATGTTGTGCCTGTTATTGGCCTCCTCCATCGTGCTGGGCATGGAAACAACATCTCCTAATTGGGTAATTTGGGTTGTGGTGATTTGAATGCCTGCACTCTCCCTCCCTTCATGCCTTCTCTTGATTTCTTTTCCCTCCCTTGCTGCTGGCATGAGGATTTTCCCAGAGTTGTTCTCATGGCTTGGATGTGGTGAGAAAAGTTGTTGCGTTAGAAGGGAGTTTAATCCATGGCATGCTACCTCTTCTCTTTGTGGTGTGTTCAGTTGAAGGTAAGGGTCTTACCTTCACCCTCCTTTGTATGAATTTTTCCCTCTTTTGCATTTTGTGTAATGATCTGCCCTGTTTGTAATTTTTTTTTTTTTTTTTGTTTATTATGTGTTATTTTTATTATTTTTGTGGTCTTCCAGAACTAGACAGAAGCTGCAGAAGGGGTTTTTGTGTTTGCATGTAATGTTTTTGAACATAACAATGAAATATATGACATGCAATGAAAACCCAGAAAAACTATGATAGATATGAGCAAAAGAACACAGACCCAGTTCATAAAATCACTCAAAAGTAATTATAGTAACATACCCATTTGCATTTCATCAAGTTACAAAACTGTCATGTATGAACCAGCTAGGGTTTGTTACAGAAAATAGCTCCAAACACAACAACCTTCAAAGATTTTCTCATACAAATGATATAGATCTGTTCCAAGACCTCCAACTCCTCTCACACATGGAGAAAAGGCCCCAAAATGGCAGCGAAACACTTCTAGAAGCCCACACTCAGTTGTTGACGATGATGTACAGCATGGTAGAGGCTGCTACAGCAATAAAAACTGCTAGGGAAACTTATGATTTGATATGCTCATTCAATCTGCATCATCTAATATGCAAACCCCTCCAAATCGATACTAATGTTGTTCACAGAATGCTATCAGGTCTGCAAATGGTACAGCCTAGCTGAGGTAGTACGACCAGTATGGAAGGTTGGAAACTCACACCAGACACCCTTAAATTCGTAGCTAAAGCTTGCAATATGTTCTTCAGACCTCCTCCATAATTATCATAATAATAAACTTGAGATATGTCTTTGTAAGCACAAAAATCACGCACAGCCTCCACGAGGACCCCTATGATGATTCAAATCCTTATCACATACATGTAAGCGTGAAATAATGTCCTTTAAGCAGCAAGCCTCTTGATGATGTGTCCTCTTTTCTTGTCTTGTGTTGTTTCCTCTTTGTCGATTTCTCTCTCCCCGTTTGCGACGCTTTTTGACACTTGTTCCGACACTTGTCAACTTGCATTTTCTAAGCTTTCGACCTTGCTCCTAAGCCTTGTGAGTGTCTTGTAGGTGAGTTTTCACTTTTCCCCTTTGTTTTTCGTCTAGTGCACCTCCTAGAAGCCTTCTAGAGGTCTCTCTTTCCATCTCCCACTTTCGGTTTTCAGTTCTGTCCAACCAATCCAAATCTTGCTCTATTATTTCCAAATCTCCCCCGGGAGATCCTACAAACACAAGTGGAGATTTGGATTCTTGCACATGACTGACCTGTTTCTGAAGGCAGAACCCCTCCATTTCTTCTCTTCTTGCATCTCCCAACCTGATTTTCTGCATCTGACCCAGTCCAGCCCGGATCTTACCCTAGCGACCCATGGTCGCCCAAGGGCGACCCTACTGGCAAAAGGGGCGACCCTGCCATTTTTACAGCTGTGGAAAAACTCGAGTTTCTCACTCGTTTTTGCTCCGTTTTCGCCCGTTTTTCTTCCAGTTTGCATGTTTTTTATGCCTAATATAGAGTTAACTATTTCATGCACCCACAGATGCATAATTAGCTCTATTTGATCTCAAATTAACTCTTCAATCAATCTCATGCATTCCCTCACCTCCATTTCCTCTCCAGTGATAAGCTATAATTGAATTATCACTCTCTAATCAGCTGAGTTCACTGGGTAATCAACCTTGTTAACTCCCCAATCATCCATGTTAACTCATCAATCAAATGAGTTAACTCTTCAATCAATTCCTTCTTCTAAACCTATAAATACCCCCCTCCCTCAAGCACAAAGGGAGGCAAATTCATTGTGCACACAGCTCTTGCTAGTTTTTGCTCTCCAACTTAGCATTCTAATGCTCTCACAGGACAAAGGTGCCTTTTGCTTTATTTGTTCAACCAAGCAACGCTACGCTACTTCATTCTATGCTATTGTGCTCAATCCAAGCCCTCATTGAGCTCATACAAGCTTCATCAAAGCTTCTTTCTGCTTCTTTGTGTCATTTTGTTGTCAAGAGGATCACCAGCTGCCACAAAAGGATTCGAGGTTGCCAAATTACAAGGATTACTGAGGGTAGTGGAGTCAACAAATCTTCATTTCTTCCAGGTTCCTTCATTGTTTTTGTTCAATTCATAGTAATTAGAGAAACAAATTTGCTCTTGGGAACAGTAAAACATTGTTTTTTCCTTGATAGTTAGATCTTGCATGTTAGATTAATCGCTTTCATATTTCTAGATCTAGATTGATAGAAGAAGCATTTTCCCTTTTCTTTAGATTAGATTACATTAAAATCATCGAAAACCCAAAAAAACATAGGTTAACTTTGCATTGAAAAAGTCATATAGGATTGCATACATATTTTCTTTTTCATAGATTAGAAGCACTTTTATTTCCAAAATACTCTTAACAAGTACCAAAAAAAAGTTTTGCATATCATTTAGCTTGCATGCATATAGAAACCCTAGAATAGACAAAATTGCAAACCCTCGATTCCATCACGAGGTAACCACAGTCAAACATTCCAATCAAACCCTCAATTCTATCACGAGGTAAACACAAAGTCAAAATGAAAGTCAAACCCTAGGTCAACTAAACCCTAGGTCAAAACCCTAGATCTGGTTAAAGTTAGTAATCACACATTTACCTCTATCCTGATTCACGAATGTGCTTAGGAGTGAGAGGAGAGTGGGTGAGGGCTATCCGTGACGAGATCAAAGAGTTACATCCACAGTAAGAAACGTTTGTTCTACCACAAGAAGACCCATTTGTCCTCTTGTTGTTAGAAGAAACTAGACAATTACAACTACAACGAGAATTCCTTCGAGATATTAAAATAGCAGAAGCCATCAACGAAAACAATTGCTTACCCACACAGAGGTGGAATCTAAGGAATCCAAACAGAAGAAGAGAAACTAGTGACCCTTCGGGTCATAGGGTTATCTCAACTACAACAGCAATTGAACGAAACATACAACTAAACACACAACAACAAAGGCCACAGAACTTGTCGACCCCTCTCCGCGAAGTCTAGCTCTCCAACGAGCCAGACCCCCGTCGTGTCTCGCCTCCTCTCGACTGGCTACTTCCACGTGAGTGAGAGTGACGTGGCGGATTGCCCTGTGGCAAGGAGAGAAAGGTCCGTGTGCGTGCTGAAATCCAACCCGATAGCCCCAGGCAACCGGAGTCACGATTTTGAGCATACAGTCTTCGAAATCCCTTCCACGACAAACCTGCATTCAACCATTGAAGCACAAATGCAAACACTGAGTGTATTTACCTCTTTGAGCACCCTGGGATGATCTTTCACACCCGAGGAATGTTGTTACTGATGGAAGTTTTCGTTCCCAACAGCCATGGTTTCGAATTTCTCCAAAACCCTCAAAACTCTTTGCAGAGCCTAAAGCCAAAGCAAATGAATAATCAAAAAACCTACCAAATGCATTGCTTTTTCCCCTTTTTATAATTCCACTAAGGGGGTCGATTCACCTTTTTGGAGGTAATATTTAATTAAGTCACTCTTAAATAATCCCAAGGTGAGCGCTCCAACAATATGCCTAAAGTGATTTTATTAATATTTCATTTTTTACACTTGACCATTATAACCCAAAGTCCAATATTAAATAAACATTAATAATTTACGGACTTTAAAACGGAGGCCCAAATGATCTCGGAATTCAGTAATCTTTAGACCGTTGGAAAGGTCTCTCCAAGACACTTCATCTCCAACACTGAAAATCCCGAAATGGACAGAAACCCTAATTTGCCAAAAATAGTAAGTCCAGGCCTAAGCAATCAAATCCACCTCAGAAAGTGCCAAACTAAAGATCACACGGAAACCATGCCAACATCCACTCAAATACCGACAAACCCATCCAAGTCAACGCCAACAGTGGTTGCCTAACCAAGCTAGTTAGTCTACGGGAACTCAATAATAGACTAACTCTCCATCTATCTGCATGGGCTAAAAAAGGGACATTACAGTCCGCCCTTCCCAAAATTGCTTGTTCTCAAGCAATGCCAATACGGCCTCCAATCAACAGACTGATCCAAACTAGAATCAAGAATGATCCCAGGGTCCCAAGTCAACCTAGGAGATCTATGGTACTATCTACTAAAGACACTATCCTGCAAGGTACCAATATAAATGACCTAAAAACCTTCTATAAGAAGAGCAATCAAATACTGCATGAACCCAATCAACTCCTCAGGGAATTGCTCTTCGGAAAGATCCAACTGTAACACCATAAGAATACGCTCAAAGAGAGTCAGCATCAACTCTCTCATTCCCAACAACTGCTGAACTACAAACCCAAGTGATCCCTGGGTTCCGAGTCAATCTCTGGAAAAAACCACCACACTGTCACTACACCACTCTGCTATAAACTATAAACCCGTCGTGCCACAACAACACTCTCCTCTTCTGGGACTCCCAGAAGTAATCATCTCCAAACCCCAAACTGGAACACCAGTAAGGGATGAAACCTATACTATGAGACATCTCTTGCTGGGGCATCCTAGTAAAGTACATGACTGCCATCCATGTATCAAACATGATCTTGGGCAACAGGAAGAATAGTCTGCTCAACCCAAAAACCAAACTCCCCCAAAGAAGAAATGGACCAATCACTGTCAGAACTCTGAAATCTGCTAACCAGGGAATGCCTCTACTGTCATCAGTCGTACCCATATCATCGACACTTAATCTCCAAGTGTCAAAAGGAAGGTTCCGAACAAATCAACACACCCAAACCACTACAATCAATAAGGCATCATCTGAAAATATGCACACTATCCTCATAAAGTATCTATAGTCCCTGTCACTTACTAGGGTGGAAGCAATAAATAGAGGAACTGTGTCCGAAATGACTCCCATAGCCATCTGCCCTAAAGCATGCCAAAGCTCAAAACTAATCTTCTCACAAAAGAATAGCACCATAACCAACGTGGAAATGTAAGGGCAGCAGTAACCATTCTGAAAATCCTAGTGAAAACATAGGAGAGATGAGTATGGAAGTAGTTATAGTCATCCTCTATGATCAAACCATTTCTATCAACCAACTCCACCCACTAGATACTCCACTGTTGATCTAAAAAGACAAACCAACACAGCTGCGGGTCAAGAGCTTAAGTCGTGTGTGCTGATCGGAAAGTGGACAGTGGTGCTAACACTCACTATTACAACCCCAAGAGCCTCTGAAAGATGAATCATAGCATGCAAAAACGCGCTGTCCTGAATCCATATTGAGAGTAAACTATCAAAGTTTACATCACAATCCTCATAAGATGAACTCTCTGAGTTAGGAAGGTCTGAAGTAAACTATAACGACTGCTGTTCAAAATTGAAATCGGTGAAGTACAATATGAATTTAGTGCTCTACACAAAGGACAACAGCAGTACCAATGAATTTCCCAAGTATAAGCATGCATGAAAAGCATTGTATTGCACCAAAATAACTCAAAAGTGGCTTAGAAACACCTCCAAGCAATCTCCAACTAAAAACTATTACTTCCCTGACAAAGAAGAAAGTGCCAACTCCCATAAATGAGAGCAAACCAAAAAATGAAGTGACTGTCCTGCAACCAATCAGCAATCTCCAAACTGAAATTCTAATTCATTCTTTGCCAAGTCACATTCCCAAGAGTGATCATTCGTTCAATGCTCCAATCCTCACTTAAAATATTTCTCCAATCCACCTGTAGATGAAGCAATGGAATCACATAGTGGCTGGTAAGGAAAAGAACAACACCTTTTAAGTCTAAAATTTTGATCCTTATCACTCCAAAGGTCGCTCTTATGACTCCCAATAATCTTTGTCAATTCTTGTTGAGAATCCCAAGCATAGATACCCAACCAAGAATAATCTCCAAGGATTGATACATCCCATGAAGGGAATGCATCTCCAACTACATATGAAAAGCATGCAATACTACTCATCAACTCAGTTAAGGTATGAAATGTCACACTTGTTGGCCAACTCCAAAACTCAATACCGAACCTCATGCAAGAATGAAGCAACTCATAATGAATACCAACAAGGAAATGATTTTCAACTAAAATGATCAATTTGCATACCCAAGTTATGTAATGTCCCCATTTGGCGTTTAGCCAAGTTTGTGACCAATAACCTATTCCCTTGAGCTTTTGTAGGCTATCTGGGTTGGTTAGGGAGCTCTGTTTGTTTTGAAGAGCACAGGTTCAATTAATTGTGATGTTTTGCCTTGTCATTGAGCTCAATGGATGTTCCGGTTTACAGAGATACTTTCAAATGTTTGATAGGGTTCACAAATTGCTCTCCAAGATTCTTGGAGGAGCCATCTATTTTTGGAAAGTCACCCGGAAGGCATCGTTTCACATCCCAAACCTTACAAAGCATATTGGTTCAGTTTATTTGGCAGTTGGATGAAGTTTGGGATTTTTCGCAAAAAGTGATATTTAATGAGTTATTTTAATTATTAGTTTCACTTAAGCTCCTAAGGGTGAAAATAATTAAAAGGCAATTAAGTGTTTTAAATGTTACACTTAAAAAGGGGACCTCACACATGATATATTATTATTATTTCAAAAAAGGTCTTTTTGAGAGAAGAAATATGAAGAGTTAAAAGGAAATTAATATTATATTCCTCTCAAAAAGTTATTAAAAAGGGATGAGAGCTCATTTGAAGGGTTATGCTTTTGGATTTTGATATTGTTTCTCTGTTGGATTGAACCTGAGTGTTCTTCCTATCCTTCTTGAGGACGAAAACCCTCTTGGAGAAGATCAGTTTCGGTGGTGAAAGATCCACCCTAGCTGGTAATGGTGGAATCATACATGTGATGAATGGAAAAGATTGGGACAATTTCATATAGAGATTGTTTTTGTGTTGAACATTGGTGTCTTTGATTTTGCAGTGTTTGGTTTGTGTTTAAAGAGATTTCATTACCAGGTTGTTTTTACAAAGAGCTGCAGAATGAAGTTTTGAGGTTTTATACAGAAAAATCTATGTGCTAATTTGATGGATGTGCTAATTTGATGGATGTTTTGAAAAGTTAGAACTCAGGGTTTAATGAAGATTATTTGAACATATTATTGATAAGTCTTTGCAGTGAATATTGTGTTGCATTTAAGATGCTTTGGGTAGAGGTCGTACTTCCTTATGAGAGTCCGTACTGCACATATTCCAAGATTAAGGAGGCGTTGAATATTTATGGAGCCAAACACAAATTATTTATGGCCATTCATCTTTGATGGAGGCATTTAATATGTTCTAAAGAAGTTCATGACATTTAAAAAACAAATCGTAATTTTCTTATGTTGTACTTGCTAGCCGTATGGATGGGAAGGGCTCGTAGGAATTTGATAAAGGAGGCAGCTTTCATACTTTGTGATATTTGAAGTTTGCTTTTGTAAAATTATGTGGTGGGGCCACGTTAAATCTGAAGAATGGTTGTCTAAACTTTTTGAAGTTGTTTTTTATCCCATCCCACTTTCTATAGTGCCGTACCATTTCATTTGGTATGTGAGTTTTTAAAATAAAAAAATATAGTGCTGTTCCCTTTCTTGGTGAATATAATTCAGATTTATTTGGTTGTGTTTTTTGGTTTCATTCCACTCATCTTGGTGGAACCAACCCTTGTCAATGAAATCATTAAATGTGATTGAGGGAGGAATTTGTGGTTTTGTAAAAAAAAGGAATTACTTCTTGTTATTGTCTTATGTGGGTGTGGTGGGAGCCACTAAGCATTAACCTTTGAGGGGCTTGGATCTATTATTATTATATGTGGGTTTTTGGTAATTCTGAGGTGATATTGAAACTCTTCAAGGCTGATTTCAAGGGCTATCCCTGTTTAATTTCTGGCCTGTACCAAACCATTCTTAAGTCTGATTTCTTTAATTCTGGGTTTATAAGTCTGGTTGTCAGAGCAGAACTCAGTCAGTGGCAGAAAATATAAGTCTGAGACCTGAAATATCAGTATTCCAGTGATCTGATTTTCATTGGCTGAATCTTCATTAGCAAAAATATTATGCTTTCAGTTGATCTTCAATGAGAAGGATTGGTGAGTATTAGAAACACTTGTATAATCTGCATATTCAAGCATGATTAGAAGGTCTGATTTAAAAATTGTAGCTTATTTAGTATTTGCTTTCTTTTACAAGTTGCAATTATCACTTTGTAACCCCTGGATGGTTTACCGCCAATATGGAGGAAATATATATAGTTTATCATCTTGTTCAATCACCCACTAAATAAGTGGAGCAGCCCCATTGGATAAATGGATGCCTGCTGAAAAACAGATGCCTGCTATTTAGCGGATGATTGTATTAGTTTATTTGCAAAGCTTTGATTTGTAAGCCAAAGCACTGTATGCTCTCACCTCGCATATCTTGGGAACTTGGTGATCAGAAAGTGTAGAGGTAATCTATTAGTTGCATCATTGTGCTAACTCTGCTGTGATCATTTGTATAGGTTTGAAAAAAATTTGGGGTAGCATATTACAAGTTACCTTCCAATTCCTCGTGTAGCAAGGAATGATGATGCCTCCGCGTGTCATATCATCCCAAATGCCAACTTCATCTGTCCCCTCATTTGCACATTTCATATTCGGTGGTCTCCCAGGAGGGTACCCAAACTCCTCATAAAGTGAACCTGAATCAAAACCAAGCTGAGTACCACACTCCAACTCAAGTTCTGAATCTTCTCCCGGATCCCATACCTTGTTATTTTTTCCAATTGCAATACTACAACCGGAAATAGCTCCATCATCCAACTCAGAGTGGATTGTCATAAGTCATATCAACACCCATCTCAAATAATGGGTCATCAACAATCACCACAAATTTATTCTTGCAATCATATTCATGCAAAGAAAATGAACTGCTACTATGATGAATACTAAAATCAGAACCTTCATACATGTCATCAATGACTCCAAGGCTGTCCCAAATCACCTGTGCCTCTTCCTTATCATCTTCAACAGTGAGCGGTGGATCCAAATCAACGTCACTAGGACTCTACTCATGATCAGCTACACGCAATGTGAAATCAGATTTGTTTTCATGATAAAAAACAATACCATCCATACCATCCTCCATGCATAGTTGTGGGAATGAAGATAGAACAGCACTACAGGGACAAGGGAATTCATCCCAAACAAGACCTTTGTCATACTTTGGTGCCAACACCCCTGAATCCCAAGTGCTAAAAGGCTGATTGCTCTGTTCAGACAGAATATACTGCTCATGAACGGTTGCCTCTGTTAATAAATCACTCTCCAACTCCCTAGTACTGTCATCGACATAATCATTCCTCTCCATAGGTGTGGTTTGAAAGTCAAACCAACAACCACCTATGTCATCATCACTGAAATAAGATAAGGAATCATTATTGTTAGTTGTTTTGAAAACCTCGTCCTCTTTGCCTTCAACAAGCCCATCATCTGAAGGTATATCAATGATCTCAACTATCCCAACACTTTCACTAGTGTTATCAGCTTCATTGGGAAGCTCTAAATGTGTATCTAAGGTTGCAGTTTTGTTACTTCCATTGCACACATCTTCATTATTAGTAGCTGCATGCATAATCATAGAATCGTCTTGAAGCTCTGTAACATATTCCTCATGCTCTAAGACAAGCTCTCTGTTGCCTCTGTTGGGCGTATGCCTCATCCTAACATCCATATAGTCACGTTGAAAATCAGGTCCTGCATCTAACCAATCCTGTTGGAATTGATCTTGCATTTCAAGTAGTGTAAGTTCATTCCCTGCTAGTGGTTCAACTCTGGGTGGGAAAACCGGCATAAGAGGTCTCGCTACTACTGCCCGTCGATACGAGTCTTCTACCCTGTGTGGATTTTGACCATTCCTCTGGTCCTCATCACCCCTGTTATTGACTGCTATTAAAGTAATCGCATCAGCCAACTGAGCCATGCAATGATTTGTTTGTTCCTGACTTCTAACCAAGGCATCCAAAAGAAGTGTTGTACGGTCTAGTTCAGGGTCTCTATTACCTCTGTCACCCATATTTCTTGAGTGCGCTGATTGTTGTTCCTCTGTATCAGAAGGCCAATGTTCCCAAAGTTCTTCCCTTTTTTCTTTGTCACTGATGCTTATAGAAATTCATTAACCCACTGGATGGCTGGATGGCAGGAAAAATTGTGCTCTAATACCACTGTAATGATCTGCCCTATTTGTAATTTTTTTGTTTATTATGTGTTATTTTTATTATTTTTGTCGTCTTTCAGAACTACACAGAAGTTGCAGAAGGGGTTTTTGTGTTTGCATGTAATGTTTTTGCACATAACAATGAAATATGACATGCAATGAAAACCCAGAAAAACTATGATAGATATGAGCAAAAGAACACAGACCCAGTTCATAAAATCACTCAAAAGTAATTACAGTAACATACCCATTTGCATTTCATCAAGTTGCAAAACTGTCATATATGAACCAGCTAGGGTTTGTCATAGAAAATAGCTCCAAACACAACCTTCAAAGATTTTCTCATACAAATGATATAGACCTGTTCCAAGACCTCCAACCCCTCTCACACATGGAGGAAAGGCCCCAAAATGGCAGTGAATCACTTCTAGAAGCCCACACTCAGTTGTTGATGATGATATACAACCTGGTAGA
Source organism: Cunninghamia lanceolata (assembly GCA_027924645.1). Classification (NCBI taxonomy): domain Eukaryota; kingdom Viridiplantae; phylum Streptophyta; class Pinopsida; order Cupressales; family Cupressaceae; genus Cunninghamia; species Cunninghamia lanceolata. Next base: position 5,265,804 of record BSBN01000123.1, read on the forward strand.
GGCTGCTACAACAATAAAAACTGCTAGGGAAACTTCTGATTTGATATGCTCATTCAATCTGCATCATCTAATATGCAAACCCCTCCAAATCGACCACGAAGGAAGATACTAATGATGTTCACAGAATGCTATCAGATCTACAAATGGTACGGCCTAGCTGAGGTAGTACGGCCAGTATGGAAGGCTAAAAACTCACACCAAACACCCTTAAATTCATAGCTAAAGCCTGCAATATGTTCTTCAAACCTCCATAATTATCATAGTAATAAACTTGAGATATGTCTTTGAAATCCCTTCCGCGACAAACCTGCATTCAACCATTGAAACACAAATGCAAACACTGAGTGTTTTTGCCTCTTTGAGCACCCTGGGATGATCTTTCACACCTGAGTAATGCTGTTACTGATGGAAGTTTTCGTTCCCAACAGCCATGGTTTCGAATTTCTCCAAAACCCTCAAACTCTTTGCAGAGCCCAAAGCCAAAGCAAATGAATAATCAAAAAACCTACCAAATGCATTGCTTTTTCCCCTTTTTATAATTCCACTAAAGGGGTCAATTCACCTTTTTGGAGGTAATATTTAATTCACTTTTAAATAATCCCAAGGTGAGCGCTCCAACAATATGACTAAAGTGATTTTATTAATATTTCATTTTCGACACTTAAACCATTATAACCCAAAGTCCAATATTAAATAAACATTAATAATTTACGGACTTTAAAACGGAGGCCCAAATGATCTCGAAATTCAATGATCTATAGACCATTGGAAAGGTCTCGCCAAGACGCTTCATCTCCAACACTAAAAATCCCGAAACGGACAGAAACCCTAATTTGCCAAAAATAGTAAGTCCGAGCCTAAGCAATCAAATCCACCTCAGAAAGTGCCAAACTGAAGATCACACCGAAACCATGCCAACATCCACTCAAATACTGGCAAACCCATCCAAGTCAACACCAACAATGGTTACCTAACCAGGTTGGTTAGTCTACAGGAACTCAATAATAGACTAACTCTCCATCTATCTGCATGGGCTAAAAAAGGGACATTACATTTGGCCATACCCATGATAGTTAGAGCATATGGCAGCTTTCCATGGAGTTTATTGCTTGAGAGGAATCACTAGTTTAATTGCATTAGGGCTGTCCCTTGTTTATGGTTAGGGCTATCCCTTGTTTATGGTTACTTGAGTTTCTTGGAAATTTTGAATTAGCGCCGTAATGCTACCAAAATTTCCATGAAATATGTTTGTGAACTGAAAACTATGCTATTGCAGCCCTGGGATTTAAAAGGGTATGCTTGGATTATCGACCTTTGATGTTTGAAATTTTGGTGATATTGTATTGAAACCTTATGCTTGCAAAAAGGGCTTGCTTGTGCTTTGAATACGAAAATGGAGGGCATGTGTGTGCCTTGTGTAGACCTCGTTTCTGTGTCATGCACCTTTGTGTGTCTTCGGTCATGGGTCCATGCATTGGTTGATGATTGCATATCCCTTATTTATGCCTTGCTCAGAAGGATTTAATGAAGTGGGTGTGACTAACATGTGTATGTAGCGGTTGAGGAATGTATATCCTCTCAGGTACACCTTGCTTGGTTAATCCTTTCTTCCTTCTTTGTGCATTGTATTGCATAATGAATGTGTGAATGTGATTTCATGGTTCTTTTGATTGGTGTGTCATGTCTACCTTGCTTGCGGTCACCTCATGGGTGATATGTTGATACCCCTTGTGTATGCATTGACGGTGTTGTTAAAATCCACGTGCATGTTTACTTGCCAATCTATGTGTTTGATGGATCTAGTAGGTGTATGCATGGGTGGTGTTGATAGGACCTCATGTGTACATGCTTGGTGACCCGTGTATTGATATGATTAACATTTGTATGTTTTGATTGGAGGCTGATCCTCTATTTGGCATGTGCTTGGGAACCTAAGTATGTGGTGTAGATAATATGTGCATGTTCAACCCTCTCTCCTTCTGTACCTTGAATAGCACATCCTATGGGAGCTTGTGATCTCTTTGCTTATGCGTGATTGGTGTGCTTTTCCCAGTTTCACATGTATATGTTTCTTGCTCCTTGTGTGAGATTTCAGGTGCTTGCTCAATGGTGTTGGATGTTCTCCTCGTGTGTATTTACTCAATGTTATATTGTGATAACATATTTAGCATGTGTATGCATTGTATGGTAGATGTTATTCCTCTTGTATGCTTGATGAGTCCTTGTGTGTGTTGTGGTGTTGCATGCTTGTCCAACCCTGTGTGTAGTTGTGAGTGTGAATCGGTTGTCTCCTAGTTTAGAGGGGTGGGCTTGAGGGTTCCACGTAGTCGGGTGGGGCTGAACCACTATTGAGCAAGCTCGTCGGTTCTTGGAGCAGCTTGGAGAGCATGTAGGGAATTCGTCATCCATCGTTTGATATTATACTCTTTTCTTGCTTCGTAGAAAATGTATCAATTCGGCACCTTGTTGTCCTTAATTGTAAAATGTATAAGATGGTAATGGACAGTTATGTATCGTGTTAATTTCCACCTGTGGAGGTGATGCTAGCTTTCTAATATTCATTATGGTGCAATCGATCCTAAAGTCAGATTTTGTATGGCTGTTATAATGGTCTTTATCATAGAAGTAGATATCTTTAAAATATCCCAATATATTCCGATATATCTTTTCTTGGCAGGGTTCACAACATATTCTTGAAAATATTGCGAGTTTTTCAAAATATCTTTGACTGTGACTTTGACCAAAATTTTCACCAATATATTGCAAAATTATTGGTGATATATTACTAATAATATGACAATAAATTAGTTTTTTTTTCTATATAAGCATCAAACCTGCAATTTTTTTATCATTCTTCTCTGGAACTTTTATAAACAGGTTATACACCTTGAATGGTGTAAAGATTTCCAAGTGCCATTATTGTATAGTAGTTATATCTATTGCAAGGGGCAACAACAATTATTGTTGTTCAAAAATGAATGTAGTTATCTACAGTTGCGAAGACACTTGGTATAATCTGTTTTGAAAATCTTGTGAATAGGGAACATGACTATTGTTATTGTGATTAGTGATTATCATTGTTGTCTTTGACAACAGCAAACATTGTTATCATTATTTATGATTCGTGAGCAGAGTCATTTCTAGACAAAACTGTCAAATGATTATGCTATCCTTTTACTTGTCACTATTACTGCATCAAACATGTTAGTGCTGTTGTTGACTTGTCATTTCTACTTATCAATGGATATTGTTGTCATTACTTCATTTGTAAACATGGTTGTATTATTGAGGTCATTGTTTGGAAATTCTCATTGTTACATGCCCCCAAACCCCCGCAAGGGGCGCTACCCCCAAACCCCCGCAAGGAGCGCTACCCCCAAACCCCCACTCTAGTTTTAAAAAGCAAAAAATAAAAATTATTTTGGGTCATGTTAGATGGATAAGCAACATTATTTTATTATTTCAACTTTTTCCCAATTAAATGCCATGTAATTGAATTACATCTATACTTCTGGTTTGTTGAGTCAATCCCTATCCTAAGTAATGCTCCTATGGGTGTAGTAGCATTTGTAGACTTGTCTGAGATACAAGCGCATGACTCCACATAGAGCTAGCAATGCTCGGCTGAGTGGTACAAGCTCCTTTCTACCATAGTCCATAACTCCATATTGTAATTTTTGTTTTTGATGCCATGGATATCATAATCCACGAGTTTTGTACACTTAAAACACTTAACAATACTTGTATATTTAAAAAGGTTGTTTCCTTCAACTAAAATCCGCTTTTATACTCATGTGATTGATGTATACTTATGTTTGTGATCAAAGTAGCTTCTATTTAATTAGTTTATAATGTCTTTAAAGTTTATTTATTAAAAGGTGCATGAAACAAGTTTTAAATCCTTAAAAATCTCTATGTTTCATGGTTTTTTCAATTTGTCGAGTCTTTGCCAAGTCTTGGCCAAGTCCGAATCCAGGTCAAAAATCAGCTTGCTAAGTCTGAATCATGTAACACCTAATATATATATATATGATTTTTATATGTATTTTGTACGAACGTACCTAGCCTCCCTCCAAAATTTTCCGTACCGATGTACTGTACCCATGTACCCATACTCGTACCCAATTCTAATTTGGTAACTTCAAGTTTATCCATGGACCATAACAAGTATATATATGATTTTTATATTTTTTTGTATGAACACACCTAGCCCCCCTCCAAAAATTTGCCGTACCGGTGTACCTATGTACCTGTACCCAATTTCGATTCAGTAACTTAAAGTTTATCTGTGGACCATCACAAGAGAAGATGTTTCAACAATATATTTTATGTCTTAAGACAACTATGGTCTCAATTTAAAAAATAATTTAAATTGAAGAATGTTAAATATGCAATCCCTTGATTCAACAACATAGAAAGTAATTTTTCCAGCATGATCTCCACTAGCCATTAATAGAATTTAACACTCAAACAAGCATATACCTGGATATAATTTCACTCACATCAGCCAATTTAAAAGAAAATTAGAGTTAATACAAACTTGTCCATGTGTCCTACCTTCGAATATCTTCAATTGCTTGCTTTCGTCGTCGTATTTGTAACTGCAAAATGTGAATCAAAGTGGCTCTTGCCTAAACAGAACCAGCAAATTTTAGATTACTAAAAAATATAGATGTGCATACATTGCATGGCATATACACCATATATGTCAGTTTTTGACATGTTGACCAATATTTGTATGCAGCATAGTTATCAAGATTCCTTTTATCATATTTCGTCAGTATCAGCATATTAAAGATCAACCTAGCTAGCAAAAAAAATTCACAATAAACACTAACACAGTGTACATCACCTGATGAGGTCGCAAAGAGTTGAGAAGATGATACATATTCTTGAAAATTAAACCTATGTCCTCCACTCTACGTGCATATTGAGATGGCCTCTCAACTAATACATCAGCAAGCTCCAAAACTTGAAGCAACAATTCCCTGTTTAGTGCCTTCAACTCTTTTTTAAAATCTGCATAACAAGATCAAAACAATGAAATAAAGAATTTATATTGCATTAGGAACTATTCAATATCCACTCCATTCAATGTAGTAGCAAGTGAACTATTACCCAGTCTACAAGACCATATAACTAATTCAGTTATAATATCATGGTACTGATAAGGAAATTTCTCAAAGCATGCCAGAAATCATTAACTGCAAAATAAAGGCATTATTTGATTTTATTTACAAACAGCCTAAATTTTATTTTAGATTTTTTTTTTTGGTAATATCATTATTATTCATGAGTACCATTATTCTTCATTACGCATGTCAGATGCTAGGCAGTCCAATATGGAGAGGGTCTCAGCAACTGAAGATGATTCTGAACACAGTAAAATGGCCAGGGGTTCACCAAACAACAACGAACATTATGTGAATGAAGTAGGGCAGACGTCACTATTTTCCTTAAAAGATTTTCATAACACCCCAATTATAATTGTAACAGCAATGAGGAGAATACTAATATTATCATTGATTGTATTAGGTTGATAAATAATACCATAAATAATTATACAAATATTCAAGTACTCCCCAATTATGTTAATGCTAACATCAAGGATAATTTGACTGTAGAAGACAATGATTGTAAAGTTTAAACCAAAGCTGATTATTTATGATAGCACGAACATGGTCAATTATAATAGATTTGGATGGAATGGGACAGATGATGTTATCAACCTATTGTTTGTGGCACTTGAAACTCCTCTTACCTTGCTATTTAGAGGCCTTGGTTTTGCCATTGCTCCATGGAGCATTCCATATGGAAAATTGATAACCAACATAGAAATCACCGATATAAATGGATTGCCAGACCGCTTCGACAAGAAAATAAGACAAGATTATTTGGATGCACTGCAAAAGGCTAAACCACCCAGAAGCAACCCCTCTAAGGAAAAGCAAATAGCATTAAAGAAAATTAAAACATGAACATAATTGTGCTCAAAAGAGGATAAGATAATGCAAGAGTGATTCTAATCACAACGGATTGCATTGCCCCTATTATGTATAGAATTTACAAATGTAATGCCCTAAAATGCTAAAGACAAAATGCAACCAACAAATTTTTAACAATTATAACACTAATCAGTGACGCAATGCATGCACACACACAAGTGTAGTCGTCACGCACAACTACCCTCACAAACATGCAACATGTGCGGAAGAAACGTGTAGGTAATGCACAAGAAGAGAGGCGACACCATCTCAACCTAGGAAGGGTGGCTCACTTCTCAATGCATCCCTCATACAATGGATAACTACTCAGGGGGAGCACTCATGTGTCCACCTAACTGCCAAATAAAACAAAGTAGGTGAGATGTGTTCTTAACCTCAAGCAATGTATAGGCTATGATGCCTAACACCACATTCTACAAAGCATGAAATAAGGATAAAAGCGTGAATAAATGACTCATTCATCTTTAACCAATATTTATAAACTAAAGATGTAGACTCAGTAAGAAGAACAAATAACTTTTCTCTTTTCAAACAAGGAATAAGATAAAAGATTTATATTTCTCAATTAAATGATCATTCATTTCATTAACTCAAAACAAAAGTTTAAGAAAGATAAATCATAGCATGATACTCATAATGATAGTTCAATTTTTCTTTCCATAAGCATAGATATTAACAAAGGAGAGAGAGATGCCCAATAACAATCATTTTCATTATCCAATTTCTTAAGCATAATTAATGGGTTCCTTCCTACTCATAGGAGAATACAACATATCAAAAGTGAGATAGAGAAAGATGTGTAGAATACAACCCATGCACAGAAGATAGCTCATTCCATAGTTGGAAAACTCGACTCGCCAAAAAACTTGCCAAGCCCAAAATTGACAAGTCAAAAAAAACTCGTCGAAAACTCGGCAAAAAACTTAGGAACTTAAAAAGTTGCTTAAATTTCATTAGAAACACATTTTTTTTGCAAAATTCAATGACAAGATGAATCCAATGAGTCCATAAATGAGTACAAAAGTGTTTTCTATTAAATTTGATTGACTTTAATGCAAATTGATTACAAAATCGCATTCTCATGCGAAATCCTGATGGCTGAAAGCTTGATAGTCTGATACAAATTGCAATAGATAGCCGAAAATGAAAATAGTAAAACTAGAAGTAAATACTAAATACAACATTTTACACCTTCCTCTTCCCTAATTTAGTCAAAGCTAGGGAAGAGGTAGATGCTCTAGCCCTGCGAGTGCGCGGTGCTGGTGGTTCCTCGGTTGGCATGGAAGGCTGTGGTTGAGGCTTGACCACCATCCTGGAAATATCTGGCTCTGACAATGACTCCTCCTCATCCTCATGAATGTCCTCCAACCCTACATCTCCTGTTGCACCCATATCCTCCATTGCCTGTCTCTTGAAATCAAGAATCTTGTCCGCGGTAAACAATGGAGGCTGCTCATCCCGCCCTGTCCAATCACTATAAGGATCTATCTCATCCAAATCAATAGGATCTAGTGATTTGTCCTCTACTCTTTTTGTGTGCAACCAAAGGTTGTATTGCACAAAGACAAGGTCATTGAGGCGCCTTTGAGCTAATTTGTTCCTCTTCTTCATCTGAATGGCTTCAAACAAGCTCCAATTCCACTCACAACTGGATGCACTACAAAGCTCCTATTTTCCATGCCTCATAATTGCAAAATCATGTCAAATTCCACAACATTTTACTAAGGGGTCCTTGTTCTTTCACCCTGATGCATGTTCCTGAAACCCTAAATTTGGCTGTTTGAAACCCTGAAAAATTCGTTAAGTCTGAAATCTGATGAATCCTCCAAAATCTAGAATTTGCATGTTAAATCCCATGGATCCGGAACCTATCTCAAACTTCCTGACAGTATATTTCAAGTTTGGACAAACTTATACTTTAAATATATTTTTAAATATACTCACCCTGTTATACATGTTATCAAAATATATGCCCAATATATTATTGAATGAATGAATACTTACAAGAAAGAGCGAATGCTCTTATAAAGAGATTACAATATCTAATAATAGACTAACAGCTGGTACAAAGCAAAAAGCTAGAGATAAGCTAGAAACTATCTAAACAAAGATTGACCATTATAGAAACAAGCTAACTTAGCTTAATACCCTCCATTAATGGTCAATTGGTCAACTACACCAAGAAGCCCTCTAAATTTGACAAACTTATTCAGGCTCAGAGACTTGGTGTGGATATCAGCAGTCTGATCCTCTATAGGAACATACTGCAAAGCAACAAATCCGTCTTCAACAAGCTGGCAAATGAAGTGACAATGAAGATCAACATGTTTTGTCTGTTCATGGAAGACATGATTTTTGGCAAGTTTTAGCACCCCTTGATTGTCACAATACAAGGGTGAAGACCTAGCTGGAGACATGTTCATGTCTGAAAGCATTCGTCGAAGCCAAACTGCTTCACATGCTGCTTTAACAGCTCCCCTATATTCAGCTTTTGTCGAGGAGAGAGCCACTGCCTGCTGCTTCTTGCTAGTCCATGTGGTTGCACCTGTGCCCAAGCTGAAAACATATCCACAGGTAGACTTCCTGTCATCAACAGAACCTGCCCAATCTGAGTCTAAAACCAATCAACTGAGGGTCTTTGCACCGGCCATACAAAATGCCAAAGTTAGAAGTGCCTTGCACATATCTCAACACACGCTTTGCTGCAACCCAATGTTCAGCTTTAGGAGCTGTCATGAAGCGGGAGATGTAGCTGACTACAAAACTAAGATCAAGTCTAGTGTAAGTAAAATAGATGAGACTACCCTCTAACTGCCTGAATTGGGATTCATTCTCTATAGGAGAGTCTGAATTAGCTGAAAGTTTCAGCCCTTTTTCCATAGGTGTAGAAGCAGGTTTGTAGTCTGTCATCTGGAATTTGTCCAACAAACCTCTTGCATACTTTGACTAAGAGATGAAGATCCGGTCAGGGTGCTGCCAAACCTCAATACCTAGGAAATAATGTAGGAGTCCCAAGTCGGTCATGTCAAGTGTATGACTAAGATCTTGTTTGATCTTTTGAATCAACTGCTCGAAGCTGCCAGTAATAATCAGATCATCGACATAGATAACGATGTAAAGACTATCATCAGCATATTGTTGAACATACAGATTGGAATCCGAAGGGCTCCGCTGAAAACCATGATCTATGAGGTACTTATCAATCTTTATGTACCATGCTCATGGAGCCTGTTTGAGGCCATAGCGAGCTTTCACCAGTTTGCAAACCTGGTGTTCTTTGCCCGCAACCTTGAAGCCAGGAGGTTGCATCATGTAAACTTCTTCCTGCAAATCACCATTGAGAAAGGCACTCTTGATGTCCATTTGATGGACTTTCCACCCAAACTGTGCTACCATAGAAAGGACAAGCCGAATGGTACTCATCTTGGTTGTGGGGGCAAAGGTCTCCTCATAGTCAATGCCCTCTTTTTGTGAGAACCCTTTGGCAATCAACCGAGCGTTATACTTATCGAGGGTTCCGTCAGCTTTGTACTTGATTTTGTACACCCATTTGTAGCCAATGGGCTTCTTCCCAGGTGGAAGATTAGAAAGGACCCAAGTATTGTTCTTCAGAAGGCTATGATCCTTAGTTTCCATAGCCTATTCCCACTCAGGTATGCCTTTAGCCTCTGAATATGTTTGAGGCTCCAAGATGCTGTGAAGGTTGGCCATAAGAGCAAAATTGACAGTATTCTGCTACTTGCTCTTCTTCCGAGCAGATCTACCCTCGATGAGTTCGCTATCATGAAGATCAATTGTTTTGGCCCACCATTTAGGCCGGAGAGTAGATGTACCAATATCTGAAACAGATGCAACAACATCACTTGGTGTGGCTAGAACAAGAACAGGAGGATCCAGAATATCTTGAGGCAGGGCGAGTGGTGGAACAACAGGCCAAGTTGGTGGCACAACTGCAGAATCCCTCCCATCAGGTGGGGCTAGGGGAAGGTGAACACCCACATCTGAAGCCTTTAAATGCTGGTCCTCAGGGATAACAGAAGGAGTAGACAGAAGATAGGGTCCAATAGTCTCATCAACCACTACATCACGACTAAATATGAGACGATCAGTGTCTACATCAATCAGTCTGTATGCTTTATGATTTTCACTATAACTAGTGAACATAAGTTTCTAGCTTTTGGAGTCCAGCTTGGTGCGCTTGGCATCTGGAATCCAAACATGAGCAGTAGAACCAACAGCTTTTAGATGGTTGACCCGAGGTTTACGTCTAGACCAAGCTTCTTCAGGAGTCACGTTCTTGACGGCATAGGTAGGAGACTGGTTCAGAAGATAGACAGCAGTGTAGACTGCTTCAGCCTAGAATTTCTTAGGAACATGTTTGTGCTCCAACATAGAACGTGACATCTCTGTAATGGTGCGATTTCAACACTCCACAACCTCATTTTGTTGAGGGGTGTAAGGTGTGGTAAGCTAGCGTTTGATGCCATGTGCAGTACAGAAACGAGAGAAGGCAGAAGAACAAAACTCTCCCCCATTATCAAACCTAAAAGTTATTATTGGACAATCGGACTCTTTTTCAACTAAGGCCTTGAACTGCTGAAATGTACAAAACACATCTGATTTGTTTTTCAAAAAATACACCCACATCTTTCTGTTGAAATCATCAACAAATAGCAGGAAGTATTTGCATCCAGTAATAGGAGTGTTCATTGGTCCACATACATCAGCGTGAACAAACTACAAAACCTTGGATGCTCTCCATTTATCACCATCTGGAAATGGAGTCCGATGCTGCTTACCAGCCTGACAAGCATCACATACGCCATGAATCTGAGTCTGAATCTCTGAAAGACCACCAACCAAACCCTCCCAAGCTAGCTGAGAGAGATAGTGCATGTTCAGGTGTCCATAATGTTGATGCCAGAGTTTGCTGATGGATGTACTCTTGGCTTCCATGGCGTGTTCTTGAGAATCACCAGAATCAATGAGTCGATATAGACCATGATCCTCAAATCCTTGGGCAACGGTGATGCATGTCTCACAATCCACGATGCTGCAGGTGTGCATGCTGAAGACAACATCCAGATGTGGTGAGTGCCTCATTATCTAACTAACGGAAAGAAGGTTCATCTCCATACTAGGAATGAAGTATACATCGAGAAATATTAAATTTCTCTCCAAACTGAATATGTACTTTGCCTTTTCCGATAACAGTATACTCTTTGCCTCCGCCAAAGATGACAGAATCTTTGAAAGACGTGTACTCCGTGAACCAGTCTCGCCGATGTGTGAAATGCCAGGAGGCACCTGAATCAATGTACTAGGCAGAAGATTTGTCATGCTCTGTAGGTTGCTTGGCCATAAAGGCATAGTCCGCAGATTCCTTCTGCTCAGAGTGCGTGATAAAAAACTCCGGGGTAGTGCTTTTCGAGGCACAAAAAACAAGATATCGAAAAATGGACAAAAACCAGATGGCAAAAATCTCAAGATACGAAAACTAACTCAACAACCCGAACATAGATTCCGAGATCAAAAGAAAAAATTGTTGCATGTCTGCTGTGGGAATCATGATTTTTATAAAATTGTCCAGAAATACTAATGATAAGACCTCTAACTCAGAAAACAACTACAGCTGCCATGAAAACGCCCAGAAATTATGCTACACCCCCACGAACTTATACGACCATGGAGGAAAAAAATGCAAATCAGAATGTTGAAGGCGCTGATTGAAACTAATCAGAAGCACTGGCGCCAAAAAAACTTAGTAAATAGAACGCTTTGCAGAAAAAGGCAGAGGAATTCGTGGATGAGAATTGGACAGTCCGTTTCCCCAAAAGAGAGCACCGAAAAGGATTAGAACGTGGGTAGAAGTCACGATGAGGTTGCAAAAGTCGCTGAAGAAGATTTCTTTGCTAGAGAAATTTCACAGAAATGACAATGCCTTCAAATCCGCGTATTCAGAGAGAATCGCGAGCAATAGACCTGCGAACACGACCCGCCAATATAGAAATCGCGACAACAGAGAAAATGATGATCACAAAACCCTAGATCACGACACCGACCACAGGGGAGAGTTGGAGAGTTGCGACCTCAAAAAACGCCTCCATGCTAGCAATCGCAATCCATCAAAGAAGATATCAGAAAAATCCGCCGAAAATAAAAAGAAACTAGAAGCCGTTTCAGGAATGACGCTGTACGGATTAATTAGGGCAAAAAAATACAAAAATCGCTTCCCTGGGCTCTGATACCATGTTATCAGAATATATGCCCAATATATTATTGAATGAATGAATACTTACAAGAAAGAGCGAATGCTCTTATAAAGAGATTACAATATCTAATAATAGACTAACAGCTGGTACAAAGCTAAAAGCTAGAGATAAGCTAGAAACTATCTAAACAAAGATTGACCATTATAGAAACAAGCTAACTTAGCTTAATAATGCAAACACACGGCGAGTTTTTTGCTCGGACTCACCGAGTTTTGGCAAGTACTTAGCAGAGACTCGGCGAGGTTTTGGCCGAGACTCAACACAAAAACTCGGCGAGTTTTTGATAGAGACTCGGCACAAAAACTCAGCGAGTTTAAGTCATAAAGACTCGCTGACGAAAAAAACTCGCGGGTTTTTCAAGACTCGTTGAAAACTCGGCGAGTCTGCCAACTATGGCTCATTCTTCCTTCTTAACAAGTATGAATAACAAGAAAGAACTAGAGAGAGTGTGTGTGTGAACACTAACACATACGACATAACCTATCTCTTTCACAATTAAGTAATTTTCCTTAATTCAATATCAACTCAAACACAAGAGGATATAAGGATGACACCCCACTAGTATGGACGCTGCCGCAATTTTCAGTATGCCACTGCACTGTTATAGACGTACCACAATTTTCAGTATGGCACCACACTATTAGGGATTCTACCACAACCTCCCAAAACTCACAGAAAACATGGATTTTCATTCTGATTTTTCTCAACAGTTTCTTTAACATGTTAATCTAGGGTATGAGATTAATAACAGAGTTATGTAACAATTCTACAGTAATAAAGAGTGACTGAAAGAAGCAAATTACTCGACGATGATCAATCTAAAGCAAAACTAAGATCTAATCACAAGAACTTCACCAAAATCTTAATGTGGACATAACTTTTGTTCTACAATGAATTGAAACATGATATAGATCTCATTACAACACAAAATTCACCCAACCATACACTAAATTCCCACAATATAATCACTTGAACCATAGTAGCAAAAACTGTTATCAGGAATAAAGCAGCAAACCAAAAGATAAAAAATTTTGAATCGGGGAAAAATCTGGTTAGGGTTAGGGATAGGGTTTTCAAAAAAGAAAAACTGTGCAGCTGGCAAAAATTGCAAAAAACTAGAGTTAGAGATAGGGTTTTCGAAAAATCATGAAGAAAGGCTAAAATCGGTCAAACCCACCAAATATTGGTCAATCTCACAATTTATTGCATTCTGCACAATTTATTGGCATTTTTTTTGTTATTAGTAAGCTGAAAATTGTCAAAAAATCATTTTGGATGCAAACCATGATTTCTGCCTGTACAAAAAATGACCTGCGACACGATTCATGATCAATCACAATTACTCGCAATTTTTGGCTGCTTTATGCTTCTATGACTTCCCATCTCAAATAGATGTAAATAAAATGATCAACATTTAATAAATAAGGGGCAAAATGATGGATCTACCCTAGATTTTATGCATGTTCAAAACACATATGTCAACAAATCTAATAATAAGGAAAATTTCCATAAACATTCATTTTACCAATTTCTCAAAATTGAAATACATGAGATAAAGTACAATTCTCTTTCTCAAGGGAATCTCTACACATAATACTCTTTCTTCCAAAACAAAATATTTACAAGTTTCCTTCCATATTAAAACTGCATAAATCAATCTTTCTCACAACTTTGAAACATACAAGTGATAATCTTTTACAACTTGGTACATCCATTCCCCAACATAGGAGAGAAATCTTCAAGCCTCAAGGCATCCATTTGAGCTTCAAGCTCCAAGAATCAACACAGACCAACAGAAGAATAGCTACCTCCCGACCGTTTGGAACTCTCAAGCCGAACCCATTTACTAAGGAGAGTGTAAACATGGATTTACAACAGACAAAACACAAGCAACACAATCTTGGCAACATTGAAATACATATGAAGATACGAGTTTGCTCAAAATAAATATTGAATCACTCTTGATTCCCTTAAAAAGAGATATAGTTGTAGACAAGACCAAGGGGTGCCTTTTACGAAGGATCTCCATATCCATTAGAAAGATCAAGGAGTATCCACTAAAGATATCAAAAAATAAGTATCACATCCTCTAAAGCATAGTTGATGTGGACAACATCATAATGGAAAACACAGATCATATAATCATCTCTAATCATCATATAAGAGTCAAAAGTCATATAATCACATACATATAAAAGTGCCATCAAGGATCAATACAACACCATATGAAAATCTATGTATAATGAGTACAGTAAGGGTCTCAAAACAAATGGCTCTTACAATGGAGCAACAAAGATACATAAACTGGGAGTCCCCCTCAGTTCCATCATGGACACTATAGACTGATCTACCTACCACCAAGCTAGATACCTAGCTAATGAGTTGGAACCATTCATGGGTAATATCTCATCGTTTATCAAAAATCCAGCCACTTCCATAAATAAACTTTTCGACCTTAAACTTGAAAAAACAGACTTACTGGTCAGCTTTGAAGTAGTTTTACTTTTTACTGAGATTCCTTTGGAAAAAGCGGTTGAAGTTGTCAAAGAGGTTACAGATATTGAGACTACTAGGTTAGTTGAGTTTTTCTTACAATCCACTTATTTATATTCTCAGGGGAAATTTTTGAACAAATTAAAGGGTTAGCCATGGACTCACCTCTCTTCTTGATAGTGGCAAACTTTTCCTAGAAAACTTTGGAAAAAGAATTAGAATTCTCTCATCCGAAACCAAAATGGTGGTATTGCTTCATGAACAGCACTAATGTGAACTGCCCACATGGAACAGAGATACTTCATAGTTTCTAAAGACAATGTACAATCTTAGCACATCCAATCCTTGGAGAAGTTGATGAAAACCATGGTCTCCCCCTTGAATATCTTGATCACCCTCAAAGAAGTTGATACGTTATCCCAAAAGGCCTACAGAAAAAAAGACACACGGACATCCATCATAGCCAACTCTCACCGCCATCTATTACAAAAGCCACAGTGACGAACAATCTATTCAAAATAGCCCATTGAATCTCCAACCTTGGGCACTTTATGGAAGAAGAGTGACATTTCCACAAATCCCTACAGAAAAATAGTAATAGAGACTGGCAAATCGAGAGAGCAGCAAGAAAAGAAAGTAGGAGGACCCCTAGACTGGACAAGAAAAACATAGAAAAGAAAGCTTTCCTGTCTTACATTCAAGGTAATGCAGAGAAATTTGCTTGAATGTAGAGAAAGGGGGCATTAAAACTTGTTTCAAACCTTTCAAAACCCTTACAAATATCCTAAGAAATCCAAAGAGTAAGACTATGAGGAACCAATTCTAAGAAAAGGCATTTACATGTGGCACTCCATAAATTGGAGAAACAAGATGATCCTTCCAAACTAGAATCAAAAAACATGACAATGATATTCAGCAGGGTAAGGTTAAAAAATCTGCATTGGCTGAACATGAACAACATAGTAATCACACAATTCACATGTGAGACTAAAAGAGAGGAAGGACAGATGGAAATGAGAAGCCATTGAAATCTTGGACAAAGGTTTGGCCTTAGCCACAAAGTTCACTTCTAGTTTCTGGTCACACATCTATCATGAAGCCAACAAAGCAGCTGACCTCTTAGCTAAGAATGACCTATCTGAAACTGGTTCTCAACAAAATATTCTTCACTCTACACGGCAGTGACCAACCTTCACTCTACAATACGTTTCCTTGGTCATTTTCCAATTTCAGCAGCTTCTCATATGCCTATGTCCTCCCAGTTCTTCAAAATGTTTTTCCTTTGCAAATCAGGGATCACTGAATGTCAAATATGTTTCAATTATGGAGGCACTAGTTCATATTAGAAGAAGATAGCATGTTTGGTGTTTGGATGACATTAATGCTTGTGTGCTCCACACTTGGGATCTTTCCAAGTAATTTTGAGTGCCCTGGGTACTTAATCTTAGCATGAATCTGCCTACTGCCTTGAATTTTCCCACTTTTATGGGAGCTCCTTGCTAGTTTCATTGTTTGCTTTAGCATTTGTTTAATCTCTGGTATTAATACTCTTTCAGGGAATGGTTTTTTGCTCTAAATGGATGGCAATTATTGAATACCTTTAATGCCTCTGTTCTCCAATTTATACCTACAATCCTAGGGTACACTAGGATGGATTCACACCATTCCAGTAAGAAATTGCAATCAAATTTCAGATTGCATTTTAATAGTACCACCCACAGTCAATCTATTATCAATCTCTATCGCATTTTCATTTGGTACCTGGAGTCTCGAGTGGTGAATGATGTTCGAGTAGAAAACTCCAATGCTTGTTTAAAGTTTAAACCACAACTGTGTATATTTCAAACTGAAAAGGGTCTCTGGTGCAAGGAAGTGCCAGATTACTTTATTTTTCTCACAATCATTTGCATTTGGTTTCCCATTATGTTCATATGGATGCCATTCAAGGGGGTCTCCACCTACTCTCCCTTCAAACAATCTAAACCAACTTGTTGGTTTACCTTGTCGCTAATGCACATAACCTTTAACTTACATGATAGAACGTGAGGCCTAGCTGTAATTGCTCCCCAAGTCAAAGTTTGAATGTGCGAGCACTCCAGTCCATCAAATTTGTGGGGTTGGAGGTGTCTCATCTAATGGTGAGGGAACCATGAGAGGGAGAATTGGAAGAGTTGGTGGTGTTCATACGACTGCAATGTGGGCAGCAATCAGGGCAATACAGTTGGTGGGGCTCTTGTTCTTGGCACTAGTGCAAGCAATGGTGGAGCACATGGTGACATAAATGTCGATGACGAAGCAGGCACTTTTTCTAGATTCCAAACACTTTGGTCCCCTATTCTAGCTGTGATTTATGCTGTTTAGTGATCATCCTAGACCCATTTTTTCCTTTGTCTGCTTATTTATATTATTATATTATCAGATGGTAGAACTATGTTTTGGTCACAATACTAATAGATAGCTGGTAAGTAAGATGTTCGAAGGACAGTCTGTTTTGGGAGGGCATCTTGGTATAGTTAGGAAATTGACCATTAAGGGGGGATATTAAGATAATATCTAGTTTGTTAATGGTCAATCTAGTTGTCTCCTATTAGATAGGTTTTCTTTAGCTGTTTCCTATTAGATAGGCTTTATCTCTGTCTTTTATTCTGCTTTCTTAGCTGTAGCCTTTTACAGGCTGTCTGTCTATTTTTAGACTCTGTATTTCCTTTATATTGAGCATTCGCTCACTCATGTAAATATCTTATTCCATAATACATTATTCAGTTTTATAAATCATGTAACAATTCTTAGGGTTCAGAATCCTCCTCCTCAGCAAAAAGGTGAATAGCAGCTTCTCCAAGATCCTTGTAGTTAAAACTTTATTCTATGTGATCATGAGAGTAATAATAGATAAGAAACATGGTAAAAGCCAGAAGCTCGAGGGAAAACAAGGAATAATGTGTGGAAAAGGGTCAGAAATACTTCTTTTTCTGCAATTGATGCACGTGGACCTTCTCCAGCTAACAACTTCAAAGTATGAATCCTACTTTTATGTCGATGAACTAACTACTGATTTCCATCAAACCAGCTACTGCCAAAATCTAGCCTATTTTTAAATAGACGCACAAATCAAACCTCGATGGATTGACTTAGGCTCCTTTGTAAATTGATACAAGGATTAATCTATTAACAATATCAATATTTTAAAGAATCATGCTCTAAGATCAAAATATACCTTGGTTCTGAACCCTATCATTTTAACTTGAAGGACAACATATGAACAAGGACCTCCAGATTTTGTCCTATCAGTATCAAAAGAAAATAAAAAGGCAAAATTTGGCATAAAGAACAAGTATATTATTTTGCCGCCTCTAAAAAGTATGGAGGGTAGAGCTCATTATGCATGAAGAGATAAGATTATTTTAAATAAAGAGAGCAAAGGAAAATGGCATACCAGTGTTGGGTCCCTTAGGATATAATTGACGAACACCTTGCTCCTCCAAGCTCGGAAGAATATCATCAGTCTAACCATCAAATAATTCATCCAATTAAGTTCCAAAGAAGCATCTATGATTCATGCAAACAAACATACATTTAATATATCTATTTTTGAGTTTCGAAACTTAAGGTAAGAAGACATCAATTTCCATCAGTGTCAACAGAATGCAGTAAGTAGTGGCCCATAAGAAGCTTAAATTGAGAGAAAAATCAAGCTGACTATGCAGAGCAAAGATTATTGCTAATATACAGAAATTGGAACTTACAGTGTAAGTAGCTCCATATAACACATAAGAACCATTAACTGGTGGAGGTGGTGCTGGTGCTGAATCTGGATTATCTAAGTAGTCCTTGTAGAGCCTATAAAAAGGAGGTGGAGGGGGGTATGTTGAAGCAGCCATGTTATCTGTTTACAAAGAAGTCAATAAATATAAATCACAAAACAAAAATGAAAACAAATAAACTAGCAATGAAGGGCACCCTATATGTGATAAGTTTTCTTTATTACAAAATTAAATGGCTTACAAAATCTAACTATCCAGTGCATAGAATAAAAACATGCCACACAAAACCATTAATATGTGCACTATTCTTTGTATAGAATGTCATTAGTCTTGACTATAGCTTATCTCTATGAGTGCATAATTGATGCATATGTGTAAATGCATAAAATAATTTGCTACTTGGTCATGCTTGTGCATGTGTTATTGTTATGATCCTATATATGTTTGGGTTGTAAAGTAAGAGCAGTATAGGATTTATTGGGTGTTGGAAGAAAATGGTGGTTTATAACTTTATTCGATAACCACACTCCTAGTTATAGTGGGTGAGAATGCAATAACAACAAAGGATATGTTTAGCTTGTTTAAAATGCTTTGAATGGGTTAACTCTTGTGTTGCAGTGCTGTGACACATATTCGTTGGACCTAATCTGTTGATTCTGCAATTCCTAAGAGACGTGCTTGACCCAAATGGCGTGAATGTCATCCTATGTACAACCCAACTTGTAGAAATCATTGTAGATAATTTTTGCAACAATCTGGCAACAAAAGTTTGGGACTTCCCTACTTGTCACTTAATACGGACCATGGTTCTTTGCAGGGACAATAAAGAGAGTGGCTTAGACCAAATTGATCTTAATCAAGATTTTGGGGAGCCGCATAGGAGTGTGGATGAACCTTCCAACAAGATTTGAAAATCCATTGAAAAAAAAATTTTGATCACAATATCAGCAAAGCCCTGCAATCTTCCCACAAAGGCTCCAGGGGTGCTTTGGGGAATGTTATATCTGACAAGAGTGTGTCAGGTTTTGGAGGAGCGGCAATCAAGAAGTGGTGGCTAAGAGAGCAAAGACTCGAACAACACCCCATAGTCATAGCTACAGTTGTGGCCTTCTTTGTACTCATAGTAGTGGCAACACTAGAATGTGTATCCACTTGGGGAAGGACAATTCAGGGACTTCTAAAGAGCCAATTTCTAGAACTGTTTCTGACTCTGTTCTAGTGCCGGATGTTCATGGCGGCAAGTCTGGCACCCCTGGTCTCAAACTAGTTTAATCTTTTGCTTCAGCCTACAAGAAATTTTATGATTAAGCCTGATAAATCAGACTTTGAGTATTTGAGGCAGGCCGTGATTAGTGTTCTTATGCATGTGTCAGTTGCTAGTCAGTCTTTCTCTTTCTAAATGGCCAAGTTGTATATAGTATTTGGAATATGCAACTATAACTGTTGAACTGAAATGTGTAGAATGTGTGCAGGCGATAGAGTCAAACCTGAAGAAAGGGAACATAAATATGAGTATTAAAGCTGTTGGGAATACAGGGCTGCTACACTTTAAATTTCCTCCCCACCTCCCCAAAACCACACTAGTATCCCCCTCCTATGGGATGGATAAAACTGAACTTTGAGGATAAGCACAATCCAGGTTAGGTGGGTATAGGAGGAATCGATAGATCCTCCTTAGGCCAGTTTGTAACAACATTCATGCAGCGTCTGGGGGTACAAAGTAAAAATAGGGCTGAACTACTAGACTTGGAAGGGTGGTCCTCATAGCTAAAACAATAAATATACAACAGTTATTCATTGAAGGTGATTCAATGTTGACAATCAGGCAGATGTTAGCTATTACACAACAAAATCCTCCTAAACACAACTGACAAATGCAACCTATTCTAGCTCTCACAGCTCATCTTCTCCAAAATTTCAAAGAATTTAAGCTCCAGTATACATCTAGAATCACCAATAAAACTGCTGAAATCCTAGTGAATGAAGCAATCAAAAGCGAAGGCAAGGTGGTGGAGATCATGTTGTTCACTCAAATCTCCAATCTCCAACTAAATTCTCAAGCTATCCTCTATAAACAGAGCTACAAACAAGTAGATAATGAAATGCAGCACTAAGATCTTGACTTCATCCACCACACTCAAACAAGTACAAAGAAGGACAAATCCTACCTCCCGGTCATAAAAGTTCCCCCACAAAGGCATAACAACTGTTTTCTATACACTTAACTCTGAAAGGATGCAAAAGAGAACTCCACTACATTTTCATTATTGCTACCATAGATGTCCCCAAATGAGATCAGAATGGTGCTGTAAGAATGTAATGTCCCCAATTGGAAAAATACTAATTTTACCCTAAAATTCAAACCCCACAAGTTTAGGGTTAGGGTTTCTAATTCCTAGAACAAAATGGTTTGATAGGGTGCCCAAGAAACCCTCTACCTTAGGCCCAAGAGCGGGTGCTTCACCCCTCTTGGCCCCATGTGGCCTCTTGCCATCCATATGGGGTGGGGGACCTAGTGAGGAGTCCTATCACCGTTCCCCTTATCAAAATCCATTTTGCTTCTTCTTATGATTCTATTTATCACCATGATGGAGGAGGTTGAAGTGCAACTACAGTAGGGTGTCCGGAAATCACTCCTTCTAAGCCCAAGCGCAGCCTCATATGCCCCCTTGGCCCACATGTGGCAGGCCTCAGCCATCCACTATGGGGTGGGGTACTTAGAAGAGGATCCCAACGTCGTTTCCCCTCCTCGTAGATCTTCAATTCCTTCACCATGGCTGGTTACCACAGCCAGATAATAAATATTATTTTCTATCACATATCCCATTCTTACTTGAGGATCAGTAATATACTTGCTATGTCATATCAACAATAAATTATAATTTAGATTTATGCAGATGTGCAGATTGTTATTATTTTAAACATTGAATGCTTTTTAAAATATACAGATCATATACAAGATAACCTGTTTATCCTACAGATGGCCACATACTTACAATTATTACATGAAAAACATACCACTGTCTGATGTATTTGGCAGAGTCTGCTGGAATCTGTGATGGTATCGCTGCTGTCTAAAGAAGCCCCTGATGTTTTTCCCTTTGTAATCTGAATTCCTTCTTTCTTATTTCTCCATATCACCCTTTAAATCCAATGATATTCTTACAGATATACATAGGCTAATATATATATTTCTTTTTTATTCTTATTCCATATATTCCTTTCTCATCTGCGTATTAAAATCTCCATCTTATTCTCCTTATAATTCCTTGTGTTCCATGCCTGATTGATGCCCCTCAAGGCATATCTTCATTTGGTATTTATATTCCCTTCTTCATTGAAGAGACATACGTCATGGATCAACCACTGCCCTTAAGCCTATTCGCAGCCTCTATTTCCAAGTCGCACCTCTTAAATGATTTGAACATGGCTTTATTTAATCGCTGCATTTATTCTTATGTTAATCACCGCTGCTTATCATATCCCCGTTTCATATGCTTGGATTTTTAAATAGGAATTTCTACCTTTTTGGGATAATCGCTGCACTATGTCTATCAATTGCTTCACATTAGTTGTAGGCTGTAGCCTCCAAAACAAATCGCACTATTTTAATATTGCTTTGTTTTATTGGCATATATGAAAGATAGGGAACGCTACTCCATAAAGGGGAGTCGATTTATTAATTAATTCATATCAGCCTTAAAACATCGTTGTATTATATGATATTAATTATATATATGTTTATTATATTTAAATATTAATATAATATATTAAAATATTTTTATAATAACTATTTTATTTATTAAATATATATAATATATCGCAATTATCTCTACACCATCTTTTATCATGACGTTTAAATCTTTAATTTAAACAATGCGTTAACATCGGGACATCACAAAGAATTGTATACATACCAGACACTTCACATGGCTCGTAGTGTCAACCTCCCACTTCCATAACAAATTGAAGTGGCATATAAGACAAACGCTCACCAGCTCACCCAACTACATGAACACATCAGCAACTAAAGGTCCCTGATATGCCTCTTTTCCACGTCAGTTCCAGCACTTTTGATTGGGTTTATTTAATCTTAATTCCACATCATCCAATGGGCAAGGTTTGCATGCAAAACATACAATTTTATTCCCCTTAAACAGCAAAACACATTCACGATAGACAAGGGTCTCCAGCAAACCACAAAAAAGCTTTACACTCCATGCACGGCACTTTGTTTGTGCTCACCAGCTAGTGGCAACTTGGGACATGAACCTCTTAAAGGCTTTCATCATGTTCATTCTTACTAACAACATCAAGCTTTTGTGGTGATTTCAAAGCCCAATTATCAAATTCAATACACATTCAACTAAATGTCTGTATCTCAGCCCAAAGGGAAAATCATTTATCAATCCCTTATATCTTTTTGTCAATCATGTACTGCTTCAAGATTCAACCTGCAATCATCTAGTGGCTGCACAAAACACAAATTGAATGCTCCAACCATGGATTGTTGGGTTTCAATGGAGGGCTTTTGCAATGATTTGTTGATATTCCAAATCTGGAAAGAAATGAATACACATGACATTCCCTCCATGTCATTCATGTTTGGGACCTGACATCATCCAGATTCTGAGACTGTTTGGGAAATTACTTTCAGAAACTACTGCATATAACTGTCAAAATTTCTTGAGAGCATTCAGAGTTGATTCCACTCCCAAAGTTGTTAAATCAAAGCCAATATGTTTATCAGAAGAAGTCTCAGATTACTTGAAAGTTCTATAAATTGAATACAGAATCCCTTATTGCACTTATAAGAGTCTTGAGATCAATCATCACCCTTTAAGGACCTACAAGAAGCAGAGAAAAAGCACTAGAAGAATGACTGCTTGCAACAAGGATTCTGCTGTTCAAGACTCAGTCACTATTGTTTTAGATGATGAATCCAAGGGATATGAATACCCTGTCTGTAATGCTATAGGAGGCCAAAATGCACACCACACTGAACTCTTGGTCACAAAAGGTAAAAATCTTTTCATCTTTGCTCTTGCTTCTATACAATCAAGCCTTTTAACCAAATGAAGGACCCCTACCAAAGTCTTCTTTACTACCAAGCTTTTTTCAAAGCCCAGGACTCATTCAGCATTCTTCCTCCTCACCACATTAGATCTTAGTATTCCTTCTGCTTTAACATCTGAAAACATGCCCACTCCTCCACCCAACACCCCTTCGAGCTGGCAATCAACCCCGTCTAACCTACACAACAGAAAGCATAAATGCTGATCACAATGCTAAGCCATGCTTCTGCCCAAAGAAACATGGGCAAGTCCAAGTTATGAATCATTGCTTTAGCAGCCCCTATGATTGACCAATTCTTCCACTCTGCAACCCCATTTTGTTGTGCGTTGTACGAAACTATCAACTCCCTCTTTATCCCTACTTCATTGCAAAAACCTTCGAACTCCTTGGAGGTATACTCTCCCCCATTGTTCGATCTCAAGACCTTGATCTTCTTCCCTGTCTAGTTCTCAACAAGAGCTTTGAACTACTAAAACCTGCGAAAGACCTCATCCTTGGTCTTCAAGAAATAGATCCACACCTTGCAAGAGAAGTCATTAATGACAGAAACATAGTACATGCTTCCTACAACTAATCCCAATGACATCGGTCTACACACATCCAAATGCACTAAGTCTAAAATCCCTTTAGACCTATGCTCGCTGCTTGGGAAAGTAGCCTTGGCAAACTTGCCAAGTGTGCATCCTCTACAAACACCTTGATGTTCAATGCTGAACTTTGGAAGTCTTGTGACAATCTCCCTCAAATAGGCAATGTTGCATGATGCATATGCCCCATCCTCTTGTGCCATAACTCACACAAATTGTCACTGTTATGCACTAGAGTTGAAACCGGTCCACCCTGTAACCTATAAAGGTTGCCTTTTCTAACCCCTATAACTTGTGTTGTAACTGGGCTAGATCCCTTCGGTCTAATAAAAACTTGTGAATCCTTGAGTTCAACTACAAAGCCTTTTTCCTCCATCACCAAAACTGAAAGCAAGTTTTTCCTGGAACCAAGAGCAAGCAAAACATCATCAAACACCAAAGAGTTACCTGACTATAAACGAAAAGGAATTGTACCAACTCCTACTACTGGATACTTGGCATCATTACCAAGCTCAACCTGAACTCCAAAGTCGTGTTCTTCCAGTTTAGTAAAACATTGTCAAGCTGATGTCATATGCCTAGAGGCCCCACTGTCCACAAACCAAGCATCCTTTGAAATCGTGCTAGTAGAGAGACAAGAAACCATTGAGAAATATTTCTCAAAGTTGGCAGAAAACACATTCATCTAAGTCTATGTAGATGCTGCTACTTCCTTTTGCTGCTGCTTCCCTTGGTTTTTCTTCCTATCTGGACATTGTGATGCATAATGACCAAATTTATAACAAATGAAGCACTTGATTTTACTCAAATCCTTCTTCCTTGTCGCGAGGATGAATTCTCGTCCTTTCCCTTTCCCTTGTTGCTCCCTTTTCCTTTATTTCCCTTTCTCTGTCCAAAGAGAGTTGAAGTGTCGTCACCACCTTTCTTGCTAGCTTTTGACTCCATCCAAGTTTCCTCCTGCATAGAATCAACTCACAATCTCTCAAATGAAGGAAGCTTTTCCCTAGCACAAATGCCCTGAACAAAAGCATGCCATGAAAATGAGAACCCATTTAAAGCTAAGTTCACTAGCTCAGCATCTTCCACCTTTTCCCCAACTGCTGCAAGTTGGTTGCAAAGCTAAGTGACCTTCATCAAGTAACTGGTAACTGTATCCATACTCGACATCTCTATGGATCCAAGTATGTTTCTCAATATCATTTTCCTGTTAATGTTCTCACCCTAGAAAAGACTAACCAGAGCATCGAACATCTCCTTGGTTGTTTTCTTCTCTAACAAGTGAAGAATTAAATGATCCTTCACCGCATCCAGGATCATCCGCTTGACTTTAATTTCTTTCTTCTTGTGAACTGCCAAATCCTACAAATTTGTCGATCAAGCCACCTAATCCTTTAAGATATCCCAGAGATTATTTTCCTTCAAAAGCAAAGTCACCTTGACTCTCCAAGGTAGAAAATTTAATGTGCCATCCAACCTATCCTCGAATCAAAGACTAAGCGATGCCATTAAAAATATTTTTCCGAAAACTAAACTCGTTGATCTAAAAATAAGACTATTCAAAAATTTTGAAAAAATAATTTTTTCAAACCCTAGTTCGCTAGTTTGCCATTGCTGGTAAACTCTAGCTTGCTTTTGAAAAAAAAGTGTTTCTATCGGTAAACCCTAGTTCGCTAGTTCTAAAAACCCTAGCTAATTTCCTAAAAACCCTAACCTGTTGGTTTCAAACTGAAAACCCTCGCACCTGCAATAAAAAATTCCTAGCTATTTAAGAAATCTTGCTATGACCTCTGAAACCCTAGTCGCATTTCTTAAACCTGCATAGATCAACCATTTTTTCTACACAAATATGGCACGATTTCAAGAATTTTTGGCATGTTTTTTCTTTAAAAAGACGACTTGCAACTTTCAAAACATGGCACGATTTTTTCCTAGAAAAAATTTTCATGGTATAATTTGTCCAAAAAATTGCGACGCGATCTAGTATAACATAAAACAATCTTAATACCTTTTTTTAGGCCGTGATTTCTTCCAAACAAACCCTGCGCGCGATTTTTCTCAAACCAACCAGCAAAACTGCATGAATTGCTCACACAATTTTTCTTGAAAAATTCTGCACGACTCTCCCTTTCAAACCATGACTTTACTAGGAAATCAACTCGCGATTTTCCTTAAAACTGGTCACGATTCTCCTTGAAAAATATATGAACCCCTTCAAAGAAATTTACCCACAAGATCCTTTTCAATGCTTGGATACCATGTTAAAAATTCCAATCAAGATGTATAATTTCCTAATGCTGACATAACATTGAATTACAAACAAAAAACATTGAAATTTAACTACGAAAACAATGAACACCAGACAAAGATATTTTACACCTTATAATCTGCTTTGCATTCCTTCAAATGCTTACAAGGAAACCTCCACAACTAGTCCTTCAATTGCACGGAAATATTACACTGCTCTGAGTTATTAATTTTATATCTTGCCTCTTATCTTTATACCATTCAGCTAAAAATCTAATCTTCCAATAAAGCAATCTTATCACTTAAAAGAAAGCAACTTTATCTGATGTAGGAGATGACTTAGAAGATAAATCTAAATCATTAGTGCAATAATCTAAATCATTAGTACTTATTGCACTTTATTAGACTTAATTAACTAAATAAAAGACTTTCACTTTAATCACTAAAGTGAATTATAAAATAGAAATAACTTGAACTACCTGCACCTTCACACTGAACTTGTGCAAAAGTTCTGAACTAAGCTAAAAAGACAACAAAGTACTCCTTCCTCTAATCCTCTAAGGGCAAATGTGAATGGGAGTAGAGCAGATCAGATGATTTCTTGTTTCAAAAATGACAAGGGCAACCTATAAATAGAGTTCTAACCCTTAAAAATCCTTTCCAAAAATGGCCAACATCACCGGACCAACCAATGATACAACACATCACCATCCCAATCATGATGTCAACTAGGCAAGGACGGAAAACAGACACCACTGTGCCAACCAATGATGCATAGAAGATGGAAGGCAGGCAAAGCATCATTGACCTAGCCAATGATGTTCATCAAACAAGGGAGCAACAAAGGATAGACGGAGGAAACAAAGGATGACATGAAAGAAGGCAAAATGGATGAATGGGCTGAATAATAATATATATGCACATTGACAATGAAAGCAATAATTTTTTGTTAATTTGTGTGTCAGCTCTCATGTGAAATCTCAATTCAACTCTAATGTTATGTAATAAGGTTCAATAGCGTATATGATGAATGCCTTATCAATGTTATCATATGAATATTTGAAATTTCCTTTATTTTTTAATTTTCTCTTTTCTTTCAATAGCCATTCCCTGCTGTTCCCTTAAAAATGGCCTCCCAGAAACACATCCCCCCCTCCCTTGTCGTCCTTCTCCAGAAACGTGGGGTAACATAGCTGAAGAATGAATGAGAATGGAAAAAGGAGGGGACCCAAGAGAAAGTAAGACAGCCATAAAAATGACATATAATCACTCCTTGACAAGTACTTAAGCCAACTAACCCCCATCCCAGTTTGGGAGGTTAGTGGACCTACAAGCCTTGACTAAACAAAATGATAGGTCATTTTAAGTATACAAAATGTAATATCTTTGTCCAATCTGTACGAGGACCCCATTAACTGATCCCTCTTTTATGATTTTATCAAGCAAAAAATATATTTGTCAAACTATATTAATGATTCTTTACAATAACCATTGAAAGCTATAGATTGTCGACCTTCATCTTCATTCAACTTCTTTTCAATTACTGTTGTTGAATCACTAACTGACGGCATCCAAGAATTCAAATCTTGAGTCATATAATAGTTTCACACTTTTCCTACCAAGAATTTCACCACTTGAGCCCTATGCTATAGTTGGCAAAGCTTATTTTCAGTTTCTTATGACTTCTTTAAACATTAAGGATTTTAAGTACTCAATTGATTGGTAAGACTTATAACCTGATAGAATTGGACATAACCCAAGTTAAACCATAAAGAATGTTTTTATTAATTTTAAACTAGTGAATATCTTCGAATTCCTTTCAATGCTATTGTTCCTCAACCCTTTATAAATATATATTCCTTGAGATCTTTAATTAGTATCACAAATATTGTCTGGTTATTACCAAGGTTGCTTGGATTTGGTAGTGAAGGGGTGTGCAGGGTGGTGGTACACATCCCTCAGAGTAGAACCCCAAAACATGGGTGCACAAAGTATAGGGTGTATTATACATAAAAATTATATATAAAAAAAACTTCAGAAACTTCCAACTAATTGGTTGGGTATGGAATTGGATGTGCACCACGTATGGTTAGATAAAAGGTGAATACATTTTGAGGCTTGGTGCGCAGTCGCACAACCAAGTAAGCATCATTATTAATAATAGCGCCTATGTCTTCAAATACCAAGTAATTGGTTGACTTGGCTAGGAGAAAGGACCCAATAGATAACCATGCTCCAATAGCCACTATGGTGCCGTGCACTTAGACCCCTAGTTAAATATATGAAAAGAATGGTATTTGAGAAATAATATACTAGTAAAAATTTAATAAGGAACCAATACATGTGCACATATATATGTGTACAGTGTAACAATACATTTCACATGTCACATCAAAGAAGCAACCAATCATATGGTGACACATAAGGCGATCAGTAATAGGTGCCTTGGTGCACATGTTTCGGTCTAACTTTTTTTGGGGTGTTTTTGGACAACTCGGCAAAGATGTAGCTGATTAGGCTACATCATTGATACCTAGAACCCCAAACAATAGCTTTAAGCTCTTAATTCATATACGGAGATACGCTGAAACTTTCATAAAAATACGATATACTGTTTAGGAGTTTGACGTGCGCGAAGTTAGGATGTGGGGGTATTGGGTCCTCTCCCCTACTACGAATCATCCCTCTGCTAATTTCTTTAATAGAGTTTCCTTTAAAGCACAGTAACCAGATCCAGTCATAACTTGATTTCTTGGACAAACAGGATCAGTCCAATCTGATCCAAGCATTTTTTTTTGTTGTATTTTTTTTTTAAAATAAAAATAAAAATCGAGAAGGATAAATGGAAAAAACAAAACCCACATCTAAAATTATAAAAGCATTCTTTTATTTGTGGAGATACAAAATTCACCATAACTTCTTTCAAATCCTGTGGAAAAAGTCGAATGAAAAATCAATTTGCAGCTTTGATTTTTCTGTCTGTACATCATCCATAGCATTAGAAACTTACATCCACACCACATCTGTGTAGGACTGGTAGTCATTGGTATCAGATCCTTCAATACTGGAGCAAAAATCAGACAGTACTGTCTCCAAAATCGCACTCAAACATAAACTTTAACTTAAATATGATAATCAAACATTAACTTTTAAAGTTGTGTAGCGCCATGTTCCTACCCTAATGGACTAAAAAGTAGTTTACTTTTTACAAAGTGTTAACTCATTTGAAAACTTACATGTAGAACTGTTATATGCTTATTGCTGGAAAAGAAAACAATCTCTTTTAGCAGCCACAATGAGAACTCAGAATATAGTGTCCTAAAAATATATATCAATATCTTTAAGATTCTGCATTTAACGTAAATTGTGGTATTGCTTTTTCTGGCCACCCAACAATATGAACTTCTGATGTGTTATATATCATCATCAATTTCCAATTTATGCATTCTGTATTTTGAGAACCATGGCGACTTCAGCATACTGCTGATCCACATGCATATAAAATGTGAAAGACCTATTGAATATATGTACAAAATGTAATTATATGACATATATTCAAAGCGGCAAGATATATACATTTTGATATAAAAAATGTTGATGGGGTATAAGTACAAAACAGCAGCACAATCTGCAGTTGTACTAATGCCACCAAAGCCATTATGGGGTATAACTACAAAAACAGCAGCAAAATCTGCAGTTGTACTAATGCCATCAAAGCCAGTTTTGGCGATATTCTATTGACTGTTAACATCCACAAAAGGAAAATTATCTTGGAAAAACCAATGTCCCCGAGTTTGTATGCATTATTGAAACTGCAGATGGAAAAACAGTCAAGTACAATAGATCTGCACCGCATTGAATCCCTCTCTGTTTCAAATAAATGTGTTAAAAAGTAGAGTCCAAGTTTCCAAAGCATATATAACTGAGCATTTCCTAATCTGGAATGCTTAAAGTGAATAGAAAGGAGCTGTATGAAAATTGAAAATGAAAAACTCTACAAATATGCAAGAGACCATATCTATGTTATTGCACAAGAAGTTCATGATAAGGGAACTTTGCTTCTGGAATGATATGTGTATGGCTATGCCAATATATTTAATGGACATTTCCAATCAACTTGTGTGATGCCTCAATGGTAAAATGGTATTGGAATTATTTAAGCATGCTTTTTGGCTCTGTCCTTGTGCCTGCAACATCTGGTTTAGTATCTTTGCTTCTCTACCCATAGTGTTTGGGCACAGACAATCTTGGAAAGCTGCTTTGTTTGGATTCTGTGTTTCTCATAATGTTGCTACGGAAACATGTAGACAAACTATTATCAAGATTCAAGTACATACGTAAATCAAGATGTTTAGCAGTATTTTTAGATCTTGTATATCCTCGTGAAGTTGGTATTCAACTACTTTACTCTAACCTCATTCTTCAGAAGGCAAACCTATCTTGCCTTTTGCAGGACATGCTAAAGGTGCAATCATATCTCACCAAACAGGTTACATGCATTCAGGACCAGCTCAAGCAACTGGAAACAAATCAAGATGGACTGACCAAGAAGATAGAAGCTCTCACAACTGGTGTTAGCAAACTACCTTACATAATAAGGCAGGCTCGACCGACTCAATTACCAATACATTTGAAATATCAGCAAACACTGAATCGGACGGCTGACAGAGTGAATATAGACACTGAAACACAAAACAGTGAGGAGTTTGAACGGTAGATGTCTAGCTTGGTTTTGTTGCTGACTCTGCAGAATTGGCCTTTTACCTATAGACTTTGTGTATGATGTTAGTTTCATAGCTGCTGCCTGACTCTTTGTTCTCTCATTATTTGCTTTATGACAACTGGAACTCTTCTGTAATACTTTTATAATCAGCTTTATTCAACAAAAATAGTATCGGACAGCTAAAAACAATTACAAATGTTTTATCCAATTGCAAGATTAGTCCCAATATGATTAAACAAAAAAATAAAAAACAAACCCACTTCATTTATATTCAAATTTACTATGGTACAAAAAATTTACTTACTATGGTACAAACATTTTACCCTCGGTGTTAACACTAATGCCGGAACTGGATAGCCATCCATCAAAGGTTATCATTGAAAACACAAAACAGGAAAACGCTCGTGGATTTAATATGTTGGAAAAGTCCTATATTAATGAAAGTATGCAATTTAAATGTGGAGAAAACTAAGAGATCTCACTGAGAGATTATGGTAATGAGATGTGTTGGCTGCACCATTCTTTACTAGTGGAGATAGATTAATTAGATATTGCCTACCGCCCTTGCAATGGCACCGAGAGCTGCTATTGCTAGCATAGAAAAACAAGCACAGAAGATAGTTTAATGCACCTTGAATAAGTGTGTTGAAATTAGTGGTATGAGGTATGTTGTCCACACCATTGTTTATGAGCAAGGGTACTATTTCGTGGAAAAGTATAATATGGGATTTCAGCAGGAATAGAACTGTGCGGGCTCTAGATACAGGAATAATGGGCCTGTCATGTTATGCTTAGCACAACAAGAAATTAACTGCCGAAATAACAGCATTGGACAATTTGAGCAATGTGCAGGCAATACAGATTGTAAAATATTATATGTGGAGTAAAGAATAAGAATGGAGCAGAGAAGTATGAGGCATACCAAAGAAATAAAAGGGGAAAGCAGGGATGGTATCAATGGGGTAAAGATAGAGTGCAGCAATTGAATGCAATACTAAACATAATGGTCAAAATATAGTTCCATGAATTTGATACCTGCAGAAAGTAATATGCCTCAAAAGATAATGCACTGGATACATTGCTTAGCTGTGTCCATATCGTTGGTGCGGGAAACAATAATGCCTGTGTGGAGTATTACCTGTATAAAAAAGAAGAAACAAGAGAGGTAGTTTTATTGTAACAAGATGCGGCAAATAAATTTCATCGTAAATATTGCACAACCCTTAAGATAATTGAAACTTTTTGATTTAAAAGTGTTTTGTTGTATTAAATCACAACTTTCTCTGGAGCATTTCAGGTCTTTCTAGTGAACCCATCAGCAGGGAAAGATAATTAAAACATTAAGAAAGCATATATAGTAAAATCAAAAGGGTATGTCGGAAAAAAATGATACATACTTATCCCTGTAAGCAGAAAAGAAGAATAAATAACCACCATATTTGCTGCAATACCTGTTGCCAATGGAACCCTAAAAGCTGTTTGAACACGAATCCTACCAAACGAAAATAAATTCTATCCTACACAAGGATAACCTACCCTTATTAAAGCTTACATTTTACGGTCTACCAGTCCCTCACATAAATTTTGTATTACAGTTTACCCTCCAACGATGCCCTTCAAAAATTACCTATTTTACATTTTGTATATTTCTATATGCTGTTTGTAATAATTGTTTATAATTAATATGATTATATTAGGATAAAAATGATTGCCCCTAAGGTGCAAGGAGGATTGACAAATCTTTTATTACAAGGTTAAAACCAGAGTTGAAAGAAAAGGGATAGGTATCCAATGGTTAATTTTCAAGGCCCCCAAATATGGATATAGCCGGATAAGGAACCCATAACAAAGTACACATATACATATATGTCAAAAGACATGAACATACATTTTCTCAACATAAATATACAATGTAAAGAGGAGATTTTCATTATTAGATAAGTAATATACCTCACTGTTACTATGTCTCAAATTGTTTACAAATATATTTTATCATGAAAATAAAAACAACTACAAAATTACATGTTATCAGAAACGTCATCACTGTTCTCCTAAAACTTGAATTTCACATGATCTAGATTCTCTGGAGAGCTAGGATGGTTGGATTTGATAAAGACCAACCATACTCCTAGAGCTACATGAAGATGCGCCAAAGGATCTAGACAAGATAATAGACAATAATCACACTAGAATTTTAAATATAAAAAATCTAGCAATATGACACTGAAAGACAAATTTAAATTTAAATACAAATTAACAATTCAAATATTTCTTTTTTATCCTGTATCAAGTTGTTTTACATTAAAATATTCAATTAACATTTATATTAAATTTTTCTTTTAATATTTAATATTAAAATATGATCTAATTATGCTGAGAGACATACTACAGTGGCAGCAACACACAGAGCGTCATGTTGTGACCATGTAAATAAAAACTAAAATACAGTCAACATATTTTTTTTTTAAACACTAAGCTTCTGGATTAAACTGTGTACAATAATTTTTATTCGAGGTTTAGGAACACTCTCTATGATCCATCATCACGAACTAGAGAGCTCAAGAAGAGAATTAATGATATAGAAAATTGCAATATTAGCCAGGTATAAATAGAGAAAAAAAGCCAGAGGTAAGGAAAGAGCCAACAAGTTTGAACTCACAAAAAAACAAAAGGAAAAATTGAACACATTGCAAAGTATTAAAAAATATATATTAAAAGAGAAATTAAAATAAAAACAATAAATTAAAAATTCTTCTAAAGGAAATTAGAAAACTAAAAAGAAATGATAAAAAAGAATATTGACAAATTCCAAAAATTAAATAAAATTATATATATAATTCTTTTTGTTTTCTGTTTGCATCTCTTTTTTGGTATTTGTTTATTTTTGTTTTGTTTCTAAAAGTATTTCTAATTTCTTTTACATACATATATCTTTAATTTTTAGCCGATAGGCTATATTATTGTTAGTCTTTGGCCGTGTTGTGACCTAATATCACATCGCCCCATTGCAAATGGGGGCCCCCAATTTTCTTCGTAGGTTAGTTGTTTTAGGGTTAGTTGCTTATGTTATCTCGGAGCTAATCAATAAGCTTGCAAATGTAGTTTGGGAGTATTCCTTAAGCCACCATGAAGAGCTTGCAGTTTTCCATCCACTAAGTGCACATGATAGGTCTCACTGGGAGTATAAGTTGCAACTTGGTGAATGATAACCTGAGCAAAATGCGCCTCCATCAAGACTAGTCTTAAATCACTCCAAACCAAGGCGCCCTACATGAAAGTGAAGTTTTGATCCTTGAAATACCTTAAACATTGAAAATCTTGCAAGAAAATGGACTAAGTATCCGAGGCACAAGTCTACATCTAGAGAATCACTAAAGTGCGCCTGAGATTGTTGGAGGAAAAGGCATCATTCAGAGACCCCATATTGCGCCTAAGGGTGAATATGAAGTGTTTTACTTAGAAAATTTTGAAAGTCACCAAGAGAATCAAGGCGCAAATTCACTCCTGTACATGTCAAAATGTGCGCCTAGGATATGAGCTTGTGGAGTCATCATTGAAAATAACAAATTTGCGTTTGAAGACTTAAAGGATCAAATGAGCTTGTTGAAGGTTTAAACTCAGTCAAAATTGCTTCAAGGAAGGATAGGCGCACTTTATCATCTGTAGAACCTCAAATGTGCGCCTTGTGTAGAAGACGTTAGAAGTTGTAAAGGAAACTTGCGCCTTGAGAGGATTGAGCCTCTCAAACACACCTACAATTGCCTAAGTCCAAAATTCACTCACTTGAGCTAAGGCGCCATTTTGCATCTGTAGAGCCATAAATGTGCGCCTTGAGAAGAAGAGGTTAGAAGTTGCAAGAGCAAAGTGGTGCCTTAAAGAGTTAAATCTATCAAGATACCTTCAATCACCCAAGTCCAAAATTCATTCATTCAACCTAGGCGCCCATTTTCACTTGTAAAGTCATCATTTTGCACCTAGGATAAACTTGGCTTGAGTTCAAGTCAAGGTGCACTTTGTTACCTGTGAAGCATCATTTTTGCGCCTTAGCATAAGCATGTTTGAAATCATAAACTTAGGTGGTGCCTTGGGAGAATAAAGCTTCCTTGGCTATCTCTAGTGATTGGAGTCCATAAAACTTTAAGTATTTCGTCCCCTCAAAGTTAGGCGCACTTTTGCACCTGAAGAATCCAATTTTGGCGCCTTGACATGAAAGTATCTAAACCTATGAAAATTGCGCCTAAAGAAGTATGCCTAACTCCATGTTCAAGTGCTAAGACTTCTCTTTGAGCTAATGCATTGGTTTGAATTGATAAGATTGAAGTATGAAGCCTCCCAAGTCTAGGCGTAATTTCACACCCGAGGAGTCTCCAAAGTGCGCCTTGCAAAGGGACACTTGAAACCTTGAAACTTAATCGCTTTGGAAGCAAAGTGTATGAAATCATGAGAGTTTGCGCCTAGGGATGAAGTAAATATGAGTTTGAAATCACAAAATGCCATGAAATAGCCCAAGAAGCTAGGCGCACTTTCTCACTTCTTCAAACCCAAAATTGCGCCTCAAGTGCAAAGAGCAGGAGTCAGTGATGAAGAGTCTTTGTTTTGTCAAAATGAACATCATTAAGCATCAATGAAGGTTTAAGAACATAAGTTTGCATTGAGAAGTTAGGAGCACATTTCCACCTCCAAGGACCCATTTTAGCGCCTAGTATTGAAAGAGGCTTTTGAAATTGAAATTTCAAAAATATAAAAAATGTAACAAGCAGGCCGACCTCATTGGGCCGACCAGCACTTAGATCAATGCAAAAGCCTATATATATGAGGTGCTCACCTCATTTGCACCATCATAAATCATAAAACACTCTCTTGGAGCGAATTTGGGTGAAGAGCAGTACAAGTTTCAGCAGACTTGCAATATTAGATTCTGATTTTTATCATTTTCAGCAAGAAATTTTTTGTTTTCTACAGCAGATAGCCTTAAGTTTATTCTGAAATTGTCAAAGAGGTATGTTTCCAGCTGCTAGGTTTCATAAATCTGCCTTTATTTTTTCTGATTTTTCATGTTTTCAAAGCTTCATTATGCAAGGAATTAGTCCTATAAGGCTGATTCATCATGAAATTCCTTAAGGCACTAATGGAGGTATGTTATCTTGTAGGTAAATGGGTATGAGTGCAAGGGAACGTCAAGTTTTAATCATGATGGATGCTAAGTCGACCTTGTCGGAGTCCAAGATAGTGACACATTGGGAGAACATAGGAGATACGAATATGGGACATGCCAACTTGGAGGAGATCAAGAACTTCTTGCTCGCACTGACAAGAAATGAGAACATCAAAGCTATTGTCAAGAGTGGAATTATCCAAGCAGCTTGTTTCCCACCCGTCTTGCCATGCACGAAGTTAGTGTTGGAATGTACTAAGCGCTATGATGGTGAGGAAAGGCGAATTGTAGCAAAAGATGGAACTGTTCTAGCCTACTTGCAAAGGGAAGCCATTCAAGAGATCTTCAACATCCCGAATCGAAGGTCAACGTTTATTTGTCCCACAACCGCACAGAAGACATTTGAAGCCAAGCCCAAACAATATATGCAAGAGGTAAGGAAGAAGTGGATGGTGGACCCGGCAACAAAGATATATAATCCTGAGGATCCAAAGTATCATAAAGTTGATTTCCAGCAAGAGATAAACTACTTCATCATGTTCTTGAATAGAGTAACAGGTAGACCTCAATCATCAACTTTTGAAGGATGGATGTATACATATTTTGATCATGTTTTCACAAAGAATGTGATGATTGATTGGGTTAGAGTTATAAGTCATTGCCTTGATGAACAATTTGAAAATCTCACTGAGACTAACTCCCTCCACATGAATTCTTATCTTGTCTATATATTGGCAAGGAATGTGGTCTACAAGGGATTGACTTGCGAAGGAGAAGTTGGCACTAAGTCCAATCAAGTCTTATCACATCAATGCTATACACAACTTCATCTCAAAAACATCAATCATTACAAGAGGTTTAATGATGCATTTGCCATGTACATAGTAAGGAGATTGCGAGGAGAGTTGCAAACGAGGTTGACAAATGTTGTTATGGCTTTCATTGAAGAGTATGGACGTTATTATATTCAATATGAGAAGTTCACTTATATAAGGATTCAAGGTTTCACATCCTATCCGTATAGATTGCCAAGGTATCCCACCAATAGGATGGTGATGTTAGAAGTGTCGAGACAACTACTAGAATTCCACAAGTTGCAGAAAGTAAGGAAGAAGGCCGGACTACAATTTCCTCTAACACTTGGGAAGTATTACTCATGTCCATCATTGCAAGCAGCTGAACATTCTGAGATTGAGCTTCAAGCATACCATCTACACCTTCATGATTCACGGAGGGACAACTTTGATCCACATGAAGCACTCAAACAAGCATATCCTACCTATCAACATGTGGAGCAACTCGAAGATCATTGGGCAAATGCACTTGATGATGTTGATATAAGAATGCAAAAATGTTCAAGGCTGAAATGGGATTTAGTAAGAGCTATAAAAGTATTGAGGATACCTGATCAGCTTAATGATGATGAGACTCTTTCAGAGGATGAATATAATAAAATGAGAAATCTGCCATATACAATTGATTGGGCAGAAAGAGAAAGGGCTTATGAAAAGGACCTGATAGAGCCAATCATTGCTATCACCAAGGAGTGTGCGAAGGATCAAGTGAAAGCATTAATAGATGAAGGAAAGAAGCTCACATACAAGAAGATGGGAGAAGTTGAGGAACAAGTACAGCACAATGCACCTGATAGAGATTCGCAAAGTAGACATAGCTCCAAGGAGAATGAAAGAGATTCAAGTCAAGCAAAGAAAAGGAAACGACTTGAGTGTACACAAGGAGAGTCAAGCCAGAAGAAGAAAAAGATAAGTGTTGAGACTGCTTCATCTAGGCGGCAAGGAAGTATTCCAAAGACTAATGACATAATCTTGCATGAAGATGAAGATGAAGGTCAAGACATTCCATTTGAAGAGGTCCGTTCAAGTCCACATGATACTGAAGTGATTGATGATGACAATACTAATAATCAAGAAATTGGGATGCATCAAGAAGAAGCTGAGAAGGAGGCATTGCCCATGCAAGAGAAGCAAGTGCAAAGACAAAAGGATCTTTCATCATTGCCGGAATGGTTGCAAGAAAGGATCAAGGAGAGCTGCGAAGTAGAAGAATATTAGCCTATTCAAATTGAAGAGGTGCTTGTAGGTATATCCAATTAAAAGCAAAAGAAGAAAGCGACAACTCTCTCCAAGATAACAAGGGATGAAACTGGTGAGAGGAGGGTTCACATAGCTGTCCCAAGAACTAAGAAGAATATAGAAGACATGGTACCTGAGGATTATGAGATTAACACAGTTGATTTGGGTCCTCTGACTGGGGCACAAGTGGAGGAAGAGCTTCAAGATTCAATCACTAATGTTAGAGTTGTAATAAGGCAAGAAACAAAAGAAAGGATAAAGGCTAAGCAAAGGTGTCGAGCATTGGAGCAATACATATAACATCTAATATATCCCATCCGTCAACAGGAAAGAATTTCCACGCCTTCATCCATTCTTCCTCTCGAGACAATTGCGCACCTTGAAGACTTGAGATCATCATCTCAAAGGTTAAGAGATTGGATGGAGAGATCAAGAGAGACAACATATGTACATCTTGAAGACATCATGCAAGTCTAAGATAAGGTCAATGAACTCAAGGAGAGAGTACTTGCATTGTTGACGACTTGTGCTGAGTTCAGAGCCACCAAAGAGCAACACATGCCACATTTGAAGAGTTTGATGGGAACCTCAATTGATGAATTGATACATGCTGAGGTAATTAAAGAAGGAGCAACGTATGACTTCTCCACATGGTACTTTTGTTTTCGCAACAAAGGGCAGTTGCTTGATAGAGTTGAAATGGATATGTCAAGGGTGAGAAGCGTCATACAAAGTATACAAGATAGTGCACATGCTTCATTGATGAAGATATGTAACCCTTTTGGAGAGATGACTATTGATCGCATGAAGGAACAAGTCAAAGCATTTTATTTTCATGAAGATGATATTTCAAATAAGAGACTTGACAACATATTTTCACTTGCTATCCACCTTGGCGCCAACCAAGCTCGGATGACCGATTGGGAGAAGACACTTGGTGCTTATGCAGTGGATGTGCTTGAGGCAGAAGGAACCATTAGGAACGCGCCAAGTATAGCCCTTCATGATGTCACTCAAGTAGTATCCAAGTACATTGCACTTCACGGCAACAATAGGGGCGCCTCACATGAAGATTCTTCATAGATGCTTATCTTCTTGGAAAGTGTGCCTTCATTGCCTCTCTTATGTACTAAAAATAGAAAGTTGTTGTAACAAATTGCTTGTGTGGCATAATCTAGACCATTGGCTTTGCCAATCAATCCTAACCTTTCATGTATTCTTGAGGGCTATATAAGGGCCTCAGTTGCTCTCATTTGTAAGTTTGAGACTCTGGAGAATTGTTGCAAGAACTCTTTGAGATAATACAAGATTCATTGATTTGGTGATATGGTTTTGTTTCAAGTGTTGCATGGTTTCCAATTCCTCAAGCGTAGATTAAGTTAGAATAAGTTTTATTTTTAAGTGTTATGTTAGTTGATGGGAGTAATTGTTATTGCTTCGTGGTGAAATCCTTATGTTCATACCATTTGTAATTTGTGGCTTGCAAGTTGCAGTGCATGGTTAGACTGAACCCAAATGAGCTTAACTTCAATCATTTGTGTTTGTTGAATTTTCATGAACGCGAGTGATTTGAACATCTTACATTACCTTAGAAGATTGCATCAATTTTGTGTAGTTGTTTGATTTGGCGAAGCAAAGTTGGTTGATTTCACCTGATCAATAATAATTCTTTGCATCTAGGATTAGAATAGTTTCTTCAAACCCTACGTCTTTTGCACTTTTTTATTAACAGTTGTTAGAAATTAGGATCAAGAATGTCATTGCAATATCATACACCAAAAGTTGTAGTACTTAGAAATTTTAAACGTCTTCCTCTTGCAAGTGAAACAAGAAAGTTGTCTAAACAATTGTGTTAGTCCCTTTGTGATTATCAGCAAGATCACATTCATTCACTGAGTTTATTCATGTACAAGTCAAGACCTGACATCAAAGGAACCTTGGAGCATTCTTGTTTGATCATATAATTCAGCATTCAGGAAGCTTTGATCAAGAGAGGATACAATACTCAGTATTTTATTCTATTGTTGTGTTGTCACAAAAACATCATTAACAAGCCAGAAATTTGTTTCACATAAGAAAACAACTTTCTAACTTGCCATTAAACCATTTTTAGGTCATCGAAAATTAATAATGTAAAAAATCAAATCTAAGTTACTAATATCATTATTTTCCTATGAGCGAAACCCTTGCACCTCTTAAAGATGCAAGTACTAGTACTAGCACTTGCAACTTCAGGGTGCAAGGGATTCACTAATAGATAGTTCAAGGAACGTTAAGAAGATTGGGAGGAATTCAAGGAATAGGAGGAACCAATGTGATGAATGCCTAAAATACTTGTTTGTTAAAGATTTTTGCAGCGAGTTCATCTCCAGATGAGGAAATTTCTCTAATAATTATTGATAAAGGCATTTTTGTGTTATTAAAATAATAAATACTTTATTTTTTTATTATTTTCAATTTTTTTTAATTATAAATTTGTTTTTTATTATATTGACGTTCACTAAAGAAGCTCAAAATATAGGTTCTTTTCTTTTTGGGGGGGCGAATGGAGCTCAGATAATAAGGCATGGATTCAGTTTATGTCTAGAAACCACACTTGGGAAGATGGAGTATGGGGCAAATGTGTGAAATACATAATCTGCTACCTGTATAGTGCTCTGTGTCACGTTGCAACCATGCATATGACACACAATTCCAAGTGTGTTATAACCCCTTAACTATTATATATACCCCTCCATTTTCTTACACCATATGCAGTAAGGTTTGGGCATAAATCTTTGTGCTTGAAGTAGTAGAGTATAATTTTTTTTCATGAAACAGAAAATGCCAGGAGTTGCCTTGGGAGACAAAAATTACTAATGTGGAGGCAGACTCCACTCATGGCCATATTAGGCTTTATGACTACATTGGGGACAGCTGGGCCATTATCTTCTCACACCCTGGTCAGTTCTCAAAACTCTTCAATATATCATATTGTTTCTATGTTTTTTGTTTTACTTATGTCTTCATTATTTTTCTAGGTCAGCTGATTTTACACCAGTCTATACTACCGAGCTTGGAAGGATTGCGAACTACATTGGTGAATTTGAGAAGCATGGAGTGAAGCTTTTGGGCTTGTCCTCTGATGAGGTGGATTCACATAGAGCATGGCTGCCTGATGTTGAAGCATGTTCCCCTGGAAGTAAGATTACATACCCAATATTGGTTGATCCCAATGGAAAGATTGTGGTGAAGCTGTTGAATCCAGAACATTTTAAAAAGCAGTAATGGGGTTTCAAACAATCTATTGTAGTAGTTGTTGGTAGTTAAAAGTTTGCATTTCCTACATAACCTGTCTGCGGGTGCACCAGATGTTGGAAAGGAAATACAATACAGGAAAGAGAAAGACAGGAACCTTTTGTCTTGCAACTGAGGTAAGTTTAATGCACTCATTTTTCACAATGATCACTACAGAGACTTCTCAAGTCAATGCGTGACTGAAGGGCAGTTCTACACAGTGGAAGAAATTTTTTTGGTAGAAAATGGTAAAGCTGCTTGACATGCAGGATTTTACGGTCAGTTAAATTTCACTTCACCAAATATTGCATTAAGCGAGACATTTCTGTACTTGATTTTTGAGGCACTAAATTTCTGAGGTCATACACTGTAAATTGGAGCATTCGATGTGTTCAAGGGAGGAAACAGTTTGTAGTTTTGTGGGAATGAGATGAAACAAAGCTTGATGCACAGTTCAACTAGTTTTTGTTGGCAAACTCGATTGAGTATTGTGGGTTTTGCTGATCATTTACCTCGATAGATATTATTCTTTGTCAAATAAGTGGGTACTTTGAGAAGGGAGTGACTTTGGATTGGTGAAATGACTTTTGGTTATCACAAAGCGGGGTACAAGTGACTGGTCTTAGTAGATTGGACAATTGGAGCACATGGGCACAACTAAATCAGACAGGTTTTGATTATTTTCTGCATTGAGTGGAGCTAGACCAATCAGAAGGTGTGTGGGCTTTTGTGATTTATCAAACAATGTGTGCTAGATCAAGCAGCTACTGCGCTAAAAGAAAATTGTTGGGCAAGGTTGGGTCGAGCGCAGGTGGGCTTTTGAATGCTAAATCAAGCAGCAAGTGACTCATGCGACTATGTGTTTTGTGGCTTTGCTATGTGATGAGCTCAGTTGAATATAATTTTCTGGGGCAAATTTAGGTCTGCCGTATCAGTGAAAAACTAATCTAGTTTTAGTGATGGGTTTCAATCCAGCTGACCTCAGAGAGGATGACCCTGATTCGACCATGGTCAGGGAAGCACCATTGGAAGACAATGACTCTGCTGCCCAAGAGTTAGGATCCTCTGCTTGGATTTTATGTTTTTCTGTGCTTAACAAAATTGCAATTGCAGCAAACAGATTTTAGTTTTTGTGCTAGAAAAGCAAAGAACTGATGCAAATACCTTTTAAAAAAAAAAGATTTCCTCCATGGCCTTGGATCGAATCCTGGAAGGCGATTCATTTGTTTTCTGTTCGCGCTCCCCTTCAGGATCACCTGCGTTTTCAAATGTTTTCAGAGTATCCGGCAGGGGACATTTCAACAACATGAGACTTTTTCTGACACGATTTTTTTCCGGCGTGAGAAAAACCGACAAGTTTAGAAAATTTTCCGGCGTTATACAATTTTCAGGTTAAGTGATAACCCACTTATAAAAAGCCTATCGGCTAATTATTTTATTTTTTATTTTGCTTAATTTTTTGAATGTCAATATTCTTTTTTATCATTTTTTTTTAGTTTTCTTTCTAATTTTGGTTTTCTAAATTCCCTTGGAAGAATTTTTAATTTATTGCTTTTTTTTTTTTAATTTCTCTTTTAATTTTTTTTTTTAATTATATTTTTCAATGTGTTCAATTTTTCCTTTTTCTTTTTTTTTTTCGTGAGTTCAAACTTGTGGGCTCTTTCCTTACCTCTTGCATTTTTTCTTCTATTTATACCTGGCTAATATTGCAATTTTCCATATCATTAACTCTCTTCTTGAGCTCTCTAATTCCTGATGATGGATCACGCAGTGTGATCCCAAATATGGAATAAAAATTATTGCACGGAATTTAATCCAAAAGCCTCTTATTCAAAATTATGAACTATAGAAATCTAATGGCAAAACTAAATCTATAAAATAACTATTAAGTAAATAAAATAAAATAAAATAACTCTCAAAGTTGTTGGGATGAAATTTCTAGTCACATTTCTAAATACAGAATACAGCCAGAAAAGGTAGTAGTAAGAGGTGATTTCCACACCATTTTGCAGCCTCAAAAAAGCTGGGGGATATCTAAAGAAACCCAGCCCCAAAAGGATTTCAAAAGTCTTGCCTCAGATAGTACCTTGTGGGATATCTAGCCCAAAAATGGAAAGACTTCATGGAGCAACAGGTCTTTCAGGTTCTGTAACATATCTAGCCTCCCCAAATTTGGCTGACTAGTATATTTTGAAAGTTCCAAGCTCAGACCACACCCCGATCTCTCTCCTAATCTAAGCATATTGTCAACGGCAGGACTTCCCTTTAAAATTTGAGATATAACACTGAAAGAGGATATCCTGGTGTAGAGGAGTAAAGCTTGGTTTAGTGAGCACAAAGCCCAAGAGTTGCAGACTTTATAATGTTTAAAATGGCAGACAAGCTGCAATTTTTTAAAGAGAAACTCAAAAAATGGAATGCCCCATCATTCAGAAATATCTCTTGAAGACACATTGGAAAACATAAAAGCAACAATCCAAGATGAGGATCTATTGATTACAAAAAATGTTTCATCTATCTTAATTAAAATCAATCTACAAAAAAGGAGGAAATGTACTGGTGGCAAAAAAGAGAGAGACCTGTCTTAAAGGAGATTGTAACTATGTTTTTCCACCATTCGACAAAGGCCAGGATGCAGGCAAATAGAATCTCTCACATAGTATCCTCAAATGGGGAGTAGCTCACAGATCAAAATGACGTTAAGAATAAGCATGATCCTACAACAAAGGGATTGTGCCAGTAAACAATCTTGACAACTCAGTTGAGCATGATCTATTCATTAATATCAGCCCATCTGTTATTCCAGAAGAGAAATATGGGAATTCATGGCACCATTCCGAAAGAGCAAAATGAGAAAATTGGTATTTCCAAGGTAAAGGGACATATCCCTGGACCCGAAGGTTTCCCTTGGCATTATTTTCAATGCTTTAGGGGATATAGTTGGTAAGAATGTGGTTTCAGCAATAAATAAGAAAGTCAAATAAGATGCTTATGGACTTCGACTTCATTTTCCTGGCCCTATCCCAAAAAAGGCCAATGCCTAATCATTCAGTGATTTCAGGTCTATTGCATTGTGTAACATTATCTATTGAATGCTAAAAATGCTATAGTTGAGCGACTGAAAGGATTATTTCTGGACCTTTGTAAACACCAAGAAAGAACTTTCATGAGGGTGAAATAGAT
This sequence comes from Cunninghamia lanceolata, assembly GCA_027924645.1. Lineage (NCBI taxonomy): Eukaryota > Viridiplantae > Streptophyta > Pinopsida > Cupressales > Cupressaceae > Cunninghamia > Cunninghamia lanceolata. Next base: position 5,310,672 of record BSBN01000123.1, read on the forward strand.
TTTAAGTGGTGTTATCGTAGTCCTTGAAGCCATGCACTAAGTCAACACTCAGAAAGGGAAAGGGTGGTAGTCAACTTGGACATCACTAAGGCCCATGACCAAGTTGACTTGGACTCGTTAACAAAGATACTACAAAAAATTTGTTTCTCCAAAAACTAGTATAGTTGGATTCTCAGTTGTATTTCGTCCCCCTATTTATCAGTCCTAATTAACAGCACCCAATAGGAATTTTAAAGAAACCTCCATTAAAGAGATCCCATATCTCCTTACTACTTTGTGATCTTATTTAAAGCCTTAGATCATGCCCTAACTCCAGCAGGCCACTCAAGAAGATTTGAGGGTGTTGGTATAGGATCAAATATAGCTGTGGTGTACCTCCAATTTGTGGATGATAGACATTTTTTAGGGGAAGTAGAGAAAGGTATTCACACCTAGGAAGAAGCTATTGGATCTCTACAATAGTGCATTCAGACAAGTGGTTAGCCATGATAAACAAGAAGTCTTTTTCTTGAACACTTACACTAGAAGGCAAAGATAATAGGCAAAAATTTTGAGTTTGGAAATTGGCTCGTTCACCAAAAAATATTTAGGGAGCATAGTATTGTCTGGGAGGTGATCAACGGCATTGTGAAATCAACATGCAAAAGATTTCAAAATTGATTCTAATCATGAAAAGGGAAATGGCTTTTCCAGGCTAGTCGGCTACAACTCTACAATCTACCCTTCAAGCCTTCCTGGTCTATCTTTTCTCCTCTTTGAATGATCCCAAGGTAGTCCACTCCAAAATGACCAAGATTAATGTACTTTCTATAGCAAGGAATATCTAAAGATATATTTAATCTCTCTCCTAAAATGGGGCAATGCATGCTGGCCCAAAAGCATTGGGATACTAAGATTAAGGAGATTAGATTTACTGGCTACAGTACTGCAAGTGTAAAGCAGATGCAACAACTATTGGCACCATATCCCAATGTGTGCTTTAATGTGAGTTTTGAAACAGGGTATGAAACTCCATAAAAATATAAACATTAAAATAAGTTTTTGCCATTTGTTGTTGCAACTGGCCTGCTAGACAGGAACGTACTGGTGTTAATAAGACTTGGGTGCAACATAGATCAGATTTCTCAGATGATGAGCTCCACTAAGAACTCTTCTACAATTGCTTGCCAAGTTTCAACTGCAGAGAATGCAAAGATCCTCGAGTATCTATTTGATCAGATGTTGCTTCCCAATCCAAGATGAGGAAAAAAGTATGCAGAATTAGTTCCTGAACTGCTTAGAGGACTTATTGCAATACCCTCCCAGCTTGGGCCAAAAATGATGCTATGTAACAGAGTACGAGTTACATTTAAAAAACTGAATGTGAAATTTTGTCAGATGTTCCTGCCCTAATTGATATGTGTGAAATATTTGGACGCAAACTAATGCCATGGGGATCAGGATTTAATTCGGATGTTGGTGTTGTGAATACCTGGATGGTCATGCGTGCAATAAATGGCAGCATACATTTTGTCAAATGGGATGAGCTTAAGTAAGTATAGGGATTCCCTAGTTCAGATATCTAAGACATGATAAAGGGCTGAAATGATGTAAAATGATTACATCTTACTTATTGGGTGTGACAAACTTAAGGGACAAGACCAGTGCTATGCTATGGGTTAATTTTAAGGAAGAGATTTATTGACCGTTAAGAGAATTTCTTCGCGGCATAAAAAAAGCCCACATATTATTTGCAAAACATGCCATCGAAATGTTGGTGCAACAAGCGTTGAATATGAAAAAAAATGATTTGTTGAAAATCCGTGAAGTTTTTTCATTCTGATTAAATGCAAAAGCCTGTGATTTTTCGCAGAAATTTTGACTCTCTCTTTTACTACCGAATGGTGGAAATTGCCCGCAAACTTCTCAAAATCAGAGGGAAAATCTGCATCAGAACTATTTGCAAATATGACCACTACTACTAGAACACCAAAAAAAACAAAAAAACAAAAAAAAAAACCTTTCTTACCTGTGCCAATTTGCAAATTTTGGAGATTTATTATAATTTGGGCATTCTTCTTGAAAGAAAATGGTCTATGTAGGTTTGTATTGCTTTAAATTTAATAAATTATATTTTCATTTACATCTATATATTTCCTAGGATAAAATACACCTCTACATACATAGAATGATTTAGCTAATTAAATAAATAATTTAGATATTTAGAGTAAGAATAGACTAGTATATTTATATTTTTAAAAATATATCTTTATATTTATATTCATTATGATCCACTACCACCATGCATTAAATTGTCATTTCATTATGATCCACTACCACCATGCATTTTATTTTATTTTATTTTATTTTATTTATTTGTTATTTTTTATATTTTTTGGTTTTTTGTTTAAATAAATGTGATAACTAAACAAGTGCTACTTAATAGAATTTAGATAATACTTGCCTTTCCAATATTGTAACAATAGAATTTGTTTCATCTTATAATGAAGGAATTGATTTAGTTTGTTAGAAAAGAATAAAATAATATTAATTTATGGTTTTGAATGCATAGATAATTTTTAAATTGAAGTTGCAACATATGGGCCACCATGTCAACCAAAATTCATTGGATATAATTTGGAACATTAAAGGAAAAAAAATGAAAGAGGAGTTAGATATTGTGTAAACTTTTAATTCCATAGACTCCTTGTAAATTATTAAAAAAATGAAACAATTATATTTTAATAGCATATATAATATATTAAAAAGTATTATAACTAGCATATCTATATTTTAAAAATATATCTAAAGTACGCCAAGAGATATCCTTCTCGAGGCGCCTATTCCACATCGGTATACTTTCGATATGTTTTTTAAATATAGATATGCTAGTGGCATCTAGAGCGGCAAGCTTAATCCTAACTATATTATATATCTTAAGAATTATTATAATTATAAAATAATTATTATAATATATTATATATTAATTATATATAATATAACCCTAACCCTACCATTAATCTTGATAGTAATTCTAAGCCTAACCCTAGTTCTACCTTTAGATCTACTTAAACCTAATTCTATTCCTAATTCCAACCATTATCCCAACCTTAATTCTAACCACAGTTTTATATATAGATATAAATGTAAATGACTTTTGGTGTTTTATTGTAACTATAACCCTAACCCTAACATTTAGGCCAATACTAGCCCTAATTGTAACCCCAACCCTAACCCCGATTCTAATCATAGTTTTAACCCTAATTCTAACCTAAACCCTAACCCTAACCTTAATCTTGATAATAATACTAACCCTAACTCTAATTCTAACCCTAACCCTAATTGCAACCCTAACCCTAATTCTACCTTTATATATGTCCCTATATAATATAATAGGTATGCTAGAATTATATATAATATAATCCTAACCCTAACGTTAACCCTGATAGTAATTCCAACCCGAAGCCTAATTCTATCCCCAACCCTAATAGTAACCATATTTATAACCCTAATTCTAACTTGAACCTGAACCCTAACCCTAACCCTAATTGTAGGCCTAACTTGTAATTTGAACCCAATTTGTAACTATAACCCTAACCCTAACATTAATCATGACAATAATTCTAACCTTAATTTTACCCCTAGATCTACTTAACCCTAATTATATTACTAATTCCATCCCTAATCCCAACCTTAATTCTAACCATAATTCTATATATAGATATAAATGTAAATGACCTTTGTTGTTTTATTGTAACTATAACCCTAACCCTAACGTTCACCCTAATTCTAACCCCAACCCTAATCCTGATTCTAATCATAGTTTTAACCCTGATCCTAACCTAAACCCTAACCCTAATTCTAACAATAATTATAACTGTAATCCTAACCCTAATTCTAATGATAATTATAACTGTAATCCTAACCCTAATTGTAATTGTAACCCTAAATCCAATTATAATTATAATCTTGATTTTATCCCTAACCCTAATTCTCACCCCAATACTACTTATATTACTAATTCAAACTCAAATTATAACTATAACCCTAGCCCTATCCTTAATTATGATAGTAATGCTAACCCTAACTCTAATTCTAACCCTAACCCTAAGCATAATTCTAACTCTAACAATAACCCAAAATCTATCCCTAACCCTAATTCTAACCTAACCCTAATCTACCCCTAACCCTCATTTTATCACTAAGCTTGATTTTATCCTTAACTCTAACCCTAATTATAACTCTAACCCATGTCATAAAACTCATTCCTCACCTCAATATTAGTGTTCCATTGTCCCACACCAATATTTAAAAGTCAAATTGCATCATATGGAATTGATCCCTGAATTTCAAATTTTAAAACTTATAATTTTGTTGACTCTTGCCCATTTCTTTCTCACCGTGAACTGACTTAGTGCACTTTTTGTATGATATATCACTTTGAGGGTCTTAGATGTGTGATTTCTAATGGCATTGTCATTTTTTAGATCTTTTGAGGGATTGTATTCTTACTTATCATAATTGCATTATTATATCTTTTCTTTTAGAGTTTTGTGCTATGTTGAGATCTCTCCTTTACCCACCCTAGCCACCCTTTCCAAACCCATTAGGTTTCCATTTTCATATCTAATATACCACTAATTCTAACCCTAACCCTAATTCTAACATTCGAGTTAGTGTTAGGGTTAGGGTTAGGATTGGGTCATTTCAAATGATTTCATTGGTACAATATTAATTCTCAAATTTATATTAATAGATAAAACTATTTGGTATGAAGTAATTGTTTAAAGACATCATTTGACATCATAAGCAAAACATATAATATGAAGTATTCAAATGCATGTACATTGCCACCCTAGTACTTGTACACACAAGAATGGTATTTGTCAAATAATATTCTTATCTATTTCTTTGCAAATACTCTTACCTTTCAAAATTATACAAATCATTCATATCATGGTTGTTTGATTTGAGTTCCCCAAATCACTCATGTTTTGTTTGGATCTCTTAGCCTTGTTTTAGGATCTTACTTTTTTAACCCCAAAATTACACTTTTTTGATTCAAACTTTTCTTATTTAAAAGTAAAAAAAAACCCATTTATTAAAATTTTTAGTAACTATTCTAATAAGCTTGTAGTCTAAATATTTCCATAATTTGGGTGCATTTCTTTCCAATTTGTAATCTATTTTTTTTTGTGTTGTGTGAATTTTCACAATACAATTGAATTACATACCAAACCCCAATTTCTTAATAGTTATATTTTCAATGCAACCTTGGAAATGTTAGTGCTTGTTGAAACAATTTGGTATGTAGCTTGTTAAACACTTTTAGTGGTGTTTATTCTTCATATTTGTTCACCTTGACAATCTTTTATGCAACCATGGGAGATAAAATGCTAACAATTGACATAATTATAATGTTAAAGAATTGTATGGTTCTAAGCTCTTTTTATGTAGTATTAATTATGTTTGATAAAATAATTCAATTGAATGTTTTATATAGAGTCGATAGAAATAGAACAATTAATATAGTAGTTAGAAAAATTTACTTTTTGTAAGATCATACATTTAATATCTCCCAAAGATGGAATTCCCAATGTAACCCTAATTACTAATATAGGCTATACATTACTTTTACTATATACATTGTTTGTATTTAATTTTTTTCCAAAAGAAGTTGCAGTAGTTATTATAAAGGCCCATGAATAATGTAATTAATTAGTTTTACATATTTAGTTTTTACTTTATCACCAAACACTTTAAAATAAAGAATGAATACTATTTTAACTTTTAATCTAACACTTGGCAAATTTATGAAAGAAAATAAGATAGAGATTTTGTGGGCTTGCATAAAATATTTTTAAAAAGAAAATTAAGTTCATATAATCAAGGATTTTATGCGTGTTTAATTGACCCCATGTCATGTGCCATGTTTTTTGGGGAATATATATTATAATGTTTGTAAACTGTAAAATGTAAATAAAATAACTTAAATAATGCTAAGTTTCATATTATGAAAATTTATTTAATTTAATTTTTTAATATTCCACCAATATGAAATAATTTATGCATACACCATTAACACCATGCTAAAGCATACAAAATAATTTTGACAGATGATTATTTAAATTTTTATCAATAGTTATTTTGATTTTGATTTTTTTGTTGCTTCTTGATTTTTATTGTGTGCTTCTTCCTTCTTGCATAAAATATTTTTAAAAATAAAACTAAATTCATATAATCAAGAAAGGGGATTAAAAGAATATTATAAGTAAATGGGGATTTCACCGGTGTTCAATTGACCCCGTATATATATAAACTGCTGACTTGGGGTCAACTCCCATTGTATTAAACTTAACCAAAAAATTAACAAAGTTTGAAGTTTCAACATGAAACCAACAAAAAACCATAACATGGTTCTTACAGAATCCCTATAACCCTAGCTCTTATTACATTCTATTTTCTACAATATTGTCTATCAAAAATATATAGCTATATTTATATATCTATAGTCAGATATCAAATCATAAATGACTCCACCTCAAGCATTTTCATCAACAGCGTAGTATTGCTCTAGGATCTCTTGCATCCAATCAAATTCCACCTCCAGACTAGCAAGCTTCTTCAAGAACACTATCCCCTGAGCAACACGGCATCTTCGACTAGCTATCTTTGCTTCTCCTACTTCTATGACAAACAGCCACCAATTGACAGCATTGCCCACATGATTCACCTTATGAAAATCCCCTGGCAACGGCACCCCCAAGCCATAACGAGCGACACCCACCACCTCCTTCCAACCACCTCAATATTCCATTTCGACAAACTCCTCCAACTTTTAAATTGAATGCTTATGTTTATTTAAATCCAATAGCACCGCCAAAAATATCGACGCCAGATCGATGTTCACTTTATCCCTGTTGCAATTAACCATGAAATTTTCTCTAAGGACCCATTTAATTGAAAAATATCACAATGTCGCTTTTCAGCTTGAACACCATCTTCATCCTTTTATTTGCGATGTTTCCTAAAAAAGACATTTGTCTTTTGCTACTAACTAGACGGATGGGAGTATCCATTGCTGCCAACACAATGGACCATGCAAAATGCCACCACAACAAATGCAATTTCTCCCATATCAATTCTCTGTAGTCTTTAACTCTTCCCGCATGCTTCGCCAACCCCAACTTGCTAAACGGATTGGATGGCCTATCAGATAGGTGCATTGGCGCCATCATTAATCTTTACTTCCCATAGTAATTCATTTGTTGATATGATGGCTAGGTTAGCCAAGTCGTCTGCATCGTTATTTCCTTCCCGCAACACGTGGTTAAACACCACACTTTCAAAACCATTGACTAAACATAAGGCTTCATTCAGAAAGATGTTTAATTTCCAATTAGCTATGGTCCTATTTTTTAGGGTGTTAATTACTATCAAGGAATCCCCTTCAACCTCCACCTTCAATATTCCAAGTTGACAACATAGATTGAGGCCAAGAATAAGTGTTCAATTGGCCCCATGTCATGTGCCATGCTTTTTTGTGAATATATATTATGATGTTTGTAAATTGTAAAATGTAAATAAAATAACTTAGATAATGCTAAGTTTTATATTATGAAAATTTATTTAATTTAATTTTTTAATATTCTACCAATATGAAATAATTTATGCATACACCATTAACACCGTGCTAAAGCATACAAAATAATTTTGATAGATGATTATTTAAATTTTTATCAATAGTTATTTTGATTTTGATTTTCTTGTTGCTTCTTGATTTTTATTTTGTGCTTCTTCCTTCTTGGATGAAATATTTTTAAAAAGAAAACTAAACTCATATAATCAAGAAAGGGGATTAAAAGAATATTATAAGTAAATGGGGATTTTACCAGTGTTCAATTGACCCCATGTCATGTGCCATGTTTTTTTGGGATATATATATATATATATGATCTGTAAACTGTTGACTTGGGGTCAGCTCCGATTGTATTAAACTTAACCAAAAAATTAACAGAGTTTGAAGTTTCAACATGAAACCAACAAAAAACCATAACAAGGTTCTTCCAGAATCCTTATAACCCTAGCTCTTATTACATTCTATTTTCTACAATATTGTCTATCAAAAATATATAGCTATGTTTATATATCTACAGTCAGATATCAAATCATAGATGACTCCACCTCAAGCATTTTCATCATCAACATAGTACTGCTCTAGGATGTCTTGCATCCAATCAAATTCCACCTCCAGACCAGCAAGCTTCTTCAAGAACGCTATCCCCTGATCAGTACAGCGTCTTTGACTAGCTATCTTTACTTCCACTGCTTCTGTGACAAATGGCCACCAGTTGACGACATTGATGGTGACTAATTGTCATTGATGTCAAAAAGAATGTTTCAGGGGTTCATCATGATATTCATACAATGATTTTAGGGTGTTGAAAATGTGACATGTGATGTCAATGGTCAGGTGATTTCTCATTTCAGGAGTTGTTTGAATTTATTATCTCTCATGTTTCATAAGTCTTGGCTTGATGATGTTGGATTGGATATGATTTTGCTTCATGACATACTTCAGTTCATTCATGATGCTTCATGTTGTGATGCTCTCAGAAGTTGTTCATGTCATCTTGTCTTTATGCTTGGTCAGAATGGTGTTTTCTTGGTTACTTCTTGATGACAGTGGTTGATGACACAGTTGAAATAAGGTTGATGTCTTGCAGATGACAAAGACATTAAATATATGGTGGAGAAGTTCATGTCATGCAATAATCTTCTTATATTGTTGTTTATGGCTTAAAAGATTTCATGATCTTCATAGCAAAATACTTATTGTGAAGTGGTTCTCATCTTCCTTCACAAAATTGTCAAGAGTTTGAAGTTTATGTTTCAAAAAGGATTGCATATAAAGGTGTTAAGTTTCTCATGAAAATGTTTGGTTGATAATGTTTCAGTTGTGTTGGTGAAGATTTGATATCTGTCTAACATATGACGTTAAAGTGTTATGACATTTAGATAGAAGATGATTGTTCTCTCACATTTGAGGTTGCATAGTAATGTTGATGGTTCTACTTCATCAAATTATGGTCAGATTGAAGATTGTTATGATCAGTGATGGTGTCAATGAGTGGAGTTCACAAGAATTCACCTTAACTCATTCTTGGTATTACAGTGATAATATCATTGTTATTATCATGATCTGCTCAGTTTGCAATAACAATGAGCATATTTAATATCTTGATATCATTGGCATTGAGAAAATTTTATCTCAAGATCTTTAAGTGCTTTGTTTAAAAGCTAATTTTAAATTTATTGTAACTGTCACTATTGATAAGCACTTTATTTTATAAAAGGAAGTTGACTTCCTATTAAAGGTCACTGCTACTTAAGTGACCTGGTGGAGGGTTTAAGACCATGGGGCAACCGACCCCTTCACCCTGCTAGACCGATCCTTCCGGTCTCCTTTTTTATGCGCTAAAAGAGAGCCATTAAAAGGCCAAGGTTAAATTTTTATTTGGTTCAAATTTTTTTTGAAGCATCGAATTATTTAAGGGGAGCCCGATACCTTCTATAAAGAAGAGATGGTATTTGAAGAGATATATTTGTTTTAAGTTTTGAATATTTTTTTTAAGATCGTGGAGGGGAGCCTGAATAAGCCATCAATGGCTTTATTTCATTTTAGAAACTTTTCTTTATTTCCTAATTTGGTGGTCCTAAATGCCATTCTTTATGAGATCGAATTAAATGAAGTCTTAAGCCTTTTTTTTTTTTAAGGAGCTTTTGGGTTTTTTTAAAGGCATAAAGTTAGGGAGTCTTAAAAGCATTTTTTTAGGGATTTTTTTAAAGATTCCTTCTAATTTTTTTGTGTATACTCTTGTGCAAAGAAAGAAAGTTTTTTTTTGGAGTTTTCTATTTTCTTCAAAGGCAAGTTAAGATGGATTTCATTTGTTAATCATAGAAGAAGTTGAAAAGTTTTTTATGCAGAGAATTTTTGAGAAGAAGATTTGAAGATATTTTTTGTGGAGAGAATATTATGAAGCTTGAAGGATATTTTTTTTGATCCATGACAAAATTTCGTTGAAGATAATATTTGCAATGCAAAGGAAAATGAAGGGTTTTTGTAGATGAAGAAATTGTAATTAATTTTTTTTTGAAGATGAATTTTTGCAAGTGGAGCTATTTATTTTGGAAGATGAAAGGTTTTGAAAAGAGGAAAATGAAAGTTTGTTTTGTAGATGAATTGATTTGTGAAGTCACTTCATTTTTGTTGACAAAGGCAGATTGAAGCAATTCATTGATGATTTTATTTATTAATTTTATTGAGAAAATGAAAGGTCTCTTATTTTATGAGAAGAGAAAGTTGGATCAGAGAAATAAAGAAAATGAATGGTTATGCAAAACAAAGGAATTTCATCTTATTGTTGCAGATTCCTTATTGATGAAGATATAGATGCAGAGTTCAATATGAGGATTGAGAAGAATATGAAAGGATATTTTCTTTTTTATATAATTATCTTGCAGAAGCATTGCAAAATTGAGTAGTGTGAATTGAAGACATCTTTGAAAAGATACAGATGATTTTTGTATGAAGTCATGTTTTGCAGGGGTAAATACAGAGAATGACAAGGTTATCAAATGTTTATTGAAGAGTGAAAATTGAGTTGAAGAGAGTTAACGTGAAGACCATTATACTGAAATATAATCTCCTTGTTGCAACATATTTTTAGATTGAACCATGAAGACAATGATGGTATATCAGGTGAATTATTATGCAGAGATAATAAGGTATTGTTATGCAGAGATAATAAGGTGAATTGTTATGCAGAGATAAGGTGAATTGTTATGCAGGGTGAATGAATTGTGAATTGATTGAATAGAGATAATGAGACTTGTATGCAGATTGGTTTGAGTGTGCTCAGAGATGACAGGTCATGAATGGTGCAAATCAGATTGAGAAGCAATCATGTCTTGCACATTATTTTGATGAGGACAATTGAATTGGTCAGTGAGACCTTCCTATGCCAGTGAGGCTTGTGGTCAGTGAGACCTTCCTATGCCAGTGAGGCTTGTGGTCAGTGAGACCTCTGTATATGTTAGTGAGACATTTGTAAACTTGAAGTTTTTCATTTAAGCCAGTGAGGCATTTTGAGTGGTTTTTCTACCCCTGGGGGGTTTTCCACTCGGTATATCTTTGAGTTAAACTTCTTGTGTTGTTTCTCTGCATTAATAATTGGTGTTTGACAATTTGATGATTGTGAAGTTAATATTTGATCTCAGTTCACAATAAAGTTCATTGACAATTTGTAAAAGGTGGGAAAACTGAATTATTATATTAACACTGATTCACCCCCCTCTCAGTGTTAATTATACTCCTACAATTGGTATTAGAGCCACGTTCCCTTTAGAAGCTTAATCAGCTTGGGTAGGTCCTGTGTGTGGAGTACCATGGGTAAGTGCAAAAGAAATAAGAACATGAGAAATGTCAAGTCTCATTCTGATCAAAAGGTGCAATGTGTATCAAATCCAGATGTTGATATAAAGTCAGTTGATAAATATGCTTCAGTTTGGTGTATGAGAATGCAAGTCTATTTATCCTCTTTAGGATATGGTGTATGGATGTCTATTGAGAATGAATATTCTAATTCTGCAATTATCAAAGAGGTTCTTGAATGCAATCATATAGCCAAGAAGGTTATTTTATCTACTCTATCTAATGATGTTTCTTGTAAAGTTATGAATTGTGTTACAGCTCAGGATATGTGGAGGAAATTGAAAATAATTTATCAAGATGATGATAAAGAAGAGAACACTCTGGTGTGTGAAGAAAGTGGCAATGAAAGGAGACTTTCAAATGAAGGAGTTGAGGTTCAATCTCTTTCAAAAGAAGCTAATATCATAGGTGATGATCAGGAATATGATGAACAAGATTGTGAGATTGATATGGAAGGAGAGCTCATATATGCTCTGATTGAACTTAAGAAATATAAGAAAGAGAATCATAAATTAAAATTACAACTACAACAAGAAAGAGAATCTAAAGACAAAGCACTTTCAGACCTTGAAAGTGTATCTTCAGATCTTGAAGAGGCCAGATGTCAGATTATGAGTTTAAGGACATATATTGATGATTTAGACAAATTAATTGTTAGATTAAAGATTGAAATTAAGGAAGCTAAGACGACAGCTGATGTTTCAAAATCTAACCTTAAAGTTAGAAGGATTGAGAATCTAAAACTAGAGGGCGAAATTATCAAACTCGTAAAAGATTATGATGGTCTCAATGTTTTGTCCAAGAAGTATCAAGAATATGAAGAAAGTACACACAAGTTACATGAGTTGTTGGGCAAATAGAAGCATCATAAGGACACTACTGGTTTAGGATTTGAAGGAGAGTGTTCAAAAGCTAGAGAAAGTGCTCCTGAAGACAAAAAGAAGTTAGAGGCTGAAATAAATATCAAAGATGAAATGCATAATCAAAGGAGAAGAAATGTTCCTGGTGTCATTATTCATTTAATGGTTATTGTTATACTTGTAATCATTTTGGTCACAAAGCAGTTGTTTGCAGAAGAAATATTGATATTGTTTGTTACAAGTGCAATAATGTTGGACACATACAAAGAAATTGTAAAGTGCACAGAAGGTATGATCCTGCATGGAAGCTTAACATAAGTACTTAAAGGCACTATCAGTTATTTGATTATGATTGTAACATAGTTTGTTATAATTGCAACACTCTTGGACACAAAGCATAGAGTTGTAGAATGTATACTTCACCTAATTTGAAAAAGTTGAAAAGAAAAGAAGGTATAAAGGTTTGGAGAAAGAAAGAACCTGTAAAAGTGTGGAAGCAAAAACAAAGTCATGAGAAGGCAAATTCTAAACTTGTGCATCTTGCACAAGTTAAATCATCAGTTGAATAATAGATAGCATGATTTGAGGAGGAGTTGTTCTTGTCCTATCATTTATCCGCAAGAAGTTTCAGGAGGAGATGGTGATCTTGTCATGTTGTTTGTTGAAATAAAATTTATGATGGTATTGCTAACTATGATGATTTTCAGTAATTTTTTTAGTGTTATAGGTGACCTTTGGTTTTGTATGCAAACAAGAAGTTGAAAGAATGTTCAGGATTTCAATGCTCAAAGAGTTTGATGATATTGAATAACTTGGTTTATAAATGATCTTGTTCATATCATGTTGATACTGACAAAGGTTGAGTTGGTATGATGTTGCAGTTCAATGGGATCTTGATATTGTGAAGTATTTGTTGTCATGCCAAAGAGATTAAGATGTTTCCAAAAAGCTCTTATGAGATATTAACATGTGTTGGCTAGGTGGTTGAAAATGAAAAATTCAATTCATAGCACTTATCTCTGCATTTGATTTGTGCAAAGTGTTGTTGCAGGAAGAACTTGTTAATACAGTTGGTTTGTTGGTATGCAAAATTGATGGGCTTATTTGAATAATTAATCTTGGGTATATTCAAGAAGTTCTCTTCAGATGTTTGCTTGTGTAGGCTAAGGAAGTTGCAAATGAAAGAAATCAATTCATTTTTTTTAAGGACAATGCTTCTTTGTGCAGATGGTGCAACAGTGATGTTTGTCCTTGCCAGAGATTGGCAGTAATATTTATAAGTAGTGATTTGTTAGTACACTTCAACACAGGGGGAGCAAATAGATTTGAGTCTTTGTCATCAGATGTCAAAAAGGGAGAGAAAGAGAAATTGAATCATGAAGTTTTGCCATCAATGCCAAAGGGGGAGATTGATGGTGACTGATTGCCATTGATGTCAAAAAGAATGTTTCAGGAGTTCATCATGATCTTCATACAATGATTTTAGGGTGATGACAATGTGACATGTGATGTCAATAGTCATGTGATTTCTCATTTCAGGAGTTGTTTGAATTTGTTATCTCTCATGTTTCATAAGTCTTGGTTTGATGATGTTGGATTGGATATGATGTTGCTTCATGACTTACTTCAGTTCATTCATGATGCTTCATGTTGTGATACTCTCAGAAGTTGTTCATGTCATCTTGTCTTTATGCTTGATCAGAATGGTGTTTTCTTGGTTACTTCTTGATGACAGTTGTTGATGACACAGTTGAAATAAGGTTGATGTCTTGCAGATGACAAAGACATTAAATATATGGTGGAGAAGTTCATGTCATGCAATAATCTTCTTATATTGTTGTTTATGGCTTAAAGGATTTCATGATCTTCATATCATAATACTTATTGTGAAGTGGTTGTCATCTTCCTTCACAAAATTGTCAAGAGTTTTAAGTTTATGTTTCAAAAAGGATTGCATATAAAGGTGTTAAGTTTCACGTGAAAATGTTTGGTTAATAATGTTTTAGTTGTGTTGGTGAAGATTTGATATCTGTCTAACAAATGATGTTAAAGTGTTATGACATTTAGATAGAAGATGATTGTTCTCTCACACTTGAGGTTGCATAGTAATGTTGATGGTTTTACTTCATCAAATTATGGTTAGATTGAAGATTATTATGATCAGTGATGGTGTCAGTGAATGGAGTTCACAAGAATTCACCTTAACTCATTCTTAGTATTACAGTGATAATATCATTGTTATTATCGTGATCTGCTCAGTTTGTAATAACAATAAGTGTATTTAATATCTTGATATCATTGGCATTGAGAAAATTTTATCTCAAGATCTTTAAGTGCTTTGTTTAAAAGCTAATTTTAAATTTATTCTAACTGTCACTATTGATAAGCACTTTATTGTATAAAAGGAAGTTGACTTCCTATCAAAGGTCACTGCTACTTAAGTGACCTGGTGGAGGGTTTAAGACCATGGGGCAACCGGCCCCTTCACCCTGCTAGACCGATCCTTCCGATCTCCTTTTTTGTGCGCTAAAAGAGAGCCATTAAAAGGTCAAGGTTAAATGTTTATTTGGTTCAAATTTTTTTTGAAGCATCGAATTATTTAAGGGGAGCCCGATACCTTCTATAAAGAAGAGATGGTATTTGAAGTGATGTATTTGTTTTAAGTTTTGAATAGTTTTTTTTTAAGATCATGGAGGGGAGCCCGAATAAGCCATCAATGGCTTTATTTCATTTTAGAAAATTTTCTTTATTTCCTAATTTGGTGGTTCTAAATGCCATTCTCTATGAGATCGAATTAAATGAAGTCTTATGCCTTTTTTTAAGGAGCTTTTGGATTTTTTTAAAGGCATAAAGTTAGAGAGTCTTAAAAGCATTTTTTTAGGGATTTTTTAAAAGATTCCTTCTAATTTTTTTGTGTATACTCTTGTGCAAGGAAAGAAAGCTTTTTTGTGGAGTTTTCTATTTTCTTCAAAGGCAGATTAAGATGGATTTCATTTGTTAATCATAGAAGAAGTTGAAAAGTTTTTTATGCAGAGAATTTTTGAGAAGAAGATTTGAAGATATTTTTTGTGGAGAGAATATTATGAAGCTTGAAGGATATTTTTTTTCATCCATGACAAAATTTCGTTGAAGATAATATTTGCAATGCAAAGGAAAATGAAGGGTTTTTGTAGATGAAGAAATTTTAATTATTTTTTTTTTTGAAGATGATTTTTTGCAAGTGGAGCTATTTATTTTGGAAGATGAAAGGTTTTGAAAAGAGGAAAATGAAAGTTTGTTTTGCAGATGAATTGATTTGTGAAGGCACTTCATTTTTGTTGATAAAGGCAGATTGAAGCAATTCATTGATGATTTTATTCATTGTTTTTATTGAGAAAATGAAAGGTCTCTTATTTTATGAGAAGAGAAAGTTGGATTAGAGAAATAAAGAAAATGAATGGTTATGCAAAACAAAGGAATTTAATCTTATTTTTGCAAATTCCTTATTGATGAAGATATAGATGTAGAGTTCAATATGAGGATTGAGAAGAATATGAAAGGATATTTTCTTTCTTATATAATTGTCTTGCAGAAGCATTGCAAAATTGAGTAGTGTGAATTGAAGACATCTTTGAAAAGATACAGATGATTTTTGTATGAAATCATGTTTTGTAGGGGTAAATACATAGAATGTCAAGGTTATCAAATGTTTATTGAAGAGTGAAAATTGACCTGAAGAGAGTTGATGTGAAGACCATTATACTGAGATATAATCTCCTTGTTGCAACATATTTTTAGATTGAACCGTGAAGACAATGATGGTATATTAGGTGAATTGTTATGTAGAGATAATCAGGTGAATTGTTATGCAGAGATAATAAGGTGAATTGTTATGCAGAGATAAGGTGAATTGTTATGCAGGGTGAATGAATTATGAATTGATTGAACAGAGATAATGAGACTTGTATGGAGATTGGTTTGAGTGTGAGACCTTCCTGTGTGGTCAGTGAGACCTCTGTATATGTCAATGAGACATTTGTAAACTTGAAGTTTTTCATTTAAGCCAGTGAGGCAGTTTGAGTGGTTTTTCTACCCCTGGAGGGTTTTCCACTCGGTATATCTTTGAGTTAAACTTCTTGTGTTGTTTCTCTGCATTAATAATTGGTGTTTGACAATTTGATGATTGTGAAGTTAATATTTGATCTCAATTCATAATAAAGTTCATTGACAATTTGTAAAAGGTGAGAAAATTGAATTATTATATTAACACTGATTAACCCCTGTCTCAGTGTTAATTGTACTCTTACAATTGGTATGAGAGCCATGTTCCCTTTAGAAGCTTAATCAGCTTGGGTAGGTCCTGTGTGTGGAGTACCATGGGTAAGTGCAAAAGAAATAAGAACATGAGAAATGTCAAGTCTCATTCTGATCAAAAGGTGCAATGTGTATCAAATCTGGTTGTTGATATAAAGTCAGTTGATAAATATGCTTCACAAGTTGAATTAGTGAAAGAGTTTTTTGGAGTTCCTATGTTTAATGGTTCAGATTTTTCAGTTTAGTGTATGAGAATGCAAGTCTATTTATCCTCTTTAGGATATGGTGTATGGATGTCTATTGAGAATGAATATTCTAATTCTGCAAATATCAAAGAGGCTCCTAAATGCAATCATATAGCCAAGAAGGTTTTTTTATCTACTTTATCTAATGATTTTTCTTGTAAAGTTGTGAATTGTGTTACAGTTCAAGATATGTGGAGGAAATTGAAAATAATTTATCAAGATGATGATAAAGAAGAGAACACTCTGGTGTGTGAAGAAAGTGACAATGAAAGGAGACTTTCAAATGAAGGAGTTGAGGTTCAATCTCTTTCAGAAGAAGCTAATATCATAGGTGATGATCAGGAATATGATGAACAAGATTGTGAGATTGATATGGAAGGAGAGCTCATATATGCTCTAACTGAACTCAGGAAATATAAGAAAGAGAATCAGAAATTAAAATTGCAACTGCAACAAGAAAGAGAATCTAAAGACAAAGCACTTTCAGACCTTGAAAGTGTATCTTCAGATCTTGAAGAGGCCAGATGTCAGATTATGAGTTTAAGGACATATATTGATGATTCAGATAAATTAATTGTTAGATTAAAGACTGAAATTGAGGAAGCTAAGAGGATAGCTGATGTTTCAAAATCTGACCTTAAAGTTAGAAGGATTGAGAATCTAAAACTAGAGGGTGAAATTATCAAACTCAGAAAAGATTATGATGGTCTCAATGTTTTGTCCAAGAAGTATCAGGAATATGAAGAAAGTACATACAAGTTACATGAGTTGTTGGGCAAACAAAAGCATCATAAGGACACTACTAGTTTATGGTTTGAAGAAGGAGAGTGTTCAAAAGCCAGAGAAACTCCTAGAAAGAAAATTGATCTTCATGCTAGTGCTCCTGAAGATAAAAAGAAGTTAGAAGCTGAAATAAATATCAAAGATGAAATGCATAATCAAAGGAGAAGAAATTTCAAAAGAAATGTTCCTATAAGACAAGAATACATGTACAGGTATCATTTTTAATTTAATGGTTATTGTTATACTTGTAATCATTTTGGTCATAAAGCAGTTGTTTGCAGAAGAAATATTGATATTGTTTGTTACAAGTGCGATAATGTTGGACACATACAAAGAAATTGTACAGTACATAGAAGGTATGATCCTGCATGGAAGCTTAACATGAGTACTCAAAGGTACTATCAGTTATTTGATTATGACTGTAACATAGTTTGTTATAATTACAACACTCTTGGACACAAAGCATAGAGTTGTAGAATGTATACTTCACCTGATTTGAAAAAGTTGAAAAGAAAAGAAGGTATAAAGGTTTGGAGAAAGAAAGAACCTGTAAAAGTGTGGAAGCAAAAACAAAGTCATGAGAAGGCAAATCCTAAACTTGTGCATCTTGCACAAGTTACATCATCAGTTGAATAATAGATAGCATGATGTGAGGGGGAGTTGTTCTTGTCCTATCATTTATCCCCAAGAAGTTTCAGGAGGAGATGGTGATCTTGTCATGTTGTTTGTTGAAATAAAATTTATGATGGTATTGCTAACTATGATGATCTTTAGTGCTTTTTTTAGTGTTACAAGTAATCTTTGGTTTTGTATGCAAACAAGATGTTGAAAGAATGTTCAGGAGTTCAATGCTCAAGGAGTTTGATGATATTGAATAACTTGGTTTATAAATGATCTTGTTCATATCATGTTGATACGAACAAAGGTTGAGTTGGTATGATGTTGCAATTCAATGGGATCTTGATATTGTGAAGTATTTGTTGTCATGCCAAAGAGACTAAGATGTTTCCAAAAAGCTCTTATGAGATATTAGCATGTGTTGGCTAAGGTGGCTGAAAATAAAAAATTCAATTCATAGCACTTATCTCTACATTTGATTTGTGCAAAGTGTTGTTGCAGGAAGAACTTGTTAATGCAGTTTGTTTGTTGGTATGCAAAATTGATGGGATTATTTGAATAATTGATCTTGGGTATATTCAAGAAGTTCTATTTAGATGTTTGCTTATGTAGGCTAAGGAAGTTGTAAATGAAAGAAATCAATTCAAAATTTTTTTAAGGATAGTGCTTCTTTGTGCAGATGGTGCAACAATGATGTTTGTCCTTGTTAGAGATTGGTAGTAATATTTATAAGCAGTGATTTGTTAGTACACTTCAACACAAGGGTAGCAAATAGATTTGAGTCTTTGTCATCATATGTCAAAAAGGGGGAGAAAGAAAAATTGAATCACGAAGTTTTGCCATCAATGCCAAAGGGGGAGATTGGTGGTGACTGATTGTCATTGATGTCAAAAAGAATGTTTCAGGAGTTCATCACGATCTTCATACAATGATAAAGAATGTTTCAGGAGTTCATCATGATCTTCATACAATGATTTTAGGGTGATGACAATGTGACATGTGATGTCAATGGTTAGGTGATTTCTCATTTTAGGAGTTGTTTGAATTTGTTATCTCTCATGTTTCATAAGTCTTGGTTTGATGATATTGGATTGGATATGATGTTGCTTCATGACATACTTCAGTTCATTCATGATGCTTCATGTTGTGATGCTCTCAGAAGTTGTTCATGTCATCTTGTCTTTATGCTTGATCAGAATGGTGTTTTCTTGGTTACTTCTTGATGACGGTTGTCGATGACACAGTTGAAATAAGGTTGATGTCTTGCAGATGACAAAGACATTGAATATATGGTGGAGAAGTTTGTCATGCAATAATCTTCTTATATTGTTGTTTATGGCTTAAAGGATTTCATGATCTTCATATCATAATACTTATTGTGAAGTTGTTCTCATCTTCCTTCACAAAATTGTCAAGAGTTTGAAGTTTATGTTTAAAAAAGGACTGCATATAAAGGTGTTAAGTTTCACATGAAAATGTTTGGTTGATAATGTTTCAGTTGTGTTGGTGAAGATTTGATATCTGTCTAACAGATGATGTTAAAGTGTTATGACATTCAGATAGAAGATGATTGCTCTCTCACACTTGAGGTTGCATAGTAATTTTGATGGTTCTACTTCATCAAATTATGGTTAGATTGAAGATTGTTATGATCAGTGATGGTGTCAATGAATGGAGTTCACAAGAATTCACCTTAACTCATTCTTGGTATTACAGTGATAATATCATTGTTATTATCATGATCTGCTCAGTTTGCAATAACAATGAGTGTATTTAATATCTTGATATCATTGGCATTGAGAAAATTCTATCTCAAGATCTTTAAGTGCTTTGTTTAAAAGCTAATTTTAAATTTATTCTGTCACTGTTGATAAGCACTTTATTTTATAAAAGGAAGTTGACTTCTTATCAAAGGTCACTGCTACTTAAGTGACCTAGTGGAGGGTTTATGACCATGGGGCAACGGAACCCTTCACCTTGCTAGACCGATCCTTCTGGTCTCCTTTTTTGTGCTCTAAAAGAGAGCCATTAAGAGGCTAAGGTTAAATGTTTATTTGGTTCGAATTTTTTTTAAGCATCAAATTATTTAAGGGGAGCCTGATACCTTCTATAAAGAAGAGATGGTATTTGAAGTGATGTATTTGTTTTAAGTTTTGAATTGTTTTTTAAAATCGTGGAGGGGAGCCCGAATAAGCCATCAATGGCTTTATTTCATTTTAGAAACTTTTCTTTATTTCCTAATTTGGTGGTCCTAAATGCCATTCTCTATGAGATCGAATTAAATGAAGTCTTATGCCTTTTTTTTAAGGAGCTTTTGGATTTTTTAAAAGGCATAAAGTTAGGGAGTCTTAAAAGTATTTTTTTAGGGATTTTTTTTAAGATTCCTTCTAATTTTTTTGTGTATACTCTAGTTTTTTTTTGTGAGTTTTTTATTTTCTTCAAACGCAGATTAAGATGGATTTCATTTGTTAATCATAGAAGAAGTTGAAAAGTTTTTTATGCAGAGAATTTTTGAGAAGAAGATTTGAAGATATTTTTTATGGAGAGAATATTATGAAGCTTGAAGGATATTTTTTTTGATCCATGACAAAATTTCGTTGAAGATAATATTTGCAATGCAAAGGAAAATGAAGGGTTTTTGTAGATGAAGAATTTTTTTTTTTTTTTTTTTTTGAAGATGAATTTTTGCAAGTGGAGCTATTTATTTTGGAAGATGAAAGGTTTTGAAAAGAGGAAAATGAAAGTTTGTTTTGCAGATGAATTGATTTGTGAAGGCACTTCATTTTTGTTGACAAAGGCAGATTGAAGCAATTCATTGATGATTTTATTCATTGTTTTTATTGAGAAAATGAAAGGTCTCTTATTTTATGAGAAGAGAAAGTTGGATCAGAGAAATAAAGAAAATGAATGGTTATGCAAAACAAAGGAATTTAATCTTATTTTTTTAGATTCCTTATTGATGAAGATATAGATGCAGAGTTCAATATGAGGATTGAGAAGAATATGAAAGGATATTTTCTTTCTTATATAATTGTCTTGCAGATGCATTGCAAAATTGAGTAGTGTGAATTGAAGACATCTTTGAAAAGAAACAAATGATTTTTGTATGAAATCATGTTTTGCAGGGGTAAATATAGAGAATGACAAGGTTATCAAATGTTTATTGAAGAGTGAAAATTGAGCTGAAGAGAGTTGATGTGAAGACCATTATACTGAAATATAATCTCCTTGTTGCAACATATTTTTAGATTGAACCATAAAGACAATGATGGTATATCAGGTGAATTGTTATGCAGAGATAATAAGGTGAATTGTTATGCAGAGATAAGGTGAATTGTTATGCAGGGTGAATGAATTGTGAATTGATTGAACAGAGATAATGAGACTTGTATGCAGATTAGTTTGAGTGTGCTTAGAGATGACAAGTCATGAATGGTGCAAATTAGATTGAGAAGCAATCATGTCTTGTGCATTATTTTGATGAGGACAATTGAATTGGTCAGTGAGACCTTCCTATGCCAGTGAGGCTTGTGGTCAGTGAGACCTTCCTATGCTAGTGAGGCTTGTGGTCAGTGAGACCTTCTTGTGCCAGTGAGGCTTGTGGTCAGTGAGACCTCTGTATATGTCAATGAGACATTTGTAAACTTGAAATTTTTCATTTAAGCTAGTGAGGCTGTTTGAGTGGTTTTTCTACCCATGGAGGGTTTTCCACTCGGTATATCTTTGAGTTAAACTTCTTGTGTTGTATCTCTGCATTAATAATTGGTGTTTGACAATTTGATGATTGTGAAGTTAATATTTGATCTCAGTTAATAAAGTTCATTGACAATTTGTAAAAGGTGAGAAAATTGAATAATTATATTAACACTGATTAACGCCCCCTCTCATTGTTAATTGTACTCCTACAGGCATCGCCCACATGATTCACCCTATGAAAATCCCCTGGCAACGGTACCCCCAAGCCATAGCGAGTGACACCCACCACCTCCTAATTCCAACCACCTCGGTATTTCATTTCCATAAACTCCTTTATCAACTTTTGAAATGAATGCTTATCTTCATTTAAATCCAATATCATCACCAAAAACATCAACACCAGATCGATGTTCACCTTATACATGTTGTAATTAACCATGAAACACCTTATACATGTTGCAATTAACCATGAAATCTTCTCTGAGGACCCATCATCTTGAACACCATCTTCATCCTTTTATCTGTGATGTTTCCTAAAAAAGACATTTGTCTTTTGCTACTAACTAAACGGATGGGAGTATCCATCACTGCCAACACAATGAACCATGCAAAATGCCACCACAACAAATGCAATTTATCCCATATCAATTCTCTGTAATCTTTAACTCTTCTTGCACACTTCACCATCCCCAACTCGCTGAACAGATTGGATGACCTGTTAGATAGGTGCATTGGTGCCATCATTAATCTTTACTTCCCATAGTAATTCATTTGTTGATATGATGGCTAGGTTAGCCAACTCATCTGCATCGATATTTCCTTCCCACAACACATGGTTAAACACCACACTTTCAAAACCATCGACTAAACATAAGGCTTTATTCAGAAAGATGTTTAATTTCTAATTGGCCTTGGTCCTATTTTTGAGGGCAATAATTACTATCAAGGAATCCCCTTAAACCTCTTCCTTCGATACTCCAAGTTGTTGACATAGATTGAGGCCAAGAATAAGTGCTTGAAACTCCGCTTCGTTGTTGGATCTTTGCACTAACTTTTTAGACACCTTGTCGAGTATGTCCCCCTTCCGATCTTAGACCAAACAGCCATAAATTGATTCTCCTAGGTTTCCTTTCGAAGCTCCATCAAAGTTAAGCTTTACCCATCCCTTTGTTGGTTGTGTCCACCTTGTCTCCCTTCCCCTTTTCTGGATATCAACATCACCAACCCCATTAACAAGGGTAATAATTAAACCTTTCTAGACCTTCTTTAATTTATCATCTTCACTAGTATATTTACACTTTACACCCCCTTATTCTTTTATTAACAAATTCAAAGATTGTTGCTTCTACCTTTTTTTTTAAGGAAGGACTCTCCATCCCTTTGTCTTGGAATATTCTCCTATTTTATTCTTTCCACAATTCCCATAGGAGGATAGATGGGCTAACGATCCAGATACTTGCATACACTAAGAACTTTTTATGATAGGCCATGCCTGAAAAAGACACAAAATATCATTCAATAATGCACCACTCCAGCACAGCTTAGTGCATAGCCACCCCCAACATTATTGGGCAAAGGGGCATTGCAGGAACAAATGATCCCCCGTCTCACTCTCCCTATAGCACAACACACATTTGCTTGGCCCTTCATACCCCAATTTTTTGAACCTCTCACCCGTCATAATCCTTTTTTGTAATATAGCCCAAGCAAAAACATCCACTTTAGGTAAACATTATTTATTCCAACATAGGTGTATAGGGAGCATCGTTTGTTCCCTCTCACCTTCCGCAATCAAATAGGTCCAATCTTAGCATTATATTTTTCTAAACAAGAGCAGTTCCATCGTAACCTATCCCTTCCCGAGTGTAGAGGGATCCTTCTCTTTTGTAAGATCTCTTTAAATAAGTTACTTCCTCAGCTGGGAATCCCAAATGATCAAAGCACTTCCAATCCCACCATAGGCACCCTTCGATTATTTTTTATTCTACGTAATCTGCCACCTTATGACCCCAGCTTATAGAGAGAGACTGTTTTATTGCAGGGCAAGAATCACCAATGATTGAACAACACATCCATGAATCTTCCCAGAACATAGTCGTTTTGTCATTCCCTATCTCCCATGTGAGATGATCTGTGATTATCCACCTATAGCTCAACATAAAATTCCAAAGTTTGGAACCTTTTATTGGATTAGCCATAGTCAGAATTCTATCATCCTCCAAACTATATAAATATTTATTTCTTAGAATTCTGATCCATTTTAAATCCACCCTCGAGTGAATGGACCAAACAATTTTTACCCCCAGTGCTTTGTTTTGAATTTCCTAGTTCCTCAGCCCCACCCCTCCGACCAATTTAGGCTTGCAAACTTTATCCCAAGTGATCAATGGAAATTTCTTATCCTCTAAAGGCTCCCACCAAAAAAAAGTTATCATTTTTTGCTTTATCATTTTGTTTGTTGATTTTATAAGCCATAGACAAGAGAGAAGAAAAATGGGGATTGTTGAAATCACAGTTTTGAGCATAATAATCCTTTCAGCCTAGGACAACCATCTACCCTTCCACGACCCCATTCTGTCACTAATTTGTTTTAGCAAAGGTTCCCACAACCTAGTTTGTTTTCCACTTTCAAAAAGAGGGAAACCCAAGTTCTTGCCTAGAAAAATTCCTTTTTTAAAATCCAATATTCTTAAAATATCCCTTATTTCTTCTAGTATGTGAAGAAGAAGAATACCTCTGATTTTGTAGTATTTACACACTGTCTAGAGGCGGCTGAATAAGTATCCAAACTTCTCTTCATGGTCCTTCTTCCCTTCTCTTAGCCATGCCATATAACATTGTATCATTAGTGAATTGTTGATGCGTTACCGATTCGACGTTTCTGGAGATTTTCAAGCCTTCTCACACCCCCAATGACACCGCCCTCTGGATGAATTTCCTTAAAGAATCTGTAATGATGATAAAGAGGAATGGTGAGAGAGGATCCCCCTGCCTTAATCCTCTTGAGACTTCAAAGAAGCCTTGAGGGCTCCCATTTATTAGTACTGAAAATCTTGGGGTTGCTACGAAACTGAAAATCCAATCAAGCCAACCCTTATCAAAACCAAATTCATCCATTACCTTGAAGAGGAATCACCAATCCACCCCGTCATGGGCCCTTCTAATATCAAGCTTTACCATAATTCCACTACTCCTAGATGTGTTCAAAGAATGGATAGTTTCTTGCACTATGATAGTGCCATAAAAATGGATCTCCCTAGCACAAAGTTGCTCTGTTCTTTTGAGATAATTTCTTCCAAAAATAGTTTTAACCAATTCACGATAGCTTTAGCCAAGATCTTATATACCATATTGCATAAAGAGATTGCCCTAAAATCCTCGAAAGTGATAACTGCTCCTTCTTTGGTACTAATGCAATGTAAGAGTTATTCAAATCTTTCAATAATTTTTTTATTCCTCAACAGCCCCCAAAATATCATTTCCAATAATGTGCTAGCATTTGTGGAAGAAACTAGTAGGGAAGCCATCTGGCCCAGGCGCCTTATTTGGATGGAGTTGCATCGCTGCTACTTTTAGCTCTTCTTCTGTGAAGGGTTTAAATTCAAAATTTTATTGTGATCTTCCTTAACCCTCCTCAAGATACATTCTAAAATTCTATTATGAGTCACCAAGTCCGTTGATTCTC
Source organism: Cunninghamia lanceolata (assembly GCA_027924645.1). Taxonomy (NCBI): domain Eukaryota; kingdom Viridiplantae; phylum Streptophyta; class Pinopsida; order Cupressales; family Cupressaceae; genus Cunninghamia; species Cunninghamia lanceolata. Next base: position 5,336,325 of record BSBN01000123.1, read on the forward strand.
TGTTATTCAAAAGCTTTTCAAAGAAACTAACCCCCCACTTCTTGATTATTTCTTCATCTTCACACTCACTGCCATCTTCCAATCTGATCCTGGATAACCTATTCTTTTGTCTTCTAATCCCGGTAGAGTTGTTAAAGAACTTTGTATTTTTGTCCCCGTTCATCAACCATAAGTCTCTAGATTTTTGCCGCCAAAAGATTTCTTCCTTTGTTAGAACCTTTGCATGTTTCAGCATCAATTATTTTTCTGTCACAAAGGATTCCTGGGTCATACCATTCTTGAAAACCTCCTCATTTAGGATACTTAACTGAGCCTCCAGCTCTGCCTTCTCCTCGAAGATATCTCTGAAATGCTATCTATTCTATGCCTTCAACTTCTCCTTGATTTTCTTAAGTTTGAAGAAGAGATTGAACATTTTAGTGCCTTTCTAGTCTTCTTTATTCCACCACTCTTCTACCAAACCCAGAAAGTTCTCATCCCGCATCCACATATTTTCAAATTTGAAAGGACTTCTATCTGGCTTTCTATCCTCCTTTAATTACAATTGGATGGGGAAATGGTTTGAACCAGAGATGGGCATCATAAAACATTTACATTCTCTCCAAAAAATCCTAAATTTCCTCTCCAAAAAAATCTATCTAGTCTTTCCGTGATATTACAGAACCCCAGCCTTTGATTGGTCCAAGTAAACCTTCCATTTTCCAAATGGATATCTAGAAGATTATTTTTCATTACAAAATATATGAAATCTATCTTGGACTGACTACACTTCCCCACCCCCCACCTTATCTTCACCACTTAGTATTGCATTGAAATTACCGCCCACCAAACAAAAGGAGGTAGAAGTATTCTCCAAAATTGTTTCCAATTCAGCCCATACTCTCTTTTTAAGGACTGGAGAATTGGGTCCATATACATTTATTAAGAGAAATTATAGCTTAGTTGTTACACAAGTCACCTTAGTCAACATCCAGAATCTAGACAAACTTACCAATTCCAAGGATACATGCCCCATTCTCCACAAAATAGCTAAGCCTCCTGAGACTCCCTCCGCATCCACAAAAAAGCCTTCCCAACCTTTCAATCTAAGATTGAAGTAATCGATGTCTTTACCTGTCAACATTGTTTCCTGCATCATAAAAATGTTAGCATCTGAAACCTCCATCTGGCGCTTCGCCAAATGCCTCTTGTTAGGAGCATTTAAGCCCCTAACATTCTAAGAAGTGATCTTCATGATTGTCTGGGAAGGGTATTGCCCTTCCCAAACCTCTGCATCATTTGAGTTATTTTCAATTGCCCTTCTACATCTCCATCTTCTACCATCTTTATGTTGATAACTGAGAGGGGGGGGGTGAATCAGTTATCCTAATTATTTCTCTATCTGAACTTCCTTATGATTAATGCAGCATTGAATCAAACATAAAAACATAACCATGAAATAAGAAACACATGACACAGTATTTTTGACGTGGAAACCCTGTTAAGGGAGAAAACCACGGGGTGATTAACCCAAAAATTATTCTCTGTTAGAAGAATAGAAAGTTACAAAATGGCACTTGCCAATTAGGGCTCACTGCCCGAGCACACTGCTCACAAGAGGCTCACTGCCTACAAGAAGACACACTGTCTTACAAAGTGATAAGAATCACAGTCTTGAACTGATTGGAAGCATCTGCATATGCTGGAGTTCAGTTCCGGTTAGGTTCAGTACACTGATCTGCTGCACTTCATCTTTCCTCTGTTCTTTAGTCTGCTATCCTTTCACATACCGGATCTTTCTTGCTACTTCTGCTCTGCTCTGGACTTGTTCGCATATCCCTTCACACATTTTACACCCTTCACAACTAAATCCATCCTCTATATATATCCGCACAAGTAATTTCATCACCTTTCTAGTCGGCATCCGGAACAGTCTAGTTTCTTACAAACTTAGTTCTGTCGGCTGAATCCTTGCTCACCAAGCAATGCGGATCAAGCATATACTTGTAGATATCATCAATTATGTCGGCCAAACATGATTCATGCCTCCACAACCTTTATCATCATTTGTAACACATCCGGAAAGTAGTCTGATACTCTGTCAGTCAGTTCTTCCTCTGTTTTCACTGTCTCTCAGGAATCCGGTACTCAACTATTCATATCTTTTTCCTTGTCCATCTCCGGAGGCTAAATCCTTGGAATATACCACTCAAGATAGTCCTCTTGACTTCCCCAGATCCGCACTGCACCAAGACACTTCCTCTGAGAGATCCGGACCAATCTGTCGGACCTTGCCACATGCTCTGTTCTTGTTCACCGGACCACAACAATCTTTAATCTGACTTCCGGTAGAGACATATCATGACTTGCGGATATGTGGGATGACCTTTGTTGCCATCAATGACAACAACCATGAATCCATATAGTGTCTCTTGCCAACAATCTCCCCCTTTGGCATTGATGGCAACACTTAGTGAAAAATGACTAAGTGTTTACACTATGCTCCCCCTTTGCTGATGCTCTGTCTTTATATACAATTTCCGGAACTCCCCCTGAGTTGGATTCCTCATTTTTCACTGCTCCTCACTCCCCCTTTGACATCAATGGCAAAGGGTAGGATCCACACACCAAAATTTTCAAAAATTTTCTATATATAGCCGCATATTTACATACTCACATATACTGCAGAATGTCTGCAAAGGATGTCTGCAGTTGAATCATTTCAGTAGCCCAACTTAGCTTCATTCTGTCCAAAATTGAAATGTGACCACTCAACAAAAATGCAAAGGCTTCTGCCCGCCTGAGATCTGTCGGATCTTTTGTTTGGGCGGTGGTCTGGGCATCACTGATGGCCTCATGCATAGTTTCCAACTTAGGGATTATAATCCTTCTAAGTTCTCCCATCCGGTTGGTGATGTTCTTCCTCTCCTTCTCAAGATTCTTTATTTCATTCAAGACTGCAATAGTCTGACATTCTTGATTTATTATAGAGGAAGAGAGAGGATCAAAACTTTGAGATAAGCTTTGAAGCTTGTCCTGTTCCTCTTTTATTTTCTTGTCAATTGCTGCTGTTGCCTTTGACCAAGATATACAAAATTTGTAGATGTCACCGCCATCCTTAAGAGCATTCTCTAAGCTCTTTATTCCAATGCTTACAATCTTCCTATCTTTAGAGATTAGTTCTAATATTTCAGAAAATCTCTTATCCAAAAATTCCTTCCGGACCTTTTCTTCAGCTGATTTCTCTAGAGAATCAAAATGTGTATCAACACTGCTGACTAAGGTTTTTAGATTACCGGAAGAGGAGGCTGTCGGATCTATCTGGATTGATGGCATGATCTTTACAAGTACTCCGGAAGCAGCCTCTATCAACTCACAGTCTTCCATATGAGACTTCAGGAGCTTTTCATTTGCCTTGGCATTTGCAAATGAAGCTATCTTCATTGTTTGTACCGGAGAGAGAGAGTCAAAATCAAATGGACCTTTTAGAAGCTCCGGTTCATCAATCTCTAGAGTTTCTTTGCTCAAAAATTGTTGAACAGTTTGTGCAGTGTCTCTTGCCGGAGACAGATGTTTCTTTTCTTCTGCAGTCTTAGAACTGTCAACCTCTTTGTCTTTCACCACTGCTTCCTTCTCCTGTAATTGCTCTTCTTCTTTGGATCCGGAGACTGTAGGGGATACCGGAGGAGAGATGCTAGCTTGTTCATGGGCCACTTCTTCTGGAGCAGAGGGTCCCAAGTCCTCAGCTGTTTCTGTACCTAAATCCTCTACAACAGGAAGATTGAACCTTTTGAAGGCCTTCCGGAGGATCTCTTCTGTCTCTTGTGCCACTTTGTCAGTCTCACCAAGCATGAGCTGATTCATCCTGGCTTTACTTCTGAACTCATCTTTGCAGTCCTTGAAGATCATGTTCATTGTCTTGGGATCAATTTGAGGATATAGCTGAATAGCTATCTGCTCCCGGATCTCAAGATCTTTTGCATGAGCATTGTTCTTTCTTACTTCCAATTCCTTTTCCAGGCTTTTAGGAATAAGAGATATGATCTCAATGAAAGCCTTATTATATATGTTCAGATATTTGATGGTGGCTTCCTGCAGAGTCTTTTGGTCAGCCTCACTGAAGTCATCATAAGATTCAGTCATTGGTTGAAGGTTTCCATCCACCGTGACTGACTTGATTACATTATCTAGAGACAGAGTGGGCTTTTCAACAGATACCTCTGCCATTTCATCCTTGTCTTGGCCTGTGGAGGGTTTACCGGATCCTTTCTTCTTCTGCTTCTTTATTTCTTTTACACCCTCATCTGACTCTGTTTCCTCTTCATCCTTTTGGCTTTCATAAGCCCTTGATGCTTTTGTCTTGGATCTTTTACCGGATGCCTGGACTTCTGGTTTTGAGCTTTTGGTTGTGGAAGGTGCAGATCTCTTTGATGATCTGGTCCGGGTGGGAGTTTCAACCGGAGCACTTTCTTTACTTTTCTCTTCTTCCTCAGCCTTCCTCCTCTTTTCCCGGCTGGCATCAAGTGCCTCTTTTGAGATGCCTAGGCCTTGAGCAATGTGCTCTACTTCTTTTCTTACTTTTCTTTTAATCTCAGGTTCCCTGAGTTCTACATGTATTTTTACACTCAGCTCCTCAAAGGTTCCAAACCTTTCTGCCTTAGGATCTTTGGGCTGACTTAGCATGTGTTGAACATGCAGCTCCACTATCTGTTCATCAACTTCATACCCCATGGGCATGATCCAGACAGTCCTTGGCTCCACTGCCTCCATTAGGCACTGATCAGTGTCAACCATAAAGCACACTGAGTCCTTGTATTTCTCAATGAGAGACTGGGGAATTCTCTCTCTTGCTTGCATCATGCTCTGAAAGTTTTTGAAGTATCCCCATAGAGCTGTATTTCTCGCTTTTGCATCCCCAAGTCCATGCAAATAGTCTCTTATCTGGACTGCAACAGGTTTGTCACTCTGCCATACCCATCCACTTGATCCGGGTAGCTCATTCATGAAGTAGAAGAATAGACATACAATGAGAGTACCATACTTAAAGGAGTTCTTCTTGTCTTTCTTGATTTTCTGTACATTTTCCATTAATTGGCTTAGCAGTAGTTCACAAAGATCATATTCTGCATTCTTTCTTAGCATTTCATAGGCTGTGTATATTGCAGTTCCGGATACAGAATTCTCCCTGCTGGAGTGATAGATCTTGTATCCTATTATCATTGATGCATATTTGATATCCGGATCCGAAATATCTTCAATGGTCATTGCCCTCTTATCAAATTTTGATCCGGTGGCCTCAGTTACAATGTTGTTCTTGACAGATTTGAGGATAGGTACCCCTCCGGAAGAGTATAGACCAGTTACTGCTCTAATTGCTTCTTTTGTGATCTTACAGGGTCTATCTAGCCAAAGGAAGTTGTCATGCATCCTGCTTAGTACATACCGGACCCATTCATCTTCTTCAAAGCTGGGGAAATGAATAAATTGCTCAAATTGTTTCTTCTGGATACCCTTATACTCTGGTTTGAGCTCAAAAGCATTGTCTATCAGTTGCTTGTGATAGAGGTCTCTTAATTTGAATTCCCCAAATTCCTCAATGCTTGCGTGTATGTAAACCCTAATGTCCTCAGTATGTAAAACTCCGTGGGGGACACTAGAGAAGGCTCCTAGTGGATCTACCTCCAATGATTTGTAAGGATGTTTCTTGAATGTGGGGCGAGGTCTATCAGAGATCTTAACTATATTTGGAGTAGCCATTCTTCAAGGATTTACAGTGAGATAGTGAAAAACGAAGAATACCTTATGCGTCTTCGGTTGGCACGGAGTGGTTGGATTGATTTCCTTATGCAATGACTTCGGCAGGAGATCCTTGGTGTGCTTGATGAGTTTTGTTGCAGAGCTCCACTTTTCGCTTCTTCTTGAGTGTAGAATGAGCAAATGACTTTTGAGAAATCCCTTATATTGCTCCGCAAACCCTAATATCTTGTCTGCAATAAATGCTTCACCTGCATTATTCCGGTTTGCCCTGTCTGGACAGCTTGGAGTATCCTGGATTAGTCCTGATCACTGAATATCATCCGGATCTTTAAATCATGAATAAATTGAGGTAGCACATTACAAGAACATCCCAAACACTCTGTCCAATCCGCAGAACAAGATCGTGCATTTCCGGATCTCTCCGGATCTTTTTTTGTAATCTTTTATCATACCGGAGCATTTCCCTGAACAGGTCTTACTTGATCGATCACAGCTTCTTCATAACTCCATGCGGACCTCTGAAAACTTGACTGAAGCATCTCAGGACTTATATCTACAAACCCTTTAATCCGCATCTTGTGCCACATCCGGCACCACTTGTTTGGCTGGGGGAACAGGATTTTCTTTGAGTCTCCCCCTGAGCCTGAGCTCACTTTTTAATTTCTGGAAGAAATATCACCACCAGAGTCTGGTGCGGATCCAACCTCTACATTCTCTGAACTTTTCTTCACCCAAATCTTGCTCATCTGATTCCTAACCTCATCCGCATTCATCTTTTGTTTACCCTTGTCTTGATTCTGATTATACACTGGACCTCTTTTGTCCTGATTCTTGTTTCTGCAGACTTTAGCATTATGACCGGACCTATTGCAGATTTGGCAAATAACATTTCTTTGCATATTTGACTGATATCCTCTTGATCTGCATTGATTAGCCCTATGACCTATTCTATTGCATGTAAAGCATCTACCTTTGAATGATTTGTTTACTTGCATAATTCTGCATTCATGGGATTTGTGTCCATACCTTTTGCAGTTGAAGCACTGTCCGGAGAAGGATGAATTAATCTGATTCATTCTCATTCTGCACTGATTAGCTTTGTGACCAAAGTGGTTGCAGCTGTGGCAGTATCCATTGAAGGATGGATATCTTTGAGCATTTGGCTGTCTTACCGGAGGTCTTCTAGGCCTGCTCCTTGGATTTTCTGATCCAAGATTCTTTTGACCGGATCCGGAGCTTTCTCCTTTCTCATATCCCAAACCATACTTGTCATCTGTCCTCTTTTGACTTCCAAGAAGAACTTCAAGTTGAGCAGAACTTATCTTGAATTTCTCTTTATATTCATTTACTGTTTGAAGGTCTCTTTTGAGAGAGGTAATTTGATCCTCAAGTTTTTCTTCATTATCTTTGGCATCTTCAAGATCAGATTCAAGATGTCTGATAATCCTGTTCATCTGGTGGCATTCTTCTGATTTTTCCTTAAGAGATTGTCTTAGATTGTCTTCAGCCTTTCTTTTTTCTTCAATTTCTTGAGTGAACTTTATAGTTCCTGATTCCATTTCATGTCTTAGCATAATGACTTCTTTTGATAACTTTTCACATAACTTGGTTTGCTCAGTCAATTCTTCATTTGTATTGCTTTCTTCACTTTGTCTTGCCAACTGTTGGAGCAGCTCCTTTCTCTTTTTCATAGAGAGACTTAATTTGTCTTTTAATTCCCTCATGAATTCATCAGCCTGTTTGAGTCTTTCTTTTAATTCACTGACTTCAGAATTTGACTGTTCAAGATCCTCAAGGGCAGTCTTGAGTTGCTCCCTTAAACCATATGCATCCATTTGAAATCCCAGATCTTCCTCAAGCTGTTAGGCTCTATTAGGAGGAACTTAGCTCTGATACCAATTGTTGATAACTGAGAGGGGGGGGTGAATCAGTTATCCTAATTATTTCTCTATCTGAACTTCCTTATGATTAATGCAGCATTGAATCAAACATAAAAACATAACCATGAAATAAGAAACACATGACACAGTATTTTTGACGTGGAAACCCTGTTAAGGGAGAAAACCACGGGGTGATTAACCCAAAAATTATTCTCTGTTAGAAGAATAGAAAGTTACAAAATGGCACTTGCCAATTAGGGCTCACTGCTCGAGCACACTGCTCACAAGAGGCTCACTGCCTACAAGAAGACACACTGTCTTACAAAGTGATAAGAATCACAGTCTTGAACTGATTGGAAGCATCTGCATATGCTGGAGTTCAGTTCCGGTTAGGTTCAGTACACTGATCTGCTGCACTTCATCTTTCCTCTGTTCTTTAGTCTGCTATCCTTTCACATACCGGATCTTTCTTGCTACTTCTGCTCTGCTCTGGACTTGTTCGCATATCCCTTCACACATTTTACACCCTTCACAACTAAATCCATCCTCTATATATATCCGCACAAGTAATTTCATCACCTTTCTAGTCGGCATCCGGAACAGTCTAGTTTCTTACAAACTTAGTTCTGTCGGCTGAATCCTTGCTCACCAAGCAATGCGGATCAAGCATATACTTGTAGATATCATCAATTATGTCGGCCAAACATGATTCATGCCTCCACAACCTTTATCATCATTTGTAACACATCCGGAAAGTAGTCTGATACTCTGTCAGTCAGTTCTTCCTCTGTTTTCACTGTCTCTCAGGAATCCGGTACTCAACTATTCATATCTTTTTCCTTGTCCATCTTCGGAGGCTAAATCCTTGGAATATACCACTCAAGATAGTCCTCTTGACTTCCCCAGATCCGCACTGCACCAAGACACTTCCTCTGAGAGATCCGGACCAATCTGTCGGACCTTGCCACATGCTCTGTTCTTGTTCACCGGACCACAACAATCTTTAATCTGACTTCCGGTAGAGACATATCATTACTTGCGGATATGTGGGATGACCTTTGTTGCCATCAATGACAACAACCATGAATCCATATAGTGTCTCTTGCCAACACTTTACCTTGTTGGGCTTCCTGCCAAACTTTTTAGCCTCCCCACATTGAGGATGCAACCATAGAGGTCTTTGTCGGCGTGACCCCTAACTTTTCCATAGACACAAATTCGCCTTCTTCTAGATTCGTGCCATCTTCAGGTCTCTCCGATGCTTGAATCTCCATATTTGGCTGATGAAATTCCACCATCTTTGGCAGTCCTTCTCGAACTCGACTTGCCTCCTGTTCCAAAATCTTTTCTTTTCTAAAATCCTTTGGGCCTTTAGTGTCCACCCTTGTACTTTCCCCTTCCACCTCCTTTAGTTTTTTCTTTGAGATCCCAACGAGTTCTAGAGCCAATTCAAAATTTGTATATTTATCCACATCTTTTGCATTTACCCTCCCTTGAATGAAGTTGAATCTCTCCTCCTCATCCATCCAATCCCAAAGTTCTCCCATTTTTTCTTCTTTTGTGATTGAATTTCTTTTAGCGCATTCCCTTATGTCTACCCTTTCCTCATTTTGTTCTGGTGATTGTTCATAGTCAGGCTCCTCAAATCTTTCCTCCTCATTGCCTTCATCAACATCAACCTCTTTTGGTTCTTCCTCATTTTCACTTTCCTCTTCTTGAGCAGGATTTTCATTCAAGGGCTCATTTACCTCTATCACTGAGCCTTCCAATTCAACCTTTTTATTTCCATACCCCATGTTCTATTTCAATATTGATGTATTCTAGGAATTTCTCTGACATGTCAATATTCACACATATTCGAGCATAAACTCCTGATACACCTTTCTCAGTAGTTTCATCTAAATCTAGAAACTCTCGTAGGCAATCACCAATTTTATTCAGAATCTCCACCATCCAGTATTCTCAGGGCATATTGTATAATGTAACCCATCTGGGGATAATTGTGATGGTATGTTCTATAGGGTCAAAATTTGGATCCCAGTCCTTGAAGTAGAAGCCCACACCATCCATCATCCAGGATTTGGTGCTAAAAATATTTTCCTTGGTTTCTCTATTATCACATAGCACTAGAAAAAAGCCTTTTGGTAAGTTTCTCAAGGTAACTGAATTACCCTAGTTCTTGGTACACCAAGAATTAATCCTATCCAAGCCGGTCATAAATCCGCCCATTTGAGAAAAAAGCTCTTTCCTTTGAGTCCTTCATTGAAGCTTCTAACAGTTCCTTGTCAATTGTCAAGGTTTTGCTCTTTGCCCTAGTGCCGATTGGGATTTTGTTTGCTTCGGATGCAAATTTTAGAATTTGATTATTTTTCACATCTTGCATCTTTTGTTGATCTTTTTGTTTCTCCTTTCTGATCTAAATCTTTACCACTCCCAAATCTTTTTTAGTGCCTTCATCATTGCTTTCTTAGATATTTCTCCAATTTTTGTTATATGCAAAGGTGTCCTACCCTTAGTGTCACTCATTTCTTGTGTTTCCCCAAAAAATTCTCTTGAAACTTTGATCCTCTGCAAATCTTCTATTCTCAAAATCTACCCAAGGAAGCCCTCTTCTCTACTGAAACCCTCCTCTACGCATCATCACTCTAGTTTTAGATCATCTTAGCTTCAATAGCATTGTTACACTCACTTTTTGGGAATATATATTATGATGTGTCATGTGCCATGTTTTTTTGGGGAATATGTATTACGATGTTTGTAAATTGTAAAAAGTAAATAAAATAACTTATCCATATTATGAAAAATTATTTAATTTAATTTTTTAAATATTGCAGCAATATGAAATGATTTATGCATACACCATTAACACCAACTTGAAGCATACAAATTAATAGCAAGCCAAAATAATTTTGAGAGATGATTATTTAATTTTTATCAATAGTTATTATGATTTTGATTTTTTTTATGCTTCTTGATTTTTATTTTGTGCTTATTCCTTCTGTAATTCATGATTTTATTTTTAGCTTCTTCTTTGTTTTGGCTCCTTGTTCTGCTATAAATTATCTAATTGTTTTTGGTATTGGAGAGTTGTCAAACATTTATGTTATACATATATATGTTTTAATTATTAATTTGCATTTGTTGGCTATATTTTTGTAATGTTTATGATTATTATTTTAATATGTCGGTTATATAATTTTTTTTGAATTTGTTTTTTAATTTTTGTTAGCACTCCACCTCGTCGTGTAAGTTACGCCATAATTAATATTAATATTTAACTATGATAATTTTTTTTGATCCGTAATAGTCTTTTTATATTTATAGATTCAAAAAGGAGCTACATATCATCAGCCTTTCATGGCTGGCCAGAAATTCACTGTCAATCTATAACAACGAAGAAGCTTAGGAGAAAGACCACCCAGGGTCACCAACCTTATTTATAGAGTATAAGCACTAACACCTAGACATGCAGTGTAAAGCTCTGACTATACAAAATGGAGCATGAGAAGTAGAAAAAGCTAGAGGAGTTTCTAGAACTCATCTAACCAGTCCAGCCCGACCACCGTCTCCAACCCTAGAGCCTTCTTGATGAAACCGACTGCCAATGTCGCCTAGTCTTTGAGCTGAATCAAGTCAAAGCCTCGGACATCCAAGATAAATGGATAGAGTTTGATAACAGCACCAGGGTCTTCAAAATCGTTCCAATCCTTCGGCCTCAGAATTCCAAACCCCAAACTGGGCATTTGCAATGAAAACTCGAGATCCCCTAGCAGCTCTGCAATGAAGACACCATGCATGATAGACTTCACCAGTTGTTTGTCCAAACCTAGTTCAAGCAGCATCACCAGAGTTCTGGAGGTAATGTTTGTATCCACCCTATAACGCTCTCCATTTTCCAGAAACATCCTGCCCAGTATCATTTTCACCGCTTCCAACATCAAGGCATCGGGTCGTCGCAACATTTGCTAAAGCCAAAGGTCTGTAATGGCTCCGAGAAAAGCCATTTGATGCTTTCGACTGGTAAGGCGCACTGGCGTATCCATGCCGCCACACTTTATGACCTCCGCCGAAACGATCATAGCAAAGTATTTTGGCATTTGTCTTGAACTGGGAAAAATGACTAAGTAAGTAGCCTCCGTCGTTGGCTTATGAAGTAGCCTACCAAAACTTCTCAAACTCCAGCTGGGCTCCCAACTCATGCCTAAACTGTCATTCACAGTAATCAATGAACCAAACCACAACATCCCTTCTGCTCGTGCCTCCCCACTGCAGTTGCAAATAATCATTGGCGCCTTTGTTGTCTCAGCCTTGCCACCCATCACGGGGTGGTAAGGCTCCCTCCCAACCACCCACACATACCTGTCTTAAGATGAACTAAGCTCTTGAGTTTGAAGGATCTCTCTAATGAATAATCCATCTGTCCCGAGATTAGACAACCTATCTGCCTCTTGGTTACCCTCTCTCAATATATGGTTGAACGTGACATTCTCAAATCCTTCCAATAGAGTGAGGGCCTGATCCAGCTGAGCTTGAAGTTTCCAGTTTACTAGTTTCTTGGTTCGAAGACTGTTGATGATAATCAAAGAGTCTCCTTCGATTTCCAAATTTCTAATCTCCATCTCCCTACCCAACCGAAGACCAAGTATTAAAGCCTGCATTTCGGCCTCATTGTTGGTTCCAATTCTAAGAGGAGCCGCTAGTGTGCCCACCGTGCTCCCATCTGAGTTCCTGATAATGCAACCTGCTCCCGACTGTCCTGGATTACCCCGCGAAGCTCCATCAAAGTTAAGCTTCAGCCAGCCTTCCTCCACAGGGGACCAACTAACCAATTTCCTTGCTTCCTTAGTTCTTCGACCACCTACTCCCACTTGGGGGATAAGTAAGAGGCCCTTCCAACCTTTCGTCATCTCTGTATCCCACCATGTATGGATAAGATGGGCAGGGTCTCTGTCTGATAATCTCAAGTTTACTACTTCAACTAGACTGGATTCAAATTTGCTTCGACGCGAAAACTAAGGCATTTCTTTCTCCTAGAAGATTCTTCTATTGCACTCTTTCCAAATCTCCCACACCAAAATAGAAGGAGCTGCAATCCACAAGCCACCAAACATTGCTTTCTGGAACAAGAGGGGCTAGGCGATCAACCACTCCCTTAGATTTCTTGAGATAGCTGAACTCTAATGAAATTTGTTACATAGCCACTGCCACCCCCTAACTGCAAAGGGACAATGCAGGAATAGATGATCTCCATCTTCTTCTGCTCCTCTACAGAGCACACATCTTGAAGGGCCCTCAAAGCCTAACCTTCTAAGCCTATCAGCTGTTAATGCCTTACCTTGGGCTACCACCCACAGAAAGACTCATGCCTTAGGTAAGCATTGTTTATTCCAGCAAAGCTTTGTTGGGGTTGGGATCAAGCCTAGAGGATCATTTAATCCAGCAAGAACTTTGTAACCTTCCTTAACTGAATACTCCCCTGAATTTGACGCGTTCCACCTCAATCTATCCATGCCCCTTCTCAAACAGATGCTTCTATTAGCCAACTCCTCTTAAAACTTATCTATCAGACCCGGATCCAACCCCAAACCCCTCACACTCTTCCAAATTGGGGGGTCAAGAGTTTTAGAGGGGAAGGAGAGATAACTGGAAACTTTATCTCCCCATTCCTGCTTTGTGAAGTTCATTAAAGGAGCCAGATCCACGATTCTCTCCAAGACCAGATATCCTTCCCAAGAACCCTCCCAGAATCTTGCATTCTTACCTTCCTTGACCTCCCAGGTAAGGTGCTTGGAGATTAAGTCCCTGCTCTTGCTAATAAAGTTCTAGATCTTGGATCCAGCTGGGAGAAATCTAGTAGTGAAAATGCTATCTTCTCTCTTGTCCAGGTATTTGTTTTTTAGTAATCTGACCCATTTGAGATTTGGCCTATCATGCATCATCCAAACCAGTTTTGCACCAAGAGCCTGATTCTGCCAAAGAAGATCATTAACCCCAGCCCCATCCTTTTCCTTCTGCTCACAAACTGTTTTCCACTTCACAAGAGGGAATTTGAACTGCTCGGCCGCCGAGCCTTTCCAGAAGAAATTCCTCATCAGCTGGGTTAAATCCTTATATATTTTACTGGCCAAAGGTCCGCAAGACATCATATAGATAGGCATGGCTGCTAGGACTGCCTTGATAAGTGTCAATCTCCCTGCCCATGACAACCATTTGCTTTTCCATGCTTCTAATCTGGACTTGACCTTTCCTATTAGGGAATCCCAGGAATTACCAGGATGAATCCCTCTTACTAGGGGTAGCCCGAGATATTTACAAGGTAGTGATCCTCTCCCAAAAGACAAAATCCTTAAAATCTTTTCTTCCCTCCCCGGTAGGGTACTGAAAAAGAAAATCTCTGATTTAGATTTACTAACCTCTTGTCCTGAGGCTCTCGAATACAAATCTAAAATTCTTTTAAACCTTAAAGCTTCTCCTTCCTAAGCCATCCCAAAAAGTAGGGTGTCATCCGCAAACTGTTGGTGAGAAAATCGAGGCATATTTCTTGTAATTTGGATACCTACAAGATGCTCATCCTGACACTCCTTTGCAATAAATCTACCCAAGGCATCGACCATAATAATAAAAAGGAAGGGGGAAATGGGATCTCCCTGCCTTAATCCTGTTGATATATTAAAGAATCCCTCTTGGGAGCTGTTAAGAAGGACCGAAACTCTGGGACTCGAGATCCATTCAAACATCCAGTTTAACCACTCTTGCTGGAACCCAAAGGCCTCTAAGATTTTAAAAAGGAATCTCCAGTTCACTTTGTCATAGGCCTTCCGAATATCCAGTTTGACCAACATGGAGGGAAACTTGTTTTTAAGGACCGAGTGAATTGCCTCCTGGGCTATTATCACACCATCTAAGATGGATCTTTCTAGGATGAAACCAGTTTGTTCCTCTGCTATAATATCTGGGAGGATCCTTTTTAGTCTATTAGCCACTGCTTTGGCCAAATTTTATAAACTACATTGCACAAGGAGATTGGTCTGAAATCATCAAAAGAGTCTAGCTTAGCTTTCTTAGGAATTAATGCTAGAAAGGTATTACCAATTTCCTTCAAAACCTTGCCGTCTCTCCTAGACTCCTCATAGGCCTCTGTTAAATCCTTGCCCACGATGCTCCAACATTTCTGAAAGAAAGCTGCTGGAAACCCATCAGGTCCCGGGGCCTTATCTGGACCTAACTGGAATAGGGCTTCTTTGACCTCTTCTTCCAAAAAAGTACTTGTCAACATTCAGTTATGCTCCTCTGAAACCAATCTAGGGATGACTCTTAGGAATTCCTGTTGAGCATGAAGGTCTGAACCCGCCCCTTCATTTAGGAGATCCTGGAAATAATCAATCGTTGCCTGACCGATCTCTGCTGGAGTCTCAATGATCCTTCCCTCTCTATTCTTTATTACCGAGATTCTATTGGCCTCTCTTCAGATTTTAGTAGAATTGTGGAAGAACTTGGTGTTTGTATCCCTAGCTTTCAACCAGACCTCTTGAGATTTCTGCCTCCAATACACTTCTTCTTTAGCCAAAATATCCTCTAACTTTCCCAGTAAATCTTTTTCTTTAATAAAGGACTCATTATCCATCCCTTCTCTTGAAATCTTAGCATTCAGAAGCTGTATCTCAGACTCTATTTGCTTCTTGGTTTCAAAAATATTCTTGAAATGGTCCTTATTCCACTATCTTAAATTAACTTTAATGAGTTTTAGTTTGGTAACAATATTGAATAATCCAACTCCCCCAGGATTACAACTTTTCCACCGATCTTCTATCAATGCAAAAAGGAAGGATCTTTGAACCACATAATTTCAAATTTGAACAGACATCTTACAGGTTTCCTTTCACCCTGAATCTTAAGACTAATTGGGAAATGGTATGAACCCGATTCCAAGATAATCTCACTATCAAGAGTGAAAGGGAATTTACTAAGATCCCCTTTCACAAAAAACCTATCCAGTTTTTCTGCTATATTGCAATAACCCAACCTTCTATTATTCCAAGTGAAGTTTCCGTTGCCCATCTGGATCTCAATCAGAGCATTCCTATCCACAAAATCCTCAAAATCTTTTTGCGATTGAAGTTTCCTTCCGATCCCTCCCAATTTGTCTTCTGATCTCAGAATGGCATTAAAATCTCCCCCCAGGATAATGAACTCCCAAGCACTAATGTCACAGACTACATCTAGTTCCACCCATAATTCCTTTTTCTGAATTTGAGAATTAGGACCATAAACATTTACCAGGAGAAAGCTCAAGCTTGAAGCCAGACTCCTAACCTTATTGGCTATCCATCCCTTGCTAGAGCCTACCTCTTCCACAAGAACAGACTGGGGTCGCTAGAGGGTCATTAATCCTCCGGAAGGACCTCTTGAATTAACTTTACTTATCTTCCATTGACTGAAATTTTTTGCAAAGACATGGTTATCACTTTCCTCTAGTTTAGTTTCCTGAGCCATACAAATATCAGGTTGAAGAGTCTTCAGCATGTGCCTTAGAAGACACTTCTTGTTAGGGGCATTCATGCCCCTAACATTCCAAGACAAAATTTTCATTGCTGTTCAAGAAGGGGACCCCCCTTCCCTACTTTCAACAGATCCATCAATTTTAGTTGGCCACTAGCCTCCCCATCCCACTTCAGCTTCTCCTTGTTAGGGATCTGGCTTCTTGACTTATGATCTCCACAATCTGGAGCGATTTTTTTAGAATCCATCAGTCCAATCCCTAAATTTTTCACCGGTCTATAATCCTTGCTCACTACCAATGGTTTAAGGGCCAGAGAATTAATTTCATTTTCAAACCCAAAGATTTCTAGTTCTTTCTCATTATTCAAAACCCAGTCGTCTTCCAAGGTATCTTCCCCTGATCTCAAGGAGCTCTCTTTAGCTGTTTCAACAAGTTGAACTAACTCACTACCTACCTCAATTAGAGAGTCAAAATATTCCTGTTGCATGTTGGACTTAATCGCCTCTAGAGTCTCTGTGATCTTATTATTGATATTATGAGAGAATTCTGCTAGTTCCTCCATCTCAAGAATTAACTCACCCCCTTTTTCCAGAACCTCGTCGCCTTCTACAAAACTCTTTTTTTCACAAGTTGTTTTCCTAGCCCCCTCCCCAAGCAACTCTCCCTCCTTTTGACTTAGATGCTGCTCTGCCTGGAAAAGGACCTCCTCATTCCCAACATCTTTCTGCTTTGTCGCTTCCTGACCAAAATCTTTCTCCAGATCCACTCCTTGTCCCACTCTTTTGCCTGGAAGCGTAGCTTGAACCACCTCCCGATCTCTCCATCCTATCGTGTTTATCCATACTCCTGCTGGCTTAGATTCGAAGATCAGGGGTTGACTCAAAATCCCCCAATCTGTGAAAATCTTGATATTTCTCCATCGCCGCTCCGGACATGGGTTTTCAATGCAGAGTCTTACATATGATCCTTCTTCCTTGGGATCCTTCCATTCCTCTCCGCAAATGAATTTTCCCAGATAGTTACCAATTTCTTCCAGAATCCTGTGGTTCCAAAATTCTAATGGTAGGTTAGGCATTCTATACCAATCTTGAGATCGAGTCAATTTATATATTATCGGATCAAAGCCCATGAACCAATCTCTCAAATAGAAGCCAATGCCATTCAATAACCAAATCCCATCCAAGATTTCTAGTTTGATCTTCTCCGAAGGGCATAAAACAAAGAAAAAGCCATTCGCTAGGGTTCTAATAGATAACTCTTTTCCCCATCTTTCCTGCCACCATTTTCTTAACTCTTCCGGATCTATTTTAAAGCCAAACCATTTCCCTATCACTCCAAACTTTTTCATGTTATCTATAGAAGGGTTTAAAAGGTTTGGTCCTAATACCATGGTTTTTTTTCAATACCTGTATTTGATTGATTTCTTACTGTTGCTTCCTTCTCCATCAAAGGGTTGTCTCCAACACTCCCCAAAGGATCGTCTTTGATTCTTATGCTGTCCCTTGTTTCCCCTCTTACTCCATTGTTGATGAACATTTTTTCCTGAGTTCTCCAAAAATGTCGTGCTTCCTTTGCTCGCCAAGGTTCTCGAATTGCTCTATCCTGAACTTTGTTAATAGGGATTTCATTTTCTGATTCCTCAGCCCAAGTTCAAGAGAGCCTGGACTCTTGGCCTTCCAGGGATTTCTGTTGCCCTTTGCGGCTGTCTTCAGCCCTACCATCATCCAGACGCCCTTCACCCTCCTGCTTCTTTTCGCTAGCTCGCTCCATTCAAATTAAAGTAACACTTTTTTGAAAAATATTTAACTATGATAATTAATGTATTATATTTATATTATATTATTACATTCACAACACGAATGCAAGTTGAAAGATTCTAGAATTTCTATGTAAACTTATAAGATTCCAATCTAGAATCTTTATTAAAAAACCAAATAGTCACTCCATAAATTAAAAAAACCAAAAACAAAAGAAGGTGGAATGAATGAAAAAATAAAAAAAGAAAATATATGTTGGATGGAAAGAAAGGTGGATGGCAATTTCAAAGAAGCCAAAAACAAAAGAAGGTGGAATGAATGAAAAAAGAAAAAAGAAAATATATGTTGGATGGAAAGAAAGGTGGATGACAATTTCAAAGAAGCCATCACTATGCACTAAGATGAAAGAAAGAAAGGTTACAGAATGGCATATGAAAAGACATACATTCAATCTATTTATATTGCCTCCTTCCTTAATTTTTTTTCACATGTGGAACGAACATATCAAATTGTAGGATTTGATGTGAGGTGAAAGGGAGTGTGGTAATTGATAAAAAAAATAAGTGCCTAAAGAACTTTAGATATATATTTTTAAATATAAATATACTAGTAATTAGGGTAGAGGCCTTCTAGAGAGGTATACCTCTTTTAATAATTATTATTAAGTAAATTAAAAAAGCTCTTTAGTAAATAATGTAAATAAAATAAAAATGGCTCTTAGTAAACAATAAGTAATGTAAGTAAAATAAAATAATTCTTAAATAGCTATTTATATTATTTAAGAATTATTTTATTTTACTTTAGTACTGATTAAGAACTAGCATACTTATATTTAAAAAATATATCTAAAGTACACCGAGAGATATCCTTCTCGAGGCGCCTATTTTTTAATCACTAATCCTAACATTAGGCGTCTCAAGAAGGATATCTTTCGGTGTACTTTAGATATATATTTTAAATATAAGTATGTTAGTAGCACCCATAGCGACAAGCCTAGTTCTAACTATATTATATATTTATAAGAAGTATTATAATTATATAATATAATATTATATAATATATATAATAATCAATATTATATATTATATTATATAATAATTCTATTATATATCATATTTAGTAATAGAGTTAAGGATTAAAATTAGGGTTAGGGTTAGTGTTTAGGTTAGAATTAGGGTTAGAATTACGCTTAGAAATAGGGTTAGGGTTAGATTTAGAATTAGGGTACCTATTTTAAAGGTTAGATTAGATTTAGGGTTAGATTTAGAATTAGGGTACCTATTTTTAACCCTTAATACTAAACTTAACCTAATTGTAACCCTAATCCTAACTTTAATTCTAACATTAACCATAATTATAGTTGTAACTCTAATTGTAACCCTAACCCTAATCCTAATTATAATCTTAACCATAACCCTAATCTTAATTTAAACCCTAACCCTAACCCTTATTCTAACCCTAAGCATAGCTCTAATTTTAACCCTAACCCTAACTCTACTCCTAAGTCTAACTATAATTCACACCCTAACGATAACCTTCATACTAACCTTAACCCTAATTAAACTCTAAACCTGATTCTAATTTGAACCCTAACCCTAATTGTAACTCTACTTCTTACCCTGATTATAATAGCAACCTGCCTTAATTCTAACTCTAATTCTAATAGGAACCATAATCCTAAGTCTAACCCTAAGTCTAACCCTAACCCTAATCATAACCCTGATTCTACCCTAACTATAACCCTAATTTTAAATCTAACCATAACCCTAATTCTAACCCTTACCTTAATCCTAATTCTAACTATGATTTGAATCCTAACATGTGTACAAAAATGAACCTAATCTACATATCTGAACTTTGACCATGGAAATGACTCGATTGGACCCTTAAATGCCTAGAAATTATTTACCTCAATGTTTGGAACATATGTCTAAATAACAATCAATGTTGATGAACACCTTTGGGAGCTTGCTAAGGGTCTTATCCTTATGTGAAGCCCTTGGATCTGAATTAGCAATTTGAATAATCATTGAAGGCATGCTAGGCAACCATTTAGTATGCCTAGTTTGATGCTTACGATGTAGATGTTGATGTGAGATGACGATGTAATGTGCTATGATGCTCTCTTGAATTAATCAAATGATTGGATCTATCAGATGTCTAAAAGTGAATTAGGGTTTGTCCTTTTATATATCACCCTAGTGTGCAAATCATACATTTCATGCTCAAGCTAACAAGTAATAACTAGTAGGGAGGGAGTTAGTTTGGGCCCAACTTTGAATTTCAATTTTGGAATTAGGGGTTTATTTCTATATTCTGGATTTGACTTAGGACAAGTCCATACTCTATGATGTTTGAAGTTAGGATTAGCTTAGATTATAGTTATTTGGTAACTTTTATGCACAAACATGCCACTTGTACAATAGTCATTACATTTGGGACAAACAGGCTAAAGTCAGTTTGAAATGAAGGGAAAAAGTGCAAGGCATGCAATTTTCACCCTCGCAACTATGAGGTAAGAAATTTATTTTAATGCACTTTTATCTTTAGGATCTTAGATAAATTACTAGGGATGTTCTCAATAAAAGGAAGCAAAGACATATGTACCCTTAATGAGTCCTCTACATATTTTTTCCCCCTCAATTTATTCTATCATGTTTAAATGTTCTAGTAGCATGCTTTCCTCTCTACCCATTCATCATAAAAGCCGAAGTCAAATGCGCAATCCCACACTAAACGTGGCCACCATCACAAATTTAAAATGCCTTGGTTGCTAGTGTTTTAAGGACCCCTACCTTTTGTGTAGGGTTGGTGAGATGCAGAATAAAGACAAAGATTAACTTGCCGCTTTTATATACACTTGTTATGACGAGGAGCCATTAGGGTTCCTAGTAAGGACGTCAAGAAAGTGAGTTTACCACCATTCTCCACCTTCTTCACCTTCTTCAACATATGCTATCCTTAATGTTGTTTAAATAGGATTGAAACTCCTCCAATTTATCTCTACTATTTTGAAAAGTCATGTCATTATTATAACACTTTAACCACTTTAGTTATAAAGAAAAATACTTAGGGTTTTACCTTCAAACTATTCCATAAACAATTTTTTTTTCAATAAGAGACAATGGTGACCCCATAACAACACCTTCTATTTCCTTATAAAAAGTTAAAAAAAATGATTTTAAACACAATTGAACAAAAGAAACTACTATTTATATAATTTTTATAATCTCAATTATCTAATTAATTGGAACCTTAGTAAACAAGTTCTAATCTCCCCAAAAATATTATCACCCTAACTTCTTATTTTAATAAAACCACAAAAACATTTTTGATCTACTGCCCCATCCTTTATAAATCAATCTTTAGTGCTTCATAAAATTTTAAGGTAAATTTTTTAATCCCTATATTTAAAAAACAAAATCTCACTGTATAACAATATTTGTTTGGAAATAAAACTCTTTTAAAACTCAAGTGGATTTTGTAAATTTATAGTCTCAAAGATCCTTTATTAAAATAACGACATTTTCATTAAAAAAAAAGATTTGGTTGGCTTCCAAAAAATTAGGTATGTAGGAATCAAGTTTCAGTTCACTCAAAAAGAATTTATAATAACTTAGCCCTTACATAAGACGCCATCCTGTATGGAGAAATTTTAAGCTTTAGGGTAATGGTTGCAGTTAGGGTTTTTGGTGAATAAATGCTATTTATAAGGAAAACATTGAAGAATGAAGGCGTTGGGCGTTTCTTTCGCCCAAGGTTAGAGATGTGTTCGCTCACAGTCTGCTGGCCCATGGTAGCGGATTTTTGAACATATTGAAGGTTTTTTTTTATCTTCTTTAATTTTTATGTTCTTTCTTTCTGTTTGTTTATTTTTGAGGCGGAGAGAATGAGGCCGATTGTGATGAAAAGGAACTTTAGCAAATGATATAAAAAATGATTATATATCATCGCTACATTCTTTCTGAATCTATTTGTATACCCCTGGAAGACTTTTTTCAATTTGCAATCGATGATTTGCAAAAACAACTTATTTTTTTCTTTATTTTATTGGATTTTTATTAAATTTAAGTTGTTGGGTTTATGTTTTATTATTATTATTTTTTTGGGTTTGTTTATCTGTTTGACAGATTCATTAATGGATTGTGATGAATGTAAAGTTTTGATCCAACACTTGGACTGATTTGCCATTGATGATCCAAACTTTAATTTTCTGAATCTGTTTTTATGGGTATGGGTGGTTTAGTAATTGATTAAACAGTATGTGAAATATTTTAGTCTGATGAAGGTGTACGCTTTACTATCCGGTATTGGCTTAGCAGGAGCCATGCATCGGTGTACACTGTGCAAGCTTGCTTTTTCCCGTTTTTCTGTTGTTTGTTTTGGAAGGGAATTAGTGGCCCTCCTTATAGAAAACATTTACTGTTATTGATTTGCTGATTTTAATACCTAATATTTTTAAATAAAGGAGAATAATCAGTGGATACTGCTGAGAAAATTGATGAGTTATTTGCATGAAAGTGTTCTATAGATTTTTTATTGTATTTTACTGTGTGTAAAGATTTAAGGTGGGTGAGATTTTGGGAGCCATATGCAAACTGCTCCATATTATTATCAGTATTTAAAGTTTTAAAAACATCCATGCAAGATGCCATTTAAGTGTAAGTATCCTTAAACTGGTGGAAGAAATTCTCAAGCCTACTTCCCTTTCAATTACTTAAAAATTGTGGGCTGAAAATAGGGAGAAGGCTCTTTGTTTTACGGGAATATGTTCATTAGCTGTATTTATTTATTCTGAGGGACTGATCTCAAAATAAAAAATAGGAGCTGAATCCCTTCTATCGGACTACCCTCTAAATGTCTGTCTGGTCAGGTAAAAGTAAAAACACTATACTAATGCGGAAGTGCTTGTCAAACAAAGTCACCAAATATGGCAGTGTAGAGGTGTCTGTTGTATTTATATGAATTTTTCATGTTAACTGTATTATACAAAATATTTTGGTGATAGTTACCGTATGAAAATACAAAATGCAAATGACTGAAGCTCTTATAAGGTTAAGAAGATGTTATAATAGAATGCAATTATTATTTTGAAGACAGAACATTAAGCAAGAAGAGTACTTTAATTTAGCATTTGTAACAGCAGAAAGCAAGTAAGAAATTCCTGAATTTCAGAACAATTCAAAAAGTCTGGTTCGTAAAAAGCCATATTCATGGGTA
The DNA here is from genome assembly GCA_027924645.1 of Cunninghamia lanceolata. NCBI lineage: Eukaryota > Viridiplantae > Streptophyta > Pinopsida > Cupressales > Cupressaceae > Cunninghamia > Cunninghamia lanceolata. The sequence continues at coordinate 5,359,418 of BSBN01000123.1, forward strand.
AAACTTAACTTGTTTGGTTGTACAGAGAAAGGTGTATGATATATATGAATTTGACAGAATGAAATTTTAATTTGTATGGGCCAGATTCATCAGGAGTTTGTGATATTTGTTGGTTGGTAGGTTGGGCTTTTTCGCTGTGTGCAATCTCTCTGTGATCTAATCAGTGCAGTCTAATGGTTATCTGACCCCTATTATTTATATTTGTTTGTTGTAGAATAACATTCAAGGTTTTTTTGACATAGCCACATCTCTTTAGTAATTGGCTGTTGGTTCCACCTCATTCCCACCACATACTTAAATGACTTGTTGGCTATTTGTTTATCATAATAACCTCGTCATGGCTATTTATTTGCCACCAACTCATCCTGGTTCATTCGGTTGTTGGCTGTTTGTTTTCCACAACCTTATCATGGTTCATTGGGTTTTTGGCCATTTTACAACCACCAACTTGTTACATGTCTGATTCAGGTAATGGGGGTATTCGGGGGATGTTTTGCTCTATCCTGCCACAGTTTTGTTGGGACTATTGGCTACGCTTGTATCACAATTTCATCATGTGTATTGAGTTGATGGATTTGTGTTACGCCACAATGCCATGATAACTATTGCTGGGTTATTGGATGAGTTCCCTGGCCATTCTTAGACTTTATCCCAGGCACAACCTGTTCTTTATTTTATGAGGTATGGGTTGTTACTGAGTGTAGTGAGGGCATACCTTGGTATGGTGGTTCCTGATCGACACTATCACTCCCTATTACAAGTGTTTCCTTGGGATATCTAGGTATTTTGACTTGGATCACGCCTTTTCAAGTGTTATTACCAGCTTTCAGATAGCCTTATATTTTTGAATGTGGCACGTTGTATTGTTGAATGACTCTTAATCCTAAAATCAGGTGGAGAGAGCAACTTAAGAGATGTAGTACCGTTGTAAAGAGTACAAGAGAGCAACTTAAGAGATGTAGTGCCGTTGTAAAGAGTACAAGTATTCATCATACAAGAGCAAGGTGTTAGGTTTTGGGAGATTTGCTTACGTTTTTGGGTTATATCTTTCAGTTTCATGTATTTGTAAGTAGGAACAGATGTGTCTGGTATTCCATAACTAGGAAGAGAGGGAAGAAAAATGTCCAATGTTGTAATACCTAAGAGGAGGGGCGACTTATGCAGAACAATAATTGCAAACATGCAAGGTGGGATTTGCAGAAAATGAATCAGGCCTCTTTAAGGGAGGGCTATTGAGAGTCATATGTTAAGGTTTTGGGAGATTTGCTTAAGTTTTTGGGTTATATCTTTCAGTTTCATGTATTTGTAAGTAGGAACAGATGTGTTTGGTATTCCATAACTAGGAAGAGAGGGAAGAAAAATGTCCAATGTTGTAATACCTAAGAGAGGGAAGAAAAATGAATCAGGCCTCTTTAAGGGAGGGCTATTGAGAGTCATATGTTAATTCCGTGACCAATCTATTTATAATTCAAGATTTTGCTGTTGCAACACCAATACTCATGGTATCAAATTTTGCATATATTTTTATCATACTCATGGTATCAGATTTTGCATATATTTTTATCATACCATTACAGCTATGTTTTCTGATTACCAGTTTACCACTGATAACCTGAAAATGGTCTTCTCTAAAATTGAAATTATGAAACCATGTAGAAATACATTAATCCAAAATTTGCATTCGTTCTCCTATTTAGGGCATTGTCGCTTATCCCTACAGTCTAGCTTTTTAGGTGTTTGCTAACTTCAGACTTCCATCATTTACTCTTTTGCCCACTTTGCTCAAAAGACTCCGACCTTTCTGGTTCAGAGGTATCTTTAAAAAAAGAAATCAAACAGTAAAATCTGTGTGAATGAAAAGCTCTACATTAAGCAATCAAATTCATCCCTCGGTCTGGATTAATTAGTTTGATTTGCAATAAGTTTAATAATTATATGCATCCAGAAGGGATATAAAATCTACATCAACGCCAAAAAAAAATTCAAAATAAAATAATTAAGGATATTACATCTTTTACTGGAAAATCATAATCAGCACATGAAACTAAAATTCTAGTGTAAAAGACTGATCAATAACAAATAAAACTAGAATGAGTATAAATTAGACTGAAAAACTTTACTCTGCAAGGTAGGGAAGATCCCTATTGTACGAAACAATTTCTATCCTCCTAGATTTCCTTGATTAAACATAAGATTTCCCTCTATCAATCCTTGAAACTTTTTAGAAGAAACACAAAAAATAGATCAAACACTTCACCAATAGAGGCCCACACACTAATAGCCACTATGGTGAAGAAACACAAAAAATAGATCAAACACTTCACCAATAGAGGCCCACACACTAATAGCCACTATGGTGTTGTGTAAGAAGGGCACCATTTTTTTAGAACTTTTATCTCTTACTTCTGAAGTTATGCACTAGTAACCATTATGTTTGTACCTAAAAAATGGACAAAAAGTATCCATTTTCACAAGTCACATCAAAGAAACAACCAATCATATGGTGATCCTTAAGGTGATCGATAATACATGTCTTGATGCGTGTGTTTTGATATTAACTTATTTGGGGTGTTTTCAAAAAAATCAATGAAAATGTAATTGATGTGGCTACATCATTGATGTCCAAAACCCAAGCAATAACTTCAAGCTCTTAACTCACCTACAAAGGCTTGTTGAAATTTTCATAGACTTATCATTTAGGAGCTTGAACAATGTGAAGTTAGAGTGCACTAATACTAAATCATCTCCCATAGCACTTAAACACTTCTTTGTCTTGATGTAAGAAAGCTCTTAGAAATGTAAACACAAAAATATTGCAAGATAGTAAAAGAATAATAGAAGGCTTAGATTTATAGCTTGAAGGGTGATTATAAAGATTGTATTTTTCTCATTAAGGCTACAAAGATTCAAAAAGGTCATTGCAACAAGTGTGTGGATTCAATGCATGTTGCTCCACTAGATAACAATTTTTTTTTTTTTTTTAATTGTGGTTGCAATGTTGCCTTTTGTCGATTTAACTTTATTTGGCTTGAACTCCTAAACATTAAAATCCATACTAAGTGGTTTTTGGTGAAGGGTTCAAGCCTTCAATTATTTCTCCTTATGTTAACCTTAAGAATAATTTCTTTTGAAAGAGCCCTTAGGTGACACAAAGGCCATTGGATTAAGGGATAAGCTACAACATATGGTAACCTTCAAGAAAGCTTATACTTTTCTTGAAGTAGCATGCTCCCTTTTGATTAGAAACACATCCTTACCCCTTTTTTAATCTCATAACCCATCGATTGTCAAATCATAATAGAATACCTATACATGCAATTGTTGTTGCTAAGATGAACCTCTTTTTGGAAAGTATAATAAGTCATTAGATCAACATGTTGTAGAAGATTGATGACTTGCATTATTTTGGAGAAAGAGAGGTTCTAAAGACTTTTCAAGGTAGGGACCTAGTACCACATGGCTAGATCAATGGACAAGGTTCATCCTTTATTCCAAGTGGATAGTTAAGTTGAATCCTAACTGCTATGTCTCCATAGATAGTTCAACATACAAGCAAGGGAGAAAAAAGCTATACATGTTGCAAATATGTGCATAATTGGTGTTGTTATTGATGTCAACATATTCTTGTTGCCATTGGTGTCAACTGTATTCTATCTTGTTGCATGTCTAGAAGATTGGAATGTTGAGGATATTGAGAAAATTAGTAAAGATCAATGGATACGGATCATATGGCAGTATAGAGGATTGTTTGAAGTAACTCCAAGCAAGATTTGACAGGTTCGCATGAAGATTTGAAGAAGCTATGGCCATCTGAGTAGAACCGGTTTTGCAGTATTAAGAAGAGAGTGACATGAAAGTGGTTCGGATTGTTCCAGAAATGTAAAATAATGATCTGCGGTTCTAGAGGCACACTTCAGAAGTTAATGTGTATCATCAATATAAGTGGTTCGTGGTTTGGAGGTTCGCAAGCAATCTTTTTAGTTTAACAGTCATGACATATAGTGTTCTTGAGGTACCAAATAAAGATGCAAGTGATTCTGCTGATTTGGAGGAGTGCAGATGTTTCTATTTAATTTATCTTGTGGGGGTCTCTGGATCGTGTGATTGCTGTGTTGGAGGTTCACATTGAAGTTTGAGTTTGTTGGTGAAGATTTCCTTCTTGGTGTTGCTGTTCTTCTAGCCTTGGCTGACCAGATGATTCAAGTGTCGCAGAGGTTCTAAGAGCAATTCTCTAGAGTGTGGCGTGTTGTTGAAAGAAGATTCAAGTCTTAGCTATGATTGGCCAACAACTTAATGATTCACATTAAGTCAGATGTTTGGAGTGCCGATCTTGACGATCATTCCAAGGTTGATAAAGCGTATAAATACTTGTTGAAGAGTTGTTGAAAATTATCCTTGAGCGAAATGAATTAAATCCGAAGAAAGGATCAAAAATAGAGTAGAGAAGAGGAGGAGCAAGAGCAATATAGAGTGAAGAGTTAGTAAAGAAGAATTTGGAGACAAAAGTAGAAGTTGTGTGAGCATTCAATAAGATTGAACCAGACATGAAAGGATGCTAATTATCAATTAGCTCTTTCTGTGTTAAACATAAATTTCTTGTAGGCAGTGAGCCTCTCTTTTGAGCAGTGACCTTTGGGCAGTGAGCCCGAAGGCAAGTGCCTTCCCATTTTTAAGTACTTTTAACAAGGTACGAATCTTGTGGGCTAACACCCACCGTGGTTTTTCCTTTAACTGGGTTTTCACATTAAAAATCTGTGTCAAATGTGTGGATTGTGTTGATTGTGTTTCTGCTTATGTGCTGTTGTTAATGCTTTAATGTTTACATCATTGATTAATTTGCCAATTGTGAAAGAAGTTTAAAAGAAAGAAAAGGTTAATTTTTGGGACAACTGATTCACCCCCCCGCCTCTCAGTTGTTTGGACTAATTCCAACAATTGGTATCAGAGCCAATTCCTCTAAAAGAAGCTTGACCGCTTGAGGAGATCTAAGATGTCGATTTACAAGGACAACCCAAGATTTGATGGAACAAATTACTTTGTTTGGAAGAGTCCAATGGAGTGCCATTTGCAATGCATGGGTAATGCTTATTGGGTGATAACTAAGGATGAGTATAAACCTCTGGAGAAACCTTCAACTCCAGTTGAAGTAAAAAATGCTGAAAATAATCTTCGAGCTAAAGAAGCCTTGTTAAGTGCCCTTATTGATTCAAAAATGACAAATGTCTTTGGACTAAAAATTGCTCATGAAATATGGAAGAAGTTGGAGAATCTTTATGAAGGCGATGAATATGTCAAATGTGCAAAGCTACAAAGTTTGAGGGGAAAATTTGAAAATCTGAGGAGTGAAGATGAAAACATCACAATCTACATGTAAAAGATAAATGATCTTGTGTCGTATCAGGTGTGCTGGTGGGACTCTGGAAGAATCAGAGATTGTGGCAAAAGTGCTTAGATCTTTGCCTAATTCATACAAAAATAAGGTTGTTGCTATAGAGGAGATTAGGATTGTCTCAAAAGTTACAAGAGATCAGCTGGTTGGCAAAATTTTAGCTTTTGAATTGAGTTTGGCGATTCTCTTCCTAAGTTTGAATCTGCATTGAAGGCAAGTGTTCATGGAAAACAAAGATATGATCCAGGTGAAAGCTCTTCAGGAAGATCAAACAGATTTGCTAAGACAAGGAAGGATCTTGAAGATGATGAAATTGAGTCCGCAGAACTTGAAGCTCTCATTGCCAAAAGAATGCCAAGAGGATCCAGTAAGTATGAAAGAAAGTTGCCATTAAAATGTTTTGCTTGTAATAAGATTGGCCATTTTGCCTCAAGATGTCTGGAGAGGTTTTCAAAACCAGGCCCTAATAGATACAAAAGTCAGAAGAATTGTTACTATGTCCAAGAAGTTGGAGGAGTCACAGATGAAAAATTTGATCATGGAGAAGGAGACTGGGTGTTCATTGCTATCAAAGATGAAGATTCAATGTCCATTGAATTTGCTAGCTGTACGAATATGGAGAGTGCCTTGGCTGCTCAAGTTGTTGAAAATGATGAATGGGTGATTGATAGTGGATGTTCTCATCATATGATTGGAGATAAAAGTAAGTTTGTGAGCTTTGAAAAATATGATAGTGGATTTGTGAAGTTTGGAGACAACTCAGCTAGTAGAATCCGTGGCAAAGGATCCATCTCCTTTGATGGTAAGAATAAAATAAATGATGTTCTATATGTGGAAGGACTGAAGCATAAGCTTTTCAGTGTTGGACAGTTGGTTGACAAGGGTTATGATCTCCGATTCAAAGATGGAAAATGCAAAATCTTGGAAAGCTCCAGAATTGAAATTGCTTCCGGTACTCAGACTAGAGGTAACATCTTTCATTTAAGTAGTTCGGGTAAAAGTTGCTTGATTGCTCATGTGGATCAAAGTTGGCTCTGGCATAGGAGAATGTGTCATGTAAATTTTGATAACATTGTCAAGATAAGTTCCACTCAAGCTGCGAGAGATCTTTCCAAACTTGTGAAACTTGATAGCATGTGTAGAGAATGTCAAATGGGTAAACAAAGTAGAACTTCATTCAAGAGTAAAGAACAATCTTCAAGCGGATTGTTGGAATTTGTGCATACTGATATTTGCGGTCTTGCCAGAATTAGGAGTGTACAAGGAGACATATTTTATGTTGCTAATTGATGATTACTCTTGGATGATTTGGGTAACCTTCTTAAAAGAAAAATTAGAAGCCCTTGACAAATTCAAAGTGTTCAAGGTTATGGTGGAAAATGAGATTGGTGTGAAGATAAAGTGTTTGAGATCAAACAGAGGTGGAGAGTTTACCTCTGGAGAGTTTGATACATTCTGTGAGAAGCAAGGAATAAAAAGACAGTTATTTGCCCATAGGACTCCTCAATAGAATGGAGTTGTGGAAAGAAAGAACTGGACCATTCAAGACGCTGCTAGGACCATGATGATGGAAGCAAATGTTCCACAAGTGTTTTGGAGAGAAGTTGTGAGTACTATTGTCTACACTCTTAAGCGGGTGCAGATCAAAGGCAATTCTGGTAAGACTCCTTATGAACTATGGTTTGGTCATGCTCCTACTGTGAGGTATTTCAGAGTTTTTGGTAGTAGTTATATCAAAAGAGATGAGGATCTAAGCAAGTTTGAAGCAAGAAGTGATGAAGGGATATTTCTGGGTTACTCTACTTAAAGCAAGGCATACCGATGCTTTAACAAAAGATTGAAAAAAATTGTTGAAAGTGCAAATGTTAGAGTTGATGAGAGCAAAGAAGGTCATTCCAGGTCTTGCGGATATGAATCAGATGATCAAGATGAAAGTCAAAGTCAAGGAAGACAAGTTCAAACTTAGACAAGTTCAAAAAATAGAAGCAAATCCCAAAACTCCTAGGGATGTAAGACTGAATCATCCTGAAGATCAAATCATAGGAGATAGAAACAAAGGTATTTGAGCTAGGAGTAGAATTGCTGAAGATCAAGAAGAGATTTGTTTGATTTCAAAGATTGAACCAAAATCAGTAAGTGAAGCTTGCAATGATGAAAACTGGATAAAAGCAATGGAAGAAGAACTAATGCAAATTGAAAAGAATCACACTAGGGATCTTGTTTCTAGACCTAAGGACGAAAATGTGATTGGAACTAAATGGGTCTTTCGGAATAAACTAAATGAAGATGGTGAAGTTGTAAGGAACAAAGCAAGGTTGGTATGCAAAGATATTCTCAAGTGGAAGGAATTGATTTTGAAGAAACTTTTGCTCCGATGGCAAAAATAGAAGCAGTCAGACTATTTCTTACATTTGCTGCTTATAAAGATTTCAAGGTATATCAGATGGATGTCAAGTCAGCATTTCTAAATGGAGAATTGGAAGAAGTTTACATTGAGCAACCGAAAGGATTTCAGTTTTCTGATCATAAAGATATGGTTTGCAAATTGAAGAAAGCACCGTATGGACTCAAACAAGCTCAAAGAGCCTGGTATGCAAGATTGGATAAGTATTTGCTAAAGATAGGATACAACAAAAACATTGCTGACAGTAATATTTACTTCAAGATTGATCATGAACACATTCTGATGGTTGAGGTATTTGTTGATGATATCATTTTTGGTGGGAATGAGAGTGCAAAACATTTGCTGATCAGATGCAAAGTGAATTTGAGATGTCCATGTTTGGTGAAATGAATTTCTTCTTAGGTCTGCAAATCACTCAGTCAAATAAATGTATCTTTATATCTCAATCCAAGTATGTGAGAATTACTGAAAAAGTTTGGGATGGAAGATGTAAAGCCAGTGGGTACACCCATGGTAACTGGATGTAAGTTAAGATGATGATTCCCCTAAGGCAAATCAGAAAAGGTATAGGTCAATGATTGGAGGACTGCTCTACCTGACTTAGACCGGACCTGATATCATGAATACAGTTGGACTTGTTGCTAGGTTTCAAGCTGATCCTAGAGAATCCCATGTTGTGGCAGTCAAGAAAATTTTTAGATATCTTAAAGGGACAATTGATTGTGGATTATGGTATCCAAAGGATAATGACTTCACTCTTCATGCATATACAAATGTTGATTGGGCAGGAGATGTGGATGATAGAAAAAACACTAGTGGTGGTGCATTCTTCTTGGGTAGTAGATTGGTTTCTTGGCTGAGCAAAAAGCAGGAGGCAATATCCCTATCTACAACAGAGGCAGAGTATATAGCAGCAACAAACAATTGTACTCAAGTTCTGTGGATGAAGCAAATGTTGAAGGACATTAGAATTGTGTTTGAGGAACTGTCACAATCTTCTGTGATAATTCAAGTGCAATAAGCATCTCAAAGAATCCAGTGTTGCATTCAAAGACAAAGCACATATCCATCAAGTTTCATTTCTTGAGAGAGAAGGTAAATGAGAATGAAGTCAAGTTGGAGTTTGTGTCCTCAAAGGATCAGATTACAGATATTTTCACTAAGCCTCTTCCTGAGGATACTTTTGAGTATCTTAGAGAGAAGTTAGGGGTTATTACCCCTCCTGATCAGAATTAAGATGCATTAGAGTGCATCAGTCCGGTGGAATTCATAGTCATATCTTGTGATCCAGATTGATGTTAAGGAGGCACTACTCAGGGGGAGTAGTTTGCATGCAATTTTTAAGTTTGGATTGAAACAAAGAAGGAGAAAAGATTGCAAATATGTGCCCTTTGCCATTGATGTCAAAGGGGGAGAGAAGTCATGTGAAAAACTAGTTGCTGATGAAAGGGGGAGCAGTAAAGATAGTGGTTGTTGAAGTGATAAGAGAAAGGGGGAGAAATTCTTGTTTTGAGGGTTGAATCAATTTTTCACATCATATGTTGCCATCAATGACAAAGGGGGAGATTGTTGCAAATATGTGCCTAATCGGTGTTGTCATTGATGTCAACATATTCTTGTTGCCATTGGTGTCAACTATATTATATCTTGCTGCCTATCTAAAAGACTAGAATGCTGAGGATATTGAGAAAATTAGTAAAGATTAATGGATGCGGATCATATGGCAGTATAGAGGATTGTTTGAAGTAGCTCCAGTCAAGATCTGAGAGGTCCGCATGAAGATTTGAAGAAGATATGGCCATATGAGTAGAACCGGTTTCGCAGTATTCAGAAGAGACAGAGTGATAGGAAAGTGGTCCGGATTGTTCCGAAAATGTAAAATAATGATCTACAGTTCTAGAGGCACACTTGGGAAGTTAGTGTGTATCATCAATACAAGTGGTTCGTGGTTTGGAGGTCCGCAAGCAATCTTTCTAGTTTGACAGTCATGGCAGATAGTGTTCTTGATGTTCCAGATAAATATGCAAGTGATTCTGATGATTTGGAGGAGTGCTGATGTTTCTGTTGAATTCATTGTGCTTGTGGGGGTCTCTGGATCGTGTGATTGCTGTGTTGGAGGTTCACATTGAAGTTTGAGTTTGTCGGTGAAGATTTCCTTCTTGGTGTTGCTGTTCTTCCAGTCTTGGCCGACCGGATGATTCAAGTGTGTTGCGGATGTTCTAAGAGCAATTCTCTAGAGCGTGGTGTGTTGTTGAAAGAAAATTCAAGTCTTAGCTATGATTGGCCGACAACTTAATGATTCGCATTAACTCAGATGTTTGGAGTGCTGACCTTGATAATCATTCCAAGGTTGATGAAGTGTATAAATACTTGTTGAAGAGTTGTTGAAAATTATCCTTGAGCAAAATGAATTAAATCCGAAGAGAGGATCAGAAGCAGAGCAGAGAAGAGGATGAGCAAGAGTAGTATAGAGTGAAGAGTTAGTGAAGAAGAATTTGGAGACAGAAGCAGAAGTTGTGTGAGCATTCAATAAGACTGAACCAGACATGCAAGGATGCTAATTATCAGTTAGTTCTTTATGTGTTAAACATAAATTTCTTGTAGGCAGTGAGCTTTGGGTAGTGAGCCTGAAGGCAAGTGCCTTCCCATTTTTAAGTACTTTTAATAGGGTATGAATCTTGTGGGCTAACACCCATCGTGGTTTTTCCCTTAACCGGGTTTTCACGTCAAAATTTTTTGTGTCAAATGTGTTGATTGTGTTTCTACTTATGTGATGTTATATGCTTTAATGTTTACAACATTGATTAATTTGCCAATTGTGAAAGAAGTTTAAAAGAAAAAAAAGGTTAATTTTTGGGACAACTGATTCACCCGCCCCCCCAGTTGTCCAGACTAATTCCAACAATACAAACTATACATATCTACAAAGAGATGCATACATCATGGGTAATGTTTAAGATAAATCTCATTTTTAGGGATAGAGAGGGTTTCTCCACTTGATCATGTTAGCTAAAATGCATCACCTTTTCTTTTCCTAGTGATTTAATATTGCTTTATTCCTTGGAGAATAAAAAATTGAGTACATCTATGGTTTGATTCTCTCCTCATCTCACTTCAACACTAAATCAACTTTATTGAATCCATATGGGGTTACCTTCTTTTTTAGCCATCTTTTTATGTCATGTTGATGTTTGAGGAATCTTTGAACATCTTAGTTCCAGTTCTCTTCAAGTTTTAAAAACTCTAAAATTCTCACAATAAAAACATTAGTATGCTTTGACTCAAATTTTTGTGTCAATTCTTAAGCTAGGAATTCAACATGCAAGGAAACCCTTACTTTTTTTCACAAACCAAAACATGAGGAGAAGCTCCTAATTTCTATAATATGTGAGTTAGTCAATCCACAAAGATTTTTGTAGTAGGTTATGCAAAACTCTTTCGATATCTTAAGATAATCCTCTCAATGATCCTATTTAAGTTTTTATTGGTAGGCACCATGAGTACATTTTCTTAAGAATAATAGTTAGATGAAGTCTTTGCATAGATCTTGTACTTTCTGGTAAGTCTAGTGGTATTTGTTCTAATAAATGCCTTGGAATTATCTATAATAATAGTCGAGGGGATCTGAAAACTTGTCATGATCTTTTTTTAACAATTCAATAAACTTATCCTTGTAGCTTCTCTCAACACAACAATCTTAGACCATCTAGTGAACTAATCAATGATAGTGAGAACTCATTTATGTCTAGCAATTAATGGGGGATTGATGACCTCGATAAATTTGAGCTCTATTGCATAAAAGAGGCATTCACTATTATAGGCTTGAGGAGAAGACCATTTCTCTTTCTTCTAGTGAACCACTTACATGCCTTATATTCTCTGACCCATTAGGAACATATTGAACATATTAGAGAAATAGTACTATGCAATTTAATCATGGTTGTGATGGTTTGATTAGTTTAATGGCCACCTAAGAAACCTCCATGAATTTTTTTAATAGGCTCCCCAACCCAAAAGACCTAATGCATTTAATTAAAACCCCACTAAATTTATTGTCAAAAAACATCCAAAAAAATCTATAGAGGATGGCTTAAAGTAAAAAATGCCTTCTCTTGGTGGAGTCTAATCTCATGGGGAATTCTCCAATTTCTAGATATCTCTAGATTTCTTTTATCCAATAATTTCTATGTTTCACAACCTCAAAGTGGTCTCTTAGGTCAAGTGTTATTTTTTTGGTTTTGCTTGGATTAGACATTCATCCTTAGTCAAAAGATCTTCTACTAAGGGATGACAAAAGGAACTCCCTCTTACAAACTTGGTTGGTTTTATCTCCACATCATAATCCGTGATCCTTGTGATCTAACTCACTCTTTTCTCAATCATCTCTCCATGCATGTAATCATAAACATTAGGATGCAATACAAAGGAACTGATGTTGTTGGAGAAGAGGTATCTGAACTTATACAGAGGCATCATTAGAGTGTAAGATTGCTTCTCAATGAAGTTATAATTCACCTCACACTCCTTGAGCATCATGCCTATGAAGGTAATTGTGTTTTCTTTCTTGTAGAAGTATTTCTCTATTAAGAGTACCACGATGTTGTGTTCATCTCTAAAAGCATATAATATGAAATTATGTTCAAATTCTAAGTTACTAAACACATGAGCCTCAATAGTGGATCACTTGATGAGCTCAAAAACTTCTTTTTAATCTAGAGTCAATTGAAACTTGGTCCCCTTCTTTAGGATAAAATTAATAGGACTCACAAGGTTGGTAAGATTTGCAATGAGTTTTTGCATAGAGCTTTATCTTTCCAAGGAAATATTGGAGATCTCAACCTTGTGTGTTTGCAAGGACAAATCCAACATGAACTCTATTCTTTTTGACTTTATGTCCAAGCCACATTTTGATACTGCATGGACAAGAAGTTTCCCCTTAAGGACCATAAAGATTGATTTATTCATATTAAAAAATGTTAAACTCTACACCTTTTAAATCATTTTTGCATAAGTCAGGTGGTCTACTCCTTTGGAAGAGATGGTAATGTCATCTAGATATATACAATACAATCTTATTAATCATCTTTTAAAGTTGATGTCCACATATATTTGAAAGATCACACCAACAATGAATAATCCAAAAGTAATTTATAGATAGGCATGCATACCCCAATTGGTAGTGAAAATGAGGGAATTTTTAGTGGTAGTTCATCACCAATTGGTGAATTTTTGCTTTTTGGGGTCTCAAAAATGGAAAATAGAAGGTGTTTGGTGGCATATGGTTTTGCCCAAATTTGATATTGTTTTCATGCATATAGCATTAGATCACCCTAGAATAATTTTTTTAATTTCTTAAAACAACATTAAATCACTATGTTGTTTAATCCAGTTTGGGCATGTACTCTTTGATACGTGGCGCATGCACAATCGTAGATGAGTCAGCTCCGACACAACACATGGACCCTCTCCTTGCTTCTGGTGACCTCCAAGTTACTTTCGCTCTCGTGACAAAAGCCAATCAAGCGAGGGCAAGACCCAGGGGTTGTTTTGTTTGCTTGGGAGCAGAGCTTCACTTAGAGCGATTGACCTAATCAGGGGCCTATTGTTGTTTTGGATTTGTCTTTTTCTTTCTATGGAGGTTGTTGTTGAGATGACTATATGACTTGAAGGGCCACTTGTGGTTTGTCTCCTATTGGGGTGGTGCAGGGGCACCTAGATACCTTAATTAATTTCATGTTCTTTTGATGTTTTGGAGTTGTATAAGGTCCACGTGATCAATTGTAAGGCCTAGTGCCACGTGTGAGTCCGAGTGGAATAGGACAAGTGATAGGGTCTGGTAGTGGAAGAGCAAGCACATTGTAACTGAATAGGTTGATAGTTGCCGAACGGTTGGCATTCCCACCGATGCAAACTGTCAAGAACAAGAACATGTATAAACAGTTCAGTGAACAAAAGAAGAGGAGTAATATAGAAATTGGGTGTGATTTGTGGTAGAATAACAGTAAGAAGATAGAAGAATTGTTTGCAGTGCAGAAGTTCCCAAGATAAATAAAAGATCCTGTTTTGTTTGTGTTTTTTCACCATGTCACTGTAGTTAGTTCCATTTTGTCATTCGGATGGGTTACTGAGCCATTCCACCGACGAGATTTCTTCAAAATCGGTGGAATGGGTCTGTTTGTACAGTTAGTGTTCTTTTTGTTTTTGTTTATGTTCAGTGTCGGATCGAGTGTGGGATGTGCTGATCGAGCCTAGCATCTCCATGAGCTAGGATTCGGCGAAGGCAGAGAGTGTTTGCGTTGCAGAGTTTCTCTTTGATAGAACAATAACTGTCGGAGAAGGCCCAGACGATAGTTGTCTGGCTGGAAAAATAAGAAGAGCTAATTCAGAATCAGTAGTTTGCCCAAAGGGTAGTCGGAGTAACCTAGTGCATCGGCGTAAGATTTGTGTTGTTTCACTGGATATACTTTATGTGAGTATATCGTAGTTGTATGTTCGTGTGTATGTCACGAAATTACATCGGGTGAGATACAAGGAAGGTCAACGGTCAATTTCTGAATGCATGTTCTGAATGTATGTGGAGAATGCATCTCTCGAATGTATATTGAAAATATACATTGCGCATATACATCGTGTTGGATGCAAGAGGCGATCGGCAGCGACGCTGAAGGAAACCGGTGATCACAAGTCGACGGAAGTATATAGTCTTTTGTTAAGTTTTTGACTCTTCCTCTGTGCGCTCTACATCATGGGGTTTCTAAGACTCCAACATCTTGACGGGTCTTGATTTGCTTCGTTTATGCTCCTAGTACGTTGTAGCCTAGCCTTGAAATCTTGTATGTGTTGTTGAATTTGTCATTATTGTTGTATAACCCCGATGAAGTGTTGTTCTTGTGTGAGTTGTGGTCTTAGGCTTAACTCTTTAATTTCCTCAAGGACTACCCTCACCCACTAACCTCTGACTCCAAGGCACATTCGAATGCTTGAATAGAGAGAGTGAATTCGAGTTGACCTAGAGTTGACTCTTTGATTAGTGATGCGAACTAAGGTTTTTCTAGGTGTTTTGTTGAATTTGTTGACCTTGTGTTGAAATCAAGGAGTTTTAACTTGTGTTGACTTTGCGTTGACCTCATGATGAAATCGAGAGTTTGTGTGAAGTTGTTTTCCTTTTTTTGATGTTTTCTAATGCTTTTGGTGTTTTGTGGGTTCTGTATGAAATACAAGCTATGATGTATGCAAACAACTTTTTGTTCTTTTCTCCAACTTTTGAAATAAAGTGAATTAAATTAATCTAGGAATTGAAATATGTATGCAAGCTAAAATGAAATTACCTAATGCAGTTACTCTATGTTTTTGTATTGTCAAGACCAATTTTGGATTACGCTAGGAATTGGAAAGTACATGAAATAAAACTAATCTAAAATTGCAATTTAACTACTTAAAATAAGCTAATATAAACAACTCAAATTAACCTATCAAGGAAATCACAATGACAAAATTACTATTCCAAGAGCAAGATTAGTGATCTAATTACTACTTAAAACATGAAAAACTTGGAATATGGAGACGCACAAGCCTTCACTACACTTAGGAATCCCTGTGTATGGAAACCTCCTTGTCCTCCTGCAGCAACAGGGTCATACTCTTGGCAGCAAGTGGGATAGGGAAGCAATTGAAAGAGCTTTAGAAAGCTTTGAATGGGCTCAATTTGAGCTAAGAACACAATGGCTTGAGAATTGGTGAGTGTAACAACACTATGAAGCCTTTGAACGATTTGGAAAAATAATAACAATAAGCAAAAGGCACCTAAGTCCTGCAACGAACATAAGCATGCTAATTGGAGAGTAAAAGATGGATTGCAATAATAAATTTCCCTCCTCTATTGCTTGGAGGAGGGGGTATTTATAGGTTGGGAGAGCACAAGAGGAGTGTTGTTGATTGAGGAGTTAACTCCCTTGATTGGAGAGTTAACTTGCTTGATTGATTAGATGACTGAATAGATTGAAGAGTGAACTAGCCTTGAAAGCTTATCACAGAAGAAGAAATGAATTGAACATGAGAGGAAGGAGAGTCAACTAGAATATATTGGGCTAAATTTTCATGATTGGGAGTGTTGATTGAGTTAATTATGGCATCCTCTATGTTTAGCTCAAAATTGCATGTAAACTAGGTGAAAATAGAGTCTTTTTGGGCTCAAATCGAAGGAGAAACTCCTGTTCAAAATCTGCAAGGGTCACCCTAGGGTCGCCCCATTCACCATGGCAGGTCTCCCTAGGTGACCTTGGGTCACTTTGGGCAACCATGGGGTGACCCATAGAGGGTGAAACTTGGGCAAAAAGTAAAAGTTGTGTATGCATAGTTATGGTATGAAAAGGGGGTCTGGCATATGAAACAGTGTGTAGGATAACTTCAAGCTTGATGGTGCAAGTGCACCTAACCCACAGTGGCCCCCATGAGGCATTTAATTGTTTTATGTTATTTTTATGTTTTTAATAAGGTCTTAAATGATCATTTAATGTAATAAGGTCTGTTTGACCATACATGCTATTTTTAGGAGGTTGTTAGTTGGCTGTTATCTCCCAGCCATTTGGAATTGCCTCCCAGCCGCTGGGAACCAAATCTGTACTACCGAGGGTAAGTAGTTAAATAACCCAGTGTAGATCGAATGAGAACTCAGAGAAGCAGTAGTGAGTCAGTTATAATCATTTTGAATTCAGTTGAGTTGGAACAGAACATCTGTGTAGTTGCATTTATGAAAATATCAATCTAAGATCCTGTTGTGTTATTTTCTGGCTATCAAATTTACTGAATAGATCATTTTGTTGAGGTCGGATGGATTCGTTTATCCATTCCACCGGTTGATTCTCTGAATCGGTGGAATGATTTCATATATTAGTTTAGGTTTTTTTGTTTTTCTATTTTTCCAGGTTCACGCTTGCAGGATCGGACAAGGGAATGTGTTGAAGGATTCTAGTATGGTTGTATGCTAGATTGTCATAGTGCAGAGAGCTGCATGTTTGAAGGTGGAATAGTTCGGAGCAATCGCTATGCAAAAAGCGGATCAAAACAGTGAAAAGCCGCATGGTTTGGAGAGACATACAAAGTGTGTGTATATCGCTTTCGCATGAAGGATATAAAATCTGTGAATATATCGCTTTTGCATGTTCTGTGTATCTTGCATTTGTCTATCGCAGATACAAGGATTAGATACAAAGGTCGACCGACAGCAAGGGTGGAGGTAACCAACGATCGTGGGTCAGGTGATGCACATATAAGCCTTGGTTGCATCGGGGTGAGCTATGTATCAGAGTAAGGTTTCATTGGGGAGGATAGCAGATCGGAGTGACTGTTGATCATTCAGCCGATGGCAGTGAGTCACAGCGAAGAGAGGGCTGTCGGAGTAACTAATGCGATTAGAGTAAAGATGTTTTGGTTGGCCGATATTGCATGTGTTGCCGATAGGCAACCAATGACGAGTCATGTCTAGGAGCATTGGTGTGAAGATAACTATCGGGCAGCGAGGATTAGTTTATGCCGATAGTCATAAGTTTAGCTGATAGGGTATGTCGGGAGGACAATAGGTTTCTCTCACCGATAGAAAGGAAGAGTTTTACCTGTGGAGTTTTGAGGGTTTGGAATGAACCCTTGTAGCTCTGCATCACTTGATCTCTTAGGGAGTTTTGGTCATTAATAGGGGGAGACCCATAAAGGAGGAAAGATGGGAAGAAACTAAAAGATAGGTTTGGTCTGTTAGGTTGTCTAGAGGTTTCCTAGGGTCAGAAACCTTTAGAACGGGATGTTGAGAGGTGGAATTAGCAAGAAAATGTGAAAAATAAACATGTAGAAAAGGGGAAAAATATGACAAAAAGAAGAATCGATAAGGGGGAAAAGAAGAATGCTTAAGAAACTAAAGATTAACAAGGGAAAAACCAACTGACATGAGTTGCCAAGAGGAGTGTTGCTGAGGGGATGTTATTATTCACACTTCCGTGTACGTGATTGAGATTACATATCATCATGGGTTCCTCATGGAAGCTCATGCCTCATTTTAGTGTTTACATAATTTCCCCCTTGGGGATGGTAATCTACATGAAAGGTAGGTACCGTTCCTGAAATAGGCCTTACCTATCATTGATTTGTCGCAATTGTACCCGCAAAGACTAGCATTAGTTCAACAATTGAAATATTAAGATAAACAATGAAATTACAAATGAACAAACATACCATGAGTTGCGTTGCAAGTTTGACTGATTGTCTATTTCACCATCGATGACCTGTAAGGATACAAACATGCAAAATGAAGTGAAAAAACACTACAAAAGCAAGAAACTACTCCTAAATGCATAATTGAAAGCTAAGCTAAGAGACAAGAGGAGTGAAAATTTTTATGAAAAGGGGTTGATTGTTGATAGAATTGTGTGTGCAAGCAGTCGTTGGAAAGCTTTCATCGGGGTGATGGAAATGGAGGCAACAAATCCTTATTCACTAAGAATTGGGTATGAATAGTGTGATTTTCTACCTTCAAAACTCTAGTTCGCATTTTGTCAAATTTCTTGTGAATGATTTCGTTTTTGTCAATTTTTTCTATCGCATTATGTTTGTTTCGTCGTTTAGAGTGTAATTGTGCTTTTGTTTGTTGAAATTGGACAAAATTTTCTTATTTTTGTGAATTTTTACCATCATGGGGGGTGATAGGGTTACACATGGTTCATCCCTTTCACCAAGACAGGTCGCCCTGGGTGACCCAGTTGTTTCACTGGGGTTGCCCAGGGAGATCTAGCTCGACAACAGGGTCACCCAGGGAGTTTTGCCCTGCTAAAAGGGGTGAATCTACCTATTTGATTTTGCCTATAATTTAATGCACAAGGATGTTTCTATGTTTCCATTTTTTACTAAATTTGACACTTATCTCATCATTTTATTATAATTTTGTGAAGAATATATGTTTTTTTGTGATTTTCTGCGTTTTAATGAGATCTAACATGTGGGTCTTTGTTCTTAATAAGATGGATGCATTTGATAGAATGTAGGTCATGAGAAACAATGGCTTTTATATGCTTATGAGGCCCTCTCTTTAGGAGATCATGCTATCTTGAAGAAAGCAAGACTTGATAAGATATACATGTTCCAGTCGTCCATGCTATTTCTCACATTTGCTGTGACATTCTAACCTATTGGGATGCCAACAAGAACACTTTCAAATTTCTACAGGTTTTAGGGGAGTGGACTATCACTCTTTATGATGTTTATCGCATCTTAGGGGTTCCTATGAGGGGATAATGAATTTTTCTTCCTAAGAGTGATTTGCTTGCTGAGAGGTGATCATGGGCATCCATCATGGAAGTATCTTACTTTGAGATGCAGATGGGGGTCCAACGTACATCAATTCCTTGAATTCCTATTTCTCCTCTAAGGAAGTACCTTATTGGTTTGATTGCTTCAAATTTGTTAGGAGTTAAGGGAGCATCCATACTTATATGGTGTTGGGCACCAATCATTTAGCGCATAGAGCGCGACATCATGTTTGCATGGGGCATTGACATTTTGGCCATGGTCTACCGCAACTTCTACCATATTGCATGCCAAGGAGCTCTTACATTTAGTCATCCTTCTTTGATCTTGACATAGATTTATGATCACATACGACCATTTTAGACAGAGATTCCACTTCATGACCCTAGACTTCTGAGGGCTACACGATGGGGTTGACTTGGTCACTTTGACATTAGCTTGCCTAGAGTGGCTACCTTGACTAATGTTGACATGATTCTTGATCCCTATATTGATTTGGAGGGTGCATGTACTAATGAAACTTAGATCAAAGCATTTTGCAGGGGTGTGGTTCATCTTTCTAATTGAAATGGTTTTGTGGATGTTCACCACATCGAGCGAGTCTTACAACAATTGGGTGATAACTTTCTGGAGGACTTGCCCCCAGTTCTCACTTATTGCATGACTATTCAGGAGATGGGAGACTCTAACCAGGGGATGAACATATGGACTCCTTTGAACCCTAGTGTCTTGATCACTAGGCCAGTTCATACACCTCATGACTTGGGTCCTACTCATAGGGAGAGGAGAGGGTCTTCTCCTCAT
Organism: Cunninghamia lanceolata; assembly: GCA_027924645.1. Lineage (NCBI taxonomy): Eukaryota > Viridiplantae > Streptophyta > Pinopsida > Cupressales > Cupressaceae > Cunninghamia > Cunninghamia lanceolata. The sequence continues at coordinate 5,379,304 of BSBN01000123.1, forward strand.
GGTTTGATTGCTCTTGATGATTCTAATTCTATCGACGATGATTACGATCTAGAGGGAGAGGATCCTAATTAGGTCATCAAGGGAGATGATAGAGAGATTCCTCCTGATAAGGAAGCTATTGCACCTCTTGCTCATGATCATGTATTAGATGACCCCTCTTGGGAATAGGGTGATCCTCATGAGTACCCTTTCTTTACTCCTTGTTTTTGTCATTTTTACATACTTGGATCATTTTACTAACTCTCTCTTCTCTTCTTTATTCTCTTTAGGCACTGCTACAAGATGGAGGGAACTATTTTGTGATTCAAGCAAATCTTTTAGTTCCAGTCATGGGTCATTCTCACAAGTCTCTACTTGTTGATGCTCATCTTCTTTCTAGGGCCAATCGTCACATGAACATTCTTGCGCCTACATACTATGCCAACCAAGAGATTAATTCTTGCGTACTGAGGCCAAGGAACTTAGGGTCAAGATTTCTATCCTTTAGGAGATGGTGAGTCTTGGAATTCACAGATTGGCTTCTCGAGCTAACATCGCAGTCCTTCTCATGTTCCTAACAGAGTTCCTTCTCTTTCTCATAGGACCCATAGGTATTTTAATCCTACTAGTCATATGAGAGTTAGGAGTCAGATCCCTGGTGACTCTGTTGGTCAAAATCATCCTTGAGGTTTATCTATGTTTTGCTTATTCCCATTTTGCCCCCATGCATGGGGAGAACTAGAGCATTTTGTATTTGTCTCTACACTTTTCTCTGTATTGGCTTTGTACTAGTACTCTTGAAACTTTCCTTATGATCATGACTATATTTATCTTTTGTGCTCACTAATGGTTCATAACCTTTGTGATTATGATCTCTAAGACTTTACATGAATGCAAAATGATTATGATATATTTTGGGTCTTTTTTATAATATATATGAATGCAGTGCAACGAATGAAATATAGGGACATAAGAAGAAACATATTCTAAACCTATGGAATGTCATGAGTTATGACATAGACTTATTACTTTTATTTTTCTGATTTTTGGTAAGATCAATGCATGATGGAACAAACAATGTGACTACTCTTTAATAAGATTTTTGCTTTAGGGGATTGCAAATTATCTTGGTATAAAAGATTTATTTAACTTTTCAAGATTGGATTTAGGAATCAAGTGGGAATGGGATGGGAGATGGAACGCTTCTAAATTTTTGGCTTCACTAAAGGCTAAACATTGATCCTTATCTAGAAAAAACACTTTGACAAGCTTTCAACTTAGACAAGCAACAAATTTTATTAATACTCACTAGACTTAGATCAAAGATGGCCAACAAGATAGACCTGGGGTAAAGGAAAGGGTTTAAAGGAGAAGATGGCCCTAAAGACAACTAGACTCCTAATATAGCTTAGTTGGTGCATGCGTGTGCTTTGTACCTTACTTCCTTTGTTAGATTGTCACCCTTGTAGCTTTGAGCTTAGATTTATCTCCACTCAAGAGTATGGACAATCAACAATCTTCTCTTTTCACTCTTTTTTTTAATCTCTTTTTTCTATATTTTTCTTTTTTTTTTTTGTATTTTACAACATCACACTTGAATCTCTCATTTTTTTATATTTTTTTTGCTTTTTGATGGGATGCTTTGAGGCCTTTACTTATGCTCTGGATATTTTGCTGTTTTGGAGCTTATAATCTCACTTTTCTCTCACTCTTATTTTTTTGATCACTCATTTTTTATTCACTCATATTTTAGATTGTTTCCTTCACAGTTATGATCTTCCTGACGTTTTTGTCTAGGGGAGATAAGGGGTTGACCGCCACCAAAATTTTCACTATCCAGTCATACTTCCCTTCTACTAAGAAGAAATGGGGGAGGTCTACTTGTAAGATTCTATTGAGTATTGTAGGTTTGAAGACAAACTTTGCTTGGACTTAACAACATGGATTGCTAAGACCGAGAGATCAGTGTAAAGCTAAAAGCTAGGCTTTGATTAGAACCATTAGGGCATGTGAATAGGGAATGATAAATGGTGATTGTGAATATCAGGGATCTTGAAAGCTATGGGGATCTACTTATACCTAAGTAATTTTAGACTCCTCACTGAGATGAAAATCCAACAAGAGCATGTCAATCACAAAGATGCAGGATGAAAGATTTGATTTCTTTTCATGATTTTATAATTCTTTTTTGGATTTTTGGATTATTTAATTTTTTTTATGTGAAAGGCATTGGCTGTCTCACCAAATTCCTTGCCTTCCATTGTGCACAAAAGAAAAGCATCATTTCTGACATCTTCTTTGACCATGTATGAACCTATCTAGTTGGGTCAAAATTTGTAGCCTTCTCCAGCTCTTTTGTCATTCAAATTGTTGATTCTAAGCACCAACTCTCCCACTTGGAAGGGTCATGGCACTACTTTCTTATTATATTGTTTCTTGATTTGTGCAAGGTAAGAATCATGTCTCTTCACTGCCCTTAATCATTTCTCATCCATCATTTATAATTTAACTAGCCTCACTATGCGATATTCCTCATTATCTAACAAGTCTTGTAGGGACACCCTTAATCTAGGCAATTCAACTTCTAATGGCAAGATTGCCTCTGATACAAAAGTGAGGGCATAAGGTGTTGTTTTGATTGGAGTACACACACTTGTTTTATAGGTCCATAAGGCTGGGTACAACTGTAAATGCCAATCTCTCTTGGAATCTTTCACAATCTTTACTAAGATTGCTTTGAGCATTTTGTTTGTCAGGCTTGACCATTTCCTTGTGGGTAATATACTGATGCTGAGTTTCAATTGATGTGAAATCTTTCACATAATTCTTGAACTTGTGGATTCTTGAATGATGACGTGTTATCTGTCACTATCACTTGAGGGATCTTGAACCTACATATGATTTGATTCAAGATGAACTTCACAATTATGCTCCTAACACAGTGGTTAAAGGAATTGCCTCTACCTATTTGGTGAAATATTCTATTTCCATGATGATGTATAAATGTCTATCGGTCAAAGGTGGGGAAATATTTCCCACTATATCTAATCCCCACATGGAGAAGGGCCAAAGGGTGACAATGGGCTGCAAGTCTCTCGTTGGCATGTGATGCACATGTGTGTAAACTTGATATTTTGGAAACTTTTTTGCAAATTTGATTGCATACCCCTTCTAGGTAGGTCCAAAAGTAACCCAGCCAATGTGTCTTCCTTGTGGTGGAATGACCGCCGAACTGTCCTCCACAAATTCTACTATGACATTCTTCTAGGATTTTGTGTGCTTCTTTCTTATCCACACATCAAAGAAAGATTCCATCTAAAGCTCTTCAGTATAATACATCATCAATGAGCACATATCTTGCAAAAAGAACACACAAGCATCTTTTCCCTAGAGGTGTCATGTTTTCAGGTTAGGTTTTGTTTTCCAAATAGTTTACAGTCTCTCTATACCAATATGAGGAATTGTACTTTTCAAGGTTGATTGCATATATCTCTTCATTTGGGAAATCTTCATTTATCAGCTCTTCTTGAGGAACTTAGTTATCTACCAACCAATCAGCTATTATCTGTCCCTTAATAGATTTTTGATTGACACATGTTAACTTGAATTCACTTAATAATGTCAAGAATCTCCCTACCCTTCTAGACAACATAGGTTGGTTTAAGAAGGTTCTTTATTGCTCTGATCGTATTATGACTCTAGTTTCTTCATTTAGCATGTAGTATCACAATCTTCCAGTTGTGAATACTATAGCCAAACATTCTTTCTTAGCCTGGGTATAGTTTTTCTCATATTCTAACAACATTTGGCTAATGAAATATATCACTCTTTCTCTCCCATCATCATCCTCTTGAGCCAACATGCAAGCTATTGAGATATCCATGGCTTTGAAATAAAGGATGAAGGGCTTGTCATGGATGGGTGGCATAAGTATCGGAGGGGTCAATAAGAACCTCTTTAATTGTTTGAAGGCATTCTAAAATCCACTGTCCAAGTTATCGTAGCTTGTTTCTTAAATAGCTGATTAATGGGGTGGATCTTAAAGGTTAAGTCTAGTATGAAACGTCTTATTGCACCTAATTGCCCCAAGAATATTCTTACTACAGTATCACTAGTTGGGGGAGTTGCATTTAATACCACTTTTAAGTTTGCGCGGTCTACATCTATCCCTCTTCACGAAACTATAAAACCTAATAGTTTGTCTGTTGTTACTCTGAAAACACTTTTTTTTTGGATTTAATCTCACTTTGTACTCTCATAATTTTGTGAAAATCTTTCAAAGATATTTCACATGCGTCGATCTTTGTTTAGATTTGGTAAGTAAGTTATCAACATATGTTTCTACCGTCTTTTGGATAAAATCATGGAAGATATGAGTCATGGTTCTTTGATAAGTTGCTCCTGCATTTTTCAATCCGAAAGGCATGACTACATAACAAAAGATTCCCCAAGGTGTGGTAAAAGTCATCTTATTTTGGTCAACTTCTACAATTTTGATTTGATTATAACTTGAAAACCCATCCATGAGGGAAAGCATTTCGTATCTATTGGTGATGATTGTTAGTCAAAACAACATAAAATAAAAGTTACACAACAACCTTTATTTATCTTGAAAAGTACGATCAATTTAGGATAAATTGATGACTCCAAGTCTCCGTGGATTAGGTCATGATCATCTGATGTTACTCAGAGGTTGATGTGTGTTGCTATTTTCCATTCAGGGGTCTAATGTATCGGTTTGATGTTGTCATATCTGGATATGCTCTATTTTCACCTATTCTTAGAATTCTCAATAAATAAGGATAAATCTCACTATATCTAACTTGAACATGCAAACATTTATGTATATTCATGTTAATCTCCACTCTGATCAGTATTATTTGCAATGATCTTGATGATTTCTGATTAGTTGCTCTGCAACTATCCCAATTTGCTTGAAATTTAACTAATTTTTACTTAACTCTGCTTCTGCACCTTAAATTCTTCTAAATAATGTGCCTATAAGCTGATATTTCCATGATTCTTACCACTATTTGTAATTCATTGCATGATATTTTCAATTCTACATGCATTTAGCTCAAATATGCATATGATATTCATGTGTTTACGTATTTACTCTATTCTGCTTATCATTTTCAGTATTTTGCAGTTGTGATGGTGATTCAATGAAATGAAAATGAGAAAATAGAGTCTAGAGAATGAGATTCCCAAAATTACTTAACTAAGACCACTGATCCACATCCATGTTCTGATACAGTAATGAAGAGAAGTAAAAAACTAAATCATACTTCACCAGGACATTCCACAAATCCGCATTATCTAGTGCAAATCTTTAAAGGAAAAGTTGACAACAATATGCAATAAAATGAATGCACTTCTCTTGAATGCAACATTTCACCATTACATATCCAAAAATCAATTTGAAGATTACATAAAGTTTACAATCCAAATGTAATCTATAGCTTCATCTCCATCCAGTATGCTTTAGAACAAGTACATTTACAATGATCTGAAGAAAGAACCTTGCATAGTTCAACAATTTAGTCTTCATTAGTCTCAGTAATCCGATCTCCATATATATGAAAATTGGCTCTCTTCCGATCAAATATAAAAATGATTGACCTCCCTCCTTTACAAATGACAAGTCATGGCCCTTTTATAGAATAAAGGCTAAAAAATAGTTACATTGATCCAATGGTTAGGATCCAATCATGATGATCCAATGGTCCAGATAGAAAGCACGTGATTGCCAGTTGGAAATCATATAGATGGCAAAGAATATTCCAGCATCTTCAACTCGGTTCCCAGGATCTTCATCTTGTGCAAATAGCACATACTTAGTGGTATCTTCTTTTGGATCTGGTTCATGTTGCCCTTGTCCGCAACTTCATCTGGTTATCTTTCTCTGCTTCATCATCCAGCCTTCTTCTTCTTTCCACACTTTGAGTAACATTTCTTAAGCTTTAATCAGCTTCATTATTCTGCAACAAAACATACATCTTTTAATCATTTGATAATCTTGCAAGAAATTATACATAACATTAACTGTGAAAGGAGGTTTAGATATGGATATCCGGGATGTGAATGTTTGGCTCTAGATACCTAGATAGGACTACTTGGATAGGATATCACTCATAACAATGAATATCAGGCCTGGGATAAGTCCCCAGTAATGAGTATCAGGTCATGAATATGATGCTTTGGATACACATAATGTGGATATCCGAATATGATGAATCCGAATGATGACCGTATGACGATCAGGTCAATAATTGTTGACCAGAAATATGCTATCGAATTCCAAATCTGTCTTCAATAAGTTAGGATGTCAATGTGGACACGTGTCTCAATCTCGCAGTAGCACAGAGAATATTTCATACTGACAAGATTCCCTCGTGAGGGTGTGCTATTGTCTGATCAGGATGCTTAAAAGAAAGTCAAGATATTTGCAAGGTTAATATCCATGTGGACAAATATTTGAATGACGTAAGCATGCCATGTGGCATTGTCCTATTGGTGCTCGAGAGTCCATGTGTTACATACCTCAAGTATGGATATGAGGATATTGAGGAATATGAGGGATCTTAATGAATATCAAGGATATTAGTTTTACAAAACAACCCTCACATTCAAAGATTAGGATGACGTCTTCGTCATCGCTAATATTACAAATCTGCTTGGGAGATGGCATCATCATCATATTGATGAAGATTAGGCATGTTAATTAATATGATGGATATTGTGAAATATGACCCTCTCGGATGTCAGGCATATTGATGATGTCATCGTCATATTGGGTCTTTTATAAAGTGGAACAAGATGATGTCACCGCCATGTTAGGAAAGATCAGGGATATTAGGAAATATGACAGATATTGAGAAATATACGGATGCTAAGTGTTTACTTTATATCTGAAGGTGATCCAGATATTAACAAATATGAGGGATATTAAGAATTATGAACCTCCGGATGTGCGTGGGTACATGACAGGGAGATGACCTCTAGCATCTAAATTTGATGTCTGCATGTTGGCAAATATGCGGATATCAGGTTTTCTATGTCAAAAGCATATCAGGGATATTCATGAATATCAAGGGTATTCGTGAATGTGAATATGACTGATCTTTGGGAATATCAGGTTCGACCAAACTTTGACTGAGCATAACTTCTGACTCTAAAGGAATTTTAGGGTGATCCAAAAGACAAACCAGCTTAAAATTTCATGCTCTTTCACATGGTAGGATTTCTAAGGGAAGACTCATACTTTGGAAATTTGACTTCATATTTCAAGATCAGGACATGCTTGAGATTAGACATATGCATACTGATGAATGCTACTTTTACCATTACCGCCCAGGGAGAGACAAAACAAGCAGAAGCAAAAAGGTTGGGTCCCTGTTTTGCTAAGGCAAAATGGGGTGTGTTGTGTAACCACACAATAGTATCCCATGGTTAAATTGGCAATTTGATCAATGGATTGTAATGGGAAATTTCCCTTAGGGCACAATTGGTTGATATCTTTAAAATCAAGACATTCAAGTTTTTCCATTCTTCTTTAACATGGGGACAATGTTGGACACCCAATTTGAATAATCAACGAGTTTAACGAATCCCACTTTCAACAACTTCTTTAATTATTCTTTCACCATTTCCACCACTTGGGGCTTTATGGGCCTCAATTTTTGATTTATGGGTTTCGCATATGGTTTCATTACTAGATTATGCACTACGAATTTTGGGTCTAGCCTAGGCATATTTAAATATATCCAAGAAAAAACATCAAAAAATTCTATGAGAAATTTAGTGTATTCATCTAGATCTTCATCGTTTAATTCTGCTCCCAGTTTCAACATTCATGGTTTTTTAGGGGTTCCTATATTGAGATCAATTGTATCACTAATCAATGAAGGGTGTCCCTCAAATTTTTGAGGAGCTGGTGGCAATTCTAAATTTCTATCTACTTGAAGGATTTCTACATTATCTTTGAAGTAATCATCGGGATGGAAGAGGAGAGTGTATCCTTTCTTATGGTAGACTCTTGGGAGGTCGTCGTAGTCATGTAGGTACTCTAGAATGGCTTCATCACTCTTGGCATAGTCTTTGGTTGGTATCTCTATTCTATCCATCGTATAACCCAGGATGCTAGGTAACTCATCATTTTCTAACAATGGCCCACCTTATATTGATATAATGAATTTAGAGTTATGCAGTTGGGCATGAGGTGTGAACATAGCCGTCGATATCGCCATTGAGTTTGCCACCTAATTATTTTCTCTCGTTATGTCTTTATGATAAAGAAATAAAAAAATTGGATCAATTTTCAGATGATGTCTTTGTAGGGGTGAAGCCATTCTAATTTGGTCTCATAGTTTTCTGTGACTTGATTGATTACTAATTGAGAGTCCCCAAAAGTGGAGACACTCTTAACACCCATTATCAAGGCTTACATGACTCCCAACGAGAGGGATTCATACTCGACAATGTTATTCATACAAAAAAAGTCAAGCCTAAATGCGAAGGGGAGAACCATTCCTTTGGGGAGGTAAGTACTACTCTTGCCCTTGCTCCTATATTGCAACTAGCCCCATAAAAATGAAGGGTCCATAGATCTTGCACACTTTGTGATCTTGATGTTTCTCCAAATTCATAAGTTGATGTTCGCTTCTCCTCCTTCTCTTATCCTTCTTGAATGATTTCTACCATCCCTATCGAGAAGATTTTGGCATCGTGATCACTAAGTAAGGGATGACTGCTAGGTTGAATGGTGTATGTCATTTTATGGTGTGAGGATCAAAAGGGAATTCTTTGATCAATGTTGTGCTTTGGTATGAAATGTCCTAGATGTTTAATACATCTTGGGAGACTTTTTCTTCTTTAACAACCATTGTGCCTGTGTCAATTTTCTTTCCCTTTTCCTCTTGTTTTGTTCTATAAACACTAAAGGGATCGAGGTCTGCTTTGATGACATCCATTTTTCCCATATGATGGAAATGGAGTTCTTTCAATAGTTTGGAGGCAATAGATTTCATTTCATAAACCCAATGCCTTTCAAGAATCATGTTGTAGTTGGTTTCTTTATCGATTATGTAGAATTCTATCAAAATAGTCTTGGGTCCTAGACTAAGTTGCAAGCTCACTTTCTTTATGATTGGAATGTCTTGACTGTCGTAAACCCTAAGGATGGTAGCATTTTGCTTGATGTATGTTTTATTGTATCCCATCATTTGAAGGAGAGATACAGGTATGATGTTATTTCTCATCCTTCATCTACGACTACTCACTAGATGGTAATTTCATTGATTTGTACTTGTAAGTAGAGAGGTGAATCTTTGCTCTAACTTTCACCATTTTGCGAGAGTCTTTCAACATCAAAGGTGAAATTAGCAGGCTTCTCTTGTGTTGAACATCCTATTTCCAATACATCTAGAAATGTCTTACAATGTGAGGGAGAGGCTTTGAGCAAATTTACTACTTGCAAGAAATTGTTTTCGATTTGATCCTATGTGATGATAATTTGGAAACAACTATAAAAACCTATTAAGCTACCACAATACTCTAGATTTATACTTAAACCAATATCACCAATTAAACTAAGAAAAATATAGAATTTGAATTATACCTTGCAAACTTAGATTTATCCTTCATGTCCCATTGTGTCCTATCAACTTGAGATCTTGATTTTGTTGGTTATAATAATGCTCTCAGAATGCACTTTTTTTGTTCCAAGATGACTCTAAGATGAATGGACTTGTGGTGGATTTTATGCAATGTGAATTATTCTACACTGCTCAACTATGATGAAGATGAGATAAAGCTAATGCAATGGTATTGATAATGATGAGATGAGGATAATGCTACTATGAAGATAAATGGTAATGCAACACTGGAGATAATGATAATGATATGCAAATGGGGGGCCAAAGGCACGCTTGAATACTTGATATGATTTTTGTAGGATGTAAGTATGATTACTCTTGTGATGAAAAATTAGGGTGAGGAGCTTCCTTTTATAGGCAAAAGAGGGCTTAGATCCAAGTGTCAAAAGATCCATGGTTTAGGAATTGGTCTTGTGACATGTACAGTAAAGATTGAATTGGTAGGATGAGGGGAGATATAGAAGGAGAATGTTCCTACTACGTTGACAAGGTGGAGGGATATGCGGGACAAGGAGACACATGGCAATATGCTCACAAAGACCATGAGAGAAAGGTGGAAGAACATGAGAGAAATATGTAAGAAGGAGTCTATGTTTGTTGGAATGGAGGGAATATAGGATTTATGAGACAAGTATCTCATAATCAACTTTGACCATCGTGATGTGGAGAAACAAACTTCTACAAAGTAGGGATGGTTGAGAGGAAATAGGGCATGTATTGAGAGGATAAATGCTTAATTAAATATTATTAATATTTAATTTAAGGTGCAACATGGAGGTGAGGTGTCAAATGATGTGTAGAGTGATGTGGAGGAATGATGTGGATTTTAGGAATAGGACTTAGTCTTAGAAGTGTTAGGAATAGTGTCTCAACCTTGCAACCTCGAAAGGTTACTATTCTTCCCAGTTTTGGTCTTTTCGAATACCCTTTATGTTGAAGAATGATCTAGAACTTTCAAAGTTTCCAAAAGGGCTAAAAATGGTGGGCTTACTATTTTTAGTAAGTTTACATTTGACCTTGAATTGACCTAAAATTTTCCCAGAAGGTGCGAAACAACTAAGTAAACATCTCAGGTGAGTTTCGACTCAAGATCATAGCTGGATTGTGAGATATTAAAGTTTATGTTTTTTGAAACTGTCAAAAAAGTTTTGAACTCAATTATCAGAATCAAAACTTCTCTAAACATCCCAAAAATTGTCATAACCAGCATAGCGGGTTATAGGGTGATAGATCTCTTCATGATCTTTCTAATGCATCAAACAATTCATCAATCAGACACCTGAATCAAAAGTTATGGCCTCCAGAAGGTGGACCTTCTGTTTTGGGAAATGAAAAAACGTGTTGGACACATAAAAGAGATGTAAATGGGAGAGTTACATGTGTTGTTGTGTGGTTTGGCACATCACAAGGCATCTTTTATTGGAGATAATTTGGACGCCACTTTTTGGTGGTTTTGGCTCATGGTTTTGTAATTACCATTGGCGGTGTACTATATTGTATCTCCTATATATCAAGAACTTGAGATGGAGGTTGCATGTAAGAATCTTATAGATGTCGAATTACCTCTTGGATCTCTAGATAGATATACTCTTGTAAAAGCTTGCTCTGCAAGTATATTGTAATCTTCGTGATTCCTGAATAATATATTGGGCGGCTTTGGAGTGGGGTTTTTTACCTGAAAGGGTTTTCCCCACGTATATCTTGTGTTGTGAGTTTTGTGTTTGCATTTGGAAGTTGTTATTATCTTTTTGTTAATGTGCATCTTAATCTGTAACTGTAAAAGAAAAAAATTGTATAAATATTTCCTCATTAGATCAGTGTAGGAAGCGTTTTCCACATACCTTGCTTCCTTTCAAGAACAATAATTAAATAATTAGGATTATTTAATTAGGGATGACTTTAGAAGAATCAAGATATTTGATGAAATAAATTAATTATTGGAAGAATAGGATGAATGTGAATCAAATAAATAAATTAATATATTTATTTATTGATAGAGGAATAAGAATAAAATAAATATAAAATATTTATTTAATTTATCTCGAGCCATTTTAAGGTGTTTACATTTTGCCTCTCTTTGAGAAAATGTGTTTTATCACGTTTCAAAGAATAAAATTTTATGAGTATGATACATGCCCCAGTTTGCCCCTGGTATAAGTTTGGTGTTGGTAGGATGCCCCCTCAGGAGATTGGTCGGGATGAATTTTTTTTTGGAGAAGGAATGGACAATCTCACGATGAAGAAGAATGAATGACACAATACTCGTGTGAAAAATGTAGGTGATGAAAAGATGAAAAATGGATGAAAAACATAACATGCATATGCAAGGTTAAAACACCTCTAGTTAGGGTTGATTTGGCTATAAATAGTGTTGAGGGGTCCCTTTCTTAGTCATTTGTACACTTGTCATTATAAGAGATATTATAGAGAGCCCTAGAGTAGTACAGAGCATAGTAGTCTGAGCGAAAATGCAGATTTTGGTAGCTAGCCACAAGTTCAAGTGGATCTGTTCATTCGGGCGCCCAGAGGACTATGGACCCACGATATGTATATGTTTAATTTCGTGTTAAGTGCATTTATTAGGGTTGAAATCTAGGTCCAAAGTCAATGGTTTCATATGCACAAGAAGATTGATTCTGTGCATATGATAAATATAGTTGTGCATGTGTTAAGAAACTACGCATATGAGTGCTGAAATTGTGCATATGTGTAAAATTTGCATTTGATAGTGTTTCTGCACATGTACCTTATGTCTGCCCATATGAACTCCAAACCTGTGCATATGATAGACTTGTGCATATATCTCTTGTTTCGGTGCACACATTATGAAAAGGCATATGTTATAAACCTGCGCATCTAACCCCTGATCCTGCGCATATGATTAAGGCTACGCATATGCGTGGTAATTCTGTGCATATGTGATAAAGCTGCTCTTTTGATAACTAAAGCTATGTATTTGATTAAGATAGGTCAATTTACTTAGATGATAGACTGAGTTGGCATCGTGTTCAATGTTGGCCAACTGAGAGATGCTCTTTGAGATTGATAAAATCTCAGAAGAGATGATAGGATAGGTTGTGATAGGATAACTAAGTAATTGATTTGATAGATATGTAGCTTAGTTGGTTGTTGATTAACATGCTTGTGTTGTTGATTGCAGGAGAAGCTAGATGTCATGATGTCTCAAGGGAGATTTCCACCGACATAGTTGTTACAACCATACTTGTTGGATACTGATCATTTGGTACTAGGATCGATTGGATTATGTTATGTGAGATTTATGCCTGAGATTTGAGATAATCTGGGCATGTTGATTGCTTTAACTAAGAGATGGCACAATGAGCATTGCACGTTCCACTTGCCTACCGGAGAGATGAATGTTACTTTGGAGGATGTATACCAGATTCTGAGGATTCTGATTTATGGGGAGATGGTGACCTATGAGCCACATGCAGGTGATGGACTTGATGAGTGCTACAAAGTATTTAATGATGATGATATTCAGGGGACGGAGATCAGTTGGGCTGATATGGTTGACTAGTATGAGCCCCTGCCATCGATATTAGCAAGATTGATTGGGGGTGTGATCTTCCTTGATAGGAGATCACATGGTTTAGCTGTTGGATGGGGGAGGACTTGGACAGGATGGTTTTTGAGGGGACATGCTTTGCTTGGGGTGTCTACCTACTAGCGTACTTGTACCATGACTTGCATCAGTTTGTGTATGATGATACTACTAGTTTGTCTACCGGTGTTTCTCTATTATAGATATGGGCATGGGGCCATATAGTAGTTACACGACCTATAGGCATGGGAGTGAGAGGTAGGGATCAACCATACGCTTATACTTATGAGGGCATAGTTTCCCAACCCAAGCTAGGAAAGCTAGAGTATTAGAGGCATGCGGTGGACAATGTGGATTTAGTTGATTGGCGTCCTTACCTAGATTGTGCGATGTGGGAGGATGATGTGGTAGAGCTACCATTTTTCTTTTGGACACGATTGCTAATAGGGAGGACACCCTATATCATTGAGAGACATATTATTTCTCATGTGTTCTGACAGTTTGGCAGGATTCAGGGGATGCCCCAGGGTACTGCTATATTTGCTTGGATGCATAAGGAGTGTCCTCAGTGGGGTCTTGTAGCATCAGGATTGGGATTTGAGGAGTGATATTATGGATGCAGGGATGACTAAGGACTTTGCAACACAATTTGTGGCTCATCCATTCCCAAGGTACTCAGGACCTAGAGAGGTAGCTCCTAGTTTGGAGGATGAGGATGAGGAGGATGAGGCTCCACAGAGGAGGAGACAACGACAAGGTGGTAAAGGTGGAGATGACGGAGGTGGCAGAGGAGATGGAGGGGATGATGGAGGAGACCAAGGGAGATAGAGGAGAGTGCAAAGGAGAGTATAGAGGCCTTTATAGATACAAGGTTAGCCCCAGGTGTAGGATCAGGCACATATGCAGGTGCAGGATGATGGAGAGATGGTAGCACTACAAGCCTAGGTGGCTCAGCTACAAGGACAAATTGGCTAGATGCAGGGGCAGATTACCTAGCTATAGGGAGATGTGAGGGTGGTGACCTTAGAGAGGGATACTACTATTTAGAGATACACTAGGGAAGAGGTTCTACTTCAGCAGGTACAATAGAATGCAACATAGGGTCCTAGTGGACATATTACAAAGATGGTTCACATAGGACAGGAGATTTTCATCCGAGTTCACACAATAGATATAGGTGGACACGGTCCAAGAGTGGAGGGGTTATGAGGCTACCACCTCCTCAAGGACCACTAGAGATAGGGCCTTCAGGTTCTTAACCTCATCAGCCAGCACCTTCTGGAGGCAGTACCTCATAGACATTATTTTGTATCATTTTGTATACACATTATTTTTGATAGCTAGAGATACACTTCATGATATCATTGTATACTTGGACATTTATTTTTGATGATGATATATATGAGTTTGATGGACTATGTGCATGTGCACTATGGATGGATGTTTTCTATATGATTAATATTATGATTATGTTTCTTATTATGACGATTCTAACTTGTTGATTCTATGATGCATATGATATTTACAATATGATGCTTCTGTGATTCTTATGATGACTTATTTCTATGTGTAACGTTATGGAAATGACCTTATTTGTTTATACATTTATGATAACCTAACACATCTTCTGATGATTCTTAAATTCAATACATGATGTTTAAGTTTCCATGTATAATGATCTAATGTGCAAATGCTATGACAATGATATCTATGTTTTTGATTTTTTTGATGATAAATGTTATGCATGAGACCTATGTGGATATATGACATCACTATATGAAATTGCTTTTAAAACCATGATCTAAATGTTCTTTAACTAATGCACTTAAATGATATAAACTTATGATTGACATGCCTATGATATGCATAATGATTGTAACGCCCCGCCAAGGAACCCAGAGGATAACACAACTAAGCTTGCAAAAAGCACAATTTTTTTTAAACGAAAGAGATAATAACAATCATATATTTATTCATAACATTTAAATTAAACTTTATCCTCTAGGGTTCCACAGATGCATTACTAATGAACTAAAACAAGGTCTAACCAACATTATGAATTAACTAACAACCATAGTTCATTCTAAGTCTATTTGCATCAGATGAATAAACACATACAATTCCATATTATAACATCAGATAAGTAATCATTAAGGTCATGTATAAAGGATTACAAGTACATATACAATTCCCTTTACATGAGGGTACACCATTACATTGATTACAATATCACTTTTCTGATTACATTGGAGTACATACATCAAGAATAATAGTACATGATTCTACAAGGCAAGAACATAAATATCCATCTCCTTGAGCTAGATCAAGATTTGAAATCTGCTACAAGTAATACATCCTTCTCTCTCATGATCAATAGCATGAAAACCAATGGAGATAAAGCACAACCACCTGACCATGTGGAACCCTAAGGTCTACCCCTCCATGCTAGGAGATAACATAAGGTCCCACAACATAAAATAGTCAGAAAGATAGAAGACTAATAGGTGCAAGGACTACACATGGCTCCAATACAACATGGGGCAATATGAACAACACAAGTAACTCAAACATCACTTCTAGAGGCAATCACACAATAAAAGGGGAAAACACACTTAGGGAATTCTAGGCTACAGTAGGGAAGAGTGTCATCACATGGTCCTAACATTGGTTATCCTGGCAGTCTCTCACCGAACGCCGGCCCCCATCCATGGGTTATCCTGGCCGTCCAAACACTGGCCCCCATCTATGGTTATCCTGGTAATCTCTCACTAGACACTGGCCCCATAGGGTGACACATGAGGAACCAACATTCCTTTCGTGAGGACAAGGAAGTTGATCTTGCCAACCACGGCCTTCTCATCCCATCCTTAGCCTGAATGAGCACTACATGCATGGGTGAGGCATCAAATTATCTTATTTAGTGTGGAAACTACCCAACCCTCTAAATTTATTATTAAGTTATCACTGGATTAAAAACTTCCAATGGGTTATCCTGGCAACCACTTTGGGCACTGACCCAACATTGAAAGCCACTCCCCTACCTACATCTAGAAGACCCTATCCATGAAGCAAGATAATTACCATCACAATGACAAGTAACATATACAATGCAAGGCATTTACCTTCTTGCATACAAAACATAATCATGGGGACCAATTCTTATATCCTTGTCCCAAATCATAAACCGAGCATGAACTATCACATTCTCATCATGATGCATTTACACCACAAAATACACATCATTTCACATCACATAGAACAATGCATTATCCATCTTGCATAGTCATCATAACTACATGAATAGGTACATTGAGCAAGGCATTATCCATCCTACACATGTATCATACCAACATGAATAGGAGGCAACATTTCAAGAATGCATTTCATTCAACTCACATGATGCACATATAGCCAATCCCCACACAATCATACCCTCCTAGGCCTCTGGAAACAACTTCCCCAAATGACACAACACTGGACACCATTAAAAACACAATGGTTTCACATCACATTCACTCTCAAAACACATCATAAATTAATAACCTTCAACAATATTTTTTTTAAGGAATGTAACATTAATCAAAGCATGAACAATCATCTAACAGTTATAAAGTGAATCTATCTCAACAATACAGAACTGTAACTTCCTAATCACCAGTAGTAGTTACAATATGATCATAAGATATAAGTGTCCACGAGTAACAATATTTTAACTAATAATTCTCAAGACTTATTTTAATTTCATTTAATTAAAATGATTGTGAACAAACTGCAGATAACTCTAAGGCATACAAATTAAATACAACAATTATTTACACTATTTACACTGATGTAGATTTCATTAATAATCTAGACAATTTTGTAAATACTATTAAATATAACTGTATAAGCAAGGCTAAAAGCCTGTAATATTAGAATGCTATAAATCTCTTACACTAGTTAGAATCACAAGATACAAAACCTAAAGCTACAATGAAAGAACCTTGTTCTAAGGTTAGCTTGAAAGGAAAGGAATACAGAACAACAAAACATTCCTATAAATCTAACATCTTCATCAAATCTACCACACTTTTAACCACATGCATATGATAGGATCATAACACATTTAAAGGACGGTTTAAACCAAGTAGAAGTATCATGGCTAAAGCAACTCAAGAGTGAACACTAATAGGAAACAAGTAAAAGAACAATTTTTTTCTAGGTTTACCAAAATTCCGTTCAACGAATAAGAAGAGAGAAGCTCAGGTTGCTATGGGAAAGATTAAGTGTCAACTTGATCAATCTTCTATAAACCACTACTACATTGGTTCTATGAATACCAAAATTATCATACCTAATACAAAGTTCTTCTAGAGGTGTCTACACCTCATAATGATTACCAAGCTTGTTAAAATCCCTTACCCAACACTAGTATTAACGGAATAAACCAATACAAAGCATTCTAACCTGCTAACATACCAAGTCTAGGAATAGGAAAGGGTTGATTGAGTTTAAGCCATAAATATGATACAAACATTTTCTCAACAACAAGGTTAATAAGAACATGACATTTCTTAAGCACAAATTATAAACATGCTCTATACAACTAATGAGCCACAACATCCATAAAAGACTTTATTATCACATCAAAATTCACTTAAAACATCGCATACACATGAAATCAGGACATACTAATCTATGCCTCAGGAAAACCTCGACAACATGACCCTATTATGACCACTGATACAACTTACACAAGTTCCATTTACCTTATACAATTCCACTCGAAATCAATTAATTTCTAAAACAAGCTTATAAATCAAATCTTAAATACATTGTTTACAAACCTAATTCCAACCCATAATCAATTTTCAACTTAACAATACTATTACAAAGAAATTATAGTAAAATCAATATTAAATTCATCAACAATAATTAACAACCATGTCAACTCTCATTTAATCATATTAAACAAAATATAGTAATGTAATTATATATATATACACACACACACACATATACACACACACACACACATATATATATACACATACTTTTGTGTAACAATCAATAAGATATCAGTCGTAAGGTTTGTGCAATTTTGGTTAGATGATTATGCAAAAGACCAGGGCATAGACAAGGTCTCTGAACTGTTTGACAGCCATCTCAAAGAAATGTCATCTCTTGGATCAAAATGATTGCAGGATACACACAAAATGAATTTGTAGATTTAATAACAACTAAGATGACATAGGACTTGTCTATCACTAATTGATAC
Organism: Cunninghamia lanceolata; assembly: GCA_027924645.1. Classification (NCBI taxonomy): domain Eukaryota; kingdom Viridiplantae; phylum Streptophyta; class Pinopsida; order Cupressales; family Cupressaceae; genus Cunninghamia; species Cunninghamia lanceolata. The sequence continues at coordinate 5,397,761 of BSBN01000123.1, forward strand.
ATATCTTTGAATTGACAAACTGGGTAATGCTAATTTTTGGATATGATTATCATAGATAAGAGCTGAATCTTATATAAAATTTTTAGAGAAACCCAGTTCAAAAATAAAGGGTTATTGGTGACGCAACTAACTGTTTTAATAGAGATGAAACGGGTGAGAGGTAGACAGTCACAAAATATTCATATCTCCAAAATGACAAACTGGGTAAGGCTGATTTTCAGATATGATTTAGATAACCAGGGCGTACACTACATATAAAACATTTAGAGGAACCTAGTTCGTAAAAGTAAAGTTATGGCTGATGCAACAAACTATAAAACAGAGATGATATGGGTGAGAGATAGACAATCACAAAATATTCATATCTCCAAAATGACAAACTGGGTAAGGCTGATTTTTGGATATGATTTAGATAACTAGGATGTGCACCACATATAAAAAATTTAGAAGAATCTAGTTCGTAAAAATAAAGTTATGGCTGTCGCAACAGACTAGGTTCAGAATAGGTAGAAGAGAATTCATAGAATAATATAAAGCTTGCATATTACAAATTCATTTCACTAAATCTAATGCAACAATAAATCAGATTCATATCTCAATCCATTCCTGGAATATTACTTCTATCACATCTTCACAAAATTCCCAGTTCACATCCATTTTCCCCCAAGTCTTTTATTCTGGAAACTATGGTTTATGGTGCCAAAAGAAAAATGAAAACTTCCACAGAGAGAGATAATGAAAACATAAAACATATTCTCCTATTTGAAATGCACGCTCCTCCCCCAAATTATGCCTTCAGATTTCTAAATAAAGTTGAGCATGTATAACCACCCCCATAATTTCTTCCAGAAGATTCTCCTTATTAAAGGCAATAAATTCCACCTTTATTACTTTCTTACAACATGTTATTTTAACCAGACAATAATCTCTTTGATTTTATTTATTTTAGAATTTGCTATATATATAAATTTTTATGACAACTCATAAATATTATAAATTTATTTTTATTGCCACTAACAAAACATTTACTTGTTTATAAAATATTTTCATTTTAATTTTATCAATTATATTCCCATTTTAATAACACTTTATTTTTCCTCATTATAATAATTATTATTTATTGACCTTAGATTACAATATAATATAATTTTCCATAAATTTAAATTTACATAAAAGCATCTATATTTATTTATTTATTAAAAATGCCTTCTTAACTTAATAATTTTATTTTAATGCAACAATTAACCAAAGCATTAATCAAAACGCCAAACAATACCTGACACTATGCATGACCGAAAAAAATGACCACAATGACAACGACTAACTATCATGCCCATACAGACAATACTGACTGGGTGCAAAACTGGATACTCATCCTTTTCAAGGATGATGGCTAACTAGGGGACCATATGTTATCTCCGTTCAACAGTTTCCATTGGGTTTAAGGCATGCTTAGACCTGTCAATTCAGGTGGAGTCGATGCTTGGTACCTGCAACCTGCAGTACACAACATAGTCTATGCACATGTATAATAAATATCAAATGGTCATGGAGTGAAAGAGAATTGCAATGTCATTGGATGCTCACGAATGAGTGGTATGATATTGTCTCTTTTCACACCACACAATAATTAGATCATCCTATAATACAAAATCAGTCGCGTAAAAATCAATTCTAACTTATGACAATCATAGTAAGATCAAGATCATAATCACTTGAATGTAAAACAATGTCAGAGCATATGGATTATCAATGTCGCAACAAGGATTATCAATAAAAGATGCTAACTGTCATATGAAACCACACATGAGGATAATTAGGAATGTCACCAACATGAATGTAGCATCTACCAACATCATATAATGTACAACATCAACTGTCTAACATACCCTAAATATTCCTATTATTTTACCTTCATCTTCATGTTCCTTAGCCAGACTATCTGCACATCTAAGATGAAAATGGAGGGGCACTACAATGATAATGATTTATTTTTTTGTTATGCCAAGTATACTCAATCATGAATAATAAATCACTTAGAAGAATTTGAAGAATGATTTGGATAGAAGAATAACTTAGAAGAATGAAAGAAATGATTTGGATTTAAGCCATGAAGAAACACAAGAGAGATAACTTATGAAATCATAACTTGGAAAATGATAACTATGAAATGCTTATAAATGGAAATGAAATGTAAACTTAATATGGACAAATGAGACCTAGTCATCTTGTATACAAATATTTGAAGTGTTTTTTCATCATTGAGCTTTTAAAAATGTTGTAAGGAAATACAAGCATCTAGGTATAATTAAAATGAGATGACCTGAGTATCACTTACATGGATTTTGATTTAGGAAGTTAATACAAGAATCTAGGCATAATTGAACTAAGATGACCTGAATATTGCTTGCATGTATCAATAGACAAGGATTGCACTCTTTCATGCTTAGACTCATAATGTCCTCGATGATCTTTTTCTAATCATGTCTTTAGACAAGTCTTCACATTACTAAAGATTAACCCACAAACACCAAACAAATGAAAGAATCATGCCCCATCATAGCTCCTCTAGTCTTGGACATCCTCAAGTAGCATAGGAAACATGATAACAAAAATCAAGACATAATACTTGTCTAGTATAAGTTGACGTCTTCTTGTCAAGATTCTATTTAAAAGGCTTATTGGCATTTTATTTGTTGTTTGAAGATAGTATCGTGATCCAGATTTTTATCCTCTAGATTGTGGCACTTAAGAATCCAATTCTATAACTAGGTCAAGGATTTTGCCCCTAGTAAAGTAAAGGACCTACTTATTATGGATGAAATATATGGATGAATTGATGAGAGACTAGATGCAACTGGCCCTAAAGGACTGACCTAGTGCCTCAGGGGCTCATCAATGATGGCCTTGCCTACATGAAAGCTCAAAGGTGATGTAGTTCAACCGTGATGACTCTGTGTGAACTAAGAACTAGGGGTGGGAAGCCTCGAGGGCTCATCGATGATGGCCTTGCCTACGTGAAAGTGTAGAGGTGACATAGTTCAACCATGACATTGGCGATGGAGTTATGATATATGACTGGATGGATGAATGATTGGATGAATAACTTTATTAGATAAGGCAGTAAAAGCAAGTGAGAAACAAGCATTATAAGCATTTACGATGCGGTATATGGATGCGAGAGAAAAAGATGGAGGAGACTAGTTTATCACAAATAGTGTCTGTTTCTAGGTTTTCACTATTTGCTTTTATTGTACCCTCTTTGTTTGTTTGGTTTTTTTTTGATTCCCTTGCATCGGGGTTAAACTAGGTATAAAACTTTTGAAGATGCATACTGTTGATGGGATCATCCAATAACTCACCTTATGATGTTGCTAACTAGTATGCTCCTAATCCATAAGCAACAATGATTACATAAGGACCAAGCCAATTTGGTTCAAATTTGCCCTTCCTTTCTCTATCCTGTTGATTTTTGGGATTTTCCTTCAGAACTAAGTCACCAACCTAAAAAACTCTGGGCTTCACTCTATGATTTAAGCTTCTTGACATACATTGCTGATAGGCCTTGAGGTGATTAATTTTTTTTTTCATCTTTCCTCCAACAACTCTAACTCTTGAAGTTTGGAAACCCAATATTCATACGTCTAAAGGAAAACTAGTGAAAAATAAGCATATGTCTAAAGGAGAATAGAAAAATAAAGTGTACAGAGCAAGGGGGAGCAACACAAGCATTTCTCACTGAGTGTTGCCATTAGTGCCAAAGGGGGAGATTGTTGGCAAGAGACACTACTATGTTGGATAATTGAGTGTTGTCATTGATGGCAACAAGAAAAGGAACAAGGTTGGAACAACATTTGTGGTTCGGTAAAGAAGACTTAGTCATATTGGCTAAGTATTGGAAATATATAGAGGTAGAGACAGAAGAACAATGTTTGGACTGACATTGGTTCGTAGTTGAAGACCAAGTTTTGCGGTTCTGGTATCATGTTCCTAACTCTCAGATGATCTGATATCTAAGGTTTCAGCTTTTGATCAGTTTCAAAAGTATATCTTCAAATGGTCTAAGTCTAATTGAACAAAATACATTGCTATTCAGAGCAGTACACTCAGTTGTTTTGGTCCTCATTCCTCCGGTGTTGTGTATCTTGATATGCGGTTTTGAGGTGTTGTAAACATTTATATGAAGTGTCTAAATCCAGAGTTGTAAGTTCTAAAATCCATTGGAAAGATAGTTACAATATGCTAAGTATCGCTACATTATTTGACAAAGTTTGGTTATGACAGAGTCTGAGTTCTGATGGTGCGCATTTTGCCACTAAATGATATTTTGCTTTATAGTTATGAAGGTATGATCTGTGATGTATCAGGAGTTTTTGACATGATTTTGATCAAGCCCTGTGGTCTGCAGTAAAAGTTGTAGTCTGACAGATGAACCGAATAAGTGGCATTCTGAGTTAGAGGCTGATATGATAAGTCTGAATTGTATGTGGTAAGTTCTATTATTTAGAACTTAATCCGAAGTTGTTAAATAATTGAGGCCGACATATGTGAATACAATTCAAGTGTTGTTTGAGTCTGTTGGGAGTTTTGGTAAATGAATTTAGCTGACAAGCTAATTAAGGTATGAGTGCATACTTCACTTTACTAGGCCGACCTAATATGAAGATTCTAAGTGTTGTGGATATATATATGGGATCAAATTCAGTGTTTGTGGTGTGGTGTACAAATGTGATATATATATCTGTGTGCGACATACAATGGAAGGTGATTTTGTGGAAGCAATAAAGAGCAGCAGAAGAGAGATCTTATTCCTATGTGAAAGCATAGTAGTGAAACAAAGCAATTAGACATGAAGAGTTTTGAGACAGTATTTTTTGTGCTTCATTGGAGCTACAACTATGCATGTGTAGATGCAATCTGAACAGTTCAACTTGGCAGTGAGCCATTCTTCTTTCTTCTTTCTTTCTCTAGGTAGTGAGCTTGTTTTGGCAGTGAGCCTTTTCTTGTAGTGAGCATTTCTTAGGGCAGTGAGCCCTAAGGCAGTGAGCCTTATTGTAATATGGTATTATGCTATATTAATTTATTGTGAGTTAACACTCACCATGGTTTTTCCCTCTTTGGGTTTTCCACATAAAAATCCTGGTGTTCATGTGTTATGTCTTTGTGGTTGCTGTTCCTATGCTTATTCTTCTTTTATATTATTAGATTTGGAAATTGGATTAACAATCTTGTTAAGAAGAAATTTTGTGGAATACTGATTCACCCCCCTCTCAGTATTCCTTACTATCAACAATTGGTATCAGAGTGAGGTTCCTTGGAAGAAGTCTAACATCTTGAGGAAGATCTCAGGTAGTGTAATCATGGCAGCAAGAAAATTTGGAAATTATGAAAGCATCAAGGAATTAGAAGCAGCCTTATTGATCTTGAAAAATCTGAGGCAGGGATCTAAAAGCTAATATTCAAGAAGTTGATGAATGTATCCTAAAGCTAAGAGAGCAAGTCAGGAAGTTCAAAGAGAAAAGCAAGGAGCTAAATGATCAATTAGATGAAGCACATGAAATCCTAGATGGGTTGACACTGGAAGTTGAAAATAAGGAAGAAATTGAAAGATATTTGAATCAAGTTGTTAAGGATAAATTAGAGGAATGTGAAAAGTTGGGCAAAGAAGTGCTACTTCTGAAATTTGATCTGGAAGCAGCCAAGAGCTATGAAGAAAAGTTCAAGATAAGTTTTGCACAACTTGATGAGATGATTGCTAGTCAAAAGAGTGCCAATGACAAGCAAGGTTTGGAATTTGAGAAAGGAGAAAGTTCAAAATCTAGTCAAGCAAAAGCAAAATAGAGGAAACCAATTGAAAAATCAAAGAAGAAGACCTAGAAGACCTCTAGTCAAGCAGCCAAATGCTCAAAGGTATCCATATTTCAATGGTCACTGTTTTAATTGCAAAAAGTTTGGTCATAAGGCTACTTAATGCAGAATTAGAGTAAATCTAAATGCTCCATCATTCTCTAGTCAATGCTTCAACTGTAAGAAAATTGGTCACAAATCAAATGAATGCAGAAATCTGGTAAGGAATGATTCCTACAATGCAAGGAATAGTCAATCATTCAATGGAAAGTGTTTTGCATGCAAAAGATTTAGACATATGGCTAATCAATGTAGATCGAATCTAATCAATAGAAGGAATCAAAGACAAAGGAATGTGGTGTGCTACAATTGCAACGAGTATGGACATATTACAAGAGTCTATAGAAGCAAAAATGTGAAAAGAAACTACCATACTGAAAATAGGAAAACAGAGCAAAGGAATGATAAAAGAAAAGAAAAGGTTGATTCAATTGAAACCAAGAAAGAAATGGGCAAGGTATGGGTTAAGAAAGATGTTGAGAATGTCAGGGATGGATCCGCACCAGATTCTAGTGCAGATACTTCCTCCGGGAAGTAAATTGGGAGCTCTGGCTTAGGGGGAGCTACATTGAAAATTCAAAACTCCCCAGCGAGTCATCTAGTGCAAGAATCTAGCATGAAGATATAATGAAAACAATCATATGATAGATCTTTTGAAGAAAGTCCTGAAAGAAAAGGATCAATTGTGAAGATTTGCGAAGCAATCTAAATTGTTTGTAATTATTAGGAAAGTGCTTGATAGCTTTTTAAAAGATGACATTAATGACACTTAGGATTCAACGTGCGAGGGTTAAAAGGAGTTGTATCCGAAAGAAAAATCATTTTGCATTCTAAGCTCTCAAGTGTCTAGGGCAAACCAAGAGCAAAATTCAAAGCAACCACAATATTCTCCAAGCAAATCAAGACAAGATCAAGGAAACCCTAATTCGGCAAAAAATGTATTTACAACCTCAAAACTTTGCTGTGAAAATTAAATTTATTCTATGAAAATGTTTACTCCTTATGTAATTGAGTTAGGGAAAATGCCTCACCCAAAGTTTAAGAAACAATTCTTCAAACCACTGGAAAATGATCCGTTAGGGGCATTCTTAGTTACACCACATGGGGTTTTGCATATGGAAGATGTCAGAGCATACATTCGTATTAGTCTAGAAGAATATGATCACATGAAGTTAGGAAAAATGTATTTGGATGAACTGACTACTGTGGATGTTGTATTGAAAGATGAATATAAAGCTTTAGGAGAAAAGAAATTTGACTCCTGGTTGGATTTTCCTGCAATTCTGAATGATGCATGGGTCAAGCTTATTCTAAGAAGAATTCATGATGAATTTCTATGGCTTGATGAACCCTATATGATAACTAAAGAAGCTATCAAGGTTGTAACTAGTATGAGCTCCTTCGGAAGGGTTCCAAACATAAAGAAAATGAAGTACAATGTGGTAATGCAGCTAACTGGAGCCAAACTTGATAAGAATGCCCTTACAATAAATGATATTAAGAATCCAACTGTTAGATTTGCACCAATGTTTATTGGATACAAAATATACTTTTCCAACAAAGAAAATTTTGTGTCTGCATCAGCTATATGCACAACATATGACATGATAAAAAATAATACGGATTATGACCTCTGTGAACTACTTCGGAGTGAACTAATGGAGAACTTGAAAAGAACAAAAGAAACTAATCATCCTTTCAAATATGTAACATTGATTACATGTTTACTCTTTTACTTCCTGAGAGAGCTATCTGGTTTAGGAAATATTGTCTAGCTTGATCACATACCTATAGCCGCTCCAATAAGAAATCACTTACAGAGTTTGGGTAATGTAGATAAGTAGAACAAAATCTTATGGAAATATTTCAAAGATTTTCAAAAGAAAATGCTAAGTAGGTTCTGGATACCTAAAAATGTAGTGATAAAGTATGAAAAGGATATAGTATTCATGGTGGATAAAGACAAATGCTTCATGGAAGCTATGGAACCAAGAACTGTATGGGTCCCTGCACTAGGTTATGAAGTTGCAGAAGATGTCTTGACTGAATTAGCTGATGCACTACTAAATAAACCTATTGATCCCAAAGAGGACAGATTTGGGACATTCTCAGAATTATCTTCCAAAATGTTGATGGAACCTGAGCAGTCAGAGAAAACATTAGATGAACAATTAAGTAAGGCAAAAACCAAATCAGGAGGATCAAATTCCATAGGTGCTCTGGTAGAATGGACATCAAGCACTCCAGAAAGGAAAGATAAGAGATTTGAAGAGGAGAGACTAGCATTTAGTCCCAGAAAAAGAATAAGGACCTCATCCATTACAGAAGACACAACTGAAGAAAAGAAAAGAAAGAAAGTTTCACTTTGTGAAGAAAAAGTGGCAAGAGACACTATTGTAAAACCCTTGGAAAAGATACAAAGTGCACAAATCCTAGATCTACCCAAGTTTCTTCAAGAACCAATAAATCTAAATTTCTTGTCTCTGGAAAAAAAATTTGAATTAGTATCATTTGCCCAAGAAAAGGCACATGAAGAATTGATGAAAACTCACATGCAAGACAATAAGCTCATTACAACAGTATCTGATGTACTGGGTAAGTTGATGCTTGAATACTAGAAAGATACATCGATATCATCTACTGATAAACTAATAGGTATGATAAGATCAATCAACAATCATTTTCAATCCTTTGAAAAATCTACAGAAACAAAGGCTAGAAAAGAATTTGATGAGAAAAGATTAGCCGAGTTAAAAACCATGTTGATCAATGATAAAATCTCTTTAGACAAAGGAATAAGAGGTATACAAAGTGCCATAAAATAAGCCTGTGACTTGTAGAAATTCTATTTATCTTGGCTAGAGGTTACAAAGGAATTAGGAGATAAAATCGAGGACATGGAACTCAAACTACTTAATATTTCTAAGACATATAATCTGACAGTTGAGTCAATAAGTGCCAAAGAGACATAGGTTGTAAATATTCACGATGATTTGAACATTCTGATGAAGAAAAGGGAAGAAATCAAAGACAGGTTATGCCAGCTAAGGGGGCTGATAAGTCCAAAAATTGATTCCATGACTGATCTGGCAGATGAATCCTTAAAATCACAAGCATTAATTGATACACCATCAAGTGTGCAGAAGGCAAAAAAGCTAGTCTTTTTGATAAATAGCCACATCCATATTTTGGAGACTACAAGGAATAGTTGGAATGGAGAGATAGCTATGATAAAGACTATAATGATATTCTATCTTCAACTATAAATTAAGATACAAATGTTTACTTGTATATATGCTGCAGAATATGACAATTTTGAAGAATTTTTGACACAATTTTGCTTGTTCACCCACCTTTTCCATTGATGTCAAAGGGGGAGAGGAAAACTAGTGAAAAATAAGCATACATCTAAAGGAGAATAGAAAAACAGAGTGTACAGAGTAAGGGGGAGAAACACAAGCATTTTTCACTGAGTATTGCCATTAATGCCAAAGGGGGAGATTGTTGGCAAGAGACACTGCTATGTTGGATAATTGAGTGTTGACATTGATGGCAACAAGAAAAGGAACAAGATTGGAACAGAGTTTGTGGTTAGGTAAAGAAGACCTAGTCATATTGGCTAAGTATTGGAAATGTACAGAGGTAGAGATAGAAGAACAATGTTTAGACTGGCATTGGTCTGCAGTTAAAGACCAAGTTTTGCGGTTCTAGTATGATGTTCCTAACTCTTAGATGATCTTATATCCAAGGTTTTAGCTTTTGATCAGTTTTAGAAGTATATCTTGAAATGGCCTAAGTCCAGTTGAACATAATACATTGCTATTCAGAGCAGTACACTTAGTTGTTTTGGTCCGCATTCCTCCGGTGTTGCATATCTTAATATGTAGTTTTGAGGTGTTGTAAACATTTATATGAAGTGTCTAAATCCAAAGTTGTAAGTTCAAAAATCCACCAGAAAGATAGTTACAATCTGCTAAGTATCACTACACTGTTTGACAAAGTTTGACTATGATAGAGTCTGAGTTCTGATGGTCCGCATTTTGCCGCTAAAGGATATTTTACTTTTTGGTTCTGAAGGTATGATATGTGATGTTTGAGGAGTTTTGACATGATTTTGATCAAGCCCTGTGGTCCACAATAAAAATTGTAGTCTGATAAATAAACTGAATTAGCGACAGTCTGAGTTAGAGGCTGACGTGATAAGTTTGAATTGTATGCAGTAAGTTCTATTGTTTAGAACTTAATCCTAAGTTGTTAAATAGTTGAGGCCGACATATGTGAATACAATTCAAGTGTTGTTTGAGTCCGCTGGGAGTTTTGGTAAATGAATTCAGTCGACAAGCTACTTAAGGTGTGTGTGCATACTTCACTTTACTAGGCCGACCTAATATGAAGATTCTAAGTGTTGCAGATATATATATATGGGATCAAATTTAGTGTTTGTGGTGTGGTGAGTGAATGTGATATGTGTGTGTGTGTGTGTGTGCGCGCGCGCCGCATGCGACATACAGTGGAAGGTGATTTTGTGGAAGCAATAAAGAGCAGAAGAGGAGAGATCTTATTCCTATGTGAAAGCAGAGCAGTGAAACAGAGCAGTCAGACATGAAGAGTTTTGAGATAGTATTTTTGGTGCTTCATTGGAGCTGCAACTATGCATGTGTAGATGCAATCTGAGCAGTTCAACTTGGCAGTGAGCCATTCTTCTTTCTTCTTTCTTTCTCTAGGCAGTGAGCCTGTTCTTGTAGTGAGCATTTCTCAAGGCAGTGAGCCTTATTGTAATATGGTGTTGTGCTATATTAATTTATTGTGAGCTAACACTCACCATGGTTTTTCCCTCTTTGGGTTTTCCACATAAAAATCCTGGTGTTCATGTGTTATGTCTTTGTGGTTGCTGTTCCTATGCTTATTTTGCTTTTATATTATTAGATTTGGAAATTGGATTAACAATCTTGTTAAGAAGAAATTTTGTGGAATACTGATTCACCCCCCCTCTCAGTATTCCTTACTATCAACACAAGCCAATTTGGTTCAAATTTTCCCTTCTTTTCTCTATCCTGTTGATTTTTAGAATTTTCCTTCAGAACTAAGTCACCAACCTGAAAAACTTTGGGCTTCACTATATGATTATAGATTCTTGACATACATTGTTGATAGGCCTTGAAGTGATTAAAAGCATTTTGTCATCTTTCCTCCAACAACTCTAACTCTTGAAGTCTGGAAACCCGATATTCTTCATCAGTTATTAAACCCTTTAATGATACTCATACAGAGGGTAACTTGACCTCGATAGGTAAGATTTCTTCTGAGACATAAACAAGGGCATAGAGTGTTGCATCTATGGGTGTGCGGATACTGGTACGATAGGCCCACAAGGCAGGATTTAGTTGTAGATGCCAATCACGGCCAACACCATTGACTATCTTCTTTAAAATTTTCAAGATTTTTTTATTAGACGCCTCTACCTGACCATTTCCTTGGGGATAGTATGGTGTGGAGAAATGGTATTGGATATGGAACTTATCACAAAGCTTTTGGACATCCTAATTTTTGAAAGGTCTTCCATTATCAGTGATAATGGATAGATGAATTCCATAATGACAAATGATATAATTTAGGATAAATGGGGTAATTTGCTTGCTTGTGACATTGCCGAGATCTTGATTTTGCTGGTTATAATAATGCTCTCAGAGTGCACTTTTTTCATTCTAAGATGACTCTACGATGAATGGACTTGTGGTGGATTTTATGCAATGTGAATGATTCTACAATGCTCAACTATGATGAAGATAAGATAAAGCTAATGCAATGGTATTGATAATGATGAAATGAGGATAATGCTACTATGAAGCTAAATGGAAATGCAACAATGGAGATAATGATAATGATATGCAAATGGGGGGCCAAAGGCACACTTGAATACTTGATATGATTTCTACAGCAAGTAAGGATGATTGCTCTTGTGATGCAAAATAAGGGTGAGGAGCTTCTTTTTATAGGCAAAGGAGGGCTTAGATCCAAGTGTCAAAAGATCCATGGTTGAGGAATTGGTCTTGTGACATGTATGGTCAAGATTGAATTGGTTGGATGAGGGGAGATATAGAAGGAGAATGTTCCTACTACGTTGAAAAGGTGGAGGGATATGTGGGACAAGGAGCCACATGGCGAGATGCTCATAAAGACCATGAGAGAAAGGTGGAAGAACATGAGAGAAATATGTAAGGAGTCTATGTTTGTTGGAATGTTGGAGGGAATATAGGATTTATGAGACAAGTGTCGCATAATCAACTTTGACCATGGTGATGTGGATAAACCAACTTCTACAAAGTAGGGATGGTTGAGAGGAAATAGGGCATGTGTTGAGAGGATAAATGCTTAATTAAATATTATTAATATTTAATTTATGGTGCAACATGGAGGTGATGTGTCAAATGATGTGGAGGAATGATGTGGATTTTAGGAATAGGACTTAGTCTTAGAAGAATAATTAAATAATTAGGATTATTTAATTAGGGATGACTTTAGAAGAATTAAGATATTTGATGAAATAAATTAATTATTGGAAGAATAGAATGAATGTGAATCAAATAAATAAATTAATATATTTATTTATTGATAGAGGGATAAGAATAAAATAAATATAAAATATCTATTTAATTTATCTCGAGCCATTTTTAGGTGTATATAGATCCCTTTGTTTTGCTTCTTGGATCACAAAGACTTCTTGATTTAATCCAATATGATTCAAAATCAAAGTTCATTGGTTAGGAGTAATTTTTCTATTTTGTGAGTCTTTATCTCTTTGTTGAGATTGTAGAAAATCCATGAATTTTTGTTGTCATTTAGTGGTGAGTTTCAAGATGGATTTGTTGTACCCATAATAGGTCTTTGTGTCATGCCCTTTCATTCCATAGAATAGGCATTACGTGTTAAGATCATAAGAGGAGCGACCTGGTCCTTGGTATCCCTTGTGGAATCTTTGATATTGTTTCTCATTGCTAGACGAGTTTCTGATGACATTAGCACCCTTATCTGTTTGGCCTTTCACAGAGTCTTTTCTAGAGTCCTTGGAAGTTTTGAGTTTTCCATTAGCATCATAAACCTTCCATCCACTATCTATTGCAACCTGATTGATCCTTAAAGCATTTTCTAAAGCTTCTTCATATGATCTGTATGGTAATTTTTGCACCTCTTCTTGTGTATCCCTATTGAGGGCATTTAGGAAGAGATCACATAATTCATGATGCTCCATATTTGGGGCACTTGTGGAAGAATAAATCATGTGTCTCCACCTTGTGAAAAAGTGCGCCACTGATTTGTTTGACTCTTGTTTCATGGTCAGGAATTCATGAATCCTTGTCTTCACGAGTTTGTTTATGTCAAAAGCTATGATAAACTCTCCTATTAATAGTCAAAATAAGTGAATGGAAGCTTCGGAAAGGTGATAGTACCAGTCCAAGGTAATCCCTTATAACATTTTTGGAAAGATCTTAGCAACGACCCCATCCCACAAGAGGAGTTCCCTTATTATTGTAGTGTAAGATGAGAATTCAAATCTCCTTCTCCCTTGAATTTTGGCATTTCAATGAGACATGGCAACATTACATTTCTTATAGCATGGTCAAGTGGCTCTTTCAAATACTCAAGGTAGGTTCCTAGAAAAGTGCTTTGCGACTGCAGGGTTGATAACATTAACCCCATAGGTGGATTTTGTTATCCAAGTATTGTGGTGTGATTTGTTTGAATGTTTTGCTAGTTTTGCACAACTTGATTTCCATTGGGGAAAATGTCATTACTCCCATTTCATGAGTAGAAGTTCAACTATGGGGGATTCTGAGATGCCCGTAGTCTTACTCTACTTTGTTGTTATCATGAGACCTTACTCTCTTATCTTGAATAGATAGTTCCTCTTTGAGAGTTCTAGTTCTTTGAACTAGCATTGTAATAAGGTCTATAGGTGTTGCACTTCTTTGTGTCTCATCATTCCTCAGAGTTTCAACTCTTGTATTTCCCATTTGTTCTTGTTGTTCCTCTCAAAGAGTGATTTGCAAAACCTCTTGAGCATCCTTGGCTTCTTGCAAATGTCTCTCCAAGCGTCTTACCTCATCATTTAGATGGGTATTTTGATTACTTGTCAAAGGTTGGTCTACTTGATGAATCTCTGATCTCACTTGTACCCTTCGTGCTCTAGTTTGAATAGTTGATTTTTTGCCAAGCAGGATTGTTGAATGTTAATGAATGCCTTGGTTCTCTTTTGCCACCTTCATAATTTGAGTCTTAGTAATCATAGCAATTCAAGATGGGTGCCATTGGATCAAGAGGAACATACATGTTGAAAGAGGGAGTTTCTAGTTCCCTTGAAGGGAGATTCCCTAAGTATAGTTTTGGTTTCGGCATATTTGGGGGTGCCATAGACGCCTCAGAATAAATGGAACGAACAAAGTGAAATATAGCAAAGAAGATGGATGAAAATGAGCACAAAAATGACAATGAACATGAAAGTGATCATGGTTGTGATGTAAATGACGTGTGAAGTGAATTTTGGATCAAAAGCAATGAATATTGAAATGGGATCAAAGCAATGAAAACACCAAAAGCTTCTAAATATGATGGAATGTTAGAAGACATTAAAACACAAGGAAAGCATAAAACTAATGATTTTACCTGAAATATTCAAAAAATCCATTCTCCTTGATAAGCTGGAGGAATGCATGCACCCAAGAAGTAATTCCTAGCTATACCCAACATAAAATGAATATGGATTGCTCTATTCTAACTAGCACAAATGGAGGCAAGGATTTGTTAATGAGATAAGGGAAACTGGCTAAGATTTTGACATAAATTGGATGCTTGAAGACTTGCTATGAAAATGATTGGAGATGCCTTGTATTTTTAGATTTTTGGATGATTTTGGATCAATGGTGGAGGTTTGAAATGGAGATCTAAGGGTGGAGATTTCATAGTGAAATCAAGGGCTAGGGTTGCATCATCAATATTGGAGGGCTCACAATATTTTGGAATTTTAAATTCCACCTTAGGAAGGCTTTGCATTTATTAAGATAATGACTTATAAATGAATTTTAAAAATTCATTTGTGTAGGAGAGGGTGTATTTAAAATTGGGTTTTATGGATGAATGGGATGAGAATTGACTCATGCATGGATTTGGAAAGGTGAGGTAGAGAAATGTGCAAGATTTATTATTTAAATAATGCTCTTACATGAATAATGAAATATGAGGTGGAGACACACGTGACTCCCCTTAATTAAATAATGTTAATTATTTAATCAAGTGTGGGGAGATGGGATAATGAGGGTTTAAGTTAAATAATTAAGTGATTAACTTAATTAATATGGATGTTGGAAATTAAAAGATGGGTTAATAAGTGGCATGAATTAATTAAGAGTTTATTTAGTTAATTTGAGTCTTAGGGGTTAGGCAGGGTAAGGTAGCTAATTAAATAAATGATATTTATTTAATTAGCCAGGTTTAGTCACCGGCTAGGTGAAATAATTAAATAAGTGGACTTTATTTAATTAATTTATGTTAATGGCAAATGATAGAATATTTAATTAAATAAATTGTAATATTTATTTAATCAATTATTGACAATGGACTATGGGGAATTGTTAAATTAATTAAACAAATTAATTTTTATTTAATTAATTATGGGAAAGGGGATAAATTAGCAAGTGTGTCGGGAGATGGTAACATGGGTTATGTTATTTTTCAGGTGTCTACAGCTTCAATCAAGAGGTTTTTGTTGTTCACATCAGGTTCACCAAAATATGTACTCTTCAAAACATGATGCAAGACACACACACAATCGTGGATGAGTCAGCTCCGACATAGCACATGGACCCTCTCCTTGCTTTTGGTAACCTCCAAGTCACTCTTTCTCTCATGGCAGAAGCTAATCAAGTTGGGGTGAGACCCAAGGGCAATCCTATTCGCTTGGAAGTAGGACTTCACGAAGAGCGGTCGACCTGATCAGGGGCGTGTTGTTGTTTTGGATTTGTCTTGTTCTTTCTATGGCGGTTGTTGTTGAGATGATTGTATGACCCAAAGAGTCACTTGTGGTTTGTCTCCTATTGGGGTTTCTAAGATTCCAACATCTTGATGGGTCTTGATTTGCTTCGTTTATGCTTCTAATACGTTGTAGCCTAGCCTCGAAAGCTTGTATGTGTTGTTACATTTGTTGTTCTTGTTGTATAACCTGATGAAGTTGTTGTTCTTGTGTGAGTTGTGGTCTTGGGTTTAACTCTTCAATTTCCTCAAGGACTGCCCTCACTCACTCACCTCTGATTCCAAGGCACATTTGAATGCTTGAATAGAGAGAGTGAATTTGAGTTGACCTAGAGTTAACTCTTTGATTAGTGATGTGAACTAAGGTTTTTCTAGGTGTTTTATTGAGTTTGTTGACTTGTGATGAAATCAAGGAGTTTTATCAAGTGTGTTGACTTTGTGTTGACCTCATGATGAAATCAAGGGTTTGTGTGAACTTGTTTTACTTTTTTGATGTTTTCTAATGTTTTTGGTATTTTGTGGGTTTTGTATGAAATGCAAGCTATGATGTATGCAAACAAATTTTTGTTCTTTTCTCCAATTTTTGAAATAAAGTGAATTAAATTAATATAGGAATTGAAATATGTATGCAAGCTAAAATGAAATTACCTAATGCAGTTACTCTATGTTTTTGTATTTTCAAGATCAATTTTGGATTACGCTAGGAATTGAAAAGTACATGAAATTAAACTAATCTAAAATTGCAATTTAACTACCTAAAACAAGCTATTCTAAACAATTAAAATTAACCTATCAAAGAAATCACAATGAAAAAATTACTATTCCAAGAGCAAGATTAGTGATCTAATTACTATTAAAAACATGAAAAACTTGGAATATGGATATGCATGAGCCTTCACTACCCTCAGGAATCCCTATGTATGGTAACCTCCTTATCTTCCTACAACAACTGAGTCATCCTCTTGGTGGCAAGTGAGATGGGGAAGCAATTGAAAGAGCTTTAGAAAGATTTGAATAAGCTCAATGTGAGCTGAGAGCACTATGACTTGAGAATTGGAAGGTGTAACAATGCTATGAAGCCTTTGAAGGCTTTGGAAAAATAATAACAATAAGTAAAAGAAACCTAAGTCCTGCAGCAAGCATAATCATGCCAATTGGAGAGCAAAATCTAAGCAAAAGATGGATTGCAATAATGATTTTGCCTCCTCTATTGCTTGAAGGAGGTGTGTATTTATAGGTTGGGAGAGCACAAGAGAGGCGGGGTTGATTGAGGAGTTAACTCCCTTGATTGGAGAGTTAACTTTCTTGATTGATTAGATGACTAAATAGATTGGAGAGTGAACTAGCCTTGAAAGTTTATCGCAAAAGAAGAAATGAAGTGAACATGAGAGAAAGGAGAGTAAATAGAATAGATTGGGATAAATTTACATGATTGAGAGTGTTGATTGGGTTAACTATGGCATCCTCTAAGTTTATCTTGAAATTGCATGCAAATTGGGTGAAAACAAAGTCTTTTTGGGCTCAAATCGAAGCAAAACCCCGCATTCAAAATCTAAAAGAGTTGCCCTTTTTACCAAGGTAGGTCACCATAGGTGACCTTTGGGGTGACCCACAGAGGGTGACACCTGGGAAAAAATTTAAAGTTGTGTATGCTTAGTTATGGTCTAAAAAGGGGGTTTGGCATCTAAAACAAGGTGCAAGATAACTTCAAGTAGGATCTCCTAGGGAGTTTTGCTCATTAATAGGGGGAGACCCATAGAGGAGGAAAGATGGGCAGAAATTAAAAGATGGGTTTGGTCTATTAGGTTTTCTAAAGGCTTCCTAGGGTTAGAGACCTTTAGAACGAGATGTCAAAAGGTGTAATTAGCAAGAAAAGATGAAAACTAGACATGTAGGAAAGGGGAAAAATGTGACAAAAAGAAGAATTGATAAGGGGGAAAAGCATAATGGTTAGGAAACTAAAGAATTAACAAGAGAAAAACCAACCAACATGTGTCACCAAGAGGAGTGCTACTGAGGGGATGTTATTATTGACACTTCCGTGTATGCGATTGGGATTACATATCATCATGGGGTCCTCGTGGAAGCTCATCCATCATTTAAGTGCTTATAGGGTCCCATCATCAATATATTATATAGGTAAATTTTAATCTAAGTCTATTCACCTGTCATTTGAATTTTTATTTTTCAAAATTATGGTTCAATCACCTGCCTTTTTACATTAATTTGTCCTTGAACACTGACATTGTCCCTGCCATTATCACTAATTTAGGGAAAAAGGTGGTATGATTATCAATGAAATTATAATAAATTTAAGGAAAACATATATAGTCACCATGAAATTATAGGCATTTAAGGGAAAACATGTATTATTACCATGCAGTTATAGGCAATTTAGGGAAAATGTGTGCCATCACCATGAAATTGTAAGTAATTTAGGATTAATGTTTTTAATCACCCATGAAAAAGTTACTACATTTTTTAGGGCTAGACAACCAAAAACTTAGTATGATTGTGGATTCCTATTAAAGCAAAATATATCCATTCATTCATTTCACATTTACTTTATTTGTTCCTCATATTGAGAATTTGTGATTTCTAGATTTGCATTTGATTGATCCATTGTCAACTATGAGACAAAAGGATACTTTATCAAAATTTAATGAATAAATAGAGTTTGCAACTCTAAATTATTCTTCCATTCCTAATGAGTTATAAAGAAATTATATTTAATTATCAATTTTCATTACATTTTATATTGTATATTGTTTGATTAATCTCTATAACTGTATTTCAAATGTAGACCTGTATATCTCTCATGTGTTGAATATTGATATAAATGTTATTATTGCATAGATTGTTAGGCTCATTAAGATTATGCAAGGGTAGAATGCAATAGATTAAATATTGTATATTATTGTGTTAAATGTCAAAGTGACATTTACATTCTTATTTTATAGGCAGAAGAATAGTTTAACTGCCACATAACTATCTAAACTGAAAAATAGATTACATAAATTACAAATATGTTAACCCTAATGATTAGCACGTTAACATCCCCCTTTAACCTGAAGGGGTTATCATGAAACCAAGCAGTATTTTGAAATTCTCAAACTTCTGTCAACCAAGTACTTTGGTGAGAATATCTGCTAGCTGATCTGAAGCTTCTTGAAAAAAGATTGCTACTATAACAAGTCTTAAATTGAGACTAAGCCTGTTACTTTGACAAGTCTCAAATTTGTTTGAATTGATCCTATTACCTTGATAGGGTATAAATTTTGATACTGAGCATGTTGCCTTGATAGGTCTCAAATTTTTATACTGAGCCTGTTACTTTGACAGGTCTCAAATTTTTATATTGAGCCTGTTGTTTGACAGGTCTCAATATTTGATTGAATTGATCCTGTTACTTTGATAGGTCTTAAATATTTGGACCTTTTGTTTTGTCTGTGCTATAGTTAAGAGAAATGACCAGTCCTTAGTGGTGAATATGAGTATGGCACTAACTATCAATCCAAGACAATTGCATTATCAATAAAAATAATATCAATCACAAGGTGTCAACAATCTCTCAATTCTCCACTTGAATCTAGCATTACACAAGATTCCCCCCTTGGCAAATGAGAAGAAAATGCTAAGAACTTGGTCTCCTCATATAATGTTGAAACAACAAGAGGCAACATCTTAATCTCCATGGCCTCAAATAATTAGAATACATTAGTAAGGATCAACATAATCATAAGTTGCATATCCAATATACTCAATAAAATCATACTGCTCAGCAAAATCATTCTTTATGGGAAGTAGATTCAATTCTTCAATTGGTGGCTTATCAAATATACCAAGTGACATCTCAGAAATATCAACATCAACACTAGTCAATGTAGGCTCAATAAGATCCACATCACCATTAGAAGAATTATGATGGAGAAAAGCATCACCATTATGAGTAGGCACATTTTCATCATCAATAGTAGATTGAACTCTCTTATAAGTTTTGGTTAAAAAATCAACCTTGGATCTCCATATAGAATGATCTATCCAACCAAAATACATATGCCTCATAGACTTTGGAGGTGACTCTTGATAAAAATCTTTGGTAGAATGATTATGCACCACATGATTACTCAAAACGTGACCTAAGCACAATGCGAATGAGTCATCCTCGATATGAACACAAACCCTCTCCTTGATATGGGTGACCTCCAAGACACTTTCACTCTCATGGAAAAAGCCATTTGAGTGGAGGTGAGACGCGGGGGTGCTTCTATTTGTGGGGAAGTAAAACTTCATGGAGAGCAGTTGGGTAGTCTACAGGCCTATTGTGGATTGCTATTTTTTTAGCTCTTTATAGGGCTATTGTGGTGGAGATAATTATATGATCTAAAGGTTCACTAATCCTATGTCTCCTATTTGGATTCCTAAGGTTCCAACGTCTAGTGGGTAGACTATTCTTCTCATTGATGAGTCTACTAGAGCGTTGTAACCTTTTTGTGTTTGCCTGAATGGTTCATTGTATTTTGTTTTCTTATTATATGACCCTAAGGGCGTTGTTGTTCTTCTACCATTTTTGAGCATGTTGTGGTCTTGGATGGATTTCATCTAACTCTTCAAGAATAGCCCTTATCCATCTTCCTCTAACCCCTAGACACATCATATGCTTGGGAGAGAGTTTGTTGATTTGTGTTCACCTAGTTTGACTTGAGTTGGATTTGACGTGAAGCCAAAGGTTTGTTTCAATTTTTTTGATTGTTGTATGCGAATTTGTACCTTATGACATAATCAAGGGTTTGAACTCATTGTACATGAATTGTACCTCGTGATGAAACAAAGTGTTTAGTTTTCTTTTTTTTTGTATTTTTTGTATGGATGCCACTATTGAATGCAAAATGATTTTTTTTATCCTTTTCCCAACTTGAAGATTAAAGTTATGTAATTAACTAAGAATTGAAATATGAATGCAACTAGTATGAATTTTTTTAATGCAATTTTAAACTATGTTTTTGTTGTTTTGTGAAAGATTTTCGAATCTAATCTAATAATTAAAATGCTTAAATTGAAAAGAGTAATATATGAATTACAATGAATTTAATCTACGCTATGATAATCTACCAATGTTAATAAAATCAAATCTAGTCATATCAAGGAATAAGCAAAAATATAGATTACTTCTCCATGAGAAAATTTATTTGATCTAATTAACTATGAAAGCATATAAAGAACCTGGATTTTTCTTTGTCGCATGAGCCTGATGTATCCTGAGAAGTCCTTTTGGCAACCTCCTTTCCTCTACAACAGTGAGGAACTCCTCTTGGTGATAGGGATGGATTGCAATCAATTGAATGAATGAGATTTTAAAGCTATGATGATTGGATTGAGATATGAAGCTATGAAGCACTAAGTCTTAGCAATTGGCTTGGAAATTCGTGAGTATAACAATGCTATTAAAGCTTTTGGAAGATTGGGAACTATAATATGAAAGCAAAAGGCACATACGTCCTGTGGGGAGCATGAATATGATATGGAGAACAAAAAGCAAATCTAGGCACAAGTCTACAACAATGAATTTACCTCCTAAGGTAAAGCTTTGAAGCTTTGCAAAAATGAAAACTAAAGAAATGAACTAAGAGGCTCAAAGGCCAGTGAAGAAGCTTGAAAAATCTTGTGAAGATGAGAAGAGCATTCTCAGAATTGAGAAATAATGAAGAGGTGAGGGGTATTTATAGGCTGGGAGATACTCATGGAGGGTGGAGTTGATTGAATAGTTAACTCAATTGATTGATGAGTTAACAAGCTTAATTGGACAATGGATTGAGCATAGAATCTTATTACTCATGGAGGAAGGTGTGTTAGCATGAGAAGAAAGGGAGATAATAATAGCTTTATCAAAGCTAATAATAGACTGACTAGGAGTGGAGATGGAGTTAAAAATGGATTAGACTCAGTTAGGATCAAAGAGCCATGCCAACTAGAAGAAAAATGGAGCTAATTTGGGCCTGAAATAAATAGAAACTCATGTTTTATAACATGATTGGGTCACCCTTTTTATCAAGGTAGGTTGTCCAAGGGGAGATCCTGGGTTGCTCAAGGAGACCTAGAAATGACAGGGAGTGACCCTAAGAAATAGGTTACGCGGGTGGTTTCAAGGGCTAAGAAAGGTAAGAGGGGGCTAAAGACAATCTTAGAACTTGAAGATTGATTGGAAAAGATGGGAAAGTGGGTCACCCATATTAGTAGGATAGGTCACCCAGGGGGAGACTCAAGGTCACCCAGGGAGACCTAGAAATAATAGGGGTGACCTAGCACAGAAAGGGAAAAAGGAAAACATAATGATGGAGGATGATTTGTGAGGTCAATTAGATACCTTTAAGAGATTGAAATGGTAGAATAAGGCTTAGGGAAACTGAATTTCCCATCTTGTGATGTTGGATGGTCAAATTAATAAGGTTAGAAATTATCAAAATGCCTTATTGACAAAGGGTGAATGATGAGTACATGAGAATCTAGAAGGTTAATTAGAGGATGAGGGAAGCTCAAAAAAGATGAAAAAATTCAATCCATGTGTCACCAAGAAGAATGCATGCTGAGAGGTATATATATTCATGCTTACATGTACGTGATTAGGATTATACCTCTTCCTCAAATTACCATGTAGGCCCATGTGCATTTTTAGTGCTTACATATTTCCCCCCTTAGGGATGGTAGTCTACATGAAAGGTAGGTAGCATTCCTAAACTAGGTCTTGTTGTCATTATCCCATGGCGGTACTTGAAATAACTTGTAACAGTTTTATCCAATGATTCAAATAATTATTGAAATAGAAATGAGGAAACGTACCATCAATCAGTGAGTTGTAAGTATACCTGAGTCGCCTCACATCATTATGAAATCACATAAAATGAGGGTGCAAGAGCACTACAAATGCCAAAATTCATCCTAAATGCATTCAAATGAACTAAACTAAGAGAAGTAGAAAGAGGAGAAATCAAAAGAAATGAGGTCAAACAATGATGGAATTGTGCTCGGAAGTAGTTGATAGAAAGCTATATGGGGAGATCGAGAAGATGGAAACTAACCATTCTCTTACTAACAATTAGGTATAATATGGGAAAAGCTCTTTTGTAACCCTAGTTTTTGTTTTGTCAATTTTGTCCAAATGAACCTATTGTTGTCGAGTTTTGTTGTCACATTGCCTTAGTTTTATGATTTTAGTCAATTTGCTACCTTTTGTTTGTCAAATTTTAGTCATTTTTAGGGTTTTCTATGATGTTTTTCCCATTCCAAGGCATGGGGAAGAATCACCCCTTTTGACAGGGTAGGTCACCCCTGGGGACCTTAGGTCACCCAAGGGGAGATCCAAGGTTTACCCAAGGAGATTTGTCCTGGTAAACTGGACGACCCACCCAGAATGTTTCCAAATGGATTTTTGATAATTTGATGTATTTGATGCTCAATTTTGTCTATTTCCTGATCCTAATCTCTTCGATTTATTGCAATTTTTCTAACTATATATACTTTTTTGGTGAATCTTTGTCATGTTTTGTACTTTTTTTGTGATTTTCTAAGTTTTTAGAGATCTAAATTAACACTCCTTGTGTGTGACATGATGGACACTCATGATGGAATGCAACATGTGATCACACTTAGTTTGTTGATGTATACAAGGCCTTGTCTTTAGGTAATCATTCTATCCTTAAGAAGGTGGGTTTGGATATAGTGGCTCAAGTCCCAACTGTTCATCTTCCACAGATTTGTTACAAAATCTTAACTTATTAGGATGCAAAAAGGAACACTTTCAGGTTTCCCTAGGTATCAGGAGAGTGGACCATCACTTTGTATGATGTTTATAACATATTGGGTGTTCCTATGAGAGGAGATCACCTTTAGTTCCCTGAGAGTGAATCAGAGAGAGACTATCTT
This sequence comes from Cunninghamia lanceolata, assembly GCA_027924645.1. Classification (NCBI taxonomy): domain Eukaryota; kingdom Viridiplantae; phylum Streptophyta; class Pinopsida; order Cupressales; family Cupressaceae; genus Cunninghamia; species Cunninghamia lanceolata. The sequence continues at coordinate 5,421,611 of BSBN01000123.1, forward strand.
GGGCTGCTATTATGGGGGTCACTCTCCTTGGAGACTAGATGGGTGTCCAACTTGTTTCAGTTCTTGATCTTGACATTTCACCCTTAAGTAAAATTCCTATTGGATTGATCACTTCTAGGCTGTTAGGGGACAAGGGATATTGGAGGCTTAGATGGTGTTGGGTACCAATCATTTAGAGGCTTGAGCAGAGTACTATTTTGTATGGGGGATTTCCATCCTTGTCATGGTGAATAGAGACCTATACCATATTTTGAGGCAAGGCTCTCTTGCTTTCAGTCATCCATTTCTTGTTATGTAATGGATTTATGAGCACATCATACTAAATTAGAGAGATATACCTCTCCTAAATATGAGATTGTTGCAAGCTATGTCGTGGGGTAGTATGGTCCCTTTTGATGCTTTTGTACATGTCATGGCTACTCTTACTATTGTCATTGAAGTATACACCCTTGTTGAGTTGTAGAAAACTCAACTACCTAGTGAAACATGAGACCTTTTCCAGGTTGTGGGTGACCTATGATAGAAAATACCTCAAGAGAGGGATGATTCCCCTGATAATTCACCTAAAAATACACTTAACTACTGTTGTTTACTGGGGAAAAGAGTGAGAAAAGACATGAAATGAAGCCTAAAAACCTATGGAGGTGATGCACCAAAACTAAAATGACCTATGTTTGTTGTTCTAACACACAAATCTTCAATATAATAATTGGTTATTGCACAAATATGAGTTTTTATACCCTATGCATCAATGTTTTGTGAGAAGGTACACTTGGCATATGAATTTGTTTAGAAGGAAATGGAGTAATTTCACAACACAACAATTGTATACATGCACTACACAACTTACAACCTACATAAAAATGTGTTTTTTGCTTATAAGTGTTTGAATGAGACATAAGTCAAAGTTTTTTACATAAAACATAGAAAAATACATTCATCATCTGTTTAACACATAATAGAACAACATCTCATGAAGGCAAAAGTAATGATTTATTGGAAAAATAGGTGTTCTTGCATTAAAATTGGTTTGAAACTATCTTTTATTGCTTGGAAATGTAGTACAAATGAGTTTGTTTTAATACTAAGACTGATAAAACCTAAGTTACAATGTTTTTATAGAATTGAATACTCTTTTTTTAACTGGAAAGAACTAAAGGAAAGACTATCCTAGGTGTCTAGTTGCTCAATCCCAACATGGGAGAGACAACAAAACCCGAATCTAGGTAAAGATATAAGTGTCTTTTCTTGGTCAAACCTCTTGTTGGGCACCCAAGAGGAACATTTACATGATATCAACTCCTGAAGTGTTGGAGAAATGAAGTGGAGGAAGTAGTGGTTGACCTGATCAACTTTGCATGCACTCTTGGAGACTCCTAGATGCTTGGAGGATGTTGGAGTTTGGTCCTAGATACCTAGAAAGTATTTCCTAGCTATCTATGATATATTCATAGTTCATCAAACTGCCTAAACTGCTTCATAACTGACCTCACACCCACCTTGTAAAATAATACGACATGTGCCTCTATTGTTTAAATGAGCTAGGACTTCTTTAGGCATTTAGAAAGAGATTTGCTACTTTTGGAGTCTTCAAAATTCTCACAACTACTCATTCATGACCTAGAAACACTCTATTTTTCATCAATTACCTTTGGAAGGATCTTTGACAAGGTTAAATTAGCCTGTAGGTGTCATTTTTCTGAGTTTGCAACCTTTATCCTCTATGCATTGTTCCCATCTTTTTACAAATTGGAAGCACATTCCTTTCCTTTACAGACCCCATGCATCCTTTAACATGCCTTGTGATTTGCACATGCTTCTCATTGTCTTATAGGTCTTACACTGTGACCACTTCATAGTATCACTATATCCCTACATTACTCATAGCCTTAAACATGCTAAAACATAACCATTTCCTCTTTTTGATTGTCTATACTGACCTTATTATTCTTAGATTGTCATTATCTTTGACTGTTTCACCCATGTCTATCATTGTTTTCTTCTTTGTCCATAGTATTGGTCATTGTCCTTTGTCAAGTCTCTTTGTAGACTCATATACTTTCTCACCATCAAGTTCTCCATTGTGTTTTAAGACATCTTTTGTCTCTATCTCCATGGGCTGTCCTAATTCTAACCCAGTACACTATTCACTGTATGCTTTTCTTTCATTCATAGACCTCCAAGATCACTATTCAGTCAACTACCCTATGCCTTCACTACCAATCATTAGCACTGGTATCTTGTCATTGTCAACTATGATTACTCAATATATAGATTCTTGTCATCTTTAGAATTTAGTTCACTACTGTCACACTTCATGGCCTTATCACTACTTCATACATAGTATTTTCACTATTCTCTTCAAGTGTCTTCAAGTGCTTCAATATTATCATACTCCTCTTCCTAGAAGAGCTCTTTTTATACCTATTTTCCACCCCCTTTGTCTCTTGTTAGCTATAAATCTCTGCAATCCTATCTTTGTTACTTCAAAAGTCATAGTTTTGCAAGCTTCCTTCACTATCGACTCATCCTCACACCACTATCCTTCTTCATTAAATTTGTGTTCACTGTATGCTTATGTAGTCTTGTCCTAGGGCTTGATAGAAGTGTCCTTGGCTTGATATCTTGTATACCTCCTTTGATGCTTTAGTAACCTTACACACTATCCTTTTTCTGCCCACTGTCTATGCAAGGTTTTTGTTCACTATCAACACTATCAGAGTCACATTGAATTTTTTGTCATTATATATGCTCACTGTACTCTAGGTTACCTCTATATGAAGCAAATATAGACCACCTATCACTATATCTTGCCAACTATAATCATCTTTAACTGTTAACACAGTCATTGTTACTATCATAGAGTCTCAATGTCTGCTTTGTGGCTTTGTATTCCTCTTCACTTATTTTACACAAGAAACATATGATTATCTAACACCCTAGGCCTGACAGTCTTCATAGTGTTTTTAGCATAATTGTGTTTTCATTACTTAAGAGCATAATTTGAAAGCTCCCACAATATTTCACCTTCACTGACGAAGGTTAAGGGTTATTTAACATTGGCTCATGAAGGGTTGTTCTAACACACAAATCTTCAATATAATCATTGGTTATTGCACAAATATGAGTTTTTATACCCTATGCATCAATGTTTTGTGAGAAGGTACACTTGGCATATGAATTTGTTTAGAAGGAAATGGAGTAATTTCACAACACAACAATTGTATACATGCACTACACAACTTACAACCTGCATAAAAATGTGTTTTTTGCCTATAGGTGTTTGGATGAGACATAAGTCAAAGTTTTTTGCATTAAACATAGAAAAATACATTCATCATCTGTTTAACATATAATAGAACAACATCTCATGAAGGCAAAAGTAACGATTTATTGGAAAAATAGGTGTTCTTGCATTAAAATTGGTTTGAAACTATCTTTTATTGCTTGGAAATGTAGTACAAATGAGTTTGTTTTAATACTAAGACTGATAAAACCTAAGTTACAATGTTTTTATAGAACTGAATACTCTTTTTTTAACTGGAAAGAACTAAAGGAAAGACTATCCTAGGTGTCTAGTTGCTCAATCCCAACATGGGAGAGACAACAAAACCCGAATCTAGGTAAAGAAATAAGTGTCTTTTCTTGGTCAAACCTCTTGTTGGGCACCCAAGAGGAACATTTACATGATATCAACTTCTGAAGTGTTGGAGAAATGAAGTGGAGGAAGTAGTGGTTGACCTGATCAACTTTGCATGCACTCTTGGAGACTCCTAGATGCTTGGAGGATGTTGGAGTTTGGTCCTAGATACCTAGAAAGTATTTCCTAGCTATCTATGATGTATTCATAGTTCATCAAATTGCCTAAACTGCTTCATAACTAACCTCACACCCACCTTGTAAAATAATATGACATGTGCCTCTGTTGTTTAAATGAGCTAGGACCTCTTTAGGCATTTAGAAAGAGATTTGCTACTTTTGCAGTCTTCAAACTTCTCACAACTGCTCATTCATGACCTAGAAACACTCTATTTTTCATCTATTACCTTTGGAAGGATCTTTGACAAGGTTAAAACGGCCTGTAGGTGTCATTTTTCTGAGTTTGCAACCTTTATCCTCTATGCATTGTTCCCATCTTTTTACAAATTGGAAGCACATTCCTTTCCTTTACAGACCCCATGCATCCTTTAACATGCCTTGTGATTTGCATATGCTTCTCATTGTCTTATAAGTCTTACACTGTGACCACTTCACAGTATCACTATATCCCTACATTAGTCATAGCCTTAAACATACTAAAACATAACCATTTCCTCTTTTTGATTGTCTATACTGACCTTATTATTCTTAGATTGTCATTATCTTTGACTGTTTCACCCATGTCTATCATTGTTTTCTTCTTTATCCATAGTATTGGTCATTGTCCTTTGTCAAGTCTCTTTGTAGACTCATATACTTGCTCACCATCAAGTTCTCCATTGTGTTTTAAGACATCTTTTGTCTCTATCTCCATGGGCTGTCCTAATTCTAACCCAGTACACTATTCACTGTATGCTTTTCTTTCATTCATAGACCTCCAAGATCACTATTCAGTTAACTACCCTATGCCTTCACTACCAATCATTAGCACTGGTATCTTGTCATTGTCAACTATGATTACTCAATATATAGATTCTTGTCATCTTTAGAATTTAGTTCACTACTGTCACACTTCATGGCCTTATCACTACTTCATACATAGTATTTTCACTATTCTCTTCAAGTGTCTTCAAGTGCTTCAATATTATCATACTCCTCTTCCTAGAAGAGCTCTTTTTATACCTATTTTCCACCCCCTTTGTCTCTTGTTAGCTATAAATCTCTGCAATCCTATCTTTGTTACTTCAAAAGTCACAGTTATGCAAGCTTCCTTCACTATCGACTCATCCTCACACCACTATCCTTCTTCATTAAATTTGTGTTCACTGTATGCTTATGTAGTCTTGTCCTAGGGCTTGATAGAAGTGTCCTTGGCTTGATATCTTGTAGACCTCCTTTGATTCTTTAGTAACCTTACACACTATCCTTTTTCTGCCCACTGTCTATGCAAGGTTTTTGTTCACTGTCAACACTATTAGAGTCACATTGAATTTTTTGTCATTATATATGCTCACTGTACTCTAGGTTACCTCTATATGAAGCAAACATAGACCACCTATCACTATATCTTGCCAACTATAATAATCTTTAACTGTTAACACAGTCATTGTTACTATCATAGAGTCTCAATGTCTGCTTTGTGGCTTTGTATTCCTCTTCACTTATTTTACACAAGAAACATATGATTATCTAACACCCTAGGCATGACAGTCTTCATAGTGTTTTTAGCATAATTGTGTTTTCATTACTTAAGAGCATAATTTGAAACCTCCCACAATATTTCACCTTCACTGACGAAGGTTAAGGGTTATTTAACATTGGCTCATGAAGGTAATAGAGGTTAAAAATGAAGATGTAGAGAATATGACATTAGATAGACCTTGAGAATTGCCTTCTATAGGTTTCTTAGACCTTATATAGGTCTGCATGCTTTTCTAAGAGACTTTGAAGGACATATACATGCTTCTAGGACCCTTAACATACTTACAACACTGAAGTACCTTTCTCCTATCTTCTTATGATTGTCCAAGCTTCCAAGGCTCTAATAAATTCACAGAATGAATGTTTAACTCTATTCACTTTGAAAGTCCCTAAAACATTCATAGACCCCTTCTATGACTACTCTTCATTCTCGGAAGTTTAACCAACATTAGATAATAGACCTTACTCTATACACCATCTCAAACAATGTATACTTGACAATACATCTTAAAAGACTTATACAAACCTTTTACTGTTTCATACAGTTGTCTTGGGTCTCTGTGTCCTTATAAGATCACTGCACTCATCCATTGGGCATGAGTGTGTATGTGCATCTATGCAAAATGTGCTTTATCCCTCTTGAATCTCTATCATCCACTATCTGCGCTTGTTTAGGGTTTCTTGTTCATTGTCTTCACATTTGATCTCTTGTGAGGATGGAGATACGACAAGATTCTCAAGTAGACCATTGGGATCCTCTATGAAACCTAATCCCTTGAGTTCAGGTGTCTCTTCATCTATTAAGAACACTATGATAGTCATGCTTCTTTGCCTATTTTATAGCTTTCCAAATGATTGATCATGTGTCTTCACACTTAGAAAAATGTCTCTTCCATATTCAACTTCCTCAAAAACATAATTCTTAAAGGACTATGTAGCCCTTAAACCAATTGTCAGAGCTTCAATTAAGGTGCAGTCCTTGAGTGTTTGTGTTGACATTTACCATATTCTGAGGCACAAACATAAATCGTAAGGTTAACTTTATTACCTCCATTGTTTCTTCAATAGCCTCATACAACTCTTTGACGATTATTCTCTACATTTTCCTCCCGAACTCCTTATGCATGGTTCTTGAGACTATGACATTCCTTGACTAACCTTTATTTCCTATATGTTATACACAGGTTACATACTTTTGACTACATTTCTCACCCTTGAGACATTATTTTTGTGTCCACCATGCATAATCCTTACTAAGCCTTCATGCATCCTATGAAACTATCCACAAACCTTCCAAACTCATAGAATAATGAATGAAGCATTTGTCAAGCTTGATTGTATCTACATACAACTTAATGAAGGTTAAAAGATACAAGGCATGGTAGGGAAGCTTCCATGAAACTTAACCCTCTCATGCTCTTCTTGGCATTGAAAATTCATTCACCTAGGATCATCCATATATGAAAGTTCCTCCTCCATAATCTTAGACCTACAAATCTACACGAAAACCCAGAAACAAGACCCAAAAAACATGAGAAAAAAACCCTAAACCTAAACTAACAGACCTAACCTAAGAACCTGAGGTTATCTTTCCAAACCCTCAACTAGATTTTGAAAATAAACTTCCCTCCATGTATGTACATGGCGATTTGACAAGAAAAAGATTATAAATTAAAGGGAAACTTCTATTTTGACTCTTTGACTCTCCAAATTGCATGTATGAAACGTGGAAATATGCTTTTTGGACATAGTGGAAGAAAATCTGACAAGTTTCTCATATTTAACTTGATGAACTAAGACCAAAATATGAGTCACTCTAAAACTTACAGGGTTAATACACACAACAAATTCATGTACTCAAAAGATGACTTAACAACAACAAAATTCAACCTCTAATTTTACCTATTTGTCTGAGAGGTGAAAATAGTTAACATTCTTGGCGACTTCTATTGGAGTTTTACCTGCTAAAATGGGGAGACCAGTTACCTTGTGTCCCCATTGGGCTATAGAGTCAAGAAAGGACCCAAAACAACTCAGAATAGGCCCTAGAACTATTGTAGCACCTCAAGAACAACAATAGAACAACCAAACAACTGAAAAGACCACAAGACACACCTCTTAAAAAGCTAAAACTAACTGTGCATCTACACTTGGAGGAAAACAAAGACTAAAAAAATGTGCTACAATACTTATTGACACACCAAAACTATCCTACTATATACAAATTTTGATGGTTACCTCAAAAACAACATTTGAGGTGAATCCCATTGACTAGGATTGGTAGCTCTTCTCCATCTAGCTTGGACATCTAGAAAGCATTATGTTGTTTGCAACTTGTGGTCACAAAACCACTCCACATAGCATCAAACTTAGTGTGTTTACCTGGCCTGCTCTTCAATTCATCCCATTTAAGAACAATATCACCTTCTTTGAAGAATTTAGGTGCTTCTCTTTTATGAAAAGACCTCTTCATTTGTGTTTGGTGTAACTCCATTATTCTCATAGATTCCTATCGTGTTTCATCTAGTTCCATAAGCTGAGAAAACCTGCTTATCACTAGGTCTTCTTCCTCTAACATTTCCAGCTAATTAACCAAATCAAGAGCTAGAAATTCCATTAAGATAGGCAATCTTACTTCTTTACCATAGACCAACATATAGGGTGAATTACCAATTGACCTTTTAGGGGTTATTCTACCAGCCCATAGGGTATATTTCAACATTGTGTGCCAAAGCCCTTGGTTATCTTCAATCGTCTTCTTAATGATCTTGATCAAGTTCTTGTTTGTGGACTCAACTAGCCCATTTTCTTGAGGATAGTAGTTTGACGATGTATTCAAAAAGATATCATTCCTCATAGCCCACTCACTTACCCTTGTTCCCATAAAATCTAAAGCATTATCTAAGATGATAGAATCAGGGACACCAAACCTTGTCACTAAATCTTCATAAAAGGACAACACCTCACTAGCATCCTTTAATGTAATAGCTTCAATCCACCTTGTGAAATAATAAGTGTCTGTGAGTACCCACTTATGACCTACACTAGAAGGATGATTAATGGCTCCAATGAAGTCAATACCCCACTTCATGAAGGGTTGTTTAACTTGAATAGGTTGCAAAGGGAGATTTGCTAACTTTTCTTTACCTAAGAAGAAAGCACATTTCTTGCATTTCCTTACCCATGTATGTACATCTTTAAATAGACTAGCCAACAATAGCCTGCTCTCATTATTTTGAGTGTTGTTCTTGGTGCAAAATATCCACCAACTATCCCATCATGAAACTCTTGCAAAACTTGGTCAACTTGGTTAACACCAATACATCTAAGAAACAGACCATTGAAATTCTTCTTAAAAAGTATATCATTCAAGAGCACATATGGAATAGATTCCATCCTAAAATACCTTATTTTGGCTCTATCCATTCCTTGTGGAGACTCACCTATTTGAAGGAAGTGAGTCATATCTTGCACCTAGCTTGAAGGAGAAGTGTGTGTAGCTGTTTGGGAGTCACTTTGGAGGACCAAGAGAACCTTCCTAACTTCTTCTTTGCCATTTTCCAAACCACTTGCTTTCTATTAACACAAACCTTTGCCTCTTATCATCTTTGTGACTTTGATTTCAACATCATACTCCATTACTTTGGTTATCCACCCAACCCTTTTTTCACTCAAGACCTTTCTCAACAAAAACTCTTTAACACTTAGGTGAGCAACCATCAAATAGACCTTGTGTGTATGAGGAAAATCGAGTTGAATAGATCAAGCGTAAATATCAAAACTCAACCCTACAAACTTAAAGAAATGGATCTAAGATAAAAACCTATAATTCAATGCAAATCAAACAAAGAACAACATTACCTAGATTGTATGTATTCCTTGGTTTTTTGTGGATTGCTCTTCAAATTGCATAACCATGGTTGCAACAAGCATGGATAGGTGATGTGCTCAAAGACATGAATGTGTGCTCAACGATGAGATGTACCCAAAGTGTTGTATGATTTCCCAAATTTGAATGATCAAAGAGCTTTGTGAAGAGATGAATGGATGCATATATAGATTTCCGGGGAAGATCGATCAACGGTGGAGATAATTCAATGATATCAATGGATGAGATAAATTGAGAGGACATGAAGGAACATGCACACAACATATGTCCATGCAAAAATATGCTTTTATTGAGTTAATTGCTTTCCAACTAAAAATAAGATTAATTTGCATAAAAATAGAATGCTTTTTTCTATTTTATCTTGTTGATTGATAAAAATAATGATATAAAGCCAATTAACTCAACTTTTGATTTGCTTTTTGACATGATATAAATGAAATTAAATAATAAATTACTTAATTTGTGTCCATGGAGGAAAAATATTATTTTTAGAAGATTTGAAAGATAATTAGAAATTAAATAAATAAATTTATTTAATTTATTGTGCATGATGGAAGGATAAGAAGATATAAATAAAATATTAATTTTATTTATGTTTAGAAGATATTTAAAAAGTCAACTTAAATAAAATTGAACAATTTATTTAATTTTAGAGGAATAATTAATTAATTAAATAATTAAAATTATTTAATTATTTGTAGATAAGAGGAATTAAGATGATGAATTAATTAAATAATTTATTTATTTAATTAATGTGGATTTGAAGATTGAAAGAGGATAATTCAGTTAAATAATTAAATTATTTAATTTAGAAGAATAAAGAGGTGGTTTAATAAAATTAATTAAATAAATAGAATTTATTCAATTAATGTTGGAATTAGGGGATTTAGAAGAAATTGATGAAATTAATTAAATAATTAGATTATTTAATTAATGTTGGGATGCAAGTGATTTGGAAGAATTTGATGTATGCAAGGTGAACAATGCAAAGGTCATTTTTAGGTGTCTACATTTTGCCCCTCTTTGAGACAATGCATTTTACAACATTGTTTCAAAGAAAATACTGATGATGATGTGATTTAACAACTATGCCCCAATGTAACTGGTGTAGGATGCCCCCTCGAAAGGAAAACCAGGGAAATGACAAAAGGACAAGGTTGACTTGTGACTAGAAGAATGGGATAGCGATGTGACAGAAAAAGGATAAGAAAGACCATATTGGAGATTGGAGGCTGAAACAATTGAGAAATAGGACAATGAGAGGGAAGAATTAGGGTTGGGACTCTATAAGAAGGGCCCAAGGGGTCACTTTCAACTCATTTTCATCCTCAGAGTTTAGAAAATCTAGAGCCTTTTGTCTTCTGGTGCCTTTTGAGTGATTAGATCTTTAGAGGAGACTTCAAAAGTAGAGATGGCAGGTATTCCATTCCATGAGCATCGAGACAAGTGCGTCAGGACCTACGGACAACTAGTGGGGGCTCCAACATCAGTATGTAGCTCAAAACTTGACTTTAGGTGCATTTATGAGGCTCATTAATGAGATTTAGTTTTAGGTGTCACCAAAAGTGTGCTAGGTTAGAAAATGTGCTTATGGCTAGTTATGATGTGCCTTTGCAAAAAAGGCTCACCTATGGTAAAAAAATTAGGTTTTTAGGATGCGTGCCACCTTTGGTAAAAATGATGTGCCTCTGGTAGCAGAAATGTGCCTTTGCCAAAAAGGATTGCATTTGGTCAACAACAAAGTGTATTTGGTAAAAATGTGACACTTTTGGCATAAAAAAAGGATAGCATAAAAATAACGTGCATGTGGTCGACAAAAAGTCGCCTTTGGCATGCAAAGATGCACCTTAGGCAAACAGTAATGCACCTTTGGCTAAAATATCATAGGTTTAGGTTTTTGCAATTTTGACCAAATTTGATAAATTTTTATAAGTTGACTTGTTTGGATGCAGGTTGTTTTACCACCACTGATATCTAGAGAGCGTCATCCCCAGAGTTGGCCTTGGTTGTAGAGTTGGAGTGGGAGGAGGAGGTCTTCTTGGAGGTTATGTGATTGTGGCATGTTGCACACATGACTCCAGTTTGCGCTCACTTGGCACTGATGATGACACTAGTGGAGCGATGGCATAGTGAGCATAGCTCCTTCCACCTACTGACTGCGGAGGCCACCATCACTTTGGAGGATGTCTGACACATTTTTAGGATTCCAATCCATGGAGTGTGAGTTGATTATGAAACTGACTTGGGTGAGTTCACTCTGAGATGGATATTCATGACACCAGATTTGGGTATTGAGGATCACGAGATCCGATGGAGGCAGATTTGATGACTATGCGACATGATACATCTTGTGGTCGTATCTTTGATTGGTGGTGTATTAGTACCTGACAGGCTCTCACATGGACTTTATGTGGGATGGGGTACTATGCTGGAGGGTATGTTTACCTATGGTATTAGGTATGCATAGGGGCCTTGCATGCTTGGATAGTAAATCATGACATGCACAATTATAGTTATAGATTCGGGACCAGTTTATCAACAGGTGTGACCATGCTACCTGTATGGTCTTGGGAGCACATTGTTTTCACCAGGTCGATCTCTCCTCATCAGATATAACACGGGGATACTTTTGTTCATCTATATGATGGTGGGTTGACACAATAGCGACTAGGTGCACTAACCTACTAGAGGAGACAACTCGATGAGGTAGACACATTCATTTGGAGGCTGTGGCACAATTTTAAGAGCTAGGATGATGATGCAGAGCATTTGCTTTACTGTTGATAGGACATATATATATATTTTGATGTAGCATCTTTGTGATAGAGAGGTACCTCCCTGAGAGAGTACTTAGACAATTTGGATTACCACAGCCAGAGCCAGTGGGTGATGTTATTTATGCGTAGACACGGTGGGAGATACCATCCTGGGGACCAGAGATAGTTGGGGCTACTACATTAGCATAGATTAGTGGGCTTGCCCCAGTGGCATTATAGTGGATACTGGGAGATGAAGATCCTAGTACCACCCTAGAGAATGATGCATATTGGTTACAACATAGGCCTATGCTTGACCATACCGGGTGAAGTGGGGAAGATAGCAGCTAGGGGCTAGGAGGATAGACCTCGCAGGGTGAGGTGACAGAGACAGGTGCTGAGACATGCTACACAATAGGCAGAGGCTGGACAGGATACACCTCAGGCTTCAGATCAAATTGATATTTAGATGGGAGAGGGAGAAGGAGAACAATAGGCTACCCCTCAGGGAGAGACGGAGGTAGAGTACCTATAGAGGCTAATGCAAGCAGAGACTGCATGACACACCCATATAGAGATGCAGTATGAGAGGATGAGACAAGAGAGATATAGCTAGACTCAAGATGCAACAGGCACAGGTGAAAATACATGTATAGGCACTAGTGGTCTATGATGGAGCAATAGCTCGATTATCTATCGAGAGGGATGCTGTAGTACAAGATAGAAAAAGAGTCAAGGATGCTATGTAGAGGATGATGATGGAGCGGGATATAGTACAAGCTTCCTTGGGGACATACCAGACCATTATTACACTAGTTGGAGAGCTAACTCGTGTCTAGGGTGAGCTGACCATGGTGAGTCAAGAGGCTAAGTATTATAGGGGTTTATATTATGGTGCAGTACCTGAAGAGTAGTGACAACTAAGTTTCATAGAACATAGTCAGTTAGGGGCATCCTCATCTCAGAGATCAGGGCCATCAGTTATGGGTCCACCATGAGCACCATCAGTTGGAGGGCTTCCATCCAAGACAGATGGAGCCCAGAGACAACACTCAGTAGGGAGCTCTACCCACAATCATTGATAGAGCTATTGTATTATATGGTGTATCATTTTATATTATTGATGTACATTATTGAGACTATGATGCTTGCGAGCTCTGATGTATATTTTGATGGCTATTTGTTGGCCTTGTTGTACTATATTGATCCATTTTTGATATATATGATGAGACACTTATATTTTGATGAACGATATGAGATGTACATGATGTTCTAGTGATGTTCTATTGATGATTCATGATAATGTTTATGGATGTCTATATGCTTATGATGATGATTTACTTCTATATTCTATGGATGTTTAGATGTTTATATGTGATGATATATATGATGTACTACTATATGCTATGGATGTTCAAATTCTTACATTTGATGGCATATCATGATGATGTTATGAATGTGATTACATGTATTATGATTATGGATTTATGTGATGATGTGTTTGCTAAGATGTTTATGATTATGATGCCTAACATGTATGGTTTTGCAGGATTGAAGAAGATAAATGATGATGTTAGCATGGATAGAAGAAATGTTTTTAGAGTAAAGGAAGATGATAATTGACTGATCTTGTATGAAAGCTATAATTTTATTAGGATATATGGATGGGTGTAGGGATAGGATGTTGCAATGATTATGATAAAATTTATAAAGAGCAATCCTTAGTTTTGATATGGCATATGGATAGTATGCACCAGGGTATATAAGACCAAGGTGATGATGTATCCAATGTGAGGAGGTTGACTCTATAAACAAATAGTTTGAACTTATATCTACTAGACATAATAGAACCTTACATTGGATATGGGAATGAAAAATAGTCTTAGCATAAAATAATATTAATACACATAAGGTCTTTATAGAACCTTAGAGGTAAAAGATATTAATATGCAAGATACTAATTTCAACACAAACAAGATAAATATTAGCCAGAGTAGGATAATAAGCTCATCCCACAAACACATTATACAAAAGCAAATGACCATGCCCCAATCCATATTGTATCACAACATACCAAGATATAGAAAAATCAAGGTAGTCTTGAGTAGGTATTAGAAAGGAACAAAAAATAAACCAAAAAGAAACTGACTAACTGATAAAATAAATACACAACTAACATATTGTCTTTCCAAAGAGGGTGCTCATGGTAGATTGGGCCTTATTGTAGGAAAATATGTATCCGTTAAAGGATTTGGATCTGGGTTAGATGGATTGTAGTAGATGTGCCAAGTGGTATGCAGGAAAGCATATTGCTTCAAGAGTATTCTTAAATTACTTTTGATTTGATAAGTACTTGAGCTTTCAAAAGGATGCATAGTTCATTTTCTTCTTGAGTTAGTCAAGTTGGGGTGGATAGGATAGGTAGTGATAGATGGATGAAGAGAGAGATGGAAATTTATGATGGATTGGGATGGAGAATGGGTGCATCTTATGTACTTGAGTATTGGATACTTCCTTCGTATTCTAGACTACCTACATACCTTGTATCCATGAGATCAAGGCACATTAAGATGATGATGATGGTGATATATGTAGTTCTGATTGATGATGATGAGGTGGGATGGTTCAAGATTTCTGGATGAAAATGATGACATCTTATGTTACTGAGTACTAGATACTTCCTTTGTGTTCCAGACTATCTACATACCCTATATCGATAGGATCAAGGCACATTAAGATGGTGATGATGATAATGATATGTAGTTCTTGTTTGTGATGATGATATAGGATGAGATGGGTGAAATATGAGTGATGAAGTGTTATCTGTGAGGCCTACTTTTACCTCACCTGTATTATTTTGCTTATAGTACTCTTTCAATGGATTTATGATGGTCTTGTGGATTTTGGGGACTGTTGATCCCGCACTTGGACCTTATTACCTTATCTTATACTTGATTAGATAGATGGTTTATGCTTTATGGATGGTTAGATGGCATGTTAGATTTCCATGTGATGATATGATGTTAGATGCTATGATGTCATTTGATGCTATTGATATGTGCTTAGATGTTATCTCTTACCTGATGTGATCTGGAATTATACTTGTAAGTAATGGATGATTTGAGAGACAATATTTTATTAGGTGATTATTTTGATGTTGTATGTGATATTGCAAGCATGTGTGTGTAATGTATGTTGTTCATTTGCTTCAGCTATTTTACCATGTGCTATTAATAGGTTTGTAGAAGTGTGCAGGTTACTTTCCATACCCATGGAAAATTGGAGGTCCGACAACAACCATATGTTATACCCCTGTTCAACCAACCTACTCCGAAGTAGGACTAAGGTCACATGTGTTTGAAAATGTTGACTTTGTTGTAAATTGAATTATGACTTAGTGTATGGTTAACCCCTTTTAATTTATCTTTTGATGTGTTGTAAAAAATGTAATGTTGGGTTTGCACAATTTTTAGTGCTAAATGTTTGAAGCCCTTTTTAAGTGATTTTATGTGTTTCTAAGTGTTGCCAATGGTCAAAATTTGACCCTAGGTCATACCTCTAGGGTCTATGACCATTCCTAGCTTGTTTAAACTTGATTTGGACCTTGTATGGTCACCCAAACTTGACCCTAAAGTCAAGTGACAAGTTTGGTAAGTGTGAGGGGTGGTTGGAAGGTCACCATATCACTTAACCCCAACCTCACCCACTTGGGTAAGGTTATCCTTGCCTCTCATGCTTTAGAAGCTTCTCATATGTGTGAACCTCTTCCCTATGCTCTCACACATGTGTGAGAGCACTTGTGGGGATGAGTGTAGCTTAGATGAATGAGAAGGTGACAAGTGTCATCTCCTCATTCATAAGAAGCTTCCTTTGTGTGCTCACATCTCCCCATGCTGTCACACATGTGTGAGAGCACTTGTGGGAGAATGTGTAGCTTTGTGGAATGGGGAGGTGACAAGTGTCACCTCCACATTCTTGTGGGGTTGTGAGGATGGTTATGTGGATGGAGGAGAGGGTGACAAGTGTCACCTTCTCATCCATTGGGGTTTGAGAGCCTTGTCTTTATATCTCTCTTATTTTGATGAGAGGGGGGTTCTTCTTTTCATTTCTTTTGGGAAATTTTATACTTGTGTTGGGAGAGTGAAGGACTTGGAGATTTTTGGGAGAACTTGTGGAAGCTCTTCACCAAACACACTCCATCCTTGAAGCTTGAGAGGTATTTATCAAGGATTCAAGCCATTTTGCTTATTGGTTTTATTTATGCAATGTGTTTATGCATGTTTATACTTATGTTATTTTAGTGTTTCTATGTTGTGGGTATTATGGGTTATTTGGGTGAGCTCTCCTTGTGAGAGAGCTCACCTTTGTATTAGATGAAGAGGATGTGAACCTCCTCGGTTTTCCCTCTTCATTTTTGGTATGGATTTATGGCCAAGGGCCTTTATTTGAAGTTTTGAGGAGTTTGGGGTATGGCATGAGTGCCTTGGTTTTGTGATATGATGAGTATGGCAAGAGGCCAGGTGAATAATGAGTATTTTTGTGTATTAAGAGTGTGGGTCTCCTTGAGTAGAGTGAGTCCACTCTCTCACCCTTCAAATCCATTCCTAAGATGGGTTAGTTTGTGTTAAGCCTTGGGATGGGTGTAAATGTGCTTGGTGTGAGTGTTACAATTCTATGTGGTTTGAAAACTTGGTTGTTGGAAGGCCTCCTAGCTTGGGGGTGGCCTATTTTAGGCCTAGGTTGGGAGGAGAGCTTCCCATGTGTATGACTATCTATTATGTGTGTTGTAGGTACATTTGGTGGCTTGGAAGGAGTTGGAGACTTGGACATCATTTTGGGTTTTATTGTTATGTCACTAAAGGCATTGAGAAGACTCATCCCTAATTGGGGTTGTATTGAGTTGGTTCTTATTTGGGAGTAGTTCTAAAAAGTTTGTTATTGTTATACTCCCTTTGTAAATATTGGTTCTATACTTTATGATTAATAGAAATAATACATTCTTTTCTTCCAATGTTGAAATGAAAATAGTCCTCTCTCTCACTCTCTATACTATGAGTGAGGCCGTTGAGAAGGTGCTCATAGTGGATGAGGTGCATGGATGAGGTCATGGGTCACGACGGTAGTTTTAGGACCGCAGCCATCAGCAGGACCAAGGTTTTTGTAGACCCCAACCACCTTAGAGGGGTGATTTTGGATCTACCTCCTTACCTCCTAGACCTCCATAATAGTAGCAATAGTAGTATCAGTAGAGGTCGTGACCACAACAGAGCACACAGGGTGGTCCTAATCAAGGTTGGCAGTCACAGGGTCTACAAAGAGATCAACGTCAACAGACACTAGATACAGGACCAACTAGGTCATAGTAGTCCTTTAGAGGATCACAGGGAAATATAGTATGACCTGGAGCACAGTAGTCCAATCAGACTCAGTCAGCACAGGTTCAGACATGTGGACCTTGTTACGTTTGCGATGGTGTTGGGCACTTGGCTAGAGAGTACCCACATGGATTCACAGTTGGGGGACAATGTGCTAGTGGTTCTGAGGCTCCAGTTGGAGATATGGGACAATCTCACCGAGTCTTTGCAGTGGTTGATAATTTCCAGACTGACTTTCAGGCCTCAGTGATAGAGATTCCAGGTACTATTGGGGATATACCCATTACCATTTTGTTTGACTCAGGAGCTACTGACTACTTTATTTCTCCATTGTTAGTGGAGCGTTGAAGGCTGGTGGCCTTTAGGCAGGATGTTAGGTGGGAGGTTGAGTTAGCTATAGGGGCCAAGATGGCCGTAGATTCAATGGTCAGAGATTGTGAGATAGCACTTGGTGCCTTCACGACAGTTGTGGACCTTAGGGTCATACCCTTGGGGTCTTATGGTGTGGTGTTAGGCATGGATTGGCTAGCGGCCCATAGGGACAAGCTAGATTGTCTTTGAAAGGTGATAGGTTGACTCGATGATCATGACACAACAACAGAGATAGTGGGCATTCAGAAGCCCACAATAGTTCGCAAGATATCTGCTAAACATCTTAAACGCTATATACGGAAGGGTTGTCAGATGTTGGTGATCATAGTCAGTGCCAGATTAGAGGATGAGTTAGAGGCTATGCTTGACGATCAGCCCATCCTTAGGGAGTTCGTAGATGTCTTTCCTCCTGAATTTCTAGGGATGACACCTCGCAAAGAGGTTGACTTTCATATAGACCTTGTACTAGGTGCCGAGCCAATGTCTCATGTACCTTACAGGATGACCACACATGATCTCATGGAGCTCAAGATTCAGCTAGAGGAGTTACTAGCGAAGGGGCACATCTGACCTAGTGTCTCACCTTGGGGTGTACCAGTCATCTTCATGAAGAAGAAGGATGGATCTCTTCAACTTTGTATGGTCTATAGGCAGCTGAATAAGGTGATGGTGAAAAACTGTTATCCTTTGCCTAGGATTGATGACTTGTTTGCCCATATGCATGGAGCCAAAGTTTTCTCTAAGATTGACCTAAAGTTTAGATACGATCAGTTACACATCACAGAGGCGGATATCCATAAGACCACATTCCGGACTCGTTATGGTCACTATGAGTTCACCGTAGTGCCCTTCGGTTTGACGAACGCCCCTGCAATATTCATGAGCCTCATGAATGGGGTGTTTCACACTTTCCTTGATCGGTTCATGATTATATTCCTTGATGAAATTTTAGTTTATTCACAGATTGAGGAGGAGCACGAGGAGCACTTACTCCAAGTTCTGCAGTGTTTGAGAGAGCAACAACTTTTTGGCAACTTGGTGACGTGTGCCTTCTTTAGATTAGAGGTTTAGTATTTGGGGCACATTCTATTTGGTGATGGGATCTTTGTAGACCCATCGAAGATTAGAGCTATTAGGGATGGGCTAGTACCTACTAGTGTCACGGAGGTTCGGAGCTTCATGGGACTAGCAGGTTATTATCGTAGATTTGTAGAGGGCTTTTCCAGGATAGCACACTGCATCACTTCCCTTCAGCGGAAAGGGAAGAGTTTCTTGTGGATAGAGCAGTGTGAGAGGGCCTTTAAGGTCCTTAAGGAGCATCTCACTAGTGCTCCTATCTTAGCAGTACTGAATCCAGTAGCTGACTTCATGGTATGCACATATGCATCATTAGAGGGATTAGGAGTGATGTTGATGCAGGATGGTCGAGTGATCACATATGAGTTGCGAAAGCTCAAGACCCATGAGCTGAACTACCTGACACATGATTTGGAGTTAGAAGCAGTAGTTCATGCACTTGTTCAATGGAGAAACTTCCTCTTAGGACATCATTTTGATTTGCACTCCAACCATCATAGTCTATAATATATCTTCACGCAACTGAATCTAAACGCCCGCCAACAGCGTTGGATGAAGTTTCTTTGCAAGTATGACTTTGATGTGCATTAAATCAAAGGGAAGGAGAACATGGTTGCTGATGCCTTAAGTTGGAGGTGCCATGAGATCCTGACCTTGACCTTGAGTGTTGACTTGAGAGGACGCATCTTGCATCACCTACGAGAGGATGAGTGGTTTCTAGAGGTTCAACAGGAGTTGCAGTCATAGAGGGCCCTTAAGGGAAAGTTTGTAGGGTATTCTCTTGAGGTTAGGTGGTCTTCTACGACATTGTCAGTGCATCTATGTTCCCATTGTAGGTGATCTTAGATCATTGGTTCTATTCGAGGCTCATAGAGCACCATATGCAGCACATCCTGGGGTGAAGAAGATGCATGCCAATTTGAGACAGTTGTACCATTGGGCAGGTATGAGGTGTGATATTGTAGAGTTTGTTTCTTGTTACCTTGAGTGCCAAAGGGTGGAGGTCGAGCATCAGCATCCAGTAGGTTTACTTTACCCTCACGAGATACTGGAGTGGAAATGGGATACCATTTCTATGGATTTCATTATTGGTCTACCTTTGTCAGCTCACCACCATGATGCCATCATGGTGATAGTTGACAAGTTGACCAAGGTAACCCACTTTTCACCTGTACGCACGACGTACAATGCACTAGTAGTGGAAAGGCTTTTCTTGGATGTCATTGTGAGACTACATGGGGTACCTCATCGTATCATATCTGACAGAGATTCAATGTTCATATCAACATTTTGGAGAGCATTACAATAGGCATTGGGCACTTAGCTCAACTTTAGTTTAGCTTATCATCCTGAGATAGATGGGCAGACTGAGAGGGTGAATTAGGTGTTAGAGTACATGCTTCACATGTATGTTATGGATTGCTAGTCTATATGGGAGGACTACTTGTATCTGGTTGAGTTTGCCTACAATAATGGGCATCACAACTCGTTAGGTATGCCTCCTTATTAGGCCTTGTATGGCAGGTCTTGCATGACTCCCTTGAGTTGGGATTGTATAGAGGATAGAGTGGATATTGGACCAGAGTTGGTACATGATATGGAGCAGCATGTCACTTTGATCAGGCAAAGATTGTAGGAGGCACAGGATTGCCAGAAGAAGTATACTGATGTTAAGAGATTGGATCAGAGCTTCTCTATGGGTGACAAGGTGTTCTTGAGAGTGCGGCCACATAAGAGTGCAATCCGTTATGGAAAGGGCTCTAAGATTGCACCTTGTTTTGTTGGACCTTTTGAGATCTTAGAGCAGATAGGACTCGTAGCTTACCGTCTTGCCTTGCCACCTAGTTTGTCATGCATCCATGATGTGTTTCATATTTCTGTACTGAGACGTTATATTACTAACATGACTCATGTTTTGGATTGGGACACCTTACATGTAGAGTCAAATGGGTAGTTGGCTTTGGAGCCAATTCACATCTTGGATCATCAGACACTGGGCCTTCAAGGCTGAGAACTGGACTAGGTCAGAGTTCAGTGGGATTGTTATGATGAGGTCTCAGCTACATGGGAGGACACAACTAATTTGAGGACACTCTACCCCCACCTCTCTGCTGAATTCCAGGAGGAAGCATAGTCTTAGGGGGGAGGATGTGAGGCCTACTTTTACCTCACCTATATTATTTTTCTTATAGTACTCTTTTGATGGATTTATGAGGGTCTTGTGGATTTTGGGGATTGTTGATCCCACACTTGGACCTTATTACCTTATCTTGTACTTAATTAGATAGATGGTTTATGCTTTATGGATGGTTAGATGGCATGTTAGATTTTCATGTGATGATATGATGTTAAATTCTATGATGTCATTTGATGCTATTGATATGTGCTTAGATGTTGAGACTGATGTTATCTCTTACCTGATGTGATATGGAATTATACTTTTGAGTAATGGATGATTTGAGAGACAATATTTTATCATGTGATTATTTTGATGTTGTATGTGATATTGCGATCATGTGTTTTTTATGTATATTGTTCATTTGCTTCGGCTATTTTACCATGTGCTATTAATGGGTTTGTGGAAGTGTGTAGGTTACTTTCCATACCCATGGAAAATTAGAGGTTGGACAACAACCATATGTTATACCCCTATTCAGTTGACCTAGTCCTAAGTAGGACTAAGGTCACATGTGTTTGAAAATGTTGACTTTGTTGTAAATTGAATTATGACTTAGTGTATGGTTAACCCCTTTTAATATATCTCTTGATGTGTTGTAAAAAGTGTAATGTTGGGTTTGTACAATTTTTAGTGCTAAATGTTTGACGCCCTTTTAAAGTGATTTTATGTGTTTCTAAGTGTTGCTAATGGTCAAAATTTGACCGTAGATCATACCCCTAGGGTCTAGGACCATTCCTAGCTTGTTTAAACTTGATTTGGACCTTGTATGGTCACCCAAACTTGACCCTGAAGTAAGTGACGAGTTTAGGAAGTGTGAGGGGTGGTTGGAAGGTCACCATCTCACTTAAGCCCAACCTCACCCACTTGGGTAAGGTTACCTTTGCTTCTCATGCTTTAGAAGCTTCTCACATGTGTGAACCTCTTCCCTATGCTCTCACACATGTGTGAGAACACTTGTGGGGAAGAGTGTAGTTTAGATGAATGAGAAGGTGACAAGTTTCATCTCCTCATTCATAAGAAGCTTCCTTTGTGTGCTCACATCTCCACATGCTCTCACACATGTGTGAGATCACTTGTGGGAGAATGTGTATCTTTGTGGAATGGGGAGGTGACAAGTGTCACTTCCACATTCTTTTGGGGTTATGAGGAGGGTTATATGGATGAAGGAGAGGGTGACAAGTGTCACCATCTCATGCATTAGGGTTTGAGAGCCTTGTCTTTATATCTCTCTCATTTTGATGAGAGGGGGGTTCTTTTCATTTCTTTTGGAAAATTTTATACTTGTGTTGGGAGAGTGAAGGATTTGGAGATTTTTGGGAGAACTTGTGGAAGATGATGAGCCATATAATTGACTCATCTATTTCATGTTATTTCTGTTCTTAAAAACCTTCCTAGACACTTTGGCATATATAATTACATATTATTATAATTATGTTTATCTTTTGGTCAGATTATGCACATGATTAGTTTTCATTTCCTTTGATGAAATCTCTTGCTTTATTTTACTGAATCACTTTTCAAAAGTGCATATCTTATGTATTTGGGTGCAAAGTTGTGAATGTTTATATAAGGCTGCAGCAGTAGGAACAACCAGTGGTCTTTGGATCCCTCTTGAGCCCTCTATCCTAAGAACCTGAGATCCAAACAGCTCTAGATGCTGAAAATCTTCCTCGATCATCCTCCACTTGAGTCGATGATCGCCACAAGCCCATCCTTGAGTGCAAACATAACTTGTGCTTCAATCATGCAGCTGAGAAGGGTAACATTACCATGCCACCACAATCTTGTTGACTAACTAAAATATCAGGTAGTCGACCTCAGTCCCAACTAAAGTATCTACCATCTTGCATCGCACCATTTCAGGGGAATCGTCTAGTTCGCCATGCAGTTAGAATTAACGTGGATCTCTGATTTGCAATTCTATTTAAGAATTCTGAATGTAATAAATTGGGCAACTAGCTCTAGTCCCAGTTCACTCTAGTTAGACTTGCTATTAAGTTTTCTTCTTTAAATAATGCTCGACTGTATAAGTTAGAGCAATTCATTTTATTTCTAGTTAGTTCCAAGTTTTCTAAGTTTTCATAGATAGTTATTGCCAGATTGCTGTAATAGGAGGAAACTCCTCATGTTTGCAATTCCATCCATTTCTAGACTATGATTTAATGCAAATGAAGGGGAATTTCTACTAAAGGAAGTTAGTTGAGAAAGAGGATTGTCTCTGGTTGGCGAAGTAGGGCCCGCATGCCCATCTAAGAGGAGATCTCTTGATAATTTGGTATTTGTGTAATTTTGTTCTAAATTCTGTTAAAGTTTTCTTTGATATTTTTATGTGATTGTTGTTAACTGTTCCCTGTAGGTTTGTTCTTTAAAAATTCTAAAATACCAAAAAGAGATAGATCTATTCTTTATCACCATTGTCATATTCAGAGTATTTCATTGCTGTAGAATAACAATGGATTCAATTGATCTTCATTTACTTTTTCAGCATGTTAGATTAATTTCTTTTACTGCAAGTGTGTTTGTTTCCAACAATATAAGATAGTTTCCTTTCCTGCCAGTGTGTTTCCTTTCTAGCAAATTAATATAGTTTCCTTCCAAGAAAAGTGTGTTTATTTATCAGTAATTAGATAGATCTTTATTTCTACATACACTTTAAATTCTGGCAAGACTGACAAACCAAGTCCCATTCACTAAATCACTCAGCCAAAACCCCCCATTCTTAGAAGTCTTATCACAGATAGATCTAGACACCTTTGGATTGATAAAAGTAAATGATGATGCATTAATAAAGCACTACTTTGACCTCATCATTTTTGGCACCATTGCCGGGGACTAATCTACAAATCATTGTAGGTTTAAGGTGTTGATAAGACTTTTTGATCTGGTAGTATATGAGAAGACCTTGGGACTCCTTAGGTCAATTCATTAAATAAACCATGTCTAGTACATCTTTGGGATCCCCTTTAGAAGAATCTCTAGACCATATGATCAATCCAGGATCACCTACACCAAAAAAATCCCCTATTTCAGCAATGGGTGATCTTGGTGGTGACCATGAAGAACCAGCCAGTAGAACATTCTCCTACCCAATCTCCATCAGTCTGGAGATAAATGAACCTCCAATGAAAAATATATCTCCTTACTTTTTGCCTACCTTTAGAGGAAAAACTTCTGAAGATCCAGATCAGTTCCTGTTCGAATTCAAGATCCTTTGTCAAACTTATGACTATGCTACAGATAACCAGAAGTTAAAACTATTCCCTTCTACACTTAAGGAGTCAGCTTTAAGATGGTTCATGGGTTTGACAGAAGACTCTATCACTACATGGGATGAAATGGAAGCATTTTTTCTTGATAAGTATCAAGATTACTGTAGAGTTAGGGATAGGAAGGATGAACTCTTCCGCATAAAATAAATGGAAGATGAAAATTTTGAAGATTATGTGGATAGATTTTTATTTGTCCATAGGAGGTATGGAAACAATTTAGATGAAGAGTTGAGTAAAACCATCTTCCTCAGAGGAATTGATGATGAGATTAGGGAAGCATTAAACTTGATGGGTAAAGGAGACATTAATAAACAAACTTTTTCAGAAATTGTAGAAGTTTGCAGAAATTATTCTCGCACTAGAGCAAGTAAAAGAATACTAAAAAGGGGTAGTACCACTAATGTTACACAAGTAATGGAGTAACTAGAAAATATGAAAACTATCATCCTACTTCATTTGAATACCACTTTGGATGGCATGCAAGCTAGTAAAAGGAATACTAAACCCTTAGCTATTTACTGCCCTCGTTGTAGAGAGAAACATCCACTTAGGGAATGCCCCTTGAATCGAACTGACTTGTGTAAAATCTGTGAGAAAAGTCACTCTACCAATGAGTGTGGCCTGCTTCCTGAAATTAAAAACATGTTGAAAAAGGTTTCAACATACGAGGATGAGCTAAATTTTATTGGCCAGAAACAACCTAATTATGGATTTAATCAGTTTCAAAACCAATATGCTCCAAGAGGCCCATCAAATTGGGGCACAAATTCTTATAGTGAACCTTGGCAAATTCCAATGCAAATGCCAATGCCAATGCAGTGGGGACCATCATGGCCTCAACAAGATTGGACAAATCAATCTTGAACCAATCCACAATGGTCAAATCAGCAACAGTATTAACAACAATGGGCACCTCAATACAACCAAGGAGTGAGGATATTTGGAAACCAACCTCAAGCCTTACTCCCTAAACCTTCACAACCTACAAATGTAAATTCTAATGAGCAGGTAAATCAGCCATCAATGCCCGCACAACCAGTTCTAAATCCCAAGAACAATAGACCACAACAACAGGTGTACAATACTGATCCAAATACAACAACCCTGAATGTAGTGGAGATCAATGATATCCAACTCTGATCTAGAAACATTCCTGTAACTATTCCTATTGAGGAAGTCATTGAAGAAGAAGAAGTGAGTCCTAAAAAAAACATAAAACAATCCAATGAGAAGGCTAAAGCAAAAGAATCAGAAAAAATTCTGAAGGAAACCTCTGTTCCATTCTCAGAAAGATTAAAATTGATTCCTCCATGATCTAAGGAAAACCAACCCTCACATGATGACTCCCAACTAATCAAGGAACTTAGAAAAATACACATTGAAGTTCCTTTGTTACAGGAAATAAAAGATATTCTTGAGATAAACCAAACCATTAAGAGTTTGTGTCTAAAACTTCCAGGTAGAAAGAGAAAACTACCCAACACTATCCAAGTCAATGGAAAACTTGCTGATGTCCTATCGGGCAAGTTGATTCCACAAAAATATGGGGACCCTGGGAGCCCTGTCATTATAGTAGACATAAAAGGGGTATTGGTTTCAAATGTTTTAATAGGCTTAGGTGCTGCCATTAATGTAATGACATCAGACACTGTAGAAGCTTTGGCATTAACACACGTTCAACCAACATCAACTATGTTACTGTTATCCTATTTTCCTCTGCCCAGAGCTAAATAGTTAACCTGCTATTTTCCTTGAAAATCCTTTGAAGAGGTCCCTATAAAGCTAAAGTGCCATTTTCCCAAGAAGCCTTGCCTAAAGAACCTTACCATTGGAAATAACTTGAAAAAATAGGCAAGGTTGCTTTTTGCATCACCCTGAAATTCGACCAAACAAAGAAGTTATTCATGGTCAAAGTTTCGGTCAACATACATTTCAAATGTACATTTGGCAGGCTTGCAAATCTCTATCGGCCTTAGGAAATGTTGAGAAAAGAAAGTTGTATACATTTTCTGAATGTATATCGGGCCAAGGAAAAGCATGTACATTTAGGGAATCTTTCGCAGGTCCCCGGGAATATTCCTGGTCTGTATATCAGCGATATACAAAAAAGGATGCAAGTGACATACAAGGTATGATATGCATTCGTCGCATATTCTGTTAAGATTCCCTTTTGTGTTAGGGAGGTTTGTGTGTTTGGCTTTGTATCTTCAACATACAAGCAAATATACATTCGTTGAAAGTGCAAGGGAGATGAGCAAATCAAATATACATCGAAGATTCCCTAGAATATTTCGCGCCTGCATGTCAAAGGCTTGTATATTTCTTTTGTATGTTCGCACATACAAGAGGAAATATACAATGAGAAGATACATCACGGGCATATTCCGTTAAGATTCCCTGTTTGCATGATGTGGGTTTGTATATTGTCTTTGCATATTTAACATACAAGGTGCAAATGTACATTTGCTACAGTGCCGCAGGGAAAATATACAAAGGCATTTGTATATCGCCAACATACAAGAGGAGGGGCCCGCGCATATACAAGGAGGATTTTATGTTTTGACATACAAAGGATCACGTGAACAGTGGCTTATATATCGCACATATACAAAGTGAATATACATTGGTGATATGCAAGCCGGATTTCAAATGAATATCAATTCTGGCTCATTCAGGCTTCAGGTCCGATTTGTATGTATGGGTGTTTGTATATTTGCATGTATGCGGAAATATACAAGGGAAAAGTGATACAAGGTGGACCTGGCAGAGCAATGAAATGCAACTGAGGATCATTTTTGGGTCCGTAGCTTGTATGTTTGCATATGCAGAGAGGGAGATACAAATGGTGGGGTCCACAAGATACAAGGGGTTTTGTATGTCGGCAATACACAAGGAATGCATGCAAGCCAAAAGTGCAAAGGTAAATACAGTGTATGTATATTCAAAAGGTGCTACAGTGGTTTGTATATGCGGTTGCACATTTACATATACAACCAAATGTACAAAGGTTAACATACAGCCTGGACCCGTTTTACTTTTCCAAATGGTTTCATAGGGGTTTCAGGTCCGCACTTGTATATCAGTGTTGTATGTACCGATATACAACCAGGTATGCATTTCCATATGCAAGGCTGGATTTCAGGTAAGGTTCAAATGCAGCTCTTGCAGTTTCAAGTCCACAGTGCATTTTGTATGCGATTATATGCTTGTATGAACATGCCATATTCAAGGGAGATGCAGTTTTCGGCACCACTTCTCAGACCAACTCAGCGGAGAATCAGGGGGTGCCACGTGGCGACATCGGCCAAATATACAAAGCTCTTGCCCATACAAGGATGATTTAAGAGGCATTTTCAAATGCATATTCTGAAGCAACTGCAGAGGCCTTTTAGGTGCCAAAAAATAGGAACGCATGCAAAGCGTTTTATACATGCAAGAACAGACTCAGAGACATTTTCAGAGGCCGATATATACACAGATGTAGAAGCGATATATATAGGCATTTGACTAGAACTTTGACCGCCTGTATCTTCCCCATTTCAGCAAATTTCGACATGCTGTAAGATGCAAAAATGCTTGTTTTTGCCTCCTCTTCCATTTGAGCAGGTTTTTGGGTGGGATTTTCCAGTTTACATTTTTCGGATCTGGCTTTGCATGTTTGAGTCGATTGGAGATTTCAACGGCCGCCTTGAAGTTTTGGAGGGTTTTTCTCCACACGGTAGCTTGGGTTGGTGAAGTTCTGCAGATGCATTCATGGCGTATGGGCTCTTTGTCCTTCAGGACCATTTTCTTACGCGTTGAATGACGACTTTGGAGTTTTTCTTCTCCATGTCCTGTCCTTTTTTGCGTCCTGGCTACAGTTTTTCTACGATTTTGGCCTGGTAGCGACATGGCCCCTGTCCCTTTGCCATGCCTTGGCCCATACTTTCCCGCTTCTGGCATTTATGGCCTCGTTTCTGTGAATCAGAGACTCCACGCTTTTCTGGCAGGAGTCTGGCTTATATAAGACATGTAAAGCTCTTTTGCGAGGGGATGGTTGTTTTTGGGGCTGTTATGCTGCCGATTTTTTTTGTAGTCAGACCTCTTAGTGTAATTGCAAGGGTATGGGAATGTGACTCACTGTGCCTGAATCTGGCCTCTGCTGTCTTCCTTTTATCCACCAATGAATGTAATTAGCTATGTTGGTATATCCCTGCTATGAAATATCTCTGTATCGTAATAGTTTTTTGGACCTTCATGATTAATAGATGTTGATTTCTCACCTCTCTTATGTCTAGATTTCTGTGTTTTAATTGAAGATATAGTCTGTTCCTGAGTAAAACGGCTCCTTTACAGGTTTAACTTTCATACCGAAGCCTCAACCAGTCATAAGTATGTGTGAATCCTCCTCCAACAGCAAAAGAGTCATTGTTGTGTCCACGCCTTGACCACCGTCACTCACTAAATCTGGTGTATCACCTCTTTTCCCCTTCTATTTTCCTTCTAACTCTTTCCCCTGCAAGTCGTTTAGCACTAGGTTTAGTATCACTACTCTAAGTAATAGGCTTAGAGAAAGGAACTAGCCTTCTCTGGAGGTCTGATCTCAAATCGCAAGGTCCCACACTTCAAGATCATTCCCATGTTACTCCAGATTGCTAAGGTTTAACAACTGTAGCAAAGGGTGCAAATCTAGGTGTTAACAATTTCTGGCATGCCCGGTGGGACAAAGGATTAAGAATAACAAGTTGAAGTACTACATTTGGTCACTGGTTTTGATGTGCAGCTAGTGATATCCAGACGTGTAAGAGGTTGAAACTTTGCATATTTGGCGACTCCAACTTTGGTCTAGCAGAATCGGTGTATTTCTGCTTATGAGAAGAATTCCTACAAGAAGCAGCTTTTCACCTTTCGAGTATCTACAATTATCCCTACCCAGGAGAAGAGGAGTAGTAGCTGAGAAGCATAAGAGGACTCACGCCCAGTCTAGGAGAGCCAAGTTGACTCCCCTACAGTCGGAGCTCACTTTACCCCAAGGGCCTCAGTCACAATGATCCCTGCGGCCAGAAATTAGCCCTTTGTCACTTTCAATCAAGGCAGCCCATTGAATCTAGCTCAGCATGATGATATCCCGGTCGCTGCCCTAAGGAGTTTACCATTCTTTCATGGTGAAGATTAGACCACTCTAGCTAAGCATATCAAGGACATTGCAAACCTGTGTGCTGTCCATCATGTGACAGAAGAAAATGTAACAATTAGGCTGTCAGCAGCTTCCCTGAAAGGGAAAGCTCTGCAGTGGTTTAGAAGCCTACCGGTGAATTCCATAGATTCCTGGGATCACTTGGGAGAAGAATTGTGCAGTTTCTTCAAAGATAAATCAGATCATCTATCGCTGGTGGAGTAGCTGTCTACAATCAAAAGAGCCCCTCACGAAGTAATGTCAGACTTCAACCACCGTTTCCAAAAGACGTGGGATAGAATCCCATCGACGGTAAGGCCTACAACTGACCATGCATTCCTATACTTTTTGAGAGCATTAAATAGTGACATCTCTGTCATGATTCAATCCATGGGAGGTTTTTCCTTACCACAAGCTTATAACATAGCGATTAGGGCTGAAAATAGCCTCATTCAGGCTGGTAAAATTGCTCCTAGACCTCCTTTGCCAATTTTCCCTGCTATTCAGCCACAAATCCCAACATATGTACCTCCCATAGCTGTTATACCTGCTGCACCTACGTTACCAACAGCTAATGTACAGCCAAATAGATCAGAAAGTGCAGCTCAAAATCAGTCTTCTGAGTTACAAGAGATCAAGGGATTGTTACAATCTTTTGGTAATGAGCTAACTAATATGAAAAAATAGCAGTTCCAGAATAGACAGCCCTATCAGCCATATAACCAAGGATAAAATCAGTCTTATCAGGGACAGAACCAACCCTACCAAGCTAACAGGCCACCTTATCAGAACAATTATCAAGGGGTTAGGCAGAACATGAACCAGAGACCTTTTCATCCTTACAATCCTACATCCACCAGTGCCGTTAGTGACATTGTCCCTATTCAGAACAACCTAGCTGCTAAGTATGAATGGTGCTCTCCGAGCAATCAGCCGCTCAGTCAAATAGTCTGTCCCAATGAAACCATAAATTAAGCTCTGACGGTGCAAAGTGTCGCAGTTTCGCAACCAAGCACATCTAATGAGGGGACCGTGCAGTAGAAAGAGCAACCTCAGCATGATACTGCCTTCATGAATTGGCATGAAAATGAGTTTTGTGGCATGAATAGAGATGACACTCCAGTCGCCGTGAACACGAGAGCCAAAAGAAGAAGTTACGAGATAGATCAGGGGGCAAGCAAAGGAAGAGGACCTGATGATCTTCCTACATCCCAATTTCCCCATGTGTTACAAAGAAATACTCAAGCAACTACCAAAGAGCAGCCTCATTTATAGGCTGATATTGCTACCGCCAAGCCACATCAAAAGGTAAGAGTTGCTACCCCTTTTAATATTATTGAGAATATGAAGAAGGCAAATGTGACAATGTCTATGTGGGATTCCTTGGCAATCCCGCATCAAAGGGACATATTGCAATCAGCCTTATCTGATTTGAAAGTATCCAAAGATACAACTGTTGACCCAAATAGGGCTGTCCTTACCAATTCACCCCAGGACAACAGTAAACAACCAAGCAAGACTGTCAAGCCACTTCCATTCTATGTATCATTAATAATAGGAGATAAGCTTGTGCACAATTGCATGGTGGATAGTGGTGCAAGTAGTTCTGTTATGCCAAAATAGATCACAAACCAACTGGGATTGAGATACCAGCCCCTAATAAAGGATGTGCTCCAGCTAGATGGCACGGCTGTCAACACCATAGGTGTGATGAAGGAATTGAGCCTTACCTTGCATGCCAGTCCTAAGATTTCTATCACTCAGGAAGTGTTCATCATAGACCTACCTCCTCATTTTGCCATGTGTTTGTCAAGGGAGTTCACAGCAAAGATAGGAGGATATTTATCCTCGGACTAGTCCCACATGTTTTTAAGGACCAAATATGGTACCAAAGTAACCCTAAAATCTGAGTTGCTTTCAAATCATCACATCGAGCCCTACACTCCGAGTGTCGTTAATGCAAATTGCATTATCTCTGATGATCCTGAGCTTGTGGCTGCTCAGCAACTGCAAGATGAGTATACCAGAGGTACTGTTAAGGGAATGGGCCTTGGAAAATACTGTTGATAATCCAGAAGAACACATTCAAGAGATTGGTATGGGGGTTTACATACTACATGAACCCGAAGCAGCAATACCAAGTCTTGTAAAAGATGTAGAACAACAGACAGAGCAACAAGGAGAAGTATGGAAAATGTACTTTGATGGCTCAAGGAGCAGAAATGGATCCAGTGGTGGTGCAATGCTTGTATCTCCCCAGGGTGAGAGATATTATTCTGCTTTCCATTTTGCCTTTTCATGCACCAATAACACTGCCGAATATGAGGGATTAATCCAGGGATTGCAGTGGGCAAGAAAGAGGAAGATTGGCTATTTACAGGTGTTTGGGGACAGTGAACTAATTGTAAATTAGGTAAGAGGACTGCATCTTACCAAAAATGATACCTTGAAGTGCTATAAGCATAGGGTCTGGAACATGATTGAGGAGTTTGATGCTTTTAACTTGATATCCATTCCAAGGAATCAAAACTCCCATGCTGATAGATTGGCTGCAATTGGGGCACAATTTGATATTCCCAGTGATATCCAATGAGGAAAAATGTAGTCTCATGTAAAAATAGTTGATAGACCCTCTATCCCTGACAATAATGTTCATTGGCAGGTCTTTGAAAGTGATGAGAAGATTCTGAGATTCCTGTTAGAGGAAGATGAGTTTTCCATGATGAATCAGGATAAACTCAAACAATAGTATGGCAATGATCAGATTATTCAGCTGAAGACAAACAAGTTGCCCAAGGGATTGGTAACTTTGGAGTCTATTTTTGGCACTGATGATCAGATAAAGAAGACCAAAACTGGCATGCAAATAAAGGAGGAGCACTACGAGGAGCTAAAAATTTTTAAGGGTAGGCTTCTCAATATTGGAAAAATCTGTTCACCTGAGGATAGAAAGGCTTTTATTGCTCTGTGTCATGAATTTGAAAATGTGTTTGCCTAGGATTATTTAGACCTAAAAGGATTTGACCCTCACATAGCCCAACATACCATAGAATTAGAGCTAGGCACAAAACCTGTAAGGCAGAAGCAAAGGCCCTTAAACCCAAAGCTTGAGCCCCTAATGATTAAAGAATTGACCAAGTTGATCGAGGGAAAGATCATTTTCCCGATCAAACATACTTCTTGGGTCTCCAACCTTGTCCCTGTTAGAAAAAAGTAAGGGGAGATCAGACTGTGTGTTGATTTTAGAGATCTAAATAGGGCCTCCCTAAAAGACCACTACCCATTGCCCTTAATGGAGCAGATCTTGCAGGTAGTAGCTGGCTCAGAGAGATTCTCCTTGCTTGATGATTTTTCTGGTTATAACCAAGTGTTAGTCAAGGAGGAGGATCGGTATAAAACCACTTTTACTACCAAATGGGGCACCATGGCCTACAAAAGAATGCCTTTTGGTCTATTTAATGCTAGCTCAACTTTTCAGAGGGCTATGGATATGGCCTTTAAGGGTTTGATGTATAAATTGGTGTTGGTATACCTAGATGACATCACAGTTTTTTCCAAGAATGCATCTGAGCATTTATTCCATTTGAGGCAAGTATTTGAGAGATGCAGAGGGTTTGGGATATCTCTCAATCCCAAAAAATGCATTTTTGCTATACATGAGGGCAAGCTGTTAGGGCACGTCGTGTCAAAGGAAGGCATCACCATTGATGCTGAAAGGGTGAGAGCCATTCTGGAATTGCCTTTACCCAGCCACAAGAAGGGACTTCAAAGTTTCATTGGCAGAATTAATTTTTCTGCGAAGATTTATACCAGACGTTGCAAATCTTCTGAAGCCCTTGACGTCCATGTTAAAAAAGAATGCAGTTTTTAGTTGGACGAAGGAGGCCAAGCTAAGCTTCGAGTCCATAAAAGAAGCGCTGTCAGCTGTGCCAACCCTGATAAATCTAGACTTCTCCAAGGATTTTATTTTGTACGCTTATGGCAGTCTGGATACCGTTTCTGCAATTCTAGTGCAGCAACAGAGCGAAGGATTTGAACAACCAATTGCTTTTTTCAGCTAGGGCTTAGAAGAATATGAGCAGAGATACAACTTCATTGAGAAGCACGTCCTTGCAATGGTGAGAAGCCTCAAGAAATTCAAGCATCTTATTTCTAATAATAAGATATGTTTAATGGTCGCTCACCTTGGTGTAAAGGAGTTCCTGCTGAGTAAGGACGTCAATGAGAAAAGTGCTGGTTGGATTA
The DNA here is from genome assembly GCA_027924645.1 of Cunninghamia lanceolata. NCBI lineage: Eukaryota > Viridiplantae > Streptophyta > Pinopsida > Cupressales > Cupressaceae > Cunninghamia > Cunninghamia lanceolata. Next base: position 5,455,268 of record BSBN01000123.1, read on the forward strand.
CCAGGGTCATGGAATATGACATCGATATCAAAATAACTAAGCTCATCCGAGGAAGAGGGCTTAGTGAATAGCTTGCTGCTAGTATTGAAGATGAAGCAAGCAAGGAAGAGGCAACATTTATGGCCGTAGAAGGTGAACATCAGACGGACACAGCAGTAGCGGGCATCAGTTGGGTTCATAATATGATCCATTTTTTGCAAACTGGTGAATGTCCAGTAGGGTTAGACAGAGCCAAGAGAAGATACTTTAGATTGCAGTCTATCCCATATGTCCTAATCAATGACATCCTTTTCTAGAAATATTTTAATGGCGTATTATTAAGATGCATTGATGAAGCTCAGACCGACAAAGTGTTGCGGGAGTTCCATGACAGAGTAGCAGGGGGTCATTTTGCCCCAAGGACTACCGCTTGGAAGATAATGAGAGCTGGGTATTATTGGCCCAACTTATTCAAAGATGCCCACGCATGGGCTAGGAAATGTGTGAAGTGTGCCCTTTTTGCAGGCAAGTCAACGCTGCCAGCTCTGCCCCTGCAACCAATTCAAGTGGAGCAACCCTTCATGAGGCGGGGTATTGATTTCATAGGCCCCATCACTCCACCATCCAGTGCAGGCCATAGGTGGGTGCTTACTGCAACTAATTACTTCACAAGGTGGAATGAGGCAGTGGCCCTAAAGGAATCCAATGAAAATGATGTTCTGAACTTTTATAGTGACCTAGGAGCTAGATTTGGAGTACCTGAATCTATCATCTCGGACAATGCCTTGGCTTTTGTTGGATTAAAAATAACTGACTGGGCTATGAAAAATGGGGTCTATTTGGGCACTTCATCAAATTATTACCCTTAGGGTAATGGCCTGGCTGAGTCCACAAATAAAAACCTCATAAGGATCATCAAGAGAACCATGGAAGATAACCAGAGGACCTGACATACTAATTTAAAATCTGCCTTATGGGCAGATAGAATCACTCCCAAGAGGTCCATTAGGAACTCTCCATACATGCTTGTTTATGGAAAAGAGGCAAGGTTGCCTATATCTACAGAATTGCCAGCTCTGGACATCACAAGCCAGCTAGAGATGTTTGAGGAGAGGGATCCCATGGCAGTTAGATATGCTCAGCTCATGGAGCTTGAAGAAACCAGAGATAGGGCTAAGAAGACTATGGAATATCATCAGCTTCAGACCAAGGGAGTTTTTGATCAGAAAGCCATCCCTAGAAACTTTGAGGGGGATTTGGTGCTCAAGTGGGATGAATTAAAGAGTAGGCCATGGAGACACTCCAAATTTGATTACATGTGGAGCGGCCCATTTCTCATCACTAAATGCAAGGAGCACAATGCATTTCAGTTATCAAATATGGATGGACAAAATTTGCCTATCCCAGTTAATGGAATACACCTAAAAAGGTGTTTTGAGGTATGAGTGCTCTGTAAATTGGTAGGTTAGGTCCCTATGCTTTCAATAAGTGCTATTGCACAATAGTTTAGATGCCTCTTTATTTTCCCTAAGTACTGTCTAGCACAGTTTGCGGGCTGCTGTCACGTTTTGTTTGGCCCACTTGTTCCCCTGTGTCCTTCATTATCAACATGCTAGGTTTTGGGGTCAAGATGTTTGTCAAGGCACTTCTAGTTTCTTTTGACTCCATGCCCAATGACTATAAGGCCACTGATCATTTATTTAGAAAGCAAACACCCCATAAAGGTCACCAAAAATGTTATCCTATTTTCCTCTGCCCAGAGCTAAATAGTTAACCTGCTATTTTCCTTGAAAATCCTTTGAAGAGGTCCCTATAAAGCCAAAGTGCCATTTTCCCAAGAAGCCTTGCCTAAAGAACCTTACCATTGGAAAGAACTTGAAAAAATAGGCAGGGTTGCTTTTTGCATCACCCTGAAATTCGACCAAACAAAGAAGTTATTCATGGTCAAAGTTTCGGTCAACATACATTTCAAATGTACATTTGGCGGGCTTGCAAATCTCTATCGGCCTTAGGAAATGTTGAGAAAAGTAAGTTGTATACATTTTTTGAATGTATATCGGGCCAAGGAAAAGCATGTACATTTAGGGATCTTTCGTAGGTCCCCGGGAATATTCCTGGTCTGTATATCGGCGATATACAAAAAAGGATGCAAGTGACATACAAGGTATGATATGCATTCGTCGCATATTCCATTAAGATTCCCTTTTGTGTTAGGGAGGTTTGTATGTTTGGCTTTGTATCTTCAACATACAAGCAAATATACATTCGCTGAAAGTGCAAGGGAGATGAGCAAATCAAATATACATCGAAGATTCCCCAGAATATTCCGCGTTTGCATGTCAAAGGCTTGTATATTTTTTTTGTATGTTGGCACATACAAGAGGAAATATACAATGAGAAGATACATCGTGGGCATATTCCGTTAAGATTCCCTATTTGAATGATGTGGGTTTGTATATTGTCTTTGTCACGCCCGCATCTCCCGCGCGGACGCGACGCACAAATACCCATTTCATGACCACATTCGCCATGTGGTCGCGACACGGGCCGCGAATTTTTTTTCTTTCTAACCCTAAAACCCCCCTCGCACACGTCTGCATGCTCGGTGGCAATACGCATAGGTATAGACATGACAACGTAACTGCGATGATGAAGGTTGTCTAGGGGTATGCGAAATGAAATGTGTCGCTTTCAGGGTTAGACTGTCTTAAATCAGAACCCTAGTTTCCTAGGTGAGAAGGTGATTTTCGGCAGGTTCAAGAACAACCCTAACTTAGAATTAAAAAGAAATCGAAATAATAATAAGAAATAATGGCATGATGGATGCATGATAAAGTGGAGTGATTAAATGGAAGTCATAAAAATGTTATAAAAATAAACCCTAAAATCTAGCAAAATTTCGGCAGCATAACGTGTTATCGATAAACGCAAAAATAAATATTACCAAAAACGCCAATAAGAAAATTAAATCAAATACACAATTAAATATTAAATACTCTTAGAAACAAAATCAGTGTAATAAATAAAATAGTGGATTTAATAAGAGCGGCAAGACGTCAATCAAATTCAACTGAGAAACCAAGTTCGTTATTAAATATAATTTGGTATTATATTTAATATCTCACTCGATAAACTACTGGGTGAGGGAGGAGGGTTTAAATAACCCTCCCCGTTAAACAATAATAATAAAAATGATTTTTAATTATCAACGTAAAAATTAATGTTAAAAAAAACTCGATAATATTAAAACGGTAAAAATCCCCAATGAAATAAATAATTTCCAAATTAAAATATATTCCCAAGGCAATCAACTTAATGCAACCCCATTGAAAATTAAACACAAGTGTGTATGAGGAAAAATTGATTAAATCAAAACTAATAAAACTAAAAACCAATCACATAAAGCGAACCAATCTAAATAAAAGCCATTAATAATAATCAAAGAAATATGAAAGCTTTTACCGAGATTTGTATTGTTCCCTTTGGATTGAATGTGGATTGCTCAATATTGCTGCGAAACCATAGTTGCAACAAGCAAGTGTAGTGCTCAAAAGATCAATGTCAAAAGATTGTGAATTTGCTTAATCGATGTGATGTATGCTCAAAGCGCTGTTAAGTATGCATGAGAATAAGTGATCGAAGAGAGATTGTGAAGGAGATGAGAGGGGTTTATATAGGTTTCAAGGAAGATCGATCAACGGTTCAAATAATTCAGAAGAATCAACGGAGGAGAACAGTTGAGGAACGTGCAACGAATAAGAAGAAGACAAGTGTCTTGCTTTCTTTTCTAAAGATAAGACATGCTTTTCATAAATTAGAAAGCTTTTTTCTAATTTAAGAGAAATTGATAAAAACAAGATTGAGTGAATAGATAACTCAACTTTAGATTTGCTTTTGCATGATTCGAGAGAAATTAAATAATAAATTATTTAATTGTATGTGCATAGAGAAGAAGACTTATTTTTAGAAGATTTCAAAGATATTTGTAGATAAGAAAGCAAATTAAATAAATAAATTTATTTAATTGTTGTGCATGATTTGGAAGAATAAATAAAATATTTGGTTTATTTTATTTTTGGAGATTGAGAGAATTTAAATAAATTTGATTTGATTTATTTAAATTTGGAAGAATGAATTTGATTTAATTAAATAATTGGGAATTATTTAATTGTTTGGATAAAAGAGAATTTGTGATGAATTAATTAAATAATGGGATTTATTTAATTAATGGAGACTTGAATTTGGAAAGAAGATAATGATTTAATTAAATAATTAAAATTATTTAATGGAGACTTGAAATTTGAAAAAGGATAATAATTTAATTAAATAATATAAATTATTTAATGGAGACTTGAAATTTGAAAGAGGATAATGATTTAATTAAATAATATAAATTATTTAATTAATGGAAGAATAAGGTTGATTTTGCTGAAATTAATTAAATAAAGGAGATTTATTTAATTAATGTTGAATTTTGAAGTTTTGGAAGAATTTGATGAAATTAATTAAATAATTAGATTATTTAATTAATGTTGAAATGCAGGTGATGCTATAGATTAGACGAAATGCAAGTGGTGCGATGACTTGGTCATTTTAGGGTGTCTACATTTTGCCCCTCTTTGATGCAATGCAGTTTATAGCTTTGCTTCAAAGAAATTGATAGTTGAAGACATGATACAATTTTTGATGCCCCAGTGTAGCTAGTTGCCCCAGTGTAGTTGGCGTAGGGTGCCCCCTCGAGAGGAAAGATAGGGAAGCGACAGAAGAACTGTGTTGACGCTCGACTAGAAGATTTGTTGGAGATAGGCGAGGTTGAATAGAAGAAAGTGGAGATAGAAAAGAACATAAGAGAAAGACTGTTGATTGAGCTTTGCTGGAAAACTATATAAGGCCATGGAAAAATGGATGGTGTAAATGGATGAGCTTGTTGCAACGGTTTCACATTTGTTTATAAAGAGCAATCCTTATTTTTGATATAGCACGTGGATAGTTCACCACCAAGGTATAAAAGACCAAGGTGCTGTAATATCTGAGTGCGTGGACGTTGACTCTGCAAGCAAGCGGTTTAAACTTAGATCCCTTAGACATAATATGACCTTGTTGGTACATGTGAATGAGCCATAGTCTTGAACATAAAATAAACTTCAATACATGTAAATGCAAGAAGAATATTAATATGTAAGATGCTAGGTCGTAACACACACAAGATAAATATGATGTTAAGAAAGATGCTAAAGATCATTCCTCAAACACGGCACACAAAAGCAATGACTATGCCCCCAGTCCGTACTACATCGCAACATACCAAGATTATAGAGAAATCAAGGTAGCCTTGAATAGGTAATGGAAAAAAGGAATAAAAAAGATAAACCAAAAATCAAATTGACTGACTTACAAAGTAAACATACAGCCAACATATTCTCTTGCCAAAGAGGTTGCTCAGGATAGATTGGATAGGAAAGATAACAGCCTTATCATAGGAAGTCTGTGTCCGTTAAAGGGTGCTATCTACCTAAAAAGACAATGTCTCGCTGTAGGAAATGCCACATGTCGCAGGAGACGCGTGTGTTGGTCTCGACAATGGAACACTGCGCAGAAGACAAGCTTGTTGATCTAGGGCTTTGGTTAAGCGGTACTTAGCTGATGCTGGCAATCGGTATGCAGGACAGTAGAAGACTCTGGAAGAAAGCTGCTTTGCTTCAAGTTTGTTAAGGACTTTTGCTTTAAAAGGATGCGCTAGCTTGCTGCTTGAGTTAGTCAAGTCGAGGTGAATGGATTTTGAAAAATGGAAGATAAGAAAGGCGATAGTGCTTAATGGATTGAAATGGGTGGAGAATGATGGATCGTGTGTGCTTGAGTACTGGATACATCCTTCATATTCCAGACTGCCTACATACCTTGTATCCACGGGATCAAGGCACATTACGAGGAAAGATGAAAGATGATAATATGTAGTTTTGGATAGAGTGATGAATGGGTCAAGGTGAAAGGGGGAGATCTTATGTACCTGAGTACTAGAAACTTCCTTCGTATTCTAGACTGCCTACATACCCATATCCATGGGATCAAGGTACCTTAAGATTGAGAAGAGATAATATGTAGTTTTGGTTGATGTGATGATGTGGGAAAAAGTGTTTGAGAAGATAACAGCTTTATCGTAGGCGCGATGTGTCCGTTACAGGGTGTTACCTGTGATCAATTAGAAAGAGATTGAAGTGTGCGTTGCGAACCACGAACAAGGAACTAATCCTAGACCTAAGTTAAGGAAAGAGTTGCCCCCATTCCGGTAGAGGAATTTGTATGGATGACTGACGAAGAAGACCTAGAAAGTTGTGACCTAGGACTAGGCAGTGCAAACTGTTGACACAGACCAAGATGTGGGATGATGACGAGGGACATTGACAAATTTCCAAGCTATACTAGATAGGGAGATGGAAATGCAAACAAAGTCAATGGTTTTATTACGGATAGATGGAAAGGCGTGCTTTGTGCACTGGACATGGAGTGGACAGGACTCGATAGACGATGGATGCTGACTCTACACATAGCGCCTGTTTGCCAGGTTTTCACTATGGTACTTATCCAAGGCACCTGTTTGCCAAGTTTTCACCAGAGGACAGATTTTTTTTGGATTTTTTTTTTTGGAATACTCTGAGGATCAGGCGTAGAACTTCTTGAGGTGGACACTGTTAAGTGGCTCATCCAGAGGAATGCCGTCAGGTGTAGCTAAAGTATAAGCTCCTGATCCATATGCTGCTGTCACAATAAAGGGACCTAACCAATTAGGCTCAAACTTGCCCTTCTTTTCTCGATCTGCTTGATTTCTCTGATTCTCTTTGAGTACAAGATCACCAACTTGAAACCGTCTTTCTTTGATCTTTTTGTTGTAATTACGCCGGAGGCGGTTTTGATAGACATGGAGATGATTAAGTGTGGCAAGGCGCCGCTCATCTAGTAGTTTGAGCTCAGCTAATTTGGAAGTGCGATACTCGTCTTCGTCGATCAGGTCCTACATGGATACTTTGAGGGATGGGATCTCGACCTCTATAGGTAGGATGGCTTCAGAGCCATAGACCAAGGCATAGGGTGTGGCACCAGTTGGTGTTCTGATACTAGTGCGGTAGGCCCATAGGGCAGGATTGAGTTGCAAGTGCCAATCACGACCAGCTTCATTGACTATTTTCTTGAGGATTTTGAGAATGGTTTTATTAGAAGCCTTAGCTTGGCCGTTACTCTGCGGATAGTATGGAGTTGAAAAGCGATGTTGGATATTGTATTGTGTGCACAAGGCACGGACATCTTGATTCTTGAATGGTCTCCCATTATCAGTGACAATGGCTTGGGGAATACCATACCGGCATATGAGGTAGTTTAAGATAAACTTGGCTATTTGCTTACCGGTGATATAGGTCATAGGAATGGCTTCCACCCACTTCGTGAAATACTCAGTGGCGGTAATGATGAATTTGTGGCCATTGGATGAGGAATGGTGGATTTGTCCTACAAGGTCGAGACCCCATTGAGAAAAAGGCCATGGAGTTGTCACAAGTTGTAATTCATGAGCTGGTGCGTGAATCAAATCTCCATGCTGCTGGCATTGTAGACACTTCTTAGCAAACTGTGCAGCATCTTGCTCTATTGTAGGCCAGTAATAACCTGTTCTGAGTATCTTCTTAGCAAGATTAGGACCGGTAGAATGTGCGCCACAGACACCTTCGTGTATGTCTCGTAAGGTAGCCTCGGCTTCTTCCGCGTTAAGACATCGTAAGAGGATACCATCGAGACTCCGGTGATATAGTGTATCACCCAGAATGATGTAACGGGAGGATCGACGGATAAAGGTTTTGCATTTGGTGGATGATAGGTTAGGGGGAAAGGTTTTGTTCTTGAGGTATTCATAGATATCTTCGTACCATGGGGAATTGGGACCAATAAGTTCGCAGATGATTTTAGTAACAGGAACATCGATGATTGGTATCAACAATTGCTCGATCAAGAATTCACACTTCTGTGTATTTGCAGGCATGTCAATCAGTGACCTTACAGAAGCCATAGAATCCACAGCTTTATTATGCTCTCTTGAAATTTGCTCAAATGTGATGCTAGAAAAGTGTGGTTTATAGGCATCCACTAGTTGCTTGTAGGGGACCAACTTTTTATCCTTTATTTGATACTCATTTGTAACTTGGTGAATGACTACCTGTGAGTCTCCATATACTTGTAATTCTGTGATGTCCCATTGAACTGCTGTATTGAGACCTATGAGGAGTGCTTCATACTCGGCTATGTTGTTGGTGCAAGGAAATGCAAGCCGATATGACTTAGGAATATAGTCATTTTGAGGTGTGATGAATAAGATGCCGGCCCCTGATCCATGTTGTGTGTAGGAACCATCAAAGTACAACTTCCACATTATTGAGTTAGAAAGAGTGAATAGATTCTCATCCAGAAAGTCTACTACCATAGGGTGTGTATCGGTCATGGGTGCTTCTGCTAGTTGATTTGCAAGGGCTTGTCCTTTGATTGCTTTATGATCTGTATACTCAATGTCAAACTCACTAAGGATCATGACCCATTTAGCTAGTCTGCCTATAAGAGCTGCTTTTGCTAGTAGATACTTCAAGGGATCAATTTTGGCTATAAGATTTGTGTGTTGGTTCAACATGTAATGCCGCAGCTTTTGGGAAGCAAACACTACTACTAAACAAGCCCTTTCCATTGGTGAATAATTGAGTTCATATCCCACCAAGGTTCTATTGATATAATAGATTGCTTGCTCTTTTCCTATTTCATCATTTTGTGCTAGCAAGGCCCCTAGGGCCGAAGTTGTAGTTGAGATGTATAATATCAAAGGTTTATCAGCAACTGGTGGTATTAATACAAGAGGTGTAGCTAGATACTCTTTGAGCTGATCAAATGTTGCTTGACACTTATCATCCCATCGGAATGAGACATCCTTTCGGAGTAAGTGTTGAAATGGTTGACATTTATCTGCTAGCTGTGAGATGAAATGCCTGATGGATTACAATCTTCCTTGAAGGCTCCTTAATGCTTTGAGGTTCTTTGGTGGAGGCATCTCCACTATAGCTTTTACTTTTGCAAGATATACTTTGATGCCTCTACGAGATACAATGTATCCCAACAGCTTCCCTGATGTCACATCGAAGACACATTTCTTAGGATTGAGGCGTACTTGGTATTTCTCGAGCTTGTCAAAGATCTATCCTAGAACTTGTATGTGATTTGCCCTAGAAGATTTAGCTAATATGTCATCAACATAGTCCTCCATGATATGATGAAAGAGGTCGTGGAATATCACTGTCATTGCTCTCTGATAGGCTGCTCCTACATTCTTTAGACCAAACGACATGACACACCAACAATAGTTGCCCTAAGGACAAGTAAAAGTTATTTTATGTTGATCTTCTTCTGCTATCCTTATCTGATTGTAGCCAGAGAATCCATCCATGAGAGAAAGCATTCCATGACCTGCTGTCAAGTCTACTATAATATCAATGTTTGGTAGTGGAAAGTCATCTTTGGGACATGCTTTGTTGAGATCTCTAAAGTCATTACACATGCGGATGCGCCCATTGGGTTTAGACACAGGTACAATGTTTGAGACCCAATCTGAATAATCAATAGGTCGTATGAACTTTGCATCTAACAACTTCTGTATTTCCACTTTCACTAAGAGAGCTATTTGTGGGTGCATCTTCCTCAGCTTTTGCTTGACTGGTTTAACTTTTGGATCAATAGTGAGATAGTGAACAACTAGCTTAGGGTCTAACCCTGGCATATCAGCATAGGTCCACGCAAAGTTGATGGTTCTTTGTAAGAAGAATGTGTTAAGATTCCTATGCTCTGTTTCTGATAATGATGCTGCTAGGAATGTGGTCTTTGGATTTTGCTCTGTGCTAAGGTTTATCTCTGTAGAATCTTCCACTAGGAGAGCTGACTTCTCTTGATACTTAGATGGTAGGGGAAGGTCAAATCCTCCATCCTCAGGTGCCACAATTGGGTTTTCACCTTTGGATACGTCCTTTGTTTTTACTATTTTGTGATCAGGAGGTGCCACAGTGTGGTTTTCACCTAGAGATCTTTCTTTATTTTTACTTTTGCGACTGGAGGATTTGGCATTCTCACCAAAATAAGCTATTGACTCTAGTTCCATTACAAAACCTCCTTTATGATCGCCAAGAGGGATACCTTCCCGAAGTCCCATGAACTCAGCTAAAGCTTTGTCATTCTGAAATACATCTATAACGGGGGACCCTTGTTGGTCCCAATCGATAAGTTCAGGGTAGACAAGTGTTACATTCTAGGTGTTTGTGGTGGAGGTTAAGGATACGGAGGATAGCGTAAAAATGGAGGATTCTGCAAATAGGTTGGTCATATGGAGGGAAGAGTCATCGATGATATCCTCAGTAGACGTCGAATCGGCGGGAAAAGTGTTAGCTACCTCATCGAGGATATACTCGATGTCCAAGGTGCGTGGTACCTTCTTACCAAATCCTAATCCCTTCGTGTCTAGTTTCTTTGTCACAACAATGGGCTCCATAGTTCCTTGATTCTGTTTCCCAAGGTCAAACAGTATAGCGCCTTTGGTCGAGTTACTTGTGCATTATAGTTTTGTCTTTTTTCTTTCAAAAACACCAAGCATAATCTTAGCATTACCTTTTGTCCTAGTGTATTCCATGGTAACCACTAGGCTCCAGCAAACTATGAAGTCCAAGCAAGTTGTCCCTAGGAAGCACAAATCACCTCCTTACACACCGCAATCAGGCCGTCTCAACATTTTTCCCAAGGTCATTCCTAGGACACCCGCGGAAAGATCTACCAACTCTCCCAGCATGCCACACCTTGACCACCTTAGCACTCCTCATGAGGGTAGGGTCCCTTTGGTAAGTACACCCCAATACACCACTGGTATGCCTCAGGATTTTGTTCCAGAAGGTTATACTATTGATCAAGTACCATCACAGGAAGAAGGGGTCCCTTTGGTAAGCATTCCTCACTATACTACCGGCATACCTCAGGATTTTGTGCCACAAGGCTATACTGCAGATCTAGCCCCATTTCAAGAAGAGTGACACTTTGAAATAGGTCAATCCTCTCAAGAAGATGAGCAAGATCTTGATGAATTTATACAAGATCCTCGAGCCTTGGCTACCTTTGACAAAATCCTTAGTGAGAACCAAGATCATTTCTTTCACTTACTAGCAGAGCAAGGAGCCAAATTACCCACAGGTTTTGATCTATCCACGCTTAGTGAGCCTAACAACAACCAAGACACCATACAAGCGGTGCAAACCATGTCAACAGTGACCACGCCTTTGCCGGAACCAAGCTCGCAGTATAAGAATCCCCTCTTTCAAAACCCAATAGAAAAGATGACCACTTCACTGCTTCTGACTCCTATGGAGATCCATAAAAATCAACAAGAAACTATCCAACGACGAGTGGAGTTAGCTAAGCAAGCCACCTTAGCTCAATCGAATATGCAACCACCTCCTAAAGTGTCCACACCAATCGCAAGTGGAATCTTGGTTACCCCATCACGAATAGGTTTCCCACCAAATTACAATCCAGGGAACAACTATGTAGCCATGCAACAAGGGTCTCAACACATACCACCTCCCATATCATCAAACCTCCATGTCTCTCAACCAATTAGAGTCATGTAGCCCCCCCCACAAAATTCTTTTACTCTCATCCTCAGTCAACCTCAACCATCGCAAAACACTTCTACCTATGTCCCTCCTTCGTTACATTCATCCTCGCTAAATTTCTTTCACACATTGCCTAGCCACCCTCAACATTCCCAACATCAAGTTTCCCAAAGCTATGTGCCACCATTGCAACCTAATCAAACACACTTTAGCTTTCCTCCATCCAATTCTTTTCTCCAACTATCACAAAGCCAACATTCTTACCTAGCGCCACCCCCACCTCCTCCTCATCAAAGCATCCAATTCCAACCCAATCTCAACCCAACGTACAACGCATACAACCCCAACCAATCTTACGACCCTTATAACACCAATGTTCATGGCTTACACTACAATCTTCCATATGGGCATCAACAACCACTTCTTGGACAGCAGGAGATGCTTCCAACTCCTCCCACAACGATGGAGCTAAAAATTGCGGAAGTGCAACAACAACTATCTGATCTTACGTTTGGCCACACCAAGAAGACCTTCTCTTTAGAGGAAGTGTGTCCTTATCCTTTTGATTGGTCATTACCAATGATCCCTTTTCCTCAAAATTTCACTATTCCCAAGTTCGATAAATACAAAGGAAAAGGTGACCCAAAAGACCATCTCAGGGAATTCTATCTTGCTTGCTTCGAGGTCTCACATAACAACACGTATCTTATGCGTCTCTTTCCTCACAGTCTTGGAGGTCAAGCTATAGAATGGTTCTCACACTTACCTACGGGTATCAAGTCTTTCAATGAGCTAGCAGAGAAATTTGCCACCCATTTTTCTTACAACGCAGAGCATGAGATTTCCATGACCGATCTATGCAACAATAAACAGAAAAATGGTGAAACTTTGATTTCTTTCCTCCAACGATGGAGACAAATGGCTAGCAAATTCCTTTTCAAGATTCCTGAGAAACAACTTGTTAGCATATTTGTGCAAAACCTCAACCAAGAGTTAGGTTTCCATTTGCAAATTCTTAGTGCTACAACCTTTGATGAAATCACATACAAGGGTATCAACATTGAAAAGGCCCTCATTGCTAAGGGTGTGGTCAAAATCTTTAAAGAAACGAAAGACAACGCTCCTCATCAACAATCGAACGATAAACCCAAGTTTTGGAACAAGAACAAACATGTGGTCAACAATGGGGTGGTTGATTCTAAACATGTCCAAATGTTGCAAACACCGCTGCAGCTCTCCAAACCAAGTCAAGCTCCACCTCAACAACAGCAACAACAGTGGCAACCATATCAAAATCAACAACAACGCCAACAGGAGCGACCTCAACAAGATTACCCACCACGACGCCAATTCACTCCCTTGGGAGTGCCTATAGAGTCAGTCCTACAACAGATCTTACAGAAAGGACTTATCACCTTACCAGATGCACCCCCATATGGTGAACCTATTTACAAAACTGCGTGGTATAGAGAAAATGAATACTATGAATTCCATCAGAGCAAAGGGCATCGAACCGCATCATGCATGAAGCTCAAGCACCTAATCCAAAATCTCATCGAAGGCAATCAAATCACTTTTAAGAATGAATCACTAGCTCAACACACGAACAAAGATCTCGACATGTACAAGGAACCATTCCCTCATCATGGTCCACCTCCTCCTCAGGATAGAGGTAAAGGTATCAATCATGCTTCCACTTCCTTTGATTCCATTGTAGGTCGTTTTGAAGAGAGTCGAGTGTCTACCCTCACAATCAAAGGCAAATCTACGGATTGCGCTGTTACAACTCTCCGTGGTCGTGTCACCATTCGTGGTCCTACACCCAGTCTTCCAGCTCAATCTGATTATAATCTTGTCGAACATTTAGGGAAAAAGCCAGCACAAATCTCTATTTTGGACCTTCTACGGTCCTCACCTGCACATAGAGTAGCGCTAGAAAAAGCCCTCCAAGAGTCTTCGGTTCCCAACAACATAGCAGTCGCAGATTTCCAAGCTATAGTAGGTAACATTTCTTCACCCTACAATGTGGTCTTCTCGGAGAAAGATCTCCCATCCCATGATCCTTGTCATAATGATGCCCTTCATATTGAAGTGCTCATCCATAAGCACAAAATCAAACGTATACTCATATATGGTGGTGCTGGTCTCAACATATGTTCTTTAAAGTTACTTAAGCAATTGGGATACTCTGAGGATCATGTTAACAATGATCAAAGTATTACAATCAAGGGATATGATGATGCAGAACGCCGTTCATAAGGTGTTATCCACTTGCCTATACAACTGGGCCCTGTCATGCTTAAAACCAGGTGTCAAGTCCTTGATATTGAACTACCTTACAACATTATCCTAGGCCGCCCATGGATCCATGCAATGAAAGATGTTCCCTCCACGTATCATCAATCTCTAAAGTTCCCATACAATGGTACGAAGATCACTATCCCAGGAGACCCCAATCCTTTTGAATTCTGTCGTGTCTTGCAAGGCAGTTATAAGAATTGCAACCATGTGCCTAACAATGAAAAAGCCCTTGAATCCCCACTATATGTTGATCTTGAAACTCTGATGCCAGCCTCTACAAGTAACCCAAATCCTCTACCTGTGATCAAGGCCCACATCCGTGATATAGGCTTTGGATCTTATGATATCTCAAAATCTTGTTGTGTAGGGTAGATGCCTTTGTCTCCCAAATCTTACGGCCAACCACCCATTGCCAAAGTAACCAAAAAACTAGCTATTCCTCCCCCAGCATTTCTAACCCAATTCCAACAGGGACGGTTATTGGAAGAGGAAACTATTGAGGACATTTCTTCTTGGCTCTATAAAGAGAAAGAACCAGTCACAATACCAGTCAAGCAATATGGCAATGGCTTAAGGATAGTAAAAAACATGGGCTATAAAGGCAAAGGTGGCCTTGGGAAAAAGAATCAAGGAACTATGGAGCCCATTGTTGTGACAAAGAAACTAGACAAGAAGGGATTAGGATTTGGTAAGAAGGTACCGCACACCTTAGACATCGAGTATATCCTCGACGAGGTAGCTAACACTTTTCCCGCCGATTCGACGTCTACTGAGGATATCATCGATGACTCTTCCCTCCATATGACCAACCTATTTGCAGAATCCTCCATTTTTACGCTATCCTCCGTATCCTTAACCTCCACCACAAACACCCAGAATGTAACACTTGTCTACCCTGAACTTATCGATTGGGACCAACAAGGGTCCCCCATTATAGATGTATTTCAGAATGACGAAGCTTTAGCTGAGTTCATGGGACTTCGGGAAGGTATCCCTCTTGGCGATCGTAAAGCAGGTTTTGTAATGGAACTAGAGTCAACAACTTATTTTGGTGAGAATGCCAAATCCTCCAGTCGCAAAAGTAAAAATAAAGAAAGATCTCTAGGTAAGAAAAAAGACAAAACTCTGATGCACAAGTAACTAGACCAAAGGCACTATACTGTTTGACCAAGGGCGCAGGACTGTGCAACCAAAAGCGTGCTACTGTTATACCAAAGGCGATGGACTGAGCTACCAAAGGCGAGGTACTGCTATACCAAAGGCAAGCTACGGAGACCAAAAGTGAGCTACTGTACCACCAAGGGTGAGTTGCTGTAATACCAAAGGTGTTGAAGTAGTGTCTGATAAAATTTTTTTCTGTTTCTGATTGGATTTGGTTGTTTTGGCAAGAGAAAACACAGTAAACACAGATGGCAACCAAAAATAGGACTGACACAATAGATAGTGTATGTTCGAGGTTCACAAAAAGCCCAATGTTTCCACAGGTATGAGACAGTTTGGAAAAAATAATCAAGCACTTTTTATCCCTAGAGACAAGGTTTCATTGCAGTAGATCAGGTCACAGCTTAATACTCCATCGATAAAAATATCATTCCATAAAGGTGTTGGATATTTAATATCTTTGCGAGAGACGATAGGTAGGGATATCTCACCCTCCCCTTGGAAAGCTCAAGTAGGTCACAAGAGCTTTATGGCCAAGGGAATACTATCT
Organism: Cunninghamia lanceolata; assembly: GCA_027924645.1. Taxonomy (NCBI): domain Eukaryota; kingdom Viridiplantae; phylum Streptophyta; class Pinopsida; order Cupressales; family Cupressaceae; genus Cunninghamia; species Cunninghamia lanceolata. Next base: position 5,470,931 of record BSBN01000123.1, read on the forward strand.
CTTCTCAAGGGAGCCAATGGTGAGTGTCTTAAGGGCTTAAATCGATTCCCCTTGCACTGATGATTACCGCAATGTTCGGAGGTAGGTCGGGTAGTCTCTATCTAGAATGGTTCTTAGTAACTTTGAGGGACCAATGCCTTACGAGCAATGCGACAAGCTACTAAAAGATTTAACCAATCCTACTAAGAGTATCAAACACTTTGCTCAATATGAAAATCGTTTCCACAAAGAGCTAGTACACCTCTTTTCAGTTTGGCACCACAAGGTAAGGCTAACGTCAGTTAGGACTTGCCTTTCACCTTATCCCTCTTATATAGCGGTTCAAAGGAAAACTCCGCTTAGGGTCGTCCCTTTTGGATGAAGCGCAATCCAAAAGTAGGCCCTTCTAAAGGAATTACTAAAATGTAAGAGCAAGCACGTCAAATAAAGGTTCAATTGTTCCGTTATAAGAAAAATAAGGTGCAACTAAATTAGGCACACACACGGTTGTAGTTGTCAATTGTCCCTTATAAAATCAAAGTGTTTGGCATTCATGTCCATTGTCCCTTAGAAAATTGAGGTGTTCTCGCATACATGTCCATTGTCCCTTAAGAAAAGCAATATGTTCCTAAGACTTAGATTGCCAAAAGTGATTTGTTCAATTGTCCCTTAAGAAGGCAATATGTTTCTAAGACTTAATAAATCAAGATTTCTTAAACGCTCATCCTGCATGAACATGTTAGAAAAATTAATTTGCTCTGTTTGAGTGATAAGAAGCTGCGACAGATGATATTAGGTCCACACAAACTCAAAAGTTAGCAAGTGTTTGAAGTCACAGATTGAAGATGGGCCAATGAGTGGACTTAAAAAATAGAACTCAAGAAATCCTTGAAACAATATTACCACTATGTAGAGGACAGAAAAATATCAACTTTGAAAAAAAACATCACCTTAATCCGAGTCCGTTTGTGAAAGTTATGAAGCTTGGAAGGTCTAAAAAACTGTGACGAGACAGAGACAATAGTGAGAAAATTAATTTTTTGAAAAAATAGAGAATTTTGAGAAAAAATTAATTTCACCACGATGTAGATCACGAAATTCTAGCCTATGTAAAAAAAAAAAGCACTGAAATACGTGTCCGTATGACCAAGATAATGAGGTTTGAAAATCGTCTATTGGTTAAAAAAGCTCATTAAAGAGGGGTCTGTCCTAACCCCCTGTGTCTGGTTCCTCGTCACTAATGTGACTTGCTGCTAGGCTAAAAAAAAAAAATCTTGAAAAAAATAAAAATAAAATAAAATCTACTCACATAGATTTATTTTATTTTATTTAAAAAAAACTAACTTGAAACTTTGATTTTCTTAAAAAGATAGATTTTCATTAAAAAATATGAATCTAACAAAGAAAGGTACGTTGGAAGAAAAGAGTACCTGCAAAAAAGGTACAAGGTACCTGTCACGTCTGTGGTGGAGGTACGTGCTTTTTTATTTTTCTTTTATTTTGCTTGTTTTGACTTTTGTTTTTTTATTTTTGGATTTTGGATTTTGGATTTGCTTTTTTATTTTTGGATTTTTTTTTTCTTTTTTTATTTTTCGAAAAAAAGAAAAGAACTTTTGAAAAAATAATTTTTTTTTTACTGTACCTCACAGTGATTGTACGGCCTCGGGCTGCGTGCTTGGGACAATTTTTTTTTCACTTTTACCTGCACCGAAATAGGTCAAATTTTATATTTTTCTTCGCCTCTCGACCCTTCCGAACGCAACCGTGATGTCTGTTTTTGCCCAACAAGCTTCTCTTAAAAATTATTTTTCGGATCTCTCCTAAAAAAATGTTAAAAACCTGTGAAATCAAACTAAAAATTCCACAAATTTTATATTAGATCAGGACCAATGGGTCCCACCGGGCGTGCCAGAATGTGTATGAGGAAAAATTGATTAAATCAAAACTAATAAAACCAAAAACCAATCACATAAAGCGAACCAATCTAAATAAAAGCCATTAATAATAATCAAAGAAAAATGAAAGCTTTTACCGAGATTTGTATTGTTACCTTTGGATTGAATGTGGATTGCTCAATATTGCTGCGAAACCATAGTTGCAACAAACAAGTGTAGTGCTCAAAAGATCAATGTCAAAAGATCGTGAAGTTGCTCAATCGATGTGATGTATGCTCAAAGCGCTGTTAAGTATGCATGATAATAAGTGATCGAAGAGAGATTGTGAAGGAGATGAGGGGGGTTTATATAGGTTTCAAGGAAGATCGATCAACGGTCTAGATAATTTAGAAGAATCAACGGAGGAGAACAGTTGAGGAACGTGCAACGAATAAGAAGACAAGTGTCTTGCTTTCTTTTCTAAAGATAAGACATGCTTTTCATAAATTAGAAAGCTTTTTTCTAATTTAAGAGAAATTGATAAAAACAAGATTGAGTGAATAGATAACTCAACTTTAGATTTGCTTTTGCATGATTCGAGAGAAATTAAATAATAAATTATTTAATTGTGTGTGCATAGAGAAGAAGACTTATTTTTAGAAGATTTGAAAGATATTTGTAGATAAGAAAGCAAATTAAATAAATAAATTTATTTAATTGTTGTGCATGATTTGGAAGAATAAATAAAATATTTAGTTTATTTTATTTTTGGAGACAGAGAATTTAAATAAATTTGATTTGATTTATTTAAATTTGGAAGAATGAATTTGATTTAATTAAATAATTGGGAATTATTTAATTGTTTGGATAAGAGAGAATTTGTGATGAATTAATTAAATAATGGGATTTATTTAATTAATGGAGACTTGAATTTGGAAAGAAGATAATGATTTAATTAAATAATTAAAATTATTTAATGGAGACTTGAAATTTGAAAGAGGATAATGATTTAATTAAATAATATAAATTATTTAATGGAGACTTGAAATTTGAAAGAGGATAATGATTTAATTAAATAATATAAATTATTTAATTAATGGAAGAATAAGGTTGATTTTGCTGAAATTAATTAAATAAAGGGGATTTATTTAATTAATGTTGAATTTTGAAGTTTTGGAAGAATTTGATGAAATTAATTAAATAATTAGATTATTTAATTAATGTTGAAATGCAGGTGGTGCTATAGATTAGACGAAATGCAAGTGGTGCGACGACTTGGTCATTTTAGGGTGTCTACAACAAGGTTAAATAATTTTTTTGAAAATTTATTCCTAAGGTGAAATGAAGTAAGGTAAACAAAAAAAAATACAAAATTTAAATGAAAAGGAAAATATAACCTCTCCTCACAAATCCCTCTCAGATAAATAAATAAAAGATATTGTTTTCTAAAAGAATGAAAGCCCTAATCCCATTACTCATTTCATTTTGCATTAAACCCTAATTTCTTTCATCTTTTCTCTTTGTGCTTGATTTCTTCATACCTTTTTGTGTTTGTAATCTAAATGCAGGTTAGGGTTTGTAACTCAAAATGGAGGCCATGGTGGAGTTTACCATTACCTCTCACGGAGGCAAGCATAGCTGGTCAGGATTATAGTTATAGATCCAAATGTAATATATGTTATTAGTATTTTTTTTTGTGATATAAGTATCAATGAATGGCTGTGGGTGTTTTGCGTTTTGGACAGAGTTAATTGCAAGGGGCTGCCGGCGGCGGTAGAGAAAAACAAACAATTTTGAGGCAGCGACTTTGAAGTCCAACGGTGAATGGTGGTGCAGAGGGTGGAGGCACCGACAGAGGAGTGGGAAATGCGGGTTAGATGAAGCATGGACGGAGAGGGGAGGTCGCATGGGGAACGACATTGAGTATATTGTGCGCAGACAACACACGGTGGGCGGAGGGGAGCCCGCAAAGGCTAGAACAGCGAGTGGAGAGTGCAGTGGGGAGGGTTGGACGCTATGCGGGGCACGGCGAGGCCGCGAGGGGCGACAGAGCTGGCGATGGTGGTCACGTGAGGGAAGGTGCTCACAGGCGCCGGGGGCTCGGCATAAGGTTTTGAAGGGGAGGGTGCGGGGGAGGCGGTGCCTCCACCCACACCCCATTAGCAATGGATCTGATGGGACTGTGGCTCGCTACCCACAGTCCACTACCTTTTTCTTTATAAATATATATTTTTTTGTTTGAAATTCTAACTTAAACACCCCAAACACATTCTGTGCCAAGGAATTACTCGGCCTCACAACATTTATCCAGAATGTTTCTTGATTATTAACATTGCATATATAAATTTTATATATTTATATATATATACACGTGAGTGTATCAGTATATAAATATATATTTATATATTTATATATAAACACATTATTCAAAAGATCCTACAATCTGTTTAACATACTCAGCACATTCATTTTAATATGTATAGAAGATGTTTAAATGTGTAAGCTTAGATGTAATCATATACATATATTCACTTCTATGTATGAGTATAAGATTATATATTTTCCTTACTTGCAATGTTTGTTGTATTCTGGTAGACACATTTACCTTCTTCCTAATACACAGAAAAGTAAAATACAAGGATGACTGAGTAGCACTGAGGGTATTTATTTTAGCTTATTTTATTTTATTTTATTTTCTTCTTACATTTGATTCACTAATTTAGACACATGCCCTTACATTAACTTTTCCTTGAAAACTATATTACAGAATATTCAACAATAAACCACAAAGCTAAAACTCCATTTGAATTCAATACAGCTTCTATTCTCTTAAAAAAAAACAACAGTACTTAAAACAACCTTCAAGTATTATATAGATAACTCCTCCCCATTTTTCTCTTGTTTGACTGTCATAGCATCTAGTGAATAACACTATTATTATCTTTTTTTTGAAAAGCATTAACTCAAAATAGAGAAAGCATATCTTTCTTTTCCTTTTTTTTTAAAAGACATAATGTCAAAAAAAAGTAAATTGGTTTCTCATGTACTTCTCAATTCTTAACTCATATCATAGGGAGATGACTAGTATTTAAAATAAATTTTGAAGAGATTGTTTTGCATTACATAGCTTTGGACAGCCAACTTCAAGAATCTAAAACTGGTCAAAGTAAATACAATCAGGCCTTATTGGCCATGGCTCCAACAGCCAAAAGAAAACTATCACTAAATCCACACAGGAAGACTTTTATCCACTTTCTTCCTTCACATAAAACCTACAACATACACCACAACAGAATCCACAAAACCAGCCACTGCCAAAAGCTCTCCTCCCTACCATATACCCGCAAGTGGGTCACTCCCGAGCTAGGGAGGTAGGGGTTTCACACAGGGTTTCATGCTACAACAAGGTCAATCATAGTAACACAAAACAGAACAACCCCATAGGTTTAAAACATAACTCAACTCATGTAAATGAGTTTGGTGAGGGTAGGGAATGGACCCCTCAACTTAAAAGGGCTCCCAATGAAAAGAAAATATCAACTCCTGGCCTCAAGCCAAAATCCCAGATCACCACAATCCACAAGAATCACAAACAAATTGCATGGCACTCTTGCCATTCAGATATCTCCTCCTCACATAGTAATAAGCTCTCAAGGCATAAACACATACTATGGGAGGGACCTCAAGGAGGTTCCTTTCCCCTACCCATACAAGTTGAGCATTACCTCCATTGGAGGTGCTCTCACCATAACACCCAACCCAACATAAATGCAAACATCACAATGCAACAACTCACAACCAAAATCCAAAACAAGGAACATCAAAATAAGCAAGGTAAGAAGCAAGTTAAGAGGCCTACCTTCAAGGCCTTGACAATGGAAGTAGAATTGGTGTAGAGCTCCAAGCCTTCCCAAGCCTTCCTTTCTTCCCAAAATTTCCTCAACCTTCTCCTAACTCCTCAAAAAATAGAGAGAAAACTAAAAATTGCAAGAACCATAAATTTGCAAGGAAAAGAGCTTCCCAAAAAGAAGAACCCCCACTCCTCTACAAGAGGAGCTATTATAGGCCATCCACTTGGCCTTAAGGGAATGGGAAGGTGACATTTGTCACCATCACCTCCCTCCTCCAAAGGCCACTTGTAAGAGTGAGAAGGTAAGAGGATGACAAGTGTCCTCTCACTCCACCTCCATCTCCACCTCATCCACTTGTGCTTCCACACAAGTGGGAGGGGGACAAATGGTGAGTTGGATTCCCACTCACACCTCAAGAAGACAAGGGTCTTGAGTGGTGCTCCCACTCACTTGGGAGTTTGGGAGGACTCTTGGAGACCTCCCAAGTCTTCCTTGGGAATGATTCCCAAAACTTAGGGATGGGAGATGAGTTCTTCCCAAGGCAAGGCCCATCCCCCTTCTTCTCTCTTTCCAAATTCGTCACTTTTACTCAACCATGGTTTAGGGTGACCTAAGGTGAGTCAAAACTAGGGTTAGGTAGTCCAAGTTGACCCTAGACTCATGGTTGATCACCTAGGGTAACTTTTGGGACTCTGGGGTTCATGAAAAGGGTTAAAAATCCACATTTGAATGGCCCAAAAAAAAAATAATATAAATACCAAGTGGCATAAATCAAATAAAATTTTACAACACTCAGTATTAATCAAAAATAAGAAACAAAGGGTACTATGGCTAAAAATAATTAAAATAAAACCAAGCACAATAATTCATCATTCAAATTCAAACGTGATCCTTATCCCTCTTGGGAATGGATCAGCTTAACAGGGGATAACATGGTGTGAATCCTACCTCCGATTTCCTGTGGCTAGGGAATGTAAAACCTGCACATCTCGATCAAGTGTCAGTCCTGTCATGAAAAGTCATAGCCGAAGCAACTGAAATTAACTTCACACAATCGAAATAAATATCAATACACAACTCCAAATTAAACTGCATTTTCCATCACATGCCAAATAGTTCACATCACATAAATAACTAGAATCTCATAACAAAATAACATCTAATATATATCCCATACGTCGAACCACAACAATCATCCAATATGACTGAATCAAATCACATATATCAAATCAGTGAGATAAAATATCAAGTCTGCATTATGAAACATAGTCACTAAGGTCTGATAGTGTCATCTACTGAATAGCATAATGATCAAAATATGGGAGGTAAAGTAGTCGGCCTCACAGTCTTTGCATATTTAACATACAAGGTGCAAATGTACATTTGCTACAGTGCTGCAGGGAAAATATACAAAGGCATTTGTATATCGCCAACATACAAGAGGTGGGGCCCGTGCATATACAAGGAGGATTGTATGTTTTGACATACAAAGGATCACGTGAATAGTGGCTTGTATATCGCGCATATACAAAGCAAATATACATTGGCGATATGCAAGCCGGATTTCAAATGAATATCAATTCTGGCTCATTCAGGCTTCAGGTTCGATTTGTATGTATGGGTGTTTCTATATTTGCATGTATGCAAAAATATACAAGGGAAAAGTGATACAAGGTGGATCCGGCAGAACAATGAAATGCAGCTGAGGATCATTTTCGGGTCCGCAGCTTGTATGTTTGCATATGCAGAGAGGGAGATACAAATGGTGGGGTCCACAAGATACAAGGGGTTTTGTATGTGGTGATACACAAGGAACGCATGCAAGCCAAAAGTGCAAAGGTAAATATAGTGTATGTATATTCAAAAGGTGCTACAGTGGTTTGTATATGCAGTTACACATTTGCATATACAACCAAATGTACAAAGGTTAACATACAGCCTGGACCCATTTTACTTTTCCAAATGGTTTCATAGGGGTTTCAGGTCCGCACTTGTATATCGGTGTTGTATGTGCTGATATACAACCAGGTATGCATTTCCATATGCAAGGCCAGATTTCAGGTAAGGTTCAAATGCAACTCTTGCAGTTTCAAGTCCACAGTGCATTTTGTATGCGATTATATGCTTGTATGAACATGCCATATTCAAGGGAGATGCATTTTTCGGTACCACTTCTCAGACCAACTCAGGGGAGAATCAAGGGGCGCCACGTGGTGGCATCAGCCAAATATACAAAGCTCTTGCCCATACAAGGACGATTTTAGAGGCATTTTCAAATGCATATTCTGAAGCAACTGCAGAGGCCTTTTAGGCGCCAAAAAATAGGAACGCATGCAAAGCGTTTTATACATGCAAGAACAGACTCAGAGACATTTTTAGAGGCCGATATATACACAGATGTAGAAGTGATATATATAGGCATTTGACTAGAACTTTGACTGCCTGTATCTTCCCCATTTCAGCAAATTTTGACATGCTGTAAGAGGCAAAAATGCTTGTTTTTGCCTCCTCTTCCATTTGAGCAGGTTTTTTTTGGGGGGGATTTTCCAGTTTACATTTTTCGGATTTAGCTTTCCATGTTTGGGTCGATTGGAGATTTTAGCGGCCGCCTTGAAGTTTTGGAGGGTTTTTCTCCGCACGGTAGCTCAGGTTGGTGAAGTTTTGCAGATGCATTCATGGCGTATGGGCTCTTTGTCCTTCAGGACCATTTTCTTACGCGTTGAATGATGACTTTGGAGTTTTTCTTCTCCATGTCCTGTCCTTTTTTGCGTCCTAGCTGTAGTTTTTCTACAATTTTGGCCTGGCAACGACATGGCCCCTATCCCTTTGCCATGCCTCGGGCCATACTTTCCTGCTTCTGGTATTTATGGCCTTGTTTCTATGAATCAGAGACTCCATGCTTTTCTGGCAGGAGTCTGGCTTATATAAGACATGTAAAGCTCTTTTGCGAGGGGATGGTTGTTTTTGGGGCTGTTATGTTGCTGATTTTTTTTTGTAGTTAGACCTCTTAGTGTAATTGCAAGGGTATGGGAATGTGACTCATTGTGCCTGAATCTGGCCTCTGCTGTCTTCCTTTTATCCACCAATGAATGTAATTATCTATGTTGGTATATCCCTGCTATGAAATATCTCTGTATCTTAATAGTTTTTTGGACCTTCATGATTAATAGATGCTGATTTCTCACCTCTCTTATGTTTGGATTTCTATGTTTTAATTGAAGATATAGTCTGTTCTGTGGGTAAAATGGCTCCTCTGCAGGTTTAACTTTCATACCGAAGCCTCAACCAGTCATAAGTCTATGTGAATCCCCCTCCAGCAGCAAAAGAGTCATTATTGTGTCCACGCCTTGACCACCATCGCTCACTAAATCTGGTGTATCACCTCTTTTCCCCTTCAGTTTTCCTTCTAACTCTTTCCCTTGCAAGTCGTTTAGCACTAGGTTTAGTATCACTGCTCTAAGTAATAGGCTTAGAGAAAGGAACCAACCTTCTCTGGAGGTCTGATCTCAAATTGCAAGGTCCCACACTTCGAGATCATTCCCATGTTACTCCAGATTGCTAAGGTCTAACAACTGCAGCAAAGGGTGCAAATCTGGGTGTTAACAGTTACAACTTGAAGACCTATCTATTACCAAATCAGAAGGAATTTTGGAGGATATCATAGTCACTATTGATACTTGGGACTATTCAGTTGATTTCCTTATCCTACAGACAAGAAAGAAACATTCAGGATACCCAATAATCTTAGGAAGACCTTGGTTGCCTATAGCAGTAGCCCTCATTCACTATAGATCTAGAAATATGACTATTTCAAATGGAAAAAGACTTAAGGAACTTTCTATCTATCCTCCCGCCAAACCGATAGATGACTTTATGGATTCTAATGAAGAAGATGCCTCCTCATTGGCAATGGTAACAATTGCAGAACACTTCGAAGAATGTAATGAGGAATATAAAGAGCTGGAACCAAATGGTGAAATCTCTTTATATAGTGCTACCCAAAAAGAGGTCTCTGGATGGCTTTGGAGAGATCCAAAGGGATCCTTCAATGCATTTAACTACCCATATTCTGAAAAGATTGCCTCACATGTAAGTTATCAAGAAGAAAAACTCTCCACCAAGTTATACCTCACCTTTGTCCTTTAAACACACTATTAAGTCCTTATAAAGAACTTCTTTCTGTCCATGCTGGCACAAAACAAATCCCAATCCAAACCAACAAACAACTTTCTATCAGCAGTTGGTTAACAGAAGTGGAAGAATTTCGTTTGGAAAAATTGTTATAGAACCATACCTAAGCCTTTGCATGGGAATACAAGGACATGAAAGGAATCCATCCCAGTGTTTGTACACACCACATCTATACTGAGGATGTTCGACGTATTAGGCAACCACAACAGAGGATCAACCCAGCCTTGAAAGATATAGTGAAGGAAGAAATAGGGAAACTATTGCAGGTAGGATTCATCTATCTAATTTTTGACAGTCAATGGGTATCACCATTAGTAATAGTGCCCAAGAAAAATGGAAAATGATGAGTTTGCATTGATTATAGAGAATTGAACAAAGCGACAAAGAAAGACTATTTCCCACTTCCATTCATTGATCAAGTGCTGAATAATCTAGTTGGTAGTTGCTACTTCTCCTTTTTGGATGGATTTAGTGGCTACAATCAGATCCAGGTAGCTCTGGAGGACTAGGATAAAACAACTTTCACCTACCCATGGGGGACATTTGCCTATAGAGTTCTGCCATTTGGATTGTGCAATGCACCAGCCACATTTCAATGTGATGTTTTGGCAATCTTTGTTGATTTAGCAAACACATGTGTGGAGGTTTATATGGAGGATTTCACAGTGCATGGAAACACCTTTGATGAAGCCTTGAATAGTTTAAAAAAGGTGCTTGAAAGATGCAAAGAACATCAGCTGTATCTAAATCATGAAAAATGCTTCCTTATGATGACTGAGGGAATTGTACTTGGTCACCACATCTCACAGGAGGGAATGAAAGTAGATCCCAAAAAGGTTGAAATTATTATACAAATTCCCCCTCCTCAAACTCAAACTGAGGTAAGAAGCATTCTGGGACATGCTGGATACTATAGAAGGTTCATTGAAAATTTCAGTCCAAAACCTGACCCTATGTTCACTTTGCTAAAAAAGGATTCTGAATTCAAGTGGACACCAAAATGGCAACAGTCATTTGAGGCTATCAAAAGTGCCCTCATGACAACTCTGGTGGTAAAAGGACCAACCTGGGGTGAGCCATTTCACATGAACACAGATGCTTCCAATCAAGCCATTGGATCAATGTTAGGACAACTAAATGAGTCTGGAGGTATGCATGCAATATATTACATTAGAAAAAACTTGAACCTTACAGAGAAAAATTACAGCACAACTAAAAAAGAATTTCTAGCAGTAGTTTATGCTATCAACAAATTTTGTCACTATCACAGGCTACAAAATCTTCATACATACTGATCATGCAGCCATAAGATATCTGACGAATAAAGCTGTAGTGGGAGGTAGAATTATCAAATGGCTATTATTATTGCAAGAATTTGACATAACCATTGTTGATAAACCTAACAAAGGTAATGTTGTTGCTGACTTCTTATCTAGATTAAATGTGCAAGGAAATAATGAACTAGTGGATGATGCATTTCTAGATGAACATTTGTTCACTATCTTTATACAATCCCCATGGTTTAAAGATCTAGCTAATTATTTGGTTTCTGAGAAATGCCCACAACACTTCAATTCAAAAGAAATCAGACGGCTAGTTTGAGAGAGCTCTAGATACAAGTCGGTAAATGGTCTCTTGTTTAAAAATTGTCCTGATCATGTATTATGTCAGTGTGTGCAAGAAACGAAGGTGTATGACATAATCTGTACATATCATGATGAACCTTCTGGTGGACACTTCTCAGCCATCCGAACGGGGCACAAAATCCTAGGGGCTGAATATTTTTGGCCAACAATGACCAAAGATATTCACCAATATGTTAAGCAATGTGATCAATGTCAGAGAATGGGACATCCAACTCCCACAACAGAGATGCCGCTCTATCCTCAAGTGGTTTTAGAGCCATTCAAAAAGTGGGGAATAGATTTTGTGGGACTAATTGATCCACCATCTAGAGGAAATCACTACATTATGGTCTGTACGAACTATGCCACTAAATGGGTTGAAGCAATAGCATTACCAATAGAAAAGGAAGAGAAAGTTGTAGATTTTCTGTACAAACACATCTTGCAGTAGTATGGAGCACCTAGAACTCTTGTTTCTAATCAGGGACCGCAATTTAAGTCCACCATGATCAAAGCATTCCTAGAAAGATATCAGATCAGTCATAGAAAATCTTCACCATATCATCCATAGAGCAATGGTCAGGTTGAAGTAACAAACAAAGAATTAGAGAACATCCTCACCAAAACTATCTCAAGAAAAAGGATAGATTGGGATGACAAAATGATAGAAGCTGTTTGGGCTTTTAATACTACCTGGAGGTCCACAACTAACTTCATGCCATATGAGTTAGTTTATGGGAAGCACCCAGTGCTGCCCATCGAATATGAGGTAGAGACATTAAAAACTACACTTGAAGTTGGCATTGATTTGACCGAAGCACAACTACAAAGGATATTGCAGTTAAACAGATTGGATGAGATGCACATGGAGGCACTACAACATACAGAGATAATTCAAAAGCAAAGGAAAGAATGGCATGACAAGCACATCATCAGCAAGCACTTCAAACAAGGAGATTGGGCCCTATTGTATGATTCAAAATACCAAGATCTAAAAGGAAAATTACACACCAGGTGGTTGGGGCCCTATGAAATTCAAGAAGCCTTCAACAATGGAGCTATTCAGTTAGTTCCCATTGATGGAGATAGTAGAATTTTTCTGGTCAATGGACATAGATTGAAGTTGTATCACAAACCAACCTCTAAAGAAGAATTCTCTACAAAAATTTAGTCTCGGATAGAACATTTTTCCGTGGAAGATCTTTCTTCCATGGGAATCATGCTCTAAATGACGATTCTTGAATAAATAAAGTAGTTAAGGTTGAAAACCAGAAATGGCGACCTCTCCTATCATAAAACACAATGGCAGATTTTCTTAGAGGAAAGACTAAAAACCAACAATGGCAAATGTTGAAAACCAACAACAGCAGCTTTGCTTAGAGGAAAGACTGAAAACCAACAATGGTGGTCTTTTCTTCATAATTTCCTTTTCCTTCAATAAAATTCCTTCTTTGCAGTTCTGCAGGTTAGCATGATAAATCAAATATTGAGCCCTGACACTTGTGGTGAGCTCCCAAAAGTTCTTGATGGCTCCAGATGGCTACAGATTCCTCCAAAAAATATTGGCGAATATTACCTGCGCAAACACCATTGAGTGCTATTTTCTATACATTGTGAAAATTGATTCGGTGAATGAAGTTAAGGCGAAATACTTAAAGGCATGAGAATTTTTCAAGGTATATTCTTTCCTTAACACTTATATAATTATTTTAATATATTTTGTATATGCCACATGTCTCCCAAAGTACCCTGCATGTAGTTTCACACTCCACGGCAGTTGCAACAATCATTGCAGTCTAACAGGTGGCAGTCGTAAGATTATCTGAAGATCTTGCATAACCCAAAATAATTAAAAGTACTGGGCCATCATTGCAAACAACATTTGAAATAAATTCCATAAAAATAAATAAGTATTGGACTAAGAGATCATCATAACTCGTCAACTCCAAAGTCGAATAGAAAGAAAATTAAAGTGACGGCTGAGAAATTGTACTTCGCATGCAGTCAACCTGGTGTATAACTCTGAAGTACATGCCATGAGGAATGAAAAGACATGCAACAAAACTATCAACTCATCAAATTCTCATGCCATTACTCCTGCACACATATCTGCAAGTGACAACATAGAATTCATAATTCTTTCCCATTTTAAACCAGAGATAAAAGATACAGAGAAAAATAGGACAAACTACATTGTAAAGGCCACTACAGAATCATTCATAGTTGGACAATCAAAATGGGTCATAAGAGGAAGGTAGAACTAGAGAACCCCATCTTTGATGATGCAAGTGCGTAGATATTTCAGCAAGCAGGGTGGCTTGAATTCCTACAGAAATTTGAAGGGTTTGAGGCATAGTTGATTGAAGAATTTGTCACAAATTTCCATCAAACCTTCACCACAGTCAAAGGGGTAATATTTCAAATAAACTCAACTGTCATCAGTCAACTTTTTGGTATTCCTATTGTTGGGGTTGATATGTTTGCAAGTAAACCCTCCTATGAAGAGTTAGTTTAGAACTTCCATGTTGCTCTAGAGCCCCTACCTCAGTACATTGTAAGCAAAGGAGCAATGAAGGGTATCGAGAGGGATGGTCTTTTGGATCCATGGAAGACTGTAGTCCTATGGGTCATGAAATTCTTCACATGTGAAGGGTAGTATGGTACAGTCTTAGACCATGGTATGAGATTGATCACCCATCTGAGGCATGGAGCCAATAACCCTCAGTATCTGATAAATGTCCCTACTTTTCTACATGCCAACCTGGTCACCATGATGACTAAAAGAAGGGACAAAGAAGGACAAATCACTCACCCTAGATTAATGCACTTGACTATGAAGCACCACTTCCTGTCACAAGAAGATGGTCAAACAAAGTGGGAAGACTTCTTGGCCTTACAACCAAGAAGAAAGAAGGCAAAGCACTAAGCCTCTGTTGTATCTATTTCAGGTGACCCTGTCGGAGTTTCTTCACAACCTATAGAGGTTCAGGCAGATGGCTCCGGAGAAGGACAGAGCAGAGTGCTCAAGAAAGTGCTTCTATTGATACTAGAATCCGTCACCACTGGTTAATCATCTCTTCAGATGAAGAAGAAGAAAAAACCCTACAACCATCGTAAGAGAGCAATCATCTCTTGCTGCACAACCAGCAGAAGAAAAGGCTTAGGAGGAAGAAAGTGTTGAAGAGGCTAGTGGCAATGGAATGCCAGAAGGAATTGGTGAGGGAAATGTCCCTGAGGAAATAGGGCAGACTAAAAATGTCCCTGAGGAACCATGGCAAGCTGAAGATGTCCATGAGGAAATAGGGCAAATTGAAAATGTCCCTAAAGAAATAGAACAAGCTACTTTGCAGCACAACCATAGAGAAGGGAAGGAAATCCTTGAAGAAGGTTCTGAAGACACTGCTAGACAAGAAACAAGGTATGCCCTCAATCTTTCTAAGATTGAGTTTGAGTTAAAACAATGTAAAGCACAATTGGAGGCCATGGCCTTGCAATTAAAATCTAAAGATGAGGAATTTGAGAAAAAGCTGGCAAAAGTAGAGGAAGAGAAACAAGAAAAAGAAAAATAAATTTTTGTTTTCAAAAAACAAGTTCAGAACCCTAAAGATATGGTGGCCAAGAGGGATATATAAATTACTCAGCTTAGGGAAAACATTGCCAAACAAAACCCTGCACCTGTTTCATTAAAAATATATGCTCAAAATTTGCAACTAGCATAGAAGAACATACAACTCTAGTGTGAAATTAGACAGCTCTGAAGAGAGATAGAGACCATAAGACAAAAGAAGTTAATAGTGGAGAAAAATCTAGCCCTGGTTTGCGAAACAGGGGAAACTTTGCTAGCTCAAAGGGCACCATTAGGTGTGTATGCTCTGTTCCTAAAGGAACAATATTTGAGACAAAAATTGTTAAGGATAAGCTGTAATCTTCCCTTTGACTTTGATAATGATATGGAATTTGTGGAATGTTATATGCAAAATCCCAAGGACCAACAAAATCTATTGTGTGATTTTTTCCAACATGGTCATATCATGGGCTATGTAAATACTTCAATGCTGAATTTGTATGTGGGAGAACTTCAGATCAGGAGCTATCTATCTCTTCTCAATAACAACAGTGTTGGAAATTAAGGTGTCTCAACCTTGGTAATTCCTTGTATTTATTTATTTATTACCTATTGTGTAATTAGGATGCAAATCCTATGTTGTCATCTTGTGGGAGTTGGCACGGTGATGTGTCATCCTACACGGAAGATGACCACATGTAAATTTGTCCTCACATGAGGAGATAGGCATCCCACTTAGTGGTAGGAATATTTTTCCATGTGTCAGCATCTTGGATAGTGTGTAAGGGAATATTGACTGAAACGGTCATGACAGATTCCTATGACAATTCTATGACATGTAAGAGTCGTAAATGGAAGATTCTATGACATGTGAAGACATGTGTCGAGAAGCATCTTGGAAGAAGGCATATTTGGGTGCCCCATGGAGGGTTATGACATGTTGAAATAGAATATGCTATTTTTAGCCTGTGTATGACAGATTCTTTTACAGTTGTAAGAGATGACAGTTATGACAGATTCTATGACAGTCGTAAGATTATCTGTCATTACCCAAATTGGGAATAGGCAACTTCTTTGGGATGGGGTGACTTGACAAGTGTCATGAAAACCCTACAGTGTTGGAAAAGTGTCCATAGGCATGGGTTTTGGGCCATGAGGCCATGTTGGACGCCCATCCCAAGATAGAGCCATTTTTGCCTTGTATTTTCTTTATAAACAAGTGCTTTGGAGAGGAGATGTATTATGTGATTGACATGTATTGTTATGCTACCGGATTGTCTCTAGATACAAGTGTCGAAGACTCCTGCAAGAGCATTGGATCTGTAACTGTATTGTAACCTTCATTGTTTACATAATACATTTGAGCTATGTTTTGAAGTGTGGAGTTTTTCACCTTTAAGGGTTTTCCCCACGTATATCTTCTCTCTCTCTCTCTCTCTCTCTCTCTCTCTCTCTCTCTCTCTCTCTTCTGTCTACTTTCTGTGTGTATGTGTATTGCTGCAATATCTCTGTTGTTGGGTTAATAACATTGCAATTGTAAGGATTAAAAATAATTTGCTCTCTTCTCTCCTCTTTATATTAGTGTAGGAAGCGATTTCTGTACACCTAGCTTCCTTTCAGTTGGTATCAGAGCCCAACCAGTTTTGGTTCTAGCTGCTGGGTAGGTGTTTTTTGAGCTAATCTTAGGTTGAGTGGGAGTTTGTGCTGAGTATTCTGTATCTTGTTATAGGAAGGAGATGGTAAGCTCATCTAGAAGAGTAGAAGTGGAGAAGTTCAATGGCACATATTTTGAGTTGTGGAAACTTAAGATGAAAGATCTACTTGTTGATCGTGACCTATGGGAAACCATTGATGGAACAAAACCTATGACAATGTCACAAGCTGATTGGGACCTCAAAGATCAGAAGGCTAAGGGTCCCATAAGACTTGGTCTAGCTGAATCTGTCTTATTGAATGTCCATGAGGAGAAGACTACAAAAGATCTTTGGAAGAAGCGAGGATTTGTTTATCAGGCCAAGTCCTTAGTGAACAAGCTCTTTCTGAAAAAAGAAGTTGTTTTCTCTGAAGATAGAAGATGAAGGATTTGTTGCGGACCATATGAATTCTTTTAACATGCTTGTTGCACAGTTGACATTCGTGGGTGTGAAAATGGAGGAGGATTGATGCATGGCCCTGCTTTATTCTTTGCTAGATTCGTGGGATCATCTTGTCATGGCTATCGGAAGCACTACAACCACCTTCAAGATGGATGATGTAGTATCTTTGTTGTTATCTGAAGAAGTGTAGAGAAAGACAACCGAGTCAGCCAAAGATGCTCTTGCGGTTTGTGGAAGACCCAAAGAGAAAGGGAAGAAGAAGGACAAGAAAGGTGAAAAGGGCAGATCCAAATCCTATGGGAGATCCAAGTCTGCTAGAAATTCCAAGGCTCTCTGTTGGAACATGTGTTATAATGGGGCATTTCTGAAAGGAATGCAAAGAGGAAAAGAAAAAGAAGAAGAACTCCCCTGATTCAGATTCTGACAAGTCACAAGATGATGGTGATGCCTTCATCGCAGCCCTGGCCACCCATGCATCTGATTATGTGTGGTTGATTTATTCTGGTGCATCATTCCACATGACCTTGCATCGAAGCTGGTTCCTGAAGTATGAAGAGTTCGATGGTGGAAGAGTGTACCTAGGTGATGATTCTCATTTGAAGATTGTTGGTCGTGGAAGAGTCTCAATCTGATTCCCTGATAGACAAGTGAAGGGGATCTCTGGGGTTATGCACATCCCAAGCTTGGCACGAAACCTGCTGTCTATAAGTATGCTGAATGATCCAGGTGTGCAAGTTGTCTTTTCAAAGGATGTATACAAGATGACTAGAGGATCTATGGTGCTTGCTAAGGGTACTTAGAGAGGTACTATGTTTCAGCTAGAGGCATGTACTACACAGTGTAATAATTCTTCTGACTCGAAGAAAAGAGCTGCAGTCACTTCATCCCCACCATCTGAACAAGCAGTGAAGAAATCTATTGTAACAAATCCTGATGGTAGTGCACATGCTTTAGAAGTTAAACTTCCTGCTGAAAAGATAATGTTATAGCATGAGAGATTTGGCCACATTGGTGAGAAGGGTCTTAGAACCCTAAAAAATAAAAACATCATTGAGGGGTTAAATGATTGTAATCTCAAGTTTGAGTTTTGCGAACATTGCATATATGGAAAAAAAAATCGTGTTCAGTTTTACTCTAGTTCTCACAAGTTTTCTGGTGTATTGGATCTTATTCATTCTGATGTGTTTGGTCCTATTAGTGTTCCTTCAATTTCCAAATCTGTATATTTTGTATCTTTCATAGATGATTACAGTAGAAGGACATGGATTTATTTTCTCAGAAGCAAGTCTGAAGTCTTTAGTCGGTTCAAAGAGTTTAAAGCATTTGTTGAGAATCAGACTAGTAAAAAGATTAAGTGTTTGAGGACTGATAATGGTGGTGAGTTTTGTTTGGTAGAGTTCGATAAGTTCTATAAAGAGCAAGGGATTGAAAGACATAAGACAACTCCTTACACCCCACAGCAAAATTGAGTTGCAAAGAGGATGAACATGACACTGATGAGAAGGCTAGGAGTATGCTTAGTGGAGAAAGCCTCGAAACAAAAGTTTTGGGCTGAAGCTGTAGTCACTGCTTGCTATCTGGTAAATAGATCTCCTACATAAGCTCTTGTTGGTAAGACACCTATGGAGACATGGTCTGGTAAGAAGCCTTCAGTTAGACATCTTCGTATTTTTGGTTGTGAGGCATATGCACACGTGCCTAGGGAGAAACAATCTAAATTGGAGAACAAGGCTATTAAGTGTATCTTCATTGGCTATGGTGTCGGTGTGAAAGGATACAAGATTTGGGATCTTGTGGCTGAAAAAGTGTTGTATAGAAGAAGTGTTATCTTCAGAGAGCTAATACCTTCTTTCGTTGTTTTACAGCCATAATAGACATAAAAGAAAGAGGATGTGGTTCAGTTTCCTTCTACCCCTGAGAAGACTGAACCAACATACCCTGTGAGACCTGATGATGAGGAGAGCTCTAGCAGCTCTAAAAGCTCAGAAGAAGAAGCAGAACCTCAACCTCAACCATTTGGGAGGTCTGCACAAACAAGGAAGCAACCTGATAGGTTTGGTTATTCATTGCTTGATTCTAGTTGTGCTTTTTCTTTGCTTGTTAACACTGATGAGCCTAGAACTGTGAAAGAGGCTATGGGCATGAAAGATGCAAGTTCCTGGAAGGAGGCCATGGAAGATGAGATGGCTTCTTTGGAGAAGAATAAAACATGGGACTTGGTGTCTTTGCCTGATGGATGGAAACCCGTTGGATGCAAATGGGTGTTCAAGAAGAAATTCGGTGCAGATGGCAGTGTTGAAAAGTACAAGGCCAGACTGGTTGCAAAGGGGTATTCACAAGTGGAGGGAATTGATTATGGTGAAATTTTCTCTCCTATTGCAAAACGGACATCTATTCGGTTCCTATTATCTCTCTCAACAACTTATGACTTAGAGGTGGAGCAGATGGATGTGAAAACAACATTCCTTCATGGTGATTTGGAGGAAGAGATTTACATGTCACAGCCAGAGCATTACATAGAGAAAGGTAAAGAAAATTTGGTTTGCAAGTTGAAAAAGTCTTTGTATGGTTTGAAGCAGTCTCCTAGGATGTGGTACTTGAATTTTGATGCCTTTGTGTTGTCGTTTGGATTTTTGAGATCAAAATCAGATCATTGTGTATATTACAAATCTGACAATGATTGCATTCTCATTATTTCATTGTATGTTGACAATATGTTATTGATTGGCAATGCTAAGAATATGATTTCTAATTTGAAGTCTCAGTTGTCAGTACAGTTTGAGATGAAAAGTCTAGGGGCAACCAGGTACATTCTGGGAATGGAAATTAGAAGAGACAAAGCTAACAGAAAACTTTGGTTAATCCAGAGTAAGTATGTGAAGATCGTGTTGGATAGGTTCAGCATGGCAAATTGTAGACCATTGTGTGTTCCTATTTCTTTGGGGACAAAGTTGTCTGTTAATGATTGTCCAAAATTTCCTAGTGAGGTGGAGGACATGAGAAGAGTACCTTATGCTAGTGCTGTTAGTAGTTTGATGTATGCTATGATCTATATGAGACCAGACATTGCCCAAGCAGTGGGATTCCTTAGTCGATTTATGGCTAATCCTGGATGGGTACATTGGGATGCAGTTAAGAGAATGTTTAGATATCTGAGGGGTACTTCTAAGTATTCCATATGCTATCATGGTAATCCTACAGGACCTTCGCATTCAGTTTGTATTCGTGGATTCTGATTGGGCGGGTGATATTGATAGCAGGAGATCCACCAGTGCTTACATGTTTACTATGTTTGGTGGTGCTATTAGTTGGATGAGCAAGCGGCAACCTGTGGTTGCTTTGTCCATGACAGAAGCTAAGTATATGGTAGAAACTCATGCTTGCAAGGAAGCCATTTGGCTTAAGAGATTGTTTTTGGTTATTGGTGTTGATGTAGGACAGATTACGATTTGTTGTGATAGTCAGAGTGTGATTTGCCTAGAAAAGAATCCAACTTTCCATGCCAGAACAAAGCATATTGATGTATAGTTTCACTTTGTGCGAGACATGGTAGAAGATGGGAAGGTGAATTTGGAAAAGGTAGATACTTTGAAGAATGTTGTGGATGCATTGATGAAACCAGTGGGCACAGAGAAGTTTAGATGGTGTTCGGAGTCTATGGGCCTCTCGGCCTATAGCAGTTAAATCCTGTTAATTCCATTGGCTCTTACAAAGTGTTTGACAAGTGGGAGAATGTTGGAAATTAAGGTGTCTCAACCTTGGTAATTCCTTGTATTATTTCATTGTATTTATTTATTTATTGCCTATTGTGTAATTAGGATGCAAATCCTATGTTGTCATCTTGTGGGAGTTGGCACGGTGATGGGTCATCCTACATGGAAGATGACCACATGTAAATTTGTCCTCACATGAGGAGATAGGCGTACCACTTAGTGGTAGGAATATTTTGCCATGTGTCAGCATCTTGGATAGTGTGTAAGGGAATATTGACCGAAACGGTCATGACAGATTCCTATGACAGTTCTATGACGTGTAAGAGTTGTAAATAGAAGATTCTATGACAGGTGAAGACATGTGTCAAGAAGCATCTTGGAAGAAGGCATCTTTGGGCGCCCCAAGGAGGGTTATGACATGTTGTAAGAGAATATGCTATTTTTAGCTTGTGTATGACATATTTTCTTACAGCTGTAAGATATGATAGTTATGACAGATTCTATGCCAGTCGTAAGAGTATTTGTCATTACCCAAATTGGGAATAGGTGACCTCTTTGGGATGGAGTGACTTGACAAGTGTCATGAACATCCTATAGTGTTGGACAAGTGTCCAAAGGCATGAGTTTTGGGCCTTGAGACCATGTTGGACGTCCATCCCAAGATAGAGCCATTTTTGCCTTGTATTTTCTTTATAAACAGGTGCTTTGGAGAGGAGATGTATTATGTGATTGACAGGTATTGTTATACTGCCGGATTGTCTCCAGATACGAGTGACAAAGACTCCTACAAGAGCATTGGCTCTGTAACTGTATTGAAACCTTTATTATTTATGGAATACATTTGAGCTATGTTTTGGAGTGGGGTTTTTCACCTGTAAGGGTTTTCCCCACGTATATCTTGTCTCTCTTTCTTCTGTCTACTTTCTGTGTATGTGTATTGCTGCAATATCTCTGTTGTTGGGTTAATGACGTTGCAATTGTAAGGATTAAAAAGAATTTGCACTCTTCTCTTCTCTTTAGATTAGTGTAGGAAGCGATTTCTGCACACCTAGCTTCCTTTCAAATAAATTATGGGAAGATAGAATGAAAGAGTATAATGCTGTTGTAGGGTCCATTGGGTTAATGCTACACCATGAATTCCCTAAAACTACTTGGTTCACCAACACCTTCAATGCAAATGTTTATAGGTAAGGTATTACAGGCCAATATGTGCAAAATTTAAATTCTTGTATTGCTAACTTTTTTGCCATTGCTAGCTATCTCCCAAATGCAGCAGTGACAAGCTGCATAAACAGGTTTGAGGACTTACCCCAAGTTCTCAAGAGGAGAGAGCCTATTTCACCTGCCAGTATTAGATGAATGATTGACAGAGTGTGAAAGATTATACCATTAATTCAGCAGAAACAACAAAATTGGGTTGGAATGAGATCCAGGCCTCCCTTAATTCTAATGCCAGCTCCTTGATTGAATCATCCACTAGGCATGGAATGAGAGAGGGTAAATTCAACAAATGGTTTAGCATGGTGCAAGAAAATGATGGGTTCCAACCAAAAGGGAGACAACTATCCCAGTAGAACTATGATGAGGATTATGACTGTAGCTAGAAAATGGAAGGCAAAAACATATTGGATGAAGCAGACTAAGCACAACCATGAGGACATGACATATGTTCAGAAGGGGGAGATGATGAGCCATATAATTGACTCATCTATTTCATATTATTTATGTTCTTAAAAACCTTCTCAGATAGTTTGGCATATATAATTACATATTATTATAATTATGTTTTTCTTTTGGTTAGATTATGCACATGATCAGTTTTCATTTCCTTTGATGAAATCTCTTGCTTTATTTTACTAAATTACTTTTCGAAAGTGCATATCTTATGTATTTATGTGCAAAGTTGTGAATGTTTGTATAAGGCTGTAGCAGTAGGAACAACTAGTGGTCTCTGGATCCCTCCAGAGACCTCTGTCCTAAGAAGAACCTTAACTTCGGATAGCTCTAGATGCTGAAAACCTTCCTCGATCATCTTCTCCTTGAGTCGATGATCGCCACAAGCCCATCCTTGAGTGCAAACATAACTTGTGCTTCAATCACGCAGCTGAGAAGGGTAACATTACCACGTCACCATAATCTTGGTGACTAACTAAAATATCAAGTAGCTAACATCAGTCCCAACTGAAGTATCTACCATCTTGTGTCGCACCATTTCAGGGGAATCGTCTAGTTCGCCATGTAGTTAGAATTAACGTGTATCTCTGATCTACAGTTCTGTTTAAGAATTCTGAATGTAATAAACCAGGCAACTAACTCTAGTCCCAGTTTTCTCCAGTTAGACTTGCTATTAAGTTTTCTTCTTTCAATAATGCTCAACTATATAAGTTAGAGAAATTCATTTGCTTTCTAGTTAGTTCCAAGTTTTCTATGTTTTCATAGATAGTTATTGCCGGATTGCTATAATAGGAGGAAACTCCTCATGTTTGTAATTCTATCCATTTTTGGACTATGATTTAATGCAAATGAAGGGGAATTTCTGTTGAAAGAAGTTAGTTGATCAAGAGGATTGTCTCTGGTTGGGGAAGTAGGGCCCACTTGCCCATCTAAGAGGAGATCTCCTGATAATTTGGTATTTGTGTAATTCTGTTCTGCATTCTATTAAAGTTTTCTTTGATGTTTTTGTGTGATTGTTGTAATTGTTCCCTACAGGTTTGTTCTTTAAAAATTCTAAATGCCAAAAAGAGATAGATCTGTTCTTTATCAACATTGTCATATTCAGAGTATTTCATTGTTGTAGAATAACAGTGGATTCAATTGATCTTCATTTACTTTTTCAGCATGTTAGATTAATTTCTTTTATTGCAAGTGTGTTTGTTTCCAACAATCTAAGATAGTTTCCTTTCCTGCCAGTGTGTTTCCTTTCAAGCAAATTAATATAGTTTCCTTCCAAGCAAAGTGTGTATATTTCTCAACAATTAGATAGATCTTTATTTCTGCATACACTTTCAATTTTGGCAAGACCGACAAACCAAGTCCCATTCACTAAATCACTCGGCCAAAACCCCCCCATTCTCAGAAGTCTTATCGCAGATAGCTCCAGACACCTCTGGATTGATAAAAGTAAATGATGATGCCTTAACAAAGCACTACTTCAACCTCATCAGAAGCTCTTCATCAAACACACTCCATCCTTGAATCTTGAGAGGTATTTCTCAAGGCTTCAAGCCATTTTGCTTATTGGTTTTACTTATGCAATGTGTTTATGCATATTTATACTTATGTTATTTTAGTTTTTATGCATTGTGGGTATTATGGGTTGTTTGGGTGAGCTCTCCTTGTGAGAGAGCTCACCTTTGTATTGGGTGAGAGAAGATGTGAACCTCCTCAGTTTCCCCTCTTCATTTTTGGTATGGATTTATGGCCAAGGGCCTTTATTTGGAGTTTTGAGGAGTTTGGGGTATGGCATGAGTGCCTTGGTTTTGTGATATGATGAGTATGGTAAGAGGCCAAGTGAATAATGAGTATTTTTGTGTATTAAGAGTGTGGGTCTCCTTGAGTAGAGTGAGTCCACTCTCTCACCCTTCACATCCATTCCTAAGATGGTTAGTTTATGTTAAGCCTTGGGATGGGTGTAAATGTGCTTGGTGTGAGTGTTACAATTCTATGTGGTTTGAAAACTTGGTTGTTGGAAGGCCTCCTAGCTTGGGGGTGGCCTATTTTAGGCCTAGGTTGGGAGGAGAGCTTCCCATGGATATGGCTATCTATTGTGTGTGTTGTAGGTACATTTGGTGACTTGGAGACTTGGACCTCATTTTGGATTTTGTTGTTATGTCACTAAAGGCATTGAGAAGCCTCATCCCTAATTGGGGTTGTATTGAGTTGGTTCTTATTTGGGAGTAGTTCTAAAAAAATTATTATTGTTATACTCCCTTTGTAAATATTGGTTCTATACTTTATGATTAATGGAAATAGTACATTCTTTTCTTCCAATGTTGAAATGAAAATAGTCCTCTCTCTCACTCTCTTTAATTATTATGATTAAAATGCAAAGGAAGATAATTTATGGGTTAGTAGGTAGAAAGAAATAAATTTTACTATCTTGTTACTTAAGAAAAGAAAATTAGCCTTATGCTTATTGTATGAGAAAATGAAATTTATTTGTTGGTTAGTTACCTTTTTATCTTCTTGGGTTGTTTTATACTTTAATAGATTTATTCCTTAGAAACTTGCTGTTGTTATTTAAAATAGGTGTAAGAAATACATTTTTTTTATATATAAATAAATACCTATATATATTTATAGTTTATATATATATATAGATACTTATATAGATAGATATATCTTTGTATAATAAAAGTGAGCTCTATGTTTTAATTTAATTTCCACAGTGAGCTTGTTTTCACCAGTGAATTATTTTTGTGTGTGTGTATATATATATATATAATCGTACTTTTCATTTTATAAGAAAACTGAAGAAAATACATCTTAATCTGCATTTTTATTGAGGCACCAAAGGTCCCTCCGTTGCGGGTCATATTAGGGGTCTATTTTAGAAACTGAGAAAAAAAAAGTGAAGCGGACCGCAGGGGCCAAAGACCCCTACGACCACACCTGTGATTGCATGTGATGCGGGGAAGGGGAGGGGACCCTGTCCCCCCCGACATAGCTTAAAGCTATGTGGGGGTGTGGTGGACTGCCCTCCCTTTTTGTTATCCTTTGAAATTGAATGCAGAGAAAAGTATAACGTTGTAGGTAGCAATGCTTGTAGCATTGGCCGCTGAGCATTACCTTCTGCGGCCCTAAAAATATTAAGACCTAGATTCAACTCTATTTTTTTTGTCTCTTGCTCTCGACTTGGCCGTGGGCTAAAGTTTGCTTGATTAAATTTAATCTTATATATATATATATATAATGCACAGTTGCTAATGTATATTCTCCTCTGTAGGTCTTATTTTTATGCTCTATGTAAACATGTAAAACACTGTTTGTTTTACACAGTAAATTTATTATACTATTTAGAACCCTATGCATACATGTATTTATATTTATATATATGTATAAATATATACATGTGTGTGTGAGTGACCCTTTTGTATACATTAATGCTATTGAGATTTTGTTTTAACTTCCTATAATTATAAGAACTAGAGAGTTAGATTTTATGGAAAAAGAAAACTTAGAAGTTGCATATAAGAAAACTTTTAGAAAACTTGAGTTATGAAAACCTAGAGTTTAGGCAAATAAAACTAATGTTAGAAAACAAAAGGAAAAGAGCAACCTGGAGAATGTTAGCATTTCATAAATAAACTATAGACTAATTTTTGCTTGAGATGATACCTCCCACTTGGGGGGGTACCATCTATTTCTCCTTGGCTTCCTCAACCTGCACAAACCTATCAAAAACAAAACAACTTGATGTGAGAACAAATAGGAATATTAACTGTCTTTATAATAATTCTCTCGGGTTTGGTGCCCTTTGCATTAGGTGTGTTTTAATTAATTTAAGTATCTAGCTTATGTGTTAGCCCTACTTAGTGTGATAGGCTATTTTGTCATCTAGTGTATGTGGGACTTTTTAATAATTCATTCAGTTAATACAAATTGTCTTGGTGTATTTAATTTGTTCATTTCTTTATTCCTTGTTGCATAGTTAAATTAAAATGCTCTTAGCTTTTAAAATATATGAGGTTGTTAAAACTAGTAAAGTGGGCTATTTATTTAAATGCATTTCAAACTATATTTTTAGTTGGAATTATTTTACTTCAAAAATTGTTCCATTTTACTGATTTATAGGATAAATCACTATAGGATTTATCCTATTTAGTTCCATTTTGCCTCGTTATGTTGCCAAAATTATTCTAGGTCTAATTGAGTTAAATGCTTTTATTTAATTGTTTAATTTATTTTTCATTTTGTATTAATTGTTAGAATAATGTAAAAGTTAGATAATTTAATTAATATAATTAGATGTTTAGAACCTTAGGCCTTCAGTGGACCTAATGTTAGATTTTGATTTATATCAGAATTGATTCACTTCACTTTAGTAATCCTAGGGTTAGAATCTGAGATGGGATCTAACCCTCTTAGTGTCACTTTTGCGATATACACCCCCTTAATGGCTTACACGTCGAAGGGATGGTGAAGTGTGTGTCACCTCATCCCATTATGATTGACCTTCCCCACCTTCGGGCAGTGCGTATTATGCAAGTTGTTGAGATGACTTTGAGTTGTGCGTGTGTCATTGAGCACGCATGTTGTGCACGAGGGGGTTTGTAGAGTCGGGGGGAAAATTTTTGATAATTCATGTCATGACCACATAGAAAATGTGGACATGACATGGGGTTATCATGTCATAACCACATGGTGAATGTGGGCATGACATTATCATACCTTGAACAAGGATCCATTCCTAGACCTAGGTTAAGGAAAACGTGCCCCCATTCATGTAGAGGTTTTATTATGGAAAACAATGGATGAAATGATTATGGATGATGATAAATTATGGATGAACTAACTATGGATGATGCTAATGGATGACAACTGACACTGACAATTTCCAAGCCATGATAGATGGGGATATAGAAATGCAAAGGTAAATGATTTTATTATGGATAGATGGAGATTTATTATGGAATGAGATGGATGAAAGACTTAATAGATGGTGGATGCTAACTCTACACATAGCACTTGTTTGCTAGGTTTTCACTATGGTACTTATCCAAGGCATCTGTTTACTAGATTTTCACTAGAGGATAGATTATTTTATTTTTGGATTTTTCTATTTTTTTGTTGTTTTGATTTTTTTGATTTTTTTGTATTTTTCTAGGGATACTCTGAGGATCAAGCATAGAACTTCTTGAGATGAACACTGTTGATGGGTTCATCTAGAGGAATGCCTTCAGGTGTTGACAAAGTGTAAGATCCTGATCCATAAACTAATGTGACAACATAAGACCCCAACTAATTAGGCTCAAAATTTCCCTTCTTGTCTCTATCTTGTTGGTTTCTGTGATTTTCCTTAAGAATAATATCACCTATCTGAAACTGTATTTCCTTGATCTTCTTGTTATATTTATGATGAAGGTAGTTTTTGTAGACGTGAAGATGATTAAGTGCTGTGAGGCACCTCTCGTCTAGTAACTCTAGCTCATGCAATCTAGAAATTTTGTACTCCTCTCCATCAATAAGATGCTGCATAGATACTCTAAGAGATGGGATCTCAACCTCGATAGGTAAAATGGCTTCGGTGCCATAAACTAATGCATATGGGTTAGCACCGGTTGGGGTTATGATACTAGTGTGATAGGCCCATAAGGCAGGATTGAGTTGCAAATTCTAATCATGACCAACTTCATTGAATGTTTTCCTTAGAATTTCAATATGGTTTTGTTAGAAGCCTCAGCTTAGCCGTTACTCTGGGGATAGTATGGAGTGGAAAAGCAATGTTGAATATGGTACTGTGTGCACAAAGCATAGACACCTTGGTTTTTGAAGGGTCTGCCATTCTTAGTTACTATGGCTAGGGGAATACCATACCGACAAATGAGGTAGTTTAGGATAAGCTTAGCTATTTATTTTCTAGTGATATAGGTCATAGGAATAGCTTTTACCCTCTTCGTAAACTACTCAGTGGTGGTAATGATGAAATTATGGCCATTGGAAGAAGATGGATGGATTTTACCTACGAGGTCAAGTCCCCATTGTGAAAATGGCCATGGAGTAGTAATAGGTTGTAGTTGATGTGTTGGTGGATGAATCAAATCTCCATACTTCTAGCATTGAAGACACTTCTTGGAAAGTTAGAATGCATCTTGTTCTATTGTGGGCCAATAATAAAATGTACAGAGTAGCTTCTTAGCTAGATTAGGACCGGTGGAGTGTGGTCCATAGACACCTTCATGTATGTCTTGTAAGGCAATGTTAGCTTCTTCCAAGTTAATAAATCTAAGGAGGATACCATCAAGACTTCTGAGGTATAGTGTGTCACCAAGGATAAAAAAATGAGAGGCTTGATGGATGAAGGTTTTGTGTTGGGTAGATGTAAGGTTTGATGGGATGGTGTTATCATGGAGATAATCATAGATATCTTGGTACAAAGGGGAATTGAGACCAACAAGTTCGTAGATAATTTCAATTGGTGGAACATCAATGGCTAGGTATCAACAATTGCTTGATCAAGAATTCACAATGCTAAGTATTTGTAGGCATATCTACGAGGGATCCAATAGTAGCCATAACATCTACAACTTTATTATGCACCCTGAGGATTTGCTGAAAAGATATGCTAGAAAAATGTTGCTTGTAGCTATCAACCAATCTTTTGTAGGGTATCAACTTGTCATCTTTTATTTGGCACTCATCCATGACTTGTCTAATGACTAGTTGAGAGTTTCCATAGACTTGAAACTATTTGATGTTCCATATGATTGCTATGCAGAGACCTATAACTAGGGCTTCATACTTGGCAATATTTTTGTTACAAGGAAAAGCTAGCTGATATGACTTTGGAATATAATCATTTTGTGGGGTAATGAAGAGGACTCCTGCTCCTGAACCATGTTGTGTGTAGGAACCATCAAAGTATAGTTTCCATTCAAGGGAGGTAGAAATATTGAATATCCATTCATCTGGAAAATTAGAGAGCATAGGGTTTATATCTGTCATGGGAGCCTCTGCTAATTGATCTAGAAGAAATTGTCCTTTGATAGCTTTCCTATCAACATACTCTATATCAAATTCACTCAGAATCATGACCCATTTCGCTAGTCTACCTATGAGGGTTGCCTTGGATAAAAGATATTTCAATGGATCTATTTTAGAAATGAGTTTGGTGTGTTAGTTTAACATATAATGTTGCAACTTTTGGGAAGCAAACACTACTGCTAGACATTCTCGCTCCATGAGAGTATAATTGAGTTCATAACCAACCAAGATGAGATTGATATAGTAGATAGCCTGTTCTTTGCTTGACTTATCATGTTGTGCTAGGAGAGCACCTAATGTTGCAAATGTAGTAGAGATATACAAGAGTAAAGGTCTATTTGGAACTGGTGGCATCAAAACTGGAGGTGTAGCTAGATATTCTTTGAGTTGATCAAATGCCTATTGACACTTACTATCCCATCGGAATGAGACATCCTTTTAGAGCAAATGTAGAAAATGTTGACATTTATCTGCTAGCTATGAAAACAACCATATAATGGACTTTAATCTCCCTTGAAGGCTCCTTAGTTGTTTTAGATTCTTGGGTGGAGGCATCTCAGCTATAGCTTTGACTTTAGTTGGATCTACTTCAATTCCTCTACGAGATACAATATATCCCAACAATTTCCCTAAAGTGACACCAAAGACACATTTCTTAGGATTGAGCCTCACTTGATGTTTCTCTAGTTTGTCAAATTTCTATCCTAGAACTTGTAGATGATCTACCCTAGTAGTATATTTTCCCAATATATCATCAACATAGTCCTCCATAATAGTATGAAAAAGGTCATGAAATATTACTGTCATTGCTTGTTGATAGGTAGCTCCTGCATTCTTTAGACCAAAAGACATGACTTGCCAAAAATAGGTGCTTCAAGGACAAGTGAAAGATGTTTTATGTTGATCCTCTAGTGCTATTATGATTTGATTATATCCAAAGAAACCATCCATTAGGGAAAGCATTGCATGACATGTTGTTAAGTCCACAATGATATCAAAATTTGACAATGGAAAGTCATCTTTAGGACATGCTTTATTTAGATCTCTAAAGTCTGTGTAATGTGAATGCCCCCAGTGACTTTGGAAATAGGTACCAAGTTTGAAACCCACTCTAGATAATCAATAGTTTGTATGAACTTCACATCTAGTAATTTTTGAAGCTCTACTTTTACCAATAGTGCTATTTGTGGATGCATCTTGTGGAGCTTTTGTTTGACTAGTTTGGCATTTGGAAATAGTACTAGATGATGAATCACTACTGAAGGGTCCAACCCAGGCATGTCAACATATGACCAAGTGAAATTGACTATCCTTTGCGAGAAGAATTTTATGAAATCCTTCCTTTCTTGTTCTGAAAGTGAAGCTGCTAGGAATGTGATTTTAGGATTCTAAATTATGCCTAGTGATGAGAGCCAATTATCTTCTATTTTATGCTATATTTTGTCCTATTTCATGCACCTTCATAACCATTCCCACATTCCATTTTCATATCATTTCATACCATTTTACGTTTCTTATGATTAAATATATATGTCATATTTAATATTGTTATAAGATTAAAATATGGAAAATAATTATTGATTATTTTTACTAATAAGTGTTATTTTAAGCCTTTAAAAATGTAGCTTGCAACATATGGACTTCCTGTCACTTATTTTGTAGGAACTTCCTGTCACCTTTCATACATACTTCCTATCGCATCCTTCATAGGAATCTTCACAAGAATCATCTTGCCATCTGCACATAATTCTTGTCACCTGCACTTCCTACCAACTCAGCTCCTTTCATTGCCACATGGATTTCTTTCTCCATGATTATTCACTTCAGCACTAGATATATTTCCATTTTAGTAACTTAGTGCATGCCTTCTTCCAATGACCACATTTACTAAGGTATCTTTACGTTGCACCGAATCTATCTTATATGGCTGCACACATCAACATTCAAACAAACATTTTGGTGTTGACCTCCACCTTAATACCCGAATTCATTAAAGGACACATATTTCTATTTCAAACATCTCATCAACACCATATATCATATTGTTTGGAAGCTCATGGTGGAGGATACATTTGCTGGCTGCGTGGAGGATGCACTTATGGAGAAATCCATAGATATTACCTTTCCTATTCTCATCTCTTGTTATAACAAAATTGTTGTAATCTATGGCCAACAAAATAAGTCATGTGAACCATTTTTGTTTGTTAGTCACGAGTAAAACTAAACTATTTTATATCATTTTAGATCGTGGTTGTTATAGAGTTGATCTATATAAGTTATGTAATATCAACTACAAGGGAGCAGATTATTGTAGGCAGACTTTTGGTGTGAACATATTTTTTGTACATAGATTTTGTATCACTATTTTTTAATGAAAAAAACAAGTGATTCTATTGATTAAGGCGTAGAAAATATTTTGTTCCATCCTCACCTGCAAACCATAGAGAAAGGGCCCACTCCTTGGTGATGCGCAGTGATATTTTCTTCATGTTTTGTTTCATTTAAGTTTTCTTGCATGTTGTTTTCTTTCTTGCAATTTGTTTCCTCTTAGTTTGATAGTTATGTAATTTGAATTTCAGCATTTGAGTTAAAATTTGATTTCAATATTTTCATTTTGGTGAGGTATGTTTTATTTATATTAATAAATTAATGTTGTTACTGTTACTATTCCTGTAGCAATTTTTGTGCAATTCCTGTCGCTAGGAAGTGATAGTTCTTGTCACCAGACCTATTTAATTTGTAATAGATTTATTTTCATAGCTGCATTTCATCCCCACTTAATTCATTGCTTTCCTCCCTTAGGTATACTGCCGCAACACCTTTCACAAGCCTACGATCCCTAGATTGACACTCTTAGACCAAGCTGAAATCTTTCTTATTATTTACCCTAATTTTGTCCTATCACCTAGATTCATCTCTTGTGAGTCTTCCACCAAAATAGAAGATTATTCTTGATACTTTATAGGTAAGGGAAGGTCAAATCCTCCATCCTCGGGTGCCTCAGAGAGGTTTTCACCATTGGATACGTCCTTTGTTTTTACTTTTTTATTATCAGTAGGTGCCACATTGTGGTTTTCACCTAGGGATCTATTTTTATTTTCACTTTTGCAACTACAGGTTTGGCATTCTCACCAAAGTATGCGGCTTGATCTAAATCCATGACAAACCCAACTTTATGATCACCAAGTGGGATACCATCCCGTAGTCCCATGAATTCTGCTATAGCCTCATCATTCTGAAAGATGTTGAGAACAAGGGCCTCTTGTTTGTCCTAATCAATAAGTTTAGGGTAGATGAGTGAAAGATTCTAGGTTTTCATGATGGAGGTAAGGGAGATGGATGATATCATGAATATTGAGGTTTCTTTGAATAAGTCTATGAGGTGTAGGTAAAAGTCATTAATAGTATCCTCTTCAGAGATCGAAACTATGGGAAAAGCTTTCGCTACCTCATCGAGAATAAACTTGATGTCTGAGGAATATGGTACCTCCTTACTGTATCCTAAACCATGCCTATTATTTTTCTTAGTCACAATAATAGGTTCTAGATTTCCTTGACCATGTTTTCCAAGACCACCTTGGCCTTTATATCCCATGTTTTTCACAATTCTGAGACCTATACCATATTGTGCAATAGGTAGTGTGACTAGATCCTTTTCTTGGAATATTTAAGAAGAGATATCTTCAATAGATTCATCTTCTAGTAATCCCCAATGAGTGAATGTTGTTAGTGTAGACACCCTAAAATGACCATATCTTCGAATCACTTGCATTTCATGAAATCTGTCTAATCACCTGCATTTCAACGTTAATTAAATAATCTAATTATTTAATTAATTTCATCAAAATCATCAAATTCTTCTAAAACTCCTAAATTCAACATTAATTGAATAAATTCTATCTATTTAATTAATTAAATCAAATTCAACTTTATTCTTCCAAAATTAAATAATTGTTATTATTTAATTAAATCATTATCCTTTTTTAAAATTTCAAATCCACATTAATTAAATAAATCCCATTATTTAATCAATTCATAACAAATCCTCGCTTATCTAAAATTAAATAATTCTACATTATTTAATTAAATCAATTGTTCTTCCAAATTTAAATAAAACATGCAAATTTATTTAAATTATCTCAATCATATAAAAATAAATAAAATCAAGTATTTTATTTATAATCTTCATATCTTATCCATTCTTCAAAATCATACACAATCAATTAAATAAATTTATTTATTTAATTTCAGTTATCTTTCCAATTCCTCTAAAAATATCATGTTAACTCATGTGCACAATCAGTCTTATTTTTAGAACTCTAAAAAACACAAATATAAAGTTAAGTTAATTGGCTTTAATTTATCTTATTTTCATCAACTCTTAAATTAGAAAAAAAAAAATTCTAATTTATGAAATCAAATCCTATCTTTATCAAAAAGCAATTATCTTAATAAAAATACCTTTTTTGGAGTGACACATGTCGTGTGCACATTTAGCATGAGTTATTTGATTTATCTCAACCATCCATTCTAAATTTATCTAATCTATAGATTCTATTGAATTATCTAGACCATTAATCGATCTTTATTGAAACCTATATAAACCCCCTTATCTCCATAACAAATCCTCTTCGATCATTTATTCACAAGAATTCTAGCACTTGGAGCACACATCGCATCATTGAGCACACTTCTACCTTTTTGAGCACAAACACAATCTACATCTACTTGTTGCAAACATGGTTTCGCAATTTGAAGAGCAATCCATATTCGATCAAGAGATCCAAACAATCTAGGTGATAGCTTCTTTGTTTGTAATTTGATTTTATTCATTGATTTGGTTATTGCTTAGATCAATATTTGATGTTGTGGATAATTGAGTTGTTATTATCATTGCTTTGTGATTTTATCATTTAACCTCTTGATTTTTCCTCTACACATTTTGGCACGCCCAGTGGGACCCACTAATCGCTCTTTTTTCTTTGAGAACTTGATTTTTTTTGAAGTACAGTAGGGAACAATGCATATCAACATAGAACAACACTTTTTGAAGTACAGTGCTACGCCTTTGGTATAATAGTACAACGCCTGTGGGTGATACTGTAGTGCCTTTGGTAGCACAGTACCACACTATTGGTAAGATAGTGCAACACAATTGACATAGCAGTAGAGCACTTTTGGTCTATTAGGGTTGCTGATCTTGTTTTGTGATTTACAGGGTTTCTAACTCATCATATCTATCATTCATTGACTAACAAGCTAATTTATTTGTCTTTCAATTATCATTTATACTGCCTAAGCTGACGTATTTAGGAGTATTGTCATTTGTTGAGTTAACCTATCTTGTGGCATCTTGTGAGTTGTTCTTGATTTCAAGTTATAGATTTTACCATCTATTACATCCCAGATCCTCAAGTCAACCATGAAATCATCTTTTGATCTAGCTTTTTTGACAAAATATAACTTTTTTTAGATTTGGGGCAGCAAAGCACTTTTGGTAATACAGTAACACACTTTTGGTAGCATAGTACCATGCTTCTGGTAGCATAGCGGATCACTTTTGGTTCTGCAGTAACTCACCTTTAGTTACACAGTTTAGTGCTTTCGGCATAACAGTAAGTCACATTTGGTTATACAGTAAAGCACTTTTGGTCAATTAAGTTATTTGTTGCTAACTATTGAGTTTGTGTGGAACTAATCAAATTGTTGCAAATTCTTATCACTCAAACAAAGCAAATGGGTTTCTCTAATATGTTCATGCAGGATGAGTGTTGAAGAAATCTCAATCTATCGCACTAAGTCTTATCAACATATTGCTTTCTTAAGGGACAATGGACATGAATGCCAAACACTTTGATTTCATAAGAGACAATTGACAACTACAATCGTGTGTGTGCTTAATCTAGTTGCACCTTATTTTTCTTATAATGAGACAATTGAACCTTTGTTTGACGTGCTTGATCTTACATTTCAGTTATTCCTTTAGAAGGGCCTGTTTTTGGATTGAGCTTCATAAAAAAGGGATGACCCTAAGCGGAGTTTTCCTTTGAACCGCTATATAAGAGGGATAAGGTGAAAGCCAAGTCCTAACCAGCTTTAGCCTTACCTTGTGGTACCAAATCGAAAAGAGGTGTACTAGCACTTTGTGGAAATGATTTTCACATTGTACAAAGTGTTTGATACTCTTAGTAGGATCGGTCAAAGCTTTTAGTAGCTTGTCACATTGCTCATAAGGCATTGGTCCCTCAAAGTAACTAAGAACCAATCTAGATAGTGACTACCTGATCCACCTCTGAATGTTGCAGTAACCATCAGTACAAGGGGAATCGATTTAAGCCCTCAAGATACTCACCATTGCCTCCCTTGAGAAGAGATAGTATTCCCTCAGCCATAAAGCTCTTGTGACCTACTTGAGCTTTCCAAGGGGAGGGTGATATATCCCTACCTATCATCTCTCGCAAAGATACAAATGCCTAACACCTTTATGGAATGTGTAACGTCAGAAAATGTCTCCTTGGGGGATTTTCCCTCATAAGGTTTAGCTTCCGGGTCTTTTGCATGCATTTAAGACATCTTACTTCATAATTTGGCATCCCAATGGAATGAGCCCTAGGTAACATGACAAATGGGACATAGGAGGACCCCTTGAGCTTGACCCTGCCAAAAATAGGGGGAGGACTTAGGCACTCACACCCTAGTCCTGCCCTATTTTGGGGCAGTCCCAATTTTTGGGTGTCGATTTATGACCGTTATTTAGGTCCTATTCTGACATGGTAAGTTTGAATTACAAAAATCTTGGTGGGAGTGTTTGCAGTTGCATATAAAAGCATGTTTAGGCATTCATTTGTAAACCAGATGATTACTAGCAAGCTATTGTGTTCTCAAGGTGATCCAAGGATTTCATTATGTTACAAGAGCAGATTTGTGTGGTTTATGTGTTTGTGTTTGTAGATTTGAGCATTAATTTCATCATGGAATGAAGAGCATCTTCCTCCATGATATCTTCACTACAAGGTGACATTATATTGTGTTTGTGATCATTACTTCATTTGGATTTTTGCCTCTGCCTCTCTAGGCACGCACTCTCTATTTGACAACAGTGTTTAGAGACTTAAGTGTCCTTCAGGGCTTGACTGAGGCAAGCCTCTAAACACCACAACCCCCTCCCAAAGTTTTGTGATTGTAGGTTACAGGTGTTGCATTTGGGAAAAGTGAAGTTGCAGGAAGGATTAGCAGACATCAAGGATTTAGGATCTGAAGAGAAGTAGGACACCAAAGCATTTCCAGGACTTGGGCACTCACTCTAGTGTCCTCCACATTTGAATCTCTAGAAATTGGAGTTATAGTGCTGATGAATGTTGGAAGGAGGTTAGGATCTCACAAAGAAATTGACACCTTGGACTTGGGTGCCCGCTCCAGTGTCCCCAACTGTTCCGCCTTAGAACCCTAAAAATAGGTACTCTGTGATTTGATATTTCACTTCCGTCTACAAGAGCTTTTCTGTTATTCATCACTTTATTGTCGTATTTGCATAATTAGGGTTTTAATGGTCAATTGAGTATAAGATAAGAGAAATTGATAATTAAATTCCCTAATCCAAGCTTCCTTACATCTCACAATGATCTAGGGTATGATAGTTAATTGCCACTCGACCCTAGATCCTTGAATGTATAGGGTGAAAGGAGGATTCAAACATCTAACAACACTAAACTAAAGCAATCCCAATTTTACCCTAAACATTTTAGTGAACTTGTGTTTTTGGACTTAAATTGCAACTTTCTAAGTGTTTGTCTTCAGATTTGGATTGATTTCATTCATTCATATTGTTATGCATTTTATTGCATTTAGAAAATTACAAAAAAATTGAAAAATTTGTAAAAAATTGAAAACCCTAGCTTGCATTTTCATATAGATTACTAAATTGCATCAATTCTTTCTAAATTTCCCTAATTCATGATTTTTCCATCAAATCTGATATAAACTACAGAAAGACACAAAAATTCAATAAGTTGCATTGCACTTTCATCATTAATTTGCTAGGCTTTTGTAAAATTTTTCACAATTTTCATATAACCTAGTAATTCTAAAATCTAGGGTTAGTAGGAAAAATCTTCTTTCAGATTTTTCTACTGATTTAAGAGGCTCATTCAAATTAACATTTGGCTGTATTCTTTCATTTTAGTGCAAATTTGCATTTAGATTTAAAATATTTGTATTTTTTCATACAAAATTTCAACAAAAAAACTAGCAATTTTCATACATTTTCATTAAATTTGCATTGGCATTTTGCATATTAGAGCTTGGAATACATTTTTAGATCTGAGAACAATTCATTTTCATCATAAATCAGACTTCAAAACATTCACATAGCATTTTGTCCCAATATCTCAAACCTAGGGCTTGAAAAACAACAATTTTCACTAAAATTTGGCCTTATTGACTCCCTAAACTTGCACCATAGGCATGTTGTGAGGGGTATTTTTGCATTAATTGGCTATTATCAAGGTAATCATTTTCTGTCCCTCCTAAAAATCTTCACAACACCCTTTTAACGGGCTCTTGTATTGAAAATTTTACGAAAAACTACACATTTTGACTATTTTTGCCCTAGGGTTTAACCTACTTTGCACTGTAAGCATGTTGTGATAAATTTTATGGATTGAGGTGACTGATATTATTGATTTTTTTTGCTTCACATCCTGAAATTCATCACAACACCTCTTTTGCTAGGTCTTGGAATCGAAAAACCGTGAAAAAATTACATATTTTGCTATATTTTCACTAGGGTTTTACCTTAAGAGGCACTAAAAGCATGTTGTGTTGGGTATTTTGGCACCAAGTGGTTTTTATTATTGATATTATTTTCTATCAATCCTGATTTTACTCACAACACCCTTTGTTATGCTCTGTTGCATTGAGTTTTGGTGAAAAAGTGCCTATTTGACATATTTTCACTATAATTTGACTTAGCATTATCTTGGATTTACATCAAGAGTGTGTTGAGAAGGAGCTTGGTGTTGTTTTGGACTGATATCAGACATATAACTTGCTTCCCTTGATTAAAATCCTTACAACACCCTTTGTTTCACCTATTTACATTGGAAAAAGTACAAAAATAAAGCATTTGAGGCTATTTTGGACATATCATTTTGCACTTGCCTTTGACATACTTTTGGAAACTTCTAAAATCTGATTTGTGATTGATTTGAGCATAAAAACATGGCCTCTAATCACAACAACAGTAATAGGTTCCCTCCTAGACCTTACATCAAAAGAAAAGCACCTGAACCTGAAATTGTCTTTACACCTCATGATAGAACAATTGGAGACAAGGAAAGACCTCTTTACATCACTGTGACAATAAAGGGAAATTCCATGGATGGAACTGTTATTGACCCTAATTGTATGACTAATGTGGCCACTGAAGAGTTCCTCTTTGCAAATCAATTAATACAAAGTCCTTATGAACCTTCGAACATGATGATTAAAACACATAAGGGAGCCTTTATCAAACCTTTGGGTAAGATATCATTGTTGGTAACTGTATTTGAGAAACATGTTGAACAATGGTTGGATGTTACCCCTACTTTTGATACCTTTGAAATCAAACTTGGAATCCCTTGGTTAAAGGCTATGAAATCCATGCCTTCAACCATCTATAAATGTGTGAAAATCCCTTTGAACGGACAAGTGCATACCATTCATCGAAACACATACAAGCCTTTAAGTACACAAAAACACTTCACTTTGGATTACTTTTGTAACAAAACCAACAACAAATTGGAGTTATGAACAGACTTTACCTTCCCGAGCTATAGAAACTACAAAGCAAAACTTTTACACCTAATACCTAGTCCTTCTATACATGAAATGAAAAAACATAAACAACTCGCATGTGAATAGAATCTTAGACCGAAAGGACAAGGTCCCTATGTTGAGGTTCCTCCCCTGAAATCCTTACAAGGATTGGGAGGTCATTGTCAACAACAAAATGTTCCACCATGTCAAATGAAGTTTGATCCCAGAGCTTCATCTTCTAAATTGCACAAGCCTATGAAAGAGGACAACCCTATCTTACAAGAGATAAGTGGTAAAAGAAAATGAAATAGAAAAGCAAGAGAAAGAAGAAAAAGAAGACAAGCTTATGTTATAAACCTTGGCTCTCAGCATGAAAACATTGATCCTAACATTCAACCCAACAATAATGATCCTAACGATGAACAACAGAATGAACAAGACATGAATTTAGCTATGATACCTTATGTCCCACTTTCCTCCAACATTAGGGAGTTGGAAGATGATGATGATGATTTGCTTATAGACAACCTCTAGCCCGACAGGGGCCCTAAAGGTAAGTATCTCTACCCATTTATCTCTCTCATGATGTGCTTCCCCCGTGATGTGTTATATGTTGTTTAGGCCTCCTGGGATGACCTCAGATTCTTCTGTAAGGTACGGGATACCAGGAGACTGCCTCTATTGTGACCTTCTTCTATTTATATCATCATTCTTCTATATTGTGTCTCTCTCTGATTTCATCGTTGTGTGTTGCAGAGATAGCATTGTGGTTAATGACACTAGGGGCACCCTCCTACGTGATTATTCTGAAGACACTTGTTTCTCCTCTCTTATTTATTGTTTCCCTTCTTCTAGTGTTTCCATCTAGCAGGCAAATGACAAAAAACATTTATATTGATGCAGACCTTGTGTCCCTTTCGCGAGAAATCAAAAATTGGATTTAGTTCCTTATATGACGATGGGGTTGTATATCTTATCTGACGCTTGGCTAGTGGAAGCACTCATGCTTTTTGTGTAGTGAATTTAATGATGTTTCTATTGCATT
Organism: Cunninghamia lanceolata; assembly: GCA_027924645.1. Lineage (NCBI taxonomy): Eukaryota > Viridiplantae > Streptophyta > Pinopsida > Cupressales > Cupressaceae > Cunninghamia > Cunninghamia lanceolata. The sequence goes on from BSBN01000123.1 coordinate 5,511,371, forward strand.
TAGAAACCTTAATAATACTGCTGCTCTATGCACCTTTGTTTGTCTTTGAATCTAGCCTTGGTGGTACTCGATTCGAAGAGCTTCGTGATATAGCCCCACAGTTATCCTCAAACTCTGAATTCATTGTATAACCTTGGCTCTTTGTGTGGTTAATCATATGCATTGATGTTGTTGTTTATCATGATGTTGTAGACACTAACATGTTTTTTGCAGGGATGTGTTTGTGGGAACATTTGGTGATCGTAAAGTATATGTCACCTCTGGGGGGATGGGCTTTGCAAAAGTCTGTGTTCCCTTGTGTGTTTTCTTCCTACCTTAACGTGCTTGATATCGATGCATGATATCAACCACCTTAAGGTGTGGGCATAAATGGTAAGCTGTCTGTTGTAGATGTTAGCAATGTGTTTGTCTTTAGATGCAAAGACCTGTGCGATGAGTGCATCCTGCATCCTGAGTTTTTTTGTAATCAATCAATCAATCATGTAAGCCTTCTGCGGAGGCAGGATATCAAGCATATCCTTTTTCTTAAGCCCTCTGTGGAGGCGAGGATGGTGTATTTATCAGAGTAGATGGCATCATCCTGTCATTTTCAAAAGTCCTCTACGGAGGCGAGGAGCGGTTCTGTGACTAACTCAACCCTTAAGCATGTATTTGGCGATTATTGTGGCAATGCCCAATCGTTGGTGTGTGCCTGTAATGTGCCTAAGAAGGTGATGAACCTAGAAATAGGGAACATACCATCGCTTGTTTGTCATGTTTTCTTCGTGTCTTCAAGTGTATGTGTTTTATCGTGCTTGTTTTGTGTGGCGTGTTTGTTGCCCCATATTCAGTATAAAGATTAGCACCTTTAAGTTGTGCTTCCTACATTTTCAGAGATTTTGAGTGTCTTGCATGTGTGTTGCCCCATATATACAAACACCTGTGTGATGAGTGCATCCTGTATTATGGGAGGTTTGTTTACTTTCCAGTACTTGCATTTGCATTTCATATATATATGAGAAAAAGAAAAAAAAAAGAATCATGCCTATCTTCCATACATTAATGTGTCTTCCATGCATTTACTATATTCTCTATGTTCTGCATGAATGTAACTATCTTCTTTGTGTTTTGCATGCCTGTTACTGTCTGCTATGTGATTGGCGTGTCTTCTCCGTGCTTGGTGTGTTTGCTGTGTTTGTGATCGTAATTTAATGCATGTATTGGCCTTGTGTTTATACATACATTAAAGTGGGGGCTAAATGTAACATCAGAAAATGTCCCCTTGGGGGTTTTTCCATCATAAGGTTTAGCTCCTAGGTCTTGTGCATGCATTTAGGATATCTTACTTCATAATTTGGCATCCCAATGGAATGAGCCCTAGGTAACATGACAAATGGGACCTAGGAGGGCCCCTTGAGCTTGACCCTGCCCAAAATAGGAGGGGAGGACTTGGGCGCCCACACCCTAGTCCTACCCTATTTTAGGGTGGTCCAAATTTTTGGGTGTCAATTTATGACCGTTATTTAGGTCCTATGCCAACACGGTAAGTTTGAATTATGAAAATCTTGGCGGGAGTGTTTGCAGTTGCATATAAAAGCATGTTTAGGCATTCATTTGTAAAACAGATCATTACTAGCAAGCTATTGTGTTCTCAAGGTGATTCAAGACTTTCATTATGTTGCAAGAGCATATTTTTGTGGTTTATGTGTTTGTGTTTGTAAATTTGAGCATCAATTTCATCATGGAATGAAGAGCATCTTCCTCCATGATATCTTCACTACAAGGTGACATTATATTGTGTTTGTGATCATTACTTCATTTGGATTTTTGCCTCTGCCTTCCTAGGCACGCACTCTCTATCTAAAAATAATGTTCAGAGACTTAAGTGTCCTCTGGGGCTTGACTAAGGCAAGCCTCTAAACACCATAACCCCCTCCCAAAGTTTTGTGATTGGAGGTTATAGGTGTCGAATTTGGGAAAAGTGAAGTTGTAGGAAGGATTAGCAGACATCAAGGATTTAGGATCTGAAGAGAAGCAAGACCCCAAAGCATTTCTAGGACTTGGGTACTTGCTCTAGTGTCCTCCACAGTTAAATCTTTAGAAACAAGAGTTACAGTGCTGATCAATGTCGGAAGGAGGTCAAGATTCCGCAAAGAAACTGGCACCTTGGACTTCGGTGCCCGCTCCAGTGTCCCTAACTATTCCACCTTGAAACCCTGAAAACATGTACTCTGTGATTTGATATTTCACTTCCGTCTGCAAGAGCTTTTTCCATTATTCTTCAATTTATTGTCGTATTTGCATAATTAGGGTTTTAATGGTCAATTGAGTATAAGAGAAGAGAAATTGATAATTAAATTCCCTAATCCAAGCTTCCCTGCATCTCATAGTGATCTAGGGTATGATAGTGAATTACCACTCGACCCTAGATCCTTGAATGTATAGGGTGAAAGGAGGATTCAAACATCTAACAACACTAAACTAAAGCAATCCCAATTTTACCCTAAATAGAATGACATTTGGTCGATAGAGAATTAAGTTGTGAGCTGATCTACTGCAATGAAGCTTTGTCTCTAGGGATAAAAAGTGCTTAAAATTATTTGCAATTGTCTAAATACCCATGGAAACATTGGGCTTTTTGTAAGCCTTGAACATACACTATCTGTTGTGTCAGTCCTTTTTGATACTTTGTTTGATGTGTTTTCTCTTGCCAAAGCAAATCCAAATCTAAAAAAAATTGCCTTATAAACATCATTGACATTGATTCAATTCCCTTGGTATAACAGTAGCTCACCTTTGGTATAACAGTAGCTCACCTTTGGTATTACACTAGCTCGCCTTTGGTATAACAGTACTTCACCTTTGGCAGCATAGTCTAGTGCATTTGGTAACATAGTAGCTCACTTTTGCTAACACAGTCCTATGCGTTTGGTCAAACAGTACAGTGCCTTTGGTCCAGAAAAACTATTCATCAAAGCTACCTCAGCAAAAATCCTAGCAATAGCTCAAACATATTGTCCTAGTGCATTCCATGGTAACCACTAGACTCCAGCAAACTATGAAGGTTAAACAAGTTGTCCCAAGGAAGTACAAATCACCTCCTCATACACATCAACCAAGCCAATCCAACATGACTCCAAAGGGGACTCCAAAAACACCAATGGAAAGACCAACCAACTCTCAAAATAGGCTGCAACATGACCAACCAACCAATCTTCAAGAAGGTAATGTCCCTTTGGTAGATGTAACTCAATTCACCACTGGCATACCTCATGATTTTGCTACACCCAGTTATACCACGGTTCAAGTCCCATCTCAAGAAGAGCGACACTTTGAAGCAGGTCAATCCTCTCAAGAAGATAGACAAGACCTTGATGAAATTATGCAAAATCCTAGAGCCATAGCCACCTTTGACAAAATCCTTAGAGAAAACCAAGATCATTTCTTCAAATTACTAGCCAAACAAGGAGCCAAATTACCTCAAGATTTTGATCTATCCAATCTCAAGGAGCTAAACAAAACCCATGACGTTATAACAACAGTCCAAACTATGTCAAACATGACCACTCCCATACTTGAAAAAAGCTCACAAGGGAGAACAATTGCACAATATGAGAATCCTCTTTATCAAAATCTAATAGCAGAGAGACCCATATCACCACTTATGACTCCTATGGAGATCTACAAACACAAACAAGAAACTCTCCAACATCAAGCAACACTAGCCAAACAAGCCACTCTAGCTTAATCAAACACACAACAACCTCCTATCATCTTTCAAACACCTACATCAAACGTAAATGCAATATTGGTTACCCCATCACGAGAAGGTTTCCCACCAAATTACAATTCAGGAAACACTTATGTAGCCATGCAACAAGGGTCTCAACAAACACCACCCCCAACATCATCAACCCTTCGTATCATTAATCCAAACAATATCATGCAACCCCAATCATCCATGGTTATCCTATATCAGTCCTCCACGCAAACACCTCTACCAGAATGGGGGCAACTCTTTCCTTAACCTAGGTCTAGGAATGGATCCTTGTTCGTAGTTCATAACACAAATACTCCAAACAAACAACAACAAAAAGACACATAATGATATGAATAAATAATGCTAAATTAATGTTGAATTTAGGAGTTTTAGAAGAATTTGATGATTTTGATGAAATTAATTAAATAATTAGATTATTTAATTAACATTGAAATGCAGATGATTAGATAGATTTGATGAAATGCAAGTGATTAGACAGTATCACTGATGAGTACCAAACAAAAGATGAAAAGTTGGTCCCCTAAATGGTCGACGGAGAATTAAGTTGTGAGCCGATCTTCTGCAATGAAACCTCGTCTCTAGGGATAAAAAGTGCTTGATATTGTTTGCAATTGTCTAAATACCCATGGAAACATTAGGCTTTTTGTAAGCCTTGAACATACACTATCTGTTGTGTCAGTTCTTTTTGATACTTTGTTTGATGTGTTTTCTCTTGCCAAAGCAAATCCAATCAAAATCAAATCCAAATCTATCAAAATTTGCCTTATAAAAATCATTGACACTGCTTCAACGCCTTTGGTATAACAGTAGCTCACCTTTGGTATTACACTAGCTCGCCTTTGGTATAACAATACTTCACCTCTGGCAGCATAGTCTAGTGCCTTTGGTAACACAGTAGCTCACTTTTGGTAACACAGTCCTGTGCCTTTCGTCAAACAGTACAAAGCCTTTGGTCCAAAAAAATTGATCATCAAAGCTACCTCAGCAAAAATCCTAGCAACAAATCAAACATATTGTCCTAGTGCATTCCATGGTAACCACTAGACTCCAGCAAACTATGAAGGCTAAACAAGTTGTCCCAAGGAAGCGCAAATCGCCTCCTCATACACCTCAACTAAGCCAATCCAACATGACTCCAAAGGGGACTCCAAAAACACCAATGGAAAGACCAACCAACTCTCAAAACATGCCGCAACATGACCAACCAACCAATCTTCAAGAAGGTAATGTCCCTTTGGTAGATGTAACTCAATTCACCACTGGCATGCCTCATGATTTTGCTACACCTAGTTATACCACAGTTCAAGTCCCATCTCAAGAAGAGAGACACTTTGAAGAAGGTCAATCCTCTCAAGAAGATAGACAAGACCTTGATGAAATTATGCAAGATCCTAGAGCCATAGCCACCTTTGACAAAATCCTTAGTGAAAACCAAGATCATTTCTTCAAATTACTAGCCAAACAAGGAGCCAAATTACCTCAAGATTTTGATCTATCCAATCTCAAGGAGCCAAACAAAACCCATGATGTTATAACAATAGTCCAAACTATGTCAATCGTGACCACTCCCATACCCGAACAAAGCTCACAAGAGAGAATAATTGCACAATATGAGAATCCCCTTTATCAAAATCCAATGGTAGAGAGACCCATATCACCACTTATGACTCCTATGGAGATCTACAAACACCAACAAGAAACTCTCCAAAGTCAATCATAACTAGCCAAACAAGCCGCTGTAGCTCAATCAAACACACAACAACCTCCTATCATATTTCAAATGCCTACATCAAACGTAAATGCAATGTTGGCTACCCCATCATGAGAAGGTTTCCCACTAAATTACAATCCGTGAAACACTTATGTAGCCATGCAACAAGGGTCTCAACAAACACCACCCCCAACATCATCAACCCTTCATATCATTAACCCAAACAATGTCATGCAACCCCAACCATCACAAAACGTCAACACAATCTATGTCCCTCCATCACAATGATCATCTACACTAAACTTTTTCAACACATATCTCAATCAACCCCAACCATCACAAAACCCATCTACCTATGGCCCTCCACCACAATGATCTTCCACTCTCAACCTAACCCACACCTATCTCAACCCTCAAAGCTCCCAAAACCAAAGCTATATTCCACCACTACAACCAAAGCCAACAAACTTTAGCTTTCCTCCACCAAATTCTTTCTTCACACCACCTCCGCAATACCAACGACAAAACTCTTATCAACAACCATCACAAAGCCTACATTCTTACCTAGCACCACCCCTACCTCCCCAAATCAAAACATCCAAAATTAACCCAATCCAAACCCAACATACAACACATATGACCCTAACCAATCATATGACCCTTATAACACCAATGCCAATGGCTTCCACTACAATCTTCCATATGGGCTACAACAACCACCTCTCAGACAACATGAGATGTTTCAAACACCTCCCACAACTATGGAGCTAAAACTTGCGGAGGTACAACAATAATTATCTGATCTTACATTTGGCCACACCAAGAAGACCTTCTCTTTGGAAAAAGTTTTTCCTTATCCATTTGATCAGTCATTACCCATGATCCCTTTTCCTCACAATTTCACTATTCCCAAATTTGATAAATATAAAGGAAAAGGAGACCCAAAAGACCATCTTAGAGAATTCTATCTTACTTGCTTCGAGGTCTCACATAATGACACATATCTTATGCGCCTCTTTCCTCACAGTCTTGGAGGTCAAGCTATAGAATGGTTCTATAGCTACCCATGGATATCAAATCTTTTAACGAGCTTGTGAAGAAATTTGCCACCCATTTCTCTTACAACATAGAACATGAGATCTCCATGACCGACCTATGGAACAATAAACAAAAAAATGGAGAAACTTTCATTTCCTTCTTCAAAGATGGAGACAAATGGCTAGCAAATTCCCATTCAAGATACCTGAAAAGCAGCTTGTTAGCATATTTGTGCAGAACCTTAACCAAGAATTGGGTTTCCATTTGCAAATCCTTAGTGCTACAACCTTCGACAAAATTACCTACAAAGGCATCAACATTGAAAAAGCCCTCATCACTAAAGGTGTGGTCAAAATCTTCAAAGACAACAAAGACAATGCTCCCCAACAACAATCAAACAATAAACCAAAATTTTGGAACAAAAATAAAAACGTGGTCAATGATGGTGTGGTAGATTCTAAACATGTCCAAACACTGCAAATACCCCTTCATCTTTCAAAACCAAGTCAACCTCCGCCTCAACAAAACCAACAACAACAAAGACAACCAAACCAAAACCAACAAAAATGACAACAAGAGCGACCTCAACAAGATTACCCTCTGTAACGTCAATTCACTCCCTTAGGAGAGCCTATAGAGTTTGTTTTATAGAGACTTATAAACAATGGACTCATCACCTTACCAGATGCTCCCCCATATGGTGAACCTATTTACAAAATGGCACGGTATAGAGAAAATGAATAGTGTGAGTACCATAGGACCAAATCAAGCATGAAACTCAAGCACCTAATCCAAAACCTTATTGACGGAAACCAAATCACTTTTGATGATGAACCACCAACTCAAAACACCAATAAAGACCTCAACATGTACAAGGAGCCATTCCCTAACCATGGTCACGATCAAAATCCTGACAAAGGTAAAGGTGTTAATAAAGCTTCTACTTCCTATGACTCTATTGTGTGACATTTTGAAGAAAGTTGTGTATCTACCCTCACTATCAAAGGCAAATCTACAAATTATGTAGTTACAACTCATCATGGTCATGTCACCCTTTGTGTTCCTACACCAAGTCTCCCAATTCAATCTGAGTACAATCTTGTCGAACATCTAGGGAAAACCCTTGCACAGATCTCTATCTTGGACCTTCTACAGTCATCACCCGCACATAAAGCTATGCTTGAAAAATCCTTACAAGAGTCTTCGGTTCGTAACAACATAGCAGTCGTAGATTTCCAAGCTATTATAGGTAACATTGCCTCACCCTACAATGTGGTCTTCTATGAAAAAGACCTCCCATCTCATGATCCATGTCACAATGATGCCCTTCACATTGAAGTCTTCATCCATAAATGCAAGATCAAATGCATACTTATAGATGGTGGTGCCAGTCTCAATATCTATTCTCTAAAGTTACTCAAACAATTGGGATAATCTGAGGATCATGTCAACATTGATCAAAGTATTACAATCAAGGGGTATGATGATGCTAAACGCCGGTCAGAAGGTGTTATCCACTTGCCTATACAAGTAGGCCCTGTCATGCTAGAAACTAGGTGCGAAGTCCTTGACATTGAGCTACCTTATAACATTATCTTAGGACACCCATGGATCCATGCCATGAAAGCTGTTCCCTCAACATAACATTAGTCTCTCAAGTTCCCATTCAATGGTACGAAGATCACTATCCCAGGAGATCCTATTCCCTTTGAATTCTGTCGTACCTTGTAAGGTAGTTATAAGAATAGCAACCAAGTGCCCAATAATGACAAAGGCCATGAATCCCCATTATATGTCAATTCTCAAAATCTGACAAAAACCTCTATAGCTAAACCCAATCCTCATCCTATTCCCAAAATCAAAGCTCACATCTATGATATAGGCTTTGGAGAATATGATATCTCAAAATCTTGTTGTGTAGGGCGGATGCCCTTGTCCCCTAAATCCTACGGCTAACCACCCATAGCCAAAGCAACTAAAAAGTAGCTATTCCTCCCCCAACATCTCTAACCCAATTCCAAGAGGGAAAATTATTGGCAGAGGAAACTATTGAAGACATCTCATCTTGGCTCTACAAGGAGAAAGAACCAGTCTCAATACTAGTCAAGCAATATGGAAATGGCCTAACAATTGTCAAGAACATGGGCTACAAAGGCAAAGGTGGCCTTGGGAAAAATAACAAAGGTGAATTGGAACCCATTATTATGAAGAAAAAACTAGACAAGAAGGGGTTAGGATTTGGTAGGAAGGTACCACGCACCTTGGACATCGAGGGTATTCTCGACAAGGTAGCACAAACTTCTCTCGCCGATTCAATGTCTAAAGAGGATATCATCGATGACTCTTTTTTCCATATGACTAACCTATTCACTGAATCCTCCGTATTTATGCTATCATCCGTATCCTTAACATCCACCACCAACACCCAGATCATAACACTTGTCTACCCTGAACTTATCGATTGGGACCAACAAGGGACCCCTGTTCTAGATGTATTTCAGAATGACGAAGCTAAATTGCAGAGTTTATGGGACTCCGGGATGGTATCCCTCTTGGAAATCACAAAGCTAGTTTTGTAACAAAATTAGAGAAAAATGCTTATTTTGGTGAGAATGCCAAATCCTCTAGTTACAAAAGTAAAAATAAAGAAAGATCTCTATGTGAAAACCACATTGTGGCACCTCCCGATCAGAAAATAGTAAAAACAAAGGATGTATCCAAAGATGAAAACCCAACTATGGCACCTGAGGATGGAGGATTTGACCTTCCCCTAACATCTAAGTATCAAGAGAAATCAACTCTCCTAGTGGAAGATTCTATAGAGATAAATCTTGGCACAGAGCAAACTCCTAAGACCACATTCCTTGCAACATCATTATTAGAACAAAAGCATAAGAATCTCATCAAATTCTTCTTACAAAGAACCATCAACTTTGCATGGACCTATGCTGATATGCCAGGGCTAGACCCTTCATTAGTAGTTCACTATCTCAAGGTTGATCCAAAAGCTAAACCAGTCAAATAGAAGCTGAGAAAGATGCATCCACAGATAGCTTTCCTAGTGAAAGTTGAAATACAAAAAATGTTAGATGCAAAGTTTATCAAGCCTATTGATTATCCAGAATAGGTCTCAAACATTGTACCTATGGCTAAACCCAATGGGGGCATCCACATGTGTTCTGACTTCAGAGATCTTAACAAAGCATGTCCCAAAGATGACTTTCCACTACCAAACATTGATATCATAGTAGACTTGACTGCTGGTCATGAAATGCTTTCTCTAATGGATGGATTTTCTGGCTACAATTAGATAATGATAGTAGAAGAAGATCAACATAAAATAGCTTTCACTTGTCCTTGGGGTACCTATTGTTGGTGTGTCATGCCATTTGGTCTTAAAAACATAGGGACAACCTATCAAAGAGAAACAACAGTGATATTCCATGATTTCTTTCATCACATCATGGAGGACTATGTTGATGATATACTATCAAAATCTTCTAGGGTAGATCACATGCAGGTTCTAGGGAAAATCCTCGACAAACTAGAAAAATTTCAAGTATGACTCAATCCAAAGAAGTGTGTCTTTGGGGTAACCTCAGCAAATCTATTGGGATACATCGTATCTCATAGAGGCATTGAAGTAGATCCAACACAAGTCAACGCTATAGTGGAAATGCCTCCACCAAAGAATTTGAAAGCATTAAGGAGCCTTCAAGGAAGGTTACAATCCATTAGGCAGTTTATCTCATAGCTAGTAGATAAATGTCAACCATTTCAACACTTGCTTCGAAAGGATGTCTCATTTCGATGGGATGATAAGTGTTAAGCAACATTTGATCAGCTCAAAGAATATCTAGCTACACCTCCTATCTTGGTACCACCAGTCACTGATAGGCCTTTGATCTTGTACATCTCAACTACAACTACAGCCCTAGGGGCTCTTCTAGCACAACATGATGAGTTAGGAAAAGAGCATGCAATCTATTATATCAGTCTAACCTTGGTAGGTTATGAACTCAATTATTCACCTATGGAAAGAGCTTGTTTAGCCTTAGTGTTCACTTCCCAAAAGTTGCGGCATTACATGCTAAACCAACACACAAATCTAATAGCCAAAATGGATCCATTGAAATATCTCCTAGAAAAAGTAGCTCTCACAGGTAGACTAGCTAAATGGGTCATGATCCTTAGTGAGTTTGACATTGAGTATGTGGATCGTAAAGCAATCAAGAGATAAGCCCTAGCAGATCAACTAGCAGAAGCACCTATGACAAATGTACATCCTATGGTATCTAACTTTCTGGATGAAAATCTCTTCACTCTTTCTACCTCAGGAAGGTGGAAGTTGTATTTTGATGGTTCCTACACACATGGATCAGGGGCCGGCATCCTTTTTATCACACCACAAAATGACTATATCCCAAAGTCATATCGGCTCACATTTCCTTGCACCAACAACATAGTCGAGTATGAAGCACTCCTCATAGGTCTCCATATAGAAGTTCAATGAGACATCACATAACTATAGGTATATGGAGACTCACAACTAGTCATTCGACAAGTCACTGATGAGTACCAAACAAAAGATGAAAAGTTGGTCCCCTACAAGTAACTAGTGAATGCCTACAAACCACACTTTTCTAGCATCACATTTGAGCAGATTCCAATAGAGCATAACAAAGCTGTAGATTCTATGGCTTTTTTAGGGTCACTTATAGACATGCCTGCAACCACACAGAAATGTGAATTCTTGATTGAGCAATTGTTGATACCAGCTGTCGATGTTCCAACTACTGAAATCATCTGTGAACTTGTTGGTCCCAATTCCCCATGGTACGAAGATATCGAGGACTACGTTAAACATGAAACCTTTCCCTTTGAGCTATCTACAACCCAACGCAAAACCTTTATTTGTTGATCCTCCTATTACACTATTTTGGGTGATACACTTTATCGCCAGAGTCTTGATGGTATCCTCTTATGATGTCTTAATGTGGAAGAAGCCGATGCTACCTTACGAGACATACACAAAGGTGTCTGTGGCACACATTCTACCAGTCCTAATCTCACTAAGAAGATACTCAGAATAGGTTATTACTATCCTACCTTAGAACAAGATGCTTTATAGTTTGCTAATAAGTGTCTACAATGCCAGCAGCATGGAGATTTGATTCACGCACCAGCTCATGAACTACAACCTGTGACTACTCCATGGCCTTTTTCATAATGGGGTCTCAACCTTGTAGGACAAATCCACCCATCCTCATCTAATGGCCACAAATTTATCATTACCACCACTGAGTATTTTACGAAGTGGGTCAAAGCCATTCCCATGATATATATCACCGGCAAGCAAATAGCCAAGTTTATCCTTAACTACCTCATTTGCCAGTATGGTATCCCCCAAGCCATTGTCATTGATAATGGGAGACCATTCAAGAATCAAGATGTCCATGCCTTGTGCACCCAATACAATATCGAACATCGCTTTTCTACTCCCTACTATCTGCAAAGTAACAACCAAGCCGAGGCTTCCAACAAAACCATTGTCAAAATACTCAAGAAAATGGTCAATGAAGCTGGTCATGATTGGCACCTACAACTTAATCCCACCCTATGGGCCTATCGCACTAGTATCAGAACACCCATTAGTCCAACACCCTATGCCTTAGTCTATGGTCTAAAGCCATTCTACCTATAGAGGTCGAGATCCCATCCCTTAAAATATCCATGTAGAACCTGATTGATGGAGAGGAGTATCGTACTTGCAAATTAGCTAAGCTAGAACTACTAGATGAGAGGCGCCTTGCCACGCTCAGTCATCTCCATTTCTATCAAAACTACCTCTGGCGTAACTATAACAAGATCAAAGAAAGACAGTTTCAAGTTGATGATCTTGTCTTAAAAGAAAATAAGAGAAATCAAGCAGATCGAGAAAAGAAGGGCAAGTTCAAGCCTATTGGTTAGGACCCTTTATTGTCACAGTAGCATATGGATCAGGAGCTTATACTTTAGCTACTCCTAATGGCATTCATCTAGATGAGCCACTCAACAATGTTCATCTCAAGAAGTTCTATGCCTGATCCTTAGAGTATCCATGTCAAATAAAAAAATAAAAATAAAAAACAAAATAATCCATCCTCTGGTGAAAACTTGGTAAACAGGCACCTTGGATAAGTACCATAGTGAAAACTTGGCAAACGGGTGCTATGTGTAGAGTCAGCACCCATCATCTATCGAGTCTTGTTCATTCCATTTTCACAACAATCTTCATCCATCCATCCATAATAAAACCATTGACCTTGTTTGCATTTCCATCTCCCTATCTAGAATAGCTTGGAAATTTGTCAATGTCCATCGTCGTCATCCCACGTCTTGATCTATGTCAACAGTTATCACTGTCTTGTCCTATGTCAACTTTCTATGTCTTCCAATCATCCATGGTTATCCTATGTCAGTCCTCCATGCAAACACCTCTACTAGAATGGGAGCAACTCTTTCCTTAACCTAGGTCTAGGAATGGATCCTTGTTAATGGTTCATAACAACACAAATACTTCAAACAAACAACAACAAAAAAACACATAATGATACGAATAAATAATGCTAAATTAATGATATGAAGGGTTGATTATTGAATGGTCTCCCATTATCAGTGACAATGGCTTGGGGGATACCATACCAGCAAATGAGGTGGTTAAGGATAAACTTGGCTATTTGCTTGCCGGTGATATATGTCATGGGAATGGCTTCAACCCACTTCATAAAATACTCAGTGGCGGTAATGATAAATTTGTAGCCATTGGATGAGGATGGGTGGATTTTTCCCTCGAGGTCGATACCCCATTGTGAAAAAGGCCATGGAGTAGTCACAGGTTGTAGTTCATGAGCTAGTGTGAGAATCAAATCTCCATGCTACTGGCATTGTAGACACTTCTTAGCAAACTATAAAGCATCTTGTTCTATTGTAGGCTAGTAATAACCTATTCTGAGTATCTTCTTAGCAAGACTAGGACCGATAGAATGTGTGCCACAGACACCTTCGTGTATGTCTTGTAAGGTAGCATCGACTTCTTCCGTGTTAAGGCATCGTAAGAGGATACCATTGAGACTCTAAAAATAAAGTGTATCACCCAGAATAGTGTAACAAGAGGATTGATAGATAAAGGTTTTGCATTGGGTTGCAGATAGCTCAAAGGGAAAGGTTTCGTGTTTAAGGTATTCATAGATATCTTCATACCATGGGGAATTGGGACCAACAAGTTCGCAGATGATTTCAGTAGTTGGAACATTGAAGGCTGGTATCAACAATTGCTTGATCAAGAATTCACATTTCTGTGTGTTTACATGCATGTCTATAAGTGACCCTATAGAAGCCATAGAATCTGCAGCTTTGTTATGCTCTCTTGGAATCTTCTCAAATGTGATGCTAGAAAAGTGTGGTTTGTAGGCATCCACTAGTTTCTTGTAGGGGACCAACTTTTCATCTTTTGTTTGGACCCAATACAATATCCAACATCTCTTTTCTACTCCCTACTATCCGCAAAGTAACAGCCAAGCCGAGGCTTCCAACAAAACCATTCTCAAAATCCTCAAGAAAATGGTCAATGAAGCTAGTCATGACTGGCACCTGCAACTCAATTCCGCCCTATGGGCCTATCACACTAGTATCAGAACACCCATTGGTGCAACACCCTATGCCTTAGTCTATGGCTTTGAAGCCATTCTACCTATAGAGGTCGAGATCCCATCCCTTAAAGTATCCATGCAGAACCTGATTGATGGAGAGGAGATTGCACTTCCAGATTAGCTAAGCTAGACTTACTAGATGAGAGGTGCCTTGCTGCGCTCCATCATCTCCATGTCTATCAAAACTACCTTCGGTGTAACTGTAACAAGAAGATCAAAGAAAGATGGTTTCAAGTTGGTGATCTTGTCTTAAAAGAAAATTAGAGAAATCAAACATATCTAGAAAAGAATGGCAAGTTCAAGCCTAATTGGTTAGGACCCTTTATTGTCACAACATATGGATTAGGAGCTTATACTTTAGCTACTCTTGATGACATTCCTCTAGATGAGATAATCAACAATGTTCATCTCAAGAAGTTCTATGCCTGATCCTCAGAATATCCATGTCAAATAAAAATAAATAAAAAACAAAATAATCCGTCCTCTGGTGAAAACTTGGTAAACAGGCGCCTTGGATAAGTACCATAGTGAAAACCTAGCAAACAGGGGCTATGTGTAGGGTCGGCACCCATCATCTATCGAGTCTTGTTCATTCCATTTTCACAACAATCTTCATCCATCGATCCATAATAAAACCATTGACCTTGTTTACATTTCCATCTCCCTATCTAGAATAGCTTGGAAATTTGTCAATGTCCATCATCGTCATCCGACATCTTGATCTATGTCAACAGTTATCATTGTCTTGTCCTATGTCAAATTTCTATGTCTTCCAATCATCCATGGTTATCCTATGTCAGTCCTCCATGCAAACACCTCTACTAGAATAGGGGCAACTCTTTCCTTAACCTAGGTCTAGGAATGGATCCTTGTTCGTGGTTCATAACAACATAAATACTTCAAACAAACAACAAAAAAAAATAATCAAATACTTCAAACACCTCCAAACACAAACAAAAGCAAAAATGCATCCACAATCCAAACAAAAACACAAGCACTTCAACCATCTCCCCACAATGACAACACTTTTCCTACATCATCACACAAACCAGAACTACATATTATCATTCTTATCTTTCATCATAATGTGCCTTGATCCCGTGGATACAGGGTATGTAGGCAGTCTAGAATACGAAGGACGTATCCAGTACTCAGGGACATGCAGTTCATCATTCTTCACCCACCTTAATCCATTGACATGTCATCTTTCTAGTCTTCCATTTATCACAATCCATTCACCTCAACTTGACTAACTCAAGCTGCAAAACAACAAACAAATGCATCCTTTCAAAGCAAAAGTCCTTAAACAAACTTGAATCAAAGCAACTTACTTATAGAGCCATATGTTGTCCTACATATCGATTACCAACATCAGCTAAATCAATCTAAATCAAGCAACAGATCAACAAAGTTATCTTATACAGGATGTTCCATGATCGAAACTAGACTAGACGTCTTATATGATATGTTGCATTTCTTGAAACCAGACATTATCCTTTCAACAGATAACACCCTTTAACGAACACATCATTCCTACGATAAGGTTGTTATCTACCCAACCAATCCAAACTATCCTGAGCAACCTCTTTGGCAAGAGAATATGTTGGTTGTATGTTTACTTTGTAACTCAGTCAATTTGCTTTTTGGTTTATCTTTTGTTCCTTTTCCATTACCTATTCAAGACTACCTTGATTTATCTATATCTTGGTATGTTGCTTTGTTTGAGGAATGATCTTTAGTATCTTTCTTAGCAACATATTTATCTTGTGTGAGTGTTACAACCTGGCATCTTACATATTAATATTCTTCCTGCATTTATGTATTGAAGTTTATTTTATGTTCAAGACTATGGCTCATTCACATGTCCAACAAGGTTATATTATGTCTAAGGGATCTAAGTTCAAACTGCTTGCTTGCAGAGTCAACATCCACGCACTAAGATATCACAACACCTTGGTCTTTTATACCTTGGTGGAAAACTATCCATGGGCTATATCAAAAATAAGGATTGCTCTTTATAAAAATTTGTGAAACCGCTGCAACAAGCTCATCCAATTACCCATCCATTTATCCATGTCATTATATAGTTTTCAAGCAAAGATCGATCAATAGTCTTTCTCTCTTGTTCTATTCTATATCCACTTTCTTCTATCCAACCTTGTCTATCTCAAACACAATCTTGTAGTTGAGCATCAACCCAGTCCTTCTATCACTTCCTTGTCTTTCCTCTCGAGGGGGCATCCTATGCCAGCTACACAGGGGCAGCTAGCTACACTGGGGCATCAAAAATTATATCGTGTCTTCAACAATCATTTTCTTTGAAACAATGCTATAAAGCACATTGCATCAAAGAGGGGCAAAATGTAGACACCCTAAAATGACCATGTCTTTGAATCACTTGCATTTCATCAAATCTATCTAATCACCTGCATTTCAACGTTAATTAAATAATCTAATTATTTAATTAATTTCATCAAAATCATCAAATTCTTCTAAAACTCCTAAATTCAACATTAATTGAATAAATTCTATTTATTTAATTAATTAAATCAAATTCAACTTTATTCTTCCAAAATTAAATAATTGTTATTATTTAATTAAATTATTATCCTTTTTTCAAAATTCAAATCCACATTAATTAAATAAATCCCATTATTTAATTAATTCATAACAAATCCTCTCTTATCTACAATTAAATAATTCTACATTATTTAATTAAATCAATTATTCTTCCAAATTTATTAAATAAAACATGCAAATTTATTTAAATTATCTCAATTCTCTAAAAATAAATAAAATCAAGTATTTTATTTATAATCTTCATATCTTATCTATTTTTTAAAATCATGCACAATCAATTAAATAAATTATTTAATTTCAATTATCTTTCCAATTCCTCTAAAAATATCATGTTAACTCATGTGCACAATTAGTCTTATTTTTAGAACTCTAAAAAAGACAAATCTAAAGTTAAGTTAATTAGCTTTAATTTATCTTATTTTCATCAACTCTTAAATTAGAAAAAAAAGCATTCTAATTTATGAAATCAAATCCTATCTTTATCAAAAAGCAATTATCTTAATAAAAATACCATTTTTGGACTGACACATGTCGTGTGCACAGTCATCTTGAGTTATTTGATTTATCCCAACCATCCATTCTATATTTATCTCATCCATTGATTCTATTGAATTATCTGGACCATTGATCGATCTTTGTTGAAACCTATATAAACCCCCCTTATCTCCATAACAAATACTCTTCGATCATTTATTCACAAGCATTCTAGTGCTTGGAGCACACATCGCATCGTTGAGCACACTTCTACCTTTTTGAGCACAAACACAATCTACATTCGCTTGTTGCAAACATGGTTTCACAATTTGAAGAGCAATCCACATTCGACCAAGAGATCCAAACAATCTAGCTAATAGCTTCTTTGTTCGTAATTTGATTTTATTAATTGATTTGGTTATTTCTTAGATAGATCTTTTGATGTTATGGGTAATTAAGTTGTTATTATCATTGCTTTGTAATTTTATCATTCAACCTCTCGATTTTTCCTATACACAATTAGGGAAGCTGGTAGGGTTGCCTTTTTAGTGACCTTTGCTATGGGTGGTTTTCCATATGATTTAGATGAGAGAGGCACCCTCCTCACACAACAAGACTTTGAAATGTCATATTCACCAAATCCTATGTCTCTAGATCAAACCTTGATCTTAGGAATGGGTTTATCAACAAAGGCTTTTTGCAAAGTATCTGGGTCAATGTATAATGGAGATGATTGGGATTCAATATTATTTGGGATTTGGTTGGTATTTTGGTAATTCCATTGCATGGCGCGACAAAACTCAAAAGGACGAGGATCTCCAAAGATTGTGATTTCAGTACCATTGAACATAAACTTGAGACATTGATGGTACATAGAAGGTATGGCCTACATGGTATGGATCCATGGGTGAACTAGGATGATATTATAGGGTAGATCAAGGTCCAATACTTGGCATCATGCTTCTAATATGACATGGCCTACTTGAATTGGTAAATGAATCACACCTTCTGACCGATGCTCTGCATCATCATAAGCTTTAATAGTGATAGACTATTCAGGATTAATGTTATCCTCAGAGTATCCTAATTGTTTTAGCAATTTTAGTGAACAAATGTTTAGACCAACACCACCATCTATAAGTATACGTTTTATCTTGCGTTTATGGATGAATACTTCAATATGGAGTACATCATTATGGCAAGGATTTTGAGATGGGAGGTCCTTATCAGTAAAGACCACATGGTAAGGTGAGGCAATGTGACCTATCATGGCTTGAAATTCTATGATAGCTATGTTGTTTGGAACTAATGACTCTTTGAGGGCCTTTTCAAGCACTACTTTGTGTGTAGGTGATGACTTTAGGAGATCTAAAATGGAGATTTGTGCGGGAGTCTTCCCTAGATGTTCTATGATATTGTATTTGGAGTTGATGGGGTGTCGTGTGTTGGCCCATGAAGGGTAATAAAACCACACCAATTTGTAATAGCACAATCAAGGACTATGCCCTTGATGGTAAGAGTGGACACTTGACTTTCTTCAAGATGACCCACAATAGAATCATAGGAAGAGGAAGCTTTGTTAACATTTTTACCTTTATCAGGATTATTTCCTTTACCATGTGGTGGGAATGGATCCTTATACATGTCGAGGTCTTTATTTGTGGTATGTGTTGGAGGATCATCAACAGTGACTTCTCCTCTGTCTATGAGATTCTGGATTAAGTTTTTCAACTTCATGCATCCAAGGGTTTTGTGTCCTTTGACTCTATGGTATTCGTAATACTCATTATCTTTGTGCCAATTAGGTTTGAAAGTGGGTTCATCATATTGACGAGCCTTTGTCAATGTGATGAGTCCACTTTGTACAAGTTTCTTGAAGACAAATTTGATAGGTTCTCCCAAAGGAGTGAACCTACATCTAGGGGGTAGTCTTGTTTTGGTTTCTCTTGAGGAGTAGATGGGGTAGGTTTTGAATGAAGGTTGACTGGTGTTTGGAGAGTTTGAACGAGTTTAGAGTCCACAACACCATCATTGATGACATTGTAATTTTTGGACCAAAATCAAGGTTTGTCATTAGATGTTTGAGGGGCGTCTTTGGTCTCTTTGAATATTTTGATTAAGCCCTTTGTGATGAGGGCTTTTTCAATATTGGTCCCCTTAGAATTGATTTCATCAAATGAGTTAGCACATTGGATTTGTAGGTGAAATCCAATTTCTAGATTAAGATTTTGGATAAAGATGTTAATTAGTTGTTTTTCTAGAGGCCAAGGGAATTTACTAGCCATGTTTCTCCATCTTTGTAAGGAGATGAATGTTTCCCCATTGAATTGTTTAGTATTGCATAAGTCTATCATGGAAATCTCATGTTCGATATTGTAGGAAAAGTGGGTTGTAAACTTTGTGGCCAATTCATTAAATGTTTTGATACCCGTGGGTAGATGAGAAAACCATTCTATTTCTTTCCCTCCAAGACTACAAGGGAAGAGGCATAAAAGATAGGTGTCGTTATGGGCAACCTCTAGGAAAGCAATGTAGAACTTCCTAAGATGTTCTTTTGGATCACCTTTTCCCTTATATTTGTCAAATTTAGGCATGCCAAAGTTGGGAGGAAAAGGTATCATAGGTAAGGATCTATCAA
Organism: Cunninghamia lanceolata; assembly: GCA_027924645.1. Lineage (NCBI taxonomy): Eukaryota > Viridiplantae > Streptophyta > Pinopsida > Cupressales > Cupressaceae > Cunninghamia > Cunninghamia lanceolata. Next base: position 5,531,263 of record BSBN01000123.1, read on the forward strand.
AAGGATAGGGACAAACCTCCCCCAAGGAGAAATTTTTCTTTGTGTGTCCAAGTGTGAGATCAGAAATTTGTTTTTGTAGATTAGAAAATTTGAGATCAAGTTTTGAAGTGGGTTGTTGTTGAGAAAGATTTTGTTGAATAGGTGGTGGTTGTTGTGCCCCATTGGAGAGATTGGAATTGGGTGCATATGAATGGATATGTATGGATCATAAGAATTGTGTGGGTTGTTTTGGGGTGGATGCATGTAGAAGTATTGAGAATGGGAGTTATGTGGGGGAGTTATATAGGAGCATTGAATTTGAGAGTGTTGAGGGGGGTTAATGTAAGAATGTTGATTTTGGTAGTGTTAAGGTGGATTGACATAGGAATGTTGAAATTGGGAATGTTGAGGTGGAAGGATATTGGAATGTTGGTTTTGGGAATGTTGAGGTGGAATGATATAAGAGTTTTGAGGAATGGGTGTTTGGACTTGTGACACTTGTGGGGGAGTGGCATAAGAAAGATTAGACATGGAAGAGTGAACTTGTGACACTTGTGGAGGAGTGGTGTAAGCAAGATTAGACATGGAAGATTGGACTTGTGACACTTGTGGAGGAGTGGCACTAGCAACATTAGGGATGGGGGTTTGGACTTGTGATACTTGTGGAGGATTTTGAGATGATGTAGGTGTAGATGTGGTGAAGAAGGTGTTTACTTGGTTTCTTGATTCATTTGATAAATCTCCATGGGGACAATAAGGGGCTCAAGTGATGTGGTGGGGGCTTGCTAAAGTGGGTTGACATATTTGTAGGTGAAGGGGTTTAAAGGAACATCATGTGAGGGTGAATTGGGAATGAGAGATAATATGGTAGACATATTTTGGATAGGGGTTACTTGTGGTCTGCCCATAGAAGAAATAGCATCATGGATAGGGTCTTGTTCTGTGACTGTAGATGTGTCATACTCTTTAGGCAACTTGGCTTCTTTTTTAGCAAGTAGATGAAAAAAGTGATTTTGATTGGAATCCAAGAGTCTATCTAGAGTGTCTAAGATCTTGGGATCTTGCAAGTTTTCATCAAGGTCTTGGGATACTTGTTGAGATGTTTGTCCCTTTTGATATTGTCTATTTTGATGAGATGAGGATTGTCCTATAGTATATCCTTTGGGAAGAAATTCTTGATGGGGAAATCTCGTGGTAAATTGAGTAGCATCTATCAATGTAGTGTTGCCCTCTTAAGGGTTATTTTGGATATTACTTTGAGGATCATTTTGAGAATTTTGTTGGGGGTTGTTTTGACTAGCCTCCATGGCTAATCAATGTTGATTTCTAGTCACAAGCATATGATTTTTTAGATTTTCTATGACAAAAAATTGAGGATGGATGGAGTGATATTTGGACTTTTTGTGGTAAGGTTGAGACTACTAAGATGATGTGTTTTGTTGGTTGTTTGGTGAATGATTGGTAAAATCTAGATCAATTGTTGTTGTGATTAGGATGATCTTCCAAGAGGTAGACTAATGACCTCAAGGAAAGATAGATATAGATAGCAAGTTTGACCAACTCAAGAGAAGCCACTCTCATAAGCTAATGAAAATCACTAAAGGATGCTAATTTATCTTAAAGGATCTAAGAGAGGAAACCTCAAATCAAAGACAAACTAGAAGATGCGATCTAGATTCTAGGATAAAAGCCACATTGAAGCTAAAAGTTGGATAAAATATGGGCTTGTTTGATGATGGTGATAATGCTTATAGTCTCAAGAGGATAAAGGCTCTAAAAGTCTAAGTTGTGTTATGAATATAGATGGAAATGATCTAATGACTAATAGATTGGATATGGATGGACTGTAGGATAGTGGGTCTACTGGTAATTTTTTAAAAAAGTGAGTATTTTATGATTTTGGGTTTAAAAGATGACTAATGATAGTAAATGACCAGATGCACATGACTGTATGGTAGAGGTGGATTTTTGTAGCTCAAAGGCGATGACATGATAGCTCAATGGTGAAGTTTTGTAGAATAGAGGTGTAGGACTATCAACCAAAGGTAGGTTTCTGTAGCTCAAAGGTGTATCAGGTTAACTCAAAGGGGAACTACTGTAAAACTATGAAAATCTTAATAGGACTAAAGGCAGGTTTCTGTATGCCAAAGGTGAGCTTTTGTTAGCCAGATGTGGGTTTCTGTCAACCAGAAGCAAGCTTCTATCAACTAGAGGTGGGTTTATGTCAACCAAAAGTGAGCTTCTGTGTGCCAAAGGCAAAGATCTATCCACCAAATGTGCATTAATAGTGTGCAAATGTGAGGTTCTATAGATCAAAGGCAAGTTTTTGTAACAATTTTTTTTTTAGAGATAGATTTTGGATTTCTTTTGGCAAGAGAAAATAAAGTAGACACAATGGCTATGGACTGACTTTAGGAGTTGGGTGCATGAGGCTATTAACCTCCATGGATAAACAAATGGTGAATACTGGTTGATAACATGAATACACACCAAACACTTGTGCAACAACCTAGAATTATTTAGGTAGGAGTGTCATACCCCGTAGACTCACTTAGGTGTGGCTTCAATCTCCACTATTAGATAATGGCTATTTCTACCCCCTTAATACCATCTTATCATTGCTAAGATAGGTAGGGAATGTAAGATCCTAGACCACCTTACACCCCTTACTCTTGGAGACACTTAAGTCTTGCCCAAAAGTGTATTTATCTCTAATCAATGAAGGTACAAGCATGATCTCTTCTCCTCCATGCGGTTGCGATGCATTGAAGGATATGATGGCCAAAGGTCTTAGCTAGGATTACAAGGTGTCTATGCAATCCCCCAATATATGTGAGGTACGGGGGCACAAATCTATGAACCAGGGTGTCCCAATCAACTGAGGGTCAACCACACGAGGCTTGCAGACCAAGTATCTCAGAGGCTTTTTGAAAGATGTGAAGGATCCTTCCTTTGAAATGAGTCTTTCAATTCTTGTAATGTTTATATACCATTGATCTTGAAACTGCAAATAAGGTATGGGAAAAGTTGAAAAATCTATATGAAGGAGAAGATTCTGTGAAGGAAGCCAAGTTACAAAGTCTAAAAGTGAAATATGAAAGTCTAAAGATGAATGATGATGAAAACATATCATCCTTCATGCAAGGAGTTGATGAACTTGATTACAGGGATAAAAGCCTTAGGTGGAACTCTCGACGAAAAGGAAGTTGTTAGGAAAATTCTCAGATCTCTGACCAAGTTCCTATTGTCACAAGGTAGCCATAATTGAAGAATTCATGCAAGTAAAAATGGTTAACAGGGATCAACTGCTTGGTAATCTTACCACCTTTGAAATGAGGGAGTTTGATGATGCTCTGCCAAAAGTTGAGACGACCTTTAAAGCCACTACTCCTGGAAGTACTTCCAGATCAAAAAAGTACAAGGTAGAATCTGATGATGAGTTTGATGAAGTTGAGGCCAACTTCATGGATAGACTACAAAGAGGATCTGATAAGTACAAAGGCAAATTACCTTTCAAATGCTTTTCTTGTGGTAAAGTAGGTCATTTTGCTTCCAAATGTCCTGAAAGAATTGAAAGAAATAGATGAAGATTTGAGAATAGACCTAGGACCCAAAAGAAGTGTTATTATGTTGAATATTTTGATGATGATGAAGGAATATCAAATAATGGTGAACTAAGAAATGCTAGTTCCTCTGTAAATGAATGCTTGTTCATTTCTATTAAGGAAGATCCCGTGTCTACTAATTCTACTAGCAGTGTGAAGGAAGAAAAACCAGTGGAAAGTGCTTTGGCTGCTTAGGTCATTAAGGACAAGGATGAATGGGTTATTGATATTGGCTGCTCTCACCACATGACTGGAGACAAAAGTAAGTTTGTGAGTTTGGAAAGATATGATGGTGGACTGGTTAGGTTTGGAGATGATACAACTGGTAAGATTTGTGGGGAAGGATCTATTTCTTTTGATGACAAGCATAATACTGAAGATGTCTTGTATGTGAAAGGATTAAAGCACAACCTTTTGAGTGTGGGTAAGATGTGTGACAAGGGCTATGATTTAAGCTTCAAGGAAAATGGATGCAAGATCAGGAAAAGCTCCGAAATAGTCATTGCAACTAGTAAGAAGACTAGAGGTAATATCTATCACTTGAAAGGAACTGAGAACTATTGCTTGTTGACTCAGACTGATGAGAGTTGGTTATGGCATAGAAGGTTGTGTCACATAAATTTTGATAATATTATGAAGATAAGTACTGCACAAGATGTTAGAGATTTGCCTAAGCTTGTGAAGCTTGCTAATCCTATTTGCAAGGAGTGTCAATTTGGGAAATAGACAAGAACAAGTTTTAAAAACAAGGACCAATCAGTTGGAGGACTACTTGAGCTGGTACATATAGATTTGTGTGGACCTACCAGAGTAAGAAGTTTGCAAGGAGACAGGTATTTCATGTTGCTCATTGATGATTATTCTAGAATGACTTGGGTCACCTTTTTGAAAGAGAAGGCTGAAGCTCTAGATAAATTCAAGGAATTTAAGGCAATGGTTGAAAATGAGATGGATTTGAAAATCAAATGCTTGAGGCCTAATAGAGGAGGAGAGTTCACATCAAATGAATTCAATTTCTTTGTGAAGAACATCGAATAAAGAGATAGCTATCTGCACCCAGAACTCCACAATAAAATGGAGTTGTTGAAAGGAAAAACAAAATAGTTTAAGAAGCTGCTAGAACCATGATGAAGGAAGCTCATCTTCTGGAAGCACATTGGAGAGATGTAATTCACACCGCTATATATATCCTAAACAAAGTTCAAGTAAAAGCTAACAGTTCAAAGACTCCTTAAGAATTATGGCATGGCAGAGTTCCTACTATGAAATATTTCAAAGTTTTTGGTAGCAAATGTTATATCAAAAGAGAAGAAGATTTATGCAAGTTTGATGCTAGATGTGATGAAGGAATCTTCCTTGGTTACTCCACCAAGAGCAAGGCCTATCGATGCTATAATAAGATGCTGAATAAGATCATTGAAAGTGTAAATGTTAAAGTTGATGGATGTAAGGAAAGGTCTTCAGAATCAAATAAATATGAGTCAGTTGTTCCAGATGTTTTAGAAGTGGTGTAGCATGAAGACAACCTAGATGAAGAAGAACAAGCTCCAGTAAGTACTACCAAAACTCCAAGATATGTATGAATTAGTCATTCTAAAGATAAAACATAGGAGATAAGAGAAAATGGATCTTAACCAGAAGAAAAGATGCAGAGGAACAAGTAAATTTCTATCTAATTTCCAAGATTAAACCTAAAATTGTGGATAAGGCTTGCAAAGATGAGAATTGGATAAAGGCTATGGAAAAGGAAATGATGCAGATAGAGAAGAATCAGACTTGGGATCTTGCTCCTAGAGTAGCAGACAAGAATGTAATTGGTACAAAGTGGGTCTTCAGAAATAAGATGAATGAGAATGGTGAAGTGGTAAGAAACAAAGCAAGGTTGGTATGCAAAGGATATGCTCAAGTTGAAGGAATAGACTTTGAAGAAATTTTTTCTCCAGTGGCAAGAATTGAACCAATAAGGACATTTTTGTCTTTTGCAGCATACAAAGAGTTCAAGGTTTATCAAATGGATGTGAAGTCTACCTTCTTAAATGGAGAGTTGGAAGAGGAAGTCTATATAGAACAACCATAAGGATTTCAGTCATCAGATCAGGGTGACATGGTATGCAGATTGAAGAATGCTTTGTATGGATTAAAACAAGCTCCCAGGGCATGGTATGCATGGTTGGACAGGTACCTGATACATATAGGGTTTAGTAAAGGTACTACAGATAGTAAGCTCTACTTCAAGATCAATGATGAACAAACCCTGATTGTTGCAATTTTTCTTGATGATATTATTTTTGGAGGCAATGAAGGTATGTGCTTAGTTTTTGCTAGAGAAATGCAAAGTGAATTTGAAATGTCTATGTTTGGAGAGATGAACTTTTTAGGTCTGCAAATAAGTCAATCAGATAAAGGTATCTTCATTTCCCAGTCTAAGTATGTGAAGGAGTTCTTCAAGAAATTTGGGATGGAAGACTCTAAACCAGTATGCACACCTATGATAACTGGTTGTAAGTTAAGCAAAGATGATAACTCACCCATGACATACTAGAAAAGGTATAGATCTATGATTGGAGGATTACTTTATCTGACTCAAACCAGACCTAACATAATGCATGCAGTATGTCTTGTGGCAAGATTTTAGGTAGAACCCAAGGAATCCCATGTAATGGTAGTTAAGAGAACTTTGAGATATTTAAAAGGTACAATAGATTATGGTTTGTGGTACCCTAAGGACTGTGACTTTACTCTTAGTGCATATACTGATGCAAATTGGGCCAGAGATGTGGATGATAGAAAAAGTACAAGTGGAGGTGCATTCTTCTTGGGAAAAAGATTAGTATCTTGGTTGAGCAAGAAACAAGATTCAATATCCCTGTCTACTGCAGAAGAAGAATACATTGCAGCAGCCTGCAGTTGCACTCAATTGTTATGGATGAAGCAAACTTTGAAGGACATCAAAATTGTGTATGAAGATCCCATTGCAATCTTTTGTGACAACACAAGTGCCATAAACATATCAAAGAATCTAGTGATGCATTCAAGGACAAAGCATATATCCATTAGGTATCATTTTCTGAGAGAAAAGGTGATAGAGAATGAAGTCAAGTTGGAATATGTTTCTACTAAGGATCAGATTGCAGACATTTTTACCAAGCCTCTGCCTAAGGATACTTTTGAGTATCTCAGAGAAAAGTTAGGGGTTATCACCTCTCCTACTCTAAACTAAGATGCACAATAGTGCATCAGTTTGGAGATGCTTAGAGGTCCAGATTGATGCTTTTTAGGGCTACTTCTTAGGAGGAGTAGTCAGAGAGGTCAGAAGAGAGATTAGATTAGAGAAGAAGAGTGCAAGTATGTGCCCTTTGCCATTGATGTCAAAGGGGGAGAGAAGTCATGTGAAAACTTAGAGTGTAGATGTGTAAGAGAAAGGGGGAGAATTTTGGAGAAAGAAAGAGTGCAGGTGTGTAAAGAGAAAAGGGGAGAATCTTATCTTGATGGCTGTTGTAGTTTTTTCACATCATATGTTACCATCAATGACAAGGGAGGAGATTGTTGCAAGTATGTGTCTAATCGGTGTTGTCATTGATGTCAACATATCCTTTTTGTCATTGGTGTCAACTGTATCTCATTCTATTACTTGTTTAGAAGACTTGTATGTTGAGGATATTGAGAAAATTAGCCTCTTTAGAAGAAACAAGTGAGTTACAAAGAAGTGTATTACAAACAGTGAGTTGTATGCTGAAGAACAGTCTGGTAAACTACTCCGCATTTATTTCTTCTTGAAGATCATGGTCTGCGAATTGGAAGTAAGTTAGAGGTATGACTAAGGATGCTACATTATGGGTTTGAGCCCTCCACATGGAGATCTGAGTGAGTTGTGTTCACCAGAGTGAAACCTACTTTTTCTGTAAGTTCAGTTGGGACAGGAAGAAAAGTATTCTGCACCGCATTCCTTTGCAATAAAGTATTTTTCTCTATGGTTCTAGAGGGAAGTCTGGGATGATGATAAGTGCCTACAGTTGTAATGGTTTGTGGTTTGGTGGTCCACAAGCTATCTTTCTTTTATGACAGTTGAAGATAGTGAAGTTCATGTGTTCTAGTGAGAAGATTCCTATGGATAAAGTGGTTAGGTTCATGCAGTTTCTCTTGATGATTATTACCTACTTGTGGATGTCTCCTAATCATGTTCCTATCTTGATATTGGTTTGCATTAAGGATTTGAGATTATGTTCGAAGATTGTTCCCAGATAGTGTAACGTGTAACCAATTTTGGTCGACCTGGTTAATTCCAGTGATTGCGTAGATCTTTGGAAGATTGTGCAAGCATGTTGTGGCATAGAAGATCATGTTTGAGTCCTAGCTAAGGCATGTTGTGATTTGCATTTCATTTCCTTTGCATAATGTTGTAATAGGTTAGGACCTATTTTGTAAATGTTTGTAATGCTAACATTGGAGAATGTTCCAATGGTTAATGATTGATGCCGACCTTTATGATCATTCCAAGGTTGATGAAGTGTATAAATACTTGTAGTTGACTCATCAAAAAGGTGTCCTTGAGTGCAAATGAGAATATATTAAGAAAGGTCCAAAAGGCAGGGCAGAGAAGGAGGCAGCGGAAAGAAGAGGAAGAACAGAGCAGAGGAATTATTATACTTCAGTCATAATATAGAAGGGTGTTGATCATGGTAGTAAGTCTGGAAGTGAGCTACCAGTAGGGTTTAATAGCCCTTATTGTAATCTTGCTAGGTTTAGGGTTGAGGCAGTGAGCCTGCTAGACCTAGTTGTTCTTCATGGCAGTGAGTTAGTATGTTTAGGCTCGTGGGGTGACCAATCCTGAACATCATTATTTCAATATTGCAATATATATTGATAGCTAATCCTCTCCATGGTTTTTCTCCACCTTGGGGTTTTCCACGTAAATCTGGTGTCTCTTGTGTTTGATGTTGTATCTGTGGTTAAGTTTCTGATTTCATGCACTCATTGTTAAAACATAATAATTATGGATAAGTGATGAATGTTTAATTATAGAAAGTGTTTAAGTTTTTGTGACAAATGATTCACCCCCACTCTTAGTTGTCTGGTGCATATCAACAATATTAACCAGAGGCGCATAAATTTTTACTAGAGGTGAGTTTCTGAGGACTAAAGGTGAGTTTCTGTCTTCCAAAGGCAAGTTTCTATCTTCCAAAGATAGGTTTTAGTTATCCAGAGGTGATTTTTTGTGAATAGAAGGTTTGTCTACTGTGTGGAAATCTACCTCAGAGCACACCCAACTCATAGCGCCCAAAATTGTCTGTCATAAAGATATCCAGTTACCACAAGAATGGGCTTTAGATCTCTGGGATAAGGATTGTCAACCACCTCCAGAAAAGCCTCCTTAGTTACGTGGTGTAACTTTGGAAGAGATAGATGACTAGGCCGTTATTATATTCTCCTCTGGATGCACTCCGTCTACAAGAATGGAAAAAACTTTTGATCATAATAACCCTGTGTCGTCTGTGTATCAAAGATCACAAAGTGTTCGTTTGCAACCCTCCAAGGGTTTTGAAGATTTGTTTAAAATTCCTTCTATTAAAAAATTTGTAAATGTTGGTAGTTCTGGTGCTAGTACTTCATCCGCACCACCTCCATGTCCACATGATCAATACCTTGCTTTGGACAATGGTTTTTTCAAGTGTGAAAAATGTTCTTTTATTTTCCATCCACCTACTAGTCGCTTGTCAATAATTTTTGGAAGGTCTGCAATTATTCCAGAACAAGAAATTAAGGAAACAAGTGAAAAGTCTGTGACTACACCCACAGAAACCTATACAGTTCCTAGTACTATTTGACCTTTTAAAGATTTCATTATTAAAGATACATCTAGCCACTATCAAGTTGATTTTTGGCCTTTACATGTAACTCCTATAGGTGAAACTCAAGGGTCTAGTCAGAGTAAACTCTTGAATTGGACAAACCTGTGTCTTAGAAAAAATATCCTATTGCTTCATGATAGGAAGACATGGGAAGAAATCCAAGCCCTCCGAACAGAAAAACAACTTTTATCTGTTCAAGAAAAAGTCAAACACACAATCGATAGATAGGTAGATGGATTCTTGATAGGATAGTGGGTTGGATGAAGAGGTGAATCTATAATCCTACACCAAAATCAAACATCAAACCAAGTTAATTGATCAATTAGTCCAAAAGCAATAAAATATACCCACAAATAAATTAGATTGAGGGTGAATATGAAGAGTGTTAGCAAATACAACAACTTGCAAACACAAAATCATACAGGATAGATGTTAAGAAACCCCTGCAAGTTCAAAATAAATTAGAAGAACACAGAGATTGGAGGCAAGTTTCTGCTAGCCAAAGGTACATTTTTGCGTGCCAGAGGTGAGTTTCTATCAGTCAGAAGTGATCTTATGTCAACCAAAGGCGGTTTTATGTTTTCCAGAGGCAAGGTTCTATTTGCCAAAGGTGAATTTCTATGTTGTGACTGCACGGTTCTGAACTTGTAACTAAAAAATCAAATTTTCTCTAAGAAAACAAAGTTAGATCAAGGAGTGGGTCCCACCGAGCGTGCCAGAATGTGTACGAGGAAAATCAAGTTAAATAGATCAAGTGTAAATATTAAAACTCAACCCTACAACCTTCAAGAAATGGATCTAAAATAATAACCTATAATTCAATTCAAATCGAACAAAGAACAATATCACCTATATTGTATGTATTCCTTGGTTTTTTGTGGATTGTTCTTTAAATTGCATAACCATGGTTGCAATAAGCGTGGATAGGTGATGTGCTCAAAGATGTGATATGTGTGCTCAATGATGCAAAGTACTTAAAGCGTTATATGAATGCCTAAAGCTGAATGATCAAAGAGGGTTTGTGAAGAGATGAATGGATGTATATATAGCTTTCAGGGGAAGATTGATCAATGGTGGAGATAATTCAATGATATCTGTATACACCTAAAATAACAGAGAGTAGTGCCGCCGCATGTGTAACCACTCGAACGGTTGCCCTAACTAAGAACCAATTGTGTAGTAAGCCAAAAACCCCTATTTGTTGATGCAAAGGGCAGAGCCCTTGAAGCGGCCTCGATTCAAGTGACTCTTAGTAGAGGTAGCAGGGACAATCCTAAGGTTCGGTGGGGGTACGAGCCTAAGGAAACCCGGATCTGGTATGCATGAGAAGTGAGTGCCGTGGAGGGGAGCTGGTGCTACCAGATCCTGGAGCTACACGCTTTGAGTGGCACAACTAGAGGATTCAACAAATACTGTCCTATCCAACCTAGGTTGTACTTGTCTTTGAGTCAAAAAGAGTCCAAAAATACAAAAAAATAAGAAAAGATAAAAATCATGAAAAACCTCTATGTGTTTGCTATGTTTTTGCCATAATTGAATATCAGAATTCCCACAAGCACCAAGTTTTTCAAACCAAAAACACAAAAATCCTGAAAACCTTCCAAAATTCAACAAAAATTTCTGAGAAAACAAACAAAAACCAGAGTTGCGCATCTGAAACTTTACCAGTATTGCGCATTTGACTTGACTTCTAACGTATTTGATTTCTATTGTGGTGCATGTACTTTGGCGCATCCAAAGCAGAGAGTAGACCAGTATCCTCCAAGAGCAAAAATTTTCAACATTTTTCAAAACCTTTTTAAATCTGTTTCAGTTTCCAAAAATCTGATTAAGACCTTGCAAATCAACCATTTTTCCTTCTTTTCCACACCATAGCTGCTTGTTCATCCAAAAATCTTGCCAAATTCTTCCAAGATTCCAACAAAATTATAGCCAAGTTATTCTTGATCAAAATCAAACCTCAAGCAAAACCTAGTGAGTCTCCAATATCAAGGATTACTTATCCTTTCCTCTCAGAACTCCACTAGGGGGGGTGCAAGACTAGTCAACATCAAGTATACGGATTTCTAACATCCTTACTTTGACTATCGCTTTTGTATACCCCACTTTGTTTGACACCAACTAGATCTATGAAGAGCCTTGCTAAAACCTTGTCTCATTCTAGCACCTTGCTCAAATTTTCCAATCTTACTCCATCCCATTTCTTTACCACCCTTGCATGGTCTTAACTCGGTTACAAAAACAAAAACAGTTAGAAATGGCTGAGAAAATGATTCCAAACGCTCATGAAAATGAAGAAGAAATTTCTATGGACGAGATCCTTCACACGCAGCATGACCGAAAATTTCAACGCCTATTAGAAGGGGTGCTTGCCCAAGACCCAACAAAATTCTTTTTACATCTAGCAAGTCTAGGAGTCAAACTCCCTAAGGATTATGACGTGGAGGCTCTCAAAGAAACTAATGAAGAAAGAATCCCTGAAGGAAGTAGACATAATGAAATACCCACGAATAAGAGCAAAGCAACAATTGACTCCTTAGATGCCCTAAGTCTAATGAACCAAAAGTATGAAGATCTCCAACAACAAATTTCAGACATGAAAATGGGAGCATCAACTAAACATTACACCCTAGAGGATATTTCACCATATCCTTTTGATAGGGCCTTGGTCATGATACCTTTCCCCTCAAAATTTGAGGTGCCTAAGTTTGACAAATATCGAGGAAAGGGGGACCCAAGGGATCACATCAGAGAATTCAATGCTGCTTGTCTCGAGGTCACACATAATGACACCTACCTTATGCGACTCTTCCCATGAAGCTTAGGTGGGCAAGCGATGGAATGGTTCTCTAGACTGCCACCCGATATTAAAACTTTCAATGAGCTTGTAGACAAATTTGTCACCCACTTCTCTTACAATATTGAGCGCGACACCTCAATATTGGATATTTGTAACACCAAACAGAAAGGTGGAGAATCTTTCACCGCCTTCTTACAGAGATGGAGACAACTGGCAAGCAAGTGCCCACACCAAATGCAAGAGAAACAGATGCTAGAAATGTTCGTCCACAATCTGCAAACAGACCTAAGCTACCAAATCCATATCTAATGTCCTACTTTTAGCAAGGTCATTGAGATGGGCCTCATCATAGAAAAAGCCCTAATCGCAAAAGGTCAAATCAAGCTCTATAAAGACTCTCCCATTACCAACACCAACAATGACAAACCTAGATTTTGGACTAAAAACAAGAATGTTGTGAATGATGAGGTGGTGGATGCCAAAAATGCGGCACCTAAGCAACCAATTTTCAACTTATCAACACCTCAAAATAACCCCCTGCAAAACAAACCAAGAAATACCGAATCTAGGTTTACCAACTTTCGGCCTAGGAGAAAGTTCACACCCTTGGATGAGTCACTAGAAACTGCCCTACGGAAGATAATCGCCAACAATCTCATAATGCTTTCCTCAGCACGAGAGTATGAACCAAAGGTCAAACCCCATTGGTGGAATGATAATGACTTTTGCAAATATCACCGAAACAGGGGGCACAAGACAAATGATTGTATTGCACTCAAGCATATAATCCAAGACTTAATAGAGCAAAACAAAATATTTGTTAATGGACAATCTCACGGACATACCTCCAACAATGATCATTAGGCATTCAAGGATCCTCTTCCTAACTATGAACAGGGAGGACCTTCCAACAGAAACAACGGTGGCTCTAACAACGCAAACTACACAAATGTCAGCTTCGACTATGTTGTTAACCATATCTCAGAAGGTGACTCACACATCAATGTGATCACTATCAACAAAGATCCAGATTCCAATGTTACTACCCGTAGTAACAGGGTCACCCTTAGAGGAGATTCTGCTCCTCTGTCTAGTCAATACAGTATCATGCATCAACTCCACAAAACACCTGCGCACATCTCCATGTTGGAACTTCTGCGTCTGTCTCCTTCTCATAGGTCCATACTTGACAAAGCCTTAGCAGAAGCCTCCGTTCCCATGAACCTAGCTGAAGAGCAATTCCAAACTATGGTTGGTCACCTCACCGCACTCCCTATCATTCACTGAGAAGGATGATATGTCTATCACTCAACCCCATAACGCCTCCCTTCATATTAAAGCTTTCATACATAAACACAAGATCAAAAGAGTCCTAATCGATGGAGGGGCTGGTTTGAATATCTGCACATTGAAGCTAATCCTTACATTGGGGTTTTCAGAGAAGGCTATCGATCCGAAAAGAAAAATCACCATCAAAGCCTATGATGAGGAAGAAAGAACGTCCAAAGGAATTGTTACCCTACTGATCAGAGTAGGTCCTGTGGTAAAAGATGTAGCTTGTCAGGTCCTTGACATGGAGCTAGCATACAACATCCTTCTTGGATGACCATGGATACATGCTTTGAAAGCAGTACCTTCTACATACCATCAATGTATCAAGTTCCCTCATGAAGGTCAAGAGATCACCATCCAAGGTGACCCTAACCCCTATCAATACTGCAATTCCATTCAACCCAAACCAGAAGTGGTGATCCCCACCAATCGTGCTTCTGCTGCCTCTTCATCCCGTATTGATCCAACTTCACTTGCTTCCTCTTCGCAAGCTCCACAACCTAGCCTTCGACTCACAAAAAAAGGCTTCGGTGAATACATGCTCTCTCAATCCCTATGCTTAGCACAACTACCTCTATCTCCTAGATCCCACAGGAGACCTATTCTGCCAACACCCAAAGCTGAAAGAACCACCAAAGGTCCATTTGTTAAATGGGGAAGCCTAGAAGATGAGAGTGATGAAAAGGATGTATTACAGTGGCTATACAAAGATGAAGGTAGTTCCTCAACACAACATGACCATCACACTATACCTACAGAACAATATGGTCAAGGCTTTCAAATGCTACAGAGAATGGGGTATGAAGGACACGGTCCACTTGGTTCAAGAAAGGATGGCATCACTAAACCCATCCAAACTCATACCTTAATAGCCTGAGACACTACAGGGCTAGGGTACACTGGAGCACCAAGAAACAACAGAACCAACAAGAACAAAGGCAAACAACCAGAAGCATCTACTAGCAATCTGGTGGAACACATTCAGAGAATGCAAATGGGGAGCGAAACTGATTCTAACGAGTATGAATGGGATAGTCTCTCTGAGATGTCTTGTGATGAAAAGGATATTGACATTGTCCATGAGTATGACCCAACCCATGCCAACGAGAGACAAGGTCCAAGGGATAGACCGCTAGAATCCGACCCGCATAGCAACAATAGTGAAATCATGAGGAAAGAATGATACCCCCCTTGACGGATCCACTAGTAGAGAGTACCATTGCAGACTTTGTCCAAGCCTTTAATAATTCTATCCTAACCATCAATACCATTGAACCAGACCTACATGATGATCCCTTACCTTTGGTCCACCCTGAACTCATAGATTGGGACCTCGATGGCACCACCCTTGAACTAGACACCTTTGAAAATGACGAAGCCATCATCGATTACCTTGAGCTTAGAGATCACATACCTACAGGAGACCACAGAGCTGGCTAAGATATTGAACTCAACAAGAAGGCCTATTTTGGAGAGAGTGCCAAGCCTTTCAGTCATAAAAATATCAAAATAAAAGAATGATCTAACTGTGAAAACCGCTCTGCGGTAGTGTTAGATCCTCAAAATAGTAAAAATAAAGATGCATCCAATAGTGAAAACCTCTCTGAGGTGCCGAAGGATGGAAGGCTTGACCCTCTCCCCAATCTTACACATCAGGAGAGATCGTCGATCTTGATAGAACTGGCAAAACCAATCAACATCAGCACAGGTGATGAGCCCAGAATGATCCACATGGCAAAAGCTCTAACAGAACATGAAAAACTAGCATTTACAGATTTTTTCAAGAGAAAACAAATCAACTTTGCATGGATGTACGCCGACATGCCAGGGCTAGATCCAAATCTTATCATGCATCATTTATCTCTAGCTCCAGGAGCTAAACCGGTCAAACAAAAACTTAGAAAGATGCATCCACATGTAGCCCTCATGGTAAAAGATGAACTAAAGAAGCTGTTAGACGTCAGTTTTATCAGGCCTATAGACTATCCTGAATGGATTTCAAATATAGTAACAGTGGCTAAACCGGATGGCAGGGTCAGAATATGCAATGATTTCAAGGACTTAAACAAAGCCTATCCAAAAGATGACTTCCCCTTGCCCAACATAGACATGATTGTCGATCTCACAACAAGACACACTATGCTTTCACTCATGGATGGTTTCTCGGGCTATAACCAGATAAAGATTGCACCTGAAGACCAACACAAAATTGCATTCACATGTCCTTAGGGCACCTACTGTTGGTGTGTTATGCCATTTGGTCTGAAAAATGTGGGGGCAACATATCAGAGAGCCATGACAACAATCTTCCACCACATGATGCACACCATAATGGAAGACTACGTCAATGATATTCTGGAAAAACCACTTACACGAGAAGGACATCTAGCAGTATTAGACAAGATCTTCAACAGGTTGGAACAGTTCAATGTGCGCCTTAATCCAAAGAAGTATGTGTTCGGGGTTACATCAGGTAAATTACTTGGCTACATAGTGTCTGCAAATGGTATTGAAGTTGATCCAGCTAAATGAAAGCCATCATGGAGATGCCACCTCCTAATAATCTGACTCAGTTAAGATCCCTACAAGGAAAATTACAATCCATTAGAAGGTTCATTTCTCAACTGGCAGACAAGTGCCACCCATTCTCTCACCTTCTACATAAGAATGTCCCCTTCAAATAGAACAAGTCATGTGAACAGGCATTCCAACAGCTCAAAGAATACCTTATGAAGCCACTGGTATTAATGCAGCCAATTCAAGGCAAGCCTCTGCTATTGTATATCTCAGCTACACCAACAGCTCTGGGGGCTCTCCTTGCGAAACAAAACTATGATGGGAAAGAACATGCAATCTATTATATCAGCCGAACACTTGTTGGGTATGAACTGCAATACATGCCCATCGAAAGAGCATGTCTAGCTGTAGTCTTCGCCTCACAAAAATGGAGACATTACATGCTATCACACTTTGTCAAACTGATAGCAAAGATTGATCCACTGAAATACTTGCTCAACAAAGCTGCCTTAACTGGTAGATTATCAAAATGTGTCATGCTTCTCAGTGAGTTCAACATTGAATATATAGACAGGAAAGTGATAAAAGGACAAGTGCTTGCAGATCAACTGGCAGAGGCACCTCTCATAGATAACAACCCCTTAAGCTTCAAATTTCTAGATGAATCTATCTTCCACATCAATACAACAACCTGGAAAATGTACTTAGATGGCTCATACACTCAACATGGATCAGGGGAAGGTATCTTATTGATCACACCTAATGGCGACACTATACCTAAATCATATAGACTACTCTTTCCCTGCACTAACAACGTGGCAGAGTACGAAGCCCTGGTCATTGGTATCAAGCTGGCAGTGGAATGGAACATCAAAGAACTTCAGGTATATGGCGACTCACAGCTGGTCATCAACCAAGTAAATGACGACTACCAAATGAAAGATGAGAAATTGATCCCTTATAAATGGATGGTAGATGACTTCAAAGAATATTTCCTCAAAATCCCTTTTGAGAAGATACCAAGGATCGACAACAAAGCTGCAGACACAATGGCAATGATCGCATCTCTCCTTGATATTTCAGACAATCAATCACGCTATGAGTTCTTGGTAGAGCCAGTATCCTGTCCTACATATGACACCCTGGAATCCCAAATCATTTTCCACATTGTTGGAGCCAATTCCCCTCTCTACGAAAAAATATTTGCCTATCTTAAAGAGAATACCCTCTCGCCCGATCTCTCTAGTAACCAAAAAAGAACCTTTATCCATCAGGCATCTTGGTATGCCATCATCGCCAATACCCTATATCGTAGAGGTCTCGATGGTACTCTCCTTAGGTGTCTCGATAGTGAGGAATATCAAACCGCCCTGAGCGAAATACACAATGGTATATGCGGGACTCACTCTAGTGGCCCCACCCTAGCCAAGAAACTCATACATATGGGGTACTATTGGCCAACTATGGAACAAGATTCCTATCATTTTGTGAAAAAGTGCAAGAAGTGCCAAGTCCATGGGAACCTGATACATGCACCAGCACAATAGCTACAGCCATTAACAACTCCTTGGCCTTTTTGTTAGTGGGGACTCGACTTAGTGGGCAAGATCCATCCTCCCTCATCCAGCGGCCATAAATTCATAATCACTACCACATAGTACTTCACAAAGTGGATTGAAGTCGTACCCTTAGCCAATATCACAGGAAAGTAGATTGCCTCATTTATCCTGAACTATATCATTTGTCGCTATGGCGTCCCTTCGTCCATTATCATAGATAATGGACGACCCTTCAAAAATCAAGATGTCAGGGAACTATGCAACAAATTCCATATCCAGCACCGCTTTTCAACTCCATACTACCCACAAGGTAATGGCCAAGCTGAGGCATCAAATAAAACCATTCTAAAACTCCTAAAGAAGACTGTCAATGATGCTGGCCATGATTGGCATGTCCAACTAAATCCCGCATTGTGGGCCTACCGCACAAGCATCTGCACACCCACAGGTGCAACACTATACTCCCTAGTCTATGGATTTGAAGCTATCTTGCCCATTGAAGTTGAGATCCCATCCCTACGAGTTTCATTAAAAGGCCTCATATCAGATGAAGAATATAGAGTAACAAGACTCCAAGAGCTAGAACTGCTCGAAGAGAGAAGGCAACATGCCTTTAACCATTTGAAAGCATATCAGCAGCACATGTCCAGAAGTTACAATCATAGGGTAAAGCCCTGGGTCTTCCAGGTGGGTGATTTAGTTCTAAGAGAAAATCCCTGAAATCAACAAGACAGAGAAAAGAAAGGAAAATTTGAACCCAACTGGCTAGGGCCCTATGTCGTCATTGGCGCTTATGGATCGGGGGCATATCAATTGGCTACATCTGAAGGTGAACTGTTTAATGATCCTATCAACAGCATGCATCTTTGCAAGTTCTATACTTGAAAACCCCAATGTAAGGGAGTCCTGAAAAAAAAATCCAAAAAAAAAATTGAAAAAGTGATAAAAAAATAGAACAAAAAAATTAAGAAAATAGAAAAATAACAAAAAAAAAATCATCCTACAGTGAAAACCTAGCAAACAGGCACCTAGGCTAGGTACCATGGTGAAAACCTAGCAAATAGGCGTCATGTGTACTTTTAGCTTCCGTGCAAATAAAAGCAAGTGGTGAAAACCTGGTAAACAGGTGCTATCTGCGACAAACCACCTCCTCCATCTGTTCCGACTTCATGTCTCTTGTGTCCATCGTCATTGCTCATCTTGAACTAGTCCTTTGAACCGTTATCGAACTACATCGCCTCTGAGTTATCACGTAGGCAAGGCCATTCTTAATGCACCCCCGAGGCTCCCCTTCACTCCACTCCACCGTCCCATCTATCCCATATCTGGTCCGTCTGTCTCTCTGAGTCCACACTGCTTCCTATCGCCTAGGTCTTAGGTCCATCAGGGTTCACCCTGAACTACATTGCCTTTGCGTCATCACATAGGCAAGGCCATTTAGCAATGAGCCCCCGAGGCACTAGGTCAGTCCCTTAGGATTCGTCTCCCCATATTTGTTCATCCTATCGCACATAATAAGTCAATCCTTGTCTAATCTGGGGGCAACTCCTTGACCTGGTTATAGATTTGGATTCTTGAATGCCACATGTTCTATGAGGATGCCAATAAAGGATTGTGATACCTTCACTAGACAAACAAGCGCAGCAAAGCAAGCCACTCAAAATCAAAGTTCTTGACGTGAAACAGCAACCTGTCCTAAACAAAGCCGAGCACCTTACCAAAACACTCAAACAGATTCTATATCAATTATGGCAAAAGACACACCTAATGGAAGAATGTTTTGTCAACAGGATAACTTACAAGGTCTTGAATTTTTTGTCATTATATCTTCCTATGCTACTCAAGGATGCCAAAAGCTAGAGATGCTATGATGGGGGCATAATCTTTTCTTTGTCTGTTGCTTGTGGATTAAACTTTAGTAATGTGACGACTTTTGTCTAACGACGTGATCAACAAAAGATCATCGAGGACTACGGAGGTCTGAATCATGAAAAAGGGCAATCCTTGTCTATTTAAACACAAGAAGTACTCAGGTCATCTAGATTCAAGTTTGACTAGATGCTTGTATCAACTTGCTATAACAAAATCCATGTAAGGAATACTCAGGTCATCTCGGTCTACTTATACCTAGATGCTTGTATGCTCTTACAACATTTCATAAAGTGAAAAATACCAAAAAATGCCCAATGATGAAAGCAAAAGACTTGCAAAATCAAGATGACAATCCACATCCATTCCATATCCATATCCATAATGTATCCAATTACATATCATATCCATATCCATATCTCATGCAATAAAATTCTATCCAAAGAATCAATGTTTACAAATAAAAACTTGTGATTTCTTCTGTCAAGTCATTCTTCTATCGATCAAATTTCTATTTGTCTTCATATCTCTCATCAACAGTTCTAGCTGTCAATCCGAGCAGTGATCAAAATGCGAATTTATCCTTAATCCATACCAATCAAGTCAAGCCAATCTTGTCGACTTATCCAATCGCAATCAGCAGTCTTGATCCTAATCTTGTCGTACACCATATCAATCAGTCATAACTATCCTTTGTGTTGCTCTAGGGATATATCGTTCCTCGCCATGACAACAATGTCGTATATTATTATCATATCAAATGTCTTAGATAGGATGTTGCATTGTCGAAACCAGACCCAGAGTCTTATATGACATGTTTCATTCCTGAAACCAGACATCATCGATCTATATCCTTGGTTTACTACTCGACAGGGGCAATACCTTGTTTGTTTTTGTATCATTTGTGCATACTTGCTTCTTGCTTGTGTGTGTCATCTTTTTATCTTGCATCCTATATCCTTTCAGCTCTTTCCCCATCCTAACCCAGTCTTGACCTTCTTCGTGAGATTGTCCGTCTCACGCCCTTCTGCCTTCTTCTCGTCCAATCTCCTGAGGGGGCATCCTGTCGTCAAACTTGTACCAGGGGAAAACTGGGGCATGTATCATTGTCAGAAAAATTCTTATTCTTTGAAACAATGTGATAAAACACATTGCTTCAAAGAGGGGCAAAATGTATACACCTAAAATTGGCTCATGTCGAGTTAAATAAATATTTTATATTTATCTTAATTCTTATTTTCTTTTGTCAATTAAATAAATATTCTAAGTTTATTTGATTGATTCATTATCCCATAATTAAATAAAATTATTTTATTTAATTAAATTCCCTAAGTTCCTCTAATGACTCACATAATTAAATAATCCTACATTATTTAATTAATTCCCAAATTACTCTATCCTAAGTCCTAATTTCATAAATCCACCTCATCTTTCCACCTCACCTTTTCCACCTCACCATGTTGCACATGTAATTAAATATTTTAAATATTTAATTAGCTAATATTCCCTCACCCACATGTCCTATTTATCCTCTAGTCAAAATCAGTTAACTCATCAATCAAATATGTTAACTAATTAATCATTCAAGTTCACTGATCAATCAATTCAGTCAACTCCCCAATCAATTCACTTAACTGATTGGTTCATTCTATTAATTGATCAATCAATTCAGTCAACTCCCCAATCAATTCACTTAACTGATTGGTTCATTCTGTTAACTATTCAATCAATTTTGTTAACTCCCCTGTTGTATGATGGAGCTTGGACACTTGTCCTCTTTCCATTCGTTGCACATTCCTCAACCATTCTCAACCTTTGATCTTTGTATTTCTTCTCAACTGTTGATCTGCTCTCATGTATTTCTATAAATGCAACCCTCTTCTTCTTCATTTGATATCCATCGTTTGAGCAAACTTATGCTGCAGAAACACAAGCGCGCCTTTGGCACCCCCATCTCCATATCATCTATCATCCATTGCTAGTGTGTTGAAGCTCATCTTCAATCACACAACATATCTCAGCCATTCCATTCTTATCACCTTCAACAAGCAAGGGAGCAATCGCTTCTGAGGGCTTCATCAACATCAAGGTCAAGGATAGATAGGCGAACTATGGAAGACGCAAGGTGAAAGAGGTTGTAAGTATCATTGTTTATTTAATCTCCTTTTCTCCTTCAGATTTCATAGATGTATTGGGTTTATTATTCTTAATAGATTAATCCACATTTTACCCTCACAATATCAACAGATGAGATAAATTGAGAGGACATGAAGGAACATGCACATGACATGTGTCCATGCAAAAAGATGATTTTATTGAGTTAATTGCTTTTCGGCTAAAAATAAGATTGATTTTCATAAAAATAGAATGTTTTTTATATTTTATGAGTTGATTGATAAAAATAATGATTTAAAGCCAATTAATTCAACTTTTGATTTTATTTTTGACATGATATAAATGAAATCAAATAATAAATTATTTAATTTGTGTGCATGGAGGAAAAAGAATATTTTTAGAAGATTATTTTTGTTGTAAAAACCCTAGTTTGGGACTAGGGACCCATCAAAAATAGGGCATAGCCCTTAAGTTTGAACAAAGAACTATCTTAATAGGATACATATTCATATAAACAGGGTGAGAGGGAAAATTACAAGGTCCTCTCCCCATCTTCTATCTATAGTCTAAACAACACAGAATTACATATCTACCTTCCCAGTCAGGTCCACCAAATCTCCCTCCTCATCACAGGCGCACTTGAAATTTGGCCGAGCATGCTCCTCCACAGGCACTCCCAATTTAATTGCCATTCGATCCACTGTCCTCCGAGCCTCAATAACATCCAACATCACGTCATGAACATGGCCAAGAATCACCTCATGGTTTTCCTTTGCAGCCTTAGATGCTTCCACCATATCTTCATGTACCAGCACAAAGGCCATTGCAATGGATGTCAACGTCGCCAGGGTTAGAGATTGTGTTTCCCCAAACACATTCCAACGACCACACGACGTGACAGGGTCAAGCAGAAGATTTTCCATCACCTCCCGTACCTTCCTGCCATCATGTCCATCCACATCTTTTGCAAGGGCTGGCATCTGTCAGAGCCACTTCCATAGAATTGGATTTTTGAATTTGGATTTGACCAAAATCATAAAATTAGCCATGGCCTCCTCCCCGAAAAGTTTGTTTAACTACCTACAAGGGGTGTATGCTTGCTTCATCCTTCTACCCATCGAGTTGCTCGCCACCTTCCTCTTAATTTGGCAATGCCAGGGAGTGAAAGCCCCCACCTTTCCTTTTCCTTTGTCGCTGCCATGGCCACTGCCACCACCCATCTCTCTGCCCAAGCCAGAAGAACCCCTAATCTCTGCCATTACAAAAAAAAGGAAGAAAGTGTTGGACACAATGAACACTTGACACAAATAAAGAAAATTCCTTCACCTATGCCATATGACACCCTAGTTAATGAGTGGCCAATGTGGCCTCTGTCACCTCACATGTATCTAAACTTAGGAGAACAAACATTAGTTTACCTAATGATCTCACCCATTATTAGGAGGGTGTTCTTTGATGTCATACTAAATCAGTCTTATCAACTCATAGGGATAACCTTCCTTTAATCCTTCCATTTCTGAAACTTCCCTACTCCCAGAATTAATACCTTGGTTGGCAACCCAATTAGTGGCTTGGTTTCTAGCTCTCTTTATGTGTGTGGCCTTAAATATTCTAAACCAACCAACCTACCTTCTTATTTCCACCATAATCTACTTCAGTCTCCAATTACAATAAGCATCCTTGTCCAACAAATTAATTACAATCTTTGAGTCGCCTTCCACCCAGAGACTATCCCAATTGTGCTCCCTAGCCAACATGAGGCCTCTCCATAGCATTCTAGCCTCAACCAAATTGTTAGAATCAGATCTAAAATCTAAGGCACAGTATCCTAAAGGTTGGCCCTTATTGTCTCTAAATATTCCACCTCCTTTGGATCTCCCTAGATTTCCTCTAGCTGCTCTGTCAAAATTTAGTTTAATTCACCTAGGGTCCAAAGGAAACCATCTAACATACTGATCCTTCAAACTCTTATGAGTGAGATACCAACACTGCCCAACCATCAAAATCTTGGCCATTCGTTGGCCATCCCATTCTCCTCAAAAGACACCTTCCACTCCTTTCTAGTCTCTCCAAACTCATTGATAAAACATTCAATCTGGTCCCTAATTCTATCCACACCCCTTTCTTTTTATGAGAAGATTCTTCTATTTTGCTCCAACCATACATTCCACATCAAAAGAGATGGTAACATCTCTCGAACAATTTTAAGCCCGTGGCTTATCACCTTGAAGTTCCAATTTTCTAGTAGCATGTTTACATTTCGTGGCATGGCCCATACTAAATTCTAACACCTTAGCAATCTACCTCATGACTCTTGAGTGAAATCACAAAGAAGGAATATGTGATTCCCATCTTCACTAACCTCCTTGAAAAGAGTGCATTGGGAAGGACCCAATTTACCAAGCTTGACCAGTCTATCCCAAGTCAAGGCTCTGCCTTTCCAAGAAATCCAAAGGAACACACTAGCCTTAGGAAAGCCTTGCTTACACCAAATCTTTGACAACACTGAGGAGTTCACTCCCTAATCATGGCAGAAATATTTGGAGTATGCCTCCCTGACGGTCACTCTACCTTCTCCGCTAAACAACCACATGAGTCTATCCTCTTCCTTTGAGAAGGGTACCTTTTTCACCCTCTTTAAAACCTCATTCCAAGCCACACTCATTTCTCCATCCAAACCTTCTGGAGCCTTCCATGCCTAGTTGCCATCTATCTTTTCCTTGTAATCCCACACTAAATTTCCCACCTTGGGCTCAATAAAGGTAGCAAGGGAAGCAAACATGGTGGAATCCTTTAATTGCTTTTCCTCAATCCAAGGGTCCTTCCAAAATCTCACTCTGTCCCCTTTGCCCACTTTCCATATCAAGTCAAGTAGAAGGGGCCTGATACTTATTCTCAAAAAATTCCATATGCTAGATCCTGTGGGTAATTTATATTAGCATTGAGCAAAAAACCAACCTGATTTTGAAGATATTTGGCCTGTAGGACTTTGCTCCACATTCTATATCATTCTTCATAGATTCTCCAAACCAATTTGGCTCCAAGAGCTTTATTCATGTTCTTTAAATTTCAGAATCCCAATCCACCTAGCTTCTTTGGCTTGCATACCTCTTCCCAATTGACCAAACTATATTTGAAAGTCTCTTCCATACCTCTCCAGAGAAAAAATTTGTGTTTTTTCGAGAGCCTTGGCCACTTTGCTGGGAATTTGAAAGACAAACATCGTATAGATGGGAACCGCCTCCAAAGAGGCTTTAATTAAAGTAATTCTTCCTGCTGAGGAAAGCCACTTACCCTTCCAAGATGCCAACTTACCTTGAACCTTGTCCACAACCTTCCTCCATTCTTTCTCCGATGTCCTTTTACTTACCAGAGGCATGTCTAAGTAACTACTAGGAAGAGAATCCACCTCAAATCCTTTGAACCTCAAAAGAGTTGGGGCAAAAATCTTTAAGAAAGAAAATGCGTGACTTACTTGGGTTCACCTTTTGGTCGGCCACCTGCTCATATATCTGGAGTATTTTCTTGAAGCTCCAAGCCTCCCTAGCTGAAGCCTCCCCAAAGAGTAGATTGTCATCAATGAATTGAAGATGTGTTAGATTGGGACACCCACTCGAGACCTATAGACCCTTGATCTTACCTTCAACACCAACCCTTTTCAACACATAACTAAGAGCTTCCACCACAATAAGAAAAAGAAAAGAGGACAGTGGGTCCCCCTTTCTTAGCCCCCACCTTGCAAGGAAGAAATTAGTGGATCTCCCATTGATTAGCACCGCATATTGCACAGTGGAAATGTAGCTGAAAATTTAGTCACACCGGTCCTCACTAAATCCCATTCTGCTCATGACCAAAATAAAAAATTCCTAGGAAACTCAACTATCAAGAGCACACATGGAATAGATTGTAGCCTAAAATACCTTATTTTGGCTCTATCCATTCCTTGTGGACACTCACCTATTTGAAGGAAGTGAGTCATATCTTGCACCCAGCTTGAAGGAGAAGTGTGTGTAGCTATTTGGGCGTCACTTTGGAGGACCATGACAACCTCCTTAACTTCTTCTTTACCATTTTCCAAACCACTTGCTATTTGTTCACACAAACCTTTGCCTCTTACTGTCTTTGTGACTTTGATTTCAACATCATATTCCATGACTTTGGTTATCCACCCAACCCTTTTTCACTCAAGTCCTTCCTCAACAAAAACTCTTTAACACTTGGGTGAGCAACCATCAAATAGACCTTGTGTGTATGATGAAAATTGAGTTGAATAGATCAAGAGTAAATATCAAAACTCAACCCTACAACCTTCAAGAAATGGATCTAAGATAATAACCTATAATTCAATGCAAATCAAACAAAGAACAATATCACCTAGATTGTATGTATTCCTTGGTTTTTTGTGGATTTCCCTTCAAATTGCATAACCATGGCTGTAACAAGCGCGGATAGGTGATGTTCTCAAAGAAGTGATATGTGTGCTCAATGATGCGAAGTACTCAAAGTGTTGTATGAATGCCCAAAGTTGAATGATCGAAGAGGGTTTGTGAAGAGATGAATGGATGTATATATAGCTTTTAGGGGAAGATCGATCAACGGTGGAAATAATTCAATGATATCAATGGATGAGATAAATTGAGAGGACATGAAGGAACGTGCACACGACATGTGTCCATGCAAAAAGATGCTTTTATTGAGTTAATTGCTTTTCGACTAAAAAATAAGATTGATTTTCATAAAAATAGAATGTTTTTTTCTATTTTATCTTGTTGATTGATAAAAATAACGATTTAAAGTCAATTAACTCAACTTTTGATTTGCTTTTTGACATCATATAAATGAAATTAAATAATAAATTATTTAATTTGTATGCATGGAGGAAAAATATTATTTTTAGAAGATTTGAAAGATAATTAGAAATTAAATAAATAAATTTATTTAATTTATTGTGCATGATGGAGGAACAAGAAGATATAAAAAAAATATTAATTTTATTTATTTTTAGAAGATATTCAAAATGTCAACTTAAATAAATTTGAATAATTTATTTAATTTTAGAGGAATAATTAATTAATTAATAATTAAAATTATTTAATTATCTGTGGATAGGAGGAATTAAGATGATGAATTAATTAAATAATTTATTTATTTAATTAATGTGGATTTGAAGATTGAAAGAGGATAATTCAATTAAATAATTAAAATTATTTAATTTAGAAGAATAAAGAGGTGATTTAATGAAATTTTTTTTAAAGATAATGTGCCTGGTGAACTTTTTAACGTGATCGGTGATGTTGGTGCAACACGCCCTTCGGCTCCACACAACACTTTTACCCGGAGCTATGAACCGGTGAGGCCACAATACGGGGGATCTCATCCCCAAGAAAGAAGACTTCAAACCCACGAGCTCGTTGGCCCAGCAAAGGCGTAACGCCTTGCGAGCTCATTGGCCCAGCGGGGGTTTGAACTCTAGTGGCTGCCACTACAATCGAGCGACTGAACCACCGAACCACGCCCTTATTGGCTATTTAATGAAATTAATTAAATAAATAGAATTTATTCAATTAATGTTGGAATTAGGGGAATTAGAAGAAATTAATGAAATTAATTAAATAATTAGATTATTTAATTAACATTGGGATGCAAGTGATTTGGAAGAATTTGATGTATGCAAGGTGAATAATGCAAAGGTCATTTTTAGGTGTCTACACCTTGTTTTTTCCAAATCAAATGCCTAAACTTTTTAAGGATTCTAATAATAGTAAGAAAATGATTTTCAACAAAAGTATACATTTTCTTATGCCCTTCCAAGCCTTGACTAAAGAAGGCTATTGGCTGCTCCAAACCTTCATCATTTTTCTGTACTAACATAGATGATGTGGTGTTAAGATTTCCATAGGCATACAAGGTGAAATCCTTAGAAAAAATAGGATTTATGAGAGTAGGTGTTGATGGTAAGGCTTTTGTTATGCTTTCAGAACTTACTTTTCCTTCCTTTGTCTAGCTGAAAGACATATTTTCCTTTAACATGGATGTTAGTGGCTTCAAAAGATCAACAATATCTGGTATAAACCTCCTAACAAAATTGATCTTTCCTAGAAAACTTTGTAAACATTTTTATGAGCTGGTCAAGGCAAAGCTAAAATATCACTCACCCTTTCATGATCAATTGTAATCCCATGTCTGGACACCACATGGCCAAGAAGCTTACCTTCATGGACAACAAAGATGCATTTCTTTGGATTGAGGGATATTCCATACTGCCTACACTTGTCAAAGACTTGCCTTAGATAAGGGAAATGTTCCTTAACATCCTTAGAAAAAATAGTTATGTCATCAAGGTAAACAAGAGCAATCTTGTTCATCAACTCTTGAAAAGACATACACTTGGCCCTTTGAAATGTTGCCCAAGCATTGGACAAACCAAAGGGCATTTTCCTATATGCCATTGTTCCTTGCTTGGTAGTGAAGGTTGTCTTATATTGGTCTTCTTCCTTGACCAAAATCTGATTATAACCTGAATAACCATCAAGTAAAGAAAACCTCTCAGAACTTGATACAACTTGCAAGATTTGCTCCATAGAGGGCAGTGGATGGTGATCTTTCAATGATGCTCTATTTAAGTCCCTAAAGTCTACACATAGCCTTATTTCTCCATTCTTTTTCCTAACATGAACTAGATTGGAGACCCAAATAG
Organism: Cunninghamia lanceolata; assembly: GCA_027924645.1. Classification (NCBI taxonomy): domain Eukaryota; kingdom Viridiplantae; phylum Streptophyta; class Pinopsida; order Cupressales; family Cupressaceae; genus Cunninghamia; species Cunninghamia lanceolata. The sequence goes on from BSBN01000123.1 coordinate 5,559,585, forward strand.
TATTCTTGATGGGGAAAATGATGTTGCCCTCAATCAACTTGTTCAATTCCTTCTTCATTAATGGATCAAGTTTGAGATTTAGTGGCCTTTGCTTTTATCTTATTGGTTTTTCATTAGGATCTCATTCAATGATGTGCTGGGAAACTTTGGGGTCAAAGCCTTTCAAATTAGAATACTCCCAAGCAAAAACATCATTGTATCCTTGGCATAAAAGAACAAAAGCACACTTTTATTCTACTGTACATACCTTGCCCAACTTGAGAAACTTATCCTTGAATCCTCATAGTACTCTTGTTTGATTGTAAAGCTACTTTTCTCTTTCCTTGGTCATCTAAGTTGAAAATAGACTCCAACGTCACTAATCCCCTTGGCAACTTATTTGTTTTTAGTTGTATGATCTGATTTTCATACCGCTATTGTAAATTTTGTTGATTACTAGTTGAGAATTCAACCTCTTTAGTCAAAAAATTAACAGTTTGTTCATCACTGTCAAATACTTGCCAATAGATGTTCTTGTTAGGAATTGATGGCCTTACAATTACCTTTACATAATGTTGTACCTTACTACTTTTGATTTCATTTGGAATATCATATTCAACACCTGAGGCAGACAACCTATCAACTTGTTTGTTCTGATTTCTTGGTATATACAGTAGGTTAAAGGCATCAAACTCTTCAAGAATGTCAAAAACTCTATGCTTATATAATTTGAGTAAATCATTTTTAGTCACATGAATACCTCTTACCTAATTGACAATCAGTTCACAATCCCCAAACACTTGCAAACAACCGATATTTATTTTCCTTGCCCATTCCAAGACATGAATGAGAGATTCATTTTTAGTTGTATTGTTAGTGTAGCTGAAACAAAAATGAAATGATGAATAATACTTTTCACCTTGAGGGGACACAAGCATTGCACCCCCACCAACACCTTTTTTGCTTCTTGATCCATCAAAGTACATTTGCCATACCTCATTGGGCTATTGTTTACATCGTTATTCATCATTTTTTATAAGAGTAGGAACCACATAATCTTGATCATGCATCATGTAGACCCCTAAACCAACCTCTTCCAACTGTTGTTGTGAATCAATGTCATGGTTTTTAGCTACCCATTCATCAAGTAATATGTCTGGTATACCTTCAACTTGTGTACTATTTTCTTGGATAGTGGGTTGTTCCTCTTAGTCAATGACAATTAGATTAGCTTTCACAATAATAGAGACATATGGTTCTATATGATCTTTGGCTATTGGTTCTGATTTGATGGTTACTTTGGTGCCATACCTTGTTCTAAACAACATGTGAGACCAATTAGAAGACAAATAGGTAGTGAAATCCCTAGATAAGTACAAGGCAACAAATGGTGGTAGGTCTATTACATATACATCTTTTGGAATAAAGAAGTTTGAATAGGTATGTAGAGTTAAGCTCAGACCTTTGATGACCCCTAATGTTTGGATGGTTGTCCCATCTAGTTGTACTAGTCCTTTTGAAAGGGGTTCATAGGTAAGGCCAAGTTTATCTACTATTTTCTTTGGCATAACAAAGCTTCTTGTGCTTGAATCAATCATGCAATTATGGACCAAATGATCCCCAATAATCAAAGAGACATAGAAAGGGTGTGGTTTGAACTCTTTAGTTTGTTGTCCAATATTGTTTTGGGGTGTGGTTGTGAGCACTACTTTGGGTTGGTCTTTGGAAGACTCATTGGACACGCTCAAGTTTAACAAGGTTGTTTGAAGGAGGTCTTTTTACCCTGCAATTGTTAATGAATCCCACATAGACATAGAAACACTAGCCTATTTCATATGATATAGAATATTGAATGGAACTACACTCACCTTTTGTTGACCTTTTGGGACAACAGTATCTCCTTGAATAAGTGTTAGTGGGGCTAGGATTCTAGGCTGCTCCTTGTTTGCGATAGCTTGACTCTTTTGGATAATTTTCACATTTGAAGATGTAGGAATAGCAACTCTTTGATTTGCTTGGGGAGTTTGAAAAGATGCCTTATCATCTGGCTACCCTAACTCTACAACTCTTTTCTTGCTTCTAGTGTTAGCTATAACTAAAGGATAGGTCTAATTTACCCTACAAAACTCTTCACCTTGCCAATTTAGGAGTGTTGTTGAATTTTGAGGATCTCCTTGCTGCTGCATAGGTGCTTCATGAGGCATATTTGGTTACAAAATTAGAGTTACATATGCACTATTAAGGCCTAATTTACTACTCCATTGGAGCATGTAGCTTGATTTTGTGGTTGATTACATGGGAAACTGATGAAGGGGGTAAATCACAAAACAGACAACAACAGAAATTGAACACAGAAAATAGAACTTTCTTTTATTGATCTGGGCAACTCATTACATTACAGAAGCTCAATTACAATCAGAGGATGAATCCTCTACTGGCTGCAACACATTACAACTTTCCCAACCTCAAGACTCTAGAATCTTCAGCCTTCTGTAACCCCAAATTAGCTAGGGTTTCTATTTTCTCACCTATTCTTGACTCCACACTTGCCCCCTTAACTCTATTACTGCCCAGGGTTCCCAAAATAGTCATAAATAGCACTTTTTGGCAGTCTCTAGCTAAATTTTGAAATTTGCAACTTCCTCCAAAAGTAGGTCAACTTCCGAGAAGCATAACTTTTGATCCGGGTGTCTGATTGATGAACCATTTTAAGTGCTGGAAAGCTCCTGATGTGAACCATCATGCCAAAAATTTGTAAACAAATTTCTATCAATTTTTTGGGACTTTATGGGATGTTTTAGTGCCTCATATCTCGTTTCAGAAATTTTCAGGGGCTTTTCAGAAAACAAAAACTTTAATATCTTTCAGCTCACAAATGATCTTTGCCTGATTCCTTCGCCAAAGGTCTTATATTTCCATTATGTAACTTTCTGTAAGTTTTTGCTTCAATTCGTACCCAAATACAAACTTTCCTAAAATGGCAAGTACAATTTCCAAAATAGGCAGGTTGCTATTTTTAGCAGTTTTGGAAAAACTGAAAGTCCTACATAATTATTCTAGATATTATGGAACCAAAAACACTAATTATGGAAAGAAATGAAAACAACTACAATGATTTTGAATTAACTTCTTTTTGGGTGATGCAAGATTGCCCTTACACCACTAGATGCTCCTGCATCAGAAACACCACTCATAATCTTGTGCCAAGTTTTGGACAGGCACAAGTTCCCTTGAAGTACTTGCAGCAGTAGGGGTATAAGATTGGAAGGGTCATGTATTCAAAGCTTGCCTTTGGCCTTGATTGTTTGCACATGATAAGGAGGCCTATTAGGCCTATTAGGCTGGTGTGAAACTTGAAATGGATCTTGATATGGCCTCTAATTCTGGTTTTTCTACTTCTTTAGATTCACCAACTCATTGCCCAAGGTTTGGAGAAAGCCTTTTGTCTCTTGTAGTTCATGGGATTGGGGTAGGGTATCTTTTTCTTGGGTAGGAGCTTGATAATTCAATGCTAGTACAACATGTACAAAAATTATAGGAGGTTTTTGCATAGGAATAGGTGGCTACACTTCAAGAAATATGGGCATTGGGGGTCTTGGTGTGATTTTCCCATCTTGAATAAGGTCATTTTCTTCCCTTATTGCAACTTCATATGCGTTTGGGAGAGTTTCCCCACCCATAGATTGAATCATAACTAACATATCATTATTTAAGCCCTTAAATAGTACAAAAATGCATAATTAGCATGATGCCTTACCGTTTGTGGAATCATGTCCCATGTCTTCTAAAAATGGAAGTTGAAGTCTATCATATGCTCATGAGGAGCTCTTTTAATGGTAGTCAGCTATTCTACCAAAGATAGATGGTCTAATTTATCCTCAAAATGCTTCTGTAGGGAAACACCCAACTGGTCCTATGTGGTGATTAAATTAACAGCTAAACCCCTGAACCATTGCAACACCTTTCCCTTCAATGAGGAAGCCAAAAGTCTGATTGCCATATTTTCATTAGTGATATTTTAAATTGCACACAATGTAGCCACATCCCTAATGAGCTCAATAGGTGTATCTTGGTCTTCTCCCATGAAGAAAGGAAAACCCCTAAGAGTTTTCATGGGTATGTCATCATGTTATGCAAGATTTAATGGGTTGCCCCCATTGAACAACACAAGAGAAAAATTCCTTGCCATAGTAACCAAAGGTATAACTAAAGGTGTTTGATTTAATGGTATATATGAAGGAGGCCTTCTAAGAGAATGTGTAAAATGTGTTCTTGGTGATGGGCTTGGAATCTTTTTGATATCCTTCCTTTCCTTCTAGGTGGTGACAACTACAAATATTTAAAAGGAGTTGAACTTCCTCTTCTTTGCGTTCTTTTCATATGTTGTTTGTGTACTGATTTCATTAAAACTAGGTATTAGAGTCGCCAGATATGTTCAAAATGCTTCAAAAATATTGAAAAATGTTGATAAACATATCAATACTAACAAGTACAAGATTATTTTATGACTGTTCTAAGTCTAAATAGTCCCATTGAGCGTGCCAAAAACTGTTGTCACTAAAGTATACACCCTTGTTGAGTTGGAAAAAACTCAACTACCTAGTGAAACATGGGATCTTTTCCATGTTGTGGGTGACATATGATAGAAAAGAACATCCAAATAGGGTGGTTCCCCTGATACTCCACCTAAAACTACACTTAACTATTGTTGTTTCCTGAGGAAAAGAGTGAGAAAAGACATGAAATGAAGCCTAAAAACCTATGGAGGTGATGTATAAGAACTGAAATGACCTATGTTTGTTTTTCTAACACACATATCTTCAATATAATCACCAGTTATTACACAAATATGAGTTTTTTATACCCTATGCATCATTTTTTTGTGAGAAGGTACTTGGTACAACTTTTGTTTATAAGGAAATTGAGTAATTTCAAAACTCAATAGCTGTATACTTGCACTACACAACTGACAACCTACATAAAAATATGTGTTTTCTGCCTATAGGTGTTTGAATGAAACATAAATCAAAGGTTTTTTGCATAAAACACAGAAAAATATATTCATCATTTGTTTAACACACAATAGAATTGTTGTGATGTTTGTCATTGATGTCAAAGATGGGTTGATCATTAGGAGGACTATAATATGTTATTGATTATCAGGACTTCATGATGTCAGATGTTGATCCTGCTTAGTGTGTTGTTCAAGACAAGATGTGTTCATGTTGGAGGTCATGTTTGTAATCAGGACATATAGGACATAAGGTCATAAGATGTGATCTTGCTTCATGGTTACATGGTGTTGATATCAGAGATGTTCACATGGAGTTGATGTTAATATTCTTCATGATTCACTTGATGAGGTTGCTTGTCCGGTTCATCATGTTTCAAGATGTTGGTAGAGTTGTGTTTGGTCTCAGTTGATGATCATGATGTTTATGTTGTTCATACCATACCAGGTTCATGTGAAAGGAGGTGTTCATGCTATCTCCATCCCATTTGATGTTGGATGTTGGTCAAAGTACTTATTGCTTCATGATTCAATATTTCATAGAGCTCACATGCTTTATGAGTTCAGGCTTATAATATTCATGGTATGTAGTATTTGGCAAGGTTGGTTTGAAAAGCATGAATGTCTTTGACAGTGCAAGGGAAGTACATATGTTGTGTGGTTCCTAGATTACACTCAAGATCACTTGAACACTCATTTAATATGTTAGTAATCTTTGATCTACTTTTGTCCTTAGTTTTCACCCAAAGATCCTTATGTCTTCTAACCTGTGAAAACTCATTTAATTCTATCTGCACTTTATGGAGTCTCTAGTTGATGAGAGTTTTTCTTTTTTTTGTTTGATCCTAGGGTTTATTCAACTAGTGTTTAAAGTCTCAAACCCTAATCTATGTATCCTAAAACCCTTGTCTAATCGTCACCAGTTTATGTTCTAATTGCAAAGTGACTTGATAGGCAAGTAAAAGTCATAGTTAACTTAAGTTATGACTTGAAGGCTTAACCTTGTTGGGTGACTGGCCCTGACTCCTAAGGGCCACCAGTGATATCAGGTTGTCGAATGATAACGAGCGTGAAGTTCTTAATTAAAGGCTATCTTTGAATTATTTGAAGGCGTGAATGGAAGATTAAATGATTGATATACAACTATTTTTTGAACTCAAATGGTCATTCATCTTACCTTAAAATTGACAGGCTATTGCAGTATAAAAGTTGTTAACGGTTTTGGTAGTTATCTAATAAACCAGATGGGCTAGTGAAATAAATATCTCACTCTATATGATGTTGTGTGAGAAGAGGATTGGAGATTTAGATTCAACAAAAACATATCTACATGTCCATGTGTAGATTGTGAAAGTTGGTGATGGAAAACTATGCTTTTGGAAGCTGTACAGTTGAAAGAGGATCTTTTCCAGTATATTGCTGTGATTCTTTGTATGGTCTGAGACTTGGATGAGTATGAAGTATAGAGAGAGATCTATCTGCTGATGTATACATTATGAAGTTTGGCAAAAGCAAAAAATAGTTTTTAAGGAGATCAAACTTGCAGAATGTTTTAAGGGTATTCAAGCAGATGTAAGTAAAATTATCTTAGCATGTTGTAGATGCTTTTATGATTCAATTTGTAGGAAAGAATAAAGTGGTTTGCAGAGGTCTTTAACATGTTTTGCAGGGATTATTAAGGTTATACTTTGTCTTATGTAATTAATGAAAAGTGATATTGTATGTGTGGTTGAGAAGATTGTATTTGAAGGATGTATTGATTGGAGACAAAAGGAGAATAGGGTGATGAAGTAGCAAGAGACATTGAATTATTCTTTTTGTTATGTAATCAATGATGAGTGATTTTGTATGTATGGTGAAGAGGGTCGAATCATTTGATGTATTGTAGTGAATCAGAGAAATCCCCTGAATTAACTTTTCTTTCTTATGTTCATTTCTTGCCAGTGAGGCATCTTGTTTCTAGTGAAGCATTTGTCTTGCCAGTGAGGCTGTGTTAGTGAGACACTAATTGTACTTAGTGAAGGTTATTGGTTTTGCCAGTGAGGCACAATAAAATGGAAGGATTCAAGAGTGGTTTTTTATCCCTTTTAAGGGTTTTCCACTCATCAAAACATGTGTCATGGTTCATGTTTGCCTCCATATGTTTATGTGTCCTAATGCTTTATGATTGATTAAGTTCTTGGACATTCTACTCATCATTATACTTGTTTGATTCTTTAGTGTCTATCTCATCTTCTATTCAGTATATTAAAAGGTACAAAAATTTGTTAAGGTTTCTAGACCACTGATTCACCCCCCCTCTCAGTGGTCCTATACTCCAACAAGAACAACATCTCATGAAGGAAAAAATAATGATTTATTGCAAAAATAGGTGTTATTACATCAAAATTCATCTGAAACTATCTTGTATTGCTTGGAACTATAGTACAAATGAGTTTTTTTCAGTACTAAGACTAATAAAACCTAACTTACAATGTTGTAGAGCTGAATACTCTTTTTTCAACTATAAAGAACTGAAGGAAAGACTATCCTAAGCATCTAGTTACTCAATCCCAACACGGGAGAGACAACAAAACTAGAATCTAGGAAAAGAAATAAGTGTCTTTTCTTGGTCAAACCTCTTGTTGGAGGCCCAATATGAACCTATTCATGATATCAACTCTTGAAGTGTTGGATAAATGAAGTTGAGGAAGTAGTGGTTGAGCTGATCAACTTTGCATGCACTCTTGGAGACTCCTAGATGCTTAAAGGATGTTGGAGTTTGGTCCTAGATACCTAGAAAGTGTTTCCCAGATATCCATGAAGTCTTCATAGTTCACCAAACTTCCTAAACTACTTCATAACTAACCTCACACCCACCTTGCAAAATAATAGGACATGTGCTTCTATTGTTTGAATGAGCCAGGACTTCTTTGGGCATTTGGAAAGAGTTTTGCTACTTTTAGAGTCTTCAAACTTCTCACAACTGCTCATTCATGACCTAAAAACACTCCATTCTTTATTTACTACCTTTGGAAGGATCTTTGACAAGGTTAAAATGGCATGTAGTTGTCATTTTATTGAGTTTGCAACCTTTATCCTCTATGCACTATTCCCAACTTTTTGACAATTGGAAGCACATTCCTTTTCTCTACAAACCCCATGCATCCTTTAACATACTTTGTGATTTGCATAATTATATGCTTCTCAATATCTTATAGGTCTTACACTGTGCCCATTTCACAGTATCACTATATCCCTACATTATTCATAGCATTAAACATGCTAAAACATAACCATTTCCTTTTTTGGATTATATATGTACTGACCTCATTATCCTTAGACTGCCATTATCTTTGATTGTTTCACCCATGTCTATTAGTATTTTCTTCTTTGTTCATAGTATTGGTCACTGTCATTTGTCAAGTCTCTTTGTAGACTATCATATACTTGTTCACCATCAAGTTCTCCATTGTGTTCTAAGACATATTTTGTCTCTATCTCCATGGACTATCCTATTTATAACCCCATACACTATTTATTATTTGCTTGTCTTTCATTCATAGACCTCCAAGATCACTATTCAGTCAACTGCCCTATGCCTTCACTGCTAATCATTAGCAATGGTATCTTGTCATTGTCAACTATGATTACTCACTATCTAGATGCATGTCATCTTTAGAATTTAGTTCACTATTGTCACACTTCATGTCCTTTTCACTACTTCATACACAATCTTTTCACTATTCTCTTCAGGTGTCTTTAAGTGCTTCAATATTATCATACTCCTCTTCCTAGAAGAGCTCTTTTTATACCTGTTCTCTAGCCCCTTGTCTCTTGTTAGCTACAAATCTCTACAACCCTATCTTTGTTACTTCACACATCTTATGAAATTGTCCATATAACCTTCCAAACTCATAGAAGAATGAATGAAGCGTTTGTCAAGCTTGAATTTATCTATATACAACTTAATGAAGGCTAAAAGCTATAAGGCAGGGCAAGGAAGCTTCCATGAAACTTAACCCTCACATGCTCTTCTTGGCATTGAAAACTCGTCAACCTGGGATCATCCCTATATGAAAGTGCCTCCTCCATAAGTTTAGTGTAATGCCCACCTGTACACGCATGTACAATTGGTCCCATCTTATGGAAACACTTTCTTTAAAAGTTGAAATTAAATGAATTAAATTAATAGATGACTTTTACCTAATAAGTCTTCAATACGTACAACCCTCTAGAGTAAAAGGTACTACGGAGAACTCTTCACACAAAAATCTAACAAGACAAAAGAGTGGTTAAGCTAGAGTCTTAACAAACTTGTTTTATCTTTTCTGTCATAAGACTAACTACATTGCTCAACATTAACAATATACTAATAAGATTAAATTTTCTTTTTAAATTTAGTTAGAGATGAATAATTATTCTAAATTTAATGAGGATAAATTTAAAGAGATACTTAGAATAAACCATTAGATTTTAAATTAATTAATTAATTTACTAATAGTTAAATGAACAATTTATTTAATAAATTTAATTAACTAATTAAAGGAAACCAATTAAAGAAATAATTAATTCAAATTTATTATTCAAAGAGATGAAGTAGATTTATCAAAAAAAAACTAAATATAACAAAACTTAATATAAGTTCTCAAATTGCTTTAAAACATGCCTTTTTATTTTCATTCCTATCAACCTATTTACCCAAATAGTTTTAAATCAATATCTAATTTATTTTTTTAACAAAACTATATATATATATACATATACATATATTTTAATTATCTAACAGAACTAACTCGAAAACACACACACACAAGCGTGTGTATATATATAATTGAATAAATTACATATATAAATGTATTAAAGAAAGGTAATAACAGTTTAATGATATATAGGTCATTGAGCAATAAAAACACAAAGCATGGAATATAAAATATGAGATCTCAAGAGTAATAGGAGGAAGGAAAGTTGAGGTTGGTATGCTGGGGTGGATGACCTAAGACATAGCCGTCACCCAGCAGTAGGTAGCCATGAGTCTCCACGGTCCCCCTGTTGGTGTCCCCAGCTAATTGTCTGAGTTCCCCTAAAAAGTTGCCATCTTCTATCCACAAGGACCTCAAGTCAGTGGTTAATGAACATGAGACTGACTCTCTGTCTCCTTTGCACTTCAGGCTCTGCAAGGCCTAGGGGGTGTCCCTTACTCAATACCCATATGGTAAACACTGACTGTAACTAGGTATTGACACAAAAGTAGACGAATCCTCTATTATGCAGGCCAAAAATGTGAGGTAAATACAAAGGGGCTAGCTTTAGACTTTATTTTAGGAGTGGACTAGAGGATTTGAAACCTAAATCCTACTCCTAAAATCCTACAAGTTTAAGACTTTGAGTTGATTTCATTTTATATGTTTGGTTGCCAAATTAGGGTTTGATTCGTAAACTTAATCCAAGCCTTTGATCAGTGCCTCTCCAAGAGTATGAAGTCCAATTTAAAACATATGAGTAACTTTCCATAAACTAAGCAAATATACAGATTTCAGAGGGTTTTCAGTTCTTAGCTTGCAGAGAACTCCCAAATTTAAGTATTCCTATTAACTCTACTTACAAATATCATTGTTATCAAACATATTCTCCATATTTGACTTAAAGCGTTTTAATCTATTCCTTAAATAGAAGCAAGAAATCAAACATGCAGTGCAACAGATATACACCCTAGAAGTCAGACAACCCTTAGTTACTTTGTTCTAAAGAAAGATATGGATAACAAATGGAGATAGTTAATAGGAACACATGCACACAACATTACTCATATAAATTCAATCTAAAACTGATAAAATAGCCTATAGAAACACATACATACATTAAAATGAAACTCACAACACCATAGAGAGAGCAACCAATCAAAATTTTGTATTAATTCCATTCCTCAATATCCCAATCCTCCAACCACATTACAAAGTGAAGCCACCAATTCTTTATAGACATAGAACATGGCGCCCAACATTCAATACATATGGTTGGTTAGGTGAGTTCACATTACAAAGCACCACCTCAGGGGTGTTGGAGCATTTATTACATTGAGCCTAGAGAAAAGATAGAAAATAATATACCCTCAGAAGTACAATTGATTGGAGGATCTCGGCCACATAAATGCAGGGAAGAAGGTAGCTACTCGTTCACCTCATGCACATTCACCCATACTTCTCTTCCCATTCAACATATGATTTCTCTCATGACCATTGGAATGAGATCAACTTTGATATCTTATCATTCTATCTTGTGTACTATGCATCCAGACTTGATCTTTGCTTCTGTACAGAATAGTTCAAATTTTATTTCTAACACATGCAGCTTGTCCAAAGTTGAGCTCAAAATCTTCAATTTGGGGTCTCCATCAGTGCAGTAGGTAGATATTAGTTGGCCAACAATGTCACTGAAGTCATCTCTCCATTTGTCAAGACTTTTCACCTACCCATCACCCTCCAATAAACTTGGCACGTCAAGAGTCAACTTCATTTTTGGTGGTGCATGTGCATCAAATCTTGAGCACCTATGCAGGTCTCTCAATTCACCTGTCCTTTGCAGCCACACTCTCTTCATTGTCTTAAGGCTTTCCTTATCTTGTTCATGTTTGTCAAGGGCTGCTCTTCAGTTTGAATAAGACCTCCATGTCTCATCCACCCTTGCCAAAACTTTGGTCACTCTATGATTGATCAAGTTTGTGACCATCTCCTTAAATGAATTTTTATTTTCCTCTTTTAATCTCTCCACCTCCTTTAATTCTCTGATTTCTGCCAGCAGGGGCTCTATGTCAGCTGGAAATAATTCTATAGTTGGTATCATAGGTGGAGGATTTGATGTGCCAGCCCCTAACAATAGCTACTCTTTACATTTATTGAGCTCTTTAATAGCTTGTGCATATTGAAGTAGCATCTCATCATGATCCTTTTGCAGTTTATTGGTCACTGCCTCAACAAATTGTGGAGTTTGCACATTTAGACTTACAGCTTGGGGAGTAGGGGTGTTAGATACCCTCTTGATTATCACATCTCCTTTCAGCTCCCCTGATCCAATCCTAGGCTTGTTGTTGCTTGGGGCTAAAGCCCATATTGCCAAAGTCTCGAACCTAGGATTGAAGGTTGCACTAGAGAGAACCTTCTCAACCTTCTCATCAATCACTTATGAATCCTCTCTGGTAATGGTGTCAAATGCAATTGCATCTGACAAGGTCCAATGTGGGAGGAGCAGGACATTACTTTTGGCAACCAGTGCCCTCCCTTCCTCTGGAGTCATGCCACTAATAGCCTGATTTACCTCCTTCAGCACCCTTTGGGTGATGGCCTCATATTCTGAGTGGTTAGCCCTACTCTTGGCCTCTTCAATCTTCTTCTAGAACTCCTCACTTCTTAGTTTCAGCACATAACTCTTGAATTCAAGAGTATTGATGAATTCATCATCTTCCATAAATTTGTTACAAGCCATCATCCTGATATCCTCTGTATCCACAGTTTGGTTTGTCATTGTCCTCATTGATATGTTTTCAGGGGAAGAGTATGGCCTTATCCTGTCAGGTGAATTCACCTGATGAGCAGCTTCCTACACTTGTTCCTCTGCTTCTTCTTCTTGGTCTACAACCTTAATTTCTTCCTCAACCTCTAAAACAATAATTTTTGCCTTTTTGGCAGGGGAAGGGTCAATTGATTCCCTCTTTACATCATATCCCCCTCTTGAGTTGCTAGGCTAGTAAGAAGGTCTTTCCTCACCTGCATGAGCACTAGCAATTAGCTGCTCGACATGATCAAACATCATTTGAATTCTTTTTATTGGGTCCTGCACTTCTACAAAGGCACCCAAGTATGCATCATTCATGTTTTTTCTCATTCTTTCTCTTGTCATAATTATGTCCCACCTGATTCTCAAGGCATGGACATCATTCATTGTGAAACAATTTCTGATAGTGTCCTCATCAAAAAGGACATGATGGATATATCTTGGTCTCTGTTTATTGACCCTTACTCTATCAATGAATCCCTCAAGGTCAAACATTCTAGGTTGTTCCAAATACATCCCATAACACTGCATCACTGAATTAATCTAATCCAAACCTCCTTTATTAGTTGTCAAGAAATCACTGAATCTGAGGGAGTGATGAGGAGTGCACAACGGAAAGTGCACAACTGATCAAAAATTGAACTTTTGGACTTTTGGTGAGAGTCCTTCCTCTGTCTCAGCGATCTACCCTTTGTCTTTTGTTATCCGCAAAACTTACCCCGTTGACCATGTTACAACTTATCTCTTTGAAGTCTTAGTCACTCCGATGTGAGGTTCAACCCTCCTTTGACTATCGGCAAGAACATCCCCATCGGTGGTCCTCAAACTTGTCACTCTGACATCTCAACTCTCCCCGACGGGTGACTCTACGCTTCTTGCCTATTGGTAAGACAATTGCTATCGGCTACTTTAGATTCCACTTCTCCGATACACCGATCACTCCGATGTCACCTTTTGATTTTCACTTGTCAACAAGACAACTACTATTAGCCCATTCAAGTTTGCTTCACCGATACGTCGATGACTGTTAAGTCCCCTTCGTCTTAACTGTGATAGCTTCAACGTCGGTTAGACGTGACTTTATCAGAACACCACAGTTTTGGTGGGACTTGATCGTTGGTTCTGGCGATACGCCAATGTCACTATCAGCAAGAAAATCACTGTCAGCCAAAACCCCAAAACTCACTCCACTGGTTGGAGTCACACCGATGGCTCACTTGGAACTTTCTTCGGCGAAACGAGATAGAACTCATGCTGATAGAAATCTCTTTGTCTCCTCGTTTCGGTCAAACAACCATTGTCGGTCTGATGGCCAATTTACTCCCTGATGGTCTCGATCTTACCGATGATGACCTCTATGTCTCTCTGACTCTGTGGTTCATCTACTCTTTCAACCGAATCCTAGCACATGGGGATGCTAGGTAAACTACTGCTTGGAACACCTTACCCAAACTTTTTGCACTGTCTCACAGAACAACAAAAATGAAACATAACAAAATGGATCTATACATTGTGAAGCCATTCCACTCGTTCATAGTAGAAAACTACCAGTGGAATGCCTCACACTGACATATTGCAACAATGGTATGCACAGAAAGAACTACACTTTGAACAGAAATCTATAGTTACACAATTTATAGTTACAGAGAACAAAAACTAGATTGACAAAATAGAACGATTTTATTCCTTCTCAAAATACCTCAAACATGCAGTTCAACAACAATACACACTCACATTCACACACTTCTTCTTTGATTATTATTTTGGTTCATTCCTCTGGGTTTATCAACTCGCCCTGAGGAAAACCAACCGATTCAAACAATTGGGAGACCAACCGTCTTGTGTCCCAAATTGTCCTACTACCCTGTTTTGGTATTATGTGATTACAATATGAAAAAAGTGTGTCTTAAGTCACTTTGGACTTACCAAATGGGTTCTAGGTCTTGAAAGACCTAGAGACAAACTGAAATGAAAATGCATTGGTCAAATAGACCTTATTACAAAAGAAAAACGTGATTTTCTAGGTGCTCCTACACCATACTCCTGGGGTAGAAAAGAACTCATGTCACATGAGTTAGTTCTTTGTTTTTCTCCACTGTGATCCTCTGTTGTTCCATGTCCTCTCCATGATCTCTAGACTACAACCTTCTTCCATGGAAGCAAAAACTCGTGCCTAGAATTGTAGGCTCTCCTCACACCTTGCCATGAGTGAGTGCTTGCAACCAGACCTATACTTTGCTTGCCATTCTTCCTTACAGTCATCTCTGCCTAAACACCTGCATTCAAAACCTTGGTTGATGCCTCTTGTACTGCTACTATGGTAGAATATGATTGTCTTTCAACTCTTGTTGGCTCTAGAGGACAAACAATGGTCCCTACTATGATAGCATCTTCTTGTTTCCAACCACCTGGTGGCTGCTTGTAGACCTGCTCTTTGACCTTCGTTTGACCCATCTCAGACATCACCATCTGATCTTCATCATTCAAAACTAAAATCACCTACAAACTTGGATCTTTGGCAACCCCACTCCTTGAGGTATCCTCAACTTGCCTTGTCTCTGCTTCATTGATCTTCACAAACTCTTTCTTACCCACCAAGATGACCTTGGCTGCCTTCTTTGCTTCAACATCCTCTTGCAATGATGTCATCACAAAAGTCCTCTCATCCTTCTTTGGGGCTAAAACAGTAGGTACTGCACATGGGCTAAGGCTCTTCCTTATCAGGCCTTGGTTTAGGAGTTCTTGAACCTGATTTGCTATCTCTTCATTCTGTTGAGGGGTCATTTTATATGTTGCCTTATTAGGAAGTACTACTCTTGGTATGAGATCTATCTGATGGCTAATGTCTCTGACAGGTGGTAGGGAATCAGGTATATCTTTTGCAATCACTCCTTTGTAACTCTCAAGAAAATCTTTGACCTCCTTAGGCTTCACAATCAAAGCAAAACCTACTCCACCACCTTCCTTTAGTGTATCTATGAATTCTTTTTCTCCTATCATCATTACACTAGACCCTACGTGTTGTGGATCCTCTTCCACCAATGACTATATCCTATAAGCCACACCATCCTTTTGGAATGAGTAAGCATTCTTTTCCCCATCATGATGAGCCTTTCTATCAAACTGCCATGGTCTGCCCAGCAGAAGATGGCAAGCATCCATTGGAAGGATGTCACACAAAAGTTTGTCTCTATACCCCCCAATACTGAATTCTACCCATGCTTGTTCATTGATGACTATATGTTGTCCCTTGTTTAACCAACTGACCCTATATGGACAGCTATGGGATATCTTTTCTAACTTCAACTTATTCACTGCTTCCAAAGATATGATATTATCAGTAGAACCAGAGTCAATCATAACTTTACAAACCTTACCTTGGATCTTGCAGTTGACTCTAAACAAAGCTCTTCTTTGTGATGGTTCAGTCTGCACTGGTTCTTTGAGCAACGTCCTCTTGATCACCAGATTTTCTCCCATCTTTGATGTCAAATTCACTTCAGGAGATGTCACACTCCCTGCATCCTCTTGAATCAATGTGGTTCTTCTCTCATTACCATGAGAAGTTGAGGCCTTCTCTGGACACTTATAAGCCGAGTGCCCTATCTGATTACAGTTATAACATCTCATATTGGAGAACTTGGATTCTCTACTTGATCCATTTGTCCCACCTCTTCCATTAGGCCTTCTTCCTCAGTAGCCTCCTCTGCTACTTGAGTCTCTAACTTTCTCTTCTTGGCTAGACTCATCACTAGGCCTCTGGTTAGGACTTCTTCCTCCAAAACTGCCTCTGCCTCTAAAATCTCTGCCACCTCTTCCTCTACCTTGCTACTCACCTTTCCTCTTCAACTTCTCTTCAGCCCTTAATGCTACTTGAAAGCATTTTTCCATGGTTTCAGGGGTCAATAAACTTATCTCATCTTGAATATTGAACCTCAGACCATTTAGATACCTGGCCACCTTATCTTTTTCTTCCTCCATGTACCCATAACAAAGAGTGTATTTGTGAAACTCCTCGGTGTAAGTAACCACATCCATATCTTTTTGCTTGAGGTTTTGCATTTTCCTGTAAATCTACACCTAGTAGTTAGATGGAAGGAACTGTGACTTGATCCTCTCCAACATTCTACTCCATGAAGAGATTATGCTCTTCCCATTCTTTACCCTCTCTCCTTGGGTGTAATTCCACCATGTAAGGGCAGCACCTTTGAGTTTAGTTTTTGCAAACTTCACCCTCTTGTTCTTAGGTACCTCTTTGTATTCAAAGTAATTGTTTAGAGCCCCAATCCACTCCACAACCTCCTCGGCATCCATCTTCCCACTGAACATTGGGATCTCTATCCAAGCCTCCAAAGAGTCCTTGCTAATAGCCTTAATGGCTTCCAGGAAATGATTTTGATCAACTGGTATCTCTGTCTCTTGCCCTTGGGGTTCTTCTCCTTCTTCCCCTTCTTCTTCTCCATCAGATTCATCATCTGATTTCTTTCCTATCTTCAGTGCCTTCAACTCAGCCTGGAGTGCTTCCTTGACTCCAATCTTGATCATCTCTTCCATCTCTTGGAACTTCTTAAGCACTTCTGCTGTCATCCCCTTTGGAGGCATGATGCTAGCCTCTCCTTCACTCTCTTCTGCTGACATACACCAACTTTCTTTCACAACCGAATAGAACCTTTTGAGGCTCTGATACCAATATGATGAGGAGTGCACAACGGAAAGCACACAACTGATCAAAAATTGAACTTTTGGACTTTCGGTGAGAGTCCTTCCTTTGTCTCAGCGATCTTCCCTTTGTCTTTTGTTATTGGCCAAACTTACCCCATTGGCCACGTTACAAATTATCTCTTTGAAGTCTTAGTCACTCTGATGTGAGGTTCAACCCTCCTTTGACTATTGGCAAGAACATCCCCATCGATGGTCCTCAAACGTGTCACTCCGACATCGCAACTCTCCCCGACGGGTGACTCTACGCTTCTTGCCTATCGGTAAGACAATTGCTGTCGGCTACTTTAGATTCCACTTTGCCGATACACCGATCACTCTGATGTCACTTTTTGATTTTCACTTGTCGGCAAGACAACTACTATCGGCCCTTTCAAGTTTGCTTCACCGATACGCCAATGACTGTTAAGTCCCCTTCATCTTAACCGTGACGGCTTCAACGTCAGTTCGATGTGACTTTATCAGAACACCACGATTTCAGTGGGACTCAGCCGTTGGTTCTGGTGATACGTTAATGTCACTATTGGCAAGAAAATCACTATTGGCCAGAACCCCAAAACTAACTTTGCTGGTCGGAGTCACACCGATGGCTCTCTTGGAACTTTCTTCGGTGAAACGAGACAGAACTCATGCCGATAGAAATCTCTCTGTCTCCTTGTTTCAATCAAACAACCATTGTCGGTCTGATGGCTGATTTACTCCTCGATGGTCCTGGTCTTACTGATAATGACCTCTGTGTCTCTCTGACTCTGTGGTTCATCTACTCTTTCAACTAAATCCTAGCACATGGGGATGCTAGGTAAACTACTACTCGAAACACCTTACCTGGACTTTCTGCACTGTCTCACAGAACAACAAAGATGAAACATAACAAAACGGATATGTACATTGTGAAGCCATTCCAGTCGTTCATGGCAGAAAACTACCAGTGGAATGCCTCACACCGACATATTGCAACAATGGTATGCATAGAAAGAACTACACTTCAAACAGAAATCTATAGTTACACAATTTACAGTTATAGAGAACAGAAACTAGATTGACAGAACAGAACAATTTTATTCCTTCTCAGAATACCTCAAACATGCAGTTCAACAACAATACACACTCACATTCACACACTTCTTCTTTGATGATTATTTTGGTTCATTCCTCTGGGTTTATCAACTCGCCCTGAGGAAAACCAACCGATTCAAATAGTTGGGAGACCAACCGTCTTGTGTCCCAAACTGTCCTACTGCCCTGTTTTGGCATTATGTGATTAGAATATGACAAAAGTGTGTCTTAAGTCACTTTGGACGTACCAAATGGGTTCTAGGTCCTGAAAGACCTAGAGACAAACTGAAATGAAAATGCATTGGTCAAATAGACCTTATTACAAAAGAAAAACATGATTTGCTAGGTGCTCCTGCACCAGGGAGGTGGGGAAGAATGAACCCTTCTTATGTTTCCTCAGATGCTCTTTGTCTGATTCATTTAGCTACCTAATAATTTCTAAGAATGCAATTCTCTTTGGTACATACTTAGGCAAAATATGGGGAGGGGCCTCACACCCATAGATTTTGATGTAGGTGGTGTGTTCATGGTAGAACTAGTAACCCCAATTGTGATCAATCCCTAACTCAGGAGTCCTATCCAAAGGCCTTAAAAAGTCTAACACATCTGCATGCAACCTTTCTCCTTCTGGCTCTAAGAAACCAAGAATTCTTCTCACAAAATATTCCTCAAAGATCACATAATCTGCATCAACACAATACATGTCCACCATGCATGTCCACATTTGCATTGGCAACATATTTCCTTGTGCATCTGTCATCCTAACATGTAAATTCTGATGCCACATTCTTGATAAAGCAAACAAAATCATATGACACAACATAGAATACCATGTGAATTCAACATGGGCATCCATAATGAATAACTTGCTCTTAAGTGCTGTCATCTATTTGTGCATCTTATCTGCCACATAGGAAGCAAAATCATACAGCTCCCTAGTCTCTGGATCTTGAATATTTACTGCCATAATCATCATAGAGACTGACATTCTATCTAAAGCATCCCTACCTAGCACTTGGCATAGACTATGGTAGGTTCTCACAAAGTAGTGCATGAGTAAGGAGCATTGAAAAGGCTCCTCCTCACTGTTTGACATTTTTACCAATTGGCCATCAACCCCTCTTGGTCTGTTCTTGGCCAAGTTGAAATTCTTGTATGCACGCTTGACAGTCTTATAATTTTCCTTCAATGCACCAAGGTTGATTGGTTTACTGGCTGTAGGGTTAAGATTGAACACACTGGAGATGTAGGCCTTTGTAAATTTGACTATCATTGTGCCATTTCCTACCAATATTGACCTTTTTTGAGGATCATACCTCTATGCGATTGCCCTTACTAAATCGGGGTTTGGGAATAGATTGGGGCAAATTAGCTTGGCTAAACCAAAGCACCAAGTGTTACAAACTAGGACCTTAAAATCCATCCTATGATGCCAGTTTCTGAATAAGACCCAACCTGGTACAGGCAATCAGGGATCTCTATAGTTGTAGCAAAAGTCTAAAAATTTATCATCTGGTCTGCTGGGACCATGCAAATTTAGAGCACATCTAGCAGAGCCTAGGAATTGGACCATAAGGTCCTCATCTAAACTGTGCTTGGAGGTGGAGGCTTGACTAGTTTGACTCATTTTTTAGACTATCTATATCAAACTAGGGCTTCTTATCTTCAACAATTCTCTACCCTTTCAAGCAAGCAGTCAATTTAAAATATATTGAGCATGGTTGAACATAGTGAACTTACTAATTTTTCACCTATAGAAGCTTGAAATTACCTCTTTTGCTTGCCTGAAAATTTGTTGCGTATCTGGACTCTATTTGTGCTTGAAGAAATGATGCAAAAAGCCCTAATTTTCCTCCTTTTAAAGCTTCATAGCATAGGTTCTGATGCATTAATGGAGGTAGCCTCCGCCTTAATCTCACATTCGTGTCACAGGGTACCTTCAACATTCTTCATAAAAAATTTAAACTTGCGTCGTTGATCGAAATTTGTCCTTATGAAATCCACGACCATCATTTAGCCACCAGATTTGAAAATCTGGGTCATCATCATTGAAAAGTCTTTGACCAATAAGAATGAGCCAAGTCAGATGTACCTCCTTCACTGACCACATAACTTTTTATTTGATCTGGACACATGGCGCCATTTTGCAGCATCGTAGCCAAAAATGGCCCACCACTTACCTACTTTACGCGGACACGATAAAGCCTCCATGTGTCTCCTTTTCATTTGCTTTCTATTTCTTTATTAAGACAAGGCCATGTGTCACCATCTCACAATTGCACGACAAATATTATTCTCTGACAGGATTTCCTTATGAGCTTGCACAACCGTCAGATTTAAGCTTTCCTGCAGATCACCTCGTAGATTAACACTTGGCATCATACAATTTCTCAAGCTAAGATTCTTCGATTAAAGGGGTTGTAAGCCCAGATTCCTTGATAGGTGTCGCCTTGTTGCAGCCGCACAGAGGAATGATGACATCATTTTTAATGCACTGCGATGTTGCGAAATACTAATACATAACACTTTATAACCTATGTGAAGACTTAGGACTTAAATTTAATTTTTCACGTGTTATAAAGGGTAAACCTAGGACATGGGGCCGGTCACCTAACGAATATAAAGGCTTCAAGTTATAACTTAAGCGACTGAGGAGTTACTGTAGGTAGTCAATAGGGATTTAAAATATAAAGTGCATAAGACTTAGGGACTTAGATTTAAAAGTTTTTAAAGGCAAAGACTTGCGATTTCATGGATCTAAAACCCTAAACCCATACAGGTACCACCACCCCCCATGGCATGGGGCTGTCCATGGTAGCGCCTAGTAGGCCGCATCCTACTGTCCCTGCCATGGGGTTCGCCCCATGATCAACAACAAATTTTTTTTAAATACATTCTTCAAATCCTTTTTTAATATATTTCACTTTTATAAATTTTAACAGTAAAATGATATATATGTACATATACATACATACATATATATACATATACATATACATATATATATACATACATACATATGTATGTATGTATATATATGTGTATGTATATATGTATGTATATATATACACATATGCATCCTGTTGCACCTGCCATGGGGTTCGCCCCATGGTCAGCAACAATTTTTTTAAATACATTCTTCAATTCCTTTTTTTAATATATTTCACTTTTATAAATTTTAACAGTAAAATGATATATATATATATATATGTACATATACATACATACATATACATATAGATACATATATATATATGTATATATATACATACATATATATGTATATATACATATATATGTATATATATACATATACATATACATATATTTATGTATGTATGTATATATATATATATATATATATATATCATTTTACTGTTAAAATTTATAAAAGTGAAATATATTAAAAAAAGGAATTGAAGAATGTATTTAAAAAAATAGTTGCTAACCATGGAGCGAACCCCATGGTAGGTGCAACAGGACGCATATGTATATATATATATATGTATATATACATACATATATACATATGTATATATACATATATATATACATGTATATATACATGTATATATATATATATGTATATATACATGTATATATATACATGTATATATACATGTATATATATATATGTATGTATATATATATGTATGTATACATATATACATATACATACATATATATATGTATATGTATATATATATATGTATGTATATGTATATATATGTGTGTATATGTACATACATATATATACATACATAGATATGTATATATACATATATATACATACATACATAGATATGTATATATACATATATATGTATGTAAATATATATATACACATATGCGTCATGTTGCACCTGCCATGGGGTTCGCCCCATGGTCAGCAACAATTTTTTTAAATACATTCTTCAATTCCTTTTTTTAATATATTTCACTTTTATAAATTTTAACAGTAAAATGATATATATATATATATATATATATATATACATATATATACATACATATATATACATATACATATACATACATATATGTGTATATATATATATATACATATACATATGTGTATGTATATGTATATATATGTATGTACATATATATGTGTGTGTATGTACATATATATATATATCTCGTTTTACTATTAAAATTTATAAAAGTGAAATATATTAAAAAAAGGAATTGAAGAATGTATTTAAAAAAATTGTTGCTGACCATGGGGCGAACCTATATATATTATGTATGTATGTTGGCAGGTGCAACAAGACGCATATATATACATACATACATAATATATATAGGTTCGCCCCATGGTCAGCAACAATTTTTTTAAATACATTCTTCAATTCCTTTTTTAATATATTTCACTTTTATAAATTTTAACAGTAAAATGATATATATATATACACACACACACACACAAATCAATCAGTTGGCTATCTAGAATTACACAGTAAAATTTTCTGATAAAACATTATAAAAAGAAACATATTCTACAGAATTTATAAAATGAAATAATATACATGTATATATATGTATGTATATATATGTATGTGTGTGTGTGTGTATATATCTTACTAATAAATAAAAATCAATTTTCCAATACAACAGGTAAGAACATTCCACGAAAATGAAATTTTTAAACAATATTGATCAAACATGATTTAGAAAAATCTACATACTTGTAAAAATGAAATATACATTGAATTTACATATCAATTTGTTCATTTTACTATATAAACGATGTCCATACGTATTCAGATTTTTGCATCTACTTAACCAAATAGAAACTTGACATGATTACACATTTTCAATACTCCCACAATTTTTCTAAAAAACAAACTTCAACTCTTGAACAAAAACTTCTTGATAAAGGCAGATCCATAGCATTTCCTGCACATAAAACCAAAATAGGATGGCCCGGATCGCTCTTCACCCTACCATAGGAGTGGAATACCAATCTACCCCCAAACTTGGTAGATTTACCAAGGACATGGTTTCACACCAAAACAATCAAAGAAATTCAAAAAAACACAACCATCTTTCCCAAACCCAAGTTGAGACTCACAAAATAGTATCAAGAATCTTAAGTGGATTCTTTAACAAGGGGAAGAGGGAGAAACCTCCTCTCTTGGGGAACAAGAATTATCAATCCTTCATACTTCCTTCTCAACCTGACTACAAAACCCAACTTCAATTCATACCTAACTTCAAGATATTCACACAACCCTTCATTCACAAATCCCAACTATAAACTTCATTCATCCTTCATCCATGAAGGTCCAACTACAATATTTCACAACCCTTCAAAATATATGACAACCCAACTACGGAAAGTTCCCCAAAGAGAGGTTTATCACCTCTCTAGATCCCCAACACAAAATATCCCATGCACTCAACAATTACACCAAATTCAAAAAAAAAATCTTTCTTTCAAATAAAATACAACCAAACAAAACATAAAAAAAATTCAAGATAAAGGTCCTACCTTTACCCTCCAAGTTAGGAGAAGCACAGTCAAGGCAAGAACAATCAAATTCCACAATCCGAGCAATCCCAAAACAATCCTTCAAATTGCCCAAAGCTCCAAGAAATCTCAAACCATCAAAACTTCATCCCATTCATTTCCCCAAAACCCATTTCATGAAAAAAACTCCTTCAAAAACTCCATTAAAATAAAAATAATTTCTCCAAAAAGTCATCCTTTTTCTTCCCCCAAAAACAAAAAGAATTCATTAAAACAATAAATCTCTCAATAAAACGGTAAAAACAAAAATCAAAATAAATTAAAAAGAAATAAATAAAACAAAAAATAAAATCTTATCACAACAATAAAAGATAACATATCAACATTAAAATAAATAAACAACGCAAAAAGACTAATAACTTTTTTTAAATTAAATCAATTAATCAAAAATCATAACCATGGAAATTTTTAAAAGACTAAAATTAATTAATTTACTTGAAATTGAAAAGAATAAAAATAATATACACTAAGACATTTAATCATATAACCCACACAAAAATTAACTAAGCCTTTATTCCTCCATGCAAAATAGGCTAGGTTTTTACTGGTTTAACACAACAAAAGTTCTTGATAAATCTCTATATATTTTAAGCCTTGGCCACCCTCTACAAAACTCAATTCAAACATCAGATTGTCTTAGAGAATATAGCCAAAGCAACATTAAAATAAGCATACAATTAACCATTATTGATCATCTCTTTCAAACAAAATCCATTTAATTATACAACATTATTGTTGCAAGTATGTGTAGTTGGTGTTGTCATTGATTCTAACAAGCTTGTGTTGTCATTGGTGTCAACTGTATGAGCAAGAGATTACTGCAAGAGTGTGAGCAGTTGGTATTAAGTTGATGTTGTCTCTAATGATGAGGAAGTGCTGAAGATGTTGATGATATGTCTTTGGTGCTTGGTTTCCAAGTGCTTTTGAGAAAATTTAATAAAAGAGGAAATAATGTGTTGTAAAGGTGTTCTGGCATATAGAGTGGTGTTCTGGTTTTGCTCCACATTTCTTCTATGTTGAAGATCTACTCATGTGGTTTGGATATGATTATCAAAGGTGTTCATAGGTGTTGCATTCATAATTTGTTGTGCTAGATCATTGTGCAGAGGAAGGTGTGTTCACCAGCATGTGAACTGTGTATTGCAGAGGTGTCTAGGAGAAATGTTTTTGCTCCGCATTTCTCCATAGAGTGGTTTCAAGTCTTCCAGTTTTGGAAGTGTACTTATAAGGTTCATATCTACCTTCAGTTGAATTTTTTCATGGTTTGGTGCTCTACAAGTTGATTTCTTGAGTTGTAGTGTATGGCATATATGTTTGAGTATACTGGGTGTGTACTTTCCTCAGGTGAAAGTTGTTGCGAAGGAATTTGTTGGATTTCAAGATGTTTGTGGGATATTCTAGATTGTGTTCAAGCATGGTGTGTGGTCTGTAAGTCATCTTTGGTTTTGAGGAATCATGCACTTAAATAATTATGGTGTTAACACAGGTTCGACCGACCTTGGGTGTTTACACTAATTGTGGATCTGCTTCAATGATTGTGGAAGTGCGGTGTGGCATGTATGAGTGCATTTAGGTCCAAGCTAAACTGTGTTGTGGTCTGCCTTCATTCCTTTCCACTACGGGAATGTTTTTGTGTTGACCTAATTTGAATTTACATGGTTAAGGTGCATTTCCAACCTTGGAGAATGTTTTCAAGGTTGAAGATGGTATAAATAAGTGTTGAGTTGTTGAGGGATGATAATATAGATGTGTGTGATGAGCGAGATGCAAATTGTAGAATTGTAAAGTGTAGTGCAAGATTTCATGTGTTAAATTACTGGATGTAGTGAGCAAAAGGTGTCTACAATTCTTCAGTAAGACTGTGAAGGTGTTGGTGATGTTGTGGTAGACTTCTCTATTGCATTGAGATGGTTTTCTCATTGTAACATTCTTCTCTATCTTCTTTTCTGTTCTGGCAATGAGCCTTTGGTAGTGAGCCTTTCTTTCTTTTGGGTAGTTAGCCCTCCAATAGTGAGACTTTCTTTCTTTTGGGCATTGAGCCCTCTGATAGCGAGTCCTATTGTATTCAGTGTTGATATTACTTTAATTGTGATCTAATCCTCATTGTGGTTTTCCCTTCTTGGGTTTTCCATGTAAATCTCGTGTTTGCTTGTGTATGTTATTGATTTGATTATGTTTTTGTTTTCTACTTTCATGATTAATCATTCTAAAAGATTAAGGGTTAATTGAGTTAATGTGGATCTGAATGTTTGTGAGGGTTTTGAAGTTTTAAGTGTTGAAATTAGGGCAGACAACTAAGAGGGGGGGTGAATCAGTTGTCTGAAAAACTTTATCTCTTTCTATGTTTTATCTTCTTTACAACTTATTAACAGATAAATGATGTAACCATGAAAGCATGAATTAACAACATGTGAGCAGAAACATAATCAACACACATGACACTAGGATTTTTACATGGAAACCTGGTTAAGGGAAAAACCACGGTGGGGGTTAACCCACAAGATTTTATACTCTGTTAAAAGTATTACAAAATGGGAAGGCACATGCCTTCGGGCACACTACCCAGAGTTCACTGCTCAAAAGAGGCTCAATACCTACAAAACTGATTACAAGAGTTCACTGAAATGTTTGAACTAAAGAATAGCATCTAACTATGCAAAATAATAGTTTTGGTTAAGCTCAGTACATTGACTTTACACACTTCATCATTCTCTGCCCTGCTTTACTGTTCTGCCATGATCCAGAGCTTAGATCTC
Organism: Cunninghamia lanceolata; assembly: GCA_027924645.1. Classification (NCBI taxonomy): domain Eukaryota; kingdom Viridiplantae; phylum Streptophyta; class Pinopsida; order Cupressales; family Cupressaceae; genus Cunninghamia; species Cunninghamia lanceolata. The sequence goes on from BSBN01000123.1 coordinate 5,586,169, forward strand.
CTTGCTTCGCAATTGATACTGCTATACTTCGTACTTATCCCTTCATATTCACATCTTCACATCACAAAATGCTCAAATCCATCGATCATATATATTTGCTACATGAAATTACATCAACTGCAGTCAGCCTTAAGAAAAATTGGAAACTATTTCAAGAACATTGTTTTGTCACAAGGATCAAACACTTAGTCAGCCTGTTCTTCACCGGACTGAACTGTCTAACCAAAACCCGATACTCAGATGCTTGTAACTTACAATCCCTTCATCACCAGAGGGTAAAATCTTGGATTTAGGTAGCCTTAACATCCCTTATCATTCCCTCAGATCCGTAGCATACTATGATTCCCTGTGGAGAAATGCAGACTAAGATGCTGAACCTTGTGAAATGCTCTGTTCCTGTCTATCTAGACTTAGATAAATCTACACTCTAACTTCTGGTATGATCCACTGATACAATGTGGATGTGTAAGATAGATTTAGTTGTCATCAATGACAACACCTGACATGCCTAGCAGTGTCTCTTGCCAACAATCTCCCCCTTTGGCATTAATGGCAACACTTAGTGAAAAATGACTAAGTGTTAGAGCAGCTCCCCCTTAGATGAATTCTTCATTTTTCACTTCTTTTCCTCTCCCCCTTTGACATCAATGGAAAAGGCTAGAATCCACACATCAAAATTCATGCAAAAATTTAATGTACATTAGTCAAAACTTTACATACTTCCGCATATGAACATATAGTCCTTAAGCCTTGTTCATCAGCAAAAAGATATCACCAAAAATGTTTTTCAACCGTGTCAATTCATTGTCCTAGTTCTTCTTAATGCTGCCCAAAATAGATATATGCCCACTGAACAAAAATGCCTGTGATTCTGCCCTTTGAAGGTCAGTAGGATCACTAGTAGCAACAATATCTTGTGATTCTACCAATAGATCATACATAGTTTCTAACTTGGGGGAAATCAGTCCTCGAAGCTCATCCAATATGCCCAAAACTTTAACCTTTTCCTTTTCCAAATCACTCAACTCATTCCGCAAACTCACTACTTGGCATTTTTTGGTAGTTATAGACTCAGTTAAAGGACTATATGATTGAGAAATGTTAGACAATTTGACCTCTAAGTCCTTAATATTCTTCTCAATATCTTCAACAACTTTAGACCAATTTAAGAAAAACTTATAAATCTTTGCACCTTCAGAGAGGGCATTTTGAATACTCTTTACACTAGTATCAAGCCTTGATCTTTCATAACTGATTATTTTCTTTACTTCAGCAAACCTCTTCTCATTAAATTTATTTCTAACTTTGACTTATGCTGACTTCTCTAAGGTTTCAAAATGAGTACTTACAGAGTTTATCAAAATCTTCAACTGACCGGAGGGAGATGCTGATGAGTCTTTCTGAAAAGTAGGCATGATTTTCTCCAAAATCCTAGATGCAAGGCCAAGCAACTCACTATCTTCTATATGGGACTTCAAAATTTCCTCTCTAGCCTTAGCTTGTGCAATAGAGGCCAACTTTATCTTTTATACTAGTGATAATGTGTCAAAATTGATCGATCCTTGTATTATATTCTAATCTTCTACAATTTTCTTATCTCTCTCCAAAATTTCTTTCACTGCTTCTGCAGTGTCTCTTGCCTAAAATGATGTTTCAGATTTATGCTCTTCAGGGCCTCCATCTTCTTCCTTTTCAGAGTCAACCACAATGTTGTGTTCATCATTTTCATTCTTTTTCTCTGCTTTAGCCTTCTCTACATCATCATTAGAGGCATCTATCCTTTTATCTATCTCAAAAATATCTTCTGCATTCTTTTCTGGAGGATTTTGTGTATCCTCAGTAGTAGTATTATCAAATTCCTCAACATCCAGAATGGAGGAATCAATTCCATCATTAATTTCCTTTTCTTGATCTTCCTTCATTATTTCTTCATCTTCTTTATTCAATATTTCTTCTTCCAGAATAGAGACATCATCTACTTTAGTTTGTTGCTCATTTTTCTGCAACTCTTCATCATTCAGAATTGATGTGTCATCAGTATTAATAGGTTCTTCTGTAACCACATAAAACTTGTTCTTGTCCAATGCTTTCTTTAGAATTTGTTTTGTTTCTTTAACAACTTCATCAATGTCTCCAATCATCATCTTATTCATCCTTTTCTTGCTTCTAAATTCCTTCTTGACTTCTTTGAAAATTTTGTCTTCTTCTTTTCTGGAGATCACCAGACATAGACTGGACAATACATGTTCCCTTAGCTCTAGATCTTTTGATTTAGCAACTTCTTTTCTTATTTCCAGAATGTCTCTTAAACCTTTAGGGATTTCTACCAAAATTTCCACTAGAGCTCTGTTGAATACATTCAAGTACTTCACAGTAGCATCCTCCAAAACTCTCTTGTCAGCATCACTGTAATGATCATAAAATTTAGTTATTGGATTTAGGTTTCCATCTACAGTGATTGACTTAACGATGACTTCCATAGAAGGAGTAGGATTCTCAACATAAGCCTCTGACTTATGCCTTTTACTTGACTTTTTGCTTTCAGAGGGCTTCTCCTTAGACACTTTAGCAGCCTTAGTGCATGATGCCTTCAACTCTTTAACCTGATCATCTAAATCAATCTTTTCTTCGTCCTCCTTCTCCATAATGACATATGACCTTTTGGCAATTACTTTCATTCTTTTTCTTTCCTTATCGGTAGGTTTTTCTTTGAATTTCTTTGCAATAGGAGAAGGTGATGCACCTAAGGTTATACCTGTACTCCTAGTAGTTCTTGGCTTAGAAGAGGATTATGCCGGAACACTTCCTTGTTGCCTGTCTTGCTTCTCCTTCTCATCTTTCTCTATCCTTTCCCTATTTAGTCTCACAACTTCTTTTGTTATGCCAATGCTTTCTGCATACATTTCAACTTGCCTTTGAATCTTTCTCTGAGATTTAGGTTTCCAAAGTTCAACATGCAGTTTCACACTGAGTTCACCATATGTCCCAAATCTTTCAAATGTGGTGTCCTTTGGTTTACTCAGAAGGTGTTGAGCATACATATCCATTACTTGCTTATCAACTTCATACCCCATGGGCATGATTGACACAGTTCTTGGTTCAACTACTTCCATTAAACATTAATCTATATCCACCATAAAATATACTGTATCCTTGTATTTGTCAACCACATATTTAGGGATTCTTTGCATTGAGTGCATTATATTCTAAAAGTTCTTGAAATATCCCCAAATGGCAGTCCTTTGGGCTTTAGAATCACCAATACTATGCAAGTGGTTTCTTATTTGGATGGCAACCAGTTTGTCATTTGTCCAATACAAACTCTTCATCCATGGAAGCTCATTCATGAAATAGAAGAACAAACACATGACCAATGTATCATATTTGAAAGTGTTCTTCTTATCCTTCTTAACTTTATTCAAATTTTCCATCAGCTAGTTCTGCAGCAACTCACACAAGTCATAGTCAACATTCTCTCTCAACATCCAATAAGCTACATAGATAGTTGTACCAGATACATAATTTTCCTTGCTAGAATGATATATCTTGTATCCAATCACCATTGATGCAAATTTGACATCCAGATCAGTGATGTCATTTATTGTCATTGCCCTTTTGTCAAACCTTGAACCAGTAGCATCAATTTGATTCTTTACTGACTTTAACATTGGCAGTCCACCGGATGAGTTCAACCCTATCACAACCTTGATGGCATCCTTGGTAATCTTGAAGGGTTTCATTAACCAAATAAACTCATCATGCATCTGACTCAACACATACCGGACCCACTCATCTTCATCGAAGGATGGAAACCCTATAATCTGAATGAAATGTTTATCTTGCAGTGCCTTATACTCAGGTTTAAGATTGAATTTCATCCCTCAGATGATTCTTGAACAAATCTACTAACTTCGAATCCCCAAACTCATCTATGCTAGCATGAATATAAGCCCTAATATCTTCAATGTGCAACACACCATGCAGAACATTTGAAAAGTTACCTAACAGATTGACTTCTACAGATTTGTGTGGATGCTTTTTGAATTTAGGTTGGGGCCTTTTGGTGATGTCAACAACCAACAAAGTAGCCATATCCAAAGATTGCAAATTCAAAAAGTTTCACAGAGAATACCTTGTTTCTCCAATTAGGGTTAGCTGTCGAATTCACTTTTCACACTTTAAATCTTTGAAATCTCAGCTCAGGTGCTCTTCTCCTTGTTCTCTTCAAATGCAAAGTGATTCAAATGTTGAGTAAATGACCTTTTATTCTCCATAAAACCTAATTTTCCATTGTAATAAATGCCCTGCCCTAATACATCTAGTTACACTATTTCTACATACAGTCAATCTTCAATTGCTCCGCAATCAATCACATTAGCTTCTTTTCTTCTAGAATTTGCTTCAATAGATCTACAATAGGCTTATTTATTTTCATTCATCATGCTAGATTCAGGCACCCACTTACTGGTAGGGGGAAATAGATTTTCAATGCAGCTCCCCCTGTGCTAGAGCTCCTATTTCAATTCCTGGAGGAATTATTAGCACCGGATTCCGGTGCAGACCCATTACCATTATTCATTTCACCTTTCTTCACCCATGTTTTGTTCATTTCATTTTAGATCTCATTCACATTCACTTTTCCCTTGCCTTTGTCCATCTTCTGCTCTGTTCTTCCTTTACCTACCTGTGAGTTCTCCTTTTTACTTCTGCAAAATTTGGCAATGTGTCTGGATTTGTTGCAGTTGAAGCACACAATTTTATTCCTCTAACAATTACATGTTGGAGCAGGTTTAGATCTGCATTGCATTGCAATATGGCCAAACTTGTTGCAAGAAAAACATATTCCATTGAAAACTTGTTTGTTCTTAGGAGGATTCCTTGATCCACTTCTGCAATCCTCAGCCTTATGACCTATCTTTTTGCAATTAAAGCATTGACTAGAGAAAGATGATGCATTTTGATTCTCTTTACTTCTACATTGATTAGCTCTATGACCATACTTATTGCATTTGAAACAATTGCCATTGAAAGATGGATACCTTTGAGCATTAGGTTGTCTTACCAAAGGTCTTCTACGATTCCTTCTTTGATTTCTTGCTTCAAGATTTCTTTGACCGGGTCCAAAGCTTTCACCTTTCTCAAATCCCAAACCATGCTTATCATCTACCTTTTTCTGACTATCAAGCAACACCTCAAGTTTAGATGAACTTATCTTGAATTTCTCTTTATATTCATTTTCAACATCTAGGTCATGTTTGAGAATGATAATTTGTCTTTCAAGTTGTTCCTCATTATCCCTAGTTTCTTGTAGATTAGATTCTAGATGGCCAATTATTCTATCCAATCTACAGCTTTCTTATGTTCTTTCTTTCAGAGATTGATTTAGTTTTTCCTCAGTCTTCTTCCTTTCCTCAATTTCCTTGGTTAGCATCATCACCATGGATTCCATCTCATGTTTTAGGACAATTTATTTTGCTAGCTTCTCACATTCCTTTGTCTTCTCCTCCAGAGCCTCATCCATGCCATTGTCTTCATTTTTATTTGCTAACCGCTGAAGTAGCTCCCTCCTATTTTCATTGGATTTGCTCAATTGCCCTTTTAAAGTCTAAATGAAATCCTCAATATCTTTAAGGTTCTCTTTCAATTCTTTGACTTTTACCTTGTACTGATCAAGATCTTCTAAAGCAACTTGAAGTTGTTTATTGATGCCATCAAAATACCTAGATGAACCCATTGTAACACCTTCCCAGATCTTCCTCAAGCTATTAAACTTCTTCCAAGGAACCTCACTCTGATACCAATTGTTGAAATTAGGGCAAACAACTGAGAGGGCAGGTCAATCAGTTATCTCAAAAACTTTATCTCTTTCTGTGTTTAATCTTATTTACAAATTATTAATAGATAAATGATGTAACCATGAAAGCATGAATTAACAACATATAAGAAAAAACATAATCAACACACATGACACTAGGATTTTTACGTGGAAACCCAGTTAAGGGAAAAACCATGGTGGGGGTTAACCTACAAGATTTTATACTCTGTTAAAAGTATTACAGAATATGAAGGCACATGCCTTTGGGCACAATGCCCAGAGCTCACTACTCAAAGGAGGCTCACTGCCTACAAAATTGATTACAAGAGTTCACTAAAATGTTTGAACTAAAGAATAGCATCTAACTATGCAAAATAATAGTTTTGGTTAAGCTCAGTACACTAACTTTACACACTTCATCTTTCTCTGCCCTACTTTACTGTTATGCCATGATTTGGAGCTTAGATCTCCTTGCTTTGCACTTGATATTGCTATACTTCACACTTATCCCTTCATATTCACATATTCACATCAAAAAATGCTTGAATCCATTAATCATATATATTCGTTACATGAAATTACATCAACTGCAGTTGGCCTTAAGAAAACTTGGAAACTATTTCAAGAACACTATTTTGTCGGCTGAATCCATGCACAAACATCAATGCGGACCAAAACTTATCTATCCAAGTCACCTCACATGTCAGCCAGTACCACTAGATCTCTGAAATTACTTGACCAACCACTTTTCTTCATCCGCACAAGGATCAAACACTTAGTCAGCCTGTTCTTCACCAGAATTAACTATCCAACCAAAACCTGATACTTAGATGCTTGTAACTTACAATCCCTTCATCACCAGAGGCTAAAATATTAGATTTAGGTAGCCCTGAAATCCCTTATCATTCCCTCAGATCCGCAACATAATATGATTGCCTGTGGAGAAATGTAGACTAAGATGTTGAACCCTGTTAAATACTCTGTTCCTATCTATCTGGACTTAGATAAATCTGCACTCTAACTTCTGGTATGATCCACTGATACAATGTGGATGTGTAAGATAGATTTAGTTTCCATCAATGACAACACTTGACATGCCTAGCAATGTCTCTTGCAAACATTAAGATACAACTGATTCACCCCCTTCTCAATTGTCTTGTGCATTCAACAACTATTTCCTTGCATTTTAAATAAAATGTACTCCAATCTAACATAATCACATTCACTTCACATATAAATATTTCCAATCACAATGTGCTCAAAAATCCAATTAACAACAATTCATAAATCAAACACTGCTAAACACACATTAAAACATATAAATGTTCATCTCACATGCTCCATAGTCCACATGATAGTATCAAACTATAATCAAAGAAATAAATCCACAAGTCAACAGTAATGAACCATATAAAAAGCCTAAGAAAAAAGGGTAGGCCTTACATTCTCCCCCCTAAGGTTAGGCTTCCTCTTGGAAGCCCTCAAAGAGGTAAGGATGTGAAGCCCTCATATGTCCTACATCCTCCCAAGTGCCAGAAGCCTCATCATAGAGGTCCCACTAGACCATGACTTGGTTCGATAGCTGACCTCGAAGGCCCAAAGTTTGATGATCTAAAATGCGAATGGGTTCTGAAGTTAGCTCCCCATCTTGATCCACCTATAAGGCATCCCAATCCAAAGCATGAGACAAATTAGACATATACTTCCTAAGAATAGAAACATGAAACACATCATGGATGTGAGACAGGCTAGGTGGCAATGCTAAGCGATAAGCAACTAGAGCAATCCTCTCCAAAATCTCAAAAGGATCTACAAATCAAGGTGCCAACTTAGAGTCCTTTCCATAACAGATAGGACTCTTATGTGGTCGAACTCACAAAAACACCTTATCACCAACTTAGAACCTCCTACCAACCCTCTTAGTATCTGAATATTATTTCTATCTATCTTGTGCCTTTTGCAAATGTTTGGGGATAAGAATTACTTGCTTCTCCATTTCCTGAACTAACTCAGGTGTCACTATGACTCTATCCTCAATACGATCCCAACTCAATGGTGTTCTGCAAGGTCTATCATACAAAGCCTCATAAGGAGCCATGCCTAAAGAGCTATGATATCCGTTATTGTAGGTAAAATCCACCAAGTGTAAATATTCCTCCCACTTTGACTATTGATCCATAACGTACATCCTGAGCATGTCTTCTAAAACTTAATTCACCCTTTCAGTTTGTCCATCAGTCTCGATGTGATAAGTTGTGCTAAATTTAAGCTTTGTGCCTAGAGCCTGTTGTAATGTTGTCCAAAAAGATGATGTAGACACAAGATCTCTGAAATAATCTTATGAGGGATACCATGGAGTCTAACAATATCCATCAAAAAAACCCTCACACCGAAGGTGCATTATACAAAGATCTCATAGGAGAGGCATGAGCCACTTTCATCAATTTATCCACTATAACCATAATGACATCATGTCACCGAGATGTCAAAGGAAGACCTACAATAAAGTCCATAGAAATACATCTGAATTCCATTCCAAGATTTCGTGAGGATACAACCATGTCAGATGCTGATGTTCAAATTTCACTCTCTGACACTCAAGACATTGAGCTACAAAATCTGGTATATCACTTCACATACCAGCCTAAAAGTACAACTTCCTAAGATCTACATCCATCTTCTTAACCCTTGGATGTGTTGCATAAGGTGCTCTATGTGCCTCTACTAGCACAAAAGATCTAAGGTTTCCCAAAGAGGGTATATAAATACATCCATTATGTCTTTGCAAACCATCAACATCAAAAGAGTACCCCTCAAACTTATCCTTCAAAACACTATGGAGTCAATTTTCCTACTTTACTTCCTTATACGAAGAGTCCTAAGACAATTGTTCTAAAATGTGTCCTCTCAAATCAGTATTCAAAGCTAGAGAGGATAAGTCATGTTTTCCCCCTACTTAGAGAATCCACCACTACACTCTTTCCCTTTGATGTACTGTACATCAAAATCATACTCACAAAGGAACTCCATCTATCACCATTGACAAGAATTAAGATTAGATTGTGTAAAAATATACTGCAAAATGCGATGATGAGAATGAAGTTAGAAATGATGACTAATAGAAAATATCACCATCTCACCAAGGCATGCACTACTACTACTAACTCAAGATCATGTGTGGGATAGTAAAGCTCATGAATTTTCAACTTATGGGACTCATATACAATTACCTTCCCTTTCTGCATAAGGATGACACCTAAACCCTCAATAGAAGCATCCACACACACAACAAAGTCAACCATAGGATCAAGTATAGCTAAATAGGAGCACTAGTGAGTTTCTCCTTCAACATCTGAAATGCTCTCTCACAATGCTCTGTACACACAAACTTTTTCCCTTGCTTCTGAAGAGATGTGATAGGATGAGCTAACCTAGAAAAACCTTCGACAAACTTTCAATAGTAACCAGCTATACCTATTGTTGATGATTGTTTTTACACATTCATAACAAAAGTTAAAATTCACAAAGGAACCTTAGTTGTCTTGAAAGATATGAAGAATTAACTAAGAATTCTTAATCTCAAGTTTCCATATGGTCAGGTCTTGACCTTGTGGATAATTCAATAGGTTGATGTGAAACTGTAATATTCAAGGGGCCTTACGTAAATTAAAGTATTCAGTGACTTATTGGATTCAAATTATGCAAATGGTTGCAAATATCAACAAAGTATTCATTCTTTTGCATAAATTCACTATTGTATCAGAAAGCTTTGTATGAATTTCAATAAAACAAACTTTGCCTTTCACATTAATATGAAAATTGCCAAATATCAATGTAATTTCTCATTCTTTATTCAAATGCAAGACAATTTCCTTTAGATTTCTGCGTTTAAGCTAATTAGTTTTCAATTGTTGGAGAAAAGTTAGAGAAACTCAAATTTAAGTATCATTCTCTACAGGATCTAAATGTTCTATTACTCACATTTTAAGAAATACAGTAAATTGATCAAATCAACACATTCAAATCTACAAATGTAAAGTCCTAAACATTTTCATGAACATACACCAGAGATTGCAAGAATTTAGAGAATAATACTTCAAATACAAGTCGAAATCAAAAACACTCAGAAATAGATGCAGAATTCTAAATTTACTTATATTCAAAGCACAAAGCCATATAAAATTTACAATGTAAGAATGACTCATGTTTCATTAATCAAATTACCAGAAAACTTATAGACGCTTTGACAGATAGACCAAGGAGACCAGACATTCCATGTACTCCTTAATGCAGACACAGGTGACATCCCCTTCTAAACTAAAAGAAATACTTCACTATTGGAATAAACTTTGACAAATTACAAGCTCTAGCTAAAATTCTAAAATCCCTGTGTAAATAACACAAGTAGCAGAGCTTATTATATAGACTTCTAAGTTTCATACTGCTACGGTTACAAAACTTAATCAATGGTTAGCATTCAAACATTACAGATCAATGGTGTGCATCCACTCTTAATTGTTTCCCAAAATATCTTTATGGTATCATTGTTCGCCTCAAAGGATGCCTTTGGAATCTTTTCAAAATAAAGATACCCACTGACTTTTCATGTTTATTAACTTTGCGCGATGATACCCTCCAATTGCATTCTTACTTGACATATTCATCTTTTTAGTACCCTTCTATTCCTTTAGGTATCCTGCAAAATTACTTATCACTCCTTTGATAAAAGCACGGTCACTCTCCTAGCTTTTTGCCCATGTAAATTCTTGTGCTTTGACTCCATCTTGTAACTTCTTCTCTTTTGTCTCCAAATCTTTAACTCTTTTTTGGTATTTCCTGATCTTAGCACCTATTTCCATCATTGAGTCAATCATTTTTGTGCTAAGATGTGTTGTGGGGTTCTCTAAACATGGTGAAAATATTGCTTTGAATTCTTTCACAGCCTTTTCCACTCCATATGTAGGTACTTCTATCATCTTCATGTGTACCTTTATCATGCTATCCGCGACCTCCTCCAGGTCTCTAGTATTTATTATTCAATTTATTAGAATTTCTTCTTCATATTTCAATTCCAATTTGGCCTGTGGCAACTAATTGACCATTTGAGGGGTAAGGGCTCCTTCAATTATCAATTCTTCTATTGTATCTTCTATTTCATCAAGTTGCCTTATTTCTTATTTGCATTCTTCTTTTCTGAATTGGCAGTTGTGTAATATAACATTGCATTTGTTCTTCTATGCCAAAGCTATCCCCCAGCTAGTTGTTGCCTGCCTTGTTGCTTCTTCTCCTTTCTGTATCAAACCTTTAAGCCATTTCTCAAAAATGTCAGCTTCAATTTTCTTATTTCCCATCTCTTTTACCTCTTCCTTAGATAATACTGTCATTTCTATAGGCAATTCTAGTATATTGGCACTAGGATCACACATCCCTTTGATAAACTGCTACAGTTGGACAATGTGTCTCTTCAGGTATTCATGTTTATACTTATCTTTCTTCAATATCTCTACAGTGGCTTGATGCATGTCCTCCCACTCATGTATATGTTGTTCCCTTATCCTGTGGCCAAGATCTATATTAAGTATTTTATAATCTTCTATTGTTATTTCTCCTTTGGACTTGTCTTTTTGTGGTATGGCCAGATTCAACATTCTAGATCCAGAAGGACCTCTCTTGATTGCTGACATGGTTCTGGCTTTCCTCTTCTCTTTCTATGGTGTGGAACCACCTAATAAACTTTTGATATCTATAGGTACCAATTGCACCTCTACCTTTTCTCTTCTGACTTCTAATCCTAGCCAGGCTGAAACCTCTTTTGCAACCTTTTCTATTTTCTCTTCATTGATCACCTCCTCTTGAGGCTTCTCCATTTCTACTTTTTCTCGTTGCTCCAGTTGTTGTTGTGGAGGGGGGTGAGGTTGAGGGCCTTTTTCTGGGACAAGTGGCTCATTTTGCTGTTTGGACTCACCCTCATTATCATCTTCCTCTATTTCAATATCTCCTCCCTCTTCATCACCTTCCTCTGAATTCTTTTCCTCTGTAGACTCTTTTTGTTCTTCTTATTCCTTATCCTTTTGCTCTGTATCTTCTATATACATACCTTCCTTTTGTTTCTAATGTTCAATATTACATTCAACAACATCTTCTATGTTATCCTTGATTTCCTTAGGCTTATTTTATGTTTCCATTGATTCTCCTGTTGTTTCAACTTATTCCTGCACTTTCTCAAACATGTTTGTTTGTTCTATTTGTGAAGGTGAACCTATGCTCTTTTCAAGTTCCTCTGTATCTTTCTCCTTTTCATGCTTACTCTCTGTATTCTTTTCTTCTTCACTGTTCTCATTATACATATTCAAAATACCAAGACATCAACAATAGAAGCACTTATCTCTGTTTCCTTCTCAATCTGGGCCATTTTTTCCTTCACAACCTTTTCAGGTGTGTCCTCTTTCTCAGATTCCTCTATCTGGTGTGCTACATTCTACACTTCTTTAATGATTTCAGGTGATACTAATATACCAAAAGGATCTATTGCCTCTACTTTATCTTGTACATCTTCTCCTTCAAATTGTGAACCTTGTTCAATCTCCATATCTATCTAAGTGTTCTGCTCTTCTTCTTCACCAAAGTATTCACTTGATTGCTCTTCATACATACTAGTTTCTTTTCTTGTCTCGGGATCTACCTCCTTGACCTCACTATCACTATTGTTGTCTTCAACATTGACAGTCTCACTTACTTGTTTGGCTTCATGCAATCTGGACTCTTGTTGCTTTTCTTCAGCCAATTCTTGTTTCACCTTTACATATTTTTGTCTTTTCTCTTCTGGTGTGGCCTCACTGGATATGCCACTCATCTTAGCCTCCACTTGTAGTGTACATATAGCATCACTTTGTTTTGATGTTTCTCCTTTTGATGTTTCCACTGCTATTGCCTTCATGATTTTCTGTCCTATTGACCCTTTAGTAGCTTAGGTCTGCTCTGCACTGGTGTTATGGCTAGATGACTCTGCTTCCATAAATGTGCCTGATGATACTACCAATGTCACCCCCAAGGCATATGGATCCATTAGGGTGGCATTCTTATCCTTTTCAATAATCTTTGCTTCTACAACCCTTCTCTTCTTCTCATAGAAGCATTGGAGCTCATCTTGATGCTCACTTACTCTTTTCTTACCTTTCTTTGGAAATGTAGGCTTAATTCCCTTAGCCCTGAGTTCTTCTATTTTATTCTTCAACCATGTCTTGGAAAATAAAATGACATGTTTGGACAATGAGTCCAAAGATGTATTCCATGGTTGTGACCAATCAGGCTCTCCAATAGGAACAAGCCTAGCACTCTTATAGCTATGATGCAACAATTCATTATCATCCTTAATTTCTGAAGGCACATAGATTTTCCCCATAGTTTTCATTTGTTCTACTGTCAGCCTTTTGTGTGCTCTTTTCCTCACTTCTCTATCATCTTTGCAATCTGACTAGTAGTCCTCAATGTGCATGTGATGCATAAACTTAGGATCAATGGTTCTTTGGATCCTATGGAAAGGATAAAACCGTCTTGCTAGTTCAAATTCTTCAAAGCCATAATATCTTAATTCCCTCTCTGAATATCCAGCCACCTCCTCACTGTAACAAAAATATCTTCCAATTGCCCAAGGAAGTTTAATATTTCCTTTGTTCCACTTCTTCTTATACATTCCAAAAAGCATTCAGGTTTTGTCTTGAAAATTCCAATACAATCAACTTATTTGATGGATATCTGGGTAGCATGAATGGCTTCCCCTCAAAACCCTCAGTTCTAATATAGGCAAATTGTTGGAAATGTATATACTAAGAACTATTGAATCCAATAGTGTTCTTTGCATCCTCGGATAATCTTTTATCCTTTTCTCCCTTCAAAACTCTTTCCATGTATGTATAGAATACATCATTAACTAAATCATATTTCCTTAATGCATTATCCTCCTGCAAATCTGGATAATGTTCATAGACTAATTTCTAATCTGGGCCATTCCACGTGGTCCCAACTCTATCAATTCCAATTATGTATGGTTGAATCATTGGTGCACATGAATATAACACATATGGTGATAAGTAAAAAGGCATCATCTTTTGTTTTCTCAACATAGCATGTTTCCATATGGCTGTACTAATAGTCTTAGCCCAGTGAATTTGTCCATCTTCCTTTTTGCTTCCCTTTGAATTGAATGACAATGAACATCCAGGGTTCACATTTTGTTGCATCTCTCAAACCTACTAGCCTGCTCAACATTGTTATCATTATATGTATCTCTTCTTTAAAGTCCATTCTATGCAGATTCCTTGGCAGTCTTGCTACAGCCTTAGGTTTATTTTCTGCATTATACCAGCTATAGAAGATTTTACTTTTGCATTATCTTTCATTACTATTAAAATCTTCATTGTATTGGTCTATATCTATGTCCACCATTTTCTCTTGAATTTCCAAACCAAATGTCTTTGCTATCCCCTCTGTAGTCAAATCTGCAATCACCTAGTCATCATGTATTATCTTTTTGGTATTTATATCATATTTGTATATGCACTCCAGAACCAAATCCTTAGCCTCCATGGCTAATGGAAAACTTGCAGCCTTGTATAATCCACTATCCCAAATGCATTTCATGTCCGGGGTGGCATCTACCGTTGTGATCTTCTGAAGATTACCCTCTGCATCATAGGACCCCACACTTGTATCAGTGGCGACTCCACTTATGCCCAGTAAGGTGGATACCCTCTGTGCATTAGTAGTTCTTCCTTTTCTATTTCCTTTCATGGCTTTCTTTCTTTCTTTACTTTTTCTTCACCCCCTGGATCTACTTTCTTTTGTTTCGGGGCCATCCTGTGAAAATTTACATATTCAACTACTTGTTTTACTTTAATTTTCCTAGGGTTTTACCATGAGTTTTTACGTTTTAACATTTACCCTAACCCTTTTTGTCTTTTCCATTTAAAATTTTAGGTTATTTAACATAATCAGCTAATTTCCTAATCAGATACAGTAATTTGTCACTTTCTTGTATTTTTAAACAAAATTACTGGTAATCATTTTGCATTTTTAATTAAATGAACTGTAACGACGTTCAAGATAAATACATGTATTCATGATAGCTCAACCTTACAAGCGTTGACTCACTTTACCATTTTTCTGATCCATTCTCGTTCTAAAATTTCGTCTAGCAATGAACTTTCTGTTCAATCTGTGTAATAGTTCTCTTTCTCTACAATTTTAGTTTTAACGATGCTATTCTTAAAGAAAAACAATCTTTATTTACCCTAACATGTTAAAATTCATCCTTTTGATGTTTGTTCTGTAATAAATGCTGCATTCAATGCACATACGGCTTAAGATTTCTATTTCAGCTTTTAATTTCGAACATTGTATCTGTTAGTTTCCCTTTGCATACATATCATTTTTTGTATGTCTCCTTGTATATTACTTTTTGTATATCGCTTTGTGTGTCTTTAATATACAAGCCTACATATGCAACGATTATAAAATAATGTTACCTTTCGCCTTATGTTCAACTTTGTATCTTTTGTTTGTATGTCAAAATGTATATAAAATAGATGCAAATCATCAGACAAATGCAACCCATACAAACCCCTTTTACCCTTTTAATTCTCGACGGTGTCTTTCATTTCTTTGTATATCAAGATTGTATGTCATTAATATACAATCTTTCATACATATAAAGAAATAACCTTATTTCATTTCTTTTGAAATCCGTGTTGAATCTCACCTTTTCATTCCTTTGTATCTCTGCTTGTATATCTGTTTGTATATCCATTTGTATATTCAACATACAACCGCGAGATACACTACTACGGGCCCCACTTTACTTACCCACTTGTATCTTCTTCAAAACATAAATGTATCTAGACTTAGATACAATCCTTTATACATGCAAACCCTTATACAACCATTTCAGACTTTTTCCTTTTATTAACCGTATTGCATAATCCTTATAGATCCGTACATGTATACTCAGTGAATGCATACTTACTCGAAAAAGCTAAGATACAATGCATTGCCTACATCAGATTTAACTAACTTTTGGAATCCGCATTTGTATGTATGTTAAAGATGCAAAACCAAAACATAAAAACATACAAACTATAAGACATACATTTTTCTCACCTTGATGAACTATATTTTATATCTTCCTCGGCTCTGTGAATGTATATCACCTTGCATATTGTTTGCGCCTAGATTAAACATACATACAAACCAACATACAATGTGAACTCGACACTTTATTCATTCCACTTTTGAAAACCTATCGGGTCCAACTTGTATGCAAAGGATACAAACATTAAGCATATGCATACAAACTACCATGATACAAAACCCGATTGTACTCGACATGACTTATACAATGACCTCACATACAAACGACTTTGTATATGCAATATACAAACCTTTTTATAATGCATTTTACCAAAACACATATATCTTGCAAAATACTGGGAACTTTTTACTGGTTCAAAAAGCAAACTTTACTCATTTTTAACAAAGAACTCACCTCTATTCTCTCCTGGTACTTAATGCTAAATCTTTTTTCAATTTTCACCATGGCTTGTAATACTTACCTCTTTTCCCTTTACCACAGACAAGCAAAAATCAACAACCACAACAGGGGTCCTCATTTTGCTAAGAGGTAAAATGGGGCGTGTTGTGAGCATCACAACACCTATAAAACTCCTAACCTTTGAGACATTAGTAGGAGCACGCCATTCCATGATAGCCTTAATCTTAGCCAGATCCACCAAAATTCCATCCCCTAAAATTATGTGCCCCAAATATTGGATTTCCATTTGAAAGAAGTCACACTTAGATGAATTTGTATACAACTAGTTTTCTCTCAAACACTGCAATACCAAACCCAAATGTTCCTTATGCTCTTCCTCTGTATGAAAATAAATCAATATAACATTGATGAAGATGACAACAAACCGATCAAGAAAATTACAAAAAACCCCATTCATCAAACTCATGAACATTTCTGAAGCATTATTAACCCAAAGGGCACTACGATAAACTCATAATCACCACAGCGAGTGCGAAACATTTTTTTATGTATGTCAGCTTCTGCTATCCTCAACTGATGGTAACCTGATTTGAGATCAATTTTCAAGAATACTTTTGCTCCTTGAATCTAATCAAACAAGTCATTAATTCTAGGAAATGGATAATGATTCTTCACTATCAACTTGTTTAGTTGCCTATAGTCTACACACAGATGCAACGACCCATCCTTCTTCTTAACAAAGATAACAGGAGCACCCCAAGGAGAAATGCTAGGGAAAATGTGACCATTCTCCAATAGTTCTTCTAGTTGAATCTTAAGCTCATGAAGCTCTTGAGTGGTCATCCTATAGGGAACCCTAGAGATAGGCCCCACCCCTGGAACTAAATCAATGTGAAAATCAATTTCTCGACAAGGTGGCATTCCTTTAATTTTTGAAGGAAACACATCAACAAACTCCTTGAGAATTAGGTGATCATCTAAGTATGTCTCAGGTCCTTTGAACCTATCACTAACCAAGATAGAAAAGATTTGACAACCCTTACGCATGCTATGCTTAAGATGTTTAGCTAAGATCATTCGAAGAGGACATGTCTCTAAACTCTAGAGATCCTCATAGGTTTGCCTTTACCATCTAAGCACTCAATTATCTTTTCCCAGCAATCTAACTTTACCTCATGGGTGTTCAACCAATCCATAGCCAAAACCACATAATAAGATCCCAAAGGAAGAACTTGGAGATCCACCGAAGTAGTGAAAACACCAAGTCCTAACTAACAATCCTTAATAATAGAATTTATTGATGTTCTAGAACTAGTTGCTAACTCTACTTCCCAATCGACCACCTGCCTAACTGCCACTAGCCCGCATCGCTTCACTATAAAAGGAGATATGAAAGAATCCATAGCCCCAGATTCAAAGAATATAGAAATTATCACATTACCAATCATACCTAGGGTCTCAATCATTATTGCTTGATGTTCTGCCTATCGGTTATCCAATGCCATAAAAACCCTATGTGACCTCCCTACATCCCCAACTATTGGCTTGAAAACACCTGCTTGCTGACCCCCTGCTACTAAAATATTCTCAGGATAATTTTGGATTATATGTCTAGTATTCCCACAAGAATAACAAGGTCCCCTAGGTGGTCCCTGAGTCTAGGGTCTTTGATCTCTATGGGAAGGCTGAGCCTTCCAACCCAAGGAGGGCCTCCCTAGACTGATTGAGCTTTTTGACCCTAATTATGTTGATGCGGGTTAGGTCTAGAGGGAGTGTGTTAGTTCTGGACCCACCTCTGTGTTGAAAGGATTGTTTGCAAAAATTCTAATTCTGTGATGGTTGATTAAGCTTCCTGTAAGGATCTCTATTATCTCATTTGTGATGAATCTCTTCAGCAATGAGATCTTTTTCCACTGCTATTCATAAAGTAGTAGGCTCTGCCAAATGTACAGGTCCAACTATATTATGATTAAGTCCTCTAATGAAATGATTCACCAAGAGCTTCTCATCCTACATATACTCCAAATACTGTATAAGCTCAAGGAACTTATTCTCATATTGTGCTATAGTAAGCCCCTTCTATTGCAAATCATGAAACTCATTTATATGGTACTGCCTAAAATGCTCTGAAATGTATCTACTTTTGAATCACTCCAAAAACATCTCCCAAGTCAAATTGTCCATGATAAAATGATTCTTGTGTTCTTCTTGATACCACCATGTAGTTGCAATGTCCTTAAGAAGATGAAAAACCACACGAGCCTTAAGATTGCTTTCATAAACCTTGAGTGTAAAGCACCTCTCCAAACCTAACAACCAAGACTCAGCCTCTATGCCCTCCATAGTAGCAAAAAAATAGGGTGGTTGGAGGCGTAGTCATTCTCTAATATGTTTCTCTGAATCCCATTGAGCACCCTGATCCTCAAAATGATCCCTCTATCTAACCTGAGGAGGAATCACATGATGTACTGAGTCATCTCCACTTTCACAAGACTCTACCATTTCCTAAAGGGGACTCTTATTGTGCTCCTAATGTGTTGAAGCATGTCCAATAGAATGTTGAGACTAACCCCCAGGAGGGTCCTGAATAGGTGGTGGAAGTCTAGTCTGCACTATATTCAAAAGATGCTACAAAACCTACATCATCTAAGATGCCTGATCAACAGGTGCCTCTTGCTAGATAGACTTAGAGGGTACATGTTGTGAAGGTATTGGGGCCTGCAGAGGGGTTTGAGTTGGCCCCTGTGAAAAAGTACGCTTATGCCTGGGAAACATCCTACACTAACCAAACCAAAAGTTAAAACCCAAAGTTCCCAAAGTATTGGAAACTTGGCTTTGATACCAAATGTAATGCCCACCTATACACGCATGTACAAATGGGCACATGTTGCAGAAAAACTTTTTTTTTAACTTGAAATTAAATGAATTAAATTAATAGATGACTTTTACCTAATAAGTCTTCAGTACATACAACCCTCTAGAGTAAAAGGTACTATAGAGAACTCTTCACAGGAAAAAACTAACAAGACAAAAGAGTCGTTAAGCTAGAGTCTTAACAAACTTGTTTTATCTTTTCCATCACAAGACTAATTACGTTGCTCAACGTTAACAATATACTAATAAGATTAAATTTTCTTTTAAAATTCAGTTAGAGATGAATAATTACTGTAAATTTGATTAGGATAAATTTAAAGAGGTACTTAGAATAAATGATTAGATTTTAAATTGATTAATTAATTTATTAATAATTAAATGAACAATTTATTTAATAAAATTAATTAACTAATTAAAGGAAACCAATTAAAGCAATAATTAACTCAAATTTATTATTCAAAGAGATAAAGCAGATTTATCAAAAAAACTATATATAACAAAACTTATTATACTCCCAAATTACTTTAAAACATGCCTTTTTAATTTCTTTCCTATTAACCTATTTACCCAAATAGTTTTAAATCAATATCTGATTTTTTTTTAACAAAACTATTTTTTTATAACCATAAATATATATACATATATTTTAATTATCTAATAGAACTAACTCGAACACACACACACACACACACACACAAATACATACATACATACATACATACATACATACATACATACATATATATATATATATATATATATGTATGTATGTATGTATGTATGTATGTTACATATATATATACATACATATATATATATTATATATATACACATATATACATACATACATATATACATACATACATACATACATATATATATATATATAATTTAATGATATACATGTCACTGCGCAATAAAAACACAGAGCATAGAATATAAAATATGAGATCTCAAGAGTAACAAGAGGAAGGAAAGTTGAGGTTGGCGTGCTAGGGTAGACAGCTTGAGACACAGCCACCGCCCAACAGTGGGTAGCCATTGATTTCCATGACCCCCCATGGCTTGGGGCTGCCCATGGTAGTGCCTAGTAGGTCACAGTCTGTTGTACCTGTCATGGGGTTCTCTGCATGGTTAGCAACCAATTTTTTTTCAAATACATTCTTCAATTTCTTTTTTAATATATTTCACTTTTATAAATTTTAACAATAAAATGATATATATATATATATATGTATTAGTGTATATATACTTATAAACTCATATATATACAAATCAATCAGTTGGCTATCTTCCATGTGACAAAAGGCAAGTTCATTCAATAGTTAGTTTTTAAGATGCACAAGGAACTAAGTGTGGGAGGTGATAGTGGATAGACTGGCACATCATGTTTTCTATATGGCGTGTGCAAGGAGCAGATTTTTAAGCCTCTTTGGTTTTTGCAAATCAATGTAGGTGAGGTTTTCAAGCTTCTAGTGTCTTCTAGAGTCCCCAATAGAATGAGAGGCAATGAGGTTGGGAGCAGAGCGGTGAGTGGCAAAGGTAGTGCTAAAGAAAAGGAGAAGGCCGTCATTCATTCCCCCCGCCGTAGGCAAATCCAGAGGAAGGCGGTTAGTAGTTTAGTGGGTGGCGTGAAAAGGAGGCCAAATATCCCTCATAAGAGGAAGGCCAAAAGCATAGGGGATGAAGCTCTAGAGAATTTTGTGGCAATTATTGATACAAAGATTAAAAACCCTCTTCTTTGGAAGTGGGTAGGCAAGATTCTCTCAGTGGTGAAGGTGGTAGATGGACATGATGGTGGCAAACTCAAGGAGGTGATATATAATTTCCTACTTGATCTAGGGATGACAAGAGGGTGGTGGAACATTTGTGGCATTGCATAGTTGTAGGAATACAATCAACACTGAGAGGGGGGGTGAATCAGTGTTGATACACAAAAAACCAATTTTTAACTCCTCTCAAAAATTGTCAATAAGATTTGTCTGAATTGAATCAATTATCAAAAGCACATTCACCAAATCTTCAATTATATAGGACACATGAAATTATGCAAATAATTAACATAAGAAATTATACAAGACATCAACAAAAGAAGAATTAACGAGTGGAAAACCCTCCTGGGGTAGAAAAACCACTCAAACTGCCTCACTGGCTTAAGTATAAAATCTTCAACTTTACAAAGTCTCACTGACTTGTGATTGCCTCACTGGCATACAGAAAAGTCTCACTGACTTACATCAATGCCTCACTGGCATAATGTGTCTTACTGACTTAATATTGCCTCACTGGCTTATAGGTTGTCACAAAAAGTCTCACTGACTTTTGATAATTTCACCAATATCAATAGAGCAAGTACAACAATTAGGGGATTTCCCTATTTCAATCAAGCACAAAACCTTATATCTCCTCTTCCACTTCTTTCAACAAATTGTTTACAATCTCTGTAAAATGATAAAAGAATATCTTCTTATTGACGTCATCAAATCACCAACACTCCATTTTGAATCTACACAAACTTCAATAGATTTATCAATATGATCTCAATCAGAAATCCAATGTTTGTCTATAACCTCTCTTTGTAAAACAAGCACATTAAAAACTCAAATTATCTCTACATAAAGAATATTATCTCTGCATGAATGGTTGTCTCTGTATGATCCCTTGTATCATCTCTACAAAACAAATCTCTTTACACTCTTATATTCAACTCTGCTCATTATTATCTTTGTGTTCCATCTTGTTTTTCTTTCCAAACATTATTCAAAACAAAAACTTCTTAAACCATTCAATATCAAAAATATTCACATTCCAATATTAAAAGCCTTGAGTACACAGTACAAATCCATCATCTCTCTATTATCTGATCAAAAATAGAAAAAACACCTCGAACACTGCTTCAAGGAAGAAGGAAAAAACCTTGTTTATAGGCTTTTATATTGTTCAACAATCAAATTTATAAATAGAAACTGACCGTTGAGATTCCTTTCCCTTTTAAAACTTATCCTTTCAATCTCGATTGCTCGCCACCTATCAATTGAACATCAATCGTTGATTTGCCTTTTCCCGCCGAGTTCTTTGAGCCTTTACCTAGTGACCGAGCACCCTAGGCATCAGGGCCGGTTAGAGGATGAAGTTGATACCCTCAAGTTGTCACTTAAGTGACAATGACTGGTTCGACTGGTCAAAGAATAAATAGAACCTAAAGTGTTTGTTAGGTGATCAAGTGTTTTTTTAAAGATAACTCAGGTTTATTTAGGTCTATGAAACAAGGTTTCTTCAGGTCTTTAATACTTAGGTTTGTTTAGGATTTAGAACCTAGAAAATATTTGATCAGGAAAATGTAAAGAAAGAAACCAGTCATCACACATGAACAACTGTAGATGAATGTTAAAGTATAAACCTAGTTTAGACTTAGGGCTTCCAAAAATACTAATGATATAACATAAACTTGTGATCCTTGATAAAACCCTAAGAGGACATTTTTTTCTCAAAGAAGATATTACACTAACAAAGACATTATACAAACATATGGCAACTAGAATATCAAAACTCATCAATATGCTCTTAAATGTCAAACCATCACCAAGATCTTGAACAAGCTAGGAAACCAAATCACCTTAAATGTAAAATAATGAAGAGCAATCTGTCACTATATGTGTCACATGCCACTGTACGAATCTTGTCAACTGAAACTGTCAAGAAATAGAGATGAACACCATATGAATACTGAGATCATACCATACCAAATGTAGACCAAACCACTGTGATTATGAAGACCATACCACTGTATGTTACTTGTAGGAGACTATGATATCCAACATCACAACTGCAACCAAGATCAAATGAAGACCATGCCACTGAATACATGATATGATGAAGACCACTCACAAAGACTACTGATTGCATTATTGTATGATTGCAAACCACTCATGAAACCAACCTTGATGCAAAGTATGCCACACATAATACCAACCTTGTTGCAGAGAATGCCAAACAACAAACACCTCAAAATGCAGAGTATCATACACCTAGATATCAAATCATGATGAAAACCATTGATCAAGACATGATGCCCTTTTTGATATCAATGACAAGGAAACACACAGATGCCAAACAACAATAATCACTCACTCTCACAACAATGTCTTCAATTGTGGCTACCTCCATTCTGGTCCATGAGGATTTAGCTGAGATTTCCAAAGAGGTGGAGACAAACCATGGAATTCTGATGGGTCACATTCAACATTCATGATTTGATGATTAGACAGGTGCAAATGAGGAAGACCCTGGAGAGGTTGGTCGAGCAGATGGGTGTTAAGGTGGATGACAAAGATCGAGCCAACTACAAATATGGATACAACGAGGAAACATACATGGTGGACCTCATAGGCCAAGGAGACGAGTAGGTGGTTCTGGTTAGTTTCAATCAGTTTTTTGTTAGTTCTTATTTGTTATGAGGGTGGGTCATGTAATTTGCCCCCTACTCTAGATATATGTATATGTCTGTTACAGTCTTTGATAAGTTCAAAACAATCTTTGAGGGCTAAGCCCTAATTTTGGATGGGTCCCTGGTTCCTTACCAGGGTATATATAATAAAAATCATTTAGGTATCTAGAATTACACAATAAACTTTTCTGATAAAACAATATAAATAGAAACATATTCTACAGAATTTATAAAATGAAATAATATACATGTATATATTTATAGAAATATGTATCTTACTAATAAACATAAATCAATTTTCCAATATAGCAGGTAAGAACATTCCACATAAATGAAATTTTTAAACAAGTATTGATCAACACGATTTAGAAAAATCCACATACTTGCAAATTTGAAATATACATTGAATTTACATATCAATTTGTTCATTTTACCATATAAACGATGTCCATATGTATTCAGATTTTTGCATCTACTTAACCAAACAAAAACTTGACATGATTACACATTTTTATTACTCCCACAATGTTTTTGAAAAATAAACTTCAACTCTTGAACAGAGAACTTCTTGACAAAGGCAGATACATAGCATTCCCTGCACACAAAACCAAAATAGGATGGCCTGGATCACTCTCCATCCTACCGCAGGATTGGAATACCAATCTATCCCTGAGCTTGGGAGATTTACCAAGGACATGGTTTCACACCAAAACAATCAAAGAAATTCAAAAAAACACAACCATCTTTCCCAAACCCAGGTTGAGACTCACAAAACAGAATCAAGAATCTTAAGTGGATTCTTTAACAAGGGGAAGAGGGAGAAACCTCCTCTCTTGGGGAACAAGAATTATCAACCCTTCATACTTCCTTCTAAACCCAACTTCAATTCATACCCAACTTCAAGATATTCACAAAACCCTTCATTCACAAATCCCAACTACAAACTTCATTCATCCTTCATCCATGGAGACCCAACTACAATATTTCCCTTTAAAATATATGACACCCCAACTACAAAAAGTTCCCCAAAGAGAGGTTTATCACCTCTCTGGATCCCCAACACAAAATATCCCATACACTCAAGAACTACACCGAATTCAAAAAAAACAAGCTTTCTTTCAAATAAAATACAATCAAACAAAACATAAGAATTTTCCAAGATAAAGGTCATACCTTTGCCCTCCAAGTTAGGAGAATCATAGTCAAGGCAAGAATAGTCAAATTCCACAATCTAAGCAATCCCAAACAATCCTTCAAATTACCCAAAGCTCCAAGAATTCTCAAACTATCAAAATTTCATCCCATTCCTTTCCCCAAAATCCATTTCATGAAAAACTCATCCTTCAAAAACTCCATTAAAACAAAAATAATATCTCTAAAAAGTCATCCTTTTTCTTCCCCCACAAACAAAAAAAAATCATTAAAACAATAAATCTCTCAATAAAATAGTAAAAACAAAAAGAAAACAAAAATCTAAATAAATTAAAAAGAAATAAATAAAACAAAAAATAAAATCTTATCACAACAATAAAAGATAACATATCAACATTAAAATAAATAAACAACACAAAAAGACTAATAACTTTTTTTAAATTAAATCACTTAACCAGAAATCATAACCATGGAAAATTTTAAAAGACAAATTAATTAATTTACTGAAAATTGAAAAGAATAAAAATAATATAGACTAAGACAAATTTAATCATATAACCCACACAAAACTTAACTAAGCCTTTATTCCTCCATGCAAAATAGGCTAGGTTTTCACTGGTTTAACACAACATAAGTTCTTGATAAATCTCTGTATATTTTAAGCCTTGGCCACCCTCTACAAAACTCAATTCAAACATCAGATTGTCTTAGAGAATATAGTCAAAGAAACATTAAAACAAGCATACAATTAGTTCCATTTTTTATCATCTCTTACAAACAAAATCCATTTAATTATACAACACTATTCCTTTCATTTTAAATAAAATTTACTCCAATCTAACATAATCTCATTCACTTCACATATAAATATTTTCAGTCACAATGTGCTCAAAAATCCAATTAACAATGTTCAACTCATAAGTCAAACACTCCTAGCCACACATTAAAACATATAAATGTTCAACTCACATGTTCCATAGTCCACATGATAGTATCAAACCATAATCTACATAAAAACCTAGACACAAGACCCAAAAAACATGATAAACAAACCCTAAACCTAAACCAATCGACCTAACCTGAGAGCCTAAAGTTATCTTTCCAAACCCTTGACCAAATTTTGAAAAGCACCTTCCCTCCATGTATGTGCATGGCCATTTGACAAGAATAGGGTTATAAATTAAAGGGAAACTTCAATTTTGACTCTTTGACTCTCCAAATTGCATGTATGCAATGTGGAAATATGCTTTTTAGATGTAGTGGAAGAAAATATGACAAGTTTATAGTCTAAAACAACTCTTGACACCAACATGACCTTACAAGACCTCATCTTTAACTTGATGAACTAAGACCAAAAGATGAGTCACTCTAAAACCTACAAGGTTAAAACACAGGACAACTTTCATGTACTCAAAAGATGACTTAACAACAACAAAATTCAACCTCTAATTTTACCTAGTTGGCTAAGAGGTGAAAAATAGGTAACACTTACCAATGTCAACTTTATTTGTGATCCTTACATTGATATGAAGGGTCTATGGTTAGGTGATAGTCAGATTACTTGTCCCTTGTCAACATTTACTATAGATTTGTGCATGAGATGGTGGATGCTTAGCAAAGGGCATCCTTCTAGACCCCTCTAACTCTTGGTGTTCTGATTACTAAGCTAGTCCTTAGGGCTAGATAGAGATGTGGGAGGTCATATTTTCTTTAGGGATTAGTGGTCGTGGAGGAGGAGCTTGAGGACTCTTCTAATGAGGAGCATGATGGAGTTGAAGATGGAGAGATTGCTTCAAAGGAGGAGTTTTCTACATCTCCTACACATGGTCCTTCATCAGATGACCCTACATGGAAAACTAGTGATCCTCGTAAGAATTTTTCTTTCTATTTATTCTTTGTTCCTTTGTTTCTATCCTGTTGACTAACATTTCCTCTTCCTACTTCTTCTTAGGTACTACTGAGGGATGAAGAGAGCTCTTTTGTGATGCTTTATTGGATATTATTGTCCCCACCACTCGTCATTCAAGGGAAGCCTTACCTTTTGATGTTCATGTACCTCCTTTAGTTGGTCATCACACTGATATTCTAGCTCCTACTTACTATGCAGGTTAGGAGATCACTTCTTTTTAGGCTAGGAATCTTGCACTTAAGACTGAGGTCGCTATGCTTTAAGAGATGTCTAACCTTGGGATTGGTAGACAAGCTTTGCAGACTGATACAACTAGTTGTTCACATTCACTTTCTCCTAGCAGGGTTCCTTCTCACTCCTAGAGGTCTCATAGGGGTTCTAATATGGCAAGTAGTCATAGGAGACCTAGGAGTAGGAGCCTTGAAGGCTCTACTAGTTAAAATTATCCTTGATGTACTAGTCTTAGTCTTTTTATTTTCCCCCTTGCATGCGGAGACTTGCATGCTTGAGTACACTTTGGTTTACAAACTCAAACTTTTGGCTATGTATTTTGACTTTTAACATCACATGCCCCCATCTTCTATCTTTTGTGAACTTAGATTGTTAAGCTTTTGATTATTGACAACCTAATGATAATACAATGTTTTGATCTTTTCTTAGGAATATATGGAATGTATGAAATGTATGGATGCAAGGACATGAAAGAATGAATGTAACATATTTATATTTCTATGCAATGTCATGATCTATGACATAAATTTATTGCTTTTGATATTCTCTTTTAATGTGATGTATGCAAATGGAACAAACAATGTGACCTCTCTTAAGTAAGATTTTTGACTTAGGGGATTGTGTGTTGACTTGGTATAGAGGAAACTTTTGAACCTTGGGATAGGCTTAGAGACTCAAGTGGGAGTGGGGAGGAAATGGAATGTTTCTAAATTTTAGGTTTTGCTAAAGGCTAGAGATTGATCCTTATCTAGACAAAACATATTGACAAGCTTTCAACTTAGACAAGCAACAAATTTTATTAGTACTCTCTAGACTTAGATCAAAATATGGCCAAGAAGATAGACTTGGGGTAAAGGAAAATCTTCAAAGTAGAAGATGGTCCTAAAGATAACTAGACTCCTATTTTTTCTCAGCTATTGCATGTGTGTGCTTTGTACCTCTCTTTTTTATTTTCTCTAATAGATGTCACCCTCATAGCTTTGAGCTTAGATTTATCTACACTCAACAATATAGACATCAAAAATCTTCTCTTTCTCACTCTTTTTTTGTATTTTGCAATGTATTTTGCAATGTATTTTATGATTTTTTTCATTTTCTTGATATTTTGATGCTTTCTAATAGATCTAGTATTGTTTCTCTTATGTTCTCTCTCTTTTTCAAAAATTTTCATGCTCTTCATTTTTTGACCTCTCTTTTTTTGTATCGCTTGTATTTTTTTATTTCTTCCTGTAGAGTTATGATCCCCTTGACGTTTTTGGCCAAGAAAGATAAGGGGCTAAGCACCACCAAAGGTTTTCACTATCTAGTCAAACTTCCCTTCTACTAAGGAGAAATGGGGAAGGTCTACTTGCAAGCTTATATTGAGTACTATGGGTTTGAAAACTAACTTTGTTTAGACTTTCATCATGATTCATTAAGAATGGGATCAGTGTGAAGCTAAGAGCTATGATTTGATTAGAACTATTGGGAAATGTGATAGGGGAAGAGTGATAAGAAGTAAGCATGATTATAAGGGATATCAAAGGCTTAAAGGGTCAAACTATACCTAAGCAACCCTAGACTCCTTACTAAGACAAAAATAGAACAAGAACATATCACTCACTAATACATGGTGGAACAGAATGAAGAATGCAACTTTTGATTTTTGTATGATTTTATATTTTTTTGGGATTTTTCAGATTATTTGATTTCGTTGGATTTTTCTATTTTATCATTTTTTAAAATATTTTAGACATAATATTTCTTGAGGTGGAAGGCGTTAATTGTCTTGCCAAATTCTTCACCTTCCATAGTGCACAAAAGATACACACCATTTTTTACATCTTCCTTAACTACACATAGACCTATCCAATTTGGTCTAAACTTCACTTGAAATCCTTTGCAAGGACACCCAAAGACTTGGTGTAAAAATGTCTTTAAATTTAGTGAGAAGTTTTGTGTAGTGACATGTGTCATTGTTTGATGATTTGCCCCCTAGCTTCATCATTTTTTGTTCTTGTTGAATTTCAATGTTTGTTTTCAACTTTTGAGGGGCAATTGGAATTGGTGCTGACTCTCCTAGTTTCTTTGTGGGTTTTGATTCTTCTTTTTTCTTGGTGGTGGTGTCTATTGTATAGACGCTCATATATGGATTCATAAGAATGACTGCAAAGCTGAATGGAGCATAAGACTTTGTTGAGTGGGTATCAAAGGGGAAATATCTTGTTGCCCCCTTCCTTATTCATTTTGAGGTCTTAGCTACATTTGGAATTTCTTTTAATATCTCTCCTTTTTTCAAAAGTGTTGATTTTTGGGTCATTGGTGGTTTCCATGGTTTTTCCCTTCTTTTTGATTTGTTCAACTCTATAAAGACTAAAAGGATCAGGGTCTCCTTTGATGGCGTGAGTTTGTCCCATGCACAAGAAGTGGATTTATTGAAATAAAGTGGAGGGAACAACCCTCATCTTATGGATCCAAGGCCTTCCTAAGATCATGTTGTAAGTGGTTTCTTCATTGATGACATAAAATTAATTTGGGAGGGTTTTGGGACCCAATGTGATTTGAAGATTGACCTTACCCATGGTTCAAATGTTTGGGTATCATGAATTCTAAGGATGGAATTTTCTTGTGTGATTTGATTTTTTCATATCCCATTCTTTGAAGAAGAGAGAAAGAGACTATGTTGATTGCAGACCCATCATTGATTATTATACATTTGATGGAATAGTCCTGAACTTGGACTATTAAGCAAAGGGGAGATCACCCTGTTTAGCTATGTCATCATCTCAGTGTAACTTCTCAAAATCAAATGTCAAAGAAGAATGCTTTTTGTTTGGTGTGTTTTGAACTAGAAGGCCTAGATCTGAGGCCTAGATCTAAGGCATTGAGGAGAGTGTTCTTGTGTGTAGGAAAACTTCTAAGAAGTTCTATCATGTCAAAAAAATTGAATCACTAGGGGTGTCATCAAGTTGTTTTCATCCTTGGCCAACACAAATTTCTTGATCTTTATCTAATCCCACAAGGCTTGAGGTATTCTGATCAAGGGAATTTTGATAACTTTTGGGACTATTTCCTTCATCTTGTGAGGATGTGTCCATGAATTCTTGTCATTGATGTTTTAGGAGGTTTGATATGAAGCGATGGTACTCTTGAAGTGACTTGATATCATGCCCCCTTGTCTTGTCAAATGAGCAATATTTATCATGATTGTAATCTTGAGGCTTATGACAATTGTTATATGATTGTTTATTGATTTTCAAGGAATAGTTGTTGGCATTTTGGTTCCCCAAATTCATATGACTATCGTTCTTAGATGGTGAAGTCTTTGTTGACCCATCTATGTTTTGGTTTTTTGTCAAGGATTTGTTATTGTTATCATGGTTTATCAACCTTCCATTGGCATTGTTGTCACATAGATTTGCACCCAGTGTTGAAGGCTTTTAAGGCTTCAACAATCTAGTGAAACATTGAGATTACCTCCATGTGTGGGACCCTATAGGGATGTTGAATCTTCAGAGAGAGGCTGGTTCCTTCGTTGAACAAGAGATTCAGCTAATCTAAGACTAAACCTAATCTATCCACCAGTTATGAAAAGAGGAAGAGGGAGTAAAACTAAAATTAAACAGAGGTGATACACTGGGCTTGAATATAAGAACCCTCACAGAACTGAGAAGATGCACAAAATGACTAGATATAACTAATAAACATACAAAGATCAAGTTGATTTTAATAGAGGAAATGAGCAAGAAATGATTAGAAAGGAATTAAGCATTCAAAGACACATCATTCTTAGTTCACACAAGGTTAAAACTAGCATGAAGAGATAAATAACTAGCATATATTCAATCAAAAGGCAAGGTTACAGTAGAGGAGTGCTCTGTTTGGAATATAGAAGCATAAAGACTAACTATTTTCCAACCTTTTTTACATTTTACATTCATGCATATATAGCAGCTGATTCCAAATGACCTAATTAGGTTACAATAAATTGCCCCATGGGCTCCATTAGAAAATATCTATGTCTGAAGGGATGTCTATCTACAAAAATTAACTACAGAAAATATCTGGAGACCTGGGTAGATGAAACATATTTCCCTTCAATGAGAATAGTTAATTTGTCACTTACAACCATAAATGCAACAAAAATCTGAAAAGGCACAACTGAGAAGATTGGATCTTCATCGATGGCAGATGAGATTAAAATCCCTGAGAAAAGCTTTTACAACACTTTAAATATCCGAACCCTTTGAGTCTATGTGTCTTCATCGGATTTGAAAACCCTTGAAATTTCATCCTTTGAATTCCCCTGTTGATTGAATCTACATACTTCCCAAACAACAATATTTCCTGCCTTCAGGAGTGCCTAAGAGTCCCCTTTAAATTTGGAGCATTGATGAGATTACCCTTTTGGATTGGCGGCCACCATTTTTCCCTTTGATTCTGCATTGAGGCCCACTAACTTGGTATAGGTGGGGCTGAGGGTGAAGCTGAGTCTCTTCTTTTAATAGTCGTCAATGTTAGTTTCAAGACAGACAACTAAGAGGGGGGGTGAATCAATTGTCCCAAAACTTTCTCTTATTAAAAACTTAAATCCTTCTTGTAATTTAGCAGCATAATAATAAATCAACCATGGAAACACAATGCAACAATTCAAGAGCAGAAACACATTAACACATATGACACCAAGATTTTAAGGTGGAAAACTCGGTTAAGGGAAAAACCACAGGCTGACTAACCCAAGATTGTATTCTCTATTAAAAGAATAAGAACAAAATGGCACATGCCAATTAGGGCTCACTGCCCGAGCACACTACTCACAAGAGGGCCACTGCCTACAGGAGACACACTATCTACAGAATGATAAATATTACATACTTGAACTGAAGAATAGCATCTTCACCATGCTTGAGTCAGTTCCATTTAAGCCCAATACTTCTGCTCTGCCTTTCACTTTCCTCCTCTCTCCCACACTCATCTTCAACAAGATACCTTTGAAATGACTTCACAACTTATTATTTATACAAGACATCGACTTTGGGATAATCATCAAAGTTGGCAAAATTTACAGAGCAAATAAACAAATACAACTTGACTTTTTACAAAAGGCTTCATGCGGATCACCACACTGTCGGCTACATAGATCTAGGACTTCAATCTTCTTTGAAGAACATGCCATGCTTCGCAGAACATCTTCATGATCATCTGCAAGATGTGTAAATCATCCGGTCGGCCAAGTTTAGGAAGAACATCATCATCTGGAAGTAGTTCTTCAATTTTGAGCTCAATATTCAATGCGGACCACCAACATGAACTGGACACAATCCAGAGACCCCCACAAGCTTGTTTGAATCACCAAGAACATCCACACTACTTCTACTTACCGAAATCATTCTCTCCTTCATCTGGAACCTCAAGAACATAGACTATCATCACTGTCATATTGGAATAGATGCTTGTAGACCTCCAGACCATGAACCAATTGAGTTGTCAATTCACATTGACTTCCTAAACACTCCACCAAATCCGTAGAACAAGGTATTACATTTCTGGATCTCATCAGAACTGGTTTCACTCAAATGACCATAACTTCTTCAAATGTTCATGCGGACCTCTCAAATCTTGACTAGATCATTTTTAGACACATATCTACAAACCCTTTGATGTGCATCCTCTAATCTTCATTTTTGTTGGGATCTTCACTTCACTGTCTTCACTGTTCTTTTTTGTTCCTGATAGGACTAATTTTCTCAATATCCTCAGCATACAACTCATCCAATCATTGTCATCAATGCAACAGGAGTATGTTGACATCAATGACAACACCGGTTAGGCCCATACTTGCAACAATTAGCATACAAGGGCCAACCTGATAGTTCTGGTAGAGAGGGCGCTAACATGCCATGTGTCAACATTTTGTAGCCATGCAGAGGATCTTTCTTGTAGACAAGATTCCCCTGTGACACTACGTTGCCATCTAATTCTTATCGGCCCCATTTCTTCACTACATCCTTCAACACCTGGCACAGTCTACTTCAGTCAACTGGGTCATTGACCATATGGCCAAAGGCCACAACACACTTTACACATGTCACTATTTTGCAGTCGCACGGTGGATCTTTGCCTTTGACAAGATTCCTCTACGCTACTGTTAGATCTTCCATTTGTTGTAGCTCTCTTTTCTATCCAACACTTGGCAATACCTCTGTTGATTTGGAATCTTCAATCCTATGGCTATAATCCCAAGTGTGCTTGCTAGTTGTCTACATTTCATAGCCCCACAGTGGGATGATGGTGTCACCTTCAATGGTCTGCGAGCCTACGACATCCTTCCATGTGGCACTTTCGGCCCCTACAAAGACTTATGACTCATTTAAAATATAAAACACGGGCTCTTGGTGGTGACTTGATAGATGAGGTCAGTAAAAGAACAACCCGCCTAGACTCAAAGTTATAACTCAAAGGAATTTACATGGGCAATAGGTGATCAACTCAGATTTATAACAAAAGGCATCTGGGTCGTCACAAAAGACTCTAGGGTTTAGGGTTTTAGGAATAAGATTTTTAATTTTTTAAACCCTAAGACTCTAGATACATAGAAATTTGAAGGTTTTGGGTCTGCAGAAATAGGGTCCCTAATGGATTCAACAAGAATTTTTAAAAGGAGACCATTTGACTCTGATCAAAGGGAAATAGGTCAACATTTTGGTGACCTCTCAAGGATGTTTTCCTACTTAACAATTAGATCAGTGACCTTAAACATCCATTGGGCATAGAGTCAAGTGCAAAACATGTTGGAAAAACTAAAACCTACCCCAAAATAAGACCACAAAAGAAATAAGTCATGCATTCTCCTAGTGACAATGCAGTCTGTGCAAGACACTTAGGGAAAGGAAACCTAAAGAAGAAATAAGCTAAAACAATATGTACAAAATCTTAGACCAACCTTAATGGTATGGTTTAAGATGGATCCCATTGACTGAGATCAAGAGAACTTCACCATCCAGCCTTGAAAGAATGAAAGCATTTGCTTGTTTACAGTTGTTGATGATATATGGCCCACTCTAAAGTGCATCAAACTTGGTGTGGCTTCTAGGTTTGGCTCTGTCAACATCCCATTTCAGAACAAGATCACCCTCTCTAAAGATTTAGATATTGGATTTCTTATCAAAATATCTCTTGGTCTACGTCTATTGTTCTTCTATTGTGATCATGGTTGAATGTCTTTGTTCTTCTAGTTCAGTTAATTCAGCCATTCTAACAGACCTTGCATCTTCTCCTTCCAACACCAATTGATGAGCCAAATCCAATGTAGGAAGTTCTAAGGATATAGGCAATCTAGCCTCTCTTCCATATACCAGAACAAAAGGAGAATTCCCAATGGCCCTCTTGTGTGTGATCCTATCAGCCCAAAGAGCTAATCTGATCTTATTGTGCCATTGTCTCTGGTTTGTCTCCATGGTCTTCTTCAGAATCCTGATCAGGTTCTTGTTGGTGGATTTAGCCAGCCCATTACCTTAGGGGTAATAGTTGGATGAAGTCTTCAAGAACACATTGTACTTAAGAGCCCAATCAATAATCCTAAAACCAGTGAATGCTTTTGCATTATCAGAAATAATAGTATGAGGAGCCCCAAACCTTGTGATTTCTTCCAAGAAATCCATGATAGATGATTCATTGGCCTCCTTGAGTGGGACTGCTTCAACCCACCTGGTGAAGTAATCTGTTGCAGTCAAAACCCACTTGTGACCTGCACTGGAAGAGGGATTTATCATGCCGATGAAATCTAATCCCCACAGTGAGAAGGGATGATCAACCTGAATAGGGTGAAGTGGAAGTGCTGCTAACCTTTTCTTTCCTGCAAAGAGAGCACACTCTTTGTATTTTATTACCCATACATGGGCATCATTGAATAATGTGGGCCAAAAGTAACCTACCCTCATTTTTTTATTGTTGTAGCTCTAGCAAAGAAATGGCCACCATCTGGGCCAGCATGAAACTCACCAAGAAGTCTATCAACCTGATCTTCTTCTATGCATCTCAGTAAGACTCCATCTAAGTTTCTCTTGAAGAGAACACCATCTACCAAAGCATAATGAATAGACTATAGCCTGGAATGTCTTCTTTTGGTTATGTCCAGTCCATGGGGATACTCACCAGTGGATAGGAAACTATTCATAGCTACCATCCAAGAACTCACAACCAATGGCTCAGCTGTAGGTTCCTCCTCATTCAAATGGTAAGATGAACACACTTCATCTACTGATGTCTGAGCTAGTTGTTCACATAATCCTCTACCTCTAATCAACTTAGTGGCTTTGATGATCACATCATATTCTAGGATCTTAGTGACCTAGCTGGCTCACTTTTCACTAATCTCAATTCCCATTATGTAATCTCTCATGCTAGGATGAGAAACTAAGACTTCAATATGATTATTTGTCAGCATATATCTAAAATTCTTTAAATCTCTAACAATGGAAATAACCTATTTATCCATGAGGTTGTACCTAACCTCATAGTCCTTCAAGGTCTGACTGAAGAAGGCTAGGGGTTGCTCTAATCCATGTTCATTTTGTTGCATCAGGACAACAACAATACTATTCTCTCCTCCATATGCATAGAGGACAAAATCCTTCTCATAATTCAGGTTCATGAGAGTAGGTGCCCAAGAAATCTCTTCCTTGATCTTTTCAAAACTATCCTTCCCCTCCTTAGTCCATCTGAAGACTGCATCTTTCTTAAGCATAAGAGTTAGAGGCTTCACTAAACCATCACAATTAGGGATGAACTTCCTAACAAAGAGGATTTGCCCTACAAATGATTGTAAAGTTTTCTTGTGAGCAGGTAGCAGAAGAAAAAGGAGAGCAGATGTTCTATCTGGATCTATGGATATCCCATCCTCAGACACTGTGTCCCAAAATCTTACCTTGGGCAACAACAAAAATACATTTCCTGGGGTTCAGAGATACCCCAAACTCTCTGCATCTCTAGAAAACTTTCTCTAGGTGCTCCATGTGATTTTCTACCTTCCTAGAGAAAACTGTGATGTCATCCAGCTAAATCAAGATGAACCTATCTATAAATCCTTTAAAGGCAATATCCATTGCCCTTTGAAATGTGGTGGCACCAACATTAGATAAACCAAATGGCATTTTTGCATATGCCATGATTCCCCATTTGGTTGTGAATGTCATCTTAAATCTATCCTCCTCTCTGAAAATGATCTGATTATAGCTAGAGAAGCCATCTAACAATGAAAACCTCTCTACCACTACAAATTTTTGCAAAATTTGATCCATAGAGGGCAGGGATAATGATCCTTCAGAGATGCTCTATTCAAGTCCCTAGAGTCTACACAGAGTGTAATCTCTCTATTTTTCTTTCTCATAGGCACTAGATTAGCCACCCAAGTAGAATACTTGATAGGAAAGAGAATCCTTTCTTGTTTGAGCTTAGCAAGTTCTTTCCTCATGAGCGGCTCAATCTTTGGATTAATGGGCCACTACTTTTGGTGAACTGGCTTGCAATTGGGATCTAGATCAATGGCATGTTGAACCACATCTAGATTTAATCCATTAAGATCTTCATATGTCCATGTTAGGACGTCATTATACTTCTAGGCAAGTCTTATGAATTCTTGCTCTTCTAAATCGCTGGATACCTTTCCTAGCAGCAACTCCTTGTCCTAGGCGACGCTTACCTTCTATTAATCTTCTTTCTTGAAGGTCATATTATTTCTATCACCCCTAAACTCATCATCATGGCTGAAGATGGCCTCAAGAGTAACTAGACCCTTGGGTAGCTTGTTTGATTTGCGTTGGATGATATGATCACCATAGCACTCATGTAAACTAGGTTGTGCCATGGATGAAAATTCTGCTTCATTCTGAATGAAGCTCACAATTTGCTCATTGTTGTCAAAGACCTGCCAATGGATATCATTATCACAAATAGATGGTCCAACAACAATCGTCGCATGCTAATCAAGACCTTTGAATAAGTCTGTAGGTGGAGAAAATTGAGCTCCCACCATTGCTAATTAATCAACCTCTGAATATAATTTTCTTGGGATCACCTGTAGGTTGAGAGCATCAAAACTCTCAAACAGGTCCCAAACTCTATGTCTATAAGCTCTTAGAAGCTGGTTTTTGTTGCACATCTCTCTCTAACTTGGTTAACCACCAATTTAGTATCACCAAAGATCTCCATATGCTTGATATTTCTCTTCTTAATAATTAATAAGCCATGGACCAATGCCTCATACTCTGCTATATTATCTGTGCAAGAAAAATGCAACCTATGAGCAAAATGCAACTTCTCACCAGTCCGTGAGACTAGCAAAACACCTACACCAGCTCCATTTTTGCTCTTTAAACCATCAAAGAACATTTTCCATGGGCCAATGGAGTCATCATATGGCTTGAGTACAAAAAGAGTTGAAGAATCCCCTTCATGGATCATGTAATTACCAAAGTCAGTCACTTCAGTGGTATCATAAGGGTCAAAATTTGCATGATCCCTTGCCCACTCATCTAAAAATAGGTCAGGGATAGGAAGAGGTGAAGGTTCTGCCTCAATAGGTTCTGATTTATGCACTTCCTCACCCTGAATCATCACATGTGGATTCACCAGGCCATGGTCGTAATTCTCCACATGATAATCTAAAATCAATTTAACCTTGATGGTGACCTCAACAACATATGAGACTAGTTAGAAGAAAGGTAGCCACTTACCTTTGCTGTGAAATCTCTTGACAGACAAATAGTGAAGAAAGGTGGAAGATCAATGACTGAAATGTCTTGTTTGAAAGGTAGGTTAGGACATGCATGTAGAGTCAAGTCCAGTCCCTTGATCACTCCTATAGTGTTCACAGAGGTACCATCTAGATGAAATACTCCTGATGAAACAGGGGTATACTTGATGCCTAATGCATTTGCTATCTTCTTGGGCATTATTGAAACACTAGCCCTAGAGTCTATCATGTAGTTGTGCACTAAAAATTTGTCAATGATCAAAGACAAGTAGAAAGGAGATGGCTTCTTGATTGTACTTACTTGTCCTTCAATTGGTTGCACTAGGCTAACAAGAGCCTTCTCTTTTTGCTTAGTTGATGGATCTAATGCTACTAACTTAGCTAATGGGAAGTGCCTTAAGGCTTCTTGTAATAGATCCCTCTCGGAAGGGATAGACATTACTTCCCACATGGAAACATTGATATTTGTTTCTTCATCTATTCCACAATATTTAATGGAACAGTGGCTGCCTTATGCATAGAGGGAATCCATGTTCCCCTTTTGTGTTGTTCTACAACTAGATCAATCACCTTTGAGCCAGATGGGATTTCTTTTGTAGCAGTAGATTTGCTGCTTTGAATTGGAATTGTGGCATTGGCCACTTTTGCCTTTGGAACAAGCTCTTTTTGTAACACAACAAGCATGGGGCTAGCCTCCAACTACCTCTTCTTTGACCTGATATTGTCTACAACAGGCTTAACAACATTGTCCATAGGTTGATTGATGACACAAAAGTCTTTTACAGTCCATAGCATCATACTGGCATCAGGGGTAGCCTCATTTTAAACTTCAAAGTTGCTATTGACTGCCTCTAATAATGATGCCTGATGAGTGTGAAAGTTATGCACCATCAAATCCCTCTCTTGTGCACCAAAAGCATAAGAGGACTGATTGTGAGGTTGGTTGTAGGGATAGCACTAATCTGCCTCCTGGGCTAGATTATTCTAAGTAGGGACTAAAGTCGTAACTAGATTTATAGCTGGTATTTGTTCGATAGGTCAAATAGTTTGTAGAGGCTTTGTGGGGTTAGGATTTTGATATCTATTTTGTTGATAACCCTGGTTCTAGTTTTGATTCCTATTAGAATTATACCCTTAGTTCCAATTTTGATCAGATGTCTACCCCTAGTTATAGTTCTGATAGGATTTGAAAATAGTTTGAATAGTTATACTATTCACCTTGTTGGTCAAATTGGACATTAGGGTCTTAAGAGCACTCTCTTCTTGAGAAAGAGAGGACGTTGAATTTTTAGGCTCTGGGCTAGGAGCAATAATGGGCTGCTGGGATGAGAAAGGCAACTCTAGAAAAAAGTGGGATAGGAGGTCTGGGAGCAATTTTCCTAGCCTGTATTAAATAATTTTTAGCTTTCAGAGCTGTCTCATAACCATCTGGTAGAGTCTCATCACCCATTGATTGTATCATCACAACAATGTCAAAATTTAAAGCTCTTAAAAAGTACATGAAAGCACCTTGTGGAGATGGAATGAGGGTAGCTTGAATTCTTTCCCACATCCTCTAGAATCTGAAGTTAAAGTCTGCCAGCATCTCACTTGGAGCCCTCTTGATAATTGTCAATTGCTTAAGCAATGAAACGTTATATGCTTTCTCTCCAAACTATTTGTAGAGGGCTTCTCCTAGTTCATCCCAAGTATGTATTGAAGTGGGGGTCAAGCTCCTGAACCATTGAAGAGCTCTTCCCTTGAAAGATGAGACCATGAGACAGACTAAAATATCTTCATTTTGTATATGATGGACCGAGCACACATTAGATATATCTTTGATATGCTCAGCAGGGGTTACAGAAGCATCACCCGTGAAGGGTGAAACACTTTTCAGGGCTACAGTTGGTATGTCGTTATATGCAGACAAATCTAAAGGACTTCCTCCATTGAAGGTCACAAAAGGCAAATTCCTTTCCATCCTAGGAATATTCAGGTTTAGTCTAGGGATATGCAAGCTTCTTCTGTTATATTGAAACCTAACAGGAGGGGGGTTGAATGAGCTCTTGACTGAGGTAAAATAGAGGTGCTACCCCTTCTCACAGGAGACCTAGATAACCTAGACCTTCTCCTTGAAGCAACAACAGATAATTCAGTGAACTGGAAATTACCTCTTGAAGACGCCCTAGTTTGCACATGCATAAAAGATGGCGTTGATCAGAACCAGTAGCTTGTAGAGTCACCAAGTGCATGAAATGTCTACCAAGATGTAGAGTACTGAGAAGAACACCAAATTCTCGCTTTGATTCTTTGATTTTGATTTATCACGGTCCCACCAAGCATGCAATAACCTATTGTCACATAGATTTGCACCCAGTGTTGAAGGCTTTTAAAGCTCCAACAATCTAGTGAAACATTGAGATGACCTCCAGGTGTGGGACCCTACAAGGAGGTTGAATCTCTAGAAAGAGGCTGGTTCCTTCGTCAAATGAGAGATTTAGCTAACCTAAGACTAAACCTAATCTATCCACTGGTTATGAAAAGAGAAATAGGGAGTAAAACTGAAATTAAAAGGAGGTGATACACCATGTTTAAATATAAGAGCCCTCATAGAACTAAGAAGATGCATAAAATAACTAGATATAACCAATAAACATACATAGATCAAGTTGATTTTAACAAAGACAAGGAGCAAGAAATGATTAGAAAGGAATTAAGCATTCACAGACACATCATTCTTAGTTCACACGGGGTTAAAACTAGCATGAAAATATAAAATAACTAGCATATATTCAATCAGAAGGCAAGGTTATAATAGAGGAGTGCTCTATTTGGAATATAGAAGCATGAAGACTAACTATTTTCCAACCTTTTTTACATCTTACATTCATGCATATATAGCATATGATTCCAAATGACCTAATTAGGTTACAATAAATTACCCCATGGGCTTCGTCAAAAAATATCTATGTCTGAAGGGATGTCTATCTACAAGAATTAACTGCAGAAAATATCTAGAGACCTGTGCAGATGAAAGATATTTCCCTTCAATGTGAATAGCTAATTTGTCACCTACAACCATAAATGCAACAAATATTTGAAAAGGGGCAGCTGAGAATATTGGATCTCCATCAATGGCAAATGAGACAAAAATCCCCGAGAAAAGATTTTACAACACTTTAAATCTCTGAACCCTTTGAGTCTCTGTGTCTTCATCAGATTTGAAAACCCTTGAAATTTCATTCTTTGAATTCCCCTGCTAATTGAATATGCATACTTCCCAAACAGCAAGATTTCCTGCCTTCAAGAGTGCTTGAGAGTCCCCTTTAAATTTGGACTATTGATGAGATTGCCCTTTTGGATTGATAGCCACTATTTTCCCTTTGATTCTGTATTGAGGCCCGCTAACTTGGTATACATGGCACTGAGGGTGAAGGTGAGTTGCTTCTTTTAATAGTCATCGACATATAAGGGCCCACCTAAGAGATCCGACAAAGAGGGTGCCAACATGCCATGTGGGGACATTTCGCAGCCGTGCGGAGGATCTTTCTTGCAGACAAGATTCCCCTGCGACACTACACTACCATTTGATTCTTATCGACCCTTCTTCACTGCATCCTTCAACACCTAGTGCAATCTGCTTCAGTCAACCGGTTCATTGACCATATGGCCAAAGGCCACAACACACTTTACATGTGTCACTATTTTGCAGCCGCATGGTGGATCTCTACCTCTGACAAGATTCCTCTACACCTCTACCCTACCATTAGATCTTCCATTTGTTGTAGCTCTCTTTTCTACCCAGCACTTGGCAATACCTCCTTCGTTGATTTGGAATCTTTTATCCTGTGGTTGTAAGCCCAAGCGTGCTCACTAGCTATCTGTATTTCATAGCCCCGTAGTGGGATGATGATGTCACCTTAAATGGTCTATGTGCCTGCAACATCCTTCCATGTGGCACTTTTAGCCCCTATAAAGACTTACGACTCATTTAAAATATAAAACACAAGCTCTTGGTGCTGACTTGACGGATGGGGCCACTAAAAGAATGACCCACCTAGACTTGAAGTTATAACTCAAAGGAATTTACATGGTCAATAGCGGTCAACTCAGATTTATAACAAAAGGCATCCGAGCCCTCGCAAAACACTCTAGGGTTTAGGGTTTTAGGAACAAGATTTTCAATTTTTTAAACCCTAAGACTCTAGATACATACAAATTTGAAGGTTTTGGATCCGTAGAAATAGGGTCCCTAATGGATTCAACAAGAATTTTTAAATGGGGACCATTTGACTCTGATCAGAGGGAAATAGGTTAATAAACATCATACTCCCTTCTTCTACTATCAATAGCAGCTTGGTCAATTCTAAGGGCACTTTCAAGCATTTCTGCATATGATTTATAAGGGAGTTTTTGGACTCATTTTCATATGTCATTGTTGATTGCATGTAAGAAAAGATCAGAAAGCTCCTTATGATCCATGTTTGGTGTGCTAGTTGAAGAATAGAGAACTTTCCACCGTCTTGTGATAAAATATACAACTGACTCGTTATTTTCTTACTTGGTCATTAAAAAAAACTTCTCAAATTTCTACCTTGACCAGTTTGTTTATGTCTAAGGCAACCACAAATTGATCTATGATTTGCCTAAAAGAGTGGATCAATGCTTTTGGAAATTGATAGTACCACTCTAAAGTGATACCCTCCAAAGTCTTCAAAAAAAAATTTACTACCACCCCATCCCAAGGAAGGAGTTCCCGCATTACTATGATATAGGCCTTGATATGAGAGTTGGGATCACCCTCTCCTTTAAATTTTGGAAGCTTAGGGAGAGGATACGGTAGTATGACTTGATGAATGTTTTAGTCAAGAGGCTCCTTTAAATACTCAAGGTACATTCCTAAGAGGGGGTTACGTATAGAGGGTATCATTCCTCCAAAAATTTCCCTTCTGATGGAGCTTGTTTTGCTTGTTGAAAGGGTATGTTAGATTGTTGATATCATGAAAAAGTTGGATAACCAGATGGTGTCATGTTTATGTTTTGAACATTGGGTGAGATTGTTTGTGATTGAGTCCACATCATGGGCATCCCACCTATGTGTTTGAAAGTTGATATGTTGAATGTGTTGATAACTAAGAGGGGGGGTGAATCGGTTATCTTAATTACTTCTACTTCTGATCTTCTTTTACAATTAATGCAGCATTTAGATCATATAAGAAAATATAACCATGAAATGGAAATAAAATCAATACACATGACACAATGATTTTGACGTGGAAAACCCTGTTAAGGGAAAAAACCACGGGGTGATTAACCCAAGATTGTATTCTCTGTTAAAAGAATAAGATAGTACAAAATGGAACTTGCTAATTAGGGCTCACTGCCTAAGCACACTGCTCACAAGAGGCTCATTGCCTACAATAGTT
Organism: Cunninghamia lanceolata; assembly: GCA_027924645.1. Classification (NCBI taxonomy): domain Eukaryota; kingdom Viridiplantae; phylum Streptophyta; class Pinopsida; order Cupressales; family Cupressaceae; genus Cunninghamia; species Cunninghamia lanceolata. The sequence continues at coordinate 5,629,280 of BSBN01000123.1, forward strand.
TATACAAGGAAACTAGATACTTGAACTGATGAGAAGCATCCACACATGCTGAGGTTCAATTCTGGTTAGGCTCAATACATTGATCTATTGCACTTCATTCTTCCTCTTCTTTGGAGTTGCTGTCCTGTCACATACCGGACCTGTATTACTGCTGTTACTCTACTCCTCTGCTTTTCTTTGCACACCACAACTTACAACACACACCTTCACATCTAAATCCATCTGGTATATATATATCCATACAAATGATTTCAAGGCCTTTCTAGTCGGCATCCAGAATAGTCAATATTATCCCAAACTTTGATCTGTCGGTTGAATCCTTGCTTTCCAAGTGATGCGTATCAAGGAGATGCTTATAGAAGTCATCAATTATGTCAACCAATCATGAATGATACCTCAGGAAGCTTGAACACCATCAATATCTCATCCAGATCTAGGTCTGATGCTCTACCGGTCAGTTCTTCCTCTGTCTACTCTGCCAAACAGGAACCCAACACTCAAGTGCTCATGTCTCTTCATTCTTCCATCACCGAAGGCTCAATCCCTGGAATCTATCAGTTAAGGTACTCCTCTTGACTTCCCTAAATCTACACTTTACTGAGATACTTCCTCTGAGAGATCCAGACTTGACTGTCGGACCTTGCCACATGCTCTATTCTTGTTTACCAAACCACAACATTCTTCAACCTGACTTCCGGTATAGACATATCATGCCCTGTGGATGGGTGGGATGAGCTTTGTTTCCATCAATGACAACATTCATGAAGCCATATAGTGTCTCTTGCCAATAATCTCCCCCTTTGGCATTGATGGCAACACTTAGTGAAAAATGACTAAGTGTCACACTACTCCCCCTTGGCTAATGCTCTATTCTTATGTACATTTTCCGGAGCTCCCCCTTAGCTGGATTCCTCATTTTTTATGGCTCCTCACTCCCCCTTTGACATCAATGGCAAAGGGTGGGGTCCGCACACCAAAATTTGCAAAACTCAATCTATTCTTAATCGCATAAGTATATTATCCAGTTATACTTTACATATACTTTAGTATATCTGCAAAAGTATTCTTCAATTGTACAACTTCTGTCGCCCAACTCAGCCTCATCCTGTCCAAAATTGAGATGTGACCACTCAACAAGAATGCAAAAGCTTCTACCCTCTTCAGATCTGTCGGATCACTGGTCTGGGTTCTGGTTTGAGCATCATTTAGGGCTTCATGCATGGCCTCTAACTTAGGGATAATTATCCTTCTAAGTTCACTCAACCTACTTATTCTATTTTTCTTCTCCTTCTCAAGCTTCTTAATTTCATTCAAGACTGCAATAGTCTGACATTCTTGATTTATTATGGAAGTGATAAGAGGATCAAAATTCTGAGATAGTCTTGTTAGTTTATCCTCCTATTCTTTCACTTTCTTCTCAATCTCCACTGTTACTTTGGACCATGATAGACAAAATTTATACATTTCCCTGCCATCTTTAAGAGCATTTTCTAAGCTCTTTATCCCTATATCCATATTTCTCCTATCATTGGTTATTAGTCCTTGTACTTCAGAGAATCTCTTTTCCAAAAACTCCTTCCGGACTTTATCTTCTGCTGACTTCTCTAAGGAATCAAAATGTGTGCTAACACTATTAACTAGAGATTTGAGATTATCGGATGAAGAGGCTGAGGGATCCTTCTGAAAAGATGGCATGATTTCTCCAATACACCAGATGCAGTTTCTATGAGCTTGCAGTCTTCCATATGAGACTTCAGAAGTTTTTCTTTTGCCTTTTCTGAAGTAAAGAATGCTAGCTTCATGGTTTGAACCAGGGAGAGGGAGTCAAAATTGAATGGTCCTTGAAGAAGTTCTGGTTCATCAAATTCCATCATCTCCTTGGTTAAGAATTCTTTGACTGCTTCTGTTGTGTCTCTTGCCGGTGACAGGGTTTTGTCCCCTTTTGCAACCTTACCACTATCATCTGTGGTCTTTTCTGTTGGATTTTTCTTCTGTAGCCTTACTACTGTCATCTTCTTTTTCCTTCTCCTCTACTTCTTGACTGATCTTCTCTTCTACTCTTTCTTCTTCTTTAGATCCAGAGTCTACAAGGGAAACTGGAGGAGAGATGTTTGCTTGTTCATGGATCTCCTCTTCCGGAGCAAAGGATTCTAAGTCCTTATCTTTTTCTTCACCTGTCTCCTTTACCTCTTCTACTACAGTCTCAATAGATTCTTCTTTGTTATCCATTCCCGAGGAATCATCACCTAAATCCTCTATAACATGAATATTGAATCTTTTATAGGCATTCCGAAGGATTTCTTTTGTTTCTTTTGCCACTTTATCAGTTTCTCCGAGCATGAGCTGATTCATTCTAGCCTTACTCTAGAACTCATCCTTGCAATCTTTGAAGATCATATCCATTTGTTTTAGAGTAATTGAAGGATAGAGCTGAATAGCTATCTGTTCTCTAATCTCTAAGTCCTTAGCCTTGGCATTTTCTTTTCTCATTTCAAGTTCCTTCTCTAAACTTTTGGGAATTAGAGAAATTATTTCAATAAATACTTTATTGTATATGTTCAAGTACTTAATTGTGGCTTCCTCCAAGATCTTTCTATCTGCATCATTATATGCATCATAGAATTCTGTTATTGGTTGTAGGTTCCCATCCATAGTAACTGCTTTAACTACATCTAAGGATAGAGTGGGCCTTTCAACAAACTCTTATGCCTCTGCCTCCTTGTCTTCACCCGATACTTTCTTCTTCTTCATCATCTTCTTGATCTCTTCATCAGATTCTGTCTCTTCTTCATCTATCTGACTGATATAAGACCTTGTTGCCTTTGTCTTTGTTCTCTTTTCTCCTTTACCGGATGATTTTGCTTCCGGTTTTGATGCCTTTGATCTCTTAGCAGTGGCAGATGTAGAGCTCTTAGAGGATCTGGTCCGGGAGGGGGCTTCTACTGGAGCACTTTCTTTTTCTACCTCTTTCTTTTCTTTTTCTGCCCTTTCCATCTTTTCTTTGTTTGCATCAAGTGCCTCTTTTGAGATGCCATACCTTTTGGCAACATTCTCTACTTCTTTTCTCACTTTTCTCTTCATCTCTGGTTGCCCTAGCTCCACATGAATCTTCACACTCAGCTCTTCAAAGGTTCCAAACCTTTCTACCTTAGGATCCTTGGGTTGACTGAGCATGTGTTGAACATGTAGCTCTACTATTTTCTCATCTACTTCATACCCCATTGGCATGATCCAGACTACCCTTGGCTCCACTGCCTCCATTAGGCACTAATCAGTTTCTACCATAAAGCAAATTGTATCCTTATACTTTTCAACTAGAGATTGGGGGATTCTCTCTCTGGCTTGCATCATATTCTGAAAGTTCTTGAAGTAGCCCCAGAGTGCTATGTTTTGTGCCTTGGCATCACCAAGTCCATGCAAGTAATCTCTGATTTGAATTGCAACAGGTCTGTCATTTTGCCATACCCAACCACTGGATCTGGGCAGCTCATTCATAAAGTAGAAGAACAAACACAGTATCATCCCACCATACTTGAAAGAGTTCTTCTTGTCCTTCTTGATCTTTTGTAGGTTTTCCATCATTTGGTTCAAAAGGAGTTCACAAAGATCATAATCTGCATTCTTTCTCAACATTTCATAAGTAGTGTAGATTGTTGTTCTGGATATAGAATTTTCTCTGCTGGAGTGATATATCTTGTAGCCAATAATCATGGAGGCAAACTTGATGTCCAGATCTGTGATATCCTCAACTGTCATTGCTCTTTTATCAAATTTAGATCTGGTAGCATCACTCACAGTTTGATTTTTTACTGATTTTAGAGTAGGTAACCCACTGGTTGAGTGTAATCCAGTTACTGCCCTAATTGCATCCTTAGTGATCTTAAATGGTCTGTTCAACCACATGAAGTTGTCATGCATTCTGCTTAAAACATACCGGACCCATTCATCTTCAGCAAAATAGGGGAAATGAATGCACTAACTGAAATGTTTATCCCTGATGACCTTGTATTGGGGTTTGAGATCAAATGAGTCATCTATCATTTCCTTGTGGTAAATATCTATTAGTTTGGAGTCTCTGAATTCCTCAATGTTTGCATGAATATATGCCCTAATGTCTTCAACATGTAAAACCTCATGCGGAATGCTGGAAAAAGCGCCTAAGGGATCCACTTCTAAAGATTTGTAGGGATGTTTCTTAAATTTAGGGCGAGGCCTATCAAAAATCTTTACAACATTTGGAGTAGTCATCTTCAAAAATTTACAGAGAGATATTCAACAACGGAGAATACCTTTTACGCTTCTAGGGTTCGCTGAATGAGCCAGATTAATTTGCTGGATGAATCAACTTCAACGGTTGATCTTTGAGAAATTTGAAACAATTTGTTGCAGAGCTCGTTTTCTTTTCTTCTTGAATGCAAATGTGCAAATGACGAATGAATGAACCCTTTTATTTCTGGGAAAACCCTAATTCCACATTGCAATAAATGTGCAACTTAAGTCATTTCAGTTTCCTTGTTCTTCTTATTCTGAGACAGATCTTTTCTGTATCACTGAGATACACTTAGAGTTATTCTTGGTGAATAGTGACAATATATCTTCCTTTCCCTAATCATTTGATCTATCCGTAGATCAAGATTCCACAATTTTTGAATCAAGCTAGATCTAACTGTGAGAATCCTATTTTTACCGGATGACTATTAAACCGGATCAATCTTGGTAGATTAGACTCTTCAAATCTTCTTGCAGATCTTTCATATCTTTACCAACCTACTTTAGATGTTTCTCTAAGAACCCTTTAATCCACAACTTACCATGTGCCAATTTCAGGCACCAATTGACTGGCTGGGGGAATTGGTTTTTCTTAGTGACTCCCCCTGAGCTAGAGCTCATCTATTCAATTTTTGGAAGGATTGTCAGCACCAGATTCTAGAGCGGATCCATCCCCAACATTCTCTGTGCTTCTCTTCACCCAAATCTTATTCATCTCCCTTTGAATTTCATCCGCATTCACTTTTACTTTTCCTTTGTCTTGGTTATGATTATGTTGTTCTGGACCCCTTTTGTCTTGATTCTTACTTCTACAGAATTTGGCAATATGACCGGATCTATTGCAATTGAAGAAAACAACATTTCTTTGCATATTTGACCGATATCCTCTTGATCTACACTGATTAGTCATATGTCCCATTCTATTGCATGCAAAGCATCTACCATTGAATGAATTGTTCATTTGCATGTTTCTACACTCATGGGATTTGTGACCATACCTTTTGCAATTGAAGCACTGTCCGGGGAAGGATGTATTAGTCTGATTCATTCTTCTTCTACACTGATTTGCTTTATGACCAAAGTTATTGCAGTTGTGGCAGTATCCATTGAAAGATGGATATCTTTGAGCATTTGGTTACCTTACCAGAGGTCTTCTAGGCCTGTTTCTTGGATTTTCTGATCTGGAGTTCTTTTGACCGGATCTGGAGCTTTCACCTTTCTCATACCCCAAGCCTTGCTTGTCATCTACCCTCTTTTGGCTTTGAAGAAGAACTTCAAGTTGGGTAGAGCTTATCTTGAATTTCTCTTTGTATTCATTTGTTGTTTGAAGATCCTTTTTAAGATTGTCAATCCGATTCTCAAGTTGTTCTTCATTATCCCTAGCTTCTTCAAGATCAGATTCAAGATGCCTAATTATTCTATCCATTTTGTGGTAGTCTTATGATTTCTCTTTAAGAGAATGTCTTAGATCATCTTCAGTTTTCCTTTTTTCTTCAATTTCTTCGGTAAATTTCATTAACTCCTGATTCCATTTCATGTCTTACCATAATGACCTCTTTTGATAACTTTTCACATAACTTGGTTTTCTCCTTTAGATCTTCATTTGTATCATTGTCTTCACCTTGACTTGCCAATTGCTGAAGTAGATCCTTTCTCTTTTTCATAGAGATACTCAATTTCCCTTTTAGTTCATTTATGAAATCATCAGCCTGTTTGAGTCTTTCCTTCAATTCATTGACTTCAAAGTTAGATTGTTCAAGATCATCTAGGGCAGACTAAAGTTGTTCCCTCACACCATACACATCCATTTGAATTCCCATATCTTCCTCAAGCTGTTAGGCTCTATTTGGAGGAACTTGGCTCTGATACCAATTGTTGATAACTGAGAGGGGGGATGAATCAGTTATCTTAATTACTTCTACTTCTGATCTTCCTTTACAATTAATGCAGCATTTAGATCATATAAGCAAACATAACCATGAAATGGAAATAACATCAATACACATGACACAATGATTTTGACGTGGAAAACCCTGTTAAGGGAAAAAACCACGGGGTGATTAACCCAATATTGTATTCTCTGTTAAAAGAATAAGATAGTACAAAATGGCACTTGCCAATTAGGGCTCACTGCCTAAGCACACTACTCACAAGAGGCTCACTCCCTACAATAGTTTATACAAGGAAACTAGATACTTGAACTGATGAGAAGCATCCACACATGCTGAGGTTCAGTTCCAATTAGGCTCAATACATTGATATACTGCACTTCATTCTTCCTCTTCTTTGGAGTTGTTGTCCTATCACATATCGGACCTGTATTACTGTTGTTACTCGACTCCTCTGCTTTTCTTCTCACACCACAACTTACAACACACACCTTCACATCTAAATCCATCTAGTATATATATATCCATACAAATGATTTCAACACCTTTCTAGTCAGCATCCAGAATAGTCAATATTATCCCAAACTTTGATCTATCTGCTGAATCCTTGCTTGCCAAGTGATGCGTATCAAGGAGATGCTTATAGAAGTCATCAATTATGTTGACCAATCATGAATGATACCTCAGGAAGCTTGAACACCATCAATATCTCATCCGGATCTAGGTTTGATGCTCTACCGGTCAGTTCTTCCTCTGTCTACTCTGCCAAACAGGAACCCAACACTCAAGTGCTCATGTGTCTTCATTCTTCCATCACCGGAGGCTCAATCCCTAGAATCTATCAGTCAAGGTACTCCTCTTGCCTTCCCCAAATCCACACTTTACTAAGATACTTCCTCTGAGAGAGCAGGACCTGACTGTCGGACCTTGCCACATGCTCTGTTCTTGTTTACCGGACCACAACATTCTTCAACCTGACTTCCAGTATAGACATATCATGCCCTGCGGATGGGTGGGATGAGCTTTGTTGCCATCAATGATAACATTCATGAAGCCATATAGTGTCTCTTGCCAACAGAATGATGAGGGCAAGGGAGACATGAATACTTTGTTGCTTGTGTCGTGGGAATGAAAGATTAGATGGGGGGAGTTTTGGGTTGCCCCTGGTTTCATTTGATTTTATCAATGAAAGGATTTCCTTGTGCCCTAGGTTTTTCCTCAATTTTTCTTTGGCAATATTTTTCTACATTTCTAGCCTCAAGAGTCTTGATCCACTGGACCAAGGTTTCTATAAGATCTGTGAGTGAGGATTCCTCCATTCTTTGAATTTTTACACCTTGAGATGGATTATTTTTATTTGGGCTTTGAGTGACACTGTTTGTTCTTTCTGACGACACTTGACATGTCATGGATATTTTATCTTGATGTGCTACATGGAAGGATTTTTGTGCCCCCTGTGCATCTTGAGAACTCTTCTCTTGATGGATTAACTCATCGTCCATTTGGGTTGCCATTTTTGTATGGATTGTTATGCGTTGATCTTGTTGATAGATTTCATACCCAACACACACTTGGCATGTTTTAATATGGTCAAAGTTGTGAGCCTTTTCTTGGATGCTCTTTGAATTTGAGTCTTTCAAGTATAACTGACTTAAGGTTGAATCTATTGGATCGAACGACATGCTAGTCTCATTGGAGGGGACATTCCCTTGAACTTTATGTGAATTTGTCATAGATTGGGGGTGTAGGAAAAATTGGAAAATTAATGAAATGATCATGGAAGTGAAACATGAAAGTGGAATGGAAGAAATGTGTAAAAATGTGAAAGAATCCATCCCAAAAGGATTTTCTCTTCACGTTAGTTTCAAAAAAATATGTGTTACTTGAAATGTGACTCAAGCACAACACAAATGAGATAGCCTTGATACACACATGAACCCTCTCCTTGCTATGAATGACCTCCAAGTCACTCACTCTCATGGAAAAATCTAGTCAAGTGGAGGCAAGACCTGAGGGTGGTTTTGTTTGCGGGGAAGTAGAACTTTACGGAGAGTGGTTGGCTAGTCTGTGGGCCTACTATGGATTTCTATTTGTCAAGCTCTTTCTAGGGATGTTGTGGTGGAGATAATTATATGACCGAAGGGTCACTGATCCTATGTCTCCTATTTGGATTCTTAAGGTTCCAACATCTAGTGGCTATACTATTATGCTCATCGATGAGTCTAGAGTGTTGTAACCTTTCTTCATTTGCTTGAATGGTTTGTTGTATTTCATTTTCTTGTTGTATGACCCTAAGGGCATGTTGTTGTTCTTTGTAATGTCCCCATTTCTGGAGTGATCACCTTGGAGATGGCTATTAGCCCATTCACCATTCCCATAGGCTAATACACTTGGTAAGGGAATTTCTTGGTTGAGCTAGCTGGGAAAGATGAATGTTGTCAAGGTTTGAGAAAAGCAATGTTAGCTCAATCAATAATATTTTTGGCTAAGTGGTATTTTTATATTATTTTATTTAGCCAAAATAATAAAATAATTAGCTAAGGACTTGAGCGGTCAAATTGGAGAAATAAAAAATAACTTAAAGATGGAAAATAGACAAGTTGATGAGAAAAAGTAAAATATAATATTTTATTAATATATTTGCCTCTTGAAAATCGCCACCCAAAAAGGAGGAGAAAATAATTTTTAAAAAAAGAAAATAATAAAAAATTATTTTCTCTCCTAGTCGCCGCCCAAGGAGAAATTGGGAAAATACTAAATAATAAATCAATAAAAAATATTTATCTATAGCAGTGGACTTGAAAATTCATTAAAATATGTCCTATTGGGTCACCCAACTTGAGGAGGATAAAAGGACATGAATTGAGATCAATTTTTTATATACTTGATGATTTGGCTTTTGCATTGTGGAGTATTTCTCTTGGTTATAACTTGTTTTCAGCAGTGTTCAAGGATGAAAACCTTGGATAAGAGTGAATTGGACAAAAACCCAATCACTATGTGAGATGGATTCACATAGAATTCATCATTGAGCTTATTTGCAAGTATTTAAAGGAATAATGGCTTCATTTTAGCTAGGGTTTGGATGGAAATTCATTACAATAGCTAGGGTTTGAAGCATTGTGCATATTAAAGACTTTTCTATTAAGATTTGAAGACATATTTGACATATTTTCATCAATAAATCATTGGGGAGGGTTTCTAGGTGGATCACTCGGCATAAGGAGACATTTTTAGGCTATTTCCATCACTTATATGAATTCTAATTTTTATAATAGTAGGTTGGATCTTCATATCAGAGGCAGATTGAGTGATATTTTTGCATGATTTGATGATACAAAGGTTTAGATTGCAATCTGGGTTAAATCACTCCATTCCTACATATAGGTGCTACCCTTGGGAAGCATATTTTGTCATCATTTACAAATCTAGGTTTATACCAGCAGCTACATGTGTAATATCAGACATTTTAGACTTCATTCTAGTAGTTACATGTGTTATATTAGTCATACTTTATTGGGTTTGTCATTGTACTTTCATAAGGCATCATCATACATAAAGCCACTAGGGTTTGGTTCATCATTTGAATAGATTTACATGCATATGTATGTCTGATTTTGTAATCAGACTTGACTGTTGTAAAATTAGTGAACATTTTTTGCAATCATCCTACTCAATTTCAATAAAGAAGACAAGCATTCATTTGGGTATGTTTATTTGTGATATGTGTGAACTATTTTGATTAATTTTAGTTATTTTACAAGTTGTTTGAATGTTAAATTGCAAACTTTCCATCTTCATTACATTCCAAAATTATTTGTGAAAACTACATATCAAAACCCTAAGTACAATAGAAAGAAAATAAATCAGAAAATTTGGATCAGCAAGGTTCTTACATTTTTCTATCATTTGTTGAGCATGTTGTGGTCTTGGATGTATCTCGTCTATCTCTTCAAGAATAGCCCTTATCCAACTTCCTCTAACCCTTGAGCACATCTAATGCTTTGGAGAGAGTTTGTTGATTTGTGTTGACCTAGTTTGACTTGAGTTAACTTTGACGTGAAGCTAAAGGTTTGTTTCACTTTTGTTGAAGGTTGTATGTGAATTTGTACCTTGTGATGGAATCAAGGGTTTGAACTTGTTGTACATGAATTGTACCTCATGATTGTTGGGAATTAAGGTGTCTCAACCTTTGTAAATTCCTAATGTTGTATTTATCTATCCCATGTTGAGTTGGCATAGTCAGCACCTTGTGTATATATAGCAAGGTATATTTTAATGACTTTGGCAGCTGCAGTTTCCCCCTTGAATAATTAATGAGGGTTTGGGGGCAGCACCCCCAAGACAAGATCAAGGGGTGTAGCCCCTTGCGGGGTCCAGGGGTAGTGCCCCTAGCACGCTCCCTGTCGCGATATAGGGCAGGGTTGAGGGGCAGTGCCCTCGTGGGGGCTCGGGGGCAACGCCCCCAAAACCTCAATCGATTTTTAATTAATGACAAGTGTCGGTGAGTATCTTTGCACAAGAGAAAGGCATCTTTGGGCGGTCAAGGGAGGTTATGACATGTAAGAGGAATATGATATTTTTAGTCAGTGTATGATGGATTCTATGACAGCTGTAAGGTACGTAAGAGCATCTGTCGTAACCTATCTTGGGACCAGGCGCCCACTTCGGGATGGGATGTTGGACAAGTGTCCTTAGGCATGGGTTTTGGGGCATGAGTCCAAGATGGATGCCCATCTCTAGAAGGTTCCATATTTGCCTTGTAAACTCTATATAAACAGGTGCTTGGATGGGAGATAGACAACTTTGGTATAAGTACTGTTATGCTGCCAGAATATCTTCAGATTCGACATTCAAAGACTCCTGAAAGAGCATTGGCTCTGAAACTGTATTGTAATCTGTTATTGTTTAATGTAATACATTTGAGCTATGTTTTGGAGTGTGGGGTTTTTCACCCGTAAGGGTTTTCCCCACATATATCTTGTCTCTCTTCTTCTGTCTTCTTTCTGGTTCTTGTGTTTTATTGCAATATCTCATGTTAATGGTTTAACATTGCTGAAATAGTTAGGATAAAGTTGAATTTTCATAGCCCTCTCCTCATTAGATTAGTGTAGGAAGCATTTTCCGCACACCTAGCTTCCTTTCAGTTAGTATCAGAGCTTGATCACCTTTGGTCCTAGTTGTAGGGTAGGGGTTTTTTGAGCTAATCTTAGGTTGAGTGGGAGTCTATGCAGAGCATTCTGTATCTTATTGCAACAAGGAGATGGCAAGCACATCAGGAAGGTTTGAAGTAGAGAAGTTCAACGGCAGTAATTTCGAGCTTTGGAAGGTCAAGATGGAAGACATGTTAGTTGACCAAGACCTTTGGGAAAGTGTGAACGGAACTAAACTAGCTGCAATGTCACAAGCTGACTGGGATCTCAAGGATCAGAAGGCTAAGGGTCTCATAAGACTTAGTCTTGTTGATTCCGTGTTGTTAAATGTCCATGAGGAGGCTACTACAACACTACTTTGGAATAAGTTGGGGGATGTGTATCAAGCCAAATCCCTTATCAATAAACTTTTCCTAAGAAAGAAGTTGTACTCTCTTTGAATGGAGGACGGAGGATCCGTGGCTGAGCATATGAATGCCTTTAACATGTTGGTTGCACAATTGACATCTATCGGTGAAAGATGGAGGAGGAGGATCGGTGTATGACCCTGCTTTGTTCTCTGCCGGACTCATGGGATCATCTTGTCATGGCAATCGGAAGCACCACATCCACATTCAAAATGGAAGAGGTGGTCTCTTCGCTATTATCTGAAGAGATGCAGAGAAAGTCTTCTGAGGCAGCCAAAGAAGCCCTTGTAGTTCGTGGAAGACCCAAGGAGAAAGGGAAGAAGAAGGACAAGAAAGCTGAGAAGGGTAGATCCAAATCTCGTGGGAGATCCAAATCTCCTGGAAAGTCCAAGGCTCTTTATTGGAACTATGGCAAGACCGAGCATTTCTAAAAGGAATGCAAAGAGGAGAAGAAGAAAAAGAAGAAAGCTCCTGATTCAGATTCTGACAAATCACAAGATGACGGTGATGCCTTCATCGTAGCCCTGGCAACCCATGCATTTGATGATGTGTGGCTAATCGACTCTGGTGCATCATTCCACATGACCTCGCATCGAGACTGGTTCACTAAGTATGAGGAATTCGATGGTGGAAAGGTGTATCTGGGTGACGACTCTCATCTGAAGATCGTTGGTCATGGAAGAGTCTCTATCTGATTCCATGATGGTCAAGTGAAGGGTATCAATGGGGTTATGCACATCCCAGGCTTAGCACGGAACCTACTTTCAGTAAGTATGTTGAATGATGCAGGTGTGCAGGTTGTCTTTTCAAAAGACAGATGCAAGATGACTAGAGGATCTATGGTGCTTGGTAAGGGTACTCGGAGAGGTACTCTATTTCAGCTAGAAGCATGCATTGCACAATGCAATAGTTCTTCTGACTCAAGGAAGAGGGCAGCAGTCACTTCATCCCCACCATCTGAACGAGCAGTGAAGAAATCTGTAGTTTCTAATCTTGATGGTTGTAATCGTGCATTGGAAGTTAAACTTCCTGCAGAAAAGACAATGTTATGGCATAATAGATTTGGCCACATTGGTGAGAAGGGTCTACGTACCCTAAAAAATAAGAACCTCGTTCAGGGGTTAGATGATTGTAATCTTGAGTTTGACTTTTGCGAACATTGCATTTATGGAAAACAAAACCGTGTTCAGTTTTACTCGAGTTCTCATAAGTCTTCTGGTGTGTTGGACCTCATTCATTCTGATGTGTTTGGTCCTGTTAATGTTCCTTCATTATCAAAATCTGTATACTTTGTATCTTTTATAGATGATTACAGTAGAAGGACATGGATTTATTTTCTTAGAAGCAAATCTGAAGTCTATAGCAAGTTTAAGGAGTTTAAAGCCTTTGCTGAAAATCAGACTGGTAAAAAGATTAAATGTTTGAGAACTGACAATGGTCGTGAGTTCTGTTCTACAGAATTTGATAAGTATTGCAAGGAACTTGGGATTGAAAGACATAAGACCACTCCATACACACCGCAACAAAATGGAGTTGCAGAGAGGATGAACAGGACACTGATGGAGAAGGCTAGGAGTATGCTTAGTGTAGCTAGTCTAGAACAAAAGTTTTGGGCTGAAGCTGTTGCCACTGCTTGCTATCTAGTAAACAGATCTCCTACATCAACTCTTGTTGGAAAGACACCCATGGAGGCATGGTCTAGTAGAAAGCCTTCAGTAAGGCATCTTCATGTTTTTGGTTGTGAGGCATATGCACATGTGCCTAGGGAGAAGAGGTCAAAGTTGGAGAACAAAGCTATTAAGTGTATCTTCATCAGCTATGGTGTTGGTGTAAAAGGATACAAGCTTTGGGACCCGTGGCTGAAAAAGTGTTGTATAGCAGAAGTGTCATCTTCAGAGAGCTTACACCTTCTTCCACTGTTCTGCAGCCAGAAGAAAAAGAAAAGAAAGAGGATGTTGTTCAGTTTCCTCTCACCCCTGAGAAGACTGAATAAAAAGACAATGTTGGACATGATGATGAGGAGAGCTCTAGCAGCTCTGAAAGCTCAGAGGAAGAAGTTGAACCTCAACCTCAACTCTTGAGGAGGTCTACATGGATAAGAAAGCAACCTGAAAGGTTTAGTTTTACATTGCTTGATTCTAGTTGTGCTTATGCTTTAATCACTAACAGTGATGAACCTAGGACTGTATCAGAGGCTTTGGATATGAAGGATGCAGGTTCCTAGAAGGAGGCCATGGAGGAAGAAATGGCTTCTTTGGAAAAGAATCAAACTTGGGACTTGGTGCCTTTGCCTCTTGGACGAAAACCCGTTGGATGCAAATGGGTGTTCAAGAAGAAGATTGGTGCAGATGGTAGTATTGAGAAGTATAAGGCCAGATTGGTTGTGAAGGGGTATTCACAAGTGGAGGGTATAGATTATGGTGAGATCTTCTCTCCCGTTGCAAAGCTGACATCCATTCGATTCCTATTATCTCTCGCAGTAGCTTATGACTTGGACGTAGAACAGATGGATGTGAAGACAGCTTTCCTTCATGGTGACTTGGAGGAAGAAATCTACATGTCACAGCCAGAGCATTACATGGTGAAAGGTAAAGAAAATTTGGTTTGCAAACTTAAGAAATCTTTGTATGGTTTGAAGCAATCCCCTAGGAGATGGTACTTGAAGTTTGATGTCTTTGTGTTGTCAATTAGATTTGTGAGATCAAAATCAGATCACTGTGTGTTTTATAAGTTTGATGGTGATCATATTCTCATTGTTGCATTATATGTTGATGATATGTTGCTCATTGGGAAGGGTAAGAATATGATTTCTGATTTTAAATCTCAGTTGTTAGCTCAGTTTGAAATGAAAGATTTAGGGGCAGCTAGGTACATTCTAGGAATGGAAATCAGAAGAGACAGAACCAATAGAAAACTTTGGTTAAGCCAGAGTAAGTATGTGAAGTCCGTGTTAGACATATTCAGCATGGCAGATTGTAGATCATTGTGTGTTCCCATTTCTTTGGGGACAAAGTTGTCTATTGAGGATTGTCCAAAATCTCCTAGTGAGGTGGAGGACATGAGCAGAGTACCTTATGCTAGTGCTGTTGGCAGTTGATGTATGCTATGGTCTGCATAAGACTAGACATTGCCCAAGCAGTGGGAGTCCGTAGTCGATTTATGGCTAATCCTGGATGGGTTCATTGGGATGCAGTTAAGCGAGTGTTCAGATATTTGAGGGGTACTTCTGAGTATTCCATTTGCTATCATGGTAATGTTTCAAGACCACATTCTGTTGATATTCGTGGATTTGTGGATTCAGATTGGGCAGGTGACATTGATAGCAGGAGATCCACCAGTGCTTATGTTTTTACACTATTTGGTGGTGCTATTAGTTGGATGAGTAAGCGACAACTAGTTGTTGCTTTGTCCATGATAGAAGCTGAGTATATGGCAGCAACTCATGCTTGTAAGGAAGCCATTTGGCTTAAGAGATTGTGTTCAGATATTGGTGTTGATGCAGGACAGATCACGATCAGTTGTGACAGTCAGAGTGCAATTTGCCTTGCAAAGAATCCAACTTTCCATGCTAGAACAAAGCACATTGATGTTCAGTTTCACTTCGTGCGAGACATGGTTGAGGATGGAAAGGTAAATTTGGAGAAGGTAGGTACTTTGAAGAATGTTGCAGATGCATTGACGAAACCAGTGGGCACAGAGAAGTTCAGATGGTGTTCAGAGTCTATGGGCCTCTTGGCCCCTAGCAGTTAAATCTTGTCATTGCTTTTGGCCCTTGCAAGGTGTTTGACAAGTGGGAGAATGTTGGGAATTAAGGTGTCTCAACCTTTGCAAATTCCTAATGTTGTATTTATTTATCCCATGTTGAGTTGGCATAGTCAGTACCTTGTGTATATACAGTAAGGTAAATTTTGGTGACTTTGGCAACCGCAGTTTCCCCCTTGAATAATTAATGGGGGTTTGGGGGCAGCACCCCCCAGACAGGATCAAGGGGCGTAGCCCCTTGCGGGGTCCAGGGGTAGCGCCCCTGGCGCGCTCCCTGTCGCGGTACAGGGCGGGGTCCAGGGGCAGCGCCCTCGTGGGGGCTCAGGGGCAACGCCCCTTAAACCTCAATCAATTTTTAATTAATGACAAGTGTTGGTGAGTATCTTTGTACGAGAGAAAGGCATCTTTGAGTGGTTAAGGGAGGTTATGACATGTAAGAGGAATATGATATTTTTAGTCAGTGTATGATGGATTCTATGACAGCTGTAAGGTGCGTAAGAGCATCTATCGTAACCTATCTTGGGACCAGGTGCCCACTTCAGGATGGGATGTTGGACAAGTGTCCTTAGGCGTGGGTTTTGGGGCATGAGTCTAAGATGGACGCCCATCTGTAGAAAGTTCCATATTTGCCTTGTAAACTCTATATAAACAGGTGCTTGGATGGGAGATAGACAACTTTGGTACAAGTACTGTTATGCTGCTAGAATATCTTCAGATTCGACATTTGAAGACTCCTAAAAGAGCATTAGCTCTGAAACTATATTGTAATCTGTTATTGTTTACTATAATACATTTGAGCTATGTTTTGGAGTGTGGGGTTTTTCACCTGTAAGGGTTTTCCCCACATATATCTTGTCTCTCTTCTTCTGTCTTCTTTCTAGTTCTTGTGTTTTATTGCAATATCTCATGTTAATGGTTTAACATTGCTGAAATAGTTAAGATAAAGTTGAATTTTCATAGCCCTCTCCTCATTAGATTAGTGTAGGAAGCATTTTCCGCACACCTAGCTTCCTTTCAATGATGAAATCGAGGGTTTACTTTTCCTTTTTTTTGTACTTTTTACATGGATGCAACTATATGAATGCAAAATGATTTTTTTGATCCTTTTCCCAACTTGAAAATAAAAGTTATGTAATTAACTAAGCATTGAAATATGATTGCAACTAGTATAAATTTTTCAAATATAGTTTAAACTATGTTTTTTATGTTTTGTGAAATGTTTTTTGAATATAATCTAAGAATTGAAATGGTTGAATTGAAAAGAGTAATCTATGAATGGCAATGAATTTAATCTACACTATGCTAATCTAGTAATTCTTATCAAATCAAATATAATCCTATCAAGGATTAAGCAAACATATAGATTACTTCTCCATGAGCAAATTTGAATGATCTAATTAACTATGAAAGCTTATAAAGAACCCAGATTTTTCTTTGGCACATGAGCCTAGTGTATCCTCAGAATTCCTTGTGGAAACCTCCTTTCCCTTGCAACAATGAGGAACTCATATTGGTGATAAGCATGGATTGCAATCGATTGAATGAATGAGATTTTGAAGCTATGAAGCACTAAGGCTTGGCAATTGGCTTAGAAATTCATAAGTGTAGCAATACTATTGAATCTTTTGGAACCTTGGGAACTATATTACAAGAGCAAAAGGAACATATGTCATGCAGAGAGCATGAATTTTCTATGGAGAATAAAAATCAAAGCTGGGAACAAGTCTACAACAATGGATTTTTGCCTAAAGGAAATCTTTGAAGCTTTACAAAAATGAAAACTAAAGAAATGAACTAAGAGGCTCAAAGGCCTATGAATAAGTTCTAAAAATCTTGTGAAGATGAGAAAAACATTCTTAGTCTTGAGAAATAATGAAGTGAGGGGTATTTATGTTAGATTATTATCATTGATGTCAAAGTAAGTAAATGTCATTGATACTTATATTGAAGAAATTAGATAAAGGTTAAATGAATCATGATATGTATGTTTAAATTAAAGATTTAAACATGAATAAAAGATGGCCAACTTCAACAAATACACCAACATTAAATTCTTATAAATGTTATCTGAATTTCATATATGGTCCGACCCATGTTTAGCGCTCTTGGTTGGTGTTTAAAATAAATGTTTAATACTTATTACTGGCCGACCTCATTTGCTAGCCGACCTAATTTTCTAGCACCACATTAGAGTCTTAAATTTAGAATAAACTACTACAAGTTGGTCAACTGCCACTTCAATGTTGTCCTTCAAGAATTTAATACTTATGGTTGACTCTCATTACCTTGGCACCCTTGTTCGAAGGTTGAACAAATTCAAATAAATTAAATGTCTTTCAAAAGGTAGTCGACCCCCTAGAAGGAGCAATCCACACAAGAGGACAAAAAGTCCCATAAAATGCCTCTTTTGGAATCAGTTATGTCCCTTCAGTAAAGTCACCTCACTTAGGAAGGAATAAGAAGAGGTTTGTGGTTGAGTTTGAAGGTATGTTGGTGAGAATAAAAAGATATATCCATTAGACACCTGTAGATTTGCATATGAAGAGTTAAAAGAAGATTTGTAAGAATAGGTTAAAGGAAGATTTGTATAAGAGATTAGAAGGCAAATTTATAAGAGTTTATGGAAAAATTACAGAGAGGAATAAGTGCAGATTGAAGAGTAGATTGTAAAGAAAATTTAGAGCAAATTGTAAGGTAGAAATCTTTGTGAAGAGATCTCCATAGTTGTGATTAGTTTTGTGAAATAAAAGTATGCATGATTTGTGATTAGATTCATGAGAAAAAGTATATCTACATTTAGATCTTGTGAAGACATATAATTCATTGAAGAGTTCTTAGGTTGGTGCCTATCAAAATAAGAGATTGGTATATCTCACTCGGTTGGTGCTCAGTTGTGGGGATTGGTGTCTCTGGTGCATTGATGCCTACAAAAGAATATTGTAAAAGAAGTAGGTTGGTGCCTACAAATAAAATAAATATATATGTAAGCAATATTTTATCGTGGTTTTCTCCCATAAGGGTTTCCACGTAAATCTTGTGTTCTCCTTGTGTTGCATAATTGATAGATCTTGTGCGATTGATATTTCTATGGTTGTTAAGATTTGAAAAAGGTAAAAGATTGTATTATACTGATTCACCCCCTCTTAGTATAATTGTGTGCTCTTCAATTGGTATCAAAGTAGGTTCCTTCGGAGAGAGCTTAACCACTTGAAGGTGGATCTTAAAAGCACACATGGCCAGGCAAGATGGATATGGGTTGTTTGCAAAAAGGACACTATTGTTTGATGGAACCAACGATGCCTTTTGGAATGTAATTGATGAAGAATTTTTTTATAGTGATAATGAAGAAATACTATTCATGGAAATAGAGGCAAAGAGTGAGGAAGATAACCAAAAAGAAGAGAAATATTCAAAGGATAATGAAGAAGTGGATCTTGAGGAAGAACTTCATTTTGCCTATGATGAGACTAAAAGGCTTCAAAGGAGAAACTCTAAACTAAAATCAAAGATTCCAGAAGATAATGAATCTAAGGCTAAAATGTCTCAATCCCTTGAAGAAGTGGAAAGGATGATTGTAGATCTAAAGGTTCAAATTGAAGAAGGAAAATAGATTGAGGAAGAAGTAAGAAGCCAGTTCGAGAAAAAGATAAAAAGTTGTGAAAAGTTAGAATATGAGATTATTTCTCTAAGGAAGAAGTTAGAGAAAACTATGGCTCAACTAAACAGTGATTTGAAGAAAGAAAAGAGTTCATAAATATTAGAGAAAATAATTAGTTCTCAAAAATCTACATTTGACATGAGTGACATTGGATGCAAAAAAGGTCAAAGTTCTAAAATAATGCAATTGAATGAAGAAAAGTTGAAAACCTATTTAAATGCTCTTCAAAATCCTATCAAGAATGAAATCAAAAAAAGGAAGGACATTTAGAAGCAAAGCATGCATCCAAAAGAAAAAAATGGCACATTCATGAAACCTCCACCACAAAGATTGGCTTACATGACCAAGTTATTCCTTTTATGGTTATTGTTTCTCTTGTAATAACTTTGGGCATAAAGCAGTGGATTGTCGAATTTATGTAAGAAATAATTTTAGGTATAAAGAAATGAACCATGCAGCATAGAAAAAACAAGAGTCAAGGGCTAACAAATAGAAATTTCAATTCATTTTCTCTTCTTATCGACTACAACATCATATGCTATAAAGGCAACAATTTTGGACATACGGCAAAGCTTTGTAGAAGCAACTTTGTAGAACCTCCTAAGCAAAATAAGGAAGAAGAATAGAAGACTAAGGAGAAAGAAGGAAGAAGAAAAGAAAGAAAAGTCTATGTTGGTCCAAACAACTCTATATGCACAAAATGAAGGAGAACAATGGTATATAGATAGTGGGTGTTCACGACAAATGACCGGTGACAAAAACAAATTCATCACTTTGAAAAGGATGAATGGTGGAACGATAAATTTTGGGGATAACGCTTCTGCAAGGATAGTTGGAAAAGGCACTATCAATCTAAATAGTGGTAGAACAAGAGCAGAAAATGTATTATATGTTGAAGGCTTAAAGCACAATCTCCTAAGTGTGAGTCAAATGTGTGACCAAGGGCACACCCTCACATTTCATTCAGAATATTCTTTACATTCTTAGTGAAATTAAAGGTGAGAAATGTTGTATGGGACAAGAAGATGAAATATGGTTATGCATAGGAGAATGGGGCACTTGAACTTTGACAACCTTGTCAAGATCAGTTGAAAGGAAGTAGTGAGAGATATGCCGAAACTCTCAAAGCTTCTAAACATTATTTGTAAGCAATGTCAATTTGGGAAACAAACTAGAGTAAGTTTTAAGTCAAAATAATATTCCACAATGAAGCCTCTAGAGTGCATTCATACAGATTTGTGTGGGCCAACCAGAAAAAGAAGTTTGCAAGGAGAAAGGTATTTCATGTTGTTGATTGATGTTTTTTTTCTAGAATGACTTGGGTTACTTTTTCTAAAAGAAAAATTTGAAGCTCTTGATAAGTTTAAGGCATTCAAAGCCTTAGTTGATAATGAGACAGGTCTGAAAATCAAATGTCTAATTGGATAAAGGAGGAGAATTTAGTTCAAATGAGTTTGATTAATTTTGTGAAAAATATGGAATAAAAAGACATTATTTGGCTGCAAGAACTCTACAACAAAATGGAGTGGTAGAAAGAAAAAATATAATAGTTCAAGGGATGGCTAGGACTATGTTAAATGAATCCAATGTACCTGATACTTTCTAAAGGGATGCAGTTTATATGGCTTGGTTTATATCCTAAATCATGGACAAATTAGGGTAAACAACAACAAAATATCGTATGAGTTATGGAAAGGAAGACCTGCATCTATGAGGCATTTCAAAGTGTTCATAAGTCCATGTTATATAAGGAGAGATGAAGAAGAACCAAGGAAGCTTGATTCTAGGGAAGATGAAGTAATGTTCCTTTTTTACTCTTCAAGGAGTAAAGCTTATAAGTGCTATAATAAGAGGTTGCACAAAATTAGTGAGAGTGGAAATGTGAAAGTTGATGAAGAAGGAAATTACCAAGAAAAGCCACAAAGAGTTAATTATTATAATGAAAATGATTGCAAAGAAGAGAAGGTAGAAGAATGAAATGAGGATGAGTTAATTGAGCAAAGAACTACAAAGACCCCATTAAGAATACCACCTAAGACACCATCCAAGTTTGTCCAAAGAAATCATCCAAAAGATTTGATTCTAGGTGACAAAGATGGTGAAATCACAAGGAGAAGAATGTCTACTTTTTTAGAAAATGAAAATATATACTTGCTATCCAAGATTGAACCTAAGAACTTTAAGGAAGTAGGTGAAGACAAACATTGGATAGAAGCCATGGAGGAAGAGCTGAACCAAATAGAGAAGAATGAAACTTGGGAACTTGTCCCAAGACCCAAAGTCAAAAATGTGATTGGTACTAAGTGGGTCTTCCAAAACAAATTAAATGAATATGGCCAAGTGTTGAAGAACAAGGCAAGGTTAGTTTACAAAGGATATGCACAAGTTGAAGGTATTGATTTTGAAGAAACCTTTGCTCCTATTGCTAGATTGGAAGCCATTAGAATGTTTTTGCCTTATGCTAGTTTCAAGAACTTTAAATTATACCAAATGGATGTTAAGGCTACCTTCCTAAATGGAAATCTAGAGGAAGAAGTATACATTAAACAACCAGAAGGATTTCTATTGTTAGAAAACAAAGATTATGTATGCATGTTGAAGAAAGTACTATATGGGCTCAAACAAGCCCCTAAAGCATGTTATGCAAGACTTGATAAGTACCTACAACAACAAGATTTCAAGAAAGGAGTTATTGATAGCAATCCTTACATCAAAATTGTAATTAATGACCAATTGATAGTGATGGTATATGTAGATGATATCATATTTGGAGGAAGTAATGACAATATGTGTCAAGGGTTTTCCATAGAAATGTAGAAAGAGTTTGAAACGTCGATTCTTGGTGAGATGTCCTTCTTCCTTGGACTACAGATTTCTCAATCAGATAAAGGAATATTTATCTCACAAACCAAGTATGTCAAAGAAATATTAAAGAAATTTAGAATGGAGGAGTGTAATCCTATCAATACCCCCATGGTAACAAGATGTAAGTTAAGAAAATATGATGAATCTCCCTAAGCAAATCAAATGCTCTATAGGTCAATGATTAGAAGCTTGTTATATGTGATAGCTTCAAGGCCTAACAATATGCAGGCAGTTGGTTTAGTGGCAAGGTTTCAGGCTGCATCAAAGGAAACACATGTACAAGTAGTCAAGAGGATATTCAAATACTTTAAGCATACATTAGATTCTAGTTTATGATATCCCAGAAGTGAATATTTCACTTTAGAAGCATACATAGATGTAGATTGGGTAGGCAATGTTGATGATAGGAAAAGCACAAGTGGAGGAGCTTTCTTTCTTGGTGATAATCATGTGTCTTGGTTAAGTAAGAAATAAACTTTAGTTTATCTTTCGACAGCAGAAGCAGAATATATAGCAGTAGCATCTTGTTGCACTCAGGTTCTATGGATGAGACAGACATTGAAAGATATCAAGGTAGAATATAATCATCATATTTATATATTCTGTTAGGTCTCAAAAATGCAGGTTGCTAATCCTAAGAGGATGCCAGGCTCTATGCTTAGATTCGCAACGTTTTTGAACTAACTCAACGAAATCAACCTTTAGGGTTTGATGATTTCCTACACTTTAGGTCCTACTACACCTAGGTGGGTGAACCTTGGAATTTAAAGCAGATTGAATGCAACTATTTTGACTAAGAAAATGGATCTACCTACAGTGGCAAATGGTGTAGGATAGATGAAAGCTTTCTAACTAATTCTACTATCTAATGAATGGTTGGTATAAGCAATATCAAAGTGAGTTTTATGATTGTGCAAATAAAAGGATTTAAATAATAAATTGAACTAAGACCAGTGCCTTATTGGGTAAACAGAGTCAAACGAAGGACTAAGACTAGTGGCTTATAGTGGGTACTAATTCTAATTGTTTGGCACAATTCTAGTTTATAACTTGTATAAACGTGCAAGGAGATGATTGACAAACTCTTCTTTAATGATCCAGCCAATATGATCCAATTTCTTGTTATTCACCAGAAGGCAATTTAATCCTTTCTTGAAGGAACCAATTGAGTGAAATATGCAAGAGATGACAGATATTATCAATGTGGAGACAGAATGGCAATCCTAATTATATGGCTCTTCTTAGTAATCCAAACTAACACTTTCAGGTTATTGTGACTGATCAGAACGATTTTAATCCCTTTTATGGAAACCAATTAATCAAACCACACAACTACAGAAAATGTGTATCGACAGATTAAATATATACTTGATATGTTAATCTGAATAACAAGGAAATACAGAAATGGAGACAACCATAAATTGAATAATTTTAACAAACAATTGATGCCAGAATAGAACCACGAAATCAGAGAACTTTAATTCACTCCTTCAATAATGTGCTTGTAACATGATCTTTTGAAAATATTGTAAATTGTAGGTATTATGTCCTACTGCTAATTGATGTTCTTCCTAATCTACTGATTTTTTTCATTGCTTGATTGTTGCTCCTCCTTTATACCTTGTAATTTTTAGGTTGTGACCCTTCGTATATCTGCCCAATGTGTCTTTCTGTTTAATTAATTATTTCTCAACTTCTTTAATACTTTATGAAAATAAAATATTCTTCAATACTTCCATCTCTCAATTATATCTTTGTGTGTTTTCACCTTCGTTTGTTGAAATGTTGTACGTCCTCAGTGATAAATACTTCACTTTGAATGAAAATAGAATATTGATTATGTCCAACTTATAACCCTTCGAGTGGAAAATATTTCAGTTTTCCCGTGAAGGCATTTTACCACTTATAACATCTTGTCCTTGCCAACACATTTTAATATTTTTCCCTTGGCATTTGATAAAATCTTTACCTTATGAGTAACATTTTACTCCAAGCCCTAACCATCAAGTAAATCTTTATTTGGCGTTAAATAATTTCTTCATAGGAATTTTATCAAAATGTTAAATTCTTCTAGTAGTCTTGTAAGTGATTTTACTCATAAAATGTTCCACTTTATAATTCTTCGTCATATGCTTTTCCATAAAATATTCTTTAGGTAAACTAATTACCTATTTAGTTGATTCTTCCGGGAAAATTTTTTACCTCCAAGTGAAACATCAACTATAATTATAAAAATCTTCATTAGGTATATTTATTTTGTTTTTCCTGCAAACTATTTCCCACTTGATAACGTTTTCCATAAAAGTGTGAAATTTAAATTTATTTCACTGTAGTCACATTTCATTTGATTTTTTATATGCACATTTGCCTATATTTATTTCTCCTTTGATAACTATTTTTATTTCTCACGGGGCTCCAACATATTTTTATCGATATGACATAACTATATCGAGAGCTTCGAAATATCTCCTATCGATATGTTGTCTCCTGCCGATGAAGCCTCCATCGGTGTGACACAAGAGTTCAGCATGATTAACAATTTTCGCTCCGATTGGTTTTCTCTGGCCAATGCATTTTTTAATTTTAGGGTCTTTTCAACTCTATTTCTTCATGCTCGGATTCATCAGACATCTGGCGGATATCTGTCTCAGAGATTTCATGAGATGGCACCAATGCATTGTCTTTAATATCAAGACAATCAACGAAAGGGCTAGGTCTAATAGTTCCTGTTAATTGAATATTCCTGGCAGCTTGAAGGCACTGGATTTCATTTTCCAAGTCTGGTATTTTTGGCAAAAACTTTTTAATCAAACCCACATCTTGGCTTTGATCGGCATCATTAATCTCTTTCTATGTTTTCCCATTTCGTAACTGCTCCATTTTTGAAGCTCAACTGGTCTTTCTCAACCTTGAACATCGAATCACAAATATGTATTGTCTTTCACGACAACTTTCTATTAACATGTAATGTTCTACAGATTGCATAACCATCATAGAAAATATGACATTGAATTAGGAATCTTCGTCAAAGTGCTTTCCTTTGTATATTTTCATTGCACATTGTGAAGCCAAATCTTTAGATATGAATTCATTTCCATCAGTATGTATCGAAACTTCCCCTTGGCTTCATTTTGATTCTCATCCATATATGGAATATCTTTAAAACGTCTAATCTCTACACACACAATATATGCATCATGCTTCACTTTTTGCATTAAGCCTCTTTCTAGTTTCTTTCTGGATGTGAACATTGGCTAATGAAACAGAAAATCTTGAGTGTCCCATACTAATTCTTCTATTAGACCAAGCTTCCTTGGGTGTATAATTCTGTACAGTTGATGTAGAACTGCAATTAAAGATATACATAGATGTTGCTATTGCTTTCGCCTGAAACTTGTTTCCCATATATGCTTTGCTTGCAACATGACTCTTGCCATTTTCAGCAATGGATCGATTTTTCAATACTTAGTGTTTGTGTGGCACACCACATTTTTGAACGAACTAATTGCAGTAGTTGTGAAGCTCACCATGATTTCCTAATTGGAAATGTATCTCTGTGTTGCTTCCCCAGTACATTGTTGGAGAAAACTTCATCCTTTGCTTCGATCTTGGGCAATCCTAAACCATATTTTTGTGTAGTAAATTCAGGCCTTTAAAAATTTAATGACCATAATGCCTTTCTTGGTGTGTATAGCCAAGATGTCTTTGACAACTTCTATCGCCTTATTATCTGCAAGTTTCTTTTGACTTCTCTTTGCACCATTCAATCAGCAACACTTATGTGACACAAGTCGGGTCCCATGTGGATCCGACTAAAAAAAAATTCGTTTTCAAACAAGTTTTTTCTCTTGAATTGACTTTGGACTGCCTTAACATGCTTCTAGAGTGAAGATTTGAAATGGGCAATCATTAGAATCCACTTTCTGATATCTCACACAATGAGCAAAATAGGCCAAGTAGCCTTCAGAATCAGTCTAGAAAACTTTTCAAAACTTTTCCCAGAGCCACGAAAATGCACAAGCTTGTATATTTTTGACCCTAGAATTCAACACAACAAATGGTTCGGCATGAAATTATTAGAATTAAAAGCTGCTCGCAATCAAAGTAGCTCATTCTGCATGTTTTGCACCTGTTTAAACTCAACTGAAACCTGTCACTTTGCCTCTTTGGAAAAATATCAAATCTGATATTGAGAAGCTGCCATCTTGGGGATTAGTTCATTTAGGTCATGTGAACATGTAGGCAAAAGGGTTTTTCTTCAATCTTCTTCCTTCGCAAAATATCAAATGCCAAAGTCAACCTCTTTGAAGCTGCCTGGGAATGCAGTCACGAAACTGTGTAAAACCCATTTGGATTTGATTTTGAAAAAATATCAAACGAAGTGCTGGGATCTTGAGAATTGGCATGAAGGCACATTAACGTGGGAGGAATTTGATACATCAATTATTTTTTTACGAACATGACCCGATTGCTAGATATTACCTTCCAGATTAACCTCCTTGAAAACTGCCCCTGTCAAAAACTGATTCAAGCTCACCAACTTGCAATTTTAAAAGACCATTAAATCTCCTCCTGGGAAGTTTTAAATGGAGAGTTTGGTTCATTTAGGCTTGATGAGTGAGTGTGTAAGAGGATTCTTCACCATCCATCTTCTGTCATGAAATGTTAAGGGCCAAAGTTGACCTCTCCGCAACTTTTTGGAAATGCAGATATGGAAACTGAACTTTTTACATTTGCTTTTGATTTTGAAAAAATAGCAAATGAGATGTTGGGGTTCCAAAAATTGGCATGAAAGTACATTATCATGAGGGGAATATGGAACACTGATTAGTTTGTCAGGATCATCATTTAGCTGCTAGATATCAGCCTCCAAAGTTGGCTTCTCAGGTTGATTTCACATTGTGCAAGTAACAAACCTTACCAGAACCCTCCAACTTGGTTCGTCAAAACCTAGTCAAAATTGATCGTAGCAATCTAAAATCAGGTGTGCTCACTTACATATGGTAGACAAACATGTTTGTGAAATTATTTTGCATGAAGACGAACCGGCTCCGAATTATAATGCTTCAAAGTAGGCCACTTGAGCATATTGTGCAGGTGTATCTATGAGTGTTGAAATTGAATTTTTCATATGGGAACCTAAAATTTTGCAAAAATTAGTATGAAATTTTAGGTCCCAACATATTCTATGATAATATAAGTGCAATTAATATCTCAAAGAATCTTGAGTGTGCACTCAAGGATTAAGCACATACCTAGAAAGTATCATTTTCTAAGAGAATAGGTGGTAGATGGGTAAGTTAAGTTAGAATACATTGCTACAAAAGAACAGATTACAGATATTTTCACAAATCCACTCCTAAAGGAGACTTTTGAATACCTAAGGTAGGAATTGGGAGTAATCACTCTTAGGTAGTCATTGAGAGGAAGCATAAGTTTAGGGAGAGCTAACCAAAAGTTTTATCTTTAGCTCCATTGAAGACAAAGTTCAGAGATAGATGAAGGTTCCTTTGCCATTGATGTCAAAGGGAGAGAAGTAGAGGTAGGGGGAGCAGTATAGAGAAAGAGAAGTTGCCATCAATGAAAAAGGAGGAGATTGTTAGATTATTGCCATTGATGTCAAAGTAAGTAAATGTCATTAATACTTATATTGAAGAAATCAAATAAAGGTTAAATAAATCATGATATGTATGTTTAAATTAAAGATTTAAACATGAATAAAAGATGGTTGACTTCAACAATTACACCAAGATTAAATGCTTATAAATGCTGGCCAAATTTCATATATGGGCCAACCCATGTTTGGCACCCTTGGTTGGTGTTTAAAACAAATTTTTAATAATTATTATTGACCGACTTGATTTGTTGGCCAACCTAATTTGTTGATGCCACATTAGAGTCTTAAATTTAGAATAAACTACTACAAGCTAGTCGACTCCTACTTTAACACCGTCCTTAGAGAATTCAATACTTATGGTTGACTCTCATTACATTGGTGCCCTTTTTTAAAGGTTGAACAATTTTAAATAAATTAAATATATTTCAAAATGTATCTGACCCCCTAGAAGGAGCGCTCCACACAAGAGGACAAAAAGTCCCACAAAAAGACAAATTTTGTCTTATATGAATTGTGTTATGAAGAGTTATAAAATAAGCAAATTGACGCCTCTTTTGGAATCGGTTATGTCCCTTGAGTAAAGTTGCCTCAATTGGGAAGGAATAAGATGAGGTTTGTGGTTGAGTTTGAAGGAGTGTTGGTGAGAAGAAAAAGATATATCCATTAGACACATGCAGATCTGAATATGAAGAGTTAAAATAAGATTTGTAAGAAAGGATTAAAGGCAGATTTGTATGAGAGAGTAGAAGGAAGATTTATAAGAGTTTATGGAAAAATTATAGAGAGGAATAAGTGCATATTGTAAAGGAAATTTAGAGAAGATTGTAAGGTAGAAATCTATGTGAAGATATCTCCATAGTTGGGTTTAGTTTTTTGAAATAAGAGTGTGCATGATTTGTGATCATACTCATGAGAAAAGTATATCTACACTCAGATCTTGTGAAGACATATAATTTATTAAAGAGTTCTTAGGTTGGTGCCTATCAAAATAAGATAGTGGTGTCTCTTACTAGGTTAGTGCTCAGTTGCAAGGATTGGTGTCTCCAGTGAGTTGATGCCTACAAAAAAATATTATAAAAAAAGTGGGTTGGTGCCTACAAAGAATATATATATCGTGGTTTTATCTTGTAAGGGTTTCCATGTAAATATTGTGTTCTCCTTGTGTTGCATAATTGATAGATCTTATGTGATTGATATTGCTATGGTTGTCAAGATTTGAAAAAGGTAAAAGATTGTATTATATTGATTCACCCCGCTCTCAGTATAACTATGTGCTCATCCATTTATAGTCTAAGAGAGACTCATGGAAGGTGGAGTTGATTGAATGGTTAAATCAATTTATTGATGATTTAACAAGCTTAATTGGATAGTGAATTGGGTTTGACTGGGAGTGAACAAGCTTGATTGACTAGTGGACTAAGCATGAAAGCTTATCACTCATGGAGGAAGGTGTGTTAGCATGAGAAGAAAGGGAGATAAGAATAGCTTTCTCAAAGCTAAGAATAGACTGATTGGGAGTGGAGATGGAATTAAAAATGGATTAGGCTCAATTAGGGTCGAAGAACCATGCCAACTAGAAGAAAAATGAAGCTAATCTGGGACCAAACTAAATAGAAACTCGTATTTGAAAAAATGGCTAGGTCACCCCTTTTAATAGGGTAGGTCTCCCAAGGAGACCTAGAAATGGTAGGGGTGACCCTAAGAAACAGGGTTCTACTGGTGGTTTCATGGGTTGAGAAAGGTCAGAGGGGGCTAAAGATAATCTTAAAACCTAGATTTTGATTAGAAAATCTAGGTGAGAAAGGTAGGTCACCCAGGGGGGTCCTAGGTCACCCAAGGGGAGACTCAAAATCACCCAGGGATACCTAGAAATAAAAGGGAGTGACCCAAAATAGAAAGGGAAAAAGGAAAAAATGATGATGGAGGATGATTTGTGAGGTCAATTGTCTACCTCTAAGAGGTTGAAATGAAAGAATGGGGCTTAGGAAAAGTGAATTTCCCATCTTTCAATATCAAATAGTCAAATCAATAAGGTTAGAAATTGATAAAATGCCTTGTCGACAAAAGGTGAAAGATGAGGACATGAGACTCTAAAGGGTTAATTAGTGGACGGGGAAGATCAAACAAGATGAAAATTTTTATTCCACGTGTCACCAAGAAGAATGCATGTTGAGAGGTATATATATTCATGCTTACATGTATGTGATTAGGACTATAGCTCATCCTCATATGACCATGTAGGTCCATGCACATTTTAGTACTTATAGTCTTAAATTTTATATCAAGCCTTTTGTTTTGGCAAGTCTCAAATTTTGATTGAATTGAGCCTATTACTTTGACAATTCTTAAATTTATGGACTTGTTGTTTTGTTTGTGTTGTAGTTTAAGAGAAATGACCAATCTTTAGTGGCAAATATGAGTAGTCACCAACTATCAATCTGGGACAACTACATTATCACTAAAAATAATATCAATCACAAGGTGTCAACAATCTTTAAGTTCTCCACTCAAATTTGGCATTACACAAGATTCCACCCTTGGCAAATGAGAGAGGAAAATGCCAAGAACTTGGTCTCCTTGATGGAGTAGAGAGCACATATCATACTTAATCAACAAGAGGTAACATCTTAATCTCCATGGCCTCAAATAATTGGAATACATTAGTAAGGACCAACATCATCATAAGTTGCATATCCAAAATACTCAATACAATCACAAGTTACTTAGCGAAATCATTCTTTATGTGAAGCAGATTTAATTCTTCAATTTGTGGGTTATCAAATATACCAATTGGCATCTAAAAAATATCAACATTAACATTAGTAAATGTAGGCTCAATAAGATCCACATAATCATTAGAAGAATTATGATGAAGAACATCATCACCATTATGAGTAGGCACATTTTCATCATTAATAGTAGACTAAACTCTCTTATAAGATTTGGTTAACAAATCAACCTTGGACCTCCATCTAGAATGATCTATCCAACCAAAATGCATATGACTTGTAGACTTTGAAGGTGAATCTTGATTATAATTTTTGGTAGAATGAGTATGTAGACCACATGATGTACAATGGTATAGATCAAAGCAATTACTAGAAAGATGACCTTGACGTCCACAATGGGAACTAATTTGGAAATTATTGGACTTAGGACATATTACAAGAGGAGACACGAAACTATTTGTTTTATCTTCTTGTGTTGAAGTGCTAGAAGAAGGCACATCCTCCTTTACATTTTTCTTCTATGTGTCTCCTAATTGATCTTGTAACCTATTGAGTTCTTTTCTTAATAATATGTATTGCTTGTAAAATTGCATGAACAGATGTTTATATTTTCTCCCACATTCAGATATCAACTCTACCTCATTTTTTGTGCTTACATGAATTTTTAGGGACAATATGCCATCACAATATAAGTTTTTCATGTTTTACACACCTTGTATCTCTAATAAATCTAGTTATACTCATATTCATACTATCCAAAAATATCCCTTATTACTTTAATATATTTGATTTTCCCAAATCAATACAATTTGCCTAGCCCTAATTTTGTTGCATATATTTCATATAATTGGAAATTAAAATAAGTGACTTAAAAAAATCTACAACATCGGGAGTGTGCAATTAGATCATAAACCATATAACAGTCAATCTGCAACTGTGAATAGAGATCTAACCCCAACCAATAGAACTATCAAAGATCAACCTTTGCAAATAATCAAGAATATTTATGAACAAATACATGAAGTACATGATTTTAACTTCCTTACAAACTAATGGCATTATGATTTACATTCCTTCATTTATTGCATAGGGAATTGGGTGATGTAGCTTAAGGATATATCTTCCTGTATGAAAGAATCCCTACAATATGCTACCATAAATGCAAGCACCAAGATCCAGTCACTTTTCTTTCTTATTCACAGTCATGGCTCTTCAATCACAAGCACAAGACTAATATTTCTTTGATACCATTGTTAGGCCAAAGTGTTGTTATATGGAGCCTAATCAAACTCGGAGGTTAAATCTTCCCCACTTTTATCGGCGCAATTTTCCCCCCCCTAAATTATTTAATGGCGGTTTGGGAGCAGCACCCCCAAGATGGGGTCAAGGGGCAGTGCCCCTTGCGAGGTCTAGGGGCAGTGCCCCTGGCGCACTCCCTATCGCAATATAGGGCGGGGTCGAGGAGCAGCGCCCCCAAAACCTCAAACGACTTTTATTATTTTATAAAGGCATCAGGAGTTATTTTTCTATTGGCCGACATAAAAAACCCTATTTTGTAAGTGACATAAGTGTTGATAAAAACAACTAAGGGTTAGGGTTTACGTTGATATTGTATTGTAGCATTTGCAGCGGTATTGAGTTGCGGGGATTGCTGGTTGTAATCGGTTTGATTTACTGGATAATAATATTAGACTCTCTATTGGTGGATGTAGCTCGAGTTTAGGTGAACCACGTTAAAAATTGTCTCTTGTTATTATTTTTGTGTATTTTCATTCTTATGTTTAATCTTTATTTGCATTTAATTGATATCTTCTGCCAGCTAATCCTAACACCAAGAAGATTATGCAAGGGCAGAATAGAATAGATTAAATATTGTACATCATTGTGTTACATGTAGAAGTAATGTTTACATTCTTTTTTTTTAAATAGTAATGTTTACATTCTTATTGTATAGGGAGAGGAACAATTTAACTACAACATAACTATCTAAACTGAAAATAGCTTACAAATTATAAATGTGTTAACCCTGATGATTAACACGTTAACATAGACTTGCATATTTTTACTACATATTTCTCATCTATTGATATTCATATAAAATGTTATCATTAATTCATTATATAGACTTGCGTAGTTTTTTTAATTGTTATATAATTTTATGTAGACTATATCAATGGTTGTGGGCTACTGCTTGAGTAAAGTCCCTAGTGTATTTACTTCTAAATAAATTCATTTGGGAGGCTACTATATGCATCTAGGATACTGATGTGGGAATTTTTTTTATTATACTATTGAATCCTTGACATTTAGAGTCTAGACTCAACATTCATACTTGTTTTGTCTCCATGTTGATGGTTTTTCCTTGGTGTCACTACATTTTGTAAACACCCTAATATCATCACCAATTTGCCACTCTAATAACACAAGACCCCAAAATCATCTTTTTAATTGATTAATTGCACCATGTTGATTAATTAATTACACCACATTATTTAATTAATGCCATTACATCGCATTTGCTAATTAATTATTATTAATGGGTCATCCCACAATACTTGGTCCCAAACTTGGGACATCAATATTTTAATTGTGGATTGGCAAAAGAATTTTGCGTCAGCTTCGTTCAAAGATTTTTCTTTGAATAAATGTACCTTTGTTTGAAGATTTCACAGAAATCACCTTCGAACAAAGGTGTCTCTTCATTCAAAGAAAATCTTCAAACAAAGGTAATATTTTATTGATTGCAAAACAATAAAATAATACCTTTGTTCAAAGATTTTCTCCAAACGAGGATAATAGTTTATTGTTTTATTAAAAGACTATATAATGCAAAAAAGTGTTTTTCACTTGTCATTCTACCTATAGGGCGTTTTCAACCATAGTGAACATCTAAAGGTAATTTTTAATGGTTGACCTTCAATGAGAGTGACCCAAAGGATGCCTCTGGGCACCAGGGAGCTCCACCAGCTTGCCACTTGTCATCACTCAAAGGTGTCCATGTAGGGTCTTCTTCAGCAAGGTCACATTATTGGAGTTTTAACTAGGTATTCTTCATTTACCCCAATGAATAATTTAGTTTTTGACTTCAATGTTTTTTTCCAAAATTGTAATATGGAAACTCAATGTTTTTCTTTCAAAATTGTAATATCAAAATTCATTGTTTTTTTATCAAAAAAATTTAACCCTTTATGTGAATGTACAAACCCTAAACAATAATTTAAAACCCTAAAATATCATTTTGAAGCCCTGTTATGTTAATTTACGAACCCTAATACCACAATTTGAGACCCTAAAACATCATTTTTTAACCCCATTATGTAAATTTTCAAACCCTAATACATCATTTTGAAACCCTAAAACATGAAAACTAAAATCCTAAACATTTATTTTGGAACCCTAAATCATTTATTTAAAACCCTAAATTATGGATGTCAAACCCTAAGTTGTAAATTTGAAATCGTAAAATGTGGATGTCAAGGGTAGAACAATATTTTCCTAAATATTTTTGTGAACTAAGGGTAGGTGAAATTGATCAAGGAATGATCCCAACTTATATAAGATTTCATTCCATATGTTGATATGTAATTACATTAATCCATCTATCAAAATGGACCCAAAACTAAATAAGAATTGGCACATGGGTTTGCAAATGTCACCATTACACTAGTTAAAACTTTGATGTTACTTAAATCATATTTAATCACAACTAAAACAACAGAGGAGAAAACTATTTATTGGAGTAGATTAGTTGTTGAATTTGGCTTTTAGTAGAGGGGAATTACTAATGATGTTCACTCCATTCAGCATGCTCACCATAATGTACCTCCCTTGCTTTAAGTTAAAATTAACTATTTCCCTACTTGAAAAGGCATGGAGTGCTTATTTTTTCCCACTAGAGTAGAGAACATCTTCAAAACTCCTTTGATGCTAACCTCCGTTATTGCAATTTTAAGGTTGTAGTGAAATTTTTTCAAACCATATACTATAAATTTATTTTTCATTTCTTACATGAAACTTATGGACAAGTTTACCACAATTGATAAAATGTACCATTTAAATCCATGCATAAACTCTTATAGCCATAATGCATCCAACATATTGGATAAACACGATCATCAAGGGAAGGAGGTAAAAACAAGTATATGATCTAGAATAACACAGGCCATAGAAAACACGTCCTCATTGGTCCATAATATAAAATATATCATGAGTATCAATATGGAAGGATCATGTGTCACAAAAGATTATCCAAGGTTCCAGATAGGTCAAATCAAATAGGTATTTCACTATTTAGATGCTCAAGTTACCCTAATCAAGATATAATAGGAAAAGATAAACAAGGATGAATACAAACCCTAGGTAAATCTATTTAAGGAAAAGATAAAAGTGAGAAATTAGATCTAAGAACCATAATTAAAATAAAGCCCAAACTAGTACTATAAAATCCTAGGTCATTATAGAATTTCAAGTTCACCAATAAATGTAAATGAAAACCATTTGATTATTACTAGATACAATTTTAATACATCTAACAATTATGTTACACAAAATAAACCCCTAGTCAATGATCATAGTGTCTTACACTTGAAGATGATTGGGGTCCATTAGACTTTATGTCTTATAGTTTTGGTGAGTATCATGTGGATCTTAAAAGGCTTATGATATTCCATAATGTGCTATTGCAATAGGGACCCTTAAATAACGTGCTCTTGCATAGCAATAAAAAGAGTCTACGAGTTCAATATGGTTCGTGTGTACACTCAAGTGAAAACTTGCTTTATATTCATTGATTTTTCATATTTATTAGATATCTATTATGTGGAAAAATGTGTAGCATTATCAGTGACAACATTCAATGGAAGTTTACAAAATTTAAAGTTAATTATGTTTTCAATATGTTTAAAAATATTAAATTTACTAGTTGATCACACTCATACTTGGTAATTTCTCAAATTCTATGTAGTCACTATCTGATATATCACTATCTAGTAAAATAATTTTCTTGTTGCTTTCATCACATCCTTGTCAACCTGTGGATAAGTAAATTAAATAGCCATTAGTACATAAAAGGCCACTAAAATGGTTCAACTTGAATCTAAACAGGATGAGAAAGCTTGCACTAAAAACATTGGACTTCAATTTTCATTAAATTAAATAGTCACGTGATAATAGATTATCCAAGGTTGGATAGGTGGAATCAAATAGGTATATCATTATTTACATGTGCTCAAACCCTAATCAAGACATGATAGGAAAAGATAAAAAATATGAATACAAACCCTAGGTAAATCTATTTAAGAAAAAGATAAAAGTGAGAAATTAGATCTAAGAACTGTAATTAAAATAAAGGCCAAACCCTACTATAAAAGTTTAGGCCATGATGGAATGTCAAGTTCACCGATAAATGTAAAGGAAAATCATTTGACTATTACTGGATACAATTTCAATACATCTAGCAATTGTGTTACAAAAAATGAAACCTAGTCAATGATCATAATTTCTTACAAGAAGATGATTGGTGTCCATTAGACTTTGTCTTATAGTTTTGGTGAGTATGATGTGGATCTACAAGGGATTATCATTGGGCCTTAATTATACATGTATGACCAAATAACATGTTATTTCAATATGGACCCTTAAATAATGTGCTCTTGAATGGAAAGAGTAGGATAATTCAATATAGTTCATGTGTACAATCAAGTTAAAGTGCTTTACATTCCTTGAATTTGCATAAATTAGATATCTAGATTATAATGTGGAAAAGTGTGTAGCATTATCGGTGACAACATTCTACAGGAAGTTAATAAATTTAAAGTTAATTATGTTTTGGGGGTAACCCCAAAGCCCGCCTGGTTAGCGGAGGAGGCTTAAGTCTTGGGTTTGCTCCCCAAGGTCTTGAGTTCGAATCTGAGGGCCTGCTTCTCAAGATGCACTGGTTCTGCAGGTGTGTGGGTGCATCCTCAGGGGGATTAGTCTTGCCTCAGGTACCCAAGATACGGGCTACTAGGCGCTGGGCTGGGTTGCGGGGATACCCCCTGGGTTAAAAAAAAAGTTAATTATGTTTTCAATATGTTTAAAAAGATTAAATTTATTCTAGTTGATCACACTCATAATTTGTAAGTTCTCAAATTTAATATATAGTGACTATTTAATATATCATTGTCTAGTAAAATGATTTTCTTGCTACTTTCATCACATCCTTGTCAACCTATGGATAAGAAAATTAAATATTCATTAGTACACAAAAGGCCACTAAAATGGTTCAACCTGAAGAAACAAGAAGAGAAATCACTAAAAACATTGGACTTCATTTTTCATTAAATGAAATAGCCATGACAATTTAGATTATCCAAGGTTGGATAAGTGGAATCAAATTTAGGTATATCACTATTTACATGCTCAAACCCTAATCAAGATATGATAGGAAAATATAACAAGGATGAATACAAACCCTAGGTAAATCTAAAAGAAAAAGATAAAAGTGAGGAAATAGATCTAAGAACCATAATTAAAATAAAGACCAAACCCTACTATAAAATCCTAGGTCATGTGATGGAATGTCAAGTTCACTAATAAATGTAAAGGAAAACAATTTGACTATTACCATGTACAATTGATACATATAACAATTGTGTTACACAAAATGAACCCCTAGTCAATGATCATAGTGTCTTACAAGAAGATGATTGGGGTCCATTATACTTTATGTCTTATAGTTTTGGTGAGTATCATGTGGATATTAAAAGGCTTATGATATTCTATTATTATATATATGACCAAATAACATGCTATTTCAATATGGACCCTTAAATAATATGCTCTTGCATAGGAATCGAAAGAGTGGGACTTTAATATAGTTCATGTGTACAATCAAGTTAAAGTGCTTTATATTCCTTGAAATTTTGTAAATTAGATATAGAACTGTTATTTTCCTAGATTTATGTCTTTACTTTTAAAAGAGAAAATTAACTAACATAGGAACTATATCATGTTATGTTTCTGAGCTCTCAAGATTATTTACATGTAAATGTGATAGCGACATATGGATCCACTTTTTAGCCATACAGATAGAGAGATTACTAGATTGAGGTTAAATTTAGAGGATCTGCAAACCATGGGGGTTTACAGATCTAACTATGAGAAGATTTTGGATAGTTTAGTTCATATTAGAAATTTGTTAGGGGGTATTAGTTCATATTCTGGTGAGATGTTAGCATCTATTCTTGCCCAAATGCAAGCATAGGTTTCTGGTGATGTTCCATTGAGTTAAGTCAATATAAGAGTGCCAAAAGAAACTCTTAGGATACAATGTTTTCCTTAGTATGTACCCAAAACTAGTGTTAGGACATATCATGTGACCAAGTGTGTATGCCCTCGGATGACACCATTGATTTATCCTAGATTTCTTGTTGCACATAGTCATTATCCAAATAACAACCAAATTCAACTATATTTTGTACACCGGTTGTACGTCGAGGTCCATTTAGGCCTCAAAGTCAACTATTTGGATTTACCACCACATTTGAGGCATGCACATGGTAGGGTATGTGATAGGGCTGCATATCACCATCCAGATCGAGAGCCTCCTTTTTATAGGAGCTTGGTTAGTGATAGGATGCTTACAATCTCACCGTCCCTCAATGGTATTGGTGATCATGTAGTCATTGATTCCCAATGGGAAGCAATTGAGAGTATTGTTAAGATTTCTATGTAAACTTAAAAAATATCTATAGATCATGTGGGGTAGTATTTGATGAGGTGTCCACTGAGGTCACTTACTCACATAGATCCTTATCATCTTAGAGGCATCCCATCACCAGAGGATTTAGAGTGTATTAAAGTGGAGGGATAGATGCATAGGGCATCATGTTGTTTATTTGAGGACTTGATGAGAGCATACCTAGTGATATCATCATAGATGGGGATCCCTCTAGCGAGTGTTACTTCATACATGGGCCACATCCTTGCAGATTTAGAGAGCCCAATAGCTAGCACGCAGTATTTCAATGCAGATTGTATAGTTAGATCCTTTGGTGGGCTACATAAGTCACATGTTGGAGTAGTACATCCATCTACTAATCATTCTTCCACTCCGCAAGCTCAACATATGGGACCTAATTCACTTGGGTGGGTTGTAGGTGGTATGGGTTTTGTAAAGATGCTTTCTACAAGATTGATGCCATCTCACATTCACAGTCCCTTGCACACGTCACTGCTACAAATATTATATGAGAGAACAACTAAAGAGTTAATGGATTCCATCATTACAGTTGAGGATGGTGATATTCAGGGTCATAGTACGACACAGGTATATAATTTTTAATTTTTTAAGTTAAATTTATGTTGTAAAGTTTAAACATGTGCCTGTAGGACCCTACACAAATAAATTATATTTGAAATTATTTTTTTCTTTTTTACGTGCATGTGTGGCTTGAGGATGTAGGTATTACTCCTAGTGTGAGGGCAGAGCATGTATGCACGCGTGATTCACTTGACCATAGTAGATGGGTGAGTTGATTATATATATATATATATATATATATATATATATATATATATATATATATATATATATATATATATATATATATATATATATATATATATATATATATATATATATATATATATATATATCATGTTTGTATGTATGTATATATGTACAGGAAACATGTGTATATATATTCTAATTTAATTACACTTTTGTAGAGCTCATTGCATCTATCAAAGCGGGATTTGCATTCTAAGGGTCACTTGACTAGGAGCCGACATGATGATCAAACTAGCTAGTTTACATATTTAAGAGATTGGCATTTATGTTTGAGCAATATTTAATAAAGTAAAAGAGTATTTTTTTGCAAAATCCACTACTGATAAAATTGTTCGAAGTGGGAAAATATCTCTCAACAACTGAAATTGTTTTGCTTGCCACTTAGCAAAAAATGCATGATGTATGTATGGTTGTAGCTATTTACAAAAAATTTCCATAAATGTTTCAATAGGTAGTTCCTCTTCTACGTAATCTAACCTTGTGGATTCTTTCCCAAATATTGTTTCAAACTTTATGTACTTGTAACTCTTGCAATTTACCATCTTCATCAGGTCAATATCTTCATTTCTCAAAGGCATTCTAGCCAAATTTCCACATGTTTCACAAAGTCCTTTTATGCATTTCATTGGACCATCTGCATCGTCATCAGATTTATCACATAAGATGGATGCTATGAACTAACTTAACCGTTTAGGAGGTGCATTTTCAACACCATCACTTTCTTCTCTAATCTTTTGAAACACCTAATAGTAAAGATCAAATTCAATATAGTAACAACAACAAATTTCAAAAGCTTTGTTTTCCTTCACATACCATGGCCTTAACATTTCAAACATTGTTTTCCCAATCTTTATATGATGATGTGTATCACAAAATGTCACATACATCTCATGTTGTGTTATGTCTAACTAATGTTTTATATGCAATTCACAATCATTTGGCCTGATCCTGTGTTTGAGAACATCTCTACTATTTGATGGATAGGAATGATCGTGCCAAGAATCTAAGATCAACTTCCTAACACCATCTTCAATTTTGTCAGAATGAGAAGCCTTACAGATCATTACCCAATTGCTTTTTGTAGTACTATCATCCAAAACCTTTCTCCTTTTCACATATCTTGTTAGTGTCTTTCTACTTAAGCCAATTTCACTTGAAAGTGAAGAGATATGACGTTTTCTTGGCATTTGTGGACTTACAATAGATATCAACATCTCTCTTCTTGAAATGCTTTTATCAACTAATTGAGACATTTTCCAATGAAACTCAAACATTTTGTGACATTTTGAGCAATGTCATTTTCTAGGTGTATTCTCCTTTTTTTGTGAAATCTACACCCAACAATTTTAATGGCTCTTTTAGCTCATCACAAAGAAGCATAAGTTTGATAATAGTTGGTCTTGACCAAGTGTATCATGATGATTGAAATGTTTCTCAAGTATTTCCTTTGAAGTTCTATTCAACGACCTCTTAGTAACATGAGCAGGTTGTTCAGCATAAAATTTTAATTTCTCTTGATGAAGGGGTAAATCATAAAACACACAACAACAGAAATTGTACACAGAAAATAGAACTTTCTTTATTGATTTGGACAACTTATTACATTACAAAAGCTCAAATACAATCAAAGGAATCAACCCTCCACGGGCTACAACACATTACAGCTTCCTCTCACAAGACTTTGGAATCATTTACTTTCTGTAACTCCAAATCAGCTAGGGTTTATGTTTTCCCACCTATTCTTGACTCTACACTTTCCCCCTTAACTCTACTACTACCCAGGGTTCCCAAAAATGGTTATTAATAGCCTTTTTGGCAGCCAACAACCTAATTTCAAAATTTGCATCTCACTCCAAAAATAGGTCAACTTCCGGGAGCCATAACTTTTGATCCAGGTGTCCGATTGATGAACCACTTTAGGTGTCGGAAAGCTCACGGAATGCTCTATGCTCTAAGAACCCGCTCTACTAGTTCTGGCCATTTTTAAGCCCGTATAGGGCCGTTTAGTGCCCCAAACCTGAGTTTGAATAATTTTCAAATATTTTTTAGGAAACAAAAACTTTAATATCTTTTAGCTCGCAAACGATCTTTATGTGATTCCTTCACCAAAGGTCTTATTTTCAGTTATGAAGCTTCCTATAAATTTTCACTGCATTCCATACCCAAATGCAAACTTTCTAAAAATAGCAGGTTGTTATTTTTAGCAGTTTGGAAAAACTAAAAGTTCTACATCATTATTCAAGCGATTATGGAACCAAAACCACAAATTTTGAAAAGAAATGGAAAGAACATCAACAATTTTGAAACTTTTTTGGGTGATGCAATGCTCTTACACCACTGGATGCTCCTGCATTAGACACCCAGGGTAATTTGAGAAGTGACCCTGTCACGTCTCATGTGTTTGTGTGAGGAAAACCCAAACAATCAAACTATGCCTTAGACAACCAAGAAGAATCTTCAATAGGCCTTCCTTTCCATTTCACCAGATATTCTTCATATTACGTGT
This sequence comes from Cunninghamia lanceolata, assembly GCA_027924645.1. Taxonomy (NCBI): domain Eukaryota; kingdom Viridiplantae; phylum Streptophyta; class Pinopsida; order Cupressales; family Cupressaceae; genus Cunninghamia; species Cunninghamia lanceolata. The sequence continues at coordinate 5,670,686 of BSBN01000123.1, forward strand.
TCTGAGTACTTCTTCCCGCACGGCTATCCAAGATCTCTTCTATCTCCTCGGTTGAAGTAGATGCCAGAATACTCCACTGTTCTTCTATTGGTCCATCCTCTTTCCACCTTCATGATATTCTGATAAGTTAGCAATGTTGAAAATAGGGGAAATGTTGATCCCACTCGGTAGCTCTACCTCATATGCATTTCCTGAATCATGTTTCTTCAAAATTCTGCATGGTCCAAATTTCTTCATTTTTAACTTATTGTATGTTCCAATTGGGAACCTTTCTTTTCTCAAGTGAACCATGACTTCATCTCCTACCTGGAATTCCTTATATCTCCTCTTCTGATTTGCCTTAGCCTTGTACTAAATATTCATCTTATTAATGTGCTTTTTCACCTCTTCATGCAAATTCTTCATGTGTTTTGCAAAGTCTTCAGCCTCGGCACTTGTCTTTTCTCCTTTGTCTAGATTCCTTAACTCTGAAGCATTTCTTGGACTATTCCCATATACAATCTAGAATGGTGATTTACCAGTACTCTTATTGACAGAATTGTTGCAAGCAAATTCTTCTTGTGGTAAAATCAAATCCCATCCCTTGGGCTTATCTCCTACTAAGCATCGTAGTAGGTTACCCAAACTCCTATTCACCACTTCATTCTATCCATCAGTTTGTGGATGGTGTGCAGAACTAAACTTCAAATCTGTCTTCAACTTCTTCCACAATGTCCTCCAGAAATAACCAACAAACTTGGTATCTTGATCTGAAACTATGCTCTTTGGTAGACCATGTAATATCACCACCTCCCTGAAAAATAATTTAGCAATATGAACAGCATCAATATCTTCTTGCAAGGAATCAAATGTGCCATCTTCAAGAATCTATCCACCACCACAAAAATAGAATCATGTCATCTCTGTGTCCTTGGTAAACCAAGAACAAAATCCATACTAATATCATCCCATGGCTACTCTGGTATAGGTAGTAGCTGATATAGACCTGTATTCTGACTTGCTCCTTTCACCATCTGACATACTCTGCAACTCTGCACAAATTTCCTCACATCCTGCTGCAACTGTGGCTAATAATAATTTTCACCAACAATAGCAACGGTCTTATCTCGACCAAAGTGTCTATCGAATCCTCCACTATGCTTCTCCTTAATCAGGTTCTCTCTCATGGAACTCCTCATAATGCACAATTGGCTTCCTTTAAACAACATGCCATCTTGGATTATGAAATCCAACCATTTTGTCCTGTCCAAAGTAACAGGTTCCAAACAAGCTTTCCAGGCCTCTGTAAAATCAGGATCCTCTGGATACAAAATTTTGAGCTCATCGAACCCAACAACCTCTATCTTCATTTCTATCAACAAATTTTGCCTTCTGCTCAAGGCATCTGCAACTCTGTTGGACTTCCCACTCCTGTGCTTCAAAACAGAAGTATAGATCTGCAAAAACTCAACCCATTTTAAGTGCCTCTAGTTCAACTTTCCTTGACTATTAAGATATTGCAAAGCCTGATGATCAGTATATAAAACAAACTCCTTTGGCAACAAATAATGTCTCCATTTCTTTAAAGCCTGAACTATTACATAAAACTCCTTATCATAAACATAATACTTTTTCTTGGCATCATTAAGCTTCTCACTAAAATAGGCAATGGGCTTACCTTCTTGACTCAAAACAACTCCTATAGTACTGCCACTAGCATCACAATCTACCTGAAATACCTTATTGAAATCTGGAAGTGCCAAAACAGGTTGTTCTGTAACTTTCTGCTTCAATGTGTCAAAACTTTTGTCTGCTCCTTTAGTCCATCTAAACTCTTTTCTATCCCCTCTCATTGTCTCAGTCAAGGGTGCACAAATGCTACTAAAATTTCTGATAAACTTTCTATAAAAACTTGCCAAACCATGAAAAGATCGTACCTCTGTGGCACTCCTTGGTGTAGGCCATTCAATGATAGCCCTTACTTTTTATGGGTCCATCTTAAGACCTTTGTCTAAGACAACAAATCCCAGGTATACAAGCTCCTTCTTTGCAAAGCTACATTTCTTCAAATTGATCAACAACTTCTCCTCCCTCAACTTCTCCAAAACTCTTCTGATATGCATCATATGCTCATCCCAAGTCTTACTGAAAATCAAAATATCATCCAAATAAACAATAACAAAACTTCCCAAAAATTCTTTCAGTACCTCATTCATGAGTCGCATGAATGTGCTCGGTGCATTGGTTAGCCCAAATGGCATGACTAACCACTCATACAAACCTTCTTTTGTCTTGAAGGTTGTCTTCGATTCGTCTCCTTCCCTGATATGGATCTGGTGCTACCCACTCTTCAAGTCAATTTTCGTGAAATACTTGGCTCCACTCAAGTAGTCCATTATGTCATCCATCCTTGGCAATGGAAACTGTGAGAGGGTAAAATGTGGATTAATCAATAACAATACTAAACCCAAACATCAATAGAATATGAAGGAGAAAGGAGATTTAAATAACAAAACAAATGATACTTACAACCTTTCACCTTTCGTCTTCCATTGCTCGCCTATCTGTTCTTGATCTTGATGATGAAGCCCTCAGAAGCGTATGCTCCCTTGCTTGTTGAAGATGACAAGGAAAAAATGGCTATGATACTTTACTTGTATTTGAAGATGAGCTTCAAACACAAATGTGTGATGGATGATATGAAGATGGGGGTGCCAAAGGCGCGCTTGTGTTTCTGCAGCATAAGTTTGCTCAAACAATGGATATGGAATGAAGAAGAAGAGGGTTGCATTTATAGAAATACGTGAGAGTAGATCAACAGTTGAGAAAAAATTAGAAGATCAAAGGTTGAGAATGGTTGAGGAATGTGTGCGAATAGAAAGAGGACGAGTGTCCAAGCTCCATCATGCAACAGGGGAGTTAACAGAATAGATTGAAGAGTTAACAGAATAATTTTATTTAATTATGGGATAATGAATCAATCAAATAACTTAGAATATTTATTTAATTGATAGAAGAAAATAAGAATTAAGATAAATATTAAAATATTTATTTAATTCAAGATGAGCCAATTTTAGGTGTATACATTTTGCCCCTCTTTGAAGCAATGTGTTTATCACGTTGTTTCAAAGAATAAAAAAATTTCTGACAATGATACATGCCCCAGTTTGCCCCTGGTACAAATTTGACGATAGGATGCCCCCTCGGGAGATTGGACAGGGAGACGACAGAAGGTGTGAGACAGACAATCTCACGATGAAGAAGGTTAGATTTGAAGAAAATGGGTAGATTGAGAAGAAAGAGGTGAATGATATGCGAAACACACACAAGCAAGTATGCACAAATGATACAAGAACAAACAAGGTATTGCCCCTATCAAGCGGTAAACCAAGGATATAGATCGACGATGTCTGGTTTCAGGAATAAAACATGTCGTATAAGACTCCGAGTCTGGTTTCGACAATGCAACATCCTGTCTAAGACATTTGATATGATAACAATATACAACAGTGTTGTCATGGCGGGGAACGATATATCCCTAGAGCAACACGAAGGATAGTTATGACTGATTGATATGGTTTACGACAAGATTAGGATCAAGACCGCTGATTGCGATTGGATAATTCGACAAGATTGGCTTGACTCGATTGGTATGGATTAAGGATAAATTTGCATTTTGATCACTGCTCAGATTGACAACTAGAACTGTTGATGACAGACATGAAGACAAATAGAAATTTGATCGATAGAAGAATGACTTGATAGAAGAAATTACAAGCTTTTGTAAACATTGATTCGCTGCATTTTAGATCTTTATTGGATGGGATATGGAGAAATGCAATTGGATATGGATATGGATATGAGAGGCAATTGGATACGTTATGGATATGGATATTTGTCATCTTGATATAGCAAGTATTTTGAAGTGCTTATTTCATCATTGGGCTTTATTATGTTGTAAGAAAATACAAGCATCTAGGTATAATTAAACCGAGATGACCTGAGTATTACTTACATGGATTTTGATATAGCAAGTTAATACAAGCATCTAGTCAAAATTGAATCTAGATGACCTGAGTACTTCTTGCGTTTCAACAGACAAGGATTGCCCTTTTTCATGTTTCAGACCTCAGAGTCCTTGATGATCTTTTTGTTGATCATGTCGTTAGACAAAAGTCATTACATTACTAAAGTTTAATCCACAAGCAGTAGACAAATAAAAGATTATGCCCCCATCATAGCATCTCTAGCTTTTGGCATCCTTGAGTAGCATAGGAAGACATAATGGCAAAAATCCCAGACTTTGTAAGTTAACCTATTCACAAAACATTCTTGCATTAGATGTGTCTTTTTGCCATAATTGATACAGAATTAGTTTGAGTGTTTCAGTATGGTGTTCTGCTTTGGACAGGTTGATGTCTTTGCGTCAAGAATTTTTGCTTTGGGAAGCTTGCTTTGTTGCGCTTGCTTGGCCTGGTGAAAGGGTACGAACACAGATGGATAGACGGACAGACGGCAAGACATGGGATGGATGGGAAGAGGAGCCTTAATGCTAGATACTGATGACAAGGAAACACCACGGATAGGAAGATGGTTGGGAGAATAAAGAATAGAACAGGTAGGTATGAGGATGGGCAATAGTGGATAGAAGGAAACAAGGATGTGATCTCCAAGGACTATGTCGCATAAGTATAACATGCCCCATTGTAGGTAGAGTACGTAGGATTTTTCATGACAATGCTAATGATGATAGGAGGATGAGAGGATAATGAAGGATTTGCATGGTTTGGAGGGATAAGGTATGCCAAGAGACATCTAAAACATTTGTCAACATTGTGCCCCCAATCTTTATCAAGACCAAAGAAAGATTAGGATGGATGGACTGGATAGTACAGGTAGGATAGGATAGAAAATGGTACAGAAGGCAACTGATAGAGAAGAGTGATAGGCTGATGAGACAAGGTGCCCCCAAGTGTAGGTGACATAGAAGATCAATTTACACATGACGCTTGTTTGCCAGGTTTTCATCATGGTACTTATCCAAGGCACCTGTTTGCCAAGTTTTCACCATTGGTCGAAGGGATTTTTCTTTACTTTTTCTTTTCTTTTTTTCACTTTTTTCTTTTTTTTTGAATATTTGGAGAAGGTGGAATATGGAAGAGAGAGACTCTAGTATCTAGTTCCTTGAAAGGTGATAGTCCCACTAGATAGATGTTGTCGAATGGACCATGTCAAGCATGCTCATAGATGTTGGTAGGGAATTGCATGAAAGTGAGATAGAGTAGGTAGATAGCAGATTATGGAAGGTGCGATAGTGGATGACGATGCAAAATATAGAGGGAACGCTTATGCAAAGATGGAAGGAAGGTTTATGCAAAAGCATGGACCATAGGATGAGGAAGATATGTAGGACAGTAGTGGAAGGGAGGGGAGATGGAGTTATACAGAAGTATTGTGGAATGGAAGGGAACTATGACCAACAGTTGCACATACCGTGATAAACATTGAAGCTTATGATAAGCAGGTGGTGTGGAAAGCAATGAAGATTTTTGCTTTGTAGACGAATGATATAGGCCTTTAGGGACCCACATAGAGTTAGTATTTTTCTGATTTTTGCTTGTCATGTGGGATAGAAGGATTTGATACTTTTGGATGAAATGCGATTTTTGAATGGAAAAGGAGAAAGTGGATGGTTGTGATTCGTGAGAGGTGGATGCCTCATTTGACTTGAGGGTTTTTTGCTTAGGTACCCAAACCATTTTTCTTTTAGACTTTTCTTGTGAAGGTATGAGTTTGGGTGTATGTAGCTTGTGTGCAGCTTTGGAGGTAATTGCTTGATGCTTGGGGACCCACACCTTTTTCAGTTTGGCATTAAGGTGTATGGGTTTATGCAGCTTTTGAGATGGATGTTTCTTTGATTCTTGGCTTTTGTATCCTAGGTCATGAGGACTCATAGGATTTTTTATTTTATAGGTAGAGGCATCCACATTTTTGACGTTGAATTCTCTTGGGATGGTGGAACTGAGGTTAGTGGAAGCCCTTTGTTTAGACAACATGTGCATTGGTTGGTTATGATTGGGATTGTTGGAAGATTCATAGATGGGCGAATAAGGTGTTCAAAGAAATGGTAGGATGCACAGAGGGGTGTTAGGAGTTGGAAGTAGTGGAGGTAGATTGGATGGTGGAAGGTGTATGGTCACATGCTTTTGACAAATGTAGGATGATGGAGGTGGAATGGCGACATATGTTTTGGGGATATGATATGGTTTGCGAAGGAAAGTAGTAGACTTAGGAGGAGTGGAGGAAGTACCAACATCTTGAGATTGCTCACCTTGGGGTATGTATCCAAGGCCATATGAAGGTGGGGGAACATTGACATGGATAGGTTCCAAAATACCTTGTTCATGAAGGCCTAAGCCTTTACCTTGATAGTTCATATTCTAGAGTATACGATCGACCATGGGATTATGTATAGGTGCACTAGTAATGAGTTCCTTATTGGATGAGGAAGGCGAGATAGCGAATAATGGTTGTTGGTGTTCTAAGAAGGAACATTCATGCATGAAGGTAGTAAGCCCAAGGATATAAGACGATGGATTTGTAGCTTGGTCAATAATGGATGGTGAAGGATAATTAGAATCTTGATCATCATTATGCTCTTTAGGATCTAAGTTATTGGGTTGATCATTCGTGTGCACTTGGGAGGCAAGTGTCTCATCAGAGGAAGCGGAAGTTGTTGGGTCATGGATGGGATTAGATGGAAGAGGGATAGAAGTAATGGAGGTTTCTTGCTCATGTATAGTTATGGGATCAAGTTGTTCATGAACATCTTCTTCATAAAAGGTAGTATATTGATCATAGAGAAGGTATAGGTTATGCATGGGATGGAATTAGATTTCTTGCTCATGTATAGTTGTTGGGAGATGGATAGGATCAAGTGGCTCATGGAGATGTTCATTATTATGGATATCATCTTGATCATGGAAAAGATACATGTTATGGATAGGTTGCAAGAAAGTGATTTGATCTTGACTTGGACTAGGGATTAATGTTTCCTCATGCTTAGGATTAGACTCTTGACATACCTTTTGGGTTGCTTGAATGGAAGTGGATAGCTCTTGGATAGCTTCTTGGTTGACAACATAGATGTTTGATGGACCTTGACTTTGGTTTATAGTAGGAGGTGCTTTGATAAGCTCAAGGGGTTGCGGGTGACATGAAGGGGTTGTAGGATTTGACATGGCATTGGAAGAATCTTTGGTAAGGTCAAGGACCGAAATTTGGGGACATGGTTGACTCTCTGCTAATAGTCCTTGGATCACATCCTTCATAGGTGTAGGACTACATGAATGATTGGATTTAGCTTTCTCCCTAGCTTTTCTTTGGTTGTATAAATTTGGAAAAAGTCTTTTCCAAAAATCATCCAAGGATTCCTTGGTTGTCGGTTTAGAGCTTGGGGAACTCGATGGTGGTGTTGGTGTAAAACCGGTATGCTTTGGGATATGTGTCTTAGAAGCTAGCGAAGGAGGATTAGTAGACGGGGTGGTATATGATTTCCAACTTGGCATGGTGCTTGCCTTGTCATGAGTATGGGAAAAGGATATACGATTTTGGGGCAAGGCATAGCTAGTACTGGCCTGTTCAGCTTTCAAGATTGCCATTTCTTGTTGTAAGACTTGGACTTGTTGAGAAATTGCTATACAATTTTGGGGCGAAGGATCTAAGCTTATTTGCAATTGCAGATATTGGAGTTTTTGACCAATATATTCTAATTGGTTTGCCATTGACACAAGACTGGAAAAGCTTACTAGTTTGGATGCGCAGCAGTAAATGCATTGTAACAGAGTGCAAATGCGCCACAAGTCAAGACAAATGCGCCAATCTGGTAATGTTTTGAATGCGCTACAAAAGGTTTCAAATGCGCTGAAAGTTTTTCAAGATTTTTCTTTTTTTTTTGTTTGAAAACTTGGTGTTTTTGAGGATTCTAATTTTCAATTATGGCAAAGACACAGCAAACACATAGAAGTTTTCATGATTTTATCTTTTGGTATTTTTTTTTGTATTTTTGGACTTTTTGACTCAAAAACAAGTACACCCTAGGCTTCAAATGGATTACAAGGGATTTTGGTATACTAAACAATTGGTTCGTAATCAAGGCAACCGTTCGAGTGGTTACACATGCGGCGGCACTACTCTCTGTTATAGAGTCTCCCAGCCTCAAAGGGTTGCGCCTTAGAGGGTTTTGGGGGAGGTTGGTCGTTGGTGTAACACAGCAGCACTCATTGCAGGAGGTTTTCACCTCAAGCACATTTATTTTAAGTGGATTGGTAGGGCTTGGCTTTAGCCTATTACCACTCAGGGTCATTCCCACTTGGACAAGTGTGCATCCAAGGGCAAGCCCCCCTAAAGGTTTAACAAATAGAATGACAAGTCTGGCACTTTGGTCACCCAGTTAAGGGGAGAGCATAAGCCTATTGTCATTCACAAGCACAGAATACACTGGTTAATCCAACCTAGTTAAAAGTAGAACAACTAAATGGGCTACTCTACTTGTGCACTCACACGGTTGTTAACTTTGAAGTGGTTAAGACATAGCAATGTTCATTCCCATTTGTAAGATAGCAATGATCTAACTAAAGAAGATAGCAATATGCACATATGGCAATGGTTCAATTACTCTCTTCCTAGTTATGGACTACGTGAAATTTGCATGTATGCATTTTTACTTTTTTAATTAGAGTTAGATTAAAATTGTATGCAAGTTGCATGAACAATGGGTTACTCCTTCCTAATTAGAACTAGATGAAAATTGTATGCAAGTTGCATGAACAATGAGTTACTCCTTCCTAATTAGAACTAGATGAGAATTGTATGCAAGTTGCATGAAAATGTCTAAATCAGTCCTATTCAACACTTAGTGAAAAATGATTGTTTTCAGTGGACGTTTTGCACCAAACTGGATGAGTAGTCTCTTGATTTGCACCTGTAGTCCACAAAAACAAAAATTGAATCAAGAAGTTTGTAAATCAAATGGTTAAGTGAAAAACACATAGTCTAAAAAATTTCATGAAAATATGATTTTGACAGCAAAATAGATATTAAAATCAGAATCTACACGAAATTCTATGTTGTTTTAAAAAAAATCATAAAAATTCGATAAAAAATGCCAAAGTTATGATTGTTTGAAATTTTCAAGCAAATGGGAAGTTTGACTGATTCTACCTAATGAAATTGATCAAATAGGTTAAAAATACCTCTACCACTGTGAAGTTTGTCGAATCCCCTTTCCAACGACTATAATTGTACAAAAATCTGACCTTCCTGCAAAAAGTTATGCTAAAAAAAAAAAAATGCCTATTTTGCCTTCATTTAACATTTGTTGTTTCTTTTTTTTTTTAAATAAAAAATAAAAATAAAAAATTTTAAAAAAGCAAATAAAAGAAAAAAAGATTTCCAATATTAAAATTTAAAGAAAATTAAATTATAATATTAAAAAGAAAAAATCTACCCTAACCCTAAAATTTTTTGTTTTGTTTTTGGTTGTTTGCTTATTTTATATTTGTTTTTTGTTTTTTATTTTATATTATTTTATTGTGCAGGTGTGTGCAGGTGCAGGGTGGAGGGCAGGCGGAGACAGAGTGGTGGAGGGAGGTTGGGAAAAGGGACGGGGGAGCGGAGGAGGAAGGGCGACAGGGAGCGGGGATGGCAGGGGAGGATCGGAGGGTGGCGAGAGGTGTGCGGGCGGCAGATCGCAGGCAAGGGTGGGGGGATCTGGGCGTAGGGAAGGGCGCGAGGGTGGGGAGTGCAGGGTTGAGGGGAGCGTGGAAGAGGGAAGGGGACGCAGAGGGTTAGGGGGAGCGGGTGAGCTGCGAGGGAGGGGAGGTGTTAGGCGGGGGGGAGGGAAAGGGCGCGGGGGAGGGGATGTGGCGCGCGGGGTGTGTAGGGAAGGTTGTAGGACGAGGGGGAGGCAGACTGTAGGACGGGGGGAGGCAGGGGGGAATCGAGGGGAGCTGGGGGGTGTGCAGGGTCTGCGTGGCCCTGCAATTTTTTTATTTTTATTTTTATATTATTTTTTAAATTTATTTATTTTTAAGTTTGTTTAAAAATTAAAAAAAATAAAACAAATCTGCAAATTAAAAAAAATGACTTTGTTTTTTATTTTTATTTTTATTTTTAAAGTTTGGTTTTTTTTTTTTTTAACTGAATAAAATAAATTCTAAAAACTTTTAAAAAATGATTTTTTTTAAATAGTGGAAAAATTAAAAAAAAATTCAAAAATTTTCTAGTAACCTAAAGTAGGCAAATGATATGTTATTTTTCACCTGTGAGGCCGCTCAGGCTCAACGGTGAGGTCTAATTGAGCATAAAAGGTCGTGTATGAAAGTTGTTGTCCAAATTTGTAACAAAACTCCCTTGAAGCTATGACAAAACACACTCAACAACGACAAAACACACTCAACAAAACACTCAAAAACATAGATCACGGTGGGCGCCAAAATGTGAGAGGGTAAAATGTGGATTAATCAATAACAATAATAAACCCAAACATCAATAGAATATGAAGGAGAAAGGAGATTTAAATAACAAAACAAATGATACTTACAACCTTTCACCTTTCGTCTTCCATTGCTCGCCTATCTGTTCTTGATCTTGATGATGAAGCCCTCAGAAGCGTATGCTCCCTTGTTTGTTGAAGATGACAAGGACAAAATGGCTATGATACTTTACTTGTATTTGAAGATGAGCTTCAAACACAAATATGTGATGGATGATATGAAGATGGGGGTGCCAAAGGCGTGCTTGTGTTTCTGCAGCATAAGTTTGCTCAAACGATGGATATGGAATGAAGAAGAAGAGGGTTGCATTTATAGAAATACATGAGAGTAGATCAACGATTGAGAAGAAATAAGAAGATCAAAGGTTGAGAATGGTTGAGGAATGTGCGTGAATAGAAAGAGGACAAGTGTCCAAGCTCCATCATGCAACAGGGGAGTTAACAGAATAGATTGAAGAGTTAACAGAATAATTTTATTTAATTATGGGATAATAAATCAATCAAATAAACTTAGAATATTTATTTAATTGATAGAAGAAAATAAGAATTAAGATAAATATTAAAATATTTATTTAATTCAAGATGAGCCAATTTTAGGTGTATACAGAAACCTATACTTGATCGTGATCTTATTGATAGACTGAGAATCTATACACATTCTCCATTCTCCATCTTTCTTTGGTGCTAGTACTGTAGGTACCGCACATGGACTTAGGCTCTCCCTTATCAGTCCCTTCCTTAACAGCTCTTGAACTTGTCTATTCAGCTCTTCACTCTTTGCAGGAGTCATTCTGTGGGCTGCCTTATTCAGCAAACTAGCTCCTGGTATCAAATCTATTTGGTGACTTATCTTCCTCACCAGTGGTAAACCTTCTGGTACATTATCAGAGATCATATCCTAAAATTCTTCCAACATATCTAAGACTTCTACTAGTACATCTTCACATTTCTCTTGACTGATCTTAGGAATCAATGCAAAGCAATGACGCTCATGTTTCATACCTTCCAAAAATTTCCTACCATCTACCAAGCAAATTCTGGTAGTACTACATACCTTTTCTTCCACCTCCTTCAAGGGCTTCAACTTATGATGAACTCCATCCTTTGTTAGGGAATATGTGTTTGCACGGCCATCATGGACAGCACTCCTATCATACTACCACGGCCTCCCCAATAGCATATGACATGCATCCATCGGTATGATATCACACAACACCTCATCATGGTAGTCCCTAATCTTGAACTTCACTAAGCACTGCTTATTAACCAAAGCTCTATGGTCCTTCTGCAACCATGCAATCTGATATGGATGTGGATGCTTTCTTCTTGTCAACTTCAACTTATCAACCATCTCCTCTAAAACAAGATTGTCAGTGCTTCCACTGTCGATATTAATATCACAACACTTACCTTCACATTTGCACCTTGTGCAGAATAGACTCTTCCTCTGATTGGGTTATTTCTCCTCATTCAACAAAGTTCTTCTGACAACTAGGGTTTCTCCCCTTTTAGCATCTTCAGAACGCTTAGACTACACATCTTCATCTACATGTGCAACTCATGCATTACCTTTAGGTCTTCTATTTTTCCTTCCTTGATGTTACAAACACTCGTATGCTTGATGCCCTTCTTCTCCACATTGGAAACAGGTTCCTCTGAAGCCTCCTCTTCTAGGTCCTTGCCTAGGTCAGCCTCTTCCTCTTCCTCTTTGTTCTCTATTATTCTGGTCATGAGGGCGATGGGTATTATCTCCTCTCTGATTTCAACTAGTGCCAAATTCTTCACTTTTCTTTGAATCTTCATTTCGGCCCCCATAGGGTCTTCCACCAGTCCTTCCACCTTGACCTCTTCCCCTTTGCTTACTGTCAAATCTTTTATTCAGCTTCTCTTCCACCTTTAGGGAAAACTGGTATGCATCTTCTATGGTGATCATTCTGATCAGGCTCATCTCCTCTTGAATACTTGTTCTCAACCCATTAATGTAACGGGCTACCTTCTCCTTATTGGCCTCTACATGACTGGTTCTGATAGTAATCTTATAAAACTCTTTTGTATACTCCTTAATAAACTTGTTACCTTGCTTCAATCCTTGCAGCTTCTTCAATAACTCCATCTCATAGTCCACAGGAATGAACTGTTTCTTCAGTTTCTCCACCATCCAATCCCATCTAGTGATCTTTCATTTTCCTCTTTTGTTCCTCTCTAACTGGACCTCCTTCCACCAAATATTGGCATGGCCCTTCAATTTTGTTTTTACAAAATTGACCCGATCTAGGTCTTCCACATCTTCATACTTGAAATATTCCTCCATGTCATTGATCTAATCAATAAGCTGTTTTGGATTCAAATCTCTAGAATATGTAGAAACTTTGATCCTGGGACTCTTTCCAATCTTCAAAATGGCCCTCAACAACCTAACTTCTATAGGATCTCCTGCAGCTTCTTGTTCTTCCTCAGATAGCTCTTCTTCAACTTCATCCTCGCTTTCTTCTCTTGTTCTCGGATCAAACCCTCTCCATAGCTCCTCTTGCAATGCATCGATCTGCCTTTGCAAGGCTCTAAAACCCTCTTCCATCAAAGTATTCCTCCCAATACGATTTCTTCATGGAGGCATCTTGATCTCTGCATCAAACCCACAACCTCAGGTCCTGGTGCAAACTGCCTCACAGTCAACGATTTGTCAGCACACTCAAGAACCCTTTCTCTGATACCACTTGATGAAGGGGTAAATCATAAAACACACAACAACAAGAATTGCACACATAAAATAGAACTTTCTTTATTGATTTGGAGAACTTATTACATTACAGAAGCTCAAATACAATCAGAGGAATCAACCCTCCACAGGCTGCAACACATTACAACTTCATCTCAAAAGACTTTAGAATCATCTGCTTTCTGTAACCCCAAATTAGCTAAGGTTTCTATTTTCCCACCTATTCTTGACTCTACACTTTCCCCCTTAACTCTACTACTACCCAGGGTTGCCAAAAATGGTTATTAATAGCCTTTTTGGCGGCCAACAACCTAATTTCAAAATTTGCATCTCCCTCCAAAAATAGGTCAACTTCCGGGAGCCATAACTTTTGATCCGGGTGTCCGATTGACAAACCATTTTAGGTGTCAAAAAGCTCGCAGAGTGCTCTATGCGCTAAGAACTAGCTCTATTAGTTCTGGCCATTTTTAGGCCCGTATAGGGCCGTTTAGTGCCTCCAACCTAAGTTTGAATAATTTTCAAGCGTTTTTCGAGAAACAGAAACTTTAATATCTTTCAGCTTGCAAAGGATCTTTGTGTGATTCCTTCACCAAATGTCTTACTTTTTAGTAATGAAGCTTCATGTAAATTTTCACTTCATTCCGTGCCCAAATGCAAACTTTCTAAAAATAGCAGGTTGCTATTTTTAGCAGTTTGGAAAAACTAAAAGTTCTACATCATTATTCAAGCGATTATAGAACTAGAACCACAAATTTTGAAAAGAAATGGAAAGAACATCAACAATTTTGAAACACATCTTTTTTTGGGTGATGCAAGATTGCCCTTACACCACTGGATGCTCCTGCATCATCTCTACATCCATTTCAAGTAAATGATCTATATTTTTGTAATAAATCTCTCTTAACCTCTTTAATTAGATTCATATGCATATCTATAGAAGGAAGTGATCCTGACCCCTCTCCAACATCAAAGTTTGGTTGGGCCTCCTACTTGACATCAACTATGTGTGGTTGAGCCTCTTCCCTGACATCAACTATGTGTGCTTGAGCCTCCTCCCTGAAATCAACTATGTGTGGTTGGGCCTTCTTTGCTCTATTATCTAAATTAGGCTCAACTTCTGCTCCAGGTTTTGTATTTTGAGCCCCTATACATATCATATAAAAGAGAGAAGATTTTAAAATATATTTAAGGGATGATATATAAAATCATTTTCAAAAATCTATGTAAGTTTTAACATTTTAATATTTTATCATTCTCTAGATATTATATAATATTAAATATAACCTCAAATGTATAGCATTATTTTTCCATTTACTCTCAAATCACTATAAAATTGAACATGTAAAATTCTAACATCATTTTCCTCATGTAGATATATATACAAGTACATAATGGTAGCATATAAATAGGTGCACAAAGATAGTTTGAGGTGACTCAAGCATATATCGTTTTAAATTATTTAGATAACATACAAGATTGAATCCATGTTATGGTACCCATGATGTGGGAAATAAATATTACTCAAGTCCATGCATATATGAAATATTTTACTTGCCCATGCATATATTACTTGTCCATGTGCATATATGAAAGATGAATGTAGGACATGTAGTCCAATCTAATTCTAGTAAATTAAAATTAAATCTAAACATGTACGTGATGAAACATCTAGAGAACCTTAGAAATCATTGTACACACAATTTTTAAACAATTAAACTTGTAGAAGATTTGAAGGAGTTTTGTTGTAAAATAAGTAACAAGATTTACTAGAGATCTAGAGAACAAAGGTTTAGCATTAAATTCAACCAATAATTAGTTTTCACAACCTTAATGAGGCTTATGGATAAAGTGCTACACACTCATATTTTAAGAGTATGTGATAGGTCTTTAATACTTGGATAAAATTCTCAATTTTAGCTAAAAATACATGAGGAAATTGTTGCACACTTAGAGAAGGTATTATTGATTTCAAAGAAGATCAAACTTAATTTGAATGGTTAAAAATGTGAATTCTCTAAGAAAAGTTTAATTGTTGGTCTTGAACTAATGTTTTTTGGAATGGATTGGTTCATATATAGATCAATCAAAAGTAGAAGCCAAATGAATTGGCCTAACATGGACTAAAAGCATAATCAAAATAAGGATCTTTGTATGCGTAGCTTAATAGTCTAGGAAAATTATTAAGTGTTTTCTAAATTATAGCTACACCAAGTTACATGCAATAAAATTTATTCATGGAAAGAGAATCAAGGTAGGTAATTTAGAAATGTTTCATGGTTTTGTCCTTGGGTATTTCACCTATGACAAAGAGATTTATGCTTTGGTATAACTAGTGAAAAATTGGAAGCACTATTTGTTGGTCCCTTAAAGAGACCATTGCTTGAATGGACTATTGACCATTACAATGCTTACAAGATAAATATAAGTCCACCTTGAGAAAGCACACATGTGTTACAAGAGAACATTGTTTCTTGAACAATTCCACTTGTAGTCATAAACTTGTATATGTGAGAGATTATGTCTATAAAGAGGATTTTGGAGAGTCATATTAGTAGATTGAAGAAGGTACTTGAAAGATGAATTTGCTTATAAGACTAATTTTCATGTGAAGAATAGTTTTCTCTTCAAGTTGGGTTTGTTGTGCATTCTAAAAGAGAAGAGATTAGTCTTATTGAGGTGCATGTACCCATAAGGTGGATGGGAACTTTGGGGACACTAAACCATATAGATAATTTGTAGTATTATAGTAATTAGACCTGATGATGCTAATTATGTTCAATGTTGTCATTGAGGTGAGATGTTATTAAGGCTTGAGTAATTGAAAACTAGGACTATATCAACCACTTCAAATCCAAACACTATCACATGTGTGAAAATATAGTGAGATTTTGTAGGTGATTTACCTATGATAAAAATGTGCATGGATATCTTTTTGTGGTGGTTGATAGGTTTAGAAATTTAGATGAATGTAGAACATGTAGGAATTTAATTTGTATTAAAATTAAATAAAAAATTAGATACTATACTCAAACCCTAGATTTGAGGAAGAAGTGGAAAGAGATACAAACCCTAGAGAGGAACTAGGGAATCTAGTGAATTTAACCTAGACAATTTAGATGAATGTAGAACATGTAGGAATCTAATTCTAGTTTAAAATTAAATCTAAAACTACAAACTATATTGAAAACTATATTGAAACCCTGGAGTTGAGGAAGGAGGGGAAAGAGATACATTTAGCATCTAGGAGAGGAACTAGTGAATTTAATAGGTACATAATTATGGATAAATACAAATCTAAAATTGTAAACTAGAGTTGAGGAAGTAGGGATAAATACAAATCTGATCTTTTTGAAACATTTGTATACAAATTAAAAAATACATACCTTGTTTTTTAAAAATATCTTTGCATCCTTTCTTCAAATATTTTTTGTTCCTTTTCTATGGAATATGATCGCCTAGCCTTATTTTTCCTTATTCTTTTATTTCCCATTTTCTCCTTCAAAAAATATTAGTTGAAAACTCCTTCATCAAATATTTTTTCCAAGTAAAAAACTCCCAAATTTGAAAAATGTGAATAAATGAGGACATATATTTTTTTTTTTTACAAATATATTTTACTCTTATTTATATGTAGTTCACATAAATTTGCTTAGGAAAACAGTCAGCTTCACAAACTCCATTCAAAGGTCTTTTGTTATGTATTTTTTATTATTTGTTTACTCACTGACCTTTTGTTCGAAGGTGGACAGTTATGAATTTTTTTAAATTATTTTGAGCGGCTGATAGGACCTTCAAACAAAAGTACCTTTATGTGAAGGTCTCTTCAAACAAAGGTACTACTTTTGTACAAAGGTACCTTTGTTCGAAGAGACCTTCGCACAAAGGTCCTTGGATGGCCTCTTCCAGTCTAGGCCTCAAGATTTCTGTAGAATTTTTAGTTTCAAACCTCAGGTTGGACCTCCAAATGGAATAAACTTGATAAGATAATTTGCATAATTATAACCATCGAAATGAGCTTTCCAACAAGTATAATTTTTAATATATTTAATTTAATTGTTATATTTATTTTCTATTTTTATTGAACATAGGTTTTTCATCGAACATCAAGTTCTCTATTCTACACATATGGAAAAATAGTAAAACTGTGAAAAAAAATTGAAAAATATATGAGTAGTATTTATTGAGGTCCTTGTTTCAACAAAAAAAGAAGTGAATTTGGATACATACAAAAAAAGTTACACTATATGGTAGAAACCTATGTCTAAATTATAATAAACTCACTTCAAAAATTAATTAAAAAAATATGAAAAAATATCCGCACACTAGATATTGGTGTTACGAATCTATATTTAAAAATTTGGAATTTTTTTTTAATAAAAAAATGTTATACTATATGGTATAAACGTCACTTTTTAAAAATATTGTTAACTATAAAAAAAAAAACTTATTAAAAGTCACGTAAAAAATTCACAAATTATTTTTTAAAAATATATTTAGAATCTACACACGAAATCTTAATAATCACTAGTTTACATCATCTTTGAATTCTTAACATTTTAGTTGCTATGAGTGTCAGAAAGTGAAAATTTGGTTTAAAAAGTTAATTTCAATGTCCCACTTTGGCAAAAAAGTGGGACACGGTATTGTGGGGATCACCCTAATTAGTTAATTGATTCCTAAACAAATCCATGTTAATTAATTATAATATGTTAATTATTAATCCCACTAACATCACCCCATGATTAATTAATTAATTAATCAATCACTATTAATAGTTAATTAACTCCTAATTAAATCCATGCACAGATAATTACTTAAAAATAAATAAATGCATGCTAATTATCCTCACTCATATTCCACTCCATGTGATCACATGTTATTACTTAGTTGACTCACTAATCAAAATTAAAACTCATCCAAGACAACCTCAACCAAATAAGTTAACTCAATCTTAAAAAGGTGAAAATCAATTAACTCTTTCATCACTCCTAAATTAAGGATCAAATGAGTTAACTAATTGATGAAATCTCATCTAAATCTCAAGTTTCTAAATTTCATCAAAAGATCTCAACATTCATTTTTTAATCCAAAAATCTATAAACACATTCTTCTTCCTCAATCTAGATACATGGAGAATAATTCAAAAGCTCATACAAAAATAAAAGAAAATCATAATGGAGCAAATCCTCTTGACACAAATAAAATGTTTGCTCAATTGATTCCAAGGTTTGTGTTGAATTTAGAGTAAAGAATTTGACATTATTTTTTATTTTTTTATTTTTCTAAATTTCTCATTTTTACACACCCCATGGGACATGATTTACATACTTGGTCTTCTTGTTTATTGATTTACGTGTTTGGGATTGAAATGATTCTATTGGTTTTATTTAGCTATTCTGTGCCATGTCTAATTCATTCGTGCAACTATAATTGGTGGTTTGCTCCTTTCTGTTGGGTACATGGCTTGTCTGAAGCCTAATTTAACAGTAGTTCTTTCACCTTCCTCTGACAACATCTCCATGTTTATGAAACCATTGTCTTTCTAACTGCCGTCTCTTGGCATTCTTTGGCTATTCTGTATTTGAACCTTCTTGAGCTGAATGATTGGTGTGAGAAGTGCAAGAGGTGTGAGAGAATATTGTTATTCATCTCCGTAGCCATTGTTGTTGGCTATTTTTGTAAGGTGCATATTTACATCTAAATAAAGTTGAAGAATCCCTTGTTGATAGTGGAGGTAGCCAGAAATTGGTGAACCACTTTAAAATCTTTGGTGTTCTTTAATTTATGTGTGTGTGTTTTGTTCTATTCTTTTTCTACAACATTCTTTCTTTCATTTGCTCTGTTTTAAATCTACAATTGGTATCAGAGCTGTGGTTAAGTAGCTCATCCAAGAAGCTCATTTGTGAAGCTTGATCAAAAATTGGTGGAGTTTTGTCAAATCATGGACGACGCAGACAAATGGAAGATAGAGAAGTTCGCGGGGCAGAACTTCGTCTTGTGGAAAGTACAGATGGAGTCGCTACTAATCAAGCAGGATCTCTCACTTGCACTATTAGGAAAAGCCAAAGGACAAGGTTCTATGAAAGACGAAGATTGGGAGAAAATGGATATGAAAGTGAGGGCAACAATTTTTCTTTCACTATCCAACAATGTGTTATTTAATGTTTCAGTTGAGAAGACAACGAAGGAGCTATGTCATAAGCTTTCAAATATGTATGAAATGGCTTCTACTTCTAATAAAGTCTTTATTATGAAAAAGTTGTATAATTTAAAGATGAAAGAAAATGGGATTATGTCAAATCATTTGAATGAATTTAACACTTTAGTCAATCAATTGATCTCGATGGGAATTAAATTGGAGCATGAGATCAAAGCAATCTTGTTGTTATGTTCTTTACCCAATAGCTGGGAAGGTGTTGTGGTGGCTATGAGCACTTCGGTAGCAGCCAAAAGTAAATTAGTTTTTGATGATGTAGTAGCTACCCTTCTCAACGAAGATATGAGGAGGAAAAATTGAGAACCCTCTTCTGGTGACGCTTTAACAGCTGTAAGTACAGGAAATAGGGGAAGAAGTCAAGAAAGAGGTAGAAATAATAACTGAAGAAGATCTAAATCTGCTCCAAGATCAAAGTTTAGGTGCAGAAACGGTGCTTGTTGGTTTTGTGGAAAACTTGGTCACGCAAAGAAAAGTTGTTGGAACTTCAAGAAGGCCCAAGACAAAGTGAGTAATAACAATGAAGTAAACATTGCATGTGATGGTGTTTTGTTCTTATCAGCTAGTAACACAAATGCAAATTCGTGGGTCCTCAATTCTGGCGCCTCCTTCCATGCTACTTCATGCCGGGAGGCATTCACAAATTTCCAAGAAGGTATATTTGGTAAGGTTTTTCTTAGTGATAATAAGGAATGTGAAATTCTAGGTAAGGCTGATGTTACACTGCATTTGAAAAATGGAGATAAATGGATCTTGAAGGATGTGAGATATGTTCCCATGTTGAAACAAAATTTAATATCCATCAGCCATCTTATTGCTTGTGGGTGTAATGTTAAATTTTCTCTAGATACTTGGAAAGTAACCAAAGGGGTTTTAGTGCTTGCAAAGGGAAAGAAGCTTCGTAATCTTTGTACTTTAGAAAGTCATGGTTAAGTGGGAGTTGTCTTGCTGGCTATGGATAGTGGCTTTGAAATTTGGCATAAGAGGCTCAGTCATATAAGCCAAAAAGGACTTCAAGTTATGCTTCAACGGAATCAGCTACCAGGCCTCACATCGGTTGATTTGGAGTTATGCGAACATTGCCTTTACGGCAAACAGACTCAGAGCAGCTTCTTGAGAATGGGGCATGATAAGAAAACTACTCCATTGGAGCTTGTTCATTCCGATGTTTTTGGCCCCACTTAGGTAACTTCTTTCGGATGTGCTAATTATTTTGTTACCTTTCATGATGGCTACACTCGTAAAGTTTGGATTTATATGTTGAATAGAAAATCAAAGGTGTTTTCAAAATTTAAGACATTTAAGGCTGCTGTTGAAAATTAGATTGGGTATAAAATTAAATGTTTACGAACAAATAATGGTGGAGATTTTTGCTCTTCAGAGTTTGACACATTTTGTACAGATCATGGTATTCATCAGATAAAGGTAGTTCCTTATACCCCTCAAGAGAATGGTGCAGCTGACAGGTTAAATAGAACGATTCTTGAGACAGCTCGGTGTATGCTCTCGAATGTTAGATTGGGAAAAGAGTTTTGGGCAGAGGCGTGTAATACTGTAGTTTATTTAATTAATCGTGCTCCTTCATCGCATTTAGAATTTGACATTCTAGAGGAAAGATGGCCCAGAAAAAGAATTTCTTATCATCATTTGTATGTGTTTGGTTGTGAAGCATTTGTGCATATACCAAAGGAGTAGAGAACAAAAATTGATTTCAAATCCAAGAGATACATATTTCTAGGCTATGGAGAGGATCAATTTGGTTTCAGGTTGTGGGATCCCATCACCAAAAAGATTATTCGCAGTTGGGATGTTGTGTTTAACAAAAAAATCTTCCCAGGTTTGCAAAAACAAAGTTCATCTCCAAAAGAATGTATTGATGTTTATTTGTTTGACAATAACAATGTCAGGCAAACCTCTATTTCTTTTTCCCAACCTTTAATACTTCCTCTACAGCCATCTAATATCAGCACTCTACCTTCCAATACTGGCGCCCCTATTTATACTACTATGTACTCCTCACAAGTTTAGCCGCAGTCTTTATTTTCTCCTACTGTGTCTTCTCAAATCCCAACGCAGCCTCTTTTGGGTGAATTGCTGCCCCCTAATGTGAGTTTGTTGCCTTCTAATCATCACATGCAGCCTGTGGAAGGTCAAATACAAATGCATCCTCCATATCCTTGTTTGCAGCTTTATCAAATGCCAAAAGGCAGAATTAATGATAATGTTGGTGGTAATTTTTCAACCCATCTCTCTAGTTTTTCATCATTGTCTTCACAAGCTCAAACGCAACCTCTTCTACAACATACGCAGCTCTTTGATTTGTCAACGGAGCCCTCTAGATTTTCTTCATGGCCTGCTAATATTTGTTCGTTGCCGCCTATAATTGACTCACAGTCTCCTATAGTCACATCATAGCCTCATGATGAATCTTGCAATGAGAAGTGTGTGCATCAACAAGGCAGTATGCTAGAACAGAGCAGTGTGCATATACAGGGCATTGGAGGAAATTTAGACTCTGATATACATGATGTCCAAAATCAGTTATAGAGACTAAGTCTGGAAAATACTTTGCAACAGCACGGTCCTCTATTAAGAATATCTACTCAAGAGAAGAGGAGCCTGTGAAATATGATGACTATGAATTATTGCTCTTAGATCAATCAGAGCCTACAACGTTTAAATATGCTTGTAAAGATTCATATTTTGTGAAGTGGATGGAAGCAATGATAGAAGATATGGAGTCTTTGAGAGCAAATGATACTTAGGATTTGGTTCCTCTTCCAGCAAATCGTAAACCTCTAAAAAATAAATGGGTCTATCAACTGAAAGAGGAAGACGGGGGTCATAAACACTATCAGGCCAGACTGGTTGTGAAGGGTTTTGATCAACAAAAAGGTATTGATTTTAATGAAATTTTTTCCCCATTTGTTAAGATGCAAACAATTCAAGTTATTTTGGGCATGGCAGCCATTTGGGATCTTGAGCTAGAGCAGCTTGATGTCAAAATAGTATTCCTTCATGGGGACATTGAAGAGGAATTGTATATGGAGCAGTCAGAAGGATTTGCCAAACAGGGTCAGGAACATCTATATTGCAGATTGAAGCGGAGCTTGTATGGGCTGAAGCAAGCCCCAAGGCAGTGGTATCTTAAATTTGATCGCTTCATGACTGATCAAAAATTTACTCATTGTAAATTAGACCCATGTGTCTACTATAAAAGGCTTGCTAGTGGTGAGTTTGTTATTCTTTTGCTCTATGTTGATGATATGTTGGTTACTGGTACTAGTATGCAGATAGTTAATGAGTTGAAGCAACATTTGGCCAAACATTTTGCCATGAAAGACTTAGGGGCAGCAAGGAGGATTCTTGGGATGCAAATAATTAGAGACAGAAATAAGAGAGAAATCAGATTATCTCAAGCAAAATATATTGCCAAAGTTTTGGATAGATTTAATGACAAATGCCAAGTCTGTCACTACTCCTTTGGCTGATCATTTTTGCTTATCTTCAACTATGTGTCCTAAAACACAGGAAGATGAAGAACAAATGAAAAATATTCCATATTCATCCATAGTTGGGAGTCTAATGTATGCTAAGGTGTGTACTCATCTAGATATTGCTCATGTAGTGGGAGTTGTGAGCAGATTTATGAGTAATCTAGGTAAATTGCATTGGTAGGTTGTTCAGTGGATTTTACAGTACTTGAAAGGTACCTCAAATTATGTTTTAAGTTTTGGTGGTTAGGACACTTAGCTAAGAGGATATGTTGATTCGGATATGGCTGGAGATTTAGATAAACGTCGGTCTACCACTAGTTATGTGTTTACCTTCACCAGGGCCACCATTAGTTGGGTTTCATGCTTGCAATAGGTCATTGCTATCTCATCAACTGAGGCGGAATACATTTCTCTCACTGAAAGAGCAAAGGAGATGATATGGCTACAACATTTTTTGGCTAAACTGGGCTATCCGAAATCAGTTTTCACTTTGTACTGTGATAGTAATAGTGATATTCACTTGGCCAAGAATTCTACCTTTCACAATCAGACAAAGCATATTGAGCTGAGATATCATTTTATTTGCCATGTTTTAGACGAGGGTAAGCTACAGGTAGCAAAAATTGACACTAAATTCAATCCAATAGATGCATTAACAAAGATTGTACTATGAGAGAAGTTTGAGTTTTGTAGAGCTTCTCTCGGTATTGTTCTGATATGACAATGTGCCTGTTGTGGGGGATTTCTCTGTTCAGTACTTTTGTTGATCCCATTGGTCTTCAAGTGGGAGATTGTTGGGTACGTGGCTCGTCTAAAGCCCAATGTAATGGTAGTTCTTTCACCTTCTTCTGACAGCATCTCCACATTTATGAAACTATTATCTTTCTAACTGCCATCTTTTGGCATTCTTTGGCTATTTTGAATTCGAACCTTCTTGAGCTGAACGGTTGGTGTGAGAAGTGCAAGAGGTGTGAGAGAATATTGTTATTCATCTTCATAGCCATTATTGTTGGTTGTTTTTGTAAGGTGTAGATTTACATCTAAATAAAGTTGGAGAATCCCTAGTTGATAGTGGAGGTAGTCAAAAATTGGTGAACCACTTTAAAATCTTTGGTGTTCTTTAATTTCTATGTGTGTGTGTTTTGGTTTGTTCTTTTTCTACAACATTAATTATTTCTTTCATTTTCTTTGTTTTAAATCTACACTTTCTATGATCCATTTCTTTGCCTTGATAATGTTGTTAAGACAAAAGGCAATAGGGAGGCTAGAATTAACATGGTATAGAAAAATACTTCTATAGGAAATATAGGGTGCAACACACTTAACCTTCCTAAAGTCTAGGAATTCATTTATAGATAAGATGGTGATTTGCCCCATGCTAGGAGATATGTGGACTTTCATTGTGAGATCTTCTCACCTAAACACACAAATTCTACCATCCAATCTCTCCCTCAAACACCAAATCACTGCCACAGCTTATGCTTCCTTCCATTGCTTATTGTAGATCTAAGAAACAAAGCTCACGTTCTGTCAAGATGTTATTTATTCTACTCATGGGTTTTATTTTTCATTGAAGAGCATGGTGGATTTCCCCATCAGATCTTCTCGCAAGTCTTGAGGCTAACTGAATAAGTGGGCACAATGCACAAGTATTGATAGCTCGGTTTTATGTCTTCTTTGCAAACCTTGGTAGCTCAGAGACAAACTATTTTGATATCATGATCTTATTTAAAAAATGCATATGACGTATACCAATATTGGGATTTTTTTTAATTGGGGAATAAGGAATATGTTTTCTTCTGATTATCTTGCATAGAAACTTAACTGACAAGAACATCAAATTCATTTGGTTCAAAGGATGCTCTTTATGTGAGTGTGGTTGTTATTAGTCCCTGTTGGAGGTGATATTTGTGCAATGGAAAAAATTAATCTTTTGGCTATGATGTTTTTATTTCATTGAATATTGAGACAAGGATATTAGCTAAAACCGCTTTTTCCATTAGTTAATTGGTTTTTAGCCTATTGGCAAATATTTTTCTTATTGTTAAAATGGCTATTTTTGGGTTCCCCTAGGGATACTATTGTTTTTGTTGGCTTCTATTAATTTGCTTGGACATCCGTGCATTTGCTAAAAATTAAAGTTTTTTCTAATTTTTTTTTCCTTGGGAATTTTATGGGGGAGAAATTCCTATTACTTGATTTTTTGATTGGTGCATTGGTATTAGACTTTATGATTGTTAAAATCATGGTAAATTTGATCAATTGAAGATTTGATATTTATTAGTAATGTTTTTCTTATTTTTAGAAGCTAACACGTCTGTTGAATGCAGTATGTTTCCTCCCCTGTCCACTTGGCAACAGGGGTCTTTGCCTGTCTGCCCTTGTGTTGGCAGCGGCATCCAGACTCCAGTTACAACATGACTTTGTCGGCTGAGCGTCGGTCCCAGAAACAAACCCCCTGCACGGGGCTAAATTAGAAACAACAGTATTGCATGAAATAGCAATGTATGCCTCTGTGCTAATCATCAGCTCACCTGCTACCACAACATAAACTAATCTCCACATGCTCTTCATTGCCTTACCACCCTCAAGCTCCACAATCAATTCATCTGTGTAAGTATTAGAGGCAAGATTAGAACATATATACAGGTGGGGAGATATGAAAGAGAGATGCCAGAACACAAAAAAGGCAGCAGCATTAACTGCATGAGCATTCTTTTGTTGACAGTCGTAATCACTTTTGTGAAGATGGAGGGAGTTAGTTTCTTCTGTAATTCTCCTCCTAAATACATTGCATGTATGAATTAGTGCTTTGGTTGTAAGAACAACATCTACCTTTAATTTTGCTTGAATTCTTAAGACATATATATGGATCTTTTGTTCATGTAATTTAAGGCTTGTATTTAATATCTACAAATTAAGTGGACATCTTCATTAAGTGTTCTGACTCTTTATATTGCAATAAAGTTTTCGTATATTACCTGAATTGCAAATGTTTATTGGGTTTTCGTATATTACCTGATAAAGTAGCATTTGTGGTATTAGTTTCTTCAATTTGAATGAACCTCTGGATATATAATTGTGTATCTCTGATTTGGAGTTTAGTTTTTTATTGCATTATCTTTTGGGTGTTTAGATGATTTCTATTAAATTAGCCTTTGTTGCAGTTTAAATCTCTAAATATTAATTACATCTCTTTATTGGGTGTTCAAATTATTTCTATTAAATTTGAAATTGGCACGTTGCATCTCTAAATATTAATTGTTTATCATTATTGGGTATTCGTATACTCTGTGGTAATCTAATCTCTAGGGTCTTAAGTTTTTTTTTTTAACTCTAAATATCAATTGCATATTTTTATTTTGTGTCCAGATTTTTTTCTACAAAGTTAGTCTTTGGTGTTTTGGGAGTAACGGAATGTATAAACCCATAAGATCACTAGAAACATGTTCAACAGATTTGTTTATCTCCAATATTTATGTTGTTTTGATCACATGCTTTCAGGGGCTCAATCAATTTTCAGGAATACGAAATTATAGTTTTTCCAGGAATCTATGGATTTCACCCTTTTCTCAAATCAAAATATTAATGAATTTTTTTTGCTTTCACAGGTAATTGTTGAAAGAACCGAAGGTGGTGTAAACTGCAATGTCGAGTGCACGGGGAATACTAATGCAATGATTTAGGCATTCCATTCTTGTCACGACGCATATCCTCTTCCCTTGTAGTAGGGAAATCATGTTTCCATTAGAAGAAAAGAAAATGTATATGTTGCACAAACTAACTTGAGATAAATTTTTTTTTTACAGTGTTCTGGTTTTTGGTTTTGCAAATAGGTCAACCGAACAGGAGACACAATTAAAAGAAACATTCCAGAGAAAGAGAAAAACAAAATGAATCCATGGGCATTATTTTGGACCGCTTTTGCAGAACAGCCATGGCTTCATCTTACCGTAAACCCTAATTATTTACCGTAAAAACAATTAAAATGTTTTTACTCGAAACCCTAAGTATTTACCCTAAAAACAATTTAAAGATTATATGTTACTCTGAAATCTGTGCATCTGACCCTTTGTAAGCATGAAGCAGAATCACCAAGAATTCTTGTTTTGGCTTTCAAAGTAACTGAACTAAGTTTGTTTTCTGGAATGGTTTTATGGCTATGATCACAAACCTTCTCGTCAAATATGACAACGCTACATGGAGCAGCAACTCTTCAAGTAAAAACAGCAAGTGAAGCAAATGCAGTTATTGCTACATACTAGAAAGCAAAAGGCAGCTCAAATGCTATAGTTGTACTAGAGAGATTTAGCGGGGAACTAGATCTATATGCAGGAGCTCTGTCTTTTCAATTAGTCAATGCTATTTTCTGATCACATGTCCAGGGAATTTAATTAACAAACTTTTTATTGGGTTGTTCTTGGCATATTTTAATTTATGCAATTTCCTTAACATCTGTTGTTTTTTCTAGGTTGGTAATGTACATGTGCAATTCAAGGAAGAGGAGCATGCTGTTGCAGCTCTGCAAGCTTTGATCGAAAGATTTTATGCAGGTTAATTATTATTTTTTGTTCATATTAAGTGCAGTTCTAAAATTTTGTTGTGTTATTTATCTTATATCCACTAATGCCTATTATATCCTATTAATCTAATAATTTAAAATTTTATTATATTTGCAATTGACCTATTGTGTGCAGTGAAAACCCTAACAAAGGACATTGACACTCCTCTTTTGCTCCCACCTGCTACTAACCCCCTTCCTCTGCCACCTGTTGTTCCTTTTCATCCTCCCCTGAAGTACAATTTAGCCACATGTTGCTTCAAATAGATCTGGAATAGAGAATCTCACTATAGAGCTTGCTCTAACTTGTAAGTGATTTCATATCTAACTACAGAGCTCGCTCTAACTTGTAGGTGATTTCCTATCTTTTATTTTCCAATACTTTCTAAATATAATGATAGAGGTTTAGACCTGTAATTCTTTGTAGGCTAAAAGTATTCATAGTCAATTTGGTTTGGCTACAAACTAGGTATGTTTTTGGCAAAACTTGGAGCTGTATACTTGTTGGGGACAGCAAACAGTAACTGTAAAAGTAAATCTAGTTGTATTAAGAATGTTATGCAAAACATTTTATATAGTATTTCAGTTAAATAAGTTTCAAAATTAGGATGTGTAACATACTGTATGCTGATATATATTAAAATTCACATGTTGTAGATCAACCAGCTTAGTACCCAGGTGGACTATGCAATCAAGCTACCTAGCAGACATGTAACCTGTTCAGAATTTCACCGGACAAAGAACAATATTCTTATTTTAGGAGACAGGTATTCGCAAGCTCTTATATATTCCATTGGTGCCTTCCATACTCATTCAATGCATTTTAATGTAGGTTACTTCCTTCTTTTAAAACAAAATAGGAGACTTATAACCATAGATTGGATATTTGTTTTAAGCTATGTTTGCATCCTAAGTAACATTTTAATGTAGAATACTTCAAAATTTTAAAATAGAAATAGAAACCATGGAAGACAATGGCACCCTGTTTCAAGAACTTCTTCAGATCTCTCTTTCAAGGCAATAGTTGACTTCTCCACTTGTACACAACATAAAAATTGTCCCATTTTGTTACTGTTGCATCCACTCCAAAAATATGATTGATCTTATTTATGTCCAAATGACTATTATTCTCTGCCAAGGGTTGATTTGCTCAACAATATTTATTAATGCATCGCTTTGTACCTACAAAGCTTACAAATATTTGTTTGCCATGGTCTATCAGTCCATTCTGACCTTGGGTGTTTCATTTTCTTCTTTAACAGTAATTTATAGTTGGGCACAAACTATTCATTTTACTAGCATTAATATGATCGATAGTGAACATTTTAGTGCATGACTTGAAGTCATGTTAGGACAGTCTGTGATTTTCACTATTTTACCTTCCCTTCCATTGTAGGCTACACTCTGCATTACGCCTGGATTGGTCACTCTAACACATTACACTGAAGTCTATGTGTACCCATTTGCAATGTCATCTAACATGTCCGCTTTTAAGGACTTCAAGTCTCCCAATAACAATGTGGTTGTGGATGGAATGATCAGTTTCATTGCCCATGAGCTTGCAGAGCTTCCACATAATCCACTTGTGAATGCATGATATGTTGGTCAACACTTTTCTGCACCAACTGTAATTGGTAATCTTTGTGAGAGGATTTATGGAACAGGCATGTTTTATCTGCAAGTGCAGACTTGTCCCTAGCAAGGATATCTACATGTACATGTAGGTTTTATTTATCAGCTTCGTATCATACACACATGAATTAATACAGTTTGGTAGATAAATTGCATGAATTTTCATGTGTTTTTAGTTTGTGTTTTTTATGTTTGAATTGGATTTTAATTTTGGTTTTGGGTGGGGATGGGGATCCTTGAAACAAGGGTAACAGTGCATTCTGTAGCATTGAATGTCGGAACCAACAAATTCTGATAGATGAAAATAACGAGAAATGTTGTGTGGTAGTGATGAAGCAAGATTTAGTTTCCACAAGCCAACATCAGAATAGTGGGAATAAAAATGCCCATGCTGAGACTATGGCGGCACCTTAGTTTGTTGTTCTGATTACATCAATATGTATATCTATTTGCATATCAAGATGTTTTGGTTGTATCAAGTATTGTTGAATATTATGGTTGATAAGAATGACTCCTGTGATTGTGTTGTGCAAGGGGGAAAAATCATGGAGCGGTTATATGATAAGTCTAGAAATCCCTCTCATTTCACTAAAAACAAGACCTCTCTTTTCACTGTAGTATGTATCATGCAAGGCATTTTTCTTTTTATTTTGTGAGTTCATGGCCTACTTATGTAATGGCTATGGGGCAATCTGTAATTGTTTGATCTGAGTTTTGATTTCAGTACATTCTAAAGCTTAGTCGTCAGGTTTCTTGTGTCTAGTCTTACAAGCAGATAACCAATTGATTAGGTTATTTTGCCTTTCTTTCTGTAAGCGTATTAATTTCATGAAAATCAATTGAAAAGGTGTAGGTGGGAATTTACCTCCTTAATCAGCAATGAAACATATCTTTACCTGTCATTGCTTTATGACTGATTTTTTAACACCTTTTATTTTGCAATCTTCTTAATGACCATGCAGCACATTGGACAAAAATAGCAAGACTGTACAATGCATCAAGATTTGAACATCAAAAAACACAGAGCAAACAATCTATAGAACAGGTAACCAACATGACTTGATATACATATATTTGAAAAAGACATTACATAGTTGCAGCAAAGTATATCTTTACCTGTCATTGCTACAAGACTGATTTTGGCCTGTCATTGCTACAAGACTGATTTTGGTGTTTATATATTTTTTCTGCAGTTGTATCATGCCAGCTAATGCCTCTTTGGCAACTGTTGCAGTAGCTTTAGGCAAGGACTGCTGCTGCAGCGCAGCCCTTGTTTTTTTTAGCTATTTTAGAAAAAATTATGCAAAGAAAAGAGTGTGTATGAGCTAGTGATTTGAGAAGAAACAAGTTTTCTATTCTACCATACACAGTCTATCAGTCACGTTTATATTGCAGCAGAAGTCTATCATTCACGTTGGAGTATATTGGAAATATCTGAAACAATATATAGCTATGACCCATGTCATTAACGCCATTGTTTTAAAACATTATATCACAATTTGCTCTTTTCTTTTTGGCATATGCTCTTGCAACTCATTCACTATTGAAATCTGCATGTTGTGGTGATTATTTTGTTTATTTTTTTAATATCTATTTGATTTGCTATGCAAGTAGTCTACGTCGTTGTTTAATGCTCCTTCTATGTTTGGCTTTAGGAAAACATTTTTTTGAAAAAAATAAAATAAATATATTAAGAAGGATCAATTACATATTATAACAAATATATTTCTAAATGGACAGAACCATCAATAAGGCAAAAGGAGAGAAAACCCAAGGAGGTTTTCCAATATTCTACAAGCCCATATGGAAAGGATGACCAAACTATGAAACTGACAAATAATCTTTCAAGGAGAATTCCAAAAAGAAAAATCAGCAAGATACAAGAGCCAAGCCAAGGAAACATGTTGAGGATCAGGCTTGATTATTATGAAGAAGATGAAGAAACTGCAAAGATTTATTAGGAGACAAAGACCCCCACTCTAAGATGTTTCAACTATGATAATCAATTTGAAAAGGCAAAACATGCTGAGGGTCAGGGTTGATCATTATGAAGAAGATGAAGAAACTACAAAGATTTATTAGGAGACAAAGACCCACACTGTAAGATGTTTCAACTATGATAATTATTAGAAGTCCATTTGAAAAGGTAATTCGCAACTCCATTTCATTCCCTAAGGATATGGACAAAGGAGATAGCTTCAAAGTTAGGCGTAAGGTGGAAAATTTGCTCAACTAAAGAAGCCAACCTCTAGGATGACTTGTGAGTCTCTCTTCTAATTAGAAGAGAAACCAAGATCATGGAATCTATTTCACAAATGACCTTTTTCCAACCCAATTCACAAGATTTCTCAAGAGCCACAAGGATGGAATGAGCTTCCATCTAATTATTGGTGTCAACCCCCATAGTAGAAGGAAAAAATAGATAACCCCATCACTGTTATGCCCAACCCCTTCAATCCTAACATCACCTAGATTGCCATGAGAAGAGCCATCCATATTAATTTTGAAGAAACTGATTGGGGGGGGACCACTTACCTATTCCATTCACTTTACTAAAGGTCTTCAAGACTAAGTTGAAATGAATTAACGATGTAGCAAAAGTATAAAGCTCAAGGCGTCTTAAAAGCTAGAGATCAAAAGAAGATAAGGTCTCAATCAAAGAGCATTTAGTTGCAATAGTTTCTTTGATAGAATCCATGACCATTTACCATACGTGTGAAATAAAAATTTGGTGTCCTTAGAAAATCTAATAGTTCCACTCAAGCCAAATCTACCATAGGATAAAAATGGGACCACACTCCCAAGTGATCTTGAGAAAAGAAGCCAAATCAAGAGGTTAACACAAGCTTGCTTAAAACTTGGATAAGGAAGTAATATGAATGAATGGTCAGTTCTAGACTTGTCACCACTACCCCCAAATACCAAAGGAGAAAGGACATTAGAAGAAAAGGTGAACAATACATTCTTTGTTAATGCCACAAAGGACACAAGTTGAAGGGCTCTAAAATCCTCTCTTTCTTATTTTATCCCAGGTGAGACACTTCTTTTGACAAGGAAAGTAGATAAAGAAAATGCATTTACGCCAACTAAAATTGTTCTAAATTTTGTTTCACCAAGGAAATTTTTTATTTTCACCTTTCATCAGCTCCAAAAATTGATAACCAAGAGCCACTAAATAAGCACCTTAAGGATCATGTCTCCATGCAAGAACATTCACTTCCTCTAGAGAGAAACATGGCTTGTCTATAAGAATGGAGGAAAGGGTAGTTCAAGCTTCAGGAGTTCCCCCATAAGATAGCTACTAGGATCCTTCCAATGATAGATCTAGGATTCCCTGATCATGTGAGTACTCTAACTTAGACCAGCTAGTTGCCTTAAAGACATCTCTCAAGGGATGTAGAAGGGGAAAGGAAGAGAGGATTGGGGGATGGAGATCCCAAGCATCATTCCAAAAAATAGCCTTATGACCACTTTCCACAACCCAGAAGAAACATTATTTAACAATCGAAGCCCCCTTCTTAATGGTATTCCAAACCATATAACCTTTCACAACTAGATCCGTTATTGGATTATCAATATCATCAATTCCTCCTAAATATTTGTAGTTAAGAATTCTAGACCAAGGTTGATCTGGATGTTTACAACATCTCCAATAAAGTTTACCAGCCAAGGCTTGGCTATTGAGCCCAGTTTGCCTAAGGCCTAGGCCACCATGCTACTCAGGTTTATAAACCTAATCCCAACTAATTAGACTCCATTTTTGGGAGTCCAAATTCCTATCCCATAAGAAATTCCTCGAGAGAGAATCAAAGTCCTCCAGAAAGCTTTTGGGATCAGATAACACAAGGAATTTGTAAATAAGAAGAGCCTACATGACAAATTTTAAGAGTGTTAAACGACCAACAAAAGATAGTCATCAAAAGGTCTAATGAGGAACCTACATTTTGAATATGTCAAGAATCATTTTCCACTGATCTCTTTTGGGAATACTAGTCGATAATGGGATACCAAAATATTCTAAGGGAAGCCTCCCTATTTTAAAGCATAAAATAAGAGCAATTCTCTACTAGATGATCACGAGGTATTAAAGAAAAGGATATTGGAATGCCTCATTAATTTCTTTACTAGAAGTAGTCAAATATATCCAAGGCTTTCCTAAAATTTCATGAATCTTAGCAACACCCATCAATGTGATGTCATCCACAAATGGAAGATGAGATTTAGGATCAAGATCTTGAGCCAAAGTCTAACCTTGGATGCAACCATTAATTTTTTGGTGCTTTAGATGAACAAGTGCAAAAAGGTAAAAGGAGAAGATTAGCATAGTAATCATAAGGATCTCCAAGCTACCATGAGGAATCACCAATCCTCATCTCTTCGTCTATCATATTTGTAAGAGAAACCATTCACTATGCAGGTGTGGCATCCTCTTGGGCTCTCTATGGATTGTAGTCCTCATCAATCTTATTGTCAATATCTTTATCCTCCATGGCAATAAGTCTATAATATTGACAAGCTCTTCGCTACCTTGGGCCTGGCCCTCAAAATGGTTATGTGATTAGAACTCCTAGAACAAGTGAGACCCATAGAAGTGCTCTATGTTGTGCATTTTTTACCTTCTGAATTGATCTATAGGATGGAGGCACTAGGGACAAATCCTTAGGAAAGTCATCTCCTAACTACTAGAGTTCTCATGCAATAGGGTGAGTCTTGATCAAACCATTCATGTTTGTTAAGTGGTTGACCCCTCAACAATAAGATCCAACTACTCTGTCTCCTAGCTTAACCCCTCCATCTCTTTATAGAGGTATTAAATGAAGTCTAAGTTTGTCAAAGTATCCATGACTTATGTAGAACTGTCAAAGTGACCAAGTCAGCCCCATCTCATATCTCTCAGTAGTCTCAGGTCTGAAGTGAGCATCTCTCTATGATATGATATAATATGCTCAAAGATCCATGGCATAATCAGTGAAGGGTGGCTAAAAGCAAGGGACCCCCATCGTGAATTCCATACAAGTCTTTGTAGACCAACACCAGAATATCAATACCCAAGAAAAAAGTATTCCTCATTCAAGCTATTTAATGATTGATGCCCAAGACCACCAAAGAATTGGGACCTTCTTACCTCCCAACAAGCGAGTAGCGATTAGGCCAATCAAGACCTTCTACAGGGGTGGAATGACAAGTCTAGGAACTAAAGTGAGTTAAATATCAAGTTTGTCTCTAAGTCAAGTCTCTCCCATCATAGCTACCCAGGCTAATCTCTCTTCGTCATACTCCCTCTCAAACAACATAACTGCTTCTCCTCTAATAGGAGCATTGAGGATGCAATAAACATCATAAAGAGTGATTGTCCACTCATAGAAATAGATGCAAATTGGAATGTGTTTTGATCAACATCCCAATAAGTCAAGATGTCACAACATATGTGAGATGAAGGGCAAACAATCAATATTCGTTCCACTCTAGCTAATATTGTCCTCTAAAGAATGGCACGATTTGTAATAAATAATACCTCTAGTGCATCCATATACCAACCCTACTCATGGGTGGCATTCCACTATATGTAGGTCCCTTATAAGAGGAGAGCGGTAGGTTAGACCTTTGTTGAAAAATTCAAAAACCTTAAAAATTAGAAAAAATGAAAATTGTAAAACTCTAAAATTCCCTAAAAATTAAAAACATTCTTGAAAAATCAACAACAAATAGAGAATTCCGCATTAAAAAAAGAAAGTGATCAAATACAAGCATCAAAATCATCAGTTTTACCTTCAACTTGTCGATAGAATCTTTTAGCAAGGTCTCTCAAGCGACCTATCTAGCCTCTCAGATGACTCAAGTTGAGGTGGCAGGGTCACCCGAGTAGCCTACCCTAGCAAAAGAGATGACCCTAGGCCACACCCTAGTATATCTTAGTGGGTCCAAAAAACATGAAAATCAAGCAAAAATTAAAAAATCAAGCAATGAAAATAGTAAAAACCTAAAAGTTAGGCAAATGCAATGAAAAAATTTGAGTTCAATAGACATTTTCAAGCTAAATCAATTGAAAAAAGAAGCTAGGATTTCAAACAGGGATTTTCTCATTTCTTGTATCTAGGGATCCATGTGAGTCTAGATGGTGACCATACTCTTGATCTCCTCGTCATAAGCTTTCTGTCAACGATCCCCTTGTGCAATTTCATCGTTGTTTGGTCACTTTCTTTTGTTTCTCCTCTTCTCCTCTATCTTCTCTAGCTTAACTTGTGATAACAATTTCTTGTTTGCTTAGTTTAGCTTTTGTAGAGTAGGATTTTGTCCTCATTTTACGTTTTCTTTCATAATCTTGATAGGTCATCATGGAAAAGTAAGGCGACATCGGAAAAAATCAAACTCACACATCAATGGTATGTTCTCTCCTCCTCCTGTTTGTACTTACACTTGAACTATCTTGTTGATCTCTAGGTCTATATGTGGGACAATAACCAAGGTAAGTACAAGCAAGTGTAGGTCCCACAAGTCCATACTTTGGGAACAATACCTACCTTCCATGTAGACTATCATCCTTGAGGGGGCAAATATGTAAGCACTAAAAAAAACATGAGCCTATATCGTGTTCCAATGATGATATGGAGGTCCATCTCACGACCCATGAAAACATGAATTATACTCCTCTTAGTAATCTCACACTTGACTACATGTTCCCTAGTGTTTTTACCCCCTTGAATATCTTTTCTAGTTTCCAAACTAAGTTCCAAGACTTTGCAATTACAAGATAACGCTTTTCAAATTCTTAATAGGATGGTCACTTGAGTGACCTATCCTTAAGGTGTAGGGTTGCTAGGGTGAATATCCCTAGCAAAAAAGGCAACCCTATCATGTTGTGGCATTTGTGATTTATTTTAGTTCCAACCAGTTTACTTCCATTTTTTGTTTTTGATTAAGAATTCTTTCATGTACAACTGATCCATCACTTCCACTGACTATTTGTTAACTCCAAATCATTCTTTTCTTAATGTCAAATCAATCCACAATAAACTTCCAATCAATCTCTTATCTTCTCTTTAGCTTCTGTAATCTTCCAATCAACTCTCTAGTTTACTCCCCAATTACCCCCATCATCGGTGATGATTTTCTACCTATAAATACCCCCCTCCTCTATTGTTTTAGGTGAGACTAGGAATTATTCATGCATTCTTGTTTTTCCTTCTAGGAGCTAACTCATCTCTTGAGGATAAATATTATGCATAGCAACCCCCATAGCATTTTATGCTCATACAAAGATTCAAGAGCCTTTTGCTTTATATTTTTCCCCATTAGTATTACTAGTTTTCCTTGTGGAGGTTGAGAATTATTCATGCATTCTTGTTTTTCTTCTATAGGAACTAATTCATCTCTTGACGTTTCAATTTTACGCATATAACAACCCCTATAGCATTTTTATGCTCATGTAGGACTCTATGAGACTTTAATTTATGTTTTGTTTTTGCTTCTAAGCCATAATAAAATTCAAATTCCCTCTTATCCCCATCTTTATCCTTATCATCAAGAGGAGGAACCTATTGTTGTAGAGGAGGACCCCATTACTACAAAGGAGGAGATGGTTGCTACTATATCTCTAAGGACACAAGTCTGTCACTAACACCCCATATATATTCACAGGTTCTTTTAAATTGTCTTTCAATAGTAATTAACACATTCTCTCACCCTTGGGAAAGTAATAATTTGTTTGTATTTTCTCTTGGTTAGTTTGGAATTTACTACTTACCAGATTTAGATTTACTTTATGTTGTGCTTATAGTAATTGCATTTCACTTTTATAATAATTGTCATTCAAAAATTGAATTACAAAAACATAGAAAAACTACATTTAGGAAAAGTCATTTAGATTTGTATTCAAGAAAGAATGTCATTTTAATTTTCAATAGTAGTTAGACCATACTTGAAAATTGGGAAAAAGAACAAAAAGAAGCTTATATTCATTTAGAGAAATTACATTTAGAAATTCATGTAACTTTTGCAAACATTGAAAACATGAAGGAAAGCCCTCGATCCCGTCATGAGACACACAACTTGCAACTTTCAAATAAATAAACAATTTTTCAAAGGAAAACCCTTGATTCCATCATGAGGTGCACAACATACAACACTCTCAAACAAAAATAAAACATCCATCTCCTCAACTCAACACTCAATGTGTCCTAGAGTGAGGGAATAATGGAACAAATCAATCTTAGATGAGATAAGGGAAAACCTGCCAGCTTAGGATGGACAGAGGAAAATTCCCAAGAACAAATGGAAATCTTGAGGCTGATAGAATAACATAATGAATAAAGAAGACAAAGAGAGGAGATTTTAATAGAGAACTTAGACTGCTTGCAGAACTTGTTGATCTTGAACAAAGGATATTAGACACATTTCACCTCTTTGCAAAAAATGAACTAAACAAACTGAGAGCAAGTGACCTCCAGGTCACATAAGAATAATGCCAACCACACCAATTCAATGCTTCCATCAACAACATCCAAACCACAACAATCAACAACCACGCACACAAATAAATCACATGATCAATATAACTACCAACTGTGATCTTCTACTTCCCCACAAATAGATCAACCAGTTGGTCCCACCACCACTCGAGTGGCTCTTGCCACAAGAGTATGAGTGACTAGGTGGGAACCCTTAGAAAGGATGTAGTTAATGTGTTGCATTAGGGTTTGGCTCACTCATGTCGTGTTGATTTTGAATATCATAGGGCCATAAACTCCCTTCAAGTTATTCTAATTCTTATAAATGATCCAAGAGCACACCAAAGTTAAGATCTATCTATGCAAAATGAGTTTGATATTCTCACTAAAGTTTTGGCTAGTGATGGAACCTTATATTAGACCCCATCCCACCAATAGGTGTTTCAATCTTCACCTCATTTCACACTAGCCTAATCTTTGCAAGTAAGAATGAACATACCCATGGAACAACAAACCACAATGGGGACATATAAAATTGGAGAAATAGTGCTCATAAAAGGAAGTGCAAAGAATAAATGACACAATTATAAACAAAAGTTCTAAGATTATTGGAAAGGACCATAAATGGTTAAGGAAGATGTTAGCAACTATGTTTATCTCATATTCATTAGGGAAGATGAAGAATTCAATGAAACGGTTAAATTCCTTTCATTTGAAAAATATTATATCTAAAAATTCAAAAAATAAAATAAAATAACTTTTAAAAAATCATATATAAAAAAATAAGCATTTCATTTTGTCCATCATTGCATTTGTTAGTGGTTTGCTCTTGTTTGATTTTCATCCTAGTAAGGAGTCTTAAAGTTGCTAGAATAGGTTGTGCCTACTAAGCCTTAGATTCCCAAAATTATAATTACTATTCCCCTTTACATTCTTGACAATTTCAAATAAAGTTAAACTTTAATATTTATATTGATCCCAGTCTTAACCATCATATAGTCAAGTCTAAGCAAAGCAAGTTTTCAAACCTACAATACCTATTAGAAGTTAATAGGTATATCTCACCTAATCCTTCTTGGTAAGAGAGAGATCTTAGGAGTTAGTTGTCCTTTTGGTGGCTCTTAGCCCCTTACTCACCTATACAAAAACATCACAAGGTCGAATCTTTGCAAAGTAATAAAAAAGACAAAAACCAAGAAAAAATAAAACAAAAAATATATGAGCAAAAAATAGAAAAAAAAAAGAGAAAGAGAAAATCGATGATGTTCATACTCTTAGGTGAACAGTTTAAGCTCGAAGCTATGAGGGTGACATCCCATTAGATAAAATATAAAATAAAAAGAGACAAAGAGATAAAGCACACATGCAATAGTTAGGTAAAGCCAAGAGTCTAGCTACTTTCTAGGGCCATATTTTGTCAAGGAGTTATTCCTTTACCCTGAGTTTGACTTGTTTCCCATCTTTTGTTTTAAATCTAGCGAGTACTTATAATTTTTGTTGTTTGTTTGCGTTGAAAAGTAATTTAACTGGTCGATCTAGATAAGGATCAATATTTATCCTTCTTTGA
Source organism: Cunninghamia lanceolata (assembly GCA_027924645.1). Lineage (NCBI taxonomy): Eukaryota > Viridiplantae > Streptophyta > Pinopsida > Cupressales > Cupressaceae > Cunninghamia > Cunninghamia lanceolata. The sequence continues at coordinate 5,709,854 of BSBN01000123.1, forward strand.
AGCTTAATCCAAAAATCATTCTATCACCTTCCCCATTCCCACATGACCTCCTAATAAATCCTATCTTGAGAGTTTTACCAAGTCACCCTATGCTAAGTCAACCAATAATCCCTTGGGTTAAAAATCCTACTAAAGAGCAACTATTGTGTCAGTTTGATATGTTGCAAGTATGTGCAGTTAGTGTTGTCATTGATGTCAACATGTTAGCTTGGTGTTGTCATTAGTGTCAACTAGTTGAGTAGAGATGAGGTTGTTGCAATGGTATGAGATGTTTGGTTGAGTTGATTTGCTAAAGATGTTCTGGTTGCTTTGAAGAGGTGTTGAAGATGTTAAGAATATGTTTTTGTTAGTTGGTTTCCAAGTGCTTTTGAGAAAAATAGATTAATAAAGCAAATAGTGTGTTAAAGTGGTATTTTGATTTACAAAGTAGTGTTCTGGTTTTGCTCTGCATTTCCTCCATGTTGAAGATCTAACTTTGCAGTTTGGATATGTTGTTCAGAGATGTTATATTCCAAATTTGGTAGTCTGGTTTGTTGTGCAGAGGAAGTGTTCACCATTGTGTGGATTGTATTTCTGATTTTTGCAGAGGTGTCTGGCAAAAACTGTTTTGCTCTACATTTCTCAGTAGATTTGTTTTTGGCTCTATAGTTCTAGATTTGTGCTTATAATGCTTATATATTTCCTCAGTTCAAGTTGTTCGTGGTTTGGTACTCTGCAAGTTGATTTCTTGAGTTGAAGTGTATGACAGAGTTGTTTGAGTGCTCCGCGGTGTGAACTTCTATCAAGTGAAAGTAGTTGTGAAAGGATTTGTTAGTTTTTAGGTGCTTGTGGATGCCTCTAGATCATGTTCAAGCTTGGCACATGGTCCACGAGTTGTCTTTTGATTGTTGAGGAAGCATGTACTTAAAAGTTCATAGTGTTAACACAAGTCTGGCTGACTTGGTTGTTTACACTACTTGTGGTTGTGCTTCGGTGATTGTGGAAGTGTGGAGTAACATGTAAGAGTAGATTTAGGTCCGAGCTAAGATGTGGTATGGTTTGTATTCATTCCCTTCCACCACAGGAATGTTTAGGTTCAGTCCTAATTTGAATTTTTTGGGTTAAGGTGACTTGCCGACCTTGGAGAATGTTCTCAAGGTTGAAGACAGTATAAATAAGTGTCAAGGGATCGTGATCAAGTGTGCACGTGATGAATGTGATGTGAATAACAGTGTGGTTGAATGTGTGGTGTAGTACAAGATTTCATGTGTTAGATTATTGGATGCAGTGAGAAGAAGGTGTACAATTCTTTAGTGTGACTACGAAGGTGTTGATGGTGTTGCAGTGGAATTCCCTGTTGCATTGAGATAGTTTTCTCCTTGTAACAATCTTCTCTATCTTCTTCTCTTTTCTGGTAGTGAGCCCTTGCAGTGAGCCTTTCTTTTGGGTAGTGAGCCTATTGTTTTTCAATATTGTGAGCTAATACTCACCATGGTTTTTCCCTTCTTAGGTTTTCTACATAAATCTGGTGTTCTCTTGTGTTTGATGTTGAGTTGATTCAGTTTCTATTATTTGCTTTCATGCTTAATCATCATAACAGTTTAAGGGTTAATTGAATTGATGTGGATCTAAATGTGTTTGAGGGTTTTGGAATTATAAGTTACAACTGATTCACCCCCTTCTCAGTTGTCTTGTGCATTCAACAATTGGTATTAGAGCAAGGTTCCTTGGAAGAAATCTTAACCGCTTGAGGTTGATCATGGATGGCACACAAGAAGGATGTTCCTTTGTTTGATGGAATAGATTATGCAATCTGGAAAATAAGGATGGAAGGTTATCTTATTTCTCTTAGATATGAGATCTAGAAGGCTATTGAGACTAAATACACTATACCATAAAATGGTCCAAGTACTGCAAATGAGATCAAGACCTATGAAACCAATGGTAAAGCAAGGTATGCCCGTTTAAGTAGTCTTACTAATTATGAGTTGGTGAAAGTTATGAATCTGAAAACTACTAATGAAATCTAGAAAAAGTTAAAAAGTATTTATGAAGGAAATGATAAGGTCAAGCAAGCTAAAATGTAAATTTTGAGCTCATGTTTGAAACCATGCGAATGTCTGAAGATGAAAACATTACAAGCTACTTACAAAAGGTGGATGAAATTGTTAATGGCATCAAAGGACTTAGTGGAGACGTGGGTGAAAAATAAATGGTATTGAAGGTATTCAGAACTCTTCCTAAAGTTTATAGTCATAAAGTTTCTTCTATTGAAGAATTACAAATTTGGAATCAGTTTATCAAAGATTTGTTGCTTGGTACCTTAACTACCTTTGAAATAAGAGAATTTGGTACAAGTAGTGCAAAGGCTGAGACTGCCTTCAAGGATGGCAAATCTAAGAAGATTGTGGAATCAGATAAGGAGGATTCAGATGATGTGGAAGCTAAATTTGTGAGAAAAATAAAATTGGGTACTGGTAAGTTGCCTTTCAAGTGTTTCAATTGTGGCAAGATTGGTCATTATGCTTCAAGATGTCTGGAAAGAATTTTGAGAAGTAAGAATAGGGAAAACAAGAGTAGAGTACCTAAGAAAAGCTACTATGTTAGAGAAGATGCAAGTATATCTGATGATGAATCTGATTCTGAAAATGATGAGGGTAATGAATGTTTGTCCATAGCTTTAAAAGATTATATTATTTCTACTAACTCTGAGAAATGTGTGAAGGAATAGGCTCCGGAGGTAAGTCTTAATGTTGAATGTACTTTGATATCTACTTTTCATACTAGATAGGAAAAGAACTATTGGGTTATTGATAGTGGATGCTCAAATCATATGATCGGTGATAAAAGTAAGTTTGTTAAACTTGAAAAATATGATGGAGGACTAGTTAGATTTGGTGATGATACAGTTGCTAAGATATGTGGAAGAGACTCAATTAGTTTTGATGAAAAACATAATATTGATGATGTTCTTTATGTTAAGGGCTTAAAGCATAACCTCTTAAGTGTTGGATAAATGTGTAGCAAAGGATACAATCTTGTGTTTCAAGATGGTGGTTGTGAGATCAGAAAAGATTTTGGAACTGTAATAGCTGCTAGAAAGAGGATAAATGGAAATGTTTATTAGCTCAAAGGTGGTGATGGTTATTGCCTCATGACTCAAATTAGTGAGAGTTGGCTATGGCATAGGAGATTGTGTCACATCAATTTTGATAGCCTGGTAAGGATAAGTTTAGTTCAAGCTGTGAGAGATCTGCCAAAGATTATAAAGTCTATCAATGCTATTTATAAGGAATGTCAAATAGGAAAGCAAGCAAGAAGTAGTTTCAAAGTCAAGGATCAATCTTCTACCGGATTGTTGGAATTGGTGCATACAGATCTTTATGGCCCTACCAAGGTAAGGAGTTTTCAAGGTGATAGGTATTTCATGTTATTGATTGATGATTATTCTAGGATGACATGGGTTACTTTTCTCAAAGAAAATTTTGAAACCCTAGATAATTTCAAAGCATTCAAAGTCATGGTTGAGAATGAAATGGATAGGACAATTAAATATTTGAGGTATGACAGAAGTAGAGAGTTCACCTCCAATGAGTTTAACATGTTTTGTGAGAATCATGGAATAAAAAGGCACTTGTTTGCCCCTAGGACTCCGCAACAAAATGGAGTAGTTGAAAGAAAAAATAGAATTGTTCAAGAAGTTGCAAGGACAATGATAAAAGAAGAAAATCTACTAGAGTCTACTGGAGAGAGGTAATTCATACTGGTATTTATATATTGAATAGAGTGCAGGCAAGAGAAAAAAGTACAAAGACACCTTATGAGTTATAGTATGGAAGGATTCCTACTGTCAAGTACTTCAAAGTGTTTGGAAGCAAATCTTATATCAGAAGGGATGAAGAAAATCTAGGAAAGTTTGATGCAAGGTCTGATGAAGGTATCTTTGTTGGGTATTCTACTAAAAGTAAAGCTTATCAGTGTTACAATGAGAGGTTAAGAACAATTGTTGAGAGTGCAAATGTCAAAGTTGATGAAGATCTACAAAAGAATTCATAAGTTAATGGATATGAATCAGATGAGTTCTCTTGTAGAGAAGAAGAAAATGTTGATGAAAAGGAAGTATAGATTCAAGAAGAAGAAGCTCCAGAAAAGAATCCTAAAACTCCCAAGTATATGCAGAAGCATCATTCTGAAGATCAAATTATTGGTTACAAGAACAAAGGTGTGTTGACAAGAAGGAAAGCTATTGAAGAACAGGTAAATCTATGTTTACTCTCTAAATTTGAACCTAAAATAGTGATTGAAGCATGCAAGGATGAGTATTGGATCAAGGCTATGGAAGAATAACTAATGCATATTGAAAAGAATCAGACCTAGGAACTTGTCCCAAGACCAGCAAACAAAAATGTGATTAGAACTAAGTGGGTATTCCAAAACAAACTGAATGAGAATGGAGAAGTGGTAAGAAACAAGGAAAGGCTTGTGTGTAAAGGTTACTCACAAGTAGAAGGAATAGACTATGAGGAAACTGATGGAAAGAATGGAGGCCATCAGGATGTTTTTGGCTTTTGCAGAACATAAGGATTTCAAAGTATATCACGTGGATGTGAAGTCTGCTTTCTTGAATGGTGAGTTGGAAAAAGAAGTATACATAGAACAACCGGATGGATTTCAGTTATCAGATAAATCGGATATGGTTTGCAAGCTGAAGAAGGCACTATATGGATTGAAGCAAGCCCCCAGATCTTGGTATGCAAGGTTAGACAGGTACTTATTATAGCAAGGATTCAATAAAGGTATCGCAGATAGCAATTTGTACATCAAAGTAGGAGAAGATCAAATTTTGACTATGGAACTATATGTAGATGATATAATCTTTGGTGGAAATGAAAGTATGTCTAAAAGTTTTATAAATGAAATGTAGAAAGAATTTGAAATGTCAATGTGTGGAGAAATGAACTTCTTCCTTGGGCTACAGATCAATCAGATAGATAAAGGTATTTTGATTTCACAATCGAAGTATGTCAAGGAGATGTTAAAAAAGTTTGGAATGGAAGATTCTAAACTAGTATGTACCCCTATGACAACTGATTGCAATTTGAGAAAGAATGATGAATCTCCTAAGGCTGATCAGAGCAGGCAAAGGTTAATGATTGGAGGATTGTTATATTTAACTACTACTAGACCTAATATTATCAATGCAGTTTGTCTTGTGGCTAGATTTCAAGAAGATCCTAGAGAGTCACATGTTGCAGCAGTGAAGAGGATATTCAGATATTTAAAGGGCACTCTGGATCATGGCTTGTGGTATCCAAAGGATAATGACTTTTCTCTAAGTGCTTATACAGATGTGGATTGGGCTGGTTGTGTAGATGATAGGAAAAGTACTAGTGGTGGTGCATTCTTTCTTGCAGGCAAAGTGGTGTCATGGTTAAGTAAGAAGCGGGATTCAGTATCTTTGTCTATTGCAGAGGCAGAATACATTGTAGCAGCATCTTGTTGCACACAAGTGTTGTGGATGAGGCAAACCTTAAAGGATATCAAAGTGGTATATGATGAACCTATTCATTTCTTCTATGATAATACAAGTGCTATTAACATTTCAAAGAATCTGGTGATGCATTCAAGGACAAAACATATATCAATCTAGTATCACTTTCTGAGAGAGAAGGTTGCAGATAATAAAGTGAAGCTTGAGTATGTACCTACAAGGGATTAGGTTGTTGATATATTCACCAAGGCTCTTCCTAGGGATACATTTGTGAATCTTCAGGAGAAGTTAGGGTTATTGCCCCTACTTATTTGAACTACATGCATAAGGAGATGCATCAGTCCAGTGGATTTTGAGATTCATTCCTTATTTTGGATTGATGTTGGAGGCTACCTCTTAGGGGGAGCAGGCAGTGATCATGATGGTTGTGGCAGTCAGGGGGAGTAAGCTCTAATGTTCGTTGCTTCTAAGGGGGACGATGATGAGTAGTAAAAGAAAAGGAGTGACAAAGCAGCGATGAGCAGGTACAAGTATGAGAATGAGAAAGAGAAAGATGAAGCTCTTTTCCATTAATGTCAAAGGGAGAGAGATCAATGTGAAAAAGGAGAAAAAGGAGAGAGTCGGTTGTCAGGAAAAGAGTATGAAGCTAAGGGGAGAGAAAGAGAAAGGAAATGAGTTGGTATGAAGTATAATATTGAGGATGCTATTGTCTTGATTTTTTTTTTCACATCATGTGTTGCCATCAATGACAAAGGGGGAGATTGTTGCAAGTATGTGTAGTTAGTGTTATCATTGATGTCAACATGTTAGCTTGGTGTTGTCATTAGTGTAAACTGGTTAAGCAGAGATGAGGTTGTTGCAATGGTATGAGTTGTTTGGTTGAGTTGATTTGCTAGAGATGTTTTGGTTGCTTTGAAGAGGTGCTAAAGATGTTAAGAATATGTTTTTGTTGGTTGGTTTCCAAGTTCTTTTGAGAAAATTTGATTAATAAAGGAAACAATGTTGAAGTGGCATTTTGATTTACAGACTAGTGTTCTAGTTTTTCTCCGCATTTCCCCCATGTTGAAGATATGTCTTTGCGGTTTGGATATGTTGTTCATAGATTTTAAGAGATGTTATATTCTGAATTTGGTAGTCTGGTTCGTTGTGCTTAGGAAGTTGTGTTCACCAGTGTGTGGACTGTATTTCTAAGTTTCGCAAAGGTGTCTAGCAGAAACTGTTTTGCTCCGCATTTCTTTGCAGATTTGTTTTTGGCTCTGAGGTTTTGGATTTGTACTTATAATTCTTATCTATTGCCTCAGTTCAAGTTGCTCATGGTTTGGTGGTCTGCAAGTTGATTTCTTGAGTTGAAGTGTATGACAGAGTTGTTTGAGTGCTCCAGTGTGAACTTTCATCAGGTGAAAGTTGTTGTGAAAGGATTTGTTGGTTTTCAAGTGCTTGTGGATGCCTCTAGATCATGTTCAAGCTTGGCATGTGGTTCGTGAGTTGTCTTTTGATTGTTGATGAAGCGTGTACTTAAAAGTTTGTAGTGTTAACGCAAGTTTGGCCAAATTGGTTGTTTACACTACTTGTGATTGTGCTTCGGTGATTGTGCAAGTGTGGAGTAACGTGTAAGAGTAGATTTAGGTCTAAGCTAAGGTGTGGTGTGGTCTGCATTCATTTCTTTCCACCATGGGAATGTTTAGGTCCAGACCTAATTTGAATTTTTTGGGTTAAGGTGACTTTTTGACCTTGGAAAATGTTCTCAAGGTTGAAGGCAGTATAAATAAGTGTCAAGGGATCATGATCGAGTGTGCCCATGATGAATGTGATGTGAATAATAGTGTGGTTGAATGTGTGGTGTAGTACAAGCTTTCATGTGTTAGATTATTGGATACAGTGAGCAAAAGATGTCTACAATTCTTTAGTGTGACTGTGAAAGTGTTGATGGCGTTGCGGTGGAATTCCCTATTGCATTGAGATAGTTTTCTTCTTATAACAATCTTCTATATCTTCTTCTCTTTTCTGGCAGTGAACCTTGGTAGTGAGCCTTTCTTTTGGGAAGTGAGCCCTTTGGCAGTGAGCTTCTAGTAGTAAGCCTATTGTTTTCGGTGTTGATATTACTTTATACGGTGAGCTAATCCTGGCCGTGGTTTTTCCCTTCTTGGGTTTTCCACGTAAATTTGGTGTTCTCTTGTGTTTGATGTTGAATTGATTTAGTTTCTGTTATTTGCTTTCATGCTTAATCATCATAACAGTTTAAGGGTTAATTGAGTTGATGTGGATCTAAATGTGTTTGAGGATTTTGGAATTATGTTACAACTAATTCACCCCCCTCTCAGTTGTCTTGTGCATTCAACACGATATGCATATCATACAAATACAAGCAATAAATCATGTCATAGAAAAATGACATTCATAATAGCAAAGGTAGTAGAAAAGTATTTACATTTCCATCTACATGTATATTTGATGCATCCATACATATTGTGTTTACATTGCATACATCTCATTCATAACAAGAAAATAATAAAAACAACATTACCATAGTATCATGTATAAGCATTTGTAGTTTCAAAACATAAGTTTTACAACTAACCATGTGCACAAGAGTGAAAGCAAGGTACAAAATATCAACTATAGCTACACATGGATCTAAACCAATCAAAGCCATAGTAATAAGTGCTAAATAAATGTCTAGGTACAAGTTGCTCCATCAAGGGATTCCAAAGAGAAAAAAGGTGCACTCAAGCATGCAAGTCTCCCTGTGTAAGGGGGGAAATAAAGAATCTACAAACAAGAAGTAGGTCTCTTAAAGATATAATAGTTGGTTATGGCCCACAAAGCCCACAAGGATCCTTCTATGTGGTCTCCTCTTGCTATTTGCTAATATCAAAATACTTGGGAGTCATCTACGTAGGTTCTTGTGAAGGGATGTGGCTACAAATCTACGAGTATAATTGTCTTAGTGTCTAAGACTGCAAGTGAGTATAATTCCATCTATGGACCCCAAGGTTAGCCATCTCTTGAAGCAAAGTGACTTTTGCCTCTAATGAAAAAAGTCTAGTGCTTTAGGATGCCACATCCCAGCCAGCATGGTAAGTAGGAGCAAGGATGTATGTGTCAACCTACTAGTATGGGCACCCCAACACCAACCAAAAGTGCCTCTTTAGCTTGTCCTATGGTAGGGATCAAGATATCTAAGGAAGCATTTTTGAAAAGATCACTCCATCTATCAACAATGACTACATCGAAGTGCAAAGAAAGAGAGTGTTATTCCAATGATTAGAGAACAGTCATTTTCATATGTGCAACTACAAAAAAGAAAAAGAAAAAGGAGTAGATTAGCATAGTACTCACAAGAGTATCTAGGATACCATGAAGAATCACCAATCCTCGTCTCCTCCTCTATTAGCTTTGTAAACAAGACAAGATGATGTGTAGGTGTGAACTCCTCTAGTGTTGCCTCCTCATCCTTCGACACTAAACCCTCACCCTTTGATGCTATCTCATTTATGTCTCCCTCAAGAAGATAGTCATCATCGGTCTCATCATTAGTCTCATCATCCTCCACAACAATAAGTCTCTGATCTCAATGAGCTTGATGTTGTCTCAAGCCTCATCCTCAAAGTGGTTGTGTAATCGAAACACTTGGATGAAGTGGGACCCATAGAAGTACTCTATATTGGGAATCAATCACCTCCTAAATAAATCTATAGCATGGAGCATTGTGGAAAAATCCTTAGGAAACTCATCTCCTAACCACTGAAGCACATGTGCAATAGAGTGAGTCTCTACAAGTCATTCCTATTTGTCAAGTGGTTGGCTCCTCGACAATAGGATTGTATGGCTCTTTCTTCTAGCCACAGGCCTCCACTCTTTGTAAGGGCCTAAAATGAAGTCCTTGTTTCTTAAGGTGGCTACTGTTCATGTGGAAGTGTTAAAGTGCCCAAATTAACCCCATATCATGGCTCTCAATAGTGTCAAGTCCAAAGAGGGCATCTCTCATTGATAAGGTATAACATGTTTAAGGATCCATGACATAACAAGTAAAGGATGGTTGAAAGTAAGAGCCCCTCATCATGTAATGTGGTATAGGTCTTGATAGACCAAGGCCAGTATGTCAATGCCCCAAGAAAAAATTGTACCTCACTTAAGTTGTTGAAGGATTGGTGCCCAAAACCACCTAAGAATTGAAACTTTCTTGCCTCCTAACAAGCAAGTGGTAATCAAGCTAACTAGAGCCTTTAGCAGGGGCAGAATGACAAGTCTAGGAATGAAATTAAGTTGAATTCCAAGGTGATCACCAAGTCAAGTTTCTCCCATCACAACTACCCAAGTTAGCTTCTTTCGCTTTAACTCTCTCTATAAGGGAAAATTATTCTTCTTTAATGGGAATGCCAAGGATACAACAAACATCATAAAGAGTGATCATCCACTCTCATGAAATAAAAGGAAATTAGAAGGAGTTCTTATCAACAATCCCAAGAGGTTAGGATATTGTAGCATATGCAAGACAAAGGATGAACAATCAATATTTGTGCTACTTGAGCTAAACCAGTCCTTTGAAGGACAGCATGGTTTGCAATATACAATACCTCTAGTGTATCCATATACCAAGCTTACTCATTCCATCATATGGTGTCCTAAAAAGAGAGTGTGTCAAGTTAGACCTTTATTAAAACCTTTAAAACCATAAAAAATAGAAAAGTTGAAAAACCATAAAAGTCATAAAACTCTTAAAAATTCATAAAAAAAAAAAATAGAATCTCTAGAAATTTAGCAATAAATAGGGATTTAAGTTAAAATGAGAGAAAGTGGTTACTTTAGGCCTCAAAACAATCAAATTTATCTTCAATCCTATTAACAAAAATAATTGGGAAGGTCTCTCAGGCAACCTAGGTTCAAGTGGCAGGGTCGTGCAGGTGACCTACCTTGCTAAAAGGGGTGACCTAAGGCCATGCCCAAGTGGGTCCAAAAAAGGTAAAAAAAAAAAAAAAGAAAAAAAAAAAACCAAAGTAGATAAAACCTAAAACTTAGTTGAATGTGATAAAAACCTTCAAGATTAAGATGAATTTCAAGCCAAATCTCAAAAAAAATAACCAGGTTTCAAGGAGGTTTTTTCTCATCTTTCATACCTAAGAATTTGCAGGATTGAACAATGACCATGATCTTAATCGCCTCGACATAATCTTTCTGTTAGCTGCTCCCTCATGTAATTTTGTCACCATTTCATCACTTTCTCTCTTTTTTCCTCTTTCTTCTCCCTTCTCCTCTATAGATTTGCTTGTAATAATGGCTCTTATATTATATCTTTATTTTGTAGTGCAGTTTGTTCTCATTTTGCATTTCTTTCATCATCTTGGTAGAAATCAAGGTGACAGGTAAATATCAAACTCACACATCAAACGTATAGATGCAATAAAATGACAAAGGTAAGTGTAGATCCCACAATGTCATTTTTTAGAATGATACATACCTACCATGTAGAATGCCATCCTTGAGGGGGCAAATATGTAAGTACTTAAAATTTATGAGCCAATATGGTATTCTAATGATGATTTGGCGATCTATCTCATGACCGTCAAAGGCATGAATTACACTTCTCGCAATAGTTCCACACTTGATGACACATCCTCTATCCTATTTAGCCCCTTGCCCATCTTCTCCAACCTTTGAATCAAGTTACAAGACTCTATGCACATCCAAAAACCTTTTACAGATCCTCAACTAGAGGGTCACTTGAGAGACCATCTATCTGTTGAACACACCAAGATACTGAGAGGGGGGGTGAATTGGTATCTAAACAATCTTCAATTTTAACAACTTCAACTTATTCGAAGCAAATTAAAACTTAAGAATCACAGTATAATCATAAGCATGAAAGATTAACACAATGAACATAACACCAGATATATGTGGAAAACCCTAGGATGAAAAAACCATGATGAGGATTAACTCACAATATATGAAGCTCAAATAACAACTTTGTTTAAGGCTACAACCCAAGGAAGCTAATACTCCATGAAAACTTTGATTTAGGGTCACTCCCAACAAATCTACTACTCCCTAAAGACTTTGTTTTAGGGTCACTCCAAGGGAAGATACTACTCCCTGAATTGAGAACACACTTACAAAAGATTACAGTATGACAGTCCTTCTACTGTCTAAAAACTAACATTAAAACTCACACCTTTGATGATTGCACTTCTGCCTCTTCACACTTTCTTCTATTGATCTGATTAGTTAGGCATACTCTACACTTGATCACTATCACATATAAGTCTTCAAGATGAATCAAGACATCATCAACAACTTCTACTCTTTCTCCTTCAATTACACATCAAAATTACATTCATTCTGCTCTTTATCTGCTTGCAAGCTTTTCAATTAACTTGCAATCATACATCACCTCACTCAATTTGATTTATAATTTATACAAGATATTACATTGATTACATTACTTGTCAACTAGATACAACATGAAAAATACATTTACAAGTCGGTCAAACAACACACAACATGAAACATGTAGAAGATAGGTCCAAAGTAAAACCACACGATACACTAGTAGAAGACACATGCCTTATAGACACCAAACTTACTTACCCATGTCCAAAACATCCTTCACAACTTCAAACACCAAGGAATTACATTCGCACATTTCGCTCATTTTAAAATAGGACAGCTTTAACCAAAAATACATGAACCTTGAAGCATAATGGCCACATCAACTTGAAAACCTTATGTGGTACTAAAAACAAGAAAGATCTTCATGAAAACTCTTCCAGACGAATCCACATGACTCATATAACATCTCTAAACCCTCCATTTCCACCGCACATCAAAGAATTGTACTGCACAACTTCAATCATGAACTTTGAGAACAATCTGTCATTTGGATCATACTCCAACATGTTGTCATTTGAAAAACTAAGCTGTGGACCACCAAGAAGCTTGAAAATACAAGGAAGCATGTAATACACATCCATAAACATATCCTCAAAATTGCAAGGGAAATCATTCATTTCCAGATGAATGCAAAGCATTCCAACAGGCCTTCAACGCTAGCATACTCTGCCAAAAAACATGCCAGTATTCTATCATGCATAACTTTCATAGTGGAAGGACAAATGATCTAAAAACTTGGAATTATCACCTTTACTGCATCATAAACATAGTTCCAGAACCACATGGCCATATCTCCAAATGTGGAGGAATGTGGAGCATTCCATTGTCCTACACAGAGCACCTTCACAGAGATAACACTATCTTCAACCAGTCAACAACAAAACACTCTTCCAGTAATCCAATCATCATGAAACTTGGAACATACATACTTTAGGTCATCAATAACATCAACAATACATCTAATCATCTTCATGCTTCTAATTCCCATATTAATATGAACTATATTTTCTCTCTTCTTTTGTTGGATGCGACATGGCATCCAACCATGAACTATGTCTTCCTTCTCTTGTTGGATGGGACATGACATCCAACCTGTTGGTTTTTCTTCTGAATCAGCATTAGGGTTTGCCACTTCTAATGCACAGGCAGATTCAGCCAACTGAATACAGGAGGTTGCGTGAGCTCCTCCCCTTCACTTCTAGTTCTGTCGCACCAAGGGGGGTGTCCCTATTTGATAAAAGTATAACCTTGACTAGCTCAATGACAGAAGGATTTAACTTGACAGCAACAGGCAGAATACTCTCATGTATGGACCAAGATTTTTGTAACAAATCACAAGGTTGGCAACATTCTTGGACATGATGTCTGGTTGGGTATGAGAGCATGCAGGGATCCTAATCCTACTCCTACAACTAACAGGTGGAAGGATGAAATGGTTTGATTTGATTTTTGGATGCAAAGCTGGACATGGTATATAACCTCAACACAGAGCTAGATTGGTGCCTATCCAGGGCTTGGAGTCAGTAGACATACACCTGTGAATGATCAGCATGAACAACTAAAACTAGATTTCAGGGGGATATACATGATATCTGCCTTACAGATATCTCCCAATACAGAGTGTTAAGCTGTCTATACTTATGGCATCCCTATCGCAGTATACCCTTCCCAATATTCAATCTGAAAACAGTTTAATCTACCCCTTGAGCAGAAGTTAAAAGATTAAACATTCAACATAGGAATTCTATGTTCTAGAATCTCAGACATTCCTTGAATGCCTAGACTCAAAAGAAAGATACATGCAAAACTGGAGACAGAATCAGCATAACACATGCAAACATAGCATTATTCATATAAAATTAACCATGAAATCAGTGGATTCATGCACAAACATACAACAGGAGATACATAAACTCGCAAGCTTTGCTGCACAGAGCAACCAAAACCAGTTGTATCTTATTACAGAGCCAAAATGTCCAGTTTTCAACAACCAAAACAATGGTAACACAGTCTGCCTATATCAGCCAGAAAGTGTACCCACAGCAATTAATTACATGATTTTTACAAAAAACTGCCAGATACAGCCCATGAGAGATGGCGCCCATAAGTTATCAATGCAGTAGGCAAGAGAGTTGACAGGGGTGGCCTCGAGCCCTGTGCCACCATCTGGAAGTCTTCATGCTAAAAATCGGGCAGTTTAATCACTTGTATTGTCGTCCACACCCCTGCTACAATCGCCATTGATGGCTCAACCACCCGCGGCCTACTTGGAAACCGTCGCACTGTTCAAAATGGAGCTTCCTGCCAAGAAGCGCTTCCTCGCAGGTTCAAAATAATGTAGGGAGATTAATCCCACATGCATAGTGAGAAGACCACTTCAACGTTTTATAAACATGGCCACAAACATACTAAGTGTCGAGCGCTTTTGCCGCGCTCGACACACAAGCCCTCGCCCAAAGCTAAGCCATCGGCTTGCCCCAAAAAACTCTCGCCGACTTATCAAGTCTCTCCGATGGCAAACAAAACACACCCTCCGTCGCCGTGACTCCCTCCATCGGAGCATCCCAAAATCCTCTAGCCGACCTCATGTGTTACACCGATGAAGCCCATCGCAATCCCCTATCGGCCAGACCAATCCCATCGGCCAACCTGAAACTCCTCTGACCGACCTCAATAGTCTCGCTGACGCCATCGCAAACTCCATATTTCCCATCATCGGCCAGAGATAGACCATTGGGCCAACTTCCATCGACTAGGCCGATAAAACAAGTCTCACTGATGGCCAAGCAAAAAACACCCATCGCCAAGACAAAAACCATCGGCCAACCCAAAAGCAACGCTCGCCGACAACAAAAGTCACGCCGATGGCAACTTGGCTTCCCATCTCCGTCGGTGTGACTTAGACCGTCGGAGCAAGACCACAAACCTATGCCGATAGCTGCCATCACGCCGATGAAACCAAAAACATAAAGCTTTGAACCATTGAACCGGTTCAAACAGATGGTTCAATGGCGAGGTTCAACACTGAGGTTCGCCGGCGAGGTTCAAACCGAAAGTTCAAAGACACAATCGGAGCACTCAAAAAAATAAAACTTTCGCTGATGGACAAAACATGATGACCCCTTCCTCAGGAAAGATGAAGGGGTGCCAAAACTCAGAACCTTTTGGATTTTTTGGGAAGGTGCCTGCATGAAAAATTGCTCAGAAACTGACAGTCAATTCAGGCACCAACAATGGCTCTGATTGGGGACATGCAGGTGCAAGACTGCAGCGAGAACCCTAGATCTCTAAGATGCAGACCAGTCCCCTATCCATTGGGCACAGAGTCAAACTTGCACCAATCTGCATCACCAAACACATTATTTTAAAATAAACATGGTGGCCCAGGGCCACCAAAAAGGAAAAACCAGACTTTTCCTTTGTCAAACACCTGATTTTTTTTTTATTTCTTCAAATGAAGCCTAAAAGCATTTAACTGTCTGCAGCAAGCCCCTTGGCAATTATTTGTGCTATTGCTCATTTCTTTTTCTTCAACAAATCTACAGCTAGCTTCATCAGCATATATAATTATCAGTTGTAGAATGTCATCATCATATGAGTCACTGATGTTGCTTGGAAAAATAACAGACTCACATGAAACAAATGAATCCACATCAGAATTTTGCCCTTCCTCAAAAAATAAGAGCTCCTCTGTATCAAACATGCAATATTCAGGCACAAGCAACATCTCATAATCAAATTTATCTTGATGAACATACAGATATCCATCATCATCATGCACGACAGTTTTGTCATTAATGTCCACCTGAAATGTCTCAAGAGAAGGTAGAAATAACTCAGAATGCAGCCCTACACTGAAAGCTTCATAGTCACCCCTGCAATCAACACTATCCCCAACTGTATGAGCACACACATCTGCAATTTTCCCATCCACCTCTGAATAGTGACCTTGTTTTTTATCTTCACCAGTGCCCTGATAATCAAAAGCAAAGTTTTCAACCTCTGCACTATGAAGGTGGCCAAAATCTTCAAGGAAACATTCATAATCAGCATCCAAATATATTTCATTATCTGAAAGGCTCACATATGCATTTGAATGATGGCAATCACTAGCATATTCACTGTCATCCCTTTAATCAATGTTTTCTATATTCAGAGTGAAGCTCTGCATATCCACTTCATATAAATAATCAGGCATAACTGGGATATGCACACTGCTGCAAGACACAACTTCATGTATGTCTCTCATTTGATCAATTGGAGGGCACCTTGTGTTTGCAGGCTTGTCTTCTAAAGGCTGATAACAATCTTTGTTTTCATTATTACAAGATGTGCTTACATTTTCTACAACATTTTCTTCATGCATCACATCATGGCTGCACACATTATTCTGAAATATATTTCCCTCTATACAATCATTTCTCAATGCACATACTGGGAGAGCTGAAATATATTCACTTTGATAACTGTTTTGACAACTTGCAACCATGAAACCTACTGGCATTCCATATTTCTCATTGTTTTCTATGTCCATAGCAAATTAGAAAGCCTGGTGAAGTGTGACTGGTTCTTTATCTCTCAACAGATAACTCATTTCTTCATCAAATGCAGCCAAATAAATTGTCAAGCACAATGCATTATTAGGTCTCATATATTCAAGGATCTGCCTGAGCAATTTAATAAACCTAAGATTTGTTGGTTTTTTCCCAGACTGGATGCTTATTCCCAGATTTCCCTACAAGGTAGCCATCAATGATCAACAGGATCTCTGGGCCAGGGGCCAACAGTATAGGAGATAGACTCTATATTTTATCTCCTCTTCTTCTTTAGGCTCTGCAAAACCTAGGGGGGTATTCCCTACTCAACATCCATGAGGATATACATACAAAGGCTGGGATGCTGACAGAAAGCAGACAAGTCCTCCTATAAGTAGACCAAAACTGAAAGATAAGAGCAAAGGGGTTAGCTTTGGGCCTATTTGCAGTTGTAGACAGAGGACTGAGGATCCTAAAACTAATTCTAATGTCCTAAAGATTGTTTTAGATTTTGATTTTGATTTTATATTTGGATGCAAAGCTGGACATGGTATATAACACTAAGACAAAGCTAGATCGGTGCCTATCCAGGGCCTGGAGTCAGTAGACATACACCTGTGAATGATATGCATGAACAACTAAAACTGGATTTCAGGGGGACACATATGATACCTGCCTTACAGATATCTCCCAATACAGAGTGTTAAGCTATCTATACTTATGGCATCCCTACTGCAGTATACCCTTCCCAATGTTCAATCTGAGAACAATTTAATCTACCCCTTGAGCAGAAGTTAAGAAATCAGACATTCAACATAGGAATTCTATGTTCTAGAGTCTCAAACATTGCTTAAATATCCAGACTCAGAAGAAAGATACATGCAATACTGGAGACAGAATTAACAAAACACATGATAACATAGCATTTCTCATATAGAATTAACCATGAAATCAGTGGATTCATGCAAAAACGTACAACAAGAGATACATAAACTCACAGGTTTTGCTGTACAGAGCAACCAAATCAGCTGTCTTGTATTACAGAGCCAAATGTTCAACTTTCAACAACAAAAACAATGGTAACACAGTCTGCTTATAACAGCCAGAAAGTGTACCACAGCAATTAATTACAAGGCTTTGACAAAAAATTTGCCAGATACAGATCCTTCAAAGGAATGGCGCTAAGAATTTATTGCTGCAGAGATAGAAAGTAGACAATGGTGGCCTCGAGCCTTGCGCCGCCATCTGGGAGTCTTCATTCACAATCGGGCAGTTTAATCGCTTGTACCATCGCCCATACTCCTGCTACAATCGCCATTAATGGCCCAACCACCCGCGGCCGCTTGAAAACCGTCGCAGCACCTCAAAAAAGAAATTCCTGCCAAAACGCGTTCTATCGCAGTTTCAAATTATACAGGGAGATTAGTCCCACATGCACGGTGAGGAGACTACCTTAGTAGTTTAAAAGCATAGTCACTTGCATAGTAGGTGTCGAGCGCTTTTGCCACGCTCGACACACGCTTCTTCACCCAAAGCCCATCGCCGAGATCAACACCATCGGCCAAGCCCACGAATCTCCTGCCCACCTCAATTGTCTCTCCGATGCCTATCGCAATTCCCTGTCGGCCAAACTACTACCATCGGACTAGCCAAAAGCTTCCCTGGCCGATAGACCAACTCTCCCCGATGACCAAGCAAAACACACTTGTCGCCAAGATATAGACCATCGGCCAAGCATTCCACAGCTCACCTGATCTACCAAGTCTCTCCGATGGCCATCAAAACACACCCTCGTCAGCCAGAGACAGACCATCGGCACAACAAAAATCACGCTTGCCAACAACACAACTCATGCCGATAGTCACCTCCGTCGGTGAAACCAACTCTATCGGCACAACAAGAATTGCCCTCGCCGACACAGCTGATCACCGCGATACACAATCCTTCGGCGAGACACACGCCGATGACACCCCATTGGCCAAACCTCCCATCATCGGCATAACTCAAAACACTCAGGCCGACAATACAGCTCTCGCCGATAGACATCCATCGGCCAAACATTGTATATCAGTGAACCCTCCAACGGTTAGCCCGATAGTCCATGTCACACCGAAACCAACCTTGCAAACCGCTAACCTTCCATCGGCCAGAGGCAAACCGTCGGGCCAACACTCCACCGTCCACCCGATGATGAATGTTACGCCGATAAGATCAAAATCATAAGGCTTTGAACCATTGAACCCTGAACCAGTTCAACCCGATGGTTCAAAAGAGAAGTTCAACCGAGAAGTTCAACGCCGATAACACAGATGAACAAAGAATTCACTGACGGGAAAAGATGAAGCCTAAGCCCATGAACCGTTGAACCTTGAACCAAAAGGGTTCAACGCGATGGTTCAAAACGATGGTTCAAGCAAAATCTGAGTACCCAAAAAGAAGTTTCGCCGATAGAGAAAATCACAGCGATGAACAAGGAAACTTAGGGCCCAAAAAGGAAAAAACCCTCCAACATCCTATGCTCAGATCCAAACCAAAATTAGTGCTAACAAGATTAAAGGCTAGAACCAGCTCCTCATCTTCCGTTTAGATATTCATAAAATGTATGATTAATGAGGCCACATCAAACCTTTCACCAAACTGCCCTAGGAATGCAACTTCTAAATCTATCCATGAAGAAACTGAACAAACAGGCAGGTCTGAAAACCATATCCTAGCATCATCTTCCAATGACTGAACAAAGAGTCTCATTACTACATCTTCATCCTCTACCTCATAATCTTCTATTAAATTACAAAATCTTTGCAGATGTTTGTTTGCCAATTCAGAATCTGATCCACTATATTTTGGCAAACATATTCTAATTTTATTGGGAATAATATTTGGGTAACCATATATCCCTGTGAAATTTAGGGCTTTATATCTTTC
The DNA here is from genome assembly GCA_027924645.1 of Cunninghamia lanceolata. NCBI lineage: Eukaryota > Viridiplantae > Streptophyta > Pinopsida > Cupressales > Cupressaceae > Cunninghamia > Cunninghamia lanceolata. The sequence goes on from BSBN01000123.1 coordinate 5,729,174, forward strand.
AATAAAGAATGGTCTTCTCTGAGAGCATGACCAGGCTTGCTGTTCTAAACTCAACATTTTGAATCAAAGATGAATACCTGGATATATGTTGCAGCATTGATAGGTTCTTTCAACAGAGTCACCACCTCTCAGAGAGAGGACAGAATGTCAGCAAGGCACTTTTGTTTTCTGGATTCATCACCCCAGCAGAGCACCACATGGTTCCTTTTTGCTGCAACAACTTCACTAGAAACTAGATTTTCCAGCCCTCAGGTTACTTGACTCTCTCTCTCCCCAGCGGAGTCGCCATTTTTGTTGGTTTTTCTTCTGAATCAGCATTAGGGTTTGCCACTTCTAATGCACAGGCAGATTCAGCCAACTGAATACAGGAGGTTGCGTGAGCTCCTCCCCTTCACTTCTGGTTCTGCCGCACCAAGGGGGGTGTCCCTATTTAATAAAAGTATGACCTTGACTAGCTCAATGACAGAAGGATTTAACTTGACAGCAACAGGCAGGATACTCTCATGTATGGACCAAGATTTGTGTAACAAATCACAAGGTTGGCAACATTCTTGGACATGATGTCTGGTTGGGTATGAGAGCATGCAAGGATCCTAATCCTACTCCTACAACTAACAGGTGGAAGGATGAAATGGTTTGATTTGATTTTTGGACGCAAAGCTGGACATGGTATATAACCTCAACACAGAGCTAGATTGGTGCCTATCCAGGGCTTGGAGTCAGTAGACATACACCTGTGAATGATCAGCATGAACAACTAAAACTAGATTTCAGGGGGATATACATGATATCTGCCTTACATATATCTCCCAATACAGAGTGTTAAGCTGTCTATACTTATGGCATCCCTATTGCATTATACCCTTCCCAATATTCAATCTGAAAATAGTTTAATCTACCCCTTGAGCAAAAGTTAAAAATTAAACATTCAATACAGGAATTCTATGTTCTAGAATCTTAGACATTCCTTGAATGCCTGGACTCAGAAGAAAGATACATGCAAAACTGGAGACAGAATCAACATAACACATGCAAACATAGCATTATTCATATAAAATTGACCATGAAATCAATGGATTCATGCACAAACGTACAACAGGAGATACATAAACTCGCAAGCTTTGCTGCACAGAGCAACCAAAACCAGTTGTATCTTATTACAGAGCCAAAATGTCCAGTTTTCAACAACCAAAACAATGGTAACACAGTCTGCCTATATCAGCCAGAAAGTGTACCCACAGCAATTAATTACATAATTTTTACAAAAGACCGCCAGATACAGCCCATGAGAGATGGCGCCCATAAGTTATCAATGCAGTAGGTAGGAGAGTTGACAGGGGTGGCCTCGAGCCCTGTGCCACCATCTGGAAGTCTTCATGCTAAAAATCAGGCAGTTTAATCACTTGTACTGTCGCCCACACCCCTGCTACAATCGCCATTGATGGCTCAACCACCCGCAGCCTACTTGGAAACCGTCGCACTGTTCAAAATGGAGCTTCCCACCAAGAAGCGCTTCCTCGCAGGTTCAAAATAATGTAGGGAGATTAATCCCACATGCATAGTGAGAAGACCACTTCAACGTTTTATAAACATGGCCACAAACATACTAAGTGTCGAGCGCTTTTGCCGCGCTCGACACACAAGCCCTCGCCCAAAGCTAAGCCATCGGCTTGCCCCAAAAAACTCTCGCCGACTTATCAAGTCTCTCCGATGGCAAACAAAACACACCCTCCGTCGCCATGACTCTCCATCGGAGCATCCAAAAATCCTCTGGCCGACCTCATGTGTTACACCGATGAAGCCCATCGCAATCCCCTGTCGGCCAGACCAATCCCATCGGCCAACCTGAAACTCCTCTGACCGACCTCAATAGTCTCGCCGACGCCATCGCAAACTCCATATTTCCCATCATCGGCCAGAGATAGACCATCGGGCCAACTTCCATCGACTAGGCCGATAAAACAAGTCTCACCGATGGCCAAGCAAAAAACACTTGTCGCCAAGACAAAAACCATCGGCCAACCCAAAAGCAACGCTCGCCGACAACAAAAGTCACGTCGATGGCAACTTGGCTTCCCATCTCCGTCGGTGTGACTTAGACCATCGGAACAAGACCACAAACCTATGCCGATAGCTGCCATCACGCCGATGAAACCAAAAACATAAAGCTTTGAACCATTGAACCAGTTCAAACAGATGGTTCAATGGCGAGGTTCAACACTGAGGTTCGCTGGCGAGGTTCAAACCGAAAGTTCAAAGACACAATTGGAGCACTCAAAAAAACAAAACTTTCGCTGATGGACAAAACATGATGACCCCTTCCTCAGGAAAGATGAAGGGGTGCCAAAACTCAGAACCTTTTGGATTTTTTGGGAAGGTGCCTGCATGAAAAATTGCTCAGAAACTGACAGTCAATTCAGGCACCAACACAACCATGAACTATATCTTCTTTTCTTGTTGGATGGGACATGACATCCAACCATGAACTATATCTTCTTCTCTTGTTGGATGGGACATGACATGAACACCATCACACCACCATGATAGTGTTGACATCAATGACAACCCTAGGAAACATATGTGTAACAATCTCCCCCTTTGGCTTTGATGGAAACACATATTCTACTTCTATCCCCCTTTGATATCAAGGATAAAGGGCAACCACTTCCTGCTCATCAGAGACCACATATGTGCACATTCTTTCTTAGGGAATGACTTCTTCTTGCAGCAAACAAACTCCCCCTATCACCAGCAACCACTACCAGCTCCCCCTAAGAGGTAGCCATCATCAGTCCAGGAAAAAGATATAACATGAACTCCCCCTAGACAAATGCACCACTATGCATCTAGCAAGAAGGAGGGGCAATTAACCCTAACCTATGTCAGAGATCCTTAAAGTATCCTTTGCAAGAGCCTTTGTGAAAATATCTACTATCTGATCCTTTGTTGGAACATATTCCAACTTCACTTCCTCATCTACAACCTTCTCTCTCAAAAGTGATACTTGATTTCTATATGCTTGGTTCTAGAATGCATTATTGGATTCTTGGAAATATTGCTAGCACTTGTATTGTCACACAAGATAGGAATAGGATCATCGTACAATACCTTCATAATCCTTCACGATTTGCTTCATCCACAACACTTGTGTACAACAAGATGTTGTTACAATATACTCTACCTTTGTAGTAGATAAGGACACTGAATCTTACTTCTTGCTCTGCCAAGAAACCAATCTGCTTCCTAAAAAGAAAGCACTGCCACTTGTACTTCTTCTATCATCAACACAACCAGCCCAATCAGCATTAGTGTAAGCACTCAAATCAATTACATTACCTCTTGGATATCATAGGGCATGGTCTGGAGTTCCTTCAAGTATCTGAATATCCTTTTCACTACATTCTCATGTGTTTGCTTGGGATTGGCTTGATATCTAGCAACCACACATACTGCATGCATAATATCAAGTCTAGAGGTAATCAAGTACAACAGTCCTTCAATCATAGATCTATAGACAGTTTGATCCACCTCCATAGACTCATCATCTTTTCTCAAGTGACATCCAATGACCATGGGAGTACTCACTGGTTTTAAATCCTCCATACCAAACTTCTTCAACAACTCTTTGACATACTTAGCTTGAGAACTAAAGATACCACTATCTAGCTAAGTAATTTGAAGTCTAAGGAAGAAAGACATCTCACCAATCATAGACATCTCAAACTCTTTTTGCATCTCCTCTGCAAACCTCTTACACATATCATCATCTCTACCAAAGATGATGTCATCAACAATATCATGTCTCCTTCCTTGATGTAAAGATTGTTTTTTGTAGTACCTTTCTTGAAGCCTAGCATACCAAGATCTAGGTGCTTGCTTAAGACCATGTAAAGACTTCTTGAGTCTGTACACCATGTTTGGATCTTCTAATATATGGAAACCATCTGGTTGTTCATTATAAACCTCTTCCTCTAGATCACCATTCAGAAATGTTGACTTAACATCCATCTGATATACCTTGAAGTTCTTATGAGAAGCAAGAGCAAGGAACATTCTGATTGCCTCCATCCTTGCTAGCAGAGCAAAATTTTCCTCAAAATAAATACCTTCAACTTGTGTGTATCCTTTGCATACCAATCTTGCCTTGTTCCTTACAACTTCACCTTCTTCATTCATTTTGTTCCAAAACACCCATTTTGTTCTTATAACATTCTTATTTGTTGGTCTAGGAACCAATTCCCATGTTTGATTCTTCTCAATCTAATCCAATTCTTCTTCCATGGCTTTTATCCATCCATCATCTTTGTTAGCATTAACAAATTTTTTGGGTTCCACTTTTGATTAAAAAAAAACACAAGTTTACTTTCTCATGTGTCTTAGCAAGCCTTCTCCTTGTTTGCACACCTTCATCCTTATCTCTAATGATCTGATCTGTTGAGTGATTCTTCTGAACATACTTCTAGAGTCTTAGGCATCTGCTCTAGTTCCTATTCCTTTTCTTATTTCACTTCTTCTTCATCATCTACAATGCATGGAAAGATATCAGATTTGGTGTCCTCTGATTCATGTGAGATATGATATAGGTCTTTATCTACTTTGAAATTTGTGATTCCAATCATCTTTCCCAACCTCTTGTTGTAGCATCTATAAGCCTTGCTTCTGGTTGAGTAGCTAAGAAAGATTCCTTCATCATTTCTTGAATCAAACTTTCCTAGGTCTTCTTCATCTCTTTTGATATAGCATTTGCTACCAAAGATCCTGAAGTATCTGACTGTGGGAGGTCTTCCATACCATAGCTCATAAGGGGTCTTAGTGTTGTTGACCCTCAGTTGCACTCTGTTAATTAGATAGACAGCAGTATGAACTACATCATTCCAATACATATTAGACAGATCTACATCTTTCAACATTAGCCTAGACATCTCTTGCACCGTCCTATTCTTTCTTTCCACTACCTCATTTTGTTGAGGGGTCCTAGGAGTTGATAGATGTCTCCTAATACCATTATCTTCACAAAACTTTTCAAATTCATTTGAAGTAAACTCACCTCCTCTATCAGACCTCAAACATTTGATCTTGGCATCAACTTAATTCTCAACCATAGCTTTGAACACTTTAAATTTATCAAGGGCATCTAATTTTTCTCTTAAGAAAGTAACCTAAGTCATTCTAAAATAATCATCAATAAGCAATATGAAATACCTCTCACCTTGTTGACTCTTTACTCTGGTAGGGCCACATAAATTAGTGTGAATCAGCTCCAATTGCTTTGAAGAAGAATACTCCTTGCTTTTGAAATGTGTCTTTGTCTACTTTCCCATTTCACATTCCCTGCATATTGTGTTTGTAGGCTTGATTATCTTAGGCATATCTCTCGGTGCATGAGTGGAACTGATCTTTACCATATTGTCAAAAATGTTGTGTCCCATTCTCTTGTGTCATAGCCAACACTCACTAGATTGATCCAACAAACATGTTCTTCCATTTACCTCCTTCAGATGATATATGTCACCATATGTCTTGATACCTTTTGCAACTAGTTTTCTAGATCTTGCCTTCTTGATTTCACAACCCTTGGCATGAAAGGTGAGATTACACCCCTTGCCGCACATCTAACTGACAGTAAGAAGATTATGTTTTATCCCTTTGACATAGAGGACATTCTCAGTCCTATTCTTCCCATCAATAGTTATAGCACCTTTTCCATAGATCTATGTTGACTCATCACCACCAAACTTGACATCACCACCATCCCACTTTTCAAGGATGATAAACTTATCCTTGTCACCGGTCATATGATTTGAGCATCCACTATCAATTATCCAAGCCTTAGATTCTTCTCTTGCATGAAAGGTAGTCCATACAACCATTGATCTTTCATTGTTTTGTTCTATTTGCAAGGGATCAGTCTTTTCACATTTTCCAATATCATCCTTTTTGTCACCAACACTCAAGGCCATGAAAAGTGTTTCATCATTTGAATCATCATGATCCTCATCTTCTAAAGAATAATTGCTCTCTATGGAATATAGAATTCTTTTGAACTTGTCTCTCTTGTAACTACCTCTTGATTCCTTAAAAGGACATTTAGAAGCAAAGTGACCAACCTTTCCACAATTGAAGCATTTTAAGGGTAACTTTCCTTTGTATTTCCCAGTGCCTTTCTTCAGTCTTCTCACAAAATTTTCTTCGACTTCATCAGAGCTTCCATCTTCATTAGTAATAGCAACTTCTTTCTTTGGAGCATCACTGCCAAATTCTCTAATCTCAAAAGTAGTAAGGGAACCAAATAATTTGTCCACAGTGTATGTATCTAAGTTTGTATTTTCCTCAATGGCAAATACCTTATGACTATAAGATTTGGGAAGAGATCTCAGAACCTTTTTCACAATCTCATCTTCTTTCACTTCTCCACTAAGACCTGTGATGCCATTGACCACTTCATTCACCCAGAGCATATATCTAGCAATGTCTTCATCTTCTGACATTTTTAGGTTCTTGAATCTGCTCTTAAAGATTTGCATCTTAGCTTGCTTTACTTTCTTATCTCCTTCATAAATGGTTTCAAGTTAATTCCAAACTTCTTGATCAGAACTACAACTCATCACCTTTGAAAGTTTTGAATCGGCTAACCCACTCATGATAGCAAACTTTGCCTTGGAATTGTTATCATACTTCTTAACTTCATTTGCATTTGTAGGAATAGAATAGTGTAACCAGACTTGACAGGTTCCCAAACACCACACCCTAGAGAATTGATATAAGCTTCCATCCTTAGCTTCCAAAAAGCATAATTTGTTCCATCAAACCTAGATATCTTGCTAGATCCACTTTGTGTCATCCTAGACCTTCCTCAAGTAGTTAAGCTTCCCTCAAAGGAACTTGTCTCTGATACCAATTGTTGAACACACCAAGACTGAGAGGGGGGTGAATCAGTATCTAAACAATCTTCAATTTTAACAACTTCAACTTATCCGAAATAGATTAAAACTTAAGCATCATGGTATAATCATAAGCATGAAAGATTAACACAATGCACATCAACACATAACACCAAATATACGTGGAAACCCCTAGAAGGGAAAAACCACGGTGAGGATTAACTCACAATATATGAATATCAAATAACAACTTTGTTTTAGGGCTACAACCCAAGGAAGCTACTACTCCCTGAAAAAATTTGTTTTAGGATCACTCCCATGGAAGCTACTACTCCCTAAAGACTTTATTTTAGGGTCACTCCCAAGGAAGCTACTACTCCCTGAATTAAGAACACACTTACAAAATATTACAATATGACAATCCTTCTACTGTCCTAAAACTGACATTGAAACTCACACCTTTGATGATTGCACTTCTACCTCTTCACACTTTATCCTGATGATCTAACCAGTTAAACACACTCTACACTTGATCACTATCACATATAAGTCTTCAAGATGAATCAAGATAGCATCAACAACTTTTTCTCTCTCCTTCAGTTGCACATCAAAAATGCGTTCATTCTACTCTTTATCTACTTGCGAGCTTTTCAATCAAATTGTAATCATACATCACCTTACTCAATTTGATTTATAATTTATACAAGATATTACATTGATTACATTGCTTGCCGACTAGATATAACATGAAAAATATATTTACAAGTCAGCCAGACAACACATAACATGAAACATGTGGAAGATAGGTCCTAAGTAAAACCACACGTTACACCAATAGAAGACCTATGCCTTGCAGACACCAACACTTGCTTAAATAGGTCCAAAACATCCTTCATAGCTTCAAACACCAAGGAATTACATTCGTACACTCCGCTCATTTGAAAATAGGATAGCTTTAACCAAAAACACATGAACCTTGAAGCATAACAGCCACATCAACTTGAAAACCTTGTGCGGTACTGGAAACAAGAAAGATATTCATGAAAACCCTTTCAGATGAATCCACATGACTCATATAGCATCTCCAAACCCTCCATTGCCACTGCACATCAAAGAATTGTGCCGCACAACTTCAATCATGAACTTTGAGAACAATCTATTATCCAGATCATTCTGCAACATGCTGACATTTGAAAAACTGGGCTGTAGACCACCAAGAACCTTGAAATTCATGGAAGCATGTAATACACATCTATAAACATGTCCTTGAAACTGTAAAGGCAATCATTCATTTCCAGAGGACTGCAGAGCATTCCAACAAGCCTTGAACACTAGCATACTCTACCAGAATACATGCCAGTATTCTATCATGCATAACTTTCACAGTGTAAGGACAAATGATTTGAAAACTTTGAATTATCACCTTCACTACATCCTAAACACATATCTAGAACCAATCACAGAGACAACACTATCTTCAACCTGTCAATAACAAAACACTCTTCCGGTAATCCAATCATCATGAGACTTGGAACATACGTACTTTAGGCCATCAGTAGCATTAGTAATACATCTGATCAACTTCATGCTTCTAATTCCCATATTAATATGAATTATATCTTCTCTCTTCTTTTGTTGGATGGGACATGACATCCAACCATGAACTGTGTCTTCCTTCTCTTGTTGGATGGGACATGACATCCAACTATGAACTATATCTTCTTCTCTTTTTGGATGGGACATGACATCCAACCATGAATTGTATCTTCTTCTCTTTTTGGATGGGACATGACATTAACACCATCACACAACCATGATAGTGTTGACATCAATGACAACCTAGTGATAGTGTTGACATCAATGACAATCCTAGGAACCATATGTGTAACACTATCCTTAAGTTGTAGGGTCACTAAGAGACCTTGAGGTCACCTAGGCACCCTATCTTTAAGTTGTAGGGTCACTCAGGTGACTTACCCTAGCAAAAGGGGTGACTATGTCATCTTTTGGTATTCATGATTTCTTTCAATTCTAGCTAGTTTATTTAATTTTTAGTTTTGATTGGGAGTTCTCTCTTATGTAACTAAACCACAATTTCTTCTGATTGCTTCTCCTCTCCTAATTAGTTTGTTTTTCACTTCCATTCATAGATTAATGATCTCTCAATAAATCTCTTATTTTATTCCCATCATCCTCTGTGATCTTCCAATCAACTATGTAGTTACTCTCAATCAACCCCACCTTTGGTGTTGCTTTCCAAGCTATAAATACCCCCCTCCTCTCTTATTTTAGAGGAGGTTTATTATCTTATTTGCATTTCATCCCCCATCAGCATTCTCATGCTCATACAAGACTTCAAGATCCTTTTATGTTTTAGTTTTTCCCAATCCTTTAAGCTTCTAGCATACTATTACCAGTCTCTCTCAAGAGGAGACTGATTATCTTATTTACATTCCAACCCCCATTAGCATTCCCATTCTCATACAAGACTTCAAGGTTTTTTTTCTTTTTAGTTTTTCTCAATATTTAAGCTTCTAGTATGCCATTACTAGTCTCCCTTAGGAGGAGGTTGGTTATCTCATTTTCATTCTTTACATTCTTCCTAAGAACTCTCATTCCCATAATGAATCACCTTTGGAGGATCATGTTCATGCATTGCATCTCTCCTTTATAATTTTCATGCTCATTATAAGACTTCAAGGGCCTTTTATTTTCTGTTATCCCAAGATTTTAAGCTTCAACCACACTAATTTTCACTCATATCCATATTTTCTTTCCTTTCATCAAGTGGAGGACCCTATTTTGTAGAGGGTAATAAAAACCAAGTTGGATCTTTAAGGACATAATCCTAGCATTAGCGTCAATCTTTATGTTCGTACATTTATTTATTTCCTTTATTGCATTTATTTATTTATGTGGGTGCAACTAATTACTTTTGTAATTAGTTTATTAGTTAAATAATTTAATTAATATCATGCACCAGATAAGATAAGCTTACTTAGCTATTAGTCAACATGTGCATGATTGTAGCACATGATTGACACCTATATTGTTATCGTGGAGTTCCACTCCACTCTTCATACATGCAGACTTCAGTCAAACTCCACGTGTTGTGTGAGTTGCTACTTTATCTCATGATTTGCCTTGCTCTATATAAGCAATGGTCTCTTTGTTATTTGATACACTTTGACTATGCAATTGATATGAAGAGTTTAATTTTCATATAAAATTTGTCTAGTTTGGACAAATTTTGGAAAAAAGGAAAAAAAAAATTGGCCTTGTATGGCCGTATAGACCGTACATAGGCAAGGGGAAAACAAAATTTCAAAAAAAAAAATTATGCCTGCAAGCCCATGGACACACGGACTAGGTCAAGGATGGGCCACTAGATAGAGATCCAACCCCACTACCCTTAAAAAGGGCTTGGACAAACCCTAATCTAGCCCCACCCTGACGGCCAAGGTATTCCAGCAAGCTGCCACCTCTGTGTGGTGGCGCCACCACCGGAATAGGTGCCCTCTAATTGCAAACCACCTTCGTGCCACTGTTGCTTAGCTACGCCGCCCAAAGCAGTCATCGCCCCTTCTCAGCCCGGTTGCTACCAGGTTGCCGCCAGGTCACTACCTGGCCACCACGTCACCTCCCATCCACCACCAGACCACCACCCACTATGGCATGCCTTCATCCTTGAGAAGTCTGCCTTTATTGGGCAACTTCAAGAGCCCGTCATTTGGCTATACAAAGGTATTTTTGATGAAAATTTTTTTGATATAGGATAAAATTTCATGCTCTTTGACATTGTGCAAATCAGTTTTTTTCATATTCCTCTGGTTTTTCTAGAATTCAGTGTTTCTCATAGATAGCTCTTGCTAGTTCTTAATTTTTGCACCTTTGGAGCTCCATAACTTTCACATACGACCTCAGATTGAGGTGTCATTTTTTTTAAGTTAATATTTTTTTTAGCACAATGCATTGGTGTAGAAATTATTGTACCAAACTACATATTTTCTATACTTTTCAACCTAAGGGCTTATTTGAGCTTCTGTGTACACTAGAAAACTATAATCCAATCTTGTAATCGCACACAATTATAAAGTACCCTTCCATTACTTGTTGGGGGGATCACATTCACTAGTTTAGGGGGATCTTATGGTGGTGTATCTATATTCTTTCATTTCTACTGTGAGTTGGTTTCTTTCTTGCATCATGGGGAATCCAAAGTTTCCTCTCTTAACACCATACAACAATAATACATGGAAACAAAATGCATGGAACACATTAATGATGCTTGACTATACGCCATATATAACAACTCTTACTATTGAACCCACTGATGTAAACGATAAGCAACAATGGATATTTGAAACCACAAAGGTTCTTGGATGTATTAGATCTTTAATGTCACTAGATCTGAATTTTCACATTGAAGCATGTAAAACTCCAAAAGAAGCTTGGGAAAAATTACAATCATTGTATGGTAAGATAGATGAAGTTTAAGGTTATCAAATTGATAATGAACTCATAAGTTTAGATCCTAATAATTTTTCTAATATACAAGACTATATCACTTACGTCATTGATATTAGAGCTCAACTCTTAGAATGTAAGACTGATAAGAAGGATATACTGTTAGTCTTCAGTACCTTACACAAATTAGGTCCTAAATATGCTTCCTTTGTCTCTAGTTTTCAAACTCATAGACTCACAATGGGAAAAGCATACATAATGCCCTCTTTTAACACCTTTGCTGAGATATTAATGGATGAACAAGAAAAATTAATAGCAATGGGTTTAATCAAATCTTCCAAATCACAAGATCTAGTTGCAAGTCAACCTTAGGAAAAGCAAGCTTCAGTTTCAAGTTCAGGTTCTGGTACAAGTAAAAAGAAGTAAAAATTTAAGAATAAATCATAGAAAGATACAGAAAAAGGGAAATCATCTAACTCACAAGGAGATTGGAAATCCTCTAACAAGAAAGGGGATTCAAATAAAAAGGAGTACCCTCCTTGTGCATATTGAAAAAGGAAGGGTCATGGTGAACATTCATGTCATTTCAAAGAGATTGATGAACTTAAGAATCTTCTGAAAAAGAACATCAATCCCCCTAAACCCAAAGAGTCACCAACTCCTTCATCTTTAGGGAAAGGGAAATCTATGGCACTAGTTGCACTGGCAAATTCTATAAATTCATGGGTACTTGACTTAGGTGCTTCACACCATATGGGTTCTGATCAAGAACAACTTTCAGTATTAGAATCATGTTTTGTGCCCCATATTCTTATAGGTGATGACACTCCAGTAGATGTAATAGGGAAAGGCATTGTTGATGTTGACAGTGGTGTATTTGAGGATGTTCTCTATGTACCTAATTTGTCAACTAACCTTCTCTCAGTCTATCAAATCACTCACTTTGAGAAAGGTGGGAAAGTTGAGTTCACCCCAGATTCAGTCACAATCAAAAATTTGGAGGATAATGCCTTAGTTGCAATGAGACAAATTGATAATCAATCTCAACTTTATACATTCCCACATTTTGTACCTCAAGCTTCCTCAAAATCTTTGCTCACTCACACCAATTCCATGAGCAAGCTATGGCATGAGCAGTTTGATCACCTAAACTACCTCTATCTACAACAACTTAGTCAACAGGATATGGTTACAGGACTTCCATAGATTTAGTTTTCTAAGGGTGTATGTCAAGGTTGTGCCTTAGGCAAGCATCCAGAAGATAATTTTGATAAAGGGAAAGCTTGGAGGGATACTCAAGTCCTCAAACTTGTTCATAGTGACTTAACAGGTCCATTTCCATCTTTGTCATTCAACAAAGCTTGCTATGTTCTCACATTCATTGATGACTACTCCAGATATAATTGGGTTTATTTTTTGAAATAGAAAAGTGAAGTATATGATAGATTTATAGACTTCAAGGATTTTGTAGAGAAATAATATGGAAAGTACAACAAGATCCTTCGCACAAGTAATGGAAGGGAATATGTGAACACCAAGTTTGAACAATTCTGTACACTTGAAGGAATTGATCTCCAGCATTCAGTTGCATACACACCTCAGCAGAATGGTGTTGCAGAAAGGAAGAACATATTCTTGAAAGAAATGCCAAGTTGTATGAATAGTAGGTAGAATCTATTAATTGTGTTTCATATATATAGAACAGAGTTCCTCACAAAGCTTTAAAGGGTATAACACCTTATGAAGCTTGGTACAATAGGAAGCCAACAGTACGACATTTCAGAGTTTTCAATAGTATAGCATAGGCTCACATACGTTCAGAGAAGCATCGTGCTTTGGAACCACAAAGCTAGCCTTGTATATTTGTTGTATATCCTAATGGTGTTAAAGGATATCGACTCATTGATCCAGATTCACACGAGCTCATTATATCAAGAAGTGTTTACTTTGAAGAAAGTTCTTCAAACTTGTCTTTTAACATTTCTCATTCTTCTTCCTTGGAAGATTTAGATCACAATGGTGATGACATTCATGCTCCATATACTTGTAGGGATGTTGAGGTTTTACCTCCCCCTCTACTGGGTTAGGCAGTTGAGATTCTAGTTCCTCCTCCTCCTCCACTTCCTCACCTAGTGATGCCTCATTGGACTAGGCAGACTGTGGAGCACACAAGACCTCTTGTTGGGGATCCATTGGATAGAAGGAGAACACAATCACAGCATGAAGATCTTCCACATTCCTACATTGCCACAGCTTCTAATCCACAGACCTTTTGGGAAGTAACAGGTACAGTTGAGTGGGATTCAGCAATGGAAGAAGAATATAACTCATTACTAAGGAACAAAACTTAGGAACTTGTTCCTCTTCCTAAGGGAAGAAAGTTAGTTTGATGTAAGTAGATATATCTAACTAAGTTTGGAGTGAATAGAACTATTGATAAATACAAGGCAAGATTAGTAGCTAAAGGTTTTTCCCAAGTAGAAGGCATTGACTATACAAAAACCTTTGCGCTAGTTGCTAAGATGAACTCCATTCACTTGATACTTTCTATTGCTATAGCACATGGTTGGTTTGTACATCAAATGGATGTGAAGAGTACATTTCTTCATGGGGATCTTCATGAGGAGATATATATGGAGTAGCCACAAGGGTTCATTCAGGATTCTTCATTGGTATGCCACTTGCAAAAGTCTCTCTATGGTCTGAAACAAGCTCTTCGGGCTTGGTATGCCAAGATGGACACTTTTCTTCTCTCAGTTAGGTTCTCAAGATGTCACTCAAATCCAAATGTCTATATTCTAAGGTAGAAGGATTCACTATGTTGATGATCTCATTGTTACAGGGAGCACCGCATCCATCATAGCCAGTGTCAAGACTACACTATAGGACAAGTATGCTATGACTAACTTGGGTCTACTGTACTATTTTCTCAAGATTGAGATATCATAGTCTTCTTCTGGGAATACACTTTCACAGCTCAAGTATGTCATTGACTTGTTAGCTTGATTTCACACGGCTGATTGTAAACCTGCCCCGACCCCCTTCCTATCTAGAGTCAAACTTGAGGTTCATTGTTCCACTTCATTGGTTGATGCCACTTTGTATTGCCAACTTGTAGGCAGCCTCATCTATTTGACTCATACTCTGCCCAATATCTCATATGCAGTTGGCATGGTTTTACGATTTATGTAGGAACCTCATGAGCTTCATTGGAAAACTGTCAAACACATCTTGAACTACATAAGGGGAACTCACAGATATGGGATTCACTACATAGTAGATACAGGTTCAGATTTGGTTGGATATACAAATTCTGATTGGGCTAGCAATTATGATGATCGTAAGTCCACTTCTAGTTATAACTTTCACTTTGAATCTGGTCCCATTTGTTGGTAGAGAAAAAAGCAACATGCTATTGCTCTTTCATCGACAGAGGCTAAGTATCATGGAGCTGTTAATGCCACTACTGAAGCTATTTGGCTTCAGAATATCCTCACTGAGCTTGGTGTTCCATTTCAGAAACCTTTAGTCATCTATTGCGACAACCAAAGTGCCATTCAGATCTCAAAGAATTTGGTTCATCATCAAAGGACCAAACACATAGAGATCCATATACACTTCATCAAGGAGCTAATTCAAACTGAGATCATTGATCTTTAGTACTATACTATAGAGGAGTAGGTTGGAGACGTATTCACCAAACCTTTCACTGAGAGCAAGTATCATCACTTGCATACTCTTTTGGGGGTACGAGACAGCAGTTCTTCAAGGGGGTCTCCTAGACCTTACTCCTAAGGAGGAGTTTTTTCCTACGGGTTTTCTTCTTCTTTCATATGTGTAATAGGGTACCTAACATGGCTACTCATTGTCAGGACCCTTCTCTGCATAACCCTACCTAAGTTTCGCTTATGGGGTGTGTTGGTGCATTTATTTAAATGCTTTATTGCATTTATTTATTTATGTTGATGCAACTAATTACTTTTGTAATTATTTTATTAGTTAAATACTTTAATTAAAATCATGCACCAGATAGGATAAGCTTACTTAACTATTAGTCAACATGTGCATGATTGTAGCACATGATTGGCACCTATCTTGTTATCATGGAGCTCTACTTCACTCTGCATGCATGTAGACTTCAGTCAAACTCCATGTGTTGTGTCAGTTCCTAATTTATCTCATGCTTTGCCTTGCTCTATATAAGTAATGGCCTCTTTGTTATTTGATATACTTTGATTGTGCAATTGATACGAATAGAGCTTATTAGATCATATCTAAGTTTTCTTCTATTTAATGCTTTCTTTCAAATTCAATAGATCTTGCTTTGATTATTCTAACACTTTATTTACATGTTCTTTATTTACTTTGAAAAGGTACATTAGATTAGTAATTAGCATACTCTCTTACCCTTGCGAAAGTAAAATTGTTATTTTCTCTTGGTTGGATTATGATTTATTGCTTTATTAGATCTAGATTTTATTTCTTGATTTGATAAAGTAGATGCATTTTGCTTCCATTAGATTAATTTACATTTAAAATTGAAACATGGAAAGATCAAAAGCATAAAAATTACATTAGGAAAAGCCATCCTAGATTTTCATTCATAAAGAAATTTCATTTTTAGCAAAGTAATAATTAGACCCCATTCAAAAATTGGGAAAAATACAAAATAAAAGTTGCATTCATATAGAATTAATTGTAGTATAAATTTCATATAACCATAAAACACCAAAAGGGAAAGCCCTCAATTTCATTAATAGGCATACAACATATAAAATTAGAAAGGAGAAAGCTCTCAATTTCATCATGAGGCATACAACACTCAACTTTCAACAAACAAAACAAGTCACCCTTCTTCCTCAATCCAAGGTTTGCACTCAATGTGCTATAGGGTGAAAGAGGACTGGATTAAAGTGTCTATAAATGAAATTAGGGAAAACCTACCAACTCAGTTGAATCCCATTGTAAAACAAGGAAAAATATTGACGTTGATTGAACAAAAAATGAACAAAGATGAAAAAAGAGGAACTTCGTGCCAAATAACTCAAACTCCTCAAAGAACTCATTGAAAATTAGAAGAGTGAAGATTAAACACGTTCTTCCTCTTTATGGACAATAAATTAGATAATAAGAGTGAGCGACACTATGGGTTATATAAGAATAACGACGACAACACCAATTCAATGTTTTCATTGGCAACATCAAACAACACTTTGCCAACTAAACCATGAAAACCAAATTAACCATCAACTTTGCACACAAACAAACCATACAAACAACACAAAACAACTTGTCGGTCCCACCATCACTTAACTGGCTCTTGCCACTAGAGTAGGAGTGATTGGTTGGCACCTCTGGAAAGGGTGTGGTTAATTGTGTTGTGTTGGACTCTAACTCACTCACATTGTGCTTGAGTCAAATATAAACAACATAGAGACAAAGGTGGACTTGACTAAATAGAGGTGGCACCTAACTACTGTCAATAAAAAATTGATGGGGTAGTGGTGGCACATGTTTACATCGAGTCAAGGTGTACACGTCATTATTAACTACCTAAGGATGAGGAATTTGATCTCCCTAAGTTTGAGGTATATCAAGAGAGATCATCTATTCTTGTTGAAGAGATACAAGAAATGAATTTGGGAACACCTAAGGAACCTAAGATCACATTTGTAGCAACATCACTTTCAAAATTTGAACTACGAGACTTTATCACCTTTTTCAGGGAAAGATCAAAGAACTTTGCTTGGTCCTATGTAGATATGTTTAGTATAGATCCTTCATTGGTAGTATATCATTTAATAGTATATCCTAGTGCAAATCTAGTCAAACAAAAGCTAAGAAAAATGCATCCCAAAATTGCTCTCCTAGTCAAAGTAGAATTAGAAAAGCTACTAGATGTTGGCTACATCAAGCCTATAGATTATCCAGAATGGGTGTTAAACATAGTTCTAATTTATAAAGTTACTAGGTGCATCCGAGTTTGCACATACTTTAGATATTTGAATAAATCATGTCCTAAAGATGATTTTCCACTACCAAACATTGATATCATAGTCAACCTAACAATTGGACATGAAATGTTATCCTTGATGGATGGATTTTTTAGATATAATCAAATCAAAATTGTCGAAGAGGATCAACACAAGACTGCATTTATATGTGCCTGGGGAGTTTATTGCTAGAAATTCATGCCTTTTGGTCTTAAGAATGTAGGAACAACCTATCAACAAGCAATGACTATAATTTTTCATGATATGCTTCATAAAACCATGGAGGATTATGTTGATGACATCCTCAGTAAGTACAAAATAAGAGGTCATTTATATGTCCTTGCTAATATCTTTTACCACTTAGAGGAATACAAAGTAAGCCTTAATCCAAAGAAATGTGTCTTTGGTGTCATATCTTGAAACTTTTAGGCTACATTATCTCTTGATGAGGTATTGAAGTGGATCATGCTAAAGTGAAAGCTACTGTTGACATGTCACCACCACAAAGCCTAAAACAATTATGTCATCTTCAAGGGAAATTACAATCTATCAGGAGATTCATAGCACAACTTGTTGATAAGTGTTAGCCTTTTGCACATCTATTACAAAAAAAAAGGTAGAATTTCATTGGGATGAATAGTTCCAACAAGCATTTGATAAATTGAAAGAGTATCTTGCATCTCCACAAGTTTTGGTACCACCTATTCAAGGAAAATCGCTTCTCCTATGCATATCAGCCACATCAACAGCATTAGGATCATTGTTAGCATGAAATTATGACATTCTAAAAGAAAGAGTCATTTACTACATTAGTCGTACTCTAGTGGGCTATGAGTTGAATTACACTCCAATCGAGAAGGCATGTCTTGTTGTCTTTGCTTCATAAAAGCTTTGACATATGCTTAATCACCAAATTAAGCTCATTTCAAATATCGATCCACTAAAATATCTCTTATCCAAGGCTACTCTAATAGGACAAAAGGTAAAATGGATCATGGTCTTAAGTGAATTTGATATCAAATATGTGGATAGAAAAGCTATAAAAGGACAAGTAATTGTTGATCAATTGGTAGAAGCGCCACTTAAAATAGACCATCCACTAATCTTGAAATTTTTAGACGAATCATTTTTTGTCATTGACCCTCCTACAAATTGGTAGTTATACTTTGATGGATCTTTCACACATCATGGTTCTGGAGCAAGGATTCATTTTATTACACCAAAAGGAGACTTCATACCAAAATCCTATACATTGCATTTCCCTGTACAAACAACATTGCAGAATATGAAGCACTCATTAAAGGTTTAATAATGGCTATTTAATGGGACATAAAAGTACTTGAATTTTATGGTGATTCTCAACTTGTCATACACCAAGTCAATGATGAATATAAAACAAAAGATGACAAGATTCTCTTGTATAAGAAATTGGTTGACACCTTCACGCAGTCATTTTCATGAATCTGATTTGAGAAAATTCCAAGGATAAACAATAAAGTTGTCAATGTCATGGCAACCCTAGGTTCATTAATTGATATTCCTTCAAATAGTCTACAATAGGAATACTTGGTTGAGTAACTTTTTATTCCTACTTTTGATATCCCAAAATCTGAACTTGTTTATGAACTTGTTGGTCCTAATACACCTTGGTATAATGAGATCTATACCTTTCTCCATGATAACATTTTACCACCGAATATTTCACATACCCAACATCAAACCTTTATTCGTCGTTCATCCCGTTATACCCTTCTTGGTGATACACTTTATCGAAGGACACTCGATGGAATCTCCTTAGATATCTTAACACGGAAGATGCTCAAACTACCTTACGAGAGGTACATGAGGGTATTTTCGATGCACACTCTCGTGGTCCAACATTGGTTAAAAGTTGTTGAGAATAGGATATTATTGGCTGACTATGGAACAAGATGCACAACAATTTGTCAAGAATTGTCTTTCTTGCCAATAACATAGTGATTTGATTCATGTGCTAGCACAAGAATTGTAACCAATTACTATGCCATGGCCCTTTTCACAATGGGGACTCAATCTCATTAGTAAAATTCATCCACCCTCATCCAATGGTCATAAATTCATTATTACCACCACTAAGTATTTTATGAAGTGGATCAAAGCCATCCCTCTTACATACATTACTAGTAAATAAATTTCCAATTTTAGCCTTCATTATATTATTTGCCGATATGGTATACCCCAAGCCATTGTTACTAACAATGGTAAGCCCTTCAAAAACCAAGATGTTTACTACCTTTATCATCAATTCAACATGCAACACTAGTTTTACACTCCATACTATCCCTAAAGAAATGATCAAGTTGAGGCTTCAAACAAAACCATCCTCAAAATTTTAAAGAAACAATCAATGAAGTTGGTCATGATTGACATTTACAACTCAATCTTTCTTTGTGGGCATATCACACTAGAATTCATACACCTACAGGAGCCACACCATATTCCCTTGTCTTTGGATCTAAAGTTATTTTTACCAATCAAGGTCAAGCTCCCCTCTTTAAGGGTATCATTGCAGCATCTCATTGATGAAGAAGACTACAGAGTATCCTGATTACAAGAATTAGAATTGCTAGATGAAAGACGTATCAATGCTCTTAATCATCTCATAGCTTATCAAAATTGTCTGCGTCGTAGCTAGAACAAGAAACTCAAAGCACACAGATTTGAATTTGGTGACCATGTACTTAAAGAAAATCAAAAGAATCTTCAAGATTGAGATAGAAAAGGGAAATTTGAGCCAAATTGGTTAGGACCCTTCATCATTACCAGTCATTATGGTTCTAAGGAATATCATCTTTCCAGATCTGAAGGACAACCCTTTTAGGAGCCTATCAACATCATTCACCTCGAGAAGTTCTATGCCTAACCCGCGGGGTATCCAAATTGTACATTAAAAAAAGAGAAAATAGTAAAGAGAAATAATCCATCCTATGGTGAAAACTCTTCAGTGGCACCTTGGATAAGTACCATGGTGAAAACTTGTTTATAAGTGCCATGTGTAGTAGCCTTGCATTTACCATCTACTAGATAATTAGTTTGACTTCCAATTTCCACTTATCTACCATGTCATCATTCGTATACCCTATCATCATCCTATCATGGCTTGAAGTTTTCATTGAGTATCATTTCCTATCATACCATAATAACTCATCCATTATATCTACCATAATAACCTATCCAGCCATACCATAATAAAATCCTATTGCTTGGGGGCACATTACCTACACCTAGTTGTGGTTTGGATTGTTCTCTTAGTTTCCATAAGACATTGGAAAGTAAGTCTTTAGCTTAAGTCTCATGCATCTCATCCCAAAAAATTTCAAAAAACTAAAACATTCCAACAAAAAACCAAAAAAAATCAAATATCGCAAAAATCCAAGCAATAAATCTTAATCCAAGTCATCCTTAATCCACAACATATCCCATAATAAATAAAATTTCCACACCATATCCATAATAAGAGTCATGTTGTCACATTTCATCTATTCCATAATAAAACACTTGACATTCAAACAAAACAACAATCATGAAATATATCATGCCTTAACAAAAATCACAAGCATTAGTACACATTTTGAAACAATAACTAGTTACATTATTAATTGTCACATCATTCGATATCAAACATCATCATCAAGACTCATCCAAAACTTTGGCAAGAGATATAATGGTTGTGTGACTTGTGTCATTATTTGGTCTTTTGTTTTTAATTTTTGTCTTTTCTATCTCCTTCTCATGCTTCCTCAAGACCACCTAGACCCATTCATATCTTGGTGTGTTATGACTAGCAAATAATGGGGCATAGAATTTTGTGTGTTTGTTGGATGTTCTTATTACTCTATCTAATATTCATATCTTGTGTGTAGTGGAATAGCTTTTTGTATACCAATCATGCATTACATCTAAGTTTATTTCATACTTGTTGACATGGATTTTATTCACATCTAACATAGATAAAATTCTAAAACAACAAAACGTTATCTCTCTTGAAAGACCTCAAATTCACAAGGAATTTGTAGTCCCAAGGTTTTGGTGGTCAGGTCTTGACATGTTCGATAACTCAAAGGTTCGTTGTATCAGGTGGTTTTTTCTTCAAGGGGCCTGTTTGACAATTGATCTTACTAAAATTAAAAAATCTTCAAGGATTCTTCAAATTTCTGCAAAGATAGCAACAATTCTATTGGATATGCACTTGTATCATTAAACTTTGCAAATATTTCATCATATTTGTGCTATTGAAAGGTGATTTTATAGCTTTGATCGATTCTTCTAAAATAATTGGAAAGTTATGCATGAAATTCACCAATTCAATAGTATTTAAACAAATCACCATAAGATTTAGCATTATTCACTAGTATTTTTGTATATTTTGACATTTTGGTAAAAAATAACAAGAGATTAGAGAAGTATAGAAAAGAGTTCTAAGAATGTTAAATTTTTAGTGATCTCATACAAATATCCTATCAAATTTATGAAATGAGACAAATTAATTCATACATCACCAGACAGCTTCACAACTAAGTATTAACAGATGCAAATATTCAAAGGAAATTGAAAAATGAAACAAAGTTGATCAAATGCACTCCCAGCATGATGCAACAATTTGATATTTCATTACTTTAAGTCAATATACAATCATTTCAAATTTACTATGATCATGACCAACAATTAGTCTCAATTCACAAGTCTAAATTAGAATATACAAACAAACACACTAATCGGAAGAGAAAATCAAGAGACAACACTTGAAGCATACGTTCTTCACTTCAACCT
The DNA here is from genome assembly GCA_027924645.1 of Cunninghamia lanceolata. NCBI lineage: Eukaryota > Viridiplantae > Streptophyta > Pinopsida > Cupressales > Cupressaceae > Cunninghamia > Cunninghamia lanceolata. The sequence goes on from BSBN01000123.1 coordinate 5,751,324, forward strand.
TGATGAATTTCTACTACTTAATCCCCCCTTTATAATACATGATTTGGGTCCTTTTATAGACCAAGGAACCCAAAAATAGTTACAGCATCAACGGATACAATCATCACAAAAGATTGATGGCACAAATTAGTGTCACGTGAATGCCAGTTGGCATTCTTTGACAATTGGCACAAAATATAGTTGGCATTCTTATCATTATATGATACAAGAAGTTGATTTGGCTGAATTGTACCCTTTGGACTGCATATATGGAGGACCTTCCCTTTTTTCTCTACCTAGGTATCCAATACTCAATGAACATCTCGTTGACCAATTGATACAAAAGCCAAGCCAAGTTAACAAAATAATATGATGCATACAAGAGAATAGGATTATTCTACCTCACTACTTATCTCATCTTCAATTATATACTCTCTAGTTTCCTGAGCAATGTAACTACCATAAGAAATCATAACTGGAGTCATTTTTGTCCTATCATAGGCTTGTGCTTTATCCTTTATGAATTCTTGTTCTTCAAACTATCTCTCTAGCATTGCCCTTTTTATAGACCTAGACTTTACTTGTGCCTTATACAACTTGATCTTCATATGCTTGTCCATGATCTCATTTATGGCATCTTCATTAAAATCTTGAAGAGGATTATCAAACACCTTTTAAAAATTTCTTCCAAATTCTTGAATAGCAATTTGGACATCATACCGGATATCTGCCTTAACTAGGTGTCCAACCAATTATTCCAAGATCTCCACTTATTCAATTAGAAGTTCTCAGATCTATTGATCTAACTCTTTCATCTTCTCTTGACATTCTTTCAAAAGATCCCTTTCGAATTTCAATTATTTTATCCAAACAGGTAACAATAGTATAACCTTGTTGGTCAATACTCCTTTACTTAACATGACATTTCTATCAACATCATGTATTGCTTTTAACCTGGCTAACTCAATGTCATTTTTCTCTAACATTTCCTAGCATTCCTCTTCCAAGGACTCTATCTTATCTTTAAGTGGAGCAAAGGCATCCCAAATTGAGGTAGCCAATTCTATTGTTTCCTCTCCCATTGCCAGGAACTTTCGACTCCAATTCTCCATTATTGTTGCTTCATGTCTTTGGAAATCAATTCCAACAACTTGCTCTTGTGTTACCAATGTAAGATTGAATGGGAGTTCTGGTACTACTTGTCGAGGCATTACCAGTCCTCCAATAAAATTTTGGTGTTGGACAATTTGTCCTTTCAACTCTCTCTTCTTCTTCTTGTCTTTCAAGACCTTGCTAGTTGTTGCTTCTACATTTTCCCTGAGCTCATTAATCACTTTCTTTTAGGTAGCATGACCTAAATTTATGGTGTCCATATGGAATCCTTCCGTACTTTCTTCACCTTTATTTACATCAACAATGGGAGTAGTTAATTGAGCTATCCTTGCCCCTTTAGCATCTCTCCAGATGAAGGACAATATTCTTGCCTTTCTCTTGGGCTTGCGTACTTCCTCAGCAAAAATAATTCTAAAATCAAAAGGAACTGACTGAATAGGCTGAGGCATCATGTCAGATGCTAACCAATCAAGAATATCACGATCTTGTGGCTCATGTTGTTCACTATGTCCTTCATTTGGAGCCTCTTGCTCTTCATTTTTCCCAACCTAATTTTGCATATCATATTGGTCTTGTGTTTCATCTTGTTGCAAATGATGTTCTTCTTGCAACTAGGTCTATATCGTTCAACTTTATCCTAATCCTTATCTTGTCTCAGATGTTCTCCATTCTTTCCTTGTTGATCAACTTGTCATTGATCTTCCATATGTACAACTGAATGTGTTTGTTCATTCTGTTCACTTTTCTGCATGGTTTCAAAAATTTCATCTAAATGCACATCTTCTTGTTGAGTAGATATATCTATTTGAGATGTATATGGATGTCATACATCTAGTTTCTCTTTATGTCCCTTATCTAATTCATCCATATATAGAACATTCTCCTATGTATCATCCGGATGCAGAACCTTTATTTGTGAAGTGCATGGTTGCAAAATTGTATCTACAATAATAGTATCTAGAACTTCTTTATCATCTTCTTTTAGAAGAATTGGTACTTCTTTATCAATTTATTTTGCCGAAAGAATACTCTCCTTCACACCCTCCTCAACTTGTTTAGTTTGAATAGTGGGAGCCTTTGAACCAACCAAAAGAATAGACTCTTGGCTAATTGACAAAACTTCTTTGAATAATTGGTTCTACTCAACAATGACAAGGACCACTTGAGGATTAAACATGGCTTCCACATTCATTCCCTCAATCATTTCATCATCTGATAACTATACTACATCTGACAAAGGGAATTGTGGAAGTTTTGGGATGATATGAATCTTCATCTCTTCTTCCTTTTCTTGTTTCACTTTTATAAAACATTGAAGCTTGATACGTTGTGCACCAATGGGAGCCTGTTGCACTAATGGCGCTTCTTGAACTGGTTCTTGTTATTGTGTTATTTTCTCTTTCCCTTTGAGTGATATCTTATATATAGGGGCTTCTTGTTGAACAAGTACTTCTGTGGATGCAGGTGATCCAATGAGATTCAAAGGAATTGCCCTCATTGGTTGTGCTGGATTGACCGTGGCCTGGGGAACTGGAATCTGCTCCTAGTCAGGGATGGATTCAATACTTATCCCTTCAATGGTAAATTTTGCAACTTCAAATGTCCTAGCTTCTGCCATCTTTGCTTCTTGTACTCTTCTTTTCTTGATAAGGAAGTCATCATACTCATTATCTTATTTGCTTTTCCTCTTACCTATTTTGTTTCTTGGGTAAGTTATTACTACACCTCTATCCTTTAGTTCCTAGATCTAAGCAGCTAGCCACATCTTTGTTCCATCCAAAATTCCCTTAGATAGGGCATCCAACAATGTTTCTATTGGTTTGGTCCATTTTGGATCTTCTAAGGTCTATTTGAACACTCCATCACTCTCATAACTAAGGTGCAAAATATTCTTATCCTCATTCGTTGCCTAGGGAGATACCTCATATGTATCCAATGTCTTTATTTTCTCAATGGTGAGCCTTTGATAATGTCACTTCCTGTCTTCGTGATCATCCATGCAGTCAGTCCAATAGTTTTCCAGGTGAGGTTCATGCATGTACCTCTTATTTAAATGATTTTCTATCATATTGTAAGGGTCATACACCTTGTGTAACTCATATGGATATAAATGAAATGTTTGAAGTTTCAGGTATGATGCCTTTTCATCAACTAATGCTTGCCATTTGTAGCGACCAATAGCAATGGGAAACTTGATGTTTCCTCTACCATACCTATTTTGAAATGATTCATAAGTTTCAATTATTTGTCAAGTCACTTCTAATATAACAACCTTGTCTAACAAATACCATGGGAGCATATATGGATATCTAGAAAACCCCTCCATTCTAATGTAGGTGAATGTTGGGAATTGGATGAACTAGCTCCTAAAAGGGTCTATTATGCTCTGTGCATCAGTTGATATTCTTTTGGATCAATCTCCTTCAATCATCCTGACTAGCCACCTACTGAAACAGTCATTCACCCTTTTGTAATTCAATAGTGATTGGTTTCTTTCTAGTTGAGGATAACATCTATTACAAGGTTCTACCTTGACTTGCTCCCAAGGGTCCCAACTTTCTGAAGTCTATTAAATTGTGCTCTAACTGCACATGAATATACTATGTATGAAGACATATAGAAGACCTTAGACTTCCTAAAATAGAGAATCTGATAGTGAATGGCATCACTTATTGCTTGTGCCAAATGCATCATGCCTATCTCTTCTCTCACCATTTGGATGCATACATACATTCAAGGTTCTAGTTAACCTACCTCTTGCAAGCCTACCATCCTACTCAATAATGTTACCAAGTATCTAAATTCCTTGTTGAAGTCACTTTTGTATAGTTTATGTGAAATTTTTGACACTACCTTCAGCTTATTATCTGCTACTAACCAAGAGGCAAAAATTGCTCTTCTACATTGCTCATAATTTGCCCTTAATTGTGCATCCATTGCATCCATCTCAAATATGCTCATTTAGGGTTGCACTGGTAGGTTGAAAGTTCTGTTGATGTCTTCGGGAGATAGTTCTGCGTAAATCCTGCCCTCGCTCATTACACATCACTTTATTGAGTCATATTTATAAATACATTGAAGGACCAAATTTGTAGCACTCATTGATAATGGAAATCCTGTGGCTTTGACAAGTCTACTGCTTAATATATTCTAAGAAATCGGGCTCGCATTTGGAGTGATGAATTGTTGCTCATATTCGGATAAGTTTAAATGTCCTAACATTATATATGTAATTGTCCCAAACATGGGATGAATTGCAAATACATGGCCCGGATTTCTAAATTCTTGTTTCATATCTTTGGCTTGCTTCACCATTGTACCTAGGTATTCATAAAGAAAACACAAATTACCCTAGTTGTAATTAACTAGGGTTTGTAATTTTACTTTCCCCCTAATTAAATATATATTTTGGATTATCTTATGCAAAACAAATTGTATTACAATATATAAATTTACATAAAACAAACAAAACTAAAACAAGAACACATTGAAATATATACAAATGTACATGTACTTACAACGATTGCAAAAGGATTCACACCTAGAAGTAACATTTTATGATTGTTCATTGACCAGTAGAGGAATGTCCTGACCTGTCAGGGTTTTCAATCTATATCTACCATCTCCTAGGATTTCAGCAATTTGGAAGGGTCCTAGCCAAAGTCTATCAAATTTACCATGATCTCTTTTTTTTTAGGGATTTGTCCCAACACAATACAAGATCTAACATTTAGAAGGTTTTAATTTTAGCTCTTTTATCAAACCAACATTTGACCACAACTTGATGTTTCAAGAAATGATCTATGGCCTTATTTTTTTTCTGCTAGGAATAGAAGGTGTAACAATCTGGCCTATAATTTATCTTCTAATCCTAGATATTCCTGTGCAAACTGCCAGGTTGGGATTTTCAAATTGATGGTAGGATTGGATCAACTCTGTATACTAATTGGAAAGGAGAGGAGCCTAATGTTGATTTTACTCTAGTCCTATCTACCCATAAGGCATATATATTTTAGCAAAGTATTCCATTCCCTAGAGTTATTTTCAATCAATTTCTTAATTATATCTAACATATTTTTTTTAGTTTATTCTGCCAAAGCATTACCCTGAGGGTAATAATTTGACGAGAATTTAAGCATAATTCCATATTGAAAAGCCCAATTAGAAAACTTCAGAGAAGAAAATGCAAGACTGTTATCACATGATGTTGTCTTATAAGAACTTGATAACTATCTTCGTGGTACATAATTTGCTACAAGTAGCTTTGGTCTACCTAGTACAATAGTCAGTAACAATTAGAACATACCTATGACCAGAGGATGAAGGTGGATTAATAGTTCCAATAAAGTCTAACCCCCACTGAGCAAATGGTCACATTTCCATGACTAGTTGCAGTGATTAAGCTGCATATCTTCCCTTGTCTACCATAGTTTGGAAGGTATGACAATATTTTATATGCTCAGTCATGTGTTTGAATATAGTCGGTAAATAATAACCTACTCTCACGATCATATGTGTCGTTGCCAAATGAAATCTGTGAGCGATTCTAAATTTTTGATGAAGTTTGTGTAAGACCTTATATACTTCAGAATGATTTAGGCATCTTAAGTAAATGACCTCATGATTCTTCTTGAAAAGGATCCATTTTTTATCACGTAGCTCTGAGATTTTATCTTTAGAGATCTTCCTTGAGATGCTTTCATCTTTGAAGGACATTTATTGGTGACCAAATATCACAAAATATTAGCATACCAATCATCCTTTGCAATGACAACAACCATGTATTGGCAGTTGCTTAGTCTGGGATCAATTTCAACTATGGTTTACATTAATGCTTGTCCTCAAACTAACCTCATCAACATAAATGTAAATATCAAATTCTTAAAGGATTGTAATCCAATTTTCCCTGTGTTCCCCTGGCTCATTTTGAATAAGCAGCATTTTAACTTCCAAATCAGGAACGATGGCATTTACATGGATCCTCAATGAAAGGAAGCAAAGGTGTGGAAACAACTTCCAAAACTAGTCTTATGAGGAGAGGGTTGTAGTTAATTCTTTCAAACTTTTCAATGATTACAGTTTATTAGGATTCACATACATTTAGTTAATTAAGATTTAAAATCAAGAAACATTAACACAGTGATTTTTACGTGGGGAAAACCTTTTTAGGTAAAAACCCCACACTTCAAACACACAGTTCAATTATATTATTGTAAATCTTTATGTTACAATATAACTCTAAGAACAAGTGTTTCTTCAGGAGTCTTCACTACTGCAGAATCTGGAAACAAACCAGTAGCATTTTAGTTCTTTAGAATTGCTTCAACTTGTGCTACAACTTCTTTGAACACATTGAAATACACATAATGCAAGAGCTGCAAAAATAAATCACCCTCAAAAATTTGGCTTAGCTTTCTCCACCAACGCCTCTACAAAAGCATACAAAGCATCCACTTTTAAATATGTTTTAAAGCTAGAAAATCTTATCCTATCTTTCCTAGGCATCCACTTCCCAAAGAGGAATATTTTTCAACTTGAAAATCTTGTCCAAATCAAATTTCCACAAAATAAAGTATATCCTCTTCATGGGCACTCCAAAAAGATAAGGATAAGATTTTCCATAAATGGTAACTTCCTACAATAGAAACCTACTAAAAAAGACCCAAGGTCAACCAAGGTGGCACTCCTTGTTTTTCTTGTTGCAAAGATGGTTGTCATTGCACCAAAAGATCAACCTGTTAATGCCTAATACAACTACCAGAGTTAATGAATCCACGGGAGGTGTTAAGCCTTGTCACAAAGCCAAGCCTTGTGTTGCACAACACAAGGAAACCAAGGGCACACACCTTGCAACAATCTTGTTAGAAATAGTTTGGACAACTGAGAGGGGGGGTGAATCAGTTGTCCCTAAACTTTAATCTTTTCTAAACTTTTAAGTCTTCTTTAAACAGATTAATGATGAAAATAATTAAGCATGAATTAACACAAGAGTAGAAACAACATGAACACACAACACCAAAATTTTGACATGGAAAACCTAGTTAAGGGAAAAACCACAGTGGGGGTTAACCCACAAGAATTGTGTACCCTATTAAAAAAACTTAAGAAAATAGAAGGCATATGCCTTTGGGCTCACTTCCTAGAGCTCACTGCTCAAGAAAAGGCTCACTGGCTATAAGAGATTATGATTTACACAGAGATAATGAACTGAGAAATAGCATCTATATTCATGCCTGAATCAATCCCTTTGATGGATCAACAACTTCTGCTCCTATCTTCAAATTATTCTTCACTAAATCTTCACTCTAGACTCCTTTTGCTCCTCTTCTTGTCTATTCTACCTTTTGATCCTTTCTTCGGATTTAACTTCTTTGTTCAAGGATAATTTTCCATGACTCTTCAACAAGTATTTATATACTTCATCAACCTTGGAATGATTAACAAGGTCGGCTAAACTTGATGTGGATCATTACACTTGTCAGCCAAACATAATTGAGACTTGGATCATCCTCAACAACCATGCCATGCTCCATAAAATGCTCTTTAGATCATCCGCAATAAGCTAGGAACATCTGGTCAGCCAAGACTAGGAAGAACATCAACCTCAAAGAAGAAACCTTCAATCAACAAGCTTAAACTTCAATGCAGACCTCCAACCTAGTAACCACACAATCCAAAGACTTCCACAAGCACATTGAAATCATCAATAACATTCACTCCAAACCAAATTACCAGAATCATCTATATCTTCCTCCGAAACCTCAAGAACATTATCTGTCATGACTGTCAAACTAGAAAGATCACTTACGGACCTCCAAACCATGAACCACAGGAGTTGATGATACACACTGACTTCCCAAACATGTCTTTAGATCTGTAAACCATAATATTTCACTGCGGAGCAATCCAGACCAACTTACTATCACACTGTCTCTTCTGAATACTGTAGAATCCAGTTCTACTCAAATGTCCATAACTTCTTCAAATCTTCATGCGGACTTCTCAAAACTTGACTGGAGCAACCTCTGACAATCCTCTACACAGCTATATGGTCCACATGCATTGATTGTTATTAATTTTCTCAATATCCTCAACAATCTGGTCTTCTATGCAGACAACAAAAATAAGATACAAATGACACTAATGGCAACAAGGATATGTTGACATCAATGACAACACATCTTAGGCACATATTTGCAACAATCTCCCCCTTTGTCATTGATGGAAACATATGATGTGAAAAAATGAATTCAACCATCAAGACACGAACTTCTCCCCCTTTCTCTTCTCACTTTTGCAACTGCTCCTCCTTACATCAGCAACTAGTTTTTCACATGACTTCTCTCCCCCTTTGACATCAATGGCAAAGGGCACATATTTTCTATCTCTTCTTTTTGCTTCAGACTAATCCCAACATCTGCATACTGACTACTCCCCCTTTGAGTAGTACTTCCTTAATATTAATCCGGATCACAAGATATAAATGTGAGTTCCACTGGACTGATGCACCTTAGTGCATCTTAGTTCTTATCAGGAGCGGTAGTAACCCCTAACTTTTCTTTGAGATACTCAAAGGTATCCTTGGGAAGAGGCTTAGTGAAGATATCTGCAATCTGATCTTTGGAACACACAAACTCCAATTTGACTTCATTCTCATTTGCTTTCTCTCTCAAGAAATGAAACTTGATAGATATATGTTTTGTCTTTGAGTGCAATACCGGATTCTTTGAAATGCTTATAGCACTTGAATTAACGCAAAAGATTGTGATTGGTTCTTCAAACACAATTTTGATGTCCTTTAGCATTTGCTTCATCCACAGAACTTGAGAACAATTGTTTGTTGCTGCTATATACTCTGCCTCTATAGTAGACAGAGAAATTTCCTCTTGCTTTTTGCTCATCAAAGAGACCAATCTTTTTCCCAAGAAGAATGCTCCACCACTAGTACTTTTTCTATCATCCACATCTCCTGCCCAATCAGCATCTGTATATGCATGAAGAGTGAAATCATTGTCCTTTAGATACCACAATCCATAATCACTTGTCCCCTTGAGATATTTGAAGATTCTTTTGACTGCAACAACATGGGATTCTTTTGGATCATCTTGAAATCTGGCAACAAGCCCAACTGCATTCATGATATCAGGTCTGGTCTGAGTCAGATAGAGCAATCCTCCAATCATTGATCTGTACCTTTTCTGATTTGCCTTTGGGGAATCATCATCTTTGCTTAGCTTGCATCTGGTTACCATTGGAGTACCTACTGGCTTTGAATCTTCCACTCCAAACTTCTTTAACAATTCCTTCACATACTTGGACTGAGATATGAAGATACCTTTATCTGACTGAACAATTTGCAGACCTAGGAAGAAGTTCATCTCACCAAACATTGAAATCTCAAACTCACTTTTCATTTGATCAAAAAATGCTTTGCACATACATTCATTTCCACCAAAAATGATATCATCAACAAAGACTTCAACAATTAGAATGTCCTCATGATTAATCTTGAAGTAGAGATTACTATCAGTTGTACCTTTGCCGAATCTTAGCTTGAGCAAATGCTTATCCAATCTTGCATACCAAGCTCTTGGGGCTTGCTTAAGTCCATACAATGTTTTTCTCAGTCTGCAGACCATATTTCCTTGATCAGACAACTGAAATCCTTCTGGTTATTCAATGTAGACTTCTTCCTCCAAATCTCCATTTAGAAATGCTAATTTGACATCCATGTGATAAACTTTAAAATCTTTGAAAGCAACATAAGCAATAAATAATCTGACTGTCTCTATCCTTTCCACCAAAGCAAAAGTTTCTTCAAAATCAATTCCTTCCACTTGAGAATAGCCTATAAATACCAACCTTGCCTTATTCCTTACAAACTCACCATCTTCATTTAGTTTATTCCGGAAGACCCATTTGGTTCCAATCACATTTTTGTCCTCAGGTCTAGGAACAAGATCCCAAGTGTGATTCTTTTCAATTTGCATCAGTTCTTCTTCCATTGCTTTAACCCAATTTTCATCATTGCAAGCTTCACTTACTGATTTAGGTTCAATCTTTGAAATCAAATAAATCTCTTCTTGATCTTCAGCAACTCTTCTCCTAGTTTGGACACCTCTATTTTTATCTCCTATGATTTGATCTTCAGGATGATATAGTCTTACATACCTGGGAGTTTTGGGAATTGATTGAACTTTTTCTTCTTGAACTTGTTCTTCATCATCTGCACTAACCTCTTGAGTTACTGGAGTTACCAGATCAATTTGAGTCTGGGTTTGGATTTGAACTTGTCTTCCTTGACTTTGACTTTCATCCTGATCATCTGAATCATATCAGCAGTACTTGAAGTGGCCTTCTTTGCTTTCATCAACTTTAACATTTGCACTTTCAACAATCTTTCTCAACCTCTTTTTGTAGCACTGGTAAGCCTTCCTTTGAGTTCAGTAACCAAAAAATATTCCTTCATCACTTCTTGCCTCAAATTTGCCTAAATCCTCATCTCTTTTCATATAGCATTTACTACCAAAAACTCTAAAATATTTCACAGTAGGAGGATGACCAAACCATAGTTCATAGGGAGTCTTACCAGAATTTCCTTTGATCTACACCCGGTTAAGAGTGTAGATAGTAGTACTCACAGCTTCCCTCCAGTAAACTTGAGGAACATTTGTTTCCATCATCATGGTCCTGGTAGCTTCTTGAATGGTCTAGTTTTTCCTTTCTACAACTCTATTTTGCTAAGGAGTTCTAGGAGCAGATAACTGTCTTTTTATTCCATTCTTTTCACAGAAAACATCAAACTTTCCAGAAGTGAATTCTCCACCTCTGTCAGATCTCAGACACTTCAACTTCCCACCAATCTCATTTTCAACCATCATCTTGAATACCTTAAACTTATCAAGTGCTTCTAATTTTTCTTTTAAAAAAGTTACCCACATCATCCAGGAGTAATCATCAATCAGCAACATGAAATATATGTCTCCTTGCACACTCCTAATTCTAGCAGGACCACAGAGATTAGTATGTACCAGTTCTAATCTCCCACTTGAACCTTGTTCCTTACTTTTGAATGAAATTTTGTTTTGTTTACCCAATTGACATTCTCTGCATATACTGTTAGGTTTTACAAGTCTTGGAAGATCTCTCATAGCTTGAGTGGAACTTATTTTGACAATGTTATCAAAATTCACATGACACATCCTCCTATGCCATAACCAACTTTGATCTGTTTGAGAAATCAAACAACTTTTGCCTGAACTACTTAAGTGAAAGATGTTACCTTTAGTTTGACTACCGGATGCAATTTCAATTCCGGAGCTTTCCAAGATTCTACATTTTCCATCCTTGAATCGAAGATCATAACCCTTGTCCACCAACTGTCCAACACTAAGAAGATTGTGTTTTAGTCCTTCCACATACAAAACATCATTGGTGTTGTTTTTGCCATCAAAAGAGATGGATCCTCTACCATGGATTCTACCAGCTGAGTTGTCTCCAAATTTTACCAGTCCTCCTTCATAATTTTCAAAATTTGCAAACTTACTCTATTCACCAGTCATATGATGAGAACATCCACTATCAATCACCCATTCATCCCTTTCAACAACCTGAGTAGCCAAGGCACTTTCCACATTTATGCAGCCAACAGATTCAATAAACATTTGATCTTCTTCTTTAATAGCAATGAACACCCAATCACTTTCTCCATGATCAGATTCATCATCTGTGACTCCTTCTTCTCTGGCTTCTTGGACATAGAGATAGTTCTTCTAACTTTTGTATTTATTAAGGTTTGGTTTTGAAAACCTCTCTGGACACCTTGAGGCAAAATGACCAATCTTATTACAAGCAAAACATTTGAGTGGCATTTTTCCTTCACACTTACCGAATCCTCTTGGCATCTGTCTTGCAATGAGAGCTTCAAGGTCTGCAGTCTCAATCTCATCATCTTTAAGATCCTTCCTTGTGTTGATAAATCTATTTGTTCTTGTTGAAGAACTTTCACTCGAATCATATCTTTGCTTTCCATACACACTGGCCTTGAATGCAGTTTTAGACTTAGGAAGATAATCTCCAAACTCACTCATTTCAAATGCTAAAAGCTTTCCTACCAATTGATCCCTTGTGACAGTTGTTACTGTCCTAATTTCTTCAATGGCTACAACCTTGTGTTTGTAGGCTATAGGTAAGGATCTGAGCACTTTGGCAACAATTTCTGATTCATCCAATACTCCACCTGCATTTCTGATACCGGTCACAAGTTCATTTACTTTCTGCATGTAAGAAGTAATGTTTTCATCTTCACTCATTACTAGCCTTTCATATTTACCCTTCAGGCTCTGTAGCTTGGCACATTTAACATATTTGTCACCTTTATATAGATTTTCCAATTTGCTCCATATTTCATGAGCAGTTTGCAAATCCAAAATATTTGTCAATTCGATGTCAGATAGGGCACTTAACAATGCTTATTTGGCTCGAGTGTTGCATTCAGCATCTCTGAGTTCATCTATATTTGAAGGTCCATTCTTTGGAATCTTATACAATTTCTTGGTTATTGACCAAATACCATCGCCCATACATTCTAGATGACACTACGTGCGTACTTTCCAGAGGGAGTAATTTGTTCCATCAAATCTTGGACTTTTCTTCTTGTAAGATGACATCTTGGATCTCCTCAAGTGGTCAAGTTTCTTTTAGAGGTACTTGGCTCTGATACCAATTGTTAGAAATAGTCCAGACAATTGAGAGGGGGGGTGAATCAGTTGTCCCTAAACTTTAATTTTTTTTGAACTTTTAAGTCTTCTTTAAACAGATTAATGATGAAAACAATTCAGCATGAATCAACACAAGAGCAGAAACAACATGAACACACAACACCAAAATTTTGACGTGGAAAACCCAGTTAAGGGAAAAACCAAGGTGGGGGTTAACCCACAAGAATTGCATACCCTATTAAAAGTACTTAATAAAATAGAAGGCACATGCCTTCGAGCTCACTACCCAGAGATCACTGCTCAAGAAAAGGCTCACTGCCTATAAGAGATTATGATTTACACAGAGATAATGAACTAAGAAATAGCATATATATTCATGCCTGAATCAGTCCCTTTGATGGCTCAAGAACTTCTGCTCCTATCTTCAAATTCTTCTTCACTGACTCTTCACTCTAGACTCCTTTCACTTCTCTTCTTGTCTTCTCTGCCTTTTGATCCTTTCTTCAGATTTAACTTATTTGTTCAAGGATAATTTTCCATGACTCTTCAACAAGTATTTATATACTTCATCAACTTTGGAATGATTAACAAGTTCGGCTAAACTTGATGTGGATCATTACACTTGTTAGCCAAACATAGCTGAGACTTGGATCATCCTCAACAACCATGCCATGCTCCATAAAACTCTCTTTAGATCATCTGCAATAAGCCAAGAACATCTGGTCGGCCAAGACTGGGAAGAACATCAACCTCAAAGAAGAAACCTTCAATTAACAAACTCAAACTTCAATGCAGACCTCCAACATAGTAGCCACATGATCCAGAGACTTCCACAAGCACATTGAAATCATCAATAACATTCACTCCAAACCAAATTACCAGAATTATCTGTATCTTCCTCTGGAACCTCAAGAACATTATCTGTCATGATTGTCAAACTAGAAAGATCACTTGCGGACCTCTAAACCACAAACCACAGGAGTTGATGATAGACACTAACTTCCCAAACATGTCTTTAGATCCGCAGACCATAATATTTCATTATGGAGCAATCCAGACCAACTTACTGTCACACTGTCTCTTCTGAGTACTGTAGAATCCCGTTCTACTTAGATGCCCATAACTTCTTCAAATCTTCATGCGGACTTCTCAAAACTTGACTGGAGCAACCTCTGACAATCCTCTACACAGCTATATGGTTCGCATGCATTGATTATTATTAATGTTTTCAATACCCTCAACAATCCAGTCTTCTATGCAGACAACAAAAATAGGATACAGTTGACACTAATGGCAACAAGGATATGTTGGCATCAATGACAACACATCTTAGGCACATATTTGCAACAAATCCCCCTAGCACAAGCGAAGGGTTTGAACTTGTGACCTAGGCTCTGATACCAATTGTTGCAAAGGCAATTGTCATTGCACCAAAAGATCAACCTGTTTATACCTGATACAAACACCAGAGTTAATGAATTCACAAGAGGCAATTAAGCCTTATCACAAACCCAAGCATTGCGCTACACAACACAAGGAGACCAAGGGTGCACACCTTGTAACATTTCTCAAGAAAAAGCAAAAAACAATTTTTTGAGAAAAAAGCACAAAGCAACTTTTTTCCAGAGTGGCTTAAAAACACCGTTTTTGAAAAAGTAAAAAGCAAAACAACTTTTTCACCTCTTAAAAAATAGGAAACACCAGAAAGGACTCTAAGGTTGAGACACCTTAATCCCAACATTCTCCCACTTGTTGAAGACATTTCAAGAGTCTGTAGCAACTAGTTGATCAAGCCTCAATGCCCATGGAACTTAAACACCATCTGAACTTCTCTGTGCTCACTAGCTTTGTCAGCGCATCTGTAACATTCACCAAAGTGTCAACTTTCTCCAACTGTACCTTTTCATCTTCCACCATATCTCAAACAAAGTGAAACTGTATATCAATGTGCTTTGTTCTAGCATGGAAAGTAGGATTATTTGCTAAATAGATGGCACTCTAATTGTCACAACATATAGTAATCTATCTTGTATCAAAACCAATATCTGAACGCAACCTCTTAAGATAAATGGCTTCCTTACAAGCATGAGTTACATCCATGCACTCCTCTTCTGTAGCGGACAAAGCAACTATGGCTTGTCACTTACTCATCCAACTTATTGCACCACCATTCATCAAAAAAACATATCCACTGGTGGATCTTCTACTATCAATATCTCCTACCCAATCTAAATCAACATATCCTCATATATTCACTAAATAAAAAGGTCTAGTAGGATAACCATGAAAGCATAAGGAATACTTGGAAGTACCCCTCAAATATCTAAAACCCTCTTTACCACATCCCAATGTACTCATCCAGGATAAGCCATAAATCAACTAAGGACTCCCACTGCTTGGACGATACATGGCCTTATACAAACTATAGCATACATAAGGCTACCAATAACACTTGTATATGGTACTTTGGTCATGTCCTCCATCTCAGTTTGTACAATCCTCAACAGAAAGCTTTGTCCCCTGCATAACTGGATCAGTTAATTGTCTACAAGTCAACATGTTGAATCTCTCCAACAATGAGTTCACATACTTGCTCTATGTTAACCAAAGCTTTTTGTTAGCTCTATCTCTTCTGATCTCAATCCCAAGAATATATCTTGCTGCACCTAAATCTTTCATCTCGAACTATGATGACAACTAAGACTTCAAATCTAAAATCATACTTCTACCATTCCAAATAAACATACTATCCACATACAAGACTATAATAAGAATGTGACCATTTTTAGATTTATAATAAACACAATGGTCAGACTTAGATCTCAAAATCCTAATTGACAACACATAGGTGTCAAACTTTTGATGCCACATCCTAGGAGATTATTTCAAACCATACAGAAATTTTCTTAACTTACATACCAGATCTTATTTACCTTTCACAACTAACTACTCTAGTTGCTTCATATATATTTCTTCCTCCAAATCACTGTGAAGGAACGTTATCTTTACATCCATCTATTCCACTTCTAGATCATACACTGCTGCAAGTGACAACAAGAACCATATAGATGTCAACTTCACCACAGAAGAGAAAATATCCCCATAATCAATTCCCTCAACTTGGGAATAACCCTTCGCAACCAATTGTGCCTTATGTTTTTCAACACTACCATCTCAACCAGATTTTAACTTAAACACCCATTTACATCCAACAAGTTTCCGTCCCTTTGGCAAATGTACTAGATCCCAAGTATTATTCTTCTTTAACGTAGCCATCTCTTCTTCCATGGTTGTCATCTATGAATTTGCATTATGCATACCCATAGCCTCTCTAACAGTCTTAGGCTCATTAGTGTTAGCAATCAAAGTAAATATACAACTAGAATCTGACATAGAATATCAAAACCTTTATGATGAATAATCAAACATTTTTGGTTGTCGCCTAACACGCATAGACCTCCTCAATTGCTCAGGTGGGGGTTCTTCTTCTTCATAAATTTCAGAGCTACTTGAGCTCTCCTTGTCAATAGGTCCAACAGTAGTGTGTAGTTCACTTCTAGTAGGAGTAGATGGTACCAAAACTACCTCCTCCTTTTTATCCTCTTTCTCTGGTTGTAGCTCAACTAAGGAAGGTTTCATCTCTATCAATATAACACTTCTACTTGTTACTAAATTATGTTCACACCTAATTTAGCAAGGCCTAAACATCGGTTGTCTAGAGGGGGTACAATTTTTTTGCTTATGCAGGATCATCCAATCAATGCCTGATGTCTTGACAGAAGACAAATGCAAAATCACTTACCAAAATCATGTAATAGCTCAAGTTGAGCTGTTACATCATCCTAGTAAGGGAAATCATCTACAAACAAGAAAACAAACATTCAAAGAATGAAGAGAATTGATGGATTTCATGTTTTAGTTGTTGATTATTCATTATGTTTCAGTGCAAGTAAAAGAGGTATTTATAAACTGTCAAATTATATATCATGTTTTATACACATGTTTCAAAGAAAGATCAATTTTTTAATGCTATGTATTTGATTCGGAAAGTGAAATATACATAAGTCATTGCATAGAATGAAATAGATGATTGTATTCAAAAGAATGTATAAAGTGTCCCACACAAGCCGTGGGAGTAACTGAAGTATGCAACATAAAAGTAAATTATACTTTTGAAAGAGTAAAAATGAATAAGAAAGGAAGAGGGACCTGTCATTGCTTGTGAATGATGAATCCCGATGTTGAGTTGATCTCCATCTTTCTCCATCTGATTGAGCTCCAAAATACCTGCAAAAAATTGTTATGTTAGAGCTCAGGGTTCCAAAGCCTTTCATATACATAATCAAATGACAAAAGTACAACCCACTATTATGGAGTAGCAGTCATTAAAGATTAGATTATGCAAAAAAAAAGAGCAGAGGAGATAGTAGAATGAGCAGATACAAGTGCCATATCAAAAAGAGATAAATCCATGCAAGTGACTCTACATCATGAAGTGAAGGTACATTTTATATCTAACATGTGTGTTCCGTGTGTAGGTACAGGTAAATATTTATTGCAGACATCTCAGCATGTGATAAAAATGGGCTCCCATAAGGGTTGAGCCCAACATGTTGCTCTCTCGTTTCATTCAAGAGGGATAATCACAAGTTACCAGTTTTACATTTATCATAATTATGTTGGTATGATGAAAACTTCTTATTATCAAGAAAATTCTATTATATTATCATAATCAGGATTAGCCTTTGCAGAGGATAGTCATTTCATCTTGAAGTGTAGTCCTAATGGAATGAAGAGCAGCCATGATGACAGAGAGTAAGAAAGACAATCATTGGACTGTCCAAAAAAGGGGTCATGGAAGTCATTCTTTGACTGCTAAGGCATGAAGGAAAGTGAGGATAGATAGTGGAAAAGGTACATAAATGATTTCTTAGGCCTATAAACATGCTATATAATGGTGTTAAAGGTCAAACATAGAAGGGTGACTTGAATAATGATGAGAGGACCTTGACAGCCAAGTGACATACAACAACATGAAAGAATGAGCAAATCCAAGTAGCAAAACACAATGAGGATCCTACAAAAAGAAAGGTACCATTGTGTCAAAGGTAATGAACTTTCAAAGGTAGCTGGTAGATAGTGGAGGTCTGAGAAGACTGTTACAGTCTTAAGGATCCCTGACTGTCATCATTGACTATCATAAGCAAGGATAAAAGAATGTGCAAAAGCAGCCATCTTGATTGTCACTGAAGAAGACAGTGAATGAAGTCCAATGATACCCTATTTTTTATCTTAGATAAAAGAGAAAGCATAATTTATTGTGTAGGTTAGGCTTTCAAGGACTTTGAAAGGCACGGTCAAGACAACTACAAGAGTAGCATAAGGACACTCATAAGAGCAATGACAAGTAGAGGGAACAGTCAGGAATGAGAACAACATTACAGTAGAGATAGATGAATAAAAAGAAGGATATCATCTACATTCTAAAAGTACATTTTAACATTCACTACAAGAACAACATCCATGAGAACTCAAGGAGCAGTGCAAAGAAGGAATAGACATTGTTTTGGAACAACACACACATCAAAAAGTGCAGCCCAGACGTAAAACATGAAACAGTCATTAATAAGAGAAAGAGGACAGTGAATAATAAGGAAGTAGTGTATAGGGTAGGTCCTTATGAAATATGAAGGCCCAGCAAGCTACATTAGGGGTTATTAAAAACACAAATGCAGCAACACTAATCAAGCAATCACATCTACCATGAACAGTTACCAATAACATGTGAACACAGTGATGAACATCCAAGAAAAATTAAGATGATAGTCATACTCTCCAGAGAAACATTCATAGCAAGTAATATAAAGTAAAAGGTATGCATAATTTTTAGATCTCCTGTACAACATAACTTCGATTTCACATTTCAACATAAAAGTGGATGTGCTAGTGATTTCCCAAGCTCTGCACAAATGTTCACTCTTCAATTTGCTCTGAGAGATGTAATTATAGTTGGTATTGATGGGCTCTTTGATAATCTATATAATAGTGAAGTAACTGTTGTGGTGGTTCATGTTGTAAGAGTAGGTTTGAAGCCATAAGTTACTGCTCAAAAGGGTTATTGCACTTGCAAGGTAGAGAGCACAAGATAAATACCAACAAACACCTTTTTCTATTGTTGCCCAAGATGCAGGTTTTAGGTATTATGGTGGAAAACTGGGTGATATTACTGTTGTTATATCATATGTTGCAAGCTTCAACTCCAACTCGGAAGAGTAGAACATTCATTAGATGATTAATCTTACAGTCTATTGCCAATGCTTGAGAATATATTGAATTCTCTAAATGTTTATCCTATGTTCTAGAAATTGTGTAAATTGTGTTATTGCAACTATAACTCGTTGATCAAACACTGAGTAATTTGCCTAGAGCACAATGCATTAGGTGGTGGGAATGATCAAGAAAAGGGAACATTTTTTCTTTAATCTTGAGCTACTGAAGGTTTAGCTTGTTTGATTGCATTGCTGTGAAGTTCTTGTAAAGGGTATGCATATCCAAAATGGTTACTTTTGCATATATAAAGTGTTTAATGTCACATTCTCGTCGGAGGGTAAAAAGGCAGGTAGTGAGGGGTAGTGTTAGATCTTCTATCATGAGAAGCACTTAGGAAACTATCATGAGGTCAAAAAAGAGAGCAGAGGACAACAAATGGAGAGTTTCTTCACATTCTTTAGGAAGGCACAACTGGGTAGCAAAAATGATGTAGAGTGAAGTAGCAGTACCCTCCCATCATGAAAAGGATGAAACCCTAGAGGGTATTACATATGAGAACACAGTCAACAACGTGATAACTGGAAGCAAGCCATGGACAAAAAAATTAACAGAACTTGAACAGTTTAAAAATGAGCTTCAGCTGCGTGAATCCAAGAATAATGAGCATGAATTCCAAATTGGAGATCTTTCAAGTAGACTCAACAATTTTAAGTTACTAGAATTAGAAGCAATTTCTTTGAGGAACTATAGCATAGAATTAGAATAGTCTTGGCTTGAAAGCAAAATACTGCTACAAAGAATGATGATTGCAAAAGAAGCTGCAAAAATGCCTTCTACAGGAATGTCACTATCTCTCAAGAAAAAGGAGTAGCAAGAAAGAGATATTACTCACCAGTGCCTGAGAAAGCCTTCAACTGTTGTTTTCAAAACCCTTGGTGGTGCATAACACAGGAAGAGCAACAAAACATAGAGGAATGACAAATAATTTGCCTTTAGGGTTCAGTGGATTTTTGTGCTTAATTCCCTAGCTCGAGCCTTAAAGTCTTTTATGACTTTTTCGAGAGAAAGGAAATCATTCCAAACAAAAGATGCACCAAGGTCAACACTTTGAGTGTTTGAACCTAATGATGCCAAGGAGCCCGTGAAGGGCCTTTTTTCAAAATCAAATGATGCCTTATGTTGAAAGGTCTTTTGACTTTAGGAATGTGATCAATTATCACATGTTCATACATGGAGAAATAATAATGCAAAGGTAATAATACAAGGGATATGCTGAAGTGGGTGTTATAAGGTATTTTGTTAAATATGCAAAGATAAATAATGCATGGTGATGTACATGGGGAGTCATAAGGGTTTTTTACAAAACAAAGGCATTAATGCATGATGTATTTTTACATGGAAGAGATCCTGATTATGCATGGAAGACATAAGGGAGTAAAATAAGGATTTTTTTATTTTTTTTGCATGCACGGAGATTTGTTTATTTTTTATGCCTAATGTAATTGTGCAAATCCAAAAGGAGATATAAGGAGTTGTTATTTGTTTTTAAAAAAACCTTTTTAAGACAAATACCTCCAATTTTGCATGACTTTGCAACTTATAAAACAAATGTAAACAAATAATAAAGTAATATAATTATAAATTACTTTATTGTTTTGTCACAAAGTTGTAAAGTCAAAAATAGAACAAATTTGTAACACATAGTAAAGTAAATCATCTTGATTACTTTATTCGTTGCTCACATTGTTTTCTCATCCCAAAATCATGCAAAACTGGAGGATGAAGTTAACTGAGCCTTTTTGGGATCTTTTGCATGATTTTGAGTCAAAATTGGAAGAGTTTGGTCCACCACTTGGTCAAACTAAGTTTGAAGAGCAGTTTGAAGCTATTTTGGCTTCTTTTTCTGTAGTTAGGACCTTATGTTTTAGGGATTTTTACACTTGCTCATGGATCAATCTTGGAGAGATTATTTTTAGAGGCAGTTAACTACAGTTGATCTTTTTAGGTCTCTTTGAGAGCAGATTATATATTGTGAGAAAAACTTATGTTTTTCTAGTTCTTTCCTTTTTGCTCTCTTACACATTGCAGAGAGAGTGTTTTGTAACTCAACTTTTGCAGATTTATAGATTACATCAGGTTACAGGTTTTATTCTTTATCATTTTTATGCAAGTGTTCCTTTATTTTTTAGTAGAAACAAGTGTCTATCTTCTCATTTGTGTTGTCCTTATGAATGATTTGATGAGATTTTATTGTGTTTAATATCAGAACCTATAAAATCATTGTCTCATTTGTATTTGCATGTATTGAATAGCAGTAAAAAATTATAGGTCTTAGGTTGTGCAAATTGGAATAGTTTTCTTTCATGCTGTGAGAACCTTGTTTTCCTCCAAAAGAAAATTATTTCCACCCTCCCTTAGAAACATTTTTGTGATCATATTGCCAAAGTGAGTTGTGTGGATAGATTTTTCTAAGATTTATTGCGAGTTAGAGTTGTAGTTTTCCATCAAATTAGGTGCATCACCTTACTTTTTAGTTACAATTTCAGTGCTTTTAGTAGGTCTTTTTAATCCTTTTCCTACCAAGTCATTAATCCATTGAATAATTACAAGGGAACCAACCCATAATCTAGAGGTTCAAGCTCACCATAGGTCACCCACAACCTGAGTTTGATCCCATGTTACACAGGATTATTGAGCTTCATAGCATTGCATAACGAGTGCAATCCTGCCCGATAACACTACTATAGAGAACCTTCTATGTAACTGGATCCCAAAGCTTGTACCCCTTCACACCGATTCCATAACCGATGAAGATACACCTCACTGCCTTATTTTCTAACTTAGATCTTTTCTCAATAGGAACATAAATGTAAGCTTCACAACCAAATACTCTGAGATGTCTCATCAAAGGATTTTTAGTAGACCACACTTCCATGGGTGTATTTTCAACAAGCATTGATGTAGGAGATCTATTAATTAAATAACATGCAGTGGCTATTGCTTTAGTCCAGAACTTTTGTTCAAGACCAGCACCACTCAACATTCACTTTGCCCTCTCCATAAATGTTATGTTCATCCTCTCTGCAACTCCATTTTGTTGTGGTGTGTATGGAGTTGTCTTGTGTCTCTCAATCCCATGGTCCTTACAAAGCCTATCAAATTTTGCCAAACAAAACTCACTGTTGTAGAGGAAAACTAATGTGTTGTAGACTTAACATAATTCAGGGGTAAACCTATCTGAACAGTCCACTCTATCATTGTACTCCTACATTAAATTATCAACCAAGGAGCATAAGCTTATGATGGCATTGCATTGTATGTGCCTTCAGGGCTCATATTCTTCCTAAACTATCTTATCCAAACCTACTTAGATTATTCTACTCTGCTGGAATTCACAAAAATGCAAGAACAGTAAAAACAGTTACAGAATCTAGTGGCTACAAGTACCTTCAGCATAAGCTATATATAACTACTACAACAGGAAATTGTAGAACTAATTCAAAACATTCAAAATGATAAGAGAACTAATGCTAACCTTCGGAGGGCTTAAAGTAGACAAAGCATGCATTTGTTCATGAACCATACTACTGTAATTTGACAATCAAAGTATTCTAATTGACTCGTAATATATTTATACACAAATAAAAAATAAATTTAACAAGAATGCATAAAGGAATAAGGAAATAAATGAAGTTAGGATCAGTACCTTGAGTGGTCAGCTCAAGGGATTGACTCACTTAACTAGAAATCAAATCTAATTTAGATACTCATGCATCCTCATGACACATAGTTTCATTCATTTCATATCATAAACAAAATCTCTTCAAATTATATTCAATAATGACATTACTTAATAAAACATGTCTAGATCTTCCAATATTGAAAAATAGAGCAACAACTAAGTAACTAGAAAATGAAGTAACTAACTTGACATCAAACTCATCCCTCCTAACTTATACAGAAATGGGAGAGTTTTATGCAACTACCAACTAACTTCAACCATCAATTCATTCCTAGATACTAGGATACAGGTTTAAGATTGATTTATTAATCTAACTGAACAGAGGAAGGAGAGTCCTATTCAAACAAGAATTCTTATGCAACGATTCGTATGAAGAACACACATAAGCTACGTTTGAAACAAGTCTACTTAAGCTATGTTTGAAACAAGTCTACTTCTTCTGCATTTATTCCTTTCCATGATGGTTCACATTCATCCTCCAGCTACCTACACTTTTGGCATCCTAACTTCACTTCCCTTAATTCTCCTGTCCTGCAACTCACTTCAAATGCTCATTTCCTTGATGCCATGTTCTTGTTGCATAGGGGTTCATTCACAAAACATATGCACACAAATAACCTTCATAATTAAACCATAGGATTGCATCTATATTGCATGCATACTCATATTTAAATCATTCAATTGATAATATCATCACCATATTCCATATTAATAACATAGATTCAAAGTCTTGCAAAGTATATAAAAAGACAACATATAATGATGGCGATGTTGGTAAAGTGTCTGGAGGATCATATGGAAAAGTTCTAAAAGAATATAAAAGCAACATAAAAAGAGGTCAATATTTCAACCCATCACTCCCCCCAACTAGCCTTTTGCTTTCCCTCAAGCAAAATCATTGAATTAAACATCTAGGGGAGAAGATTGTAGTGCAAAGTAATCTGCCTAAGGTCCATTATTTATCTGACTCCCTCTCCCTGATTAAGATAAAAACCATTGTAACAAGAAAGCCTATCTAACTTGACTGATTTTGTATTCCTACATTCATCGACCTTTTCTCCTGTCCAATGTGCTACTAGATAGAGGAGAATAGGAGAATGAAAAGTAAGTGGCATCCATCCCACCCCTACTTGCTCTGAAATCTGGATGTACTTACGTAGTCTCTCAAACATGTTCATAAAATTATGGAAAGAGTGAGGCTCTTTCCTTTGCAGTGCTGGAGTCATACTATTCCATCTATCTTGCATATACCTTAGACAATTTTGAAGCATAGGCCCTGCTAACTGTTGTATCCTTTTGTGATCTAGCAGTCTCAAATCCATAATTGTTTTTCCTGGACCTCTGTGTGAGAGGAGTGTTAGCCATTGGGTAAGGATTACATTAGGATCTAATGCTTCCCTTCTAACCTCCAATGCCACTATTTTCTCTTATTCCTCATATTTATCCATCAATTCCCCTCTGAGCTTCTCATTCTTGAGATATGATAACAATGCCCTAACCTACAAATCCCTAACATAAATTGAAGGGTTCCATTCTATATCCTCTTCCATTAAGTAGTTATGCAAACAATATTCACACAATTGGTCTTGCTCCTCTAAACTGACTTCTTTAAAATAGCTATAATAAATATGCCTTGAATGTAAAGCAGGTTGATTATTAATGAACCTATTAAACTAGAAACTGAGAAACTTTTTTTTCAGGAACAATGCATATACCCTAGGTGGAGGTCTACACCCAATGATCTATATAGCTCTATCAATTACCTCTATCAACTTATCCTCCAACCTCTTTATCACCAAATTCTTATCTTCTATTGATGAATTGAGATTTTGTTTTTCCTTCTCCCAGTTTTCCTTTTCTTGTTTGGATTTGTGAGTGAGTTTCAGTAATTCAAAACCCAAAGATAGAGTGGTGCGGTATACTGGAGTCCTTGTTACAGGAGGTTGTGGAGTTAGTACTTCATTTTCTTCAGTATTTGTTTTACTCATAGCCATCTCTACTAACAGATCTAAATTGGTTCCATGGCCATAGGTCTGAATTTTCTCCTCCAACTCTTGTATTATTTTCTCCTTTTCTTTGTCCTCTTCATATCCTTTCACCTACTCTTCCAATTGTTTTATCCTATCAAGAGCTTCTTGAAGTTCTTTTCTTATGTTTCTATCTTCCAACAATTCTTTTTCCTTTTCAAAATTTAGACCTTCATCATCATCATCCTTGGTTATATCAAAAATTTCCTTAGTAAAACTACTAGGAACTGACTTTCCTATGTTCTTTGCAATAAACACATCCTCTGAATCAGAATCAGAAGATGAAGAAACATACATTCTCTTTTTAGCAGACACATTAACATTTTCACGAGCATCAACAGAGACATCTTTAGGGGCAATTCCTCCTTTATCTGAATCTAAATTCACTGGCGTTGGATCATGGTGGTATTGTCCTTCACCTTTTTCCTGCCCCTATTCCTCAACAATTCTTTCCTTCACACTCTGCCTCTTCAACCTTCCTAAGTGCCTAGGAGTAACAGACTCCTGTTTGACTTCATTTTTTCTTTTCTTTTTACTCCTCTTTTTCTTCTTTTCCCCTACATCTTCTCCCTTCATAGTGCGTTTATGCTTCTCAACACTTTTCTTGTTTCTCTTTTTCTTAACAGGTGTTGAATCAATGCCTCTCATAAGTTTAGGGTTAGAATATGAGGGTTCCTCTACTACCATTGGCCTATCCTTTGGAGTGTTTTCCTCCTATGGCTCCTCTTGCTTAGGCTCAATATTAGGCTCATGTTGGGGTTCATCCTTTGCTTCAGGTTCTTCCAATAGTGTTGTGATATCTACACATTGTTTAAAAGCCTCCCAATCAACCTGTGGGTGTTTAATTCTCAAGCTTCTCTTTATCAATAAGGATAGTAAACAATGATGGGATAACATGGTGTCCACTTGCTTTTTCTGATATTCAGATGCCATCCTTTTCAACATGTTATAAAGGAAATTGGGAACGTTGACTAGCTTATCATGGCCTAGATGATTAAGCAACTTAAAATGCACAGTATACAACAAATTATGCTGGCCATCACAGGTAATATATTTAATTATATATGAAGCATGTTTTCCCCAAAAGAATGGAAGGGAAAATCTCTTTGTACCTTGTGTTGTCGAGTCCAGGTGCTCTCCTCGCTCACAGAATTCTTCCCTTGTTGTAGTTGCATTGGCACGAGCTGGATATTCAGACCCTATGCATGGCAATCCTATAACTTGGGCAATGGCCATCTCAGAAGCATCTACAACCAATCCCCTAACTATTGCCTCATCATACCCCAATGTAGCTACCAATTCTTTTGCCATTTCATTATCATATTTTGTTAACTTCAAAAAGTAGTCCATCCATCCTACTCTGGTGAAGAGTGGTAGAACCAACACATCCTCTAATATTTCCTTATGTGTAGATGCCTCTCATCATATCACATCACCCCCCATTATCTCTGTGTTCTATAACCTCTTGAAGTGTCAACTTCTACTAAACTCCAATTCCACCACCTTGAAGAGAACCAATCTACAGTTTACTGCCCTTTTCTATTCTTCCTACTGTAATTTTCTCAGGGTAACAAGTTCATATTCATATTTTGGGAGAAACATGGTAGGTTTACTATCTTTTAGAAAATGGCATAGGATGTTCTATCTGGTATCTCTAAAGACAAAGATGGAAAAAACCAAAAAATTAAACCCCTCCCCCCAACTAATGTGTGAAGTGACCTCAATTCACGTGGCAATTGATATGAAAGGAAGAGTATTTATTAAATGGAATGGTGAAAAATATTTTTGCATACATGAAATTAATAAAAAGTAATAATGAATATAAAAAGAAAGCTAAGTTAATCATTGAAAGTTACCTTATGTACACACTTTATGGAAATAAATGATTAGTGCACCTCAGAATTTGAGAACACGTACTTGGCATTTTATTTGATATGAGCAAGATAACATGCATGCAGGTGAATGGTAAGGTGGCAAGTATTGTGGAATTGATGTGATGTGACAGCTCGCATTACAAGAATGAACAACTCATGAGCTTGAGTTGACACTTTTGCAGTGGCGCTAGATTTATTTTAAAATGAATGAAGCAATGTGTAGAAGATATGGAATGAGCGGGAAAATGGTGTACTATTCACAAAAGTAGTGAAGACATCTGTAGACATGAGTTGCTATGGGTGCCTCCAACATAGGTCTCAACTAAATAGTTACATATGCCATATGTCAAGTCCCAACTGAGAGTGAAAAACAGGTCCCTCTAGAGTTAACTGTGGTCACCTTGGATAGTGTGGTGTGTGTGCATGTGAATTTTAAAGCAAGGAAAATTAAGTCTCAGTGACAGGGGTTGAGTATTGCAACTCAACCTCTGCATCACTAGATAGGAAATTGGTGGATCATCTTTTGATGGTGTATCAGTTTGTGTTGCGGAACCTTCATCAGGAGTGCCATGAGTACCATACTGAGTGGCTAGAGAAATGAGAAAATCATCCTTCTGAAGTGGTTTCTTATACAGTTTCAGCCTATGTGCATTTACTAGAAATGAAAATTGGACCTTATCAATGGTTTGTAATTGGACTGCACCATTAGGGAATACTTGTTTGATCTCATATGGTCCCGACCACCAAGATTGAAGATTGCCCTTGAAATCTTTGTATCTAGAATCATAGAGAAGGGCCTAATTACCAACAGTGAATTCTTTAGTCTTGATATACTTGTCATGCCATTTAATTCTTTGTTTCTGTATAACATCTATGTGGTGGATGGCTTCTAATCTGATTTCATCAAGAGCATTCAAATGTTGTAGTCTATTCTTTTGAGCTTCTATCAAATCCATCCGTAATTCTACTGTTGTCCTTAGGGTTTTGTATTCAAATTCGATAGGCGGGATTGTTGTCTTGCCATAGACCAATTCATAAGGAGTGAATCTTGTAGTTGACTTCTTTGTAGTTCTATATGCCTAAACAACTTCTGGTAACCTCGAAACCCAATCTCTTATGTGAAGTTGTATTATTTTTGTCAATATATTCTCAATCTCCTTATTTGTGACCTCAACCTGACCATTAGCCTGAGGATGGTAGGGAGTGGACTTCTTGTGTCTAATCTGATATTCCTACACCAGTTTGGTGATTAAATCTAATGTGAATTGTGGGCCTTGATCAGTCACTATCTACCTTTGTACATCATATCTAGTGAAGATTTCCTCATACAAAATTTTTGCCACATTGCCATCGCTAGCAAACTGTAAGGCTTTAACTTCCACCCATTTGGTTAAGTAATCACTACATACCAGTATATATTCCTTGTTGTTTGGAGTAGGAGAGATAGGACCAACAAAATCCAGCTCTCACTTATCAAAAGGGGCTAATGCTATTTGTGGTTGCAAAGGAATTTCATCACTTCTTGTAGGTCTCCCCATCCTTTGACACTGATCACAGCTTCTAGTATACTTGACAGCATCTTTATGAAGTGTTGGCCAGTAATATCATGTTGTCAATATTTTGAAGGTTGTCATTTTGGCTACAAAATGTCCCCCACGAGGTTCATCATGATAGGCCTTCAATATATCAAACACCTCATCTTCTCATAATGTTATTTGGACCAGTGTAGAATAAGAATCTAGAAATCCAAGAATAAGGGAAACATTTGTCAACTAGCTGCCTTTTCTCCCTTGGAGAAAAGTAACTTGGAATCTTCCCTAAAGCCAAATAATTAGCTATGTCTGCATACCATGGAGTGTGTATAGTTAGACCAAATAGATGTTCATTAAGAAAAGAGTCATCAACCACTCCTAATGATTGTGTAGGCAATCTAGACAAAAAATCAGCAACTACATTAGCTTTTCCTAGTTTGTCAACAATTATTATGTCAAATTCTTGCAATAACAACAACCATCTTAAAAGCCTACCACCCAATATTGGCTTATTCATCAAATGTCTGCTTGTTGTATGATCTATATGTATGAACACTTTATAACTAGTAATGTAGTGTCTAAATTTGTTAATGGCATAAACAACTGCCAACATTTCCTTTTCTGTCACAGTGTAGTTCAACTCAGCTCCCTATAGGTTTTTACTTACATAGTATGTTGCATACTCTTTATTTCCTTCTTGTTGTCCTAGGACTGCTCCAATGGCAAAGTCTGATGCATCTGTGTGGATATGAAAAGGCAGTGTCCAATTTGGACCTCCGAGAACTGGAGCTTGTGTCAAGGATGCTTTGAGCTTCGCAAATGAATTCTAATAGTCTGGAGTCCATTCAAAATCAATGTCTTGTGTTAACAGAGTAAATAGAGGTGCAGCAATTTTGCTAAAATCTTGAATAAACTGCATGTAATAACCCGCATGTCCAAGGAAGATCCTTACATCCTTCTGTCTCTGTGGAATAGGCGGGGTAGATATAATTTCAATCTTCTTTGGGTCAACTTGTATTCCTGCACTTGAGATAAAATGTCCCAAGACTATTCCCTGTGTCATCACCATAAAACATTTTTCATTGCTCAAAGATAGATTGTGCTCTATGCATCTCTTCAAAACTTTCTCCAAGTTGTGTAAAGCTTCATCATATGTTTCACCATATGTGGTGAAGTCATCCATGTAAATTTCCATGCTATCATGGGAAAAATCAGAGAAAATACTGAGGACTGCTCTTTGAAATGTGGCTAGAGCATTGCACAGACCAAAAGGCAAGACGTAATATTTATAGGTCCCCCAAGGGTAGGTAAATGTTGTCTTATCTTGATCCTCTGGTGCAATCTTGATTTAGTTATAGCCACTAATACCATCAATAAATGAGAAATATTTCTTCCCTGCTAAAGAGTCAAGAACTTGATCAATGAAGGGCAATGGGAAGTGATCCTTCCTGGTGGCAGCATTTAGTTCTCTGTAATCAACACAAACTCTATATTTGCCACCTTTCTTGGGAACTATGACCAATGGTGAAACCCATTCACTATCTGAAATGGGGTATATAAACCCTGCATCTAAAAGCTTTTGAAGTTCTGCTTTCACTATCTCTCTTAGAGCAGGCTTCATGCATATTTGTTGTTCTCTTATAGGTCTGTGGCCATCATCAATGTAAACTTTATGCATACACAAAGCAGGGTTTATGCCTTTCATATCATTGTAATCCCATGCAAATGCTACTGAGTGGGTTTGTAATATTGCATGCAGGGATTGTTGTTGCTCATCAGTCAATGCATTATTAACAGTCAACATCTTTCCTGGCTTGATTTCTAATAGCTTAGACATTTCTTGCACAGAGGACAAATCAAGGCTAGGTATTATTGGCAAGCATTGTTGGGGTAACAAAGTATGAAATATTTGAGATATCTCCTTTGAGGAACTAGTAGGTATTATGTTTCTTAAGGGATCTTGCAAGCAATATAAACAATCTTGTTGCTGCAGGTGCCTTCCGTAGTCATTTTGTATAATGTGAGCGATCAACTCATCTTCATCCTGAATATCTAGTAAGGGGTTGCGTTCAATAGTCATCAAGGTTTATAGGGAATAGCTGTCCTCATCTTCCAAGGTAGGCTAGATGGTCTACTCAAGCTCATGGTATGGTTGGGCTAGTGGATATAAAACTAATTTCTTGGTCACAGTCCCATTGGATATGATCATGTTATCTGACATGCAACCTATAAATGCATCTGTTGTGGCAAGCCATGGTCTGCCTAGTATAAGAGGATAACCAGCGAGATTAACCTTGGGTTGTAGGACTATGAAATCAGCAGGGTATTCCCAAGAATCTAATATAATGACTCCTTCAGGTTTAACTGTAGACCTATCAACTAATTGCAAGATTGTCTGAGTAGGCCTAAGGTTGTTCAACTGGAGTGTCTGCATTGTCTTCTTAGTCATTACATTATTTGCAGCACCTAAATCTAATAGATTATTCTTAATCAGAGTCCCATTGATTTTGACATCCACTACTGGAGTACCTGGATCTGTATACTTGGGAACAGTTATATTTCCCAGCATTATGTCAGCAAGATTACCCAAAACATGAATAGTCTTTGGGTCTATCCTCTTCCTTCCTAGTTTCTTTATGTAGAGATCTCGGATAGTCTTGGTATAGATTGGAATATCTTTGATGGATTGGATTAAGGGAATTTTTATGCTTATATCTTGTAGCTGGCCCATGAGGTCAGTTTCAAACTGTGATGGTTATTTCTGGATAGCCAAGTGCTCAGGGAAAGGAGGATTAGGATGTGAAATGGTCTGAGGTCCCTGAGTTGATTCAATTTCCAAAGGTGGTTTATCTAAGGATTCCTCTGTTGGTTCTTCATCTTCAAGTTCTGTAATTTGGGGAGATGAAGGGCCCGCAAGTTGCTTCCCTAGTCTAAGATGAACATTAGTCATTTATACCCCATAGGTGGGGTATTGCATCACCTAGTTAGTAAAAGCTTGTTGAACAGGCTTGTTGTTAGGATTAGGTGCAAGTTGGGCGGGGATTTGGGTAGGTCTAGGAGGTGGATTTTGATTGATGGAGGCATTATGGATGACTACTAAGGTTGAGATGGGAGCATAGGTTGTTGGTAATTTGTATTTTGTTGCCATTATTGGTTCTTGTTCCATTGGGGCTACCATTGAGGTTGTTGTGTAGGCCACTGGGGGTTATAGTTGGCACCTTGACAACCTTGTTGGGGCCATGGGTTTGGTTGATGTTGGTTCCAACTAGGTTGTGGAGTAGGCCATTGTGGTTTTTTCTAGAGATTTTGATTACTAGGCCATGGTTGAGTGTTCCAAGCAGAGAAATTTTGGTTTGCAGCAGGAAAGAGTGAACTAAAATTTAGTGGATCAGATAAAATTTAGTGGATCAGAGGGCATACCTTGTCTTTGTTGCCAAGGCTCCTTTGAGCTATGTAGAACAATTGTCCATCCTCTACTTCAAATGATTGAAATTATGGCCTTTCAACCTTCTCTTATTGGATGCTTGCCATCCTTTTGCATTTACAATTGGCCTTCCTTTGCCTACAACTGGGACAGTACTCAATAAGCACTGCATCAGCTTCTTCTTGTTTCTTCTTGATGTGAAGAGTGTCCAGCTATGTAGCCATATGGCTGATTATGTCCTCCTTCATGTTGGACAACAAGTTACTAATTTCCACTCTTGAAACTCCATTGGTTGCTTTGTTTGTAATTGATGTCCTTTCTCCCCTTGGCTGTCTAGTGAAAGTCCTTGAATAATTTTGGCAAACTTTACAAATTGACTCAAAAGGTAGCTAAGAAATGTCACCTTGCCCAATGAGATTCAAAGCATCCATGTAATCATCCTTAACCCCTCAAGAAAACCAGTTTTAATGATTCTTTAGACAATCTATTTTGGAGGTTTTTCTTTAGAGCAAACTGGAATCTTTCAACATAATCTTTGAGTGGCTCCTCCTCCTTTTGTGACATCCTGAAGATGTCATCTCTCCTCCTATCATGTCCTCGGCAATAATCTTGGTACTTCGTCAAGAATTTCTCCTTCATTGTATCCCATTATGGAATGACATCTTTTCCCAACCCCATAAACCATCTCAAGGCTACATCTTTGAGCATGGCAGAAAAGAGTTTCAACCTGTGAGCATTTGAGGTGTAGTCATAGCTCCTACATGGGATATCAAACTCAAACAAAAACGTATCTGGGTCCTCTATCACCAGGCATAGAAGACAGGTAATGCTGATGGTGGAATATTTTTAGCACTGTAACCCTCTCCTGATCAATGATAGGGAACTCAAATGTTGCTCGCTCTAGTGGATCCTCCACCACAGCATCTTCCATGGTTCTGAAGGTCCCTTTTGTAGTAGTGGAAGAAGCTAATGAAGATGTAGAAAGTGTTGATGAAGATGTAAGAACAAGTTCTTCTTCTTCAACACTTTCTACTGTATAGTTGATAAAGTCAGTTTGGTCTTCTCTATCCTAATAATTTGAAGGGTGGAATCTACCTCGATTGTCTCTCTACCTCCGCATACAGTGAATTGAGCTTTATAGTCCAGTGGTCCTACACAATGTTAGTATAATGTCTAGTGTTTCCTAAAAAGTGAATCTATTAACCCTAATGCTGGAATCAAAATTTAATCTATGAAAGCATGTAAAATGAGCCTATGAAGGCAACACCATCCCTGGAAATAGTGCCAAAAATGTAGAGGAAAACTAATGTGTTGTAGACTTAACATAATTTAGGGGTAAACCTATCTAAACAGTCCACTCTATCATTATACTCCTACCTTAAATTATCAACCAAGGAGCGTAAGCTTATGATGGCACTGCACTGTATGTGCCTTCAAGGCTCATATTCTTCCTAAACTATCTTATCCAAACCTACTCAGATTATTCTACTCTACTGGAATTCACAGAAATGCAAGAATAGTAAAAATAGTTATAGAATCTAGTGGCTACAGGTACCTTCAGCATAAGTTGTAGATAACTGCTACAACAGGAAATTGTAGAACTAATTCAAAACATTCAAAATGATAAGAGAACTAATGCTAACCTCTGGAGGACTTAAAGTAGACAAAGCATGTATTTGTTCATGAACCATACTACTGTAATTTGACAATCAAAGTATTCTAATTGACTCGTAATGTATTTATACACAAATGAAAAATAGATTTAACAAGAATGCATAAAGGAATAAGGAAATAAATGAAGTGAGGATCAGTACCTTGAGTGGTCAGCTCAAGGGATTGACTCACTTAACTAGAAATCAAATCTAATTTAGATACTCATGCATCCTCATGACACATAGTTTCATTCATTTCATATCATAAACAAAATCTCTTCAAATTATATTCAATAATGACATTCCTTAATAAAATGTGTCTAGATCTTCCAATATTGAAAAATAGAGCAACAAATGAGTAACTAGAAAATGAAGTAACTAACTTGACATCGAACTCATCCCTCCTAACTTATACAAAAATGGGAGAGTTTTATGCAACTACCAACTTCAACCATCAATCCATTCCTAGATACTAGGATACATGTTTAAGATCAATTATTAATCTAACTGAACAGAGGAAGGAGAGTCCTATTCAAACAAGAATTCTTATGCAACGGTTCGTATGAAGAACACACATAAGCTACATTTGAAACAAGTCTACTTCTTCTGCATTTATTCCTTTCCATGATGGTTCACATTCACTTTTGGTATCCTAACTTCACTTCCTTTAACTCTCTTGTCCTACAACTCACTGCAAATGCTCATTTCCTTGATGCCACATTCTTGTTGCACAAGGGTTAATTCACAAAACATATGCACACAAATAACCTTCATAATTAAACCATAAGATTCCATCTATATTGCATGCATACTCATATTTAAATCATTCAATTGATAATATCATCACCATATTCCATATTAATAACATAGATTCAAAGTCTTGCAAAGTATATAAAAAGATAGCATATAATGATGGTGATATTGGTAAAGTGTTTGGAGGATCATATGGAAAAGTTCTAAAAGCATATAAAAACAACATAAAAAGAGGTCAATATTTCAACCCATCAACTCCCATTATCAATCCTCAAACACTCAATCTTTCTACAAGTCTAATTTTCAACAAAGGCTTTAAAATCCTTAAACTGACTAAAGACTTCAGATTTGCTTATGAGAAAGTAAACAAATTTCCTTCTACTGTAGTCATCTATGAATGAGACAAAATACACAGATCTAGCTAATGAAGGAACATTCACAGGACCAAATACATCTGCATGCACATAATCCAATAACCCAAAAAACTTATGAGAACTTTTGTAAAAAGAAACATGGTGTTGATTTCCATAAATGCAATGTTCACAAAATTTGAACTTAAGATTACAATCATCAAGGCCTTCAACAAGGCTCTTTGATTTGAGGGTTCTAAGACCATTTTCACCTATGTGACCAAGTCTTTGGTGCCACAACATTGTTTTCTCAGTAGGAAGTTTCATTTCCAAGGAATGGGTACTCTTTGGTACCCAAAAAGTATGACCATCAGATGTAGATGCTACAGACTTGTTTGCTACTCTATCTGATGGTGAGAATAAAGAATCTAAAGGTATACTCTTAAATTTCACATAAGAACTATTACACTTTATAGTGCATGCATCTAGCTTGTAAAAGGTGTCAATCCTAACACCCTTTGCAAGCACCATAGATCCCCTTGTCATCTTACATCCTCCATTTAAGAAAATAACCCGCACACATGAATTTCCAAGTTTACTCACCAAGAGTAGGTTCCGTGCCAAACCCACGATATGCAACACACCATCAAACCCCTTAACTCTACCATCAGGGAATCTAATCTTGACTCTTCCATGGCCAACAATATTCAGGTGAGAGTCATCACCCAGATACACCTTTCCACTATCATATTCTTCATACTTTGAGAAAAAAACCTTTGTGAGATGTCATGTGGAAAGGAGCACCTCAGTCTATTAACCACACATCTTCCAATGCATGTGTTTCCAATGCTACAACAAAAGTGTGTGCATCTTCATGAGATGATTTTTCAGAGTCTAAATTGGAGAAATCCTTCTTGTTTTTCTTTTTCTTCTCCTCCTTGCAATTTTTATGGATGTGACTAATTTTGCCGCAATTCTAACACTTCACCTTGGACTTTCCAGGAGACTTCGATCTCCCTGGAGACTTGGACTTTGACTTCTTATCCTCCTTGTTGCCTTTCTCTTTTGTTCTGTTGTGAATGGCAAGGGCTTCCTTAGCCATCATAGAAGACTTTCTTTGCATCTCTTCAGAAAAAAATGATGCTACCACCTCATCCATCTTGAAACTGGTGGCGGTACTTCTAATAGCCATAACCAGGTGATCCCATGAGTCTGGCAAAGAACATAATGTGGCATGCAATAATCCTCATCTAATATATTGTCACCAACCAACCCCAACTATGCCACAAGCATATTAAATGCATTCATGTGATTAACAATGGATCCTCCATCTTCCATCTTAAGAGAATACAACTTCTTTCAGAGGAATAATTTATTCACCAAGGATTTAGCCTGATAAACATCACCAATCTTCTTCCAAATATCCTTCACAATCTTCTCTTCATGAACATTCAAGAGCACAAAATTAACCAAACAAAGTCTTATGAAACCCTTGGCTTTTTTATCCATTAGATCCCAGTCTTCTTGAGAGGTACTTGCTAGTTTTGTATTAGATATTGCAGCCCACAAATCTTTTTCTACGAGCATATATTCCATTTTCAACTTCCATAGTTTGAAGTTATCACCATTGAACTTCTCCATTTCAATTCTATTGGATGTGCTTGCCATCTTTTGCATGCAATCAGGTTATTGAATTTTCATAATTGCAAAACTCCCATTGAAATAAGATTAGACAAAAAACCCTTCTACCCACAACAAGAAACTGAGTTGATCAGGCTCTGATACCAACTCAAAGGAAGTAAAGGTGCAGAAATAACTTCCAATTAACTAGTCTTATGAGGAGAGGGTTGCAGCTAATTCTTTTAAACCTTTCAATGATTATAGTTTATTAAGATTCACATACATTTAGTTAATTAAGATTTAAAATCAAGAAATATTAACACAATGATTTTTATGTGGGGAAAACCTTTTCAAGTATAAAACCCCACACTCCAAACACACAATTCAATTATATTATTGTAAAATTTTATGGTTACAATATAACTCTTAGAACAAGTGTTTCTTCAGGAGTCTTCACTACTGCAAAATCTGCAAACAAATCGGCAGCATTTCGGCTCTTCATAATTGCTTCAACCTGTAATACAAGTTTTTAAAACACATTGAAATACACATAATGCAAGAGTTGCCAAGTCAACTCACCCTCAAAAAGTTGGCTTAGCTTTCTCCACCAACTTCTCTGCAAAATCATACAAAACATCCACTTTCAAATTTATTTTAAAGCTAGAAAAGCTTATCTATCTTTCCTAGGCGTTCACTTCCCAAAAAGGAATATTTTCCAACTTGAAAATCTTATTCAAATCAAATTTCAAAAAAACAAAGCATATCCTATTTATAGGCACTCCAAAGAGATAAGGATAAGATTTTCCATAAACGGTAACTTCCTGCAATAGAAACCTGCTAAACAAGACCCAAGGTCAACCAAGGTGGCACTCCTTGTTTTTCTCAACAAAAATTAAAAAACAACTTTTTGAGAAAAAATAAAAAGCAAAAAAGCACAAAATAACTTTTTTCCATAATGGCTTAAAAACACTATTTCCAAAAAATCAAAAAGCATAACTACTTTTTCACCTCCTAAAAAATAGGAAACACAAAAAAGGACTCTAAGGTTGAGACACCTTAATCCCAACACTCAAGATGTAATGTTAGAATTTCTTGATTGCTTTGACCAATGCTAATGCTTATTGTTCAACATTAAGATACCTCAATTCGACATCCTTGAAGGGTGTACTTATGAAAGCAACAGGTTTTTCTTCTTTGCTATCATTCTTTTGTGTCAGCACCACTGCACATGTATGATCGGATGAAAATGAATAGATGAAATGGTTTCATGTAGTCTAGACTGGTCAAGACCGGCACATCTATAATCGATTTCTTGATTTCTTCAAATTCTACCTTTGCCTTAGGCTTCCTCTCAATCTTAGCATCCTTTTTTAGTATTGCATTCAATGGTTTCATGATTTCAGCAAAGCCTATAATGAATTTCCAAACAAAATCAATTTTCCCTAAGTATGATTTTAATTCTTTCTTGTTCCTTGGGAGTTGGAGCTTCATGATTATATCAACCCTATCAAGATCAATGGTTATCCCATTTTCTAAAATAATATGACCCAACAATTTACCTTTTGTAACCCTGAATATGCATTTCTTGGGGTTTAGAGAGACAGCATATTGTTCACATCTATGGAGCACTTTTCTTATATCAGTTATATGGTCCCCTCTGACGTTCAAAAAGATGGTAAGGTCATCCATGTAAATGATTATGCTTTGAATGTTATGTCCATCACACGTTGGAACGTAGCACCTGCATTGATTAGGCCAAAAGGCATTCTTTTGTAAGCAAAAATTCCCCACTTGGTGGTGAATGTGGTCTTGAGCTGGTCTTCCATATCAACCATCACCTAGTTGTATCCAAAAATTCCATCTAAGAAAGGCATCATCGGAGCCCCATTTACCACATGTAGTACTTTGTCTAGTGAAGGTAGTGAATAATTATCCTTTTCAAACGCTTTATTCAAGTTTCTAAAATCAACATAAAGTCAAATGTCTCTATTTTTATTCCTTACTGGAACTAGATTATCCACCCAAGTTGAGTGCCTCACAGGAAAAATGATCTTGGCTAATAATAGTTTCTTAACTTCCTCAACAAATTAGAGGTTCCATAAGTGCATTTATAGGCCTTTGTTTTTGCCTGAAGGGCTTGACTCTTGGTTTTAGAGGAATTGTGTGTGATTACCAATATGCCATATAACTTTAAGTCTTCATAGCTCCATGCTATGACATGTTGATAATATTTTAATGCCTGAGCTATTCCTTCTTTTTTCTAGTGTGCACACCTTTCCAATTATCACATTCTTGGGCTCTTTATCATTACCCAAATTAAACTTTTCATATGCACCCCCATTAGTTTTAGGGAGATATTTTTGTCTCAATATGTTGTCTAAGTCAAATAGTTGTTCAAGCTCAATCATACCCTTCAGGATGGTGTTGCTTTTTGACTCGACTATATCTTTCTCATCCCAACTTGGATTCTATACCTTAGATTCTTCTATTATCTACACCTCAAATATACTGGAATTGGTAATGAAATCCAGTATGTACTTATCATCTTCAAAAACTTAGAAATTAGTGATGTTATTTGGAACTGATGGGATAAACACCAACTCCATTGAGAATTTCTTCAATCCAGATAGAGTGAGAGGTTCAAGTGTACTGGCAGTAGTTGCCAGTGCATCAAATTGGTGGTTGAACTTTCTAGGGACATGAGTAATATTGAATGCATCAAAACTTTATATTAAGTCCCACACCTTGTGTCTATAATTACATGGTCATTTGTAATGATATACGTGTACTTTTCTGACCTATTTTACTACAAGCTTAGAATCTCTAAAAACCTTCAAAATTTTCACCTTTTTCTTCACTACCAATAACAATCCATGGATCAGGGCTTCATACTCTGCCACATTATTTGTGTAGTGAAATTACAGCCTGTAGGTGGCGAGATAAGATTTACCCTGAGGTCTAATCAAGTCCACTCCTACTCAGGTGCACCTTGTTTCAATTTGGATCTGTCAAATTTGAGGGTCCAAGACTGATCTTTAGTTTCCTTTCGCTTTGGGACTTGCACATCCTATTGGAATATCTTCTTTTCACTAGATCCTAAGTGGCCTTGTACATTTTCAATTATAGATCCAAAATGACTTGATGTTTTAACATTGTTCCTAATGGAACATACTTTTCCTTTTGATTGTCATCTTCAATTTCTTGTCGACTGGTGATATCTATGTCCTGTTGAATTGTTAGTTCTTTTTCACCTTCTAGTTGATCAATTCCATCAACATTGCGTTGACTAGTAAATCTGTTAGAAATTAATCTTTACTTAGTGAAGATTATATTATATTTTTGTAATTTATTATTTGGTGTATTATCCCCACACATGTCAGATAATTCACCTCTTTTATTCCTTCTACAGGAATAATCTATTTCTGTAGATTCCTCCTTAAGAGGAAACATGTGGTAGACACCTTATGCAAGATGGCATATGGGAGTTACGGATAACTCCATTACTCACCTCTTTTTAAGAGGTGTCTCCTCCTCTCTTTGGTACATTATCTCATCACGGATATCTTCTTCCTCACTCTTCTTTTCTTCTCATTCCACTCTTTGAGAAGCTTCTCACTCTCTCTGTAATCTTCAGGCTTCATGCCATTTGCATAACACAGGGGGTTTTTCTTTGTTTTTCCCCTTCACAATCTTAGTCTCCATTGGTGCATGTTGGTATATCTCACTTATCTTTGATTTATTTACTTCTGCATGTTTGATTAGTAGATTGTTGATCCTCTAATCCTCTTTACATGGTATCAGAGCCATGCACTACTAATCTCTCTGTGAAGTTTCTGTGAGCAGCATTCATCTTGGAGACCTATCGCTGGACCCTGAGAAGAGAGAAGAAATTCTCTGCAAAAATATATATACAGTTGTGTTTAGTTTTTTTTTTTTTTTTAATCTAATCTAGGGTTTTAACCTTCATCATATGTAGTTTCAATTTTTTTGTGCTTTCTATATATTATTCCTCTAATTTTATTCCATTAGATTTAATTATTTTTACAAAAAAAGATATAGTTTGTAAAAAAAATCATAAGTTCTCCGAAAAAATCTATATTTAAGTTTTTTTTGGCTGCATGCTACAATTTAAAAAAAAAATTCTATAACATTTATAAATTTTTTTACAAACTATAAATTAAAATCTACAAAGTTAAAAAAAAAATAAACAAAACTTCTTTAATAAAAATTAAAACCTTTTAAAAAAATTTCTAAGGGCTTCGGCCCTATCCACTGTTTAATCAATTTTTTTAAAAAAAGAAAATAAACAAATTTAAATTTACTTTAGGGGCCTCGGCCCTCTTTTGTTTTTATCTACCTCTGTTTTAATAAAAAATAATAATAAGCATTTTTTTAGATATAACAAAATTCTTTTCTCATTAAAACCTTCGTGCCCTTTCTTTAAAATTTTTTAAATTTTTATAATTAGCATCTTTTTTCTTTTAAGCAAGTGTTAAAATAGGCTTTTTTATAAAAGGGTTTCCTTTTTTAATTTTTGTCATAATTTTTTACTTTAGTTTTTTTTTAATGATTCTTTAATAAGTTTTTTTAAATGCTCGTTAGTTTTTTTTTAAAAAACATTCCTTAATCAAAAGAACTATTTTATATATTTTTTTATTTTTTTAGTTCTAATATATATTATAAGTTTTTTTATAAACTTTATTTTTAACTTTTAATTTAAATTTCTTTTATGCATTTAAACAAAAAAGAATTGTGCCATTTTTTCAAAAAAACTTTTGCATTTTATTTAGGTTTTTTTTTAAAAAAAAATTGCCCTTTCTTTATAAGGTATTTGTTATAAAAATATTTTTTGCCGTTTATAAAATGAGGCATATTTATTAAGTTTTTTTTTTTTTTTTTTTTTTTGGTCTTTTTTCAACAAATTTGCCTTTTAAATAGACATTTCTTAAAAAAAATTTAAGGCATTATTAACTTTTTTTCAATGGAGATTTTTTTTTTTTTTTTAAAGACAATTTCTTTTAGGCATTTTTTTTTGCCTTAGACATTCAATTAAGAAATGTCTTAATTGCCTTTTATTATAAAAATTAAGTTTTTTTTTTCAATCAAGCATTTTTTTTAAAAACAATTGCCTCTCTTTAGCTAACTTAAATTAATCTTGTACTTTATTATTGGACTTGATCAACCCAATAATTTAGTACATGTTATAATTCAATTGTATTTCAAAAGAGGATATTCATGTAGTTCGAAATGCATGAATATCGTCTTGAAATATGTTTTGAGTATATTATATTTATCATTTTTGTCTTCATCTTTTTTTGACAATCCTTGTGACATTTTTTTTTATAACTTAAGGTGGCTTGATTTGTACCCCTTCAAATTCCAATGTATCTCTAAGCTCCTTCTATCACAACCTATGCGAAATTATCATTCTACCTAAGTCTTGATTTATCACAATATTTAAAACCACTCTAGAGTTTTCTTCTTGTTGCCTCAAAATTTAAACCCAAAAATTTTCAATTTTCATGCATTCCCCTTTGTCTGCCTTAATCTGCCACATTCCAAAAAATAATTATTTTTGCAAATCTATTAAAGCTGTTAGAAAATCCTCTTATGGGCATGATCATAAACCTATTTCACCCGAGCTGCCCAATTCTTGAGCCAATATGCCTTACCATTTGCAATATCTATAGCTTCACATTTTGTGGCCCGTGGTTCGCAAACTGAGTGAAAATCTAATATTCTGGTTGCTGGAGGTTTAAATTTTTCTGAGTTTTGCTCTTCAGCATTAGATCATCTTGCTATCAAAATTTCATGCAAAAACAAATTGATATGTGGAAGTTATGAAGGTTTTTGTCATCTTGGCCGAAGCATTGTTCCAAGAAAATAAATGGAGGCATTCTTATTGAAATTATTTTGCATCCGGTGGCTATTTCTACTCCTTAAATATTCTTGCTAAGGTTTCGAGAATTATTAGAGATCAGGAAAACTCTTATGACGTCATTTCCTATCATTGAAGGAGTTAGAAAATTCAAATGTTATAAACCTTAATGAAGTTACTTTAAAGTGAGATTTTCAAAAAGTTGAGAACCCAGCATGTTGGCACCCGACCTTTTCATTTTAAAAGGTAAATAAAATAAAGCCTTATAAGTCGGGGAGTCGAGAGTTTTGGAAACCCCCGAACTCATTAATGCGAGGTTATAAAGTTCTTAAATGGGGTGACTTCCCGATATGCTTATTATCAGGATTTTCAGAGGTTTTGAAACTTACCACATCTCCGACTCCACAGCATTGCCAGCATCGTCATAGCTTATCGATGATCGTGGGAAAGGCACAAAATGTATCTGTTTCAAAAGGCTTTGATACTTCTCAGCAGGTCAAAAACCAAACACAAGATCTACATAGTAAGGTCATTTTAAACCATCCAAGAGGCTATAGTGGGCAGCTCCACAAGTGTATTGTGACACATTCCTCTGGACACTTTGTCTTTGATGGTAACATGAAGGTTAATAGGTATGCTCAGCTTACTGATGCTGGTTAATTTAGTCGAAGTTTATTTATGGCACCTCGAGCAACAATGAATGTGAAGTCCAATTTACAGATTGTTGTTGGTGATGTTAAATGCTCTCATGGAGCTGCAATAAGTGATCTTGATGAGGATCAGCTTTTCTATTTTTTAGCATATGGAGTTG
The DNA here is from genome assembly GCA_027924645.1 of Cunninghamia lanceolata. Lineage (NCBI taxonomy): Eukaryota > Viridiplantae > Streptophyta > Pinopsida > Cupressales > Cupressaceae > Cunninghamia > Cunninghamia lanceolata. The sequence continues at coordinate 5,794,069 of BSBN01000123.1, forward strand.
GTGCACAAACGCTCAGGAATGCACTTGTATTTTCCTTTGGGGTAGAAGTTATGTAAATCTATCGAAGCATAATAGAAAGAGGATTTTCATCAAATATCAGGTTTAGAAATACTTGGTAGACATGTATGCGAGGTATAGAGGCATTTTCAAAGTGCCTTGAAACTAAATGAATGCAGGATACGTGTCGAGTGTCTCTTTTGTTACATTTGTTCAAATGGTGTTTGGTTCAGGAATCAATTGAGGATGGATATGTGCAAAGAATTGGGCCATATTGCTTTTTGCCTATCACATGAGGGCGAGTTTGGAGTCCCATGGTGGTGCTACTTACCATGTAATTGCTACATTCAAAATCATGGACTATATAATTGTCAATTTTGTTTCAAAAAAGGCCAACACGCTCCACAACGATGCAGGCCTATTTCCAATGTGATAACAATGAACATCATGATTGTTAGGTTGTGCAAGGATAGGAAGTTAAATGAAGCCTATAGTCTTTTTCAGAGTTTGAAAGCCAAAGGTTATACTTCTGATTCTGTAACATATTCCTCTTTGATCTATAAATTAGAACTGTAGGGCATAACTGATGAAGTTTCCAGCTTGGTCCGACTTTGTAATGAAGTCATACTCTGGGAGGTTATATGCCAATTTTAATATAGAATTGTCTAGGTCCGTGGTAAAGAGTATCCTCTTATATGGGCACATTTGGTATCTTCAATATAACATTAGGAAAATGACAGGTTATATTTGTGGATGCAAGAGCTACATAAATGTTGTCTGAAGAGGCAATGTTGTTGATTTAAATCTTAATAGCTTTATCATATAGAAGGCTGGCTAGACTGTGGTCATTTTACCAATATTATCTCTGCTAGATTAGATCAAGAAAAGATATCATCTTAGGAGATTTAAATCTGTACTTGAATGATGGCATACAGAATGGGATATTACATGTGGTAAAAGTGCATAAACATATGAAAAGTGGGGACCACATCAAAATCAAGAAAATGAAGGGTCATAGAAGAACAAAGTAACTAAAGAGCATATGAAATATTTTTCAAAGAGGAATACAGAAGGCTACCAAGAGGTAGTTATGCAAAAGGGAAAAATGACCCTTTCAAGAAACAGTTCTTCCACGGGAAGATAAAAAAAGTGAATTTGATTCACAAAGAAGCAATTATGAAACTAGAAAGGTCCCCAAGGGGAATTCTATAAATATGCAATCTAGAGATATGAGAGGGGATCTTTTTTCCATCTTTCAAGCTCGGGAATAGAGGAAGCGAGAAGTAGATTTTCTTTTCCAAACACATTTTGTTGTACCAGATGTGGAGTCTTTGAACTTATATATTGGAGATATAAGGGGATTATTTCTAAATCTTTGAGTTTATTGATACTCTCTTTGATTGCCATGTCCTTTGTGTCTCAGTAATCATTCTTTAATATTATATCTGTTAGTTCAGATTGTGTTGATGTTTTTATTTCTAAAACTGTGAATTCAAAATTAAATCATCTTTTGGGAATGGTCTGTTGTTCACCTTTTCTTGTTCACTAATTGGGTTTGTGGGGGATGTGAACTATGAGTCATTTAAGATGAAACCTTTTCATTTTAGTTTCAATCTTTTGCATTCACTTTCATGGTTGTGGGTGGGTGTTAGCTCGCCTTTCCTGCTTTCTGGTTAAAAGCATACCCTATTTTTCATTCCTTGTAAATCATTCAAAGGTAGTTGTGCCTTGTCAAATAAGCAGAGAGCACTTGCAACTATCATTGCAAGTGACTCAATTGTTGATTGGATTGTCATTTGTGTGGGCAAGAGTATTTATTGGAAGTGACCAATCTGTTAACCAATAGATTTTTGGCGACTCTATTGGGGATTCAGAATTGAAGATTAGTGCTCTTGTTTTCCCAGAAATTTAAAGGTACCTCCTCGAGGACGGAGGCTGGTAGCTCTGTGAGATGAACGTACTCAGAAACATTTTGTTCCAACGAAGACCTATGCTAATTTAATTTTTAGATTTGCACTATGGCCTTGATTTCTTCCCAGCCATGGGGAAATCGCTTTGGGCCTCTTTCTTTGCCTGTATACTCACCATTGCATGAAGGATCGAGAAAGCATTTTCCAAAATTTAGTGGAGAAAGCTCTCAAGATGTTGAAAACCATATTCTAGCATTCACAGTTGCGTGTGGTATCCTGGGGGTAAGTGAAGAAAATGTTTTTGTAAGATTATTTATTGAATCTTTGATTGGACCTACAGCAAATTTGTTTTGTTATTTAGAAGAGAAGTGCATAACTGATTGGGATTCATTGAAGAAGTTTTTAGCAAGATATAAGGGTCCTGTTGATGAAGTTGCCCTGTTGTATCAATTCTTCCACATTCACAAGCAAGAAGAAGAATCCATCAGGGATTTTGTGGATAGATTTAACTAGTTGCTCAAAAAGATTCCTACCTCTATTCAACTGGGTAAGCAACTCCAGCTATGTACTTTTATTTTTGCATTACATCCAGATGTTCAGTTTGAATTGAAACGGTGTAAAGTAAATGATACTAAAATTGCTCAGCAAGAGGCCATAAAAATTGAAGATAACTTGATATTAAGTGGGTTATGGAAAGCAAATCAGATTGTAGATTATTTGAAATATAAATCTATGAGAAACCTATCATACAAAAATCAATTTCCCAGCCTACGAACTATCAATACATGCAACCTCCTCCTACTGAATATCTTAATCTCTCTGTTTTTTATCCAAAACATTTTGGTAAAGATGAAGTAGTGCTGCAGAAATTAAACCTCATATGAATAGAAAAATTGAGGCATATTATTTGTATTATGAAGGAGATAAAAATGAATCTGAAAGTTCCTCAAGTGGTGAAGAAAATGAACCACCCTCCCATGATGCAAATTATAAAGAGGACAATGCAAATACTGCTATTTTGTCATCCTTAACTACAGCATAAATAGAGGTATTTACTTTTATCAGCAATGAAGACCAATTTGAGGATACACAGAATGAAGACGAGGTGTTGGATATCCATTCTTCGAAGTGTATGCAAGCTGAATATGAAGTTTTCAAGTTTCTTGAGCTAAATGATACGGAAGTATGGCTACAACAAGAGGTCAGAAATAATTGTATTTTTGAATCCTTTCACTTTGAAAATCTGAATACTAAAAATTTTAAACAAAATCTAGAAAATAATGTTAAAAGTAGCCATAATGGATTTGCTAAAAGTGATCAAATAGACCAATGTGATGAGCCTCATATTGTGTATATCCCAAATTGGTGCCTTAATACATCTGAGGATGAATTTCTATGGGGAGAAGAGGTCATTGAGTCTGATTTAGAAATTATAAATGAGAATGCTTCAATGAGTCACGAAATTATTGAATCAAAGGAGTTTGTTTCAGTCATGGATGATTTTCAACCACACAAAAATATTATTTGCAATGTGGATTTTCAACCTGATCTATTTTTAGTTTTGTATGAGACACAAATGATTAATGATTTGTCTTCTAGTGATTCAACAGCTTGTCTTTAGGCTTGGGATATTAATTTGTCTGCTGTAGAGAAAGATGATTCTACAAGTTGGAGCCCAAAATTTTTAAACAATGCAATTACTTCCACATACAAAGAGGGGTTTCCATCTCATGATTTGTGTGTGGGTTGTCTGATCCGGGGGCTGGCTTCTCTGTGCTTGCAAAATCAAGTGCATTCTAATGGAGCTATACAAGCAGATGCTGGCAATCATACACTGAGAAATGTTGGTATGAGTCGTCAAATCAGAGAAGTGTACAATGAAAAATGGCTTTTTGGGCATCAAGACACATCCAGAGGATTTTTATGTGAAGTCATTTTTATCAGCTTGTTCATGGTGATCACAAAGTTGCAACTGGTTGCTTGTGGGCTTCTTGTGCATCCAGTATTATTCCTCATAGGCATCTACTTCTCCTAGTCAGTTAATGGATTTGCATGACCATGTTGGAGCTATCTGAGGTAGGATCTTCCTACCATGTACATAGTAGGAATTTTTGTTGTGTTGGTAGTGTAGTTGTTTCCTTTTCCTGTCGTGTTCCATTTTTGGCTTGCTCTGGCTCCTTTGTTCCTTGTGTTCTTTGACTCTATTACCCAAAGGATTTATGCACTGGTCCACGCATGATGTTTTGGGTTCCTTGCTTTGTCCTTCGTAGTCCTCGTCCCCAATCAAAGCTCACTGTTGCCTCAAAATTTAAACCCAAAAATTTTCAATTTTAATGCATTCCCCTTTGTCTGCCTTAATCTGCCACATTCTGAAAAATAATTATTTTTGTAAATCTATTAAAGTTGTTAGAAAATCCTCTTATGGGCGTGATCCTAAACCTATTTCACCTAAGTTGCCCAGTTCTTGATCCAATATGCCTTACCATTTGCAAGATCTATAGCTTCACATTTTGTGGCCTATGGTTCACAAACTGAGTGAAAATCTGATATTCTGATTGCTGGAGGTTTAAAGTTTTCTGGGTTTTTCTCTTCGGCATCAGATCATCTTACTATCAAAATTTCATGCAAAAACAAATTGATATGTGGAAGTTATGAAGGTTTTTATCATCATGGCCGAAGCATTGCTCCAAGAAAATAAATGGAGGCATTCTTATTGAAATTATTTTGCATCTAGTGGCTATTTCTACTCCTTAAATATTCCCGCTAAAGTTTCGAGAATTATTAGAGATCAAGAAAACTCTTATGATGTCATTTCCTATCATTAAAGGATTTAGAAAATTCAAATGTTATAAACCTTAATGAAGTTACTTTAAAGTGGGATTTTCAAAAATTTGAGAACCCAGCATGTCGACACCTGACCTTTTCATTTTAAAAGGTAAATAAAATAAAGCCTTATAAGTCAGGGATTTGGGAGTTTTGGAAACCCCCAAACTCATTAATGCAAGGTTCTAAAGTTATTAAATGGGGTGACTTCCCAACATCCTTATTATAAGGATTTTCAAAGGTTCCGGAACTTACCACATCTTCGACTCCGCAACATTGTCAGCATCCTCATAGCTTATCGATGATCATGGGAAAGGCACAAAATGGATTTGTTTCAAAAGGCTTTGATACTTCTCAGCAGGAGAAAACCAAACACAAGATCTACATAGTAAGGTCATTTTAAACCATCCAAGAGGCTATAGCGGGCAACTCCACAAGTGTATTGTGACACATTCCTCTAGACATGCTATCTTTGATGGTAACATGAAGGTTAATAGGTATGCTCAGCTTACTGATGCTGGTCAATTTAGCCGAAGTTTACTTATGGCACCTCGAGCTACAATAAATGTGAAGTCCAATTTACAGATTGTTGCTGGTGATGTTAAATGCTCTCATGGAGCTGCAATAAGTGATCTTGATGAGGATCAACTTTTCTATTTTTTAGCATGTGGAGTTGGTGCACAAACGGTCAGGAATGCACTTGTATTTTCCTTTGGGGAAGAAGTTATTTACATCTATCGAAGCATAATAGATAGAGGATTTTCATCAAATATTAGGTTTAGAAATACTTGGTAGACATGTATGCGAGGTATAGAGGCATTTTCAAAGTGCCTTAAAACTAAATGAATGTAGGGTATATGTCGAGTGTCTCTTTTGTTACATTTGTTCAGATGGTGTCTAGATCAGGAATCAATTAAGGATAGATATGTGCAAAGAATTGGGCCATATTGCTTTTTTCCCATCACATGAGGGTGAGTTTGGAGTCCCATGGTGGTGCTACTTACCGTGTAATTGCTGCATTCAAAATCATGAACTATATAACTATCAATCTTGTTTCAAAAAAGGCCAACGCGCTCCACAACGATGCAGGACTATTTCCAATGTGATAACAATGAACATCATGATTGTTAGGTTGTGCAAGGATAGGAAGTTAAATGAAGCCTACAGTCTTTTTGAGAGTTTGAAAGCCAAAGGTTATACTTCTGACTTTGTAACATATTCCTCTTTGATCTATAAATTAGAACTACAGGGCATAATTGATGAAGTTTCCAGCTTGGTCTGACTTTGTAATGAAGTCATACTCTGGGAGGTTATATGCCAGTTTTAATACATAGTTGTTTGGGTCTGTGGTAAAGAATATCCTCTTATATGAGCACATTTGGTATCTTCAATATAACATTAGGAAAATGACAGGTTATATTTGTGGATGCAAGAGCTACATAAATGTTGTCTGAAGAGGCAATGTTGTTGATTTAAATCTTAACAACTTTATCATAGAGAAGGTTGGCTAGACTTTGGTCTTTTTACCAATATTATCTCAGCTGGATTAAATCAAGCAAAGATATCATCTCAAGAGATTTAAATCTGTACTTGAACGATGACATACAGAATGGGATATTACATGTGGTAAAGTGCATAAACATATGAAAAGTGGGGACCACATCAAAATCAAGAAAATGAAGGGTCATAGAAGAACAAAGTAACTAAAGAGCATATGAAATATTTTTCAAAGAGGAATACGGAAGGCTACCAAGAGGTAGTTATGCAAAAGGGAAAAATGACCCTTTCAAGAAACAATTCTTCCACAGGAAGATAAAAAAAGTAAATTTGATTCATAAAGAAGCAGTTATGAAACTGGAAAGGTCCCCGAGGGGAATTCTATAAATATGCAATCTAGAGATATGAGAGGGGATCTTTTTTCCATATGTCAAGCTCGGGAACAGGGGAAGCGAGAAGTAGATTTCTTTTCCAAACACATTTTATCGTACTAGATGTGGAGTCTTTGAACTTGTATATTAGAGAAATAAGGGGATTATTTCTAAATCTTTGAATTTATTGATACTCTCTTTGATTGCCATGTCCTTTGTGTCTCAGTAATCGTTCTTTAATATTATATTTGTTAGTTTAGATTGTGTTGATGTTTTTATTTCTAAAACTGTGAATTCAAAATTAAATCATCTTTTGGGAATGGTCTGATGTTCACCTTTTCTTGTTCACCGATTGGGGTTGTGGGGGATGTGAACTATGAGTCATTTAACCTGCATCCTTTTCATTTTAGTTTCAATTTTCGCATTCAATTTCATGGTTGTGGGTGGGTGTTAGCTTGCCTTTCCTACTTTCTGGTTAAAAGCATACCCTGTTTTTCATTCCTTGTAAATCATTCGAAGGTAGCTACGCCTTGTAAAATAAGTAGAGAGCACTTGCAACTATCATTGCAAGTGACTCAACTGTTTGTTGGATTGTCATTTGTGTGGGCGAGAGAGTATAAATTGGAAGTGACAAATCTGTTAACCAACACTTCTCAACTATGATTATGTTGTCTTGATAAAAGGAATCTAATATTTTATTGTGCCTCATTTATTTGTTATAATTTTTAAGAAATTAAAAGCTCATTAGAGCACTAAAGCCTTTAAATATTTCATGTGCAAGATGCATTTGCAGTAATGTTGCGTAGGGAGCTCTATTAAGTCTCATTTGAGTGTTTTTTGGGCCACATGGAAAATATTTCCATCCACTTTGATGGTATGCACTTACATTTTTATGATGAACTGATTGTTGGGGATCAAGTTCTTAAAATTTGATGAAGTCAATATGGTTGTTATACCATTTTATAGGGCTATTTTCAAAGTCCTTTGATTTTAAAACTTTTGATGAAGGCACTATGGGTTTTATAACCATCTATAAGACTATTTTTCAAAGTCTGTAATATTGAATCTTCAAATGAAGGCACTATGATCTTAGGACTAATTTTCAAAGTCCATTATTATTAAACTTGATATAAGTTCCCTTTACAATTCAACAAATGATGTAGTGAGAAGCAACCTAGAATTTTTATTACTATGCCTATATATTGGCATTTTATAATTTGGGCTATAAGCCATGATTTGTGCTACAATTTTTACTAACACTCTTACTCAAGACTTAAGGTTATTTTATCTATATTGAATTAGCTATGCTAACTTTACCTTATTGGCTTTATGACTTAAATTTGGATTCATTTGATCCACAATTTTATTATGCAATATACAATTTCTATCTCTTTCTATAAATATACTAAGTCCAATTTAGGAGATGATCCCAATGATGGGAAATCCATTTGTCGTTATGGTTTCTTTGATGAAACAGGTTCAATATCTACCTTGGCAGCACAAGAACCATCAATCCACTTCTCTTTAAGGAGCTCACTATTCAGATTGTTCAAAGGCATCTATACAATTATTCTCAAAACTACTTGAAGACTTGCCTCTATCTCAAAACAGATTCTTCGCTCTTCGTCAAGCTTCTTTCTCAAATTATATATTCTTTTTCATTGTTAAGGCTTTTATGCCATTCATGTAACATGTTGTAATCATCCTTTGATGGATTTATTGTAAATCTCCCTAAGTAAAGCTTAAAGGGGGGTGTTAGAAATTAATCTTTACTTAGTGAAGATTATATTATATTTTTGTAATTTATTATTTGGTGTATTATCTGGCCACACATGTCGGATAAATCACCTCTTTTATTCCTCCTGTAGGAATAATCTATTTATGTAGATTCGTCCTTAAGAGGAAACATGTGGCACACACCTTATGCAAGATGGCATATGGGAGTTACGGATAACTCCATTACTCACCTCTATTTAAAAGGTGTATCCTCCTCTCTTTGGTACATTATCTCATCATAGATATCTTCTTCCTCACTCTTTTTTTCTTCTCATTCCACTCTTTGGGAAGCTTATCACTCTCTCTATAATCTTTTTCAGGCTTCATGCCATTTGCATAGCACAGGGGGTAGATTGTTGATCCTCTAATCTTCTTTACAAAATCCACTTCCAATTGAAACTATACTTTATGTAGCTATGTTAACAACTTTTTCAACCTTGCTCTCAACCAGATATATTGTGGATATTTATTTTTGCTTATTTTCAACAATTGTACAACACATAGCACAAGTAATTTTGGAATGTGTGGTGTTATGAATCCTACACCATCCTTCTAAGAGTATTTTCTAGATGTGTCCCTTGTTCCTTACATTTCTAAAGCTCCCAATAGATATGTTGCCCAAAGGTGTATATACGACTCTCATCTTCATCAGATGATTTGCCATCTAATTGTATCAGGATAATTGTACCTGAAACCATTAGGTTGTCATTATCATCTAATGATTGGAACATGAGAATCTCTTCTATGTGAACATCTCATGATTTGTGACCATAGACCCCAGGTTCTGCTTTAGTATATAGAACTTTATTATTCTGGTTATACTCAATAATCAAGTGCTTCATCCTCACCTCTGCTTCTATTTGGATTTGATTAGGGATTCCCCTCCAAGGTAGCCACATGTGGGAGAAGTCAGTGGTCATATATTGATTTAGTGTTTTTGACCAATCTCTACTCAATAGCATACCATAAGTATCAAGGATATCTACCACCTAAATGTCAATGTAATGTTGGACTCTAGGATCGGATGTTAGCTACATATGGATATAGGTCAATTCTCCTACAACATTCACTTTGATTTTGTCCAATTGTGTGACTTTCTTAGATGACTTAGTTGGGGTTAAAACTAAGGTTCTATAGAATGCTAATGGCATCACATTGGTTGACGCACCTGAGTCTACAATGCATTTATGTAAATTCTTCCCAAAGATCCTAAGAGTTAGCAGGAATGGAGGAGATTCTATCTTTTCTTTATAAAGTGTCACATGAGAATTTTTGTATGCACTTGACTCTTACTCTCTAGGCTTAGGATAAGGTTATTTGATTTTGACTTCCTTAAATGGATGACTCTCTTTAGGAACAGACTCATCTAATGACTTAAGGAAGGCTTGCTTAATCTCAGGTGCTTTCAATAATTCAAACAGGGGCAAAATGACTTTGCTTTTCTTAATTTCTTTAGCTAAATAACTTATCAACTTATCAAAGCCACACAAGTCAGATCTACTTACTTGTGTTTGCAGTTGACAAGGTGTAGTAGACTAAGAAACCACCTTCGGTAATTATGAATTGTTGCTTGAATGTGTATTCAAAGGAGTATTAAAATTGTTTGGTGAAACAAATGTTGTTAGTGGTCCTTTTGGTTAGTTACTATTATTATTGTCACCTCTTAGATTATAAATATATCCACTCTAAAATTGTTGGAACGTCTAGACCTCTTCAGCTTCTTGTTTTGGCTCATTTTCATCTTCGAATGGGAAGACATATGTCTGAATCACCATAGTTGACTCTTCACACAATAATGTGTAGCTTTCATATGTTATGTTTGATTCATTCCTATTAGGGAATGTAAAGCTCTCCAACATCATAGCAGACTTGTATCCTAAAGGAATAATCTCGTTACCTTTAGGAATACTTGACTCTCTTTCAGTGCTTTGTATCTCAGCTTGAAAGATATTGGCAGCTATCCAGAATTGAGGACAATCAAGTTCAGTGTGTGCACTGGTGTTGTGTATCTTGCACCAATTATTTAAGGTGGCTATCATGCCCACATTTGCCATGTGGTTGACACAATAACCACATGTCATGTCCACATTTCTCATGTGGTCATGACACGAATTACCAAAAAATTTCCCACCTGACTCTGAAAACCTCTTTGTACACAACATGCGCGCTCGATGACACATGCACGCAACGTAGTTGTCTCTACAACTAATGTGAGGTAGGTCTCTTGAAGGTGGGGAAGGTCAATCTCAATGGGATGATGCGATACTCACTTTGCCATCCCTACAAAATGAAAGCCACTGAGGGGGTGTGTGTCGCAAGGAGTGACACTAAGAGGGTTGGATTATGTTCTAGATTCCAACCCTAGAGTTATTAATATGAAGTGGGATGATCTTGATGTAAATCAAAATCCAACCTTAGGTCCACTATAGACCTAAGGAAACTAATCATAAAACTAAAATTGTAACTAATTCTGACTTAAGCAACTAAGCTAGCATCTAATGCAAAAAGGGAAATATTAATCTAACTAAATTAAACAATTATTAAATTTCGGCAGCATAACGGGTCAAAATGGAAATAAATCCTATAGTGATTTCGACAGCATAACACCATCTCATCAACTATAGGAGGTTTGCAAAAATAAATTAAAATAAAATCTATACTTTAACCCCTTTCAAAATTAAATAATTAATTGCATCGCATTTCCTATATGCCCTACCCCAAATATTTCAATTTAAATAAATAAATAAATTCAACTAAAACAATAACTTATTTTCCAACATGATATACTTAAAGTAATTTTAAATACAATGAGGTTTGTTTATTACATTCAACGTATAGAGTAATCATATTCACAATTAAAAATATGCAAAAAGGAAAATAAAAGCATCTAATAAATAAAAGAAATTAAATACTCCCACACTCACATAAGACAAAAAGGCTCCCATACCCCAAATGGGATTACACATACTAAGCAAGTTTAATTAAGTTAACTATTTCCTAATACTTAGGGCACCAAACCCTAGAGATGGTATTATAAAATCTCCTAAATATCTCATTTGCTCTCACTCACAAATTGCTTTCTATCTAGTTGATTGCAAGTTCAAAGGAGTCCAAGTGGGAAGGTATCTCCCCAAGTGAGAGATATCTTCCCAATGAGGATGCAAGAAGTTCCATTGATTTTCAAAAAGTTTCTTTATTTCTCTACATGTTCTATTTTCCTACAGGATGCAAAAGTTTATTTATTTTCTAACAAAAGTCTCTAGTTATCTAAATTTATTTCTGTCTTTATAATATTAATTATGCACAGGTTACAAGATTTGAGGAGTTCACTATAAGACAGGATTAGAAAAATAAATAAAACTATGTTTACAAGTTTCTCCATTTTCTTAACTCTCTAGTTTATTTTTCTTTAGAACCAGAAATATATTTTTACACATGGAGATGAAGTATAACCCAATCGTAAATATTTGTAGTTAGTAAATATATATTACATGTCAACTATAAAATATGTTGTAATAGAAAAACATAGTGGTTAATATTTTATACAGAGATAGGGAGAGTGTATATGCAATAGATACATATACACACAACACACACATATATATACATATATATATATACCTTTAAATATTATACTAGAGGCAAGGCAGAATATAATATATGGACCGAACTAGACATTAGGGCAAAGTCTTAATCTAAGGGACAACCACCAAAAAAAGGCTGAACCACATGATATGGCCAACGGCCAGGAAACACCACGTAGGCTGCATTTATACCAAACACGGACATATATAAAAAAGGCAAATGGTGAATGGGGGGTGGGAGCTCCACCACCCCCTCCCCACAGAGCATTAAACTCTATGAGGAGGGGGGGATGGGGTCCCTTCCCCCCCCTCACTAGAATCCTACCAAACAAACGCTAGCGGCATAGGGGCTTTGGCCCCTGCGACCGCCTCTCTTTTTTTTATAAAAATTTTCAACGACCCTAAACATAGGGACCTGCGGTCCGATGGCTCTAACTTGAGATTTAAATTCGAAAGTTTGCTTTCCTATTCAGTAAGGTATAAACAATAATATTAAATATATATATATATACACTTAACTTTTACACAAGTGCATACAAATAAATAAAGATATTTATATATAAAAATATGTAAATACATATATATTAACACAAGGAGGGCTTAAAAACTAAACTAAACATACAATATATTTTTCTTTCTTATAAGCAACATAATAGCATGATTTCTTTTCACAAAAGCACTATAGAATACATTTTTCTTTACTTGAGCTAGTTTCTTTGCATAAACATAGTAGCAATTTAAAAGAGAGTAGGGAGAGATAGAGAGAGTTATTTCTTTCATAACAATGAAATGAGGATAAAATCATTGCCATTAAACATTTAGAATAAATACAATATTTACATAGAGGGTAGGGGAAAACTACAACCCTTATGAGAGCTTAACTCTCAAGTTTGACAAAACTTATTACAACCCAAAATAGGGATGAGGCATCTCAATGCTCTCATTATACAAAACTTACAAAAAATATTAAACACCATGTTTTCTTCCCAAAGCCAAACTCCTCCATAGCCATCAAATGAACCTACAAAACACACAAAATAGTTCACCATACCCATGGGAATCTCTCCTCCCAACCTAGGCCTACAAGTAGGCCACCCCCAAGATAGGAGGCCTTCCAATAACCAAGGATCAAACCACAAAGGTTACAAAACACTCACATCAAACACAATAACACCCTCCCAAGTCAAAACACAAAACTAACCCATTTGGAAAATGAGTTTGAAGGGTGAGAGAGTGGACTACTCTCAACTCAAGGAGACCCAAAACTCAAATACTCATAAACCCTTGGCCTCTTGCCATAAACTTCTCATATTTTCATCACAAGGCACTCTTGCCATAAAACCATACTTCTCAAATTTGCAACACAAGGCCCATGGCCGTAAAAACTTACCAAAACCAAGAGGGGAAACCGAGGAGGTTCACACCTCTCTCACCCAGGACAAAGGTGAGCTCTCTCACATGGAGAGCTCACCCCAACAACCCTTTAAAAACCACATACACAAAACTAAAAAAGAACATAAGCATAACAATCATATACATACATAATGCATAAGCAAAAGCAAGTAAAACAATAGGCTTGAAGCCTTGACGAATACCTCTCAAGCTTCAAGGATGGAGGATGTTGATGAAGAGCTTTCCACAAGTCCTCAAAATCCTTCAAATTTCTACAAGTCCTTCTCTCCTCCCCAACACAAGCATAAGAATCCCCAAAAGAAAGAACCCTCATCTCATCTCAAGGATAGAGATAAATAGGCAAGGCTCTAAAACCCTAATGGATGAGAAGGTGACACTTGTCACCTTCTCCTCCATCCACATAACCCTTTTCACAACCCCACAAGAATGAGGATGTGACACTTGTCATCTCCCCATTCCACAAAGCTACACACTCTTCCACAAATGCTCTCACACAGTGAGAGCATAGGGAGATGTGAGCACAGAAAGGAAGCTTCTCTTGAATGAGGAGGTGACACTTGTCACCTTCTCATTCAACTAAGCTACACTCTTCCCCATAAGTGCTCTCACACGTGTGAGAGCATAGGGAAGAGGTCTCACACATGTGAGAAGCTTCAAGAAGCTTCTAAAGCACTTGAGGCACCGGTAACCTTACCCAAGTGGGTGAGGTTAGGTTAGGTGAGATGGTGACATGTCAACCATCTCTCACATCCCCCAAACTCGTCACTTGACTCAAGGGCCAAGTTTGGATGACCATACATGGTTTAAAACAAGTTTAAACATGTTAAGAATGGTCTTAGACCCTAGGAGTATGACCTAGGGTCAATATTTGACCATTATTAACACTAGGGAACACATAGATTCACTTAAAAAGGGTTTCAAACATTTAGCACTAAAAATTGTGCAAACCCAACATTACAATTTTTACAACACATGAAGAGATAAATTAAAAAGGGGTAAACCTTACAAAATATTATAAATCCAATACAGCATAATCAACATTCTCAAACACAAATGACCTTAGTCCAACTTAGGACTAGGTCGGCTTAACAGGGATATAACATATGGTTATTGTCCACCCTCTGATTTTCCATGTGCATGGAAAGTTACCTGCACACTTCCACAAACCCATTAATAGCACATGGTAAAAATAGTCGAAGCAAAGTGAACTACATATAGCACACACATGATCGCACAACATCAATAATAATTACATGCTAACATATATATGTTTCTCAATTCACTCACCATTCACAAGTATAATCAAGATCACATAATGTAAGATAAATTATCAATTTCACCATCAATACACATACCAATAACATCAAGGGAAATCATAACATCTAATCATATCATCAATGAAATCTAACTTGAGATATAATCATCCACAAAGCATAAACCATCTATCTAATCAAACATAAGATATAGTAAAGAAGGTCTAAGTACAGGATTAACAGTCCCCAATATCCACATGTCCATCACAAATCCATCAAATGAGTACTATAAGCAAAAATAACATGTGAGGTAAAAGTAGGCCTCACATCCTCCCCCCTTAAGGTTATACTTCCTCCTAGAAGTGATGAAGGGGGTAAATCATAAAACACACAACAACATAAATTGCTCACAAAAAATAGAATATTCTTTTATTGATTTGGACAGCTCATTACATTACAGAAGCTCAAATACAATCAGAGGAATCAATCCTCCACAGGCTGCATCACATTATAGCTACCCATCACTAGGCTCTGGAATCTTATGCCTTCTGTAACCCCAAATCAGCTAGGGTTTCTATTTTCCCCTTATTCTTGAATCTACACTTTCCCTCTTATCTCTACTCCTACCCAGGGTTCCCAAAAATAGTCATAAATAGCATTTTTTGGTAGCCTCCAGCTAAATTTTGAAATTTGCAACTCCCTCCAAAAGTAGGTCAACTTCCAGGAAGCATAACTTTTGATCCGGGTGTTCGATTGACGAACCATTTTAAGCGCCGGAAAGCTTGTGATGTGAAATATCACGCTAGAAATCTTTAAACAGATTTCTATCAACTTTTTGGGATGTTATGGGATGTTTTAGTGCCTCATATATTGTTTCAGAAATTTTTAGGGGCTTTTCGAAAAACAAAAACTTTAATATCTTTCAGCTCACAAATGATCTTTGCTTGATTCCTTCGCCAAAGGTCTTATATTTTAGTTATGAAGCTTCCTGTAAATTTTCACTTCCATCCATGCCCAAATGTAAACTTTCCTGAAATGGTAGTTAAACTTTCTAAAACTAGTAGTTTGTTATTTTTAGTAGTTTGGAAAAAATTGAAAATCCTACATCATTATTCAAGCGATTATGGAACTAGAAATACTAATTATGGAAAGAAATGAAAACAATTACAATAATTTTGAATAAACATCTTTTTGGGTGATGTAAGATTGCCCTTACACCACTAGATGCTCTTGCATCAAACACCCAGAGTAATTTGAGAAGTGACCTTGTCACGTCTCAAGTGTTTGTGTGAGAAAAACCCAAACGGTCAACCTATGCCTTAGACAACCAAGAAGAATCTTCAATAATCCTTCCTTTCTATTTCACCATATATTCTTCATATTGTCTATTATGAGTACTTCTTCCCACACAGCTATCCAATATCTCTTCTATCTCCTCCATTGAAGTAGATGTCGGAATACTCCACTATTCTTCTGTTGGTCCATCCTATGTGCCACCTTCATGATATTATATTAAATCAGCAATGTTAAACACAGGTGAAATATTGATCCCACTTTCCAGCTCTACCTCATAGGCATTTCCTGAATCGTGCTTCCTCAGGATTCTGCATAGTCCAAATTTCTTTATTTTCAACTTATTATATGTTCCAATTGGGAACCTTTCTTTTCTCAAGTGAACCATGACTTCATCTCCTACCTGGAACTCCTTATATCTCCTCTTCTGATCTGCCTTAACCTTGTACTGAATATTCATCTTATTAATATGCTTTCTCACCTCTTCATGCAAAATGTTCAGGTGTTCTACAATGTCTTTAGCCTCGACACTTGTATTTTCTCCTTTGTCCAGCTTCCTTAACTCTAAAGAATTTCTTGGACTATTGCCATATACAATATAGAATGGCGATTTACCAGTACTCCTATTGATAGAAATGTTGTAAGCGAATTCCACCTGTGGTAAAATCAAATCCCATCCCTTGGGCTTATCTCCTACTAAGCATTGTAGTAGGTTACCCAAACTCCTATTCACCACTTCTGTCTGTCCATCAGTTTGTGGATGGTGTGCAGAACTGAATTTCAAATATGTCTTCAACTTCTTCCACAATGTCCTCCAGAAATAACCAACAAACCTGGTATCTCGATCTAAAACTATGATCTTAGGTAGACCATGTAGTCTCACCACCTCCCTGAAAAATAACTCTGCAATATGAACAGCATCATTAGTCTTCTTACAAGGAATGAAATGTGTCATCTTCGAGAACCTATCCACCGCCACAAAATAGAATCATGTACTCTCTGTGTCCTTGGTAATTCAATAACAAAATCCATACTAATATCATCTCATGGTTTCTCTGGTATAGGTAATGGTTGATATAGCCATGTGTTCTGACTTGTTCCTTTTTCCATCTAACACACTTTGCAACTCTGCACAAATTTCCTCACATCATACTGCAACTGTGGCCAATAATAATTTTCACCAACAATAGCAATGGTCTTATCTCAACCAAAGTGTCTACCTAATCCCCCACTATGTTTCTCCTTAATCAAGTTCTCTCTCATGGAACTCCTCAAAATGCACAACTGGCTTCCCCTAAACAACATGCCATCTTGGATTATGAAATCCAACCATTTTGTCCTGTCTAAAGTAATAGGTTCCAAACAAGCTTTCCAACCCTCTGTAAAATCTGGATCTTCAAGATACAAATTTTTGAGCTCATCAAACCCAACAACTTCTATCTTCATTTCTGTCAACAAATTTTGCCTTCTTCTTAAGGCATTTGCAACTTTGTTGGACTTCCCACTCCTGTGCTTCAAAAAAAAAGTATAACTCTGCAAAAACTCAACCCATTTTAAGTGTCTCTGATTCAACTTTCCTTGATTATTAAGATACTACAAAGCCTGATGATCAGTATATAAAACAAACTCTTTTGGCAACAAATAATGTCTCCATTTCTTCAAAGCCTGAACTATTGCATAAAATTTATGATCATAAAAAAAATACTTTTTTTCTTGGCATTATTAAGCTTCTCACTAAAATAGGCAATGGGCTTACCTTCTTGGCTCAAAATAGCTCCTATAGCACTACCACTAGCATCACAATCTACCTGAAATACCTTATTGAAATCCAGAAGTGCCAAAATAGGTTGCTCTATGACTTTATGCTTCAATGTATCAAAGCTTTTGTCTGCTCCTTTAGTCCATCTAAACTCTTTTCTATCCCCTCTCATTGTCTTCATTTGGGGTGCACAAATGCTACTAAAATTCCTAATAAACTTTATGTAAAAATTTGCCAAACCATGAAAAGATCCTACCTCCGTAGCACTCCTTGGTGTAGGCCATTCAATGATAGCCCTCACTTTTTCTAGGTCCATCTTAAGACCTTCCTCTGAGACAACAAATCCTAGGTATACCAACTCCTTCTTTGCAAAACTACATTTCTTCAGATTAATCAACAACTTCTCCTCCCTCAGCTTCTCCAAAACTCTTATGATATGCATTAGCTGCTCATCCCAAGTCTTACTAAAAATCAAAATATCATCTAAATAAACAATAACAAAAATTCTCAAAAACTCTTTCAATACCTCGTTCATGAGCCGCATGAATGTGCTCGGTGCATTGGTTAACCCAAATGGCATGACTAACCACTCATACAAACATTCCTTTGTCTTGAAGGTTGTCTTCCATTCGTCTCCTTCTCTGATTTAAATCTGGTGATGCCCACTCTTTAGGTCAATCTTTGTGAAGTACTTGGCTCCACTCAAACAATCCATTATGTCATCCATTCTAGGCAATAGAAATTTGTACTTGATCATGATCTTATTGATGGATCGAGAGTATGTACACATCCTCCACTCTCCATCTTTCTTCGGTGCTAGTACTGCAGGTACTGCACATGGACTTAGGCTCTCCCTTATCAGTCCCTTCCTCAACAGTTGCTAAACTTGTTTATTTAGCTCTTCATTTTTTGCAGGGGTCATTGTATGGGTTGCCTTATTTGGTGAACTAGCTCCTGGTATCAAATCCATTTGATGACTTATCTTTCTCACCGGTGGCAAACCTTTTGGTACATTATCAAAGCCAATGTCCTAAAATTCTTCCAACATATCTACAACTTTTGCTGGTACATCTTCACACTTCTCTTGACTAATCTTAGGAATTAATGTAAAGCAATGACACTCATGCTTCATGCCCTCCAAAAATTTTCTACCATCCACCAAGCAAATTCTAGAAGTACTACATACCTTTTCTTCCACCTCCTTCCAGGGCTTCAACTTATGACGAACTCCATCCTTTGTTAGGGAATATGTGTTTGCACGGCCATCATGGATAGTGCTCCTATCATACTGCCATGGCCTCCCCAATAACATATGACATGCATCCATCGGTATGATGTCACACAGCACCTCATCATGGTAGTCACCAATCTTGAACTTAACTAAACATTGTTCATTAACCAAAGCTCTATGGTCCTTCTACAACCATGTGATCCGATATGGATGTAGATATTTTCTTCTTGTCAACTTCAACTTGTCAACCATCTCCTTTGAAACAAGATTCTCAGTGCTTCCACTATCAATAATAATATCACAACACTTACCTTCACATTTGCACCTTGTGCGAAATAAACTCTTCCTCTGATTGGGTTCTTTCTCCTCATTCAACAAAGTTCTTCTAACAACTAGGATTTCTCCCCTTTCAGCATCTTCAGAACTCTTAGACTGTGCATCTTCATCTACATGTGCAACTCATGCATTACCTTCAGGTCTTTTGTTTATCCTTCCTTGATGTTGTGGACACTCGTATGCTTGATTCCCTTCTTCTCCACATTAGAAACAGGTTCCTCTGAAACCTCCTCTTCCAGGTCCTTGCCCAGGTCGACCTCTTCCTCTTCCTCTTTGCTCACCATTGTTCTTGTCATGAGGGCAATAGGCATTATCTCCTCTTTGATTCTGACTTGTGCCAGCTTCTTCACTTTTATTTTGATCTTCATTACGGCCTCCATAGGACCTTCCACCAGTCCTTCTGCCTTGACCTCTTCCCCTTTGCTTGCTTTTGAATCTTTTGTTCAGCTTCTCTTCCACCTTCAAGGAAAACTGGTACGCATCTTCTATGGTGGTCATTTTGACCAAGCTCAGCTCCTCTTAAATACTTGGCCTTAACCCATTAATGTAATGTTACCAAACTTTCACTTACAACTCAATTTGGTACAGCTGAGACAACTGATTACTTCAAAGGTGAAAGGTACTTGAACAAATTTCTGCTCAAGCTTAATCACTTGCATGTGAATGCTTTCAAATGGATTTTAGTTTTATTACGCAATGTTTTACAACAGAAATAAATTAAACAAATTGCATGATATTGTTGTCTTTCATTCATTTTGTAATGAAAAAGGTATACAATGTTGCTATTTCATACATTGAGATCAAAAGAATGCTTTGAATGTCCCACACAAGCCATGGGCATGACTGATTTAATACAACATAAAGGAAAGCTATACAACTAAAGGTAAAAATAGAAAAAACACATGAAGAGAAGGTATATCCATCATTGCCTGTGGGCAGTCTTGTGTTGATCTTCTTTGTTGTTCTAGCTCCTCCTTGTTGTTGATCTTCATATGAACCTGCATGATGATGAAAAATTGGCTTAGAGCTCCAGATATAAATTCTGATAATATGTCCTACTAACAACAATATAACCTTCATTCAGGATGCATTAAATCAGTCTCAATTACCAGATGTGTGCAGAAAAGCCAAAAATTAGATCATCAAATGAAAGTCGAATCATCGAGAAGAGCATTAAACTTCACTTTTTATCTAACTTGTTTGCTCATTGTGTAGGTACAGGTTCATCTTTCATTTCATATTCTATCTATGTACATTTCAGTATGTGGTGAAAATTGGGCTCCCACAAGGGTTGAGCTCAAAATGTTGGCCTTAAGTCTTAAGAGGGATATGAATAAGTGAGAATCATGGTTTAGCTTTTCAAATAAAAGCATATTCTAATTGAAAATCAATTCATAAGGTAATTGTAACATTGTCCATTCATAGCAACCATAAAGTACAAAAAGTGAATGAAGTACAGATGAAGGCAATGGTAATGACTATAGCCTTTCAGTATTGGTAGTGCTTACAATCACAGTCAACACATGAAGGGCAGTCACCACCCTAAACCAATGACTAGGGTGCCACTGTAAAAAGAATCCTCTCATTGCTCATATGTACCTCTTGTTTCAAGCCTTGAGTGTGTGCTTAGAATGGTGATTGCCTTCATGTAGTGAATGTAACTAATGAACACCAAAATATTATAGCCACAATGGGCAGCACATAGTTAATCACCATAATAAAAAAATGCATAAGTATCATGGACTGAGAGATCAACCAGACAAGACAGCCAAGAAATGCTACAAGACAGTCAGTACAGTCATAATGGAGTAGCCATGAGGAAAGCACAGTGATCATAATGATTAGACCAATCAAATGTCAAAGAGCCAAATACAATGAAAGTACAGCCGTTGATGACTGGACTAGCCTCATGAATACAGTCATCAATGATTGTACATACAAAGGATCATATGCACTGTAAAGCATCAAAAGGATGACAAAGGGGGGAGTGAGATAAGCAAGAGACCTTCATATTGTTCAAATACAAGCATTTTCAATTTAAAGAACAATTTATAAAGTCACAGAGCACATTATCCATCCATGACTGTCAAATCAAGAAGTGTAATGAAGGTTCAGTATCCCTTCACCTTGAAGTGATAATCATAAATGAGCAATGAGCTCATTTAGAAACATGTTAATCTACATAATAGAGAAAAGTGCATCATTTTGTTTTTCACCAAGGAAATCATGTTGCATACATGTTTTTATGCTATCACGGCTTTTTACATCATGATTTTATATCATTTTCTTTTTGTTGTCTCATCATGTTGTGAGTAGAAAAACACAGTCATAATGTGGATTTGCTAGAATTCATTGTCCATTCATAAGGGATTTGTTATTCTTCAAGTATCATTCATTTCATGAGCTAACAGTCTATATAGTCTACAAGGGAGCAACAAATAGCTATGTAATGTTAGAACTATCAACTAAGGGACAATCAAGGAGATACTAGGTTGAGAAGAAGACATGAGACAGTCTCCATAGAAGGATAGTCATAGCATTATCATGGAATTACCAGCTAGGTCCCAGTCAAACTCACTACAAACAAATGTGGTCATAAGAATAACAAATATGTACAATGCCAAAATCAAGTACACACAGTGGAATGTCTATGTTCATTCACAGTGAGCACATGCAGATGAAAGAAGACAATAGATGAGCATTAAAGATTGGTATTGGAGATAGTGATTGATAAAGGAACATACAAGATTCATACACTATGAACAGAGATAGATGACAATGATGCATAACAAATATAGTTTCATCTCATTGTGAAATGTAATGCCAAGCATATGAACTCTTGAGAAGGAGAAATCATTGTTCTTAAGCTTATTAAAAGAGCAAAGTCTGAGAGCATTTTTGAAGTTCAAGACAACAAATAGACTAAGAAAAGATGTAGTAGTCTTAACAATAACCTCAAAGAGCTTCATGTCACATAGGGGTAAAAGTCTACAGTAGCAATGTGAATGAAGGACAGAGGCTCAACCTCAGTGCTAAAGCAATATGTATGCACAGTCAGAAGACTATAAAGAGCCTCAATGAATCTATTGGAGAATCTTTTCAGAGATGACAGTGATGGAATTTTGGGTTCATGACTTCACCGTGAAGACAAGGGCATTCACCTTCATTATCAGGCAGGGTGCATAGATGTAAGAGACATGAGACAAGTATGACAGTCATCATTAAGAGCCTCCAAAACTATAGCAGCAATAAAAGGAGTAGCTTCAAGGTTTTAAAAGGGTCTAAGTGTCCAAGATACAGACTAATGAGTTTTCACAAAGGTCTTCAAGTGTTATATGCAGCCCAAACCTTTCAAGAAAAGAACCACAAGGACATCCATATATATGCATCATTCCTTTCATGCTTATCTCAGTCCTATAAGTGCATGATCACAATCACAGATACATTGTTTGAAGTAGCCACATAGGATCTTCAGGAGGAACCTTAGCCATGAAAAGAGATAGTAAAAAGAGTG
The DNA here is from genome assembly GCA_027924645.1 of Cunninghamia lanceolata. Lineage (NCBI taxonomy): Eukaryota > Viridiplantae > Streptophyta > Pinopsida > Cupressales > Cupressaceae > Cunninghamia > Cunninghamia lanceolata. The sequence continues at coordinate 5,816,826 of BSBN01000123.1, forward strand.
TGAAGCATCAGTGCCCAAAAAGAACATGTAATACTATCCATTAACTCTTTTAAGAGCATCATGCAATCAAGAAAGCAATCATGAGTGGAGGGTTTTCAGTCATGAAACCCTAGCTAGGGTAACAATTCCCATCTTTGTTGTAGGTGCAACATTTAAAAAGTATAGTGAGCTTGAAAAACTATAAATAAATCACTGTCACTTTCATGACTGTGAGGGTATTAAAGGTTGAAATTTGTTACAAACCCTCACAGTCATGAAAGTTTCATTCACAAAACCCTGGCTAGGGTTAACCACAAAGAGGACCATCTTATCTCAAAGTAAACCCAAGCAAATACCATTCATGCTGTGAGCAAGGGAGCAATAATGGAGAAGAGAAATGAAGTCTCAGAGTTTCATTCATATCTACAGGAGATACAACAAAAATAACCTGTGTTTTAACAGTGTTTTAACTCATTCTAGAGCTTTCCAAGCAAATCTTCAAGCATAATATGCAGGAAACCTCCTAAATAGTAGAGTATTTGAAGCAGAAAACATAAAAGAGCATCAAATACCACCAAAAAGATAAAGTTACCTGTTGAAGGCAGAGTTTACAAGATTATATGGCGAAAACATAGTCTCACAAGCCTCCAAAACCTTCAAGAGCCCTCACATAAAGCGGTGAAACCCTATCATGGTGGCACAACAAAGAAACACCAAAAAGACACAAAATGCAAGAATGCAAAATGACAACCTTTTTGGGTTAGAAACTCTTTTGTTTGAGATGCCCTAGCACGGGATTTGTTGTTTTTGACTTTATTTTTATTGAAAATTATTGTTATCCAAATGTGCCTGATGTCAAAACTTGCAATCATAAAAGCTAATGATGCCCAAGGGAGCCATGAGGGGTAAAAAGAATTACATGGAGACTTTTACAAATGCTAAGGTTTTTTATAAACCTTAAGTCAAAAGACAAAATTATTGCAAAGGTTGATACATGTGATGAAGACATGAAGGTCAAAGGGAGTCATAAGGTGTTTGTGTTTTTATTTTCTATTGACCAAGGGTGAAATGTGAAATTGAAAATATGTAATTCCCCTTGAGTCTTCATAAGATGAAATGAAATTAAACAATGTAAACAAATAATAAGTAATAGTTTATAAATTACTTTATTATTTGTCATAAAAATGTAAAAGATTGAGCAAATCCATGACACCTAGTAAAGTAATTCATCAGTGATTACATTAGTATTTGTTCAAATTGATCAACTTCATGTCAAATCATGAAAAATTAGAGGAGAGGAATTGAACTAGAGAATTTGGTCCTGATTTTCACTTATCTCATGTGGTTTCAAAGTCAACTTTGGTCAAACTAATTGTGACAGTGAGTTTGAGCCTATTTTTGCTCAAATTACATCAGTTTTGACCCCTCTTTTTGGGGCTTTTCATCTTTGCTCATGAGAGAGATTGAGAGAGATATTTTGGAGTTGAGTTAACTTCAGTTAACCCAATTTGCCCCTTTGGAGTTATCTTTTGTATAAATGAGAAAAAACTTATGTTTTTTCCCAGTTCTTTCTATTTGCCTTTTGCACATTGTAGAGGTCATCAATTTGTAACTTAGATTTTCCATCCAGTTATTGATATTACGACAAGTTATTACAGGTGCATATCAGTTTTATGGTCACTATTGTAGTATTTTTCCTTCATGTTTTTAGTATAATCAGAGATTCATCTTATCAGTTTCAGGTGTCTTGCCTTATGTAAGTGATTTGGTCAAAGATTATTTGTGTTTCATCACGAAACCTAAGATTCTTTTGTCTCATTTCATGAGTGCTTGTATGCAAAGTTTGGATTTTATCACGAGTTGCAGATTTGTGTTAGTTAAATCAGGCTTTTTCTATAAAATATTTATGTGGTGGAGTTGATCAAACTGATTTGTGTGAACAGGATTAGTGAAAAGTTATAAAATAGGTTGCAGATTAAGTTTATCTCAGTGCATCACCATCCATTTAGTTTCAAATTTGGCATATTCATTTTAGATCCTTCTATCCCTTTCCTTCAAAATCATTAATTTATTAGAAAATCAGAAGGGAACTAGCCCATAATCTGGAGGTCTACTTTCATCATAGGGTACCCACAACCTAAAAGTATTCCAATGTTACATAGGATAGCTGAGCTTTCCAGCTTTGCATCACAGGTGCAATCCTAGTTGATAACATGTAACAGCTACCTTCTCCTTGTTGGCCTCTGCATGACCTGTCCTGATAGTAATCTTATAAAAATCTTCTATATACTCCTTAACAGACTTGTTACCTTGCTTCAATCCTTGTAGCTTCTTCAACAACTCCATCTCATAGTCCATAGGAATGAACTGCGTCTTCAGTTTCTCCACCATCTGATCCCATCTGGTAATCTTTCATTTTCCTCTTCTATTCCTCTCTAATTGGACCTCCTTCCACCAAATATTGGCATGGCCCTTCAACTTTGTTTTTGCAAACTTGACCCGATCTGGGTCCTCCACATCTTCATACTTGAAATATTCCTCCATGTCATTGATCCAATCAATAAGCTGTTATGGATCCAAATCTCCAGAATAGGTAGAAACTTCAATCCTAGGCCTCTTTCTGATCTTTGAAATGGTCCTCAACAACCTAACTTTTGCAGGATCTCTTGCAGCTTCTTGTTCTTCGTCAGATAGCTCTTCTTCAGCTTCATCTTCGCTTTCATCTCTTATTCTCGGCTCAAACCCTCTTTGTAGCTCCTCTTGCAATGCATTGATTTGCCTTTGCAGGGCTCTAAAACCCTATTCCATCAAAGCATTCCTCCCAATATGGTTTCTTTGTGGAGGCATCTTGATCTCCGCGGCAAACCCATAACCTCAGGTTCTGGTGCAAACTACCTCACGGTCGGCGATCTATCTACACACTCAGGAACCCTTGCTCTGATACCACTTGATGAAGGGGGTAAATAATAAAACACACAACCATCAAAATTGCTTATAGAAAATAGAATATTCTTTTATTGATTTGGACAACTCATTACATTACAGAAGCTCAAATACAATTAGAGGAATCAATCCTCCACAGGTTGCATCACATTACAGCTACCCATCACCAAGCTCTAGAATCTTCTACCTTCTGTAACCCCAAATTAGCTAGGGTTTCTATTTTCCCCCTATTATTGACTCTACATTTGCCCCTTTATCTCTACTCTGGGTGTCCGATTGACGAACCATTTTAAGCGCCGGAAAGCTCGTGATGTGAACTATCACGCTAGAAATTTGTAAACGAATTTCCATCAACTTTTTAGGATGTTATGGGATGTTTTAGTACCTCATATCTCATTTCAAAAAAATTTAGGGGCTTTTTGAAAAACAAAACTTTAATATCTTTCAGCTCACAAATGATCTTTGATTGATTCCTTCGCCAAAGGTCTTACATTTCAGTTATGAAGATTCTTGTAAATTTTCACTTCCATTCGTGCCCAAATGCAAACTTTCCTGAAATGGCAGTTAAACTTTCCAAAACTAGCAGTTTGTTATTTTTAGCAGTTTCGAAAAAATTGAAAGTCCTACATCATTATTCAAGCGATTATGGACTAGAAATACTAATTATGGAAAGAAATGAAAACAACTGCAATGATTTTGAACCAACATCTTTTTGGGTGATGCAAGATTTCCCTTACACCACTGGATGCTCCTGCATCAAGAAGTCAGCAAAGAGGTGAGGATAGAGGGTCCTCGAACTAGCAGCATCCTCCCATGTAGCCAAGACCTCATCATAAAGGTCCCATTGAACTCTGACCCGATCCAATTCTCAGCCTCAAAGTCCCAACATCTGATGAGCCAAGATGTAAATTGGCTCCAAAGCCAGTTGCTCGTCTGACTCTACCTGTAAGGCATCCCAGTCCAAAACATGAGCCATATCAGAAATATAATGTCTCAGCATAGAAATATGAAACACATCGTGGATACGCGACAGACTAGGTGGCAAGGCAAGACATAGAAATAAATTTAGATAACCAGAGAGTTTTGTTAGAAAATAAATAAACTTTTGCATCCTGTAGGAAAATAGAACATGTAGAGAAATAAAAAACTTTTAATATTATGAAGACATAGAAATAAATCTAGATAACCAGAGACTTTTGTTAGAAAATACATAAACTTTTTCATCTTGTAGGAAAATAGAACATGTAGAGAAATAAAGAAACTTTTTGAAAATCAATGGAACTTCTTGCATCCTCATTGGGAAGATATCTCCCACTTGGGGAGACACCTTCCCACTTGGACTCCTCGGAACTTGCAACCAACCAGAGAGAAAGCAATTTGTGAGTGAGAGCAAATGAGATATGTAGGAGATTTTATAATACCATCTCTACAGTTTGGTGCCCTAAGTATTAGGAAATGGTTAACTTAATTAAACTTGCTTAGTATGTGCAATCCCATTTGGGGTATGGGAGCCTTTTTGTCTTATGTGAGTGTGGGAGTATTTAATTTCTTTTATTTATTAGATGCATTTATTTTCTTTTGTGCATATTTTTAATTGTGAATATGATTACTCTATATGTTGAATGTAATAAATAAACCTCGTTGTATTTAAAATTACTTTAAGTATATCATGTTGGAAAAGAAGTTATTGTTTTAGTTGAATTTATTTATTTATTTAAATTGAAATATTTGGGGTAGGACATATAGGAAATGTGATGCAATTAATTATTTAATTTTGAAAGGGGTTAGAGTATAGATTTCATTTTAATTTATTTTTGCAAACCTCCTATAGTTGATGAGATGACGTTATGTTGTCAAAATCACTATAGGATTTATTTCTATTTTGACCCATTATGCTACCGAAATTTATCTAGACTTAATTGAGATAATTGTTTAATTTAGTTAGATTAATATTTCCCTTTTTGCATTAGATGCTAGTTTAGTAGTTTAAGTCAGAATTAGTTACAATTTTAGTTTTATGATTAGTTTCTTTAGGTCTATAGTGGACCTAAGGTTGGATTTTGATTTACATCGAGATCGTCCCACTTCATATTAGTAACTCCAGGGTTGGAATCTAGAATGGAATCCAACCCTCTTAGTTGTCGCTCCTTGTGACACACACCCCCTTAGTGGATTTCATTTTGTAGGGATGGCGAAGTGAGTATTGCATCATCCCATTGAGATTGACCTTCCCCGCCTTCAAGAGACATACCTCACGTTAGTTGTAGAGACAACTACGTTGCGTGCATGTGTCACCAAGCGTGCATGTTGCGCGCAAGGGGGTTTTTAGAGTCGAGTGGGAAATTTTTTGGTAATTCATGTCATGACCACATGGTAAATGTGGACATGACATGTGGTTATTGTGTCATAACCACATGGCGAATGTGGGCATGACAGTGGCTTCAACTAAATTGACCCTAAGTGTCTGCTTAGGTTCCGATGGACATGGATTATGTAAAGGTGAAGGGACACTTCCATTGTTTGGTCTAGTATTCTAAGCTCTAGGTTCCCTGGGAGCATTATAACCTCTATTTTGTTGATTCTGATTATTCTGAGAATAAAAGATTTGTTTTCTTAATCGAGTAACCTCATTTGTCAACCTTTTCAATTATGCGGTGATTTCACACAAATCTTCTTTCTCTTCCTGGACCTTAGCAATAAGATTGCCCTGTAGCTCGTGAAAGAATGAATTACCATTTGGACATACTTCAAAGATTGTCTATCCTAGATGTAGCACCAGTGATTGATTACCAGGTTGTTGCTGATACATAGCATTTTGTGGAGGCATTGGTACAAGATTTAGTAGGGGAGTGTGATTGACTAGTGCTCTATTGATTTAGTGCATTTGATTATTTATGTCAGGATTTCTGATATTCAACAAAATGACCATATCCTACCTACCTCATTTCCTTATTCACCTTCACTGCCTCGACATGCGCCTCAAAAAAGTTTGTTATAGTCAGATTTTTCCTCTGTACAAATAATGTAGTTAAAGGATCAACTGTTCAATAATATACCAACAAAGCGGCAATTCAATGATATTGTAAGGAGTCGTTAGGTGTGAATACGCCTTCTAGAATCGATCATTGAAGGTTGTAATAAACTCACCTTCTATTCTTTTTACTTCTGCGGATCGATGATACATGGTTGCAGCATTGACAAGAACTCAAATTTTAGCCAAGAAGGATTCTTCCATCAATTGCCAACTGGTAATTGAGTGTTGAGACAAATTTACATAACATCTATATGCTTCGCCGCCTAGTGTGTAAGGAAATAATCTACAAATGACGTCTTCGTACTAAATTCTTGCTTGAAAGCAAGTTTCTTTGTAAATCTATAGATGATCCTCAGCATCCTGATGGAGCTGATATTTCAAATAAAGTTTGTCTAGATTCTTTGGCATATCATTGTATATTGCAAACCTGATTGGTGATTCATTGTTAAAGAATATCATTAGAATCTGTGGATGAGAAATTAGATGTTGTACAGAGGTAACTTGATGTTGAATCCTTGGTTGTGCTCCTACGGAACCAGCTCTGGCTCATCGATTTCCTCTTGTATCAGGTAATTTGACCAAAGGATCACTTGACAAAGATCTTGATCTTGAAGGAATCCATTGTCGGTTAACTAGTTTGTTGTGACCAGGTTATCAAGTTAGGCCCTTCTTCTAACACCATTTCTATTGATGTGGATTTTACTCACATCTAACACCGATAAAATTCTGAAACAATAGAATGCTATCTCTCTTGCAAGACCTCAAATTCACAAGGAATTTGTAGTAACAAGGTTTTGGTGGTCAGGTCTTGACATGTTGGATAGCTCAAAGGTTTATTGTATTAGGCTATTTTCTTTGAGGGGCCTGTTTGACACTTGATCTTACTAAAATTGAGAAATCTTCAAGGATTCTTCAAATTTCTACAAAGATAGCAACAATTCTATTAGATTTGCAATTGTATCATTAAACCTTGCAAATATTTCATCATATTTGTGCAATTAAAAGGTGATTTTATAAATTTGATCAATTCCTCTAAAATAATTGGAAAGTTATGCATGAAATTCATTGATTCAACAATATTTCAACAAATCATGACAAGATTTAGCATTATTCACCAGTATTTTTGTAGATTTTGACATTTTGGTAAAAAAATAAAAAGAGATTAGACAAGTAGAGAAAATAGTTCTATGAAAGTTAAATTTTCAGTGATCTCATATGAATATCCTATCAAATTTATGAAATGAGACAAATCAATGCATACATCACCAGAAAACTTCACAGCTAAGTATGAAGAAATGCAAATCTTCAAATGAAATGAAGTTGATCAAATGCACTCCCAGTAGGACACAACAATTTGATATTTTATTACTTTAAGTCAATATACAATCATTTGAAATTTACTATGATCATGACCAACAATCAGTCTCAATTCACAAGTCTAAATTAGAATATATAAATAATCACACTGATCGGAAGAGAAACTCAAGAGACAACACTTGAAGCATAAGTTCTTCACTTCAAGCTTGATGAATTTCTACAGTTTAATCCCCTACTTTATAATACATGATTTGGGTTCTTTTATAGACCAAGGAACCCAAAAATAGTTACAGCATCAACAACTACAATCATCACAAAAGATTAACAGTACAAATTAGTGACACGTGAATGCTAGTTGGCATTTTTTTACAGTTGGCACATAATACAATTGGCATTCTTGTCATTATATGATACGGGAAGTCAAGTTGGTTGAACTATACCCTTTGAACTACATATCTGGTGGACCTTCCCTTTTGTCTCTACTTGGGTATCCAATACTCAACAAACATCCGATTGACCAATCAATACAAAAGCTAAGCCAAGTTAACAAAATAATACGAGGCATACAAGAGAATAGGATTGTTCTGCCTCACTACTTGTCTCATCTTCAATTATATACTCTCCAGTTTCCTAAGCTTTGTAACTACCATAAGTAATCATAACTGGAGTCATTTTCTTCCTATCATAGGCTTGTGCTTTATCCTTGATGAATTCTTGTTCTTCAAACTATATCTCTAGCATTGCCCTTTTTCAAGACTTGGACTTTACTTGTGCCTTGTATGACTTGATCTTCATATGCTTGTTTATGATCTCATTTATGGCAACTTCATTAAAATCTTGAAGAGGATTATCAAGCACCTTTTGAAAATTTCTTTAAAATTCTTGAATAGCAATCCGGACATCATACTGGATATTTGTATTAAATGGTGTCCAACCAATTATTCTAAGATCTCCACTTATTCAAGTAGAAGTTCTTGGATCTTTTGATCTAACTCTTTTATCTTCTCCTATCATTCTTTCAAAAGATCCCTTTCCAATTCATCTTTTATCCAAATAGGTAGCAATAGTATAACCTTGTTGGTCAATACTCCTTTACTTAACATGACATTTCTATCAGCATCATGTATTGCTTTTAACCTAGCTAACTCAATGGAATCTATCTTATCTTTAAGTGGAGCAATGGAATCCCAATTTGAGGCAGCCAATTCTATTGTTTCCTCTCCCATTGCCAGGAACTTCTAGATCCAAATCTCCATTATTGTTGCTTCATGTCTTTGGACATCAAGTCCAACAACTTGCTCTTGTATTACCAGTGTAAGATTGGATGGGATTTCTAGTACTGCTTGTCTAGGCATTACTAGTCCTCTGATAAAATTATGGAGTTGGATAATTTGTCCTTTCAACTCCCTCTTCTTCTTCTTGTCTTTCAGGACCTTGGTAGTTGTTGCTTCTACATTGTCCCTAAGCTCATTAATCACTTTCTCTTGGGTAGCATGACCTAAATTTATGGTATTCATATGGAAGCCTTCCATACCTACTTCCCCTTTGTTTACATCAACAATAGGAGTAGCTAATTGAGCTATCCTAGCCCCTGTAGCATCTCTCTAGATGGAGGGCATTACTCTTGCCAAGTTCTCTTGGGCTTGGGTACTTCCTCACCAAAAATACTTTTAAAATCAAAAGGAAATGATTGAATAGGTTGAGGCATCACCTCAAATTTTAACCACTCAATAATATCATGAGCTTGTTGTTCACTATGTCCTTCATTTGGAGCCTCTTTCTTTTCATTTTTCCTAACCTGATTTTGCACATCTTGTTGGTCATGTGTTTTATCTTGTTCCAAATGATGTTCTTCTTGCAACCGGTTCTCTATCCGTTCCACTTTATCCTGATCCTTATCTTGACCCAGATGTTCTCCATCCTTTCCTTATTGATCAACTTGTCGTTGATCTTCCATATGTAATCCTAGATGTGTTTGTTCATTTTGTTCACTTTTCTGCACAGTTTTAGAAATGTCATTCAGATGCACATCTTCTTATTGAGTAGACATATCTATTTGAGATGTATCTGGATGTTGTGCATCCAATTGCTCTTTTTGTCCCTTATCTAGTTCTTTCGTATATAGAACATTCTCCTGTGTATCATCTAGATGTGGAACCTTTATTTGTGAAATGTCTGGATGCAAAATTATATCTAACACTGTAGTATTTGGAACTTCTTTATCAGCTTCTTTTGGAAGAATTGGTACTTCTTTAATTTATTTCTCTAAAAGAATACTCTCCTTCACACCCTCCTCAACTTGTTTAGTTTGAACAATGGAAGCCTTTGAACCAACCGAAAGAATAGCTTCTTGGCTAATTGACAAAACTTCTTCAAACAATTGGTTATGCTCAGCAACGACGGAGACCACTTGAGGATTAAACATGGTTTCCATATTCATTCCCTCAGTCATTTCATCATTTGATAACTCTACTACATCCGACAAAGAGAATTGTGGAAGTATTGGGGTGACATGAATCTTCATCTCTTTTGCCTTTTCTTGTTTCACCTTTATAAAACCTTTCAGCTTGATTTGTTGTGCACCAATGGGATCCTGTTGCACTAATGGCACTTCCTGAACTGGTTCTTGCTATTGTGCTATTGTCTCTTTCCCTTTGAGTGATATCTTATATACAGGGGCTTCTTGTTAAGCAAGTACTTCAATGGATATAGGTAATCCAATGAGACTCAAAGGAATTGCCCTCGTTGGCCCTTTCCAATTGGGTTGGATTGATTGTGGCCTAGGGAATTGGAATCTGTTGCTCATCAAGGATGGATGCAATACTTATCCCTTCAGTGATAAATTCTGCAGCTTCAAATGTCCCAGCTTCTATCATCTTTGCTTCTTGTACTCTTATTTTCTTGACAAGGAAGTCATCATACTCCTTATCTTCTTTGCTTTTCCTCTTACCCCTTTTGTTGTCTGGGTAGGTTATTGCTACACCTCTCTCCTTTAGTGCCTAGATCAGAGCATCTAGCCACATCTTTGTTCCATCCAAAATTCCCTTAGATATGGCATCCAATGACATTTCTTCTAGTTTGGTCTAGTCTGGATCTTCTAAGGTCTATTTGAACACTCCATCCCTCTCATAATTAGGGTGCTAAATATTCTTATCCTCATCCGTCACCTGGGGAGGTACCTCATATGTACCTAGTGTCTTTATTTGCTCAATGGTGAGCCTTTGATAATGTTGTTTCCTGAGTTTATGATCATCCATGCAGTCAACCCAATAGTCTTCTAGGTGAGGTTCATGTTTGTACCTCTTATTTAAATTATTTTGGATCCTATTGTAAGGATCATACACCCTATGTAACTCATATGGATGTAAATGAAATGTTTGGAGTTCTAGGTCTAATGCCTTTGCATCAACTAATGTTTGACATTTGTAGTGACCAATAGCAATGGGAAACATGATGTTTCCTCTACTATACCTATTTTGAAATGCTTCATAAGTTTCAATTATTTGTTGGGTCACTTCTAACAGAACAACATTGTCTGATGGATGCCTTGGGAGCATATATGGATATCTAAAAAACCCCTCCATTCTAATGTAGGTGAATTTTGGGACTGGATGACCCAGCTCGCAAAGGGTCTATTATGCTCAGTGCATTAGTTGATATTCTTTTGGCTCGGTATACTTCAGTCATCCTAACCAGCCACATACTGAAACAATCATCCACCCTTCTGTAATTCAACAGTGATTGGTTTCTTTCCAGCTGAGGATAATATCTATATATAGGGTTCTACCCTGACTTGTTCCCAAGGGTCCCAACTTTTTGAAGTCCATTAAATTGTGCTCTGACTACATATGAATATACTATGTATGAAGGCATATAGAAGACCCTGGTCATCCTAAAATGGAGTATTTGATAGTGAATGGCATCGCTTATTGCTTGTGCCCAATGCATCATGCCTTTGTCTTCTCTCACCATTTGGATGCATGCATACATCCAAGGTTCTAGTGTACCTACCTCTTGCAAGCCTACCATCCTGCTCAACATTGTTACCAAGTATCTGAGTTCCTCATTAAAGTCACTTTTGTATAGTTTCTATTCCATTTTTGACACTGCCTTCAACTTCTTATCTGTTGCTAACCAGGAGGCAAAAATCACTCTTTTGCATTACTCATAATTTTCCCTAGGAATTGTGCATCCATTGCATGCATCTCAATTTTTCTCATCTAGGGTTGCACTGGCATGTTGAAAGTTCTGCTAATGTCTTCGGGAGATAGTTCTATGTAAATCTTCCCCTCGCTCATTACACAACACTTTACTAAGTCATATTTATAAATGCAATGGAGGGCCAAATCTTCATCATCCATTGCTAATGGAAACCTTGGCTTTGACAAGTCCATTGCTTACTATATTCTGAGAGATTGGGCTTGTGTCTGGAGTGGTGAATTGTTGATCATATTTAGCTAAGTCAAAATGCCCTTTAACCTTGTATCTGTAATTATCCCAAACATGGGACAAATCACGAATACATGGCCTAGATTTTTGAATTCTTCTTTCATATATTTGGCTCACTTCACCATTGTACCTGGGTATTCATAAAGAAACAACAAATTACCCTAGCCATAAATAACTAGGGTTTTCCATTTTACTTTTCCCCTAAATAAATATTTTTTTTTAATATCTCATGCAAAACAAACTGTATTACCAGTACTCTTGACAATTCCCCTCAAAAGGATGTTGTCGAGGGTCTCTATGACCTGAAGAACAGTCCCACCCACTCTAGGGATAGGAAGAGGGATTGGAAGAAATGTGGCTTGACAAAGTCCTTGATGAAGGCTAAGATCAAGAAAACTAAGTGTGTTATGACTCAGGCTGAGGAGGTGGAAGAGTCTGGGGATATTGTGGGGGTTTAAAAGAATGAAAGAGGAGCTAACATGGAGAGAGTGGAGGGGGCTAGTTACAAGGAGATGGGCATGGCCAAAATGGTGGGTACGAAGAAGACTGGTGGTACTGCTACTAGGAGCCCTAGCATTCATCACTCTAGCAAGTTGGCTGGCATTCAAACCCCAGTTATCAAAATTGTGGATTATTCCAATGCTTCAGATCTTGAAGAAGAAGTGGAAATCCAACAAGTTAAACTCGCCCTGGATTAGACTGATTACCATGATGGTGTTAGCTTGTTTGAGGAATTAAACAATTCCTATTATGACACTGATGATGAGGAGACCGAACTGGAACAGGACAATGTGGAATTGGTTGAGAAGACCGCCTTAGGTAGAGGGAGTGTGAGAATTGCAATCAAGTCAAGGGTGAGATGGTCGAGCTAAGAATGAGATTGGACATTCTCGAGGGGATGTTGAAAGTCATGTCCACCTTGAGCTCGAAGGTTATGCATCAGGCTACCACTACTTTAGTGGTTCTTCAGGATTTTAAGGTGAAGAGACATGGCCTGGACCCAAAGACCTTTGTTAATTATGATGAAATGTAGGGCTTCCTCGAGGATGATTAGAGCCAACTTTTCCAGTAGCTTTTCTTTTTGTTCTACTTTTTTTTTAGTTATGGTTATTTTTATACTGTCTGGACTTTAATATGCTCGATTATTGTTAGTGTGCTGCTCGTCAACTATTGGTGGCTTGTTGGGCCTATTTTGTTGCCCACTACGATTTTTGTTAAAGGGCTATGCACCCTTATTTGCAGCTTACCATTAAAAAAAAAATTGTATTACAGTATATAAATTTAATTTCATGATTCTAAAAAAAGTAAAATTAGCATTTACCCTACGATAAAATCAAATTAAATCAATTTTATCTTATTATAATTTCAAGATTAGGATTTGTAGATTTCTTTCATACCTGGATACCACATGTATTTCACCTTTTGTATGTGTATAAAATTATTTTCCTGTCTAGATATTTGGTTAGAAAGTCAGATGTACCATCACTTTCAGCTTCCAACTTTATTGTTCACTTTCCAGCTCTGCTACTCACTCTAGTAATTATCTTTTCTATTTGTTTGATTGATTTGATAGAGAAATACAACAATGAAATTTACTTTTAACAATTAAAAATGCTAGGTATAAATTGTATTTAATGAGACATGTAGTAGGTGAGCATTAACGATGAAGTAGCAAGGGGAAAGATACCATTTCCATATGTCTTTTGAATTTTAAAATTTAAATATCAACAGATATTTCTTTTACCTATTTTGACAAAGAATTGTCACAACTGGATATCGATATCCAACTGGATGTGGAACTTTAGGTTTTGAATATTCGATTAAGATAACATCAGGTTGGAAATGTCAAGTTAGAATTGTTCGATCAAGTTTGACTTTCATGTCTGGTTTGACCAAAATGTCCTATTTGGCATCATGATAATCCAACTAGATTTGGAACTTGAATAGGATATTCACTTGGTAGAAGATTAGGATCGGGTTTGTATGTAGGTGCTTGTACTACAAAAAAAATATGTTCAATTAAAAATTGTTTTATGGAATAACTAGATCTGGATGTGGATCTCCAACTAGATCGCTAAGTTTAAATGTCACGTTAAGTTGGAAGGTCTAGTTAAACAAAACATTAAGTCCAAAAAGATTTTAAACTGAATTTTATATTTAGGTCAGGTCCAGGGTGATTTTCTCAAGTTATTGCAAGTACTTATAGACCGTTTCCAACTAGAACTGATCAACATGATGTTTATGAGTATCTTCATCCAGATGAGGATGTAGATTATTGGATTTACCAATGTCATATCTAATTAGAAATGCCAAGTTAAGATATCTCGTTAGGATGTCTTGTTAGAATAACTTGTCCATTCCAACAAATTTTGATAAAATTCCAAAGGTGACCCTAGCTAGAATTTGATACTCTATCAGTTTAAAATGTTATTTTGGATCCTTGGCATTCAGAGTGACCTCCTTTTGTAACTTCAAATTTTGCCTTTACCACCAAATGAACACACAAGAGGAAAACAAGCAAAAAGCAAAAAGAAAGTTGGGGGTTCCTCATTTTTATAGGAGTAAAATGGGGCATGTTGTGAGACCACACAATAATACCTTTTGTGCACTTGGAATTTAATGCTCCAAGTTTCATTCCACACACATCTATACAAGGTTTATGCTGGGCATGTATAAGGACACCTTTTTATTTGCGGTGTCAAGTCCATGCAAATGATACAAAGTCACCCTGGTTTCTTATACCTTGGTGCATAATATTCTCTTTCTATATAAAAACTTAGGACTTCTCTCCATAATATACTAGCATAACCACGCCCTTTTATCCATTACCTACATCCATAACCCATCCATTTTCCCATCCTATTCTAGAGCATTCTTTTTTCACTCACCTATCAGATATCCTATTCATATCAATCCATGTTCATCTACTCATCACATCCCTAACATTTCATCCTAGTATCCATCCTAACATTTCATTCTCCTAGTATCATGGACCAAACAAAAATACGAACATCCTAGTCCATCATCATGTTGCTCCATCGTCTTGTCAATCAAAAATAAATGTTAGCCATAATCCATAATCATTTCATTTGCATATCCATATTATCATTAACCATAATCCATATTAATAGCATTTACATCTACATCATCATAATAAATCCATTTCATTACATCCATATGCATATACATTGTCATACAATATCCGTATTTCATATCCATATATATAAACCATTGCATTTATATTCATTTATCCATACATACATCACATAGTCATTACAACATTAACTCATATCCATAACCTCATATACATAACATCATATCCATGTCGATCACATTATCACATCACATCATATCCATAACATCATATACATAATCATCGTAATCCATGTACATATGCCATAGCTTCATCATGAATACAATAATACAATCACATCATCACATATAAACCATAATCTCGTCATATACACTGCCAAAACATGTTTCATCTCATATATATAAAAAAACAATCATGATACAATGTTTGTACAAAAAGGCTCTGTAAACAATCAAAATACATCAAGTTTGCAGGCATAAATACATATCAATCCATCTATATATGGTCTATGTCAAACTACTGCCCTCTGACTATGCTGACGGCACAAGTTGTGATCCTATTGTCGAAGGTGGAGGTGGTCCCTGAGCCCCTACTGCCTATACCGAAGGTGATGGATCCTGTGTCCCATGATCCCTAGGTGGCCCCATGATCGAAGGATGTGATCTTGCAACTAATCTAGACACTCCTGACCTGCTCCATGTGCTGAAGCTAGGTACTCTCTATGTTGTAGGCATCACATTGTGGTACAAGGTGCAATAATACTCCACCCGTTGAGTTGCTAGAGTCAGGTCTCCCTACACTCTCATCATGTCTACCCACATCTGACTCATCCCCTGTCCTACGAGCATCTGTTGAGCCAAGTCATGCTCCTATTGGAGTCATGTCGCTCGAGCCTTTGCACTAGCCCTCTCTATCCTCAAAGTATCCCTCTCCGCTATCACCTACTGCTACAGTCCATCCCCATCTCTGCCTACCACTTGTCCCTACGACTATAATGCATGTATATGTGCTTGTAATGTCTAGATCTATAACAAGGCACTATCCCTCTCTACAGTTATACCTGCCAAGAGACCCTGAACTTGTTCTACCTCCATTTGCAGGCTGTCAGGAGATGCCTATAGTGTCTCTATGTCCTCCTCTCCATCTACCTCTGGTGCATCCACCTATGGTATCTATGCCTCTCCATGTCCTCCATTATCTCTACCATCATGACCTCCATCATGTCCTCCCTCCACTTGTCATCTCACTCGTCTCTAGAATGGAGGTCCAATAACCTGTCCACCTGTGCACCTGGTATGGTGAGTCATATAGGCCTATGTGTCACATCCCTAATTTTGACTATGTTTTACTTTTACTTACAAGTAATTAGTAGATACTTTTCACTTGATTTAAATGATTTTACATTAAGTGATAATGTCAGGATAAATCTGTGATTTCATAAGTTTGAGAATATTCATAGAATTTAGACATGTGATTATATGTTTTCATGATTATTTATACATGTTGTATATGGTTTAACTAATGATACACTATTGGTGATTGCAAGTTGTATTTAGGAAACAAGTTTTCCACCTTCCAAGAAAGAGAGGGAGAGCATCATCGGAGAGAAGTGAATAGATGCATGGAAAGAACAAGTAGTTGCCATCTAAGTCTTGACTTGCACAGTTTAGTGAGCCCTGTTAAGTTTGGTAAATTGATTTCGACTTCGGCTTTTGGCCTTAGTTGTTTTTCAATTTGACAATAGTTGATTTGATGTTGATAATCCTTTATCATAGATTTTGTCAATAAACCTAGAAGGGTTAGTTGTCCATCTACAAGATGTAGATGATAGTCAATATTTTTCCTTCTATAGTTATATTCAAGAGAGGATATACGTGTTTGGTTAACTATCTCTTCTTCAGTAATTTCTGGTTGAGATTCTTTTATAGTGTTCTATCAGGTTATTTATGCTTGTCTATTTTTGCTATGTTCCAAGATAGAGAGGGGGAGAATACCTCACCCCATTCTCGTATCTCGTCAAATGTTTAGAAACAATGTAGGGCATACGTTGTGTATGCTTTCTTTATATATATATTAAGTTTGATATTTAATAAGATCTATTCTGTTAGGTTGATGTCTTCTTAATAAAAGAGGCCATGAAGTAATGTTTTGTTACTGCTTTGTGGTTCGTGGTCTTTTGATCTCCTTCATACTCTTAATGGTTCAAGGAGAGTGGAGTGTCTTTTTTTACCAAGTCTTGAGAGGTCATTAATAATCATCATTTCCATATTGCAAGCCATCATGTAGAATCATGATGAAGCTTTAATATTAGATGATGGAATACGGTTGGGCAGAGGGTGTGCTCTATTTTACCACTGCGAGACCTCTCTATATATAGGAGTTACTACGAAGAGAAAGAGTTTAGTGGAATTCAGACAGAGGAAGGATGACTATAGTGGAGCTTGGTTGCACGTCGTTTACATAGGTTCTTCATTCTTTTTATGTTAAGTTTATTAAGTAGAGAATACTTTGTTTTGTTGTCGACCTCACAGAGGTACCTATCAATGTTAAAGAGTAGAGGATAGTAAATCTTTTCTTCTATGTTTTTGAGCAACTGAAGATGTGTTTTTATCTCTAAGAACGTAAGCTGAGAAGCTATTCTTTTATTTCTATATAGGCATTGATGACATTAGCATTACTGTGTTTTCTTTAGGAAGTTAAAGAGCTTAGGATAAGCTTTGTATTTGGAATTGGAAGGCTCAGTATGTTTCTGTGATTTAATATGATATATAGTACTATGATTTTGTTGTCAAAGACTTTGTAGTCTCTGTGTTCTTGTTATCGAAGACTTGGTCATCTCTGTGTTTGAAGACCTAGTTATCTCCATGGTTACAGAAAACTGAAAACATAGATGTCTCTGTGTTTAGATTCAATAGATGGTTTAGTTACATCTCTGCATTTAGAGATAACCGTCGGCCTTTATTAATAGTGTATCAACAAGATATGTGCATTTCAAATACAGAGTTTTGTATTCTATCAATGTAAATACTAAACAACCTTTCATTCTTTTGTCAAAAGAGCTTTGTTGCTCATTTTGTTAAATGATAAAGAACATAGCCTCTGTGGGTTGAATATCTATAGAGAACATAGCCTGTGTAGGTCGAATGTTTATAGAGAACATAGCCTGTGTAGGCTAAAAGTTAACAGAAATCCTAGTCTGTGTTAGGCTGAAAGGTTATCAGCACAATAGGATAACTTATAGATTCAGATAAAAAAAATTCTTAGTTAGAGAAGTCTGTGGAAATGAAGCATTAGAATGTTATGCAGAGGATTAGTTAATCCAGATGTGTCTAAACTCTTGATAGTGGTCTAGTTAATTGCTTGGGATGTCCAACAGTTATCTTTTACTAAGGACAACAATGATTTACAATGTTGTATTTTTCTCTTAACTTATTGGAATCTTTCTTTATGTTAGGGTTAGCTGGCAGAAGATATCAATAAAATGCAAATAAAGATTAAAGAGGAATGAAAATACACAGAAATAATAACAGCGAGAGATAATTTTAACGTGGTTCACCCAAACTCGGGCTACATCCACCAACAGAGAGTCCAATATTATTATCCGGTAAATCAAACCAATTACAACCAGCAATCCTTGCAACTCAATACCACTGCAAAATGCTACAATACATCAATGGAAACCCTAACCCTTAGCCATTTTTATCACAACTTTTATCAGTTACAAAATAGGGTTTTTTTTTATGTTGGCCAATAGAAAAATAACTCCCGACACCTTAATAAAATAATACAAATCGTGTGAGGTTTCGGGGGCGTTGCCCCTCAACCCTACCCTGTATCGCGATAAGGAGTGCACCAGGGGTGCTGCCCCTTGACCCCGTAGGAATTTGGGGGGAAACCGCACTGATAAAAGTGGGGAAAATTTAACCTCTGAGTCTAATTAGGCTCCATATAACAAAAATCTCCCACTTGGAGACTGATCAGACTCCACACCATATCATCTCCCACTTGGAGACTGATCATAACACTGCTGACCCTGTAGCTCCCACTGGAAATAAGCACCCTAGACTCTGCTATTCTGTTTTGTTGTTTTCAGTCTTGAAGACCAACCGAAGCTGAAGAAGAGCTCAGCTTCTACCTTGTCACTGCCTTCGTAAACATATCCGTTGGATTTTCATCTATATGTATCTTTTCCATTCGTAACTAGACATCATCCAACACCGATCAAATGAAGTGATATCTCAACTGTATGTGTTTGGTCTTTGAATGCAAGGCATAATTCTTTGCAAGATGTATGGCACTCTAGCTATTTGTATACAAAGAATTGTTATCCTGTTGTTGGCCCAATTCTTCCATGAAAGATTTCAGCCATATCATCTCCTTGCTTGCCTCTGTTGCAACTACGTACTTTGCCTCCATGGTGGATAAAGCAACCACCTTTTGCAACCGTGAGATCCAACTCACTGTTGTCCCACCTACAGTAAAGACATAACCTATAGTACTCCGCCTGGTATCAATATCCCCTGCCAAATCTGAGTCTACATAACCTGCTAAATCTGTAATAGAGCCCCCAAAACATAAGTGTTTATTGGATGTACCTCTCAAATATTTGAGAATCTATTTTACTGCATTCCAATGCTCCAATCCGGGATAACTCATATACCTGCTTACGACTCCTACAACATGTGCAATATCTAGTCTCGTGCATACCATGGCATACATTAAACTTTCTACAGCTGAAGCATATGGTACCTTAGACATTTTTTCTTCCTCCTCTTGTGTCTTATGACACATCTCCTTAGTCAATTTCAAATGACTAGGCAAAGGTGTGCTGACAACTTTGTATTCTCCATATGGAATCTCTGCAACACCTTTTCAACATAATCAACCTGAGATAGAGTCAATTTTCTGTTCTTCCTATCTTTGCAAATTTTCATACCAAGGATTTGTTTTGCTACCCCCAAATCCTTCATAGCAAATGACTGTGCTAACTATTGTTTTAACTCTCTTATGTGATCCATGTTAGACCCCTACTACAAGCATGTCATCAACATATAAACATAAAATAATGTAGTTGTCATTATCCAACCTCTTAAAATAAACACAATGGTCAGAATTACACCGGCTATAGCCTTGCTCAGCCATAAAACTATCAAATTTCAAATACCATTGCTGAGGTGCTTGTTTCAGGCCATACAAACTCTTCTTCAATCTGCACACATGTTTCTCCTTACCTTTGACCTCAAATCCTTAGGGTTGTTCCATATATATCTCCTCCTCCAAATCACCATGGAGAAAAATAGTTTTCACATCTAGCTGTTCCAAATGCAAATCTTCAGCAGTCACAATACTTAAAATAATACAAATAGAAGTCATCTTAGCAACCAGAGAAAAAATTTCATCAAAATCAATGCCCTTTTTCTGTGCAAATCCTTTTACAACTAACTTGGCTTTAAAACTATTCTTACCTTTAGCTTCCTCTTTCAGCCTATAAACCCGTTTGTTTGGTAAAGCCTTTTTACCTGCAGGCAACTTACATAATTCCCAAGTCTAATTTTTCAGCAAGGAGTCCATTTCTTCTTTCATGGCAAGCTCCCACTGAACCTTTGTATCCACCTACATAGCTTCATCATACCCTTCCGGTTCACTAGCATCTGTTAACAAAATAGAATAAAAAGACAGAGAAAACCTTTTAGGAGGTCTACTTAGCCTTGTTGACCGTCTAACATTCACTGAAGTTTGTGGTATTTCTTGTTATTGTTGCAGAGCATGAGGAACCACTAGAACATCATTATCTAGAGTATCATCTAGCACCACATAATCTTTTTCTTTCTTCTCATGTTGCTGCAACTGATCTTTGTACAAAACATTATCATTAAATACAACATTCCTACTTCTCACAATTTTTTTATTTTCAAAATCCCAAAGCCTATAACCAAATTCATCAATGTCATATCCAACGAAGGTACACTTTTTTAATTTTGCATCCAGCTTGGTTCTATTTTTAAAATCTATATGTGTAAATGCTTCACATCCGAAGGTTTTGAGAAAAGAATAACTCACCTTCTAACCTGTCCATGCTTCCTCTGGAATACCACAACCCAAAGGAACTGAAGGACCTCTGTTAATTAAATATACAACAATGTTGACAGCCTCTGCCCACATGTTTAAAGCCAGCCTAGCATGCAATCTCATGGTCCTTGCACGCTCCATTATTGTCCTATTCATGTGCTCAGCCACTCTATTCTCCTATGGAGTCCCTGGAACTATTTTCTGCCTATGAATTCCATTAAAGGAACAATAATCCTCAAATTCTTTGCTACAATACTCACCACCATTATCAGATCTGAGACATTTTAATCTTTTACCCATCTCATTCTCAACCAAGCTTCTCCATTTCTTAAATGTTTCAAATACATCATATTTCTGCCTGAGGAAATAATTTAAACCTTCCTAGTTACATCATCTATGAATGTAACATAATACCAAGAGCCACCAAGGGAAGATACCTGAGCCGGTCCCCATACATCTGTATGCACAAGCTCCAACTTTTCATCTTTCTATTGCTTCCCATTCTTGAGAAAATTGACTCTCTTTTATTTTCCATACACACAACTTTCACAGAAATCCATATTAATACATTTCAGACCTAGTAAAACTTTCTTAGAATGAAGTACCTTCATACCTTTTTTCACTCATATGCCCAAGTCTGTTATGCCACAATGTTGTCTCAGAACCTGCAGTAACTGTTTCAGTCTCTTCCTGCAAACCTGTAGCAATTGTTCTTGAACCTGTTTATTTTTTCTCTGCAACAGCTAAAGTAGAAGGAACAATATGACCTGTACAAAGATATAAGGTGCCTACTTTCACACCTTTTGCTACTATTAAGGCACATTTTGAAACTTTCCAATTTTTATCAATAAATGTAACAATGCAACCTTCATCAGCTAGCTACCCTTCTGAAATTAAATTCCTACTCAGCCTTGGAACGTGCCTTACCTCTTGTAGTAGCCAATGATTCCCATTCTGCAACTTAATCTTGATTCTTCCCTTTCCAACAATCTGACAAGGTTCGTTACCAAATAAACCAGCCCAAAATCCCCTTCGACATAATCAAGAAAATAACTTCTATGGGGCGTAGCATGAAATGAGGCCCCTGAATCTAAAACCCACGAATCATTAGCATTATCTAGGGAAAGAATCAAAGCAACATCTTCAGATTTATTGCTTACCATATTTTCCTCTTTATTGGCTTCTTGTTTGTCTCCTTTATTCTTTCGAGACCAACAATCTTTCTTCAAATGACCAAGTTTCCCACAGTACCAGCAATCCTTCTGTCCTCTGGATTGGGATCTCTTATCCTTTGATTTTTCTCATGACTTCCCATGACCTCCAGAACCTTTTCCTCTCTCCTTTGATCTGCCTCTGCATTTTACATTCAAAACACTACCTAATGTGGACCCTCCTGAGCTTTTCCGTCACATTTCCTCGCTAAGGATAACACTAACAACAACATCAAATTTCAAAGTGTTTGAACCAGAGACAGAGTTACAGCCATTACCAAGTTATTTCAGCTTTCTCGCAAAGAACATAAAACCAAGAGAGCCCTCACCTCTTCATCAAATTTCACTTTTACAGAAGTTAACTGACTGGTAATTATATTAAACTCATTTAAATGATCTGTCACATATCCACCTTCAATCATTTTCAGATTAAACAAACACTTCATGAGAAATACCTTATTTGAGGCTGAGGGTTTTTCATACAATTTAGCCAAAGCTTTCATCAGTTCACTTGTTGTCATCGCTTCTGTTATATTGAACGCCACAGATGGTACCAGGCACAACTGAATGTTCCCAGTACCTTTCAGTCCAAAAGATTCTAATCCTCATCAGTCATTGCTGCCAATTTCTTGGCTATTCCTTCCAACAGCCTCCATAAATCCTTCTGATAGAGATAATCCTCCATCTGCATCTTCCATAACTGATAGTTATGCCCATTAAATTTGTCTACCTTCAATTTACCCTCGTCCGCCATTGCTCCCACTCAACCGTGAGACTCCCACTCAACCATGAGACCTTCCTGCAGACTATAATCAAACACAACTTGCTCTGATACCACTTGTTAGGGTTAGCTGACATAAGATATCAATTAAATGCAAATAAAGATTAAACAGAGGTGTTAGTGCCTGAATTGACTGACAGTTTTTGAGCAATTTTCATGCAGGCACCTTCCTTAAAAATGTTCTAAGTGTTGGACCTCCTCAGCATTTTTCAGCTGCAGCATCATATTTTCTTCGAGGAGGAGGTCATCATCATTATGTTTTCTTCGATGGTGGTCAGCATCATCATGTTCTCTGTCGACTGGTTTTTCATCAGGATCATCATGTTTCAATATCGGGTGATGTTTGGATATCATCCCGATCCTACTGATGAGCTACAGTGTGCCCTGATTTGCTTGCAGGGGTGATTTTTCAAGTATCCGGTGATCTTCCAATTATCACCCTGCCCTTTTATGATGATGATGTTGCCCCGATCTTCCGAAGGGGTTATTTTCTGAGTTGTTCGACCTGACCTATTTTTCTAAGGGTCGTCATCATCATCATCATATTTCCAGTTATCGCCGTGTTGCTTGCGAGGGTCATCATATTTTCTGCCTGCATGATATTTCGCCGGGGTGATATTTTTATCATCGGGTGATCTTGGTTATGATCATCCTGATGATGTTGTTGAAGAGTTTTAAGTATGACCCAATATTCACCGGGGTCATCATATTTGAACGTCAGGATGATCTTAGTCAATATCATCCTAATGATGTTGTATCATTTCATGTTCGTTGTTTTATCACCCTGATGATGCTGACGTCATTCTTACGTCAGGGTGATATCCAGTTTTCTGCTTGTCTGCATCATGATATTTCCGAAGGGAGATATCCGCCTGTCGGCTTCATGCATTATCCAGTGGGGGGTGATCATTTCAAATATCTGTCATATTCATATATCACCCCGATCTTATAGCGGAGCTACAGTGCAGCGTGATATTTGTGCATCAGGATGATATTTCCAAATATCCGGTTATCTTCCGAATATCATCCTGATGCCGACATGTGGTGATGACGTCATCAAGGTCCAGGGGGGTCATATTTCTAACACTGAGCATCTTGTGGAGATCCCCTGATATTTGCAAATATGATGATGACGTCATCAGGATGTTCATCGGCCAGACTTTTGGTATAGGCTCAGCAGGAGGATGTTCCTTCGATGGATCAGGTTGTGCCGATGAAGGCGTTTATCATGCAGGTAATATTGCGAGGATGATGCTGACGTCAGGGTGATTTTTCGAGCGACAGGATATCATGCTGCTGGAGGATGATGATGATGAAGGTTTATACTAGTGTCGTCGGGAGTAAAAGCACCGACATCATATATGCTCACGGCCTAGTATATAAAGTGATGAAAAGGTCACCGTGGGGTGCATGTGGGATAATTGACATCCTGCATATTTTAAATATCATGACGATGTATCTTGGCGGGAAATGGTTGCGACCGACTGTTTGATGTTTTTCCCAAGGCCGCGGGTTGGTGCGCCTTTAATGGCGAAGGTTGCAGAGGTATGGGCGGATCTGGTACCCGATTGAAGGTGTACATCAGCGGACAGTGGCGCAGGGCTCGAGAAATCTTCCTGTCTCCTCCCCTACCTGCTGCATTCATGTTTGAGCGCCATTTTTCTGATACTGTGTATCTGGCGGGATTTTTGGTCAACCATGTAATTAATTGCTGAGCACCTACCTGGCTGATATAAGCAGGTTGTGTTGCTCATTTGAAGGTTGTTGAAAACTAGACATTTTGGCTCTGTAATAAGATACAACTAGTTTTGGTTGCTCTGTGCAGCAAACTTGTGAGTTTATGTATCTCCTGTTGTACGATTTGGCATGAATCCACTGATTTCATGGTTAATCTTATATGAATAATGCTGTGTTTGCATGTGTTATGCTGATTCTGTCTCCAGTTTTGTATGTATCTTCCTTACTGCAATAGGGATGCCATAAGTATAGACAGCTTAACACTCTTTATTGGGAGATATCTGTAAGGCAGATATCATGTGTATCCCCCTGAAATCCAGTTTTAGCTATTCATGCTGATCATTCACAGGTGTATGTCTACCGACTCCAAGCCCTGGATAGGCACCAATCTAGCTCTGTGTTGAGGTTATACACCATGTCCAGCTTTGCATCCAAAATTCAAATCAAACCATTTCATACTTCCACCTGTTAGTTGTAGGAGTAGGATTAGGAACCCCCTGCATGCTCTCATACCCAACCAGACATCATGTCCAAGAATGTTGCCAACCTTGTGATCTATCATATAGATCTTGGTCCATACATGAGAGTATTCTGCCTGTTGTTGTCAAGTTAGATCTTTCTATCTTTGAGCTAGTCAAGGTTACATCTTGAGTTATAGGGATACCCCCCTTGGTGCGGCAGAACCAGAAGTGAAGGGGAGGAGCTCACGCAACCTCCTGTATTAGTTGGCTGAATCTGCCTGTGCATTAGAAGTGGCAAACCCTAATGCTGATTCAGAAGAAAAACCAACAAGAGGAATGAAAATACACAGAAATAATAATAGCGAGAGATAATTTTAACGTGGTTCACCCAAACTTGAGCTACATCCACCAACAGAGAGTCCAATATTATTATCCAGTAAATCAAACCGATCACAACCAGCAATCCTTGCAACTTAATACCGCTGCAAAATGCTACAATACATCAATGAAAACCCTAACCTTTAGCCATTTTTATCACGACTTTTGTCGGTTACAAAATAGGGTTTTTTATGTTGGCCAATAGAAAAATAACTCCCGACGCCTTAATAAAATAATACAAATCGTGTGAGGTTTCGAGGGGGTTGCCCCTCGACCCTGCCCTGTATCGCGACAAGGAGTGCTCTAGGGGTGCTGCCTCTTGACCCCGTAGGAACTTGGGGGGAAATCGCACCAATAAAAGTGGGGAAAATTTAACCTTCGAGTTTGATTAGGCTCCATATAACAACACTTTAGACATCAAAATGAGCCTCTTAAGATTGTTGTTATGTACATCTTATATATGAGACTAGAAGATTCAATATAGATGTTTCTTTTATCTCTTAACTCATTTGAGTTTGTTGTTTTTCATTCGAAGGCTTTGGGAAAGATTGTTCCTTACTCTAAAGAGTATAAGATGATTGAGATATCTTAGAAGCATTTAAACTATGTTATATATTTATATATATCAACCAATATGTTTATTCATCTAAATTTGTGTATTTCTATGATGTTCTATTGTTCTCAATTTTCTTATATCGGTGAACGAAAGATGACCATTAGGTCAAAGACATCATTTCTTAGTTATCCTTTATCGAATTAAAAGATTGAACTTATTTAAGGATTTATATGCTTTTTCTAATGTCTATTATGACTTATTTCTTTAAGGAAAGATAAACCTTGAGAACTATGTAAAAGGTGGAATCAATCAAATGACTAGGTAGTCAAGATTCGATGAGTGGACACCTTATTCTTGCAATATTATAGTTATAATTTTATTAGTTTTAAGGGTATTTGTTATTGCAAAATACTGGATTAGAGAAGTTGAGAATCCTAGATTTTATCCAAAGGGATTAGAATTCTTTAACTCTCAAGTCATTTATAATATTGTATAGTCTAGTGTGTTCTTTGGTCAATAGACAAAAGAGTCAAGAAACCGCAGATCTTGACATTATTGAATGGTTAAGAAGCACTTTGTTGTTAGAAAGTCAATATTAGTTTGTTATGCCCACATTTCCCATGCGGTCACAACACGCATCGCACGTGTCATGTCCACATCTGTCATGTGGTCATGACACGAAATACCAAAAAAAAATTCACGCATGCCTAGAAACCCCCTCGCACGCGTAAGCGTGCTCGGTGGCTATACGCATAAGGCATAACAAGTCATCCGAAGGTGGGCTAATGGTGATCACGAGTGCATTTCCCCTACGCAATGAAGGTCAACTAGGTGGGTAGATATGATGTGAATAACGTCACTGATAGGGTTATGATCAAGGATTAAAAAACCTAGGTTTACCTAAGTGAATGAGGGGATCTTGACATAAGTCAAAATCAAAAGTCTACTTCTAAAACAAGAGAGTAAATTTAAAATCCAAAAACAATGTCGCCAAGCTAGTAAAAACATTCTCTTAACACTATGCAAGGTTAAAATTTATTAACCTACCTAAACCCTAAATTCTAGAAAAATCTGACAGCATAACACCTCACGGGCGTGAATAGGGTTTATTTTAATAAAACTAATTTTAGTCGATAGTTTACTAGGTTTCTAAGTTGGATTAAAACAGCTAATTTAATTTACTAATTAATTCGCTCTAGAATAATTAAAAGGAAAAAATATTAAACTAATAACAATCTAAATTTAAAATTAACCTTATCGATGAGGTTTACAAGCAAAAGATCAACCCATTGCATTAAAATAAAAACATCTCACCAATTAAATTGGCGAAGAAGAATTAAATAAATTAATTAAATCCCTTTCCAAATAATTAAATTAAAAAAAAAAAAAAACAATATTCTATGAAAATCCCTCTAGCCAAAAACAATACCCTGTTTAATATATTACCTTACGACTAATCAACAAATAATAATATTAGCCACTTTTAGAAAAAAAAGATTAAAACTATCCACATCTTTTAAAATTATGTCTAAACCCCTTTTTAAAATAAGAACATAAAACAAATGGAAGAAAATAAATAAAAGAGTGGGAATTAAAAAATAAGGGCAATTTTTAAATGCTAAGCCCTAAAATCCTCTCAAATAAAAAAACAAATTCCTTAAGAGCAAAAAGCCCTAACCCTACTTTGTCTTCTCATTCTCTTCTTTCTCCATCTCAAAATTTCTTGCTTTGATATGGCATGGTGTTGCAGGCTAAAGGAGTGAGGCGGCCATTAACATCACTCAAGGAAGGATACACATCAAGGTTCCATGCTTGTTTATATATATATATATATATATATATATATATATATATATATATATATATATATATATATATATATATATATATATATATATAATGGCAAAAATCTAAAAGAAGTATCTTGCAGGTTCTAGGGCCGTGAGGCCAAATCTGGTGTCGCTCTCAGGGGTTGCGGTGGCTGTGGTGTGGGAGTTGGGCGGCGGAGAGCGTGGGAGGTGGTGGTGTTGGGGAGAGCAGCGGCGGGAGTGGTAAACGGTTCTACAGAGGTTTGGGGAGTGTGGGGAGGGGCCGAGCCCCACCGACACTCCACTACGGTAGAGTGTGGGTGGGGCTCGGCCCCTCCCCACACTCCAAAGGAATTAGCTGACGGTGGGGGGGTTCGAACCCCCCCCCCCAAACCACATCTTTAAGTTATAAAACTGTAACTCAAGGAACACAGTCCGCTCTCTCCGCATAACAGTCATTGCTATTTTTTTTGCATTTTTATTAAAACATATATATATATATATATATATATATATATATATATATATATATATATATATATATATATATATATATATATATATATATATATATATATATATATATATTCAGTTTATATACAACTCTCTCAGCTTTACTTCATTTCATTAACACAGTTAAAATATATATGACAACAATAAAATAATTTTAAAAATAGAGTATATATATATATATATTTTTTATAGTAACAAAAAAAGAATTACTAATTAACATATCTATAAATATATATATTCAAGTATGTGTCATTTAAATTCCACATAATTTTTTTTTGAATACAATAAAGCAAAAGGAATATTTATCTTTAACATATATACATTGAGCAATGATCACACTTTTTTTTTTGTTGTAAAAACATATATTCTAGTAAATATGGAATGAACATTTCTTCCACTAAAAATGTTGATATTGACATAATACAGCCCACATAAAACAACTCTTCAAAGGATTTATTTATTTTTCTTTTAAACAATGCATTTAGTTCATTCCTTCAAAATGACAACAACATCTAATTTTCTTCTCCTAAGAGATAGGTAAATTTCATTTTGTTTCACAAAAACAAAACAACAACTATCCTATTTTTGAAATTAAACATACAAGTGAAACATCAACTAGACATGCTTTTCTTTCTACACTCTATTTTTCTTAAATTCATACGGCATTTAAAAATCAGCAAACTAAATCTTTTATTTCCAAATATAAATAGTTTCATACAACTCAAGTAAAAATGTAAATTCATACAACTTGAGAGAGAGAACAAGAGTCTCCTCTTTTGAAATCTAAAGGATGATACACAAGGCCTCTCATGGCCATGCTCTCTCAAGAGCACAAAAATAACAACTCTTATAGACAATGATAATTTCTTCAACACCACCTAGCTCTAAAACAAATCCTGCAAAAAACACATATAAGGGAAAAGAAGCCACTCAAACTGCTCTCCTCCTTACCATTGACTCATTCATGAGTCACCCCCGAGCTAGGAGGTCATCCTCACACAAGGTAAGCATACACCACATTGCAACAAATTCACTCAACACAAAAACAAGAAAACTCCCATGGCTTTCACATAACAAAAACTCATTCAAGATGAGTTTAATGGGGTAGGGGAGTGGACATCACTCAACTCAAGAGTG
This sequence comes from Cunninghamia lanceolata, assembly GCA_027924645.1. Taxonomy (NCBI): domain Eukaryota; kingdom Viridiplantae; phylum Streptophyta; class Pinopsida; order Cupressales; family Cupressaceae; genus Cunninghamia; species Cunninghamia lanceolata. Next base: position 5,846,293 of record BSBN01000123.1, read on the forward strand.
TCACTCCAAAACTTCTCAAATACATAAATCTCTCAAGGCCTCAAGCCCACACTTATAAACATGATTTCACAAACTTCCTCTTGGCTCTCAAGCCATATCACAAACTTCTCATATACACATATTGCTCAAATTCACAATTTGCCCTCAAGGCTAAAACTCCATAAACCAAGGAAGTGACCCTGAGGAGGTTCACTCCTCCCCCACCCCACACATGTTGAGTATTTTCTCCCAAGAATGAGAGGCTCTCACAACTCCCATACCCAATTTTTCCACAACAACAAAGTAAAAACAACAAAATGAAACTCACACACACACAACATGCAAGTAAAGAAAATGCATAAGGAAAGACATTTGCCTTGAATCCTACCTTATAAAGCCCAAATGGAAAATAGTTAAGAAGAGATCCTCTAACTCCTCCAAGTTGAGCCACCAATTTCTCCTCTAACTTTGTCCCCAAAACAACTAAAATTTAAAAATTGGAAAACATTCAACAATCCCCTCCCTCTCTTCAAGAGGGATAAAAATAGGCTCTTCTCATGAGCCTTGAGGAATGGGGAGGTGACACATGTCACCTCCTCACTCCTCCACCCAACTACTTGTAAGACTCTTGGAATGGGGTGGTGACACGTGTCATCCACCCATTCCACCAAGTCTTTCTCCCATCCACTTGCTCTCTCTCACACATGTGGGAGAGAAAGGTGGAGCCAAAAGAGGAGTGGGTACCACATGAGCCCCAATCATCTCCTCCTAGGAAAGCCCTCACAATCCCAAGGTACCCTCACCAATTGTGGGAGAGTCTTGGAGTTGAGTCCTCCACAATTAGGGGGTCTTGAAGACTCCCCGAACTTAGGAAAGAGGAAATGAGGAGGTTGAGTGTTTAACCCACTCATCCTTTCCCTCCCAAACTTCTATTTTCGTCACTTTACTTCAGGGTGAAGTTAAAGTGACCAAATAAGAGTTTACCTAAAGTTGCACAAGCCCAAATGACCCCTAGACCCTAGGGGTACAACCCAGGGTCAAATTTAACCCATTTTGAGCACCATAGGTTGAGTAAAAACACATAAAAAGTGGTCTCAAAAATTAAAACTCAAAAATAAAATTCAAATGACATTACAACTTACAACACCAATTAGAAATCAAATAAAAGAAGGGTAGACCTAACCCAACTAACACCATGCAACAACATTACAAAAATTCATCATGCAAACATAGTTGATCTTGGTTCCTCTTGGAACTAGAGCGGCTTCACATGGGAAAACAACATAGTGTGTGGGATGATCTCCGAGTATCTGTGGCTTCGTTAGAAACACCTGTGCACTCAAATGAAATGTTAATCCCGCATGTATATATAGCTGAAGCAAAGTGAAACATACACTCACATCATCACATGATCATAAAAATATCAACGAATCACATCATAATTAAATTCTACATTTTGCATATCAACATCCATCACAAGATAAGGTCTCATAATAAATTTTTAACTAAAATCACATGAATAGTATCCTAATAGCATCATAATATAAATCATATGTCTACATCATCAGTGAATCAATATCAAGGTCTAACCAAATCGTAAACATGCTAAACATAATAAATCCACATAAGCATAAAGTCTAACAATTCTGCAAATCATGATCAAAAGTCCCACAAGTGTAATATGTATCACCAACAGTAAAAATAAAGTAGTCAAATGTAATGGAATGAAAAGGTAGGCCTCACATCCTCCCCCATAAGATTGTACTTCTTCCTGGAAGTCATCAAAGAGGTGAGGATAAAGAGCCCTCAATCTTGTTGCATCCTCCCATGTCGTCGTGACCTCATCGTACATGTCCCACTGGACCCTAACCTGGTCCAGCTCTCAACCTCGAAGGCCCAACGTCCGACGAGCTAATATGTGAATTGGCTCCAAAGCCAACTGGCTGTCCACCTCTACCTGAAGAGCACTGCAATCCAATACATGAAATAAATCAGATATATAACACCGTAAAACAGAAATATGAAACACATCATGGATACGCGACAGGCTAGGTGGTAAGGTTAGACGATAGGCTACGGGTCCTATCTGATCCAAGATCTCAAAAGGTCCAACAAAATGAGGTACAAGCTTAGAGCCCTTTCCGTAATAGATTGGACTCTTGTGCGATTGCACTCTCAAGAACACTTTGTCCCCAACTGAGAAGCTTCGATCTACCCTCTTAGCATTGGCATACTTCTTCTGTCGATCCTGAGCCTCTTGAAGTCTCTGCCTAATCAAAGTCACCTATTGCTCCATATCCTGAACCAACTCTGGCCCTATCGCAACCTTGTTCTCAATACAGTCCCAACTCAAAGGTGTCCTGCAAGGTCTGCCGTATAAGGCCTGAAAAGGAGGCATACCCAACGAGCTCTGATGCCCATTGTTGTAGGCAAACTCAACTAGATACAGATACTCCTCCCATCTACTCTGGTGATCCATGACACACATATAGAGCATATCCTCAAGAACCTGATTAACTCTCTTTGTCTGTCCATCGGTCTCAGGATGATAAATGAAACTGAAGTTGAGCTGTGTGTCCAATGCCTACTGCAAGGCTCTCCAAAAGGCTGAAGTGAACACTGAATCCTTGTCAAAAATGATACGACGAGGTACTCCATGAAGTCTAACATTCTGATCCAAGAATACTCTTGCCACAGATGGTGCATTGTATGTCATGCGTACAGGTGAGAAATGAGCCACCTTGGTCAACTTGTCAACTGTCACCATGATGGCATCATGGCGGCGTGATGACATAGGAAGACCAATAATAAAGTCCATGGAAATGGTGTCCCATTTCCACTCAAGTATCTTGTGAGGGTATAAAAGACCCGCTGGATGTTGATGCTCGGCCTTGACCCTCTGGCACTCAAGGCAATGAGCAACATACTCTGTAATATCTTGTCTCATACCTGCCCAATGGTATAATTATCGCAAGTCAGCATGCATATTTTTCACCCCTGGATGTGCTACATAAGGTGCTCTACGAGCCTCTAAAAGAACCACTGCACAAAGGACACCCACACGGAGTACGTAGATGCGATGTTGATGTCTAAGCAACCCATCTGACCCAAGGGAATATCCTACAAATTTGACCTTAATGGCCCTTTGTGTTTGGATCTCCTGGTGCACCTCAAGAAACCACTCATCCTCCGACAAATGTTGAATGATGCGCTCTCTCAAGTCTACACTCAAGGTCAAGGTCAGGATCTCGTGGTGCCTTTGACTCAAAGTGTCAGCGACCATGTTCTCCTTCCCTTTGATGTAGTGGACATCAAAGTCATACTCACATAGAAACTCCATCCAATGCTGCTGGCGAGCGTTCAAATTTAGTTGTGTGAAAATATATTGCAAATTGTGGTGATCCAAATGAAACTCAAAGCGATGACCCAAAAGAAAGTGTTTCCAACGAACAAGAGCATGAACCATTATTGCGAGCTCTAGATCATGAATATGGTAGTTCAACTCATGTGTCTTAAGCTTACGTGACTCATATGCAATCGCTCTACCACCTTGCATAAGCACAGCTCCCAAACCCTCAAGTGAAGCATCTGTACAAACTATAAAATCCTCTGCTAGATCAGGAACTGCTAAGATGGGTGCGCTGATAAGTCACTCCTTGAGGACCCCAAAGGCCCTCTCGTACTGCTCAGTCCAAATGAAACTCTTCCCTTTCCGCTGAAGGGAAGTGATGGGGTGCGCTATCCTGGAAAAGCCCTCTACAAATCTACGGTAGTAACCGGCTAATCCCATAAAATTTCTGACCTCTGTCACACTAGTGGGTGCTGGCCAATCTCTGATAGCTTTGATCTTCGATGGATCTACAGAGATGCCATTGCCTGATAGGATTTGCCCCAAGTACTGTACCTCTATCCTGAAAAAAGCACACTTCGCCAAGTTGCCATAAAGCTGCTGCTATCTCAACCACTGCAAAACTTGACGTAGGTGTTCCTCGTGTTCCTCCTCAGTCCACGAATAGATCAATATGTCATCAAGAAAAACAATCACAAACTGATCCAAGTAGGTACAGAACACCCCGTTCATGAGACTCGTGAACACTGCAGGGGCGTTCATCAAACCGAAGGGGACCACAGTGAACTCATAGTGGCCGTATCTAGTCCAGAAAGCAGTCTTATGAATATCTGCCTATGATACACAATTGATGTCAACTAGGCTTTAGGTCAATCTTAGAGAACACCCTAGCTCCTTGCATCTGGTCGAACAGATCATCAATTCTAGGCAGAGGGTAATGATTCTTCACCATCACCTTATTCAACTATCTATAATCCATGCATAACCGAAGTGACCCATCCTTCTTCTTCACGAAGATAACTGGAGCGCCCCAAGGTGAAACGCTCGGTTAGATGTACCCCTTCTCGAGCAAGTCCTCAAGCTACAACTTGAGCTCTGTCAGCTCATGAGTGGTCATCCTGTAGGGTGCACGAGACACTGGCTCAACACCCAGCACTAAATCAATATGAAAGTTTACCTCACGACGAGGTGGCATCCCTGGTAACTCTGATGGAAACACGTCAGTGAACTCTCTCAAGATGGGATGGTCATCTAATGATGCCTCAAGCTCATCTTCTAATATGTCACTAACTATGATAGCGAACATCTGACATCCCTTCCACATGCAGCGCTTAAGCTGCTAAGCGGATATCATATGAACTGTTGTGGGCTTCTGAATGCCCACTATCTCAACCGGTGAACCATGATCATCTAAGTAGTTAATTATCTTTCAGTGATAATATAGGTTGGCTCTATGAGCCACAAGCCACTCCATACCCAAAACCACATCATAGGATCCTAATGGCATAACTCTAAGGTCACAAAATGTAGTGAAGGACCCCAAAGAGATCTCACAATCCCGAACTAAGGCATCAACTAACATCCTGGCCCCAGTGGCCAACTCAACCTCCCACCTAACGTCCTGCCTAGAAGCCACCAGCCTACAGCTCCACTAACGATGTAGATAGAAAGGAATCAGTAGCTCCAGAGTCAAAAAGAATAGAAATGGGGGCACCCCTGATCGTACCTGATGTCTCAATCACTGATGACTAAAAATTTGCATGGCGGTTATCAACCACTGCAAACATGCGGTGGGACTTGCCCACATCTCCTACTATCTGCTCTGACCCTCCTGAACGGGGCTGTCCCCCTACCATAAAGCCCTGTGGGCACTCTCTCGGTAGATGTCCTACTCCACCACACACATAGCATGGGCCCCGAGCCTGTATCTATCCCGTCTGAGTCCTATCTGACTGTTACTAACTAGATCTACCTGTGGACCCCTGTGAACCCCTGTATGACTGTTGTGACCTCACGGGCCCCACAGGTGGTCCCTGCTGCCTCTGGTCTCTATGTGGGCCCTATTTCTACTAGCCTCAATTCTGCCCTCTTTGTGCCCTCTGCTAGGGTCTAGACCTCTATTGATTCTGCTATTGCTGCTGTGGAGGTCTAGGAGGTAATGATGGAGAACTAAATCCTCCTCTTTGTGGTGGTAGTGGTGGTCTGCGATAAATCTGCCGGTGCTACTGCAGCACACGATCCTAAAACTAGGGGCGTGATCCTTGCCCTCATCCCTATATCTCCTCAGCTATATATGCCTTCTCAGCAGCATCACTCAATGTCTGGGGGTCCGCCATGCGTATAGGCCCTGCTATGCTATGGTTCAGTCCTCTGATAAACTTATGAACTAGGAGTTTCTCATCATGGAGATACCCCACATATTAGGACAACTTAGTGTATCTGCCCTCATACTGAGCAACAGTAAGCCCTCTCTGCTGAAGGTCATCAAACTCGTCTATGTGATGTTGTCTGTAGTGGTCAGATAAATACCGCGTATTGAAGCGTTCAATGAAAGTCTCCCAAGTGAGTGTGTCCAATGATAGATGGCGCTTGCACTCCTTAGTGAGCCACCAAGTAGCTGTTGCATCTCGCAATAGGTGGACTGCCACACGTGCCTTCGTGTTGCCCTCGTCAGGACGCAATGCGAAGCATCTGTCTAGACTGATGAGCCAAGCCTCAGCTTCAGCTCCCTCTGTAGTCCCGGCAAAAATAGGAGGATTCAACCTCAACAAATCCCTGATAGAGTCTCCTTAGTTTCTGTGCCCTCTAATGGGCTACTTTGCATAATAATCATACGACCTATGAATGATCTGCTCCACTCGCACTATCTCCTCACGCCTATCATGACGTGGAGGGCTCTTGCTACGGACCTTGTAGGTTGATCCAACCTCCTCTACCGTCGTATCTGGTATCTCAACATATGGCTCCACACGTGGTGCCTCTCATGGCTCGACGTGGGGCTCCACACATGACTCTACTTGTGGCTCCACGCGTGGCTCCTCTCGCGGATCAATGCGTGCCTCTATGCACGATGCATCTACGACCGGTGGTAGCCTATCTAACACTGCCTGAAGTGCCTAAAGTATCTGTGGTCCAATGTCTCGTATAGGTAGGACCTGTGGTGTCGGTGGTGCCTGACCCTCAGCTGAAGAATCACTGTGCACCTTGATGGACAGAGTGTGGCATGAACGCGCTCGCTGAACTCGTCGAGGAGGCATCCTACAAAACAAGGTAATCACTAATTAATCGAAATTACGGAATAAGTAACGCGCCCAAATAAGCCCAGTGTTTAAACCTAGGCTCTGATACCCAAATGTCATGCCCACATTTCCCATATGGTCACAACATGCATCGCACGTGTCATGTCCACATCTGTCATGTGGTCATGACACGAAATACCCAAAAAAATTCCATGCATGCCTAGAAACCCCCTCACACGCGTAAGCGTGCTCGGTGGCTATATGCATAAGGCATAACAAGTCATCCAAAGGCGGGGTAATGGCGATCACATGCGCATTTCCCCTATGCAATGAAGGTCAACTAGGTGGGTAGATGTGACGTGAATAACGTTGCTGATAGTGTTAGGATCGAGGATTAAAAAAATTAGGTTTACCTAAGTGAATGAGGGGATCTTGACATAAGTCAAAATCAAGAGTCTACTTCTAAAACAAGAGAGTAAATTTAAAATCCAAAAACAATATCACCAAGCTGGTGTAAAAACATTATCTTAACACTACGCAAGGTTAAAATTCACTAACCTAGCTAAACCCTAAATTCTGGGAAAATTTGGCAGCATAACGCCTCACAGACGTGAATAGGGTTTATTTTAATAAAACTAATTTTAGTCGATAGTTTACTATGTTTCTAAGTTGGATTAAAACGGCTAATTTAATTTACTAATTAATTCGCTCTAGAATAATTAAAAGGAAAAAAATATTAAACTAATAACAATCTAGCTTTAAAATTAACCTTATCGATGAGGTTTACAAGCAAAAGATCAACCCATTGCATTAAAATAAAAGCATCTCACCAATTAAATTGGGGAAGAAGAATTAAATTAATTAATTAAATCCCTTTCCAAATAATTAAATTAAAAAAAATAATATTCTATGAAAATCCCTCTAGCCAAAATAATACCCTATTTAATATATTACCTTACCACTAATCAACAAATAATAATATTAGCCATTTTTAGAAAAAAAAAATTAAAACTACCCACATTTTTTAAAATTATCTCTAAACCCCTTTTAAAATAAGAACATAAAACAAATGGAAGAAAATAAATAAAAGAGTGGGAATTAAAAAATAAGGGCAATTTTTAAATGCTAAGCCCTAAAATCCTCTCAAATAAAAAAATAATTTCCTTAAGAGCAAAAAGCCCTAACCCTACTTTGTCTTCTCATTCTCTTCTTTCTCCATCTCACAATTTCTTGCTTTGATATGGCATGGTGTTGCAGGTTGAAGGAGTGAGGCAGCCATTAACGTCACTCAAGGAAGGATACACATCAGGTTTCCATGCTTGTTTATATATATATAATGGCAAAGATCTAAAAGAAGTATCTTGCAGGTTCCAGGGCTGTGAGGCCAAATCTGGCGTCACTCTTAGGGTTGCGGTAGCTGTGGTGTGGGAGTTGGGCGGCGGAGAGCGTGGGAGGCGGCGGTGTTGGGGACAGCGGCGGCGGGAGTGGTAAATGATTGTACGGAGGTTTGGGGAGTGTGGGGTGGGGCTCGACCCCTCCCCACACTCCAAAGGAAATAGCTGACGGTAGGGGGGGTTCGAACCCCCACATCTTTAAGCTATAAAACTGTAACTCAAGGAACACAGTCCGCTCTCTCAACATAATAGTCATTGCTATATATATATATATATTCAATTTGTATACAACTCTCTCAGCTTTTCTTCATTTCATTAACACAGTTAAAATATATATGACAACAATAAAATAATAAAAAATAGAGTATATATATATATATATTTGTATTTACTTCCACTGTTGTAAACACAGTCCTCCCTCAATAAATATATATATATATATATATATATATATATATATATATATATATATATATATATATATATATATATATATATATATATATATTTTACAGTAACAGAAAAATAATTACTAATTAATATATATATATATATATATAATGTGTGTGTGTGTGTGATTTAAATTCTACATAATTTATTTTTTGAATGCAATAAAGCAAAAGAAATATTTATCTTTAACATATTTACATTGAGCAATGATCACACCTTTTTTTTTGTAAAAACATATATTCTAGTAAATATGGAATGAACATTTCTTCCACTAAAACTGTTGATATTGACATAATACAACCCACATAAAACAACTCTTCAAAGGATTTATTTATTTTTCTTTTAAACAATGCATTTAGTTCATTCCTTCAAAACGACAACAACATTTAATTTTCTTCTCCTAAGAGATAGGTAAAGTTTATTTTGTTTCACAAAAACAAAATAGCAACTATCCTATTTTTGAAATTGAACATACAAGTGAAACATCAACTAGACAACACTCTATTTTTCTTAGATTCATATGGCATTTAAAAATTAGCAAACTAATTTTTTTATTTCCAAATATAAATAGTTTCATACAACTCAAGTAAAAATGTAAACTCATACAACTTGAGAGAGAGAACAAGGGTCTCCTCTTTTGAAATCTAAAGGATGATACACAAGGCCTCTCATGGCCATGCTCACTCAAGAGCACAAAAATAACAACTCTTATGGACAATAATAATTTCTTCAACACCACTTAGCTCCAAAAAAAACCTTGCATAAAACACATAGAAGGGAAAAGAAGCCACTCAAACTGCTCTCCTCCCTACCATTGACTCATTCATGAGTCACCCCCGAGCTAGGAGGTCATCCTCACACAAGGTAAGCACACACCACATTGCAACAAATTCACTCAACACAAAAACAAGAAAACTCCCATGGCTTTCACATAACAAAAACTCACTCAAGATGAGTTTAATGGGGTAGGGGAGTGGACATCACTCAACTCAAAAGTGCCACTCTAAAATTTCTCAAATACATAAATCTCTCAAGGCCTCAAGCCCACACTTATAAACATGATTTCACAAACTTCCTCTTGGCTCTCAAGCCATATCACAAACTTCTCATATACACATATTGCTCAAATTCACAATTTGCCCTCAAGGCTAAAACTCCATAAACTAAGGAAGTGACTCTGAGGAGGTTCACTCCTCCCCCACCCCACACATGTTGAGTATTTTCTCTCAAGAATGAGAGGCTCTCACAACTCCCATACCCAATTTTCCCACAACAACAAAGTAAAAACAACAAAATGAAACTCACACACACACAACATGCAAGTAAAGAAAATGCATAAGGAAAGACATTTGCCTTGAATCCTACCTTATAAAGCCCAAATGGAAAATAGTTAAGAAGAGATCCTCTAACTCCTCCAAGTTGAGCCACCAATTTCTCCTCTAACTTTGTCCCCAAAACAACTAAAATTTAAAAATTGGAAAACATTCAACAATCCCCTCCCTCTCTTCAAGAGGGATAAAAATAGGCTCTTCTCATGAGCCTTGAGGAATGGGGAGGTGACACATGTCACCTCCTCACTCCTCCACCCAACTACTTGTAAGACTCTTGGAATGGGGTGGTGACACGTGTCATCCACCCATTCCACCAAGTCTTTCTCCCATCCACTTGCTCTCTCACATATGTGGGAGAGAAAGGTGGAGCCAAAAGAGGAGTGGGTACCACATGAGCCCCAATCATCTCCTCCTAGGAAAGCCCTCACAATCCCAAGGTACCCTCACCAATTGTGGGAGAGTCTTGGAGTTGAGTCCTCCACAATTAGGGGGTCTTGAAGACTCCCCCAACCTAGGAAAGAGGAAATGAAGAGGTTGAGTGTTTGACCCACTCATCATTTCCCTCCCAAACTTCTATTTTCATCACTTTACTTCAGGGTGAAGTTCAAGTGACCAAATGAGAGTTTACCTAAGGTTACACAAGCCCAAATGACCCCTAGACCCTAGGGGTACAACCCAGGGTCAAATTTAACCCATTTTGAGCACCATAGGTTGAGTAAAAACACATAAAAAGGGGTCTCAAAAATTAAAACTCAAAAATAAAATTTAAATGACGTTACAACTTACAACACCAATTAGAAATCAAATAAAAGAAGGGTAGACCTAACCCAACTAACACCATGCAACAACATTACAAAAATTATCATGCAAACATAGTTGACCTCGGTTCCTCTTGGAACTAGAGTGGCTTCACATGGGAAAACAACACAGTGTGGGATGATCTCCGAGTATCCGTGGCTTCGTTAGAAACACCTGCGCACTCAAATAAAATTTTAATCCCACATGTATATAATAGCCAAAGCAAAGTGAAACATACACTCACGTCATCACATGATTATAAAAATATCAACGAATCACATCATAATTAAATTCTACATTTTGCATATCAACATCCATCACAAGATAAGGTCTCGTAATAAATTTCTAACTAAAATCACATAAATAGTATCCAATAGCATCATAATGTAAATCATATGTCTACATCATCAGTGAATCAATATCAAGGTCTAACCAAATCGTAAACATGCTAAACATTATAAATCCACATAAGCATAAAGTCTAACAATCCTGCAAATCGGGATCAACAGTCCCACAAGTCTAATATGTATTACCAATAGTAAAAATAAAGTAGTCAAATATAAGGGAATGAAAAGGTAGGCCTCACATAGTTATATGTATGCTAAGTATGGTTATCATTGAGTAGAGAGTAAAATAATAGTAAGTCATAAGCCTTAATAAATTACGGATTTGCAATAAGGTACTCTCAAGAAAGATGAAGATATCTAAATTTGCATATTTTGGATATAACCTAGAAAAGGAATATTTCTAAGTTAGATGGACTAGAATCTGATTATAGATCAGACAAATATGTTTAGAGTTACTAGCCAAAATAAATTAAACTGTAGGATGATATAGTCTTCAAGTCGAGTTAGAGGTGTGTGAACACACAACTACGTTTATTGCAAACATATATTTATATAGAAACTTTGGTCAAAGTGATGCATTTATCTTTGCATGTATTAGTTGGTTCATAGTGTTTAGATGGCGTAACTAGTCAATATGATCATACTTAGCTAGAAGGTTGTCTAGAGTCGTATGGTCGATTGAGTTATGTAGGACACAACACTAGGACTCAGATAGAAACTTGTTAGATCCACATGTCTACTCTCTTCGTGAAGGGTAGGGCCACTTCTAGGAAGGAAGGTGTGTGGGGGACCGTTGGTCTATGGTTGGAGGTAAAGCACTTGGATGGTGCTCTCCCTCTGTAGCAGAATACTCGCCAAGATTTGAACGACAATTATCAAGATTCCAGAGATAATACTTTTTATATAAAGTTTCATGATATGATTATGATGTAAAATTATGCTTTTGCCAAGGGCAATGTATTTGTAAATGTAAAGTGAAATGGTTTTTTTTGTTGGTCGATAAAGCGCTAGAGGTGCGATTGTATTGATTTGTCACATGAAATTTACAAAAAATTGCAGTCTAGCCAATAGCTAAAGCTCATAGAAGCCATGAGCATACCGCCCAATCTACAAAAGAGATATTCAAAAAACGATTTGCTATTACATATCAAAAAAAGCCCACAAAAAAAAATCCCCATAAGCACAAATTAACCATCATGATAAAAGTCATCATCTACTACCATGGCCGCAAAACCTTCCAACCAGTCCTGAGACTCTACCACCACCAAGACGATAGCATGTTGAACGAAGTCACACCCGCGCAACGCCCAGATACGATGATGCCAAAGATTCTACCCAGCCAGGACAGTGAGGAATGGTAGACGCACCACATTCACCTCAGGGTCTAGAAGCTTAGGAAGATCACTAGCCCGCGGGATACCAGAAGCCAAATCCGCAAACACTGCAATCTCAACATCCCCTTCTAAGATTGAGTCTTTAAATGTATGTCTGAGGCAAACCAAGGCATCAAGTTTCGGAGTACCCAGATTGAAGAGAGACATGAGAAATCAGGAGGAAATATCAGTATTCACCCGATACCTATCCACTGAGACCAGGAAATCTTTGCCCAAGAATATCTTCACAGCCTCCAAAAAGAACTTATGCTTGATTTTACAAATGGTTTTCAGACGAAGATAAGAAATGTTGCCAAGAAAGACTACTTGTCTACGAGAACTTTTGAGGCAAATTAGAGTATCCATTGCCACCGAACTTCTCAAAACTCTGAACAAACACCTCCCGCTCCATCGATTAAATAGACCCTTGTGAAAAAAGCACTGAATGCTGTAGGCAAGTGAAATAAATGGGAGACTGCAGCTTCGGCCTTTGCTCCCCTTCACACAAGTGCGAGATGTCCTTCAAACCCCCGCAAGGACATAAAACATTAAGCGAAGGAATGATGAAATCTGCTAATGAAGGACGACATAAGTACCAACCATCTGCCAGCCAAGATCGCACGAGGGAGCAATAAAACCACCTGTACATCGCTTAACCCACTTCGTGGCAAGCCGATAGCCTGCCATCTGTTGGAAGATGTAGCCAAAGGTTATGGGGGGGACATGTATCTTCTATTTGGACGAGAGAATTATACTTGACAGCATTAGCTCCCCAATTGGCTAAGACATCTGCGTCTAGGTTGGCCTCCCTATAAACATGGTTCAACGCGACCTCATCAAAAAAATTTAAAAGTTCCAATGCCCGCTCCAGCAAAGCTCTCAACTTCCAATTAACAATTTGACCCAACCTTAAAGCATTGATAACCAAGAAAGAATCTCCTTCAACTGCCAGCTTACCAACAGCCAAATCCTTATAGAATAACAAACTATGAGTTAGAGCCTGAAATTCGATAATATTGTTTGTATCCTCCTCTAAAGGTATAGCCAACTTACCGATAAACTCCTCAGTCTATCTTCTAACCACATAGCCTGTGCCCGAAGGACTCGGATTGCCTCTAGAGGCACCATTAAAAGTAAGTTTGAACCAACCCCTAGCCAAAGCAACCCACTTGGCTGCCCTTCTAGCAACCATTGAAGCTTTCTCCCCAGACCAAACATGGACAGGAACCTTCAGGCCATGCCACCTAAACCTCATATGACCATCCCATTCTAAGAAGAAGCCAGACAACCCTAGTCCCTTACCTGAACAACAGTTAACCACTTCAACTATAGCTACTTCAACTTTGTTTTTAAAGGAAACTAGTGGCATTTCCCTGTCATCAAAGATCCGACGGTTACGTTCTTTCCATATTTCCCACATTAACAATGAGGGACTTGTGATCCAGAGGCTACTAAGCAGACCAGACTTTGGCCTAGAGGGCCAAGAGAGAAAAAGGCTCAAAATGTCATTAGGTAATGCAGAGATCCATCCCAACTTGGCACAAAGCCAACACCAACACTCCTACGAAAAAGGACACCCTAGAAAAAGATGATCAACTGATTCTTCTACACCCCTACATAAAACACATCAAGAGGGGCCCTCAAAACCCATTCTTTGAAAATTTTCAGCTATCAAAATTCTTTTTTGAAGAGTTACCCAGACAAAGATGCCAGCTCTTGGGACACATTTCTTATTCCAACAAAGTGAAATGGGCAGGTTAGAAGAAGCCATATCATCAATGCCAGCTGCCACTCTATACCCATCCTTGGCAGAGAAAGACCCACTTGTCGAGCCTGTCCAAATAATTCTATCAGCCCCTCTTCTGAAGATCAATTTCCTTTGGGCCAGCTCTCTTTTTAAAAGGTTGGCTTCGTCAATCAAAAAAGCCAATAGATAGAAATATTTCCATTGCCACCCAATAGTCAGGTCATCCTACAAGAATAACACATAATCCTTAACCCTGTCCCCCCAAAGGCTTTTGATATGAGCTTTAACATGAGCCACATCTATCACATTATCTAAATTGGGGAAGCCCCCCCAAGAGTCTTCCCAAAATAGAGCAGAGCTACCATCTTGGACATCCCAAGTTACCAAATCTGAAATAAACTCTCTGCAATTTAGGATGAAGTTTCAGACTCTAGAGCCTTTAGGAGGGTGTGCAATCTTAACAATTTCAAGAGCTCCATTGCTATTTAGGTACTTGGCTTGCAAAATTTTCACCCATTTCATCTCAGGACTCTAAACCATCTTCTAAACCAACTTAGCCCCTAGGGCCTTATTTTGATGAATCGAGTTTCTAAAACCGGAACCACCTTTGTCTTTGGGTCTGCAAACTTTGTCCCAGGAAATCAAAGTCAGTTTGTCTTTCTCCGCTGTCCCTTGCCAAAAAAAATCTCTCATTTTTCCAATCAAGTCATTGTTAGCCCCCATAGTGATAGCCAAGTAAGACAAAAGGTAAATAGGGATAGAAGAAAGAACTGATTTCAACAAAAGTAATCTGCCCACCCATGAAAGCCAGCTTCCTTTCCAAGAGTTTATTCTTTTCCCCAACTTATCCTTGAGAGGATCCCAGAGATTGGAATTTCGAAGACCCTTATCTAATGGCAATCCTAAATAAGCACAAGGCATAGAACCCTTCTTAAATTTTAAGATCTGCAATATAGCTACTACCTTCCAAGGCGAAGTTGACAAGAAAAAAACTTCTGACTTGAAATGATTGACTTCTTGCCCAGACGCTAAAGCATACAAATCCAAGGTTCAGAGAAAGGCACGTGCCTCCATCTTTGTATCTATAGCAAACAACATGGTATCATCTATGAACTGTTGATGAGAGACATAGATATTCCTAGCCACTGCAATGCCTGAAATCTGATTCAACCTTTGTAAGTTGCTAATTGCCCGCCCCAAAGCTTCAACCATAATGATAAATAGAAATGGAGAGATTGGGTCACCCTGCCTAAGACCTCTGGAAGCCTTAAAAAAATCTTCAGGTGATCCATTGATAAGAACTGAAAACCTAGGACCGACAATGTATTCAAAGATCCAATTAACCCATTGCCTGTTGAAACCAAAAGCCTCCAAGACCTTACACAAAAATCTCCAATCCAATTTGTCAATGGTTTTCCTAATATCTAGTTTGATAAGCATGCCAGGGGATTTAGTATTCTGAAGCATATGGATCACCTCCTACACAATAATTACCCCATCCAAAATAGATCTACCTGGGACAAAACCTGTTTGCTCTTTTGAGATGATGCTAGGAAGCAAAATTTTTAACTAGTTAGCAATAACTTTTGTCATTATTTTATATAAGGTATTGCATAAGGAAATGGGTCTGTAATCATCCAACTTAGATACTTTGTCTTTTTTGGGCACAAGAACGATGAAAGTATTGTTGAGTTCCTTTAATAGATAACCCGAGTTTCTGGCCACTTCTAGAGCCTCTGTAAGCTCTTAACCAACAATTTTCCAACAAACTAGGAAAAAGCCAGTTGGAAACCCATCCGGACCTGGGGCTTTATCTGGATGAAGCTGATTAAGAGCCCTTTCAACCTCTTCCAGGGAAAACTTAACATTAAGAGCCTTGTTGTTATGATGGTTTAAGATTTTTGGGATATGCCGCAACAAATCTTTCTGAGTTGCTAGGCTAGAACTCTCACCAGGATTCAATAAAGAGCTGAAGTAATCCCCAATATAAGTTTTGATTTCTTGATCACCTTCAATAACAAAGCCATCTTCCTTTTCCAGCATGTGAATCCTGTTGACCCCCCTACGCTGTTTGGTTATGTTGTGGAAGAATTTTGTATTCTTATCTCCCGCCTCTAACCATATTTCTCTGGATTTTTGCTTCCAAAAAATTTCTTCCTTAACTAGAATATCCTCATAATCATCCAGTAACTCCTTTTCTCTAAGAAAGCTGGCATGCGTCATCCCAACATTAATAACCTCTTCATTCAATTTGGACAGATTACCTTCTACCAATTCTTTCGATTGAAAAATATTTTTGAAATGTTGCCTATTCCATTCGATGAGGTGTTGCTTGACATGTTTTAATTTAGAAAAGAAGCAAAACAATTTAGATCCCTCGAAGATTGCCTCATCCCACCAAAGTTGCACTGAGGGAAGAAAGTTTTCATCCTTTGTCCACATGTTCTCAAATTTAAAGGGGGGCTTCATAGGCTTCCTATCCTCTACAAGGTTTAGCATTATGGGGAAATGATCTAAACTTGAACATGGGAGGATGCATGCTTTGAGAACATGAGGAAAGGAGGACAACTCTCCCCTGAATAAAAAGTGATCCAACTTCTCTGCAATGTTACAAAATCCAGTTCGCCTATTATTCCAAGTAAAAGCTCCTTGTCCTGAATCAATTTCTAGCAAATTGTTTCTGTGAACCCAATCACTAAAGTCCTTTTGAGATTGACCAGCCTGACAAATGCTACCCTTTTTGTCCCAACTATGTAAAGCAGCATTAAAGTCACCCCAAAGATTGTATAAGGAAAAGGGTTATCACCCACAAAGCTGTCTAGGGCTAACCATAACTCTCTCTTATTAATACAGGAAGAAGGCCCATACACATTGACTAACAGGCAGTTTGAGGTAGAGGATAAAATACTAAGCCTACCTCCCAATCAGGGTTTACCAGAGCCAAGTAACTCAAAAGACACTTTTGTCGGGTTCCATAAAATAGCCAAGCCCCGAGAAGCCCCATTCACCTGCACTGAGGCTTGGTTCCAGTTTCTCAGACTTGCAACAAATAGCTCCAAATCTTTGGTGTTTAATTTAGTCTCTTGGAGTAGAATAATTTCTGACTTAGATAAGCGAATCCTTCGCTTAACCAAGCGCTTCTTGTTAGGGGCGTTTAGACCCCTAACATTCCATGATATTGTCCTCATGTCCCTTTGGGAAAGGGGTGTTCCCTTCCCTGCATCCATCAGCATTGTTATTTTCATCTACCCCTCCGCATCACCATCTAAGCTCCTCAGCTCAATCAGGGACTTCCTACCAACTTTTTTGTTAGCACCGCTCCCAAAGTCTAGTTTTGATTTATCAGAAGCAATCTGCTGGAGACCCAACTTGGTTGAGTTTGTTGGCTCTTCTCCCAAATCAAATAAAGCTTCATTTTCTTTGCTCTCAAGTTCACCTTCCTCCAGCAACTCCTTAGAAAGAATTTGTCTATTGATTTCTAGTCCTGAATTGAAAGCTGACCCCTGCATCTCAGAGCCAATAGTATTGTCAAAGATTTCCAAAATCTCACTCACAATACCCGCATTGGATATCTCCTCCCCTTCCATAGAGGTTGTAGTCTCCTTGACTGTCATTTTAGCTTCAACTGCTTGAAGCTGACCCTCATTAGACGAGGCCAACTCAATAGGACCCACCTTAGTGACTACTGAAGTCTGAGGCCCTAAACCCTCTAGTTCTATATTGATATCTTGGTGGAGAGTCTCTGTTTCTTGTAAAAGTTGTCTGAGGTCATCTGTAGTTTGTGCAGGGAATGCATGCTCCTCTTCATAACAATGATTAACAATATCTGTATTGAATGCCAGCTCTAAGAGCACTTCAGAATCCTAATCAACACCCATAACCCCTTGATCCTTGTCAACAAGATCTTTCTCAGATGGCCCTGAGGCTGTCAAATCCAGCCTGATATTCTTGCTCTCACCTTGTGGTTGAGAGAAAACATTAACTTTCTCCAAATCACTCAACCCTGAACCTCCAATGCCTGTTGCTTTACGAAAGAGACATTTCTGGACCTTTTTCCCTGACCCTCTTGAAACCCTCTACTTCCATCTACCCAGAGAAGAAAGAATCTTCAGATCCCCATAAGTCCCAGCAAATGAGTCTATCTCAATCAGTACATTTGGATCTGACCCAACCCTACTATTCACAAAGTCCTCATCAATCCCCAGGCAAGGGCCCAAAGCATCCCCTATTTTGAACAGAGCCTCTACACTCTAGTACTCTGAAGGAAGCCCATCTAATGTCAGCCATGTGGGTATCTTCTTGATTTCATATTTCCAGGGATCAAAGTTTGGTTTCCAATTTAAGCAATGAAAACTAGATCCATTGAACAAAATGGGGTTTCCATAAAAAAATTCATGTTTCAAACCCTGGTCTATGCATTCTATCAAAAGAAAGGAGTTAGGAAGTGGTCTTGCACTAACCTTATTCTCAAAAGTATTATGCCACCAGTCTATCTCCTCTTGTAGAGAACCTTCCTCCCCACACCATTTAGCAAAAAGAGCTCTTTCCTATAGCTAAATCATCCTAAGAGTAAAGGTCTCAGCAAGGAGCGAGAAAATCTTACTGCCTCGGATCTTTTGGTTGCAAGCGTATGAGTAGGTCCTCGATCCAGATCTATGTGCCCTCGTTTTACTGGCTGCCAAACTTTCGCTTTACCTTTGTTTGCCCACTGTAAACCCCCAAAATCTGGACCCGCAACTTTTCTTCGAAACCCCAACGGAATAGCATTGGCTCTAGTCAACAAAAAGGGGAAACGATGCCCTGCAAAAAGAGGACAGACCTATAGATTCGTCCTAGATTCTGCAAAACCCCTCTAACGCCATGGATGTGACATTGTTTGCATGAAAACTCCTAGAATATCATGTTTAGTAATGTGAAGTGAAATGTTATCACTACAAGCTATATTTGAATATAATGAATTTCAAGGTTGAAAAATATTCAGAAAATATGTTCTTTCATTTATTGATGTTTATCAAATGATTAAAAAAAAAAATCTTTCATGTAATTCATGTTCTTTACTTTCATAGTAAATTGTGTGTGTAAATCCCAGTAATATGAGAAGGCATGTTACACTATGTGTGGCCCACCATGCATCATAATTTGGGGCTATCCTCGCATCTTACAAGTTTGCTCCTACTGGCACCCATCGTATAGGTATCAAAACCTAGAACTCTACGAGAGGAATCTGTGGATCCAGTGCCACTCCCCATGGTCCCACATCCCTCATCACCCTAGGAAAGACAACCTCATGAATAGGCGATGTCTGTCTCTCTTGAAACTGCCTCAATACACATCCTAGCATGTATCTCTCCATTATTAGTGATGTCCTCCCAAGTATATACCCGGTCTGTCGTACATATGATAGATGGTAGTCAGCACCCCCCAGGCCTCGCACTCTCACCATGGCCTCCGTGTCACTATATCTAGCTCATCAAAAGCTCATCTCCAATAGTCCATGTCCCCCATCCACCAATAATTTAGTATACCTGCATAGTAACTGAAGTAGGGATCACCCTGACCCCTCACCCGGTCACACAACGGCCTCGTGATAGCTATGTGCTCCCATGCCCATATATGCAGTAGAGTAACTCCACATCTAATATATTGGCTGCAACTATAAACATAGTTGTGCAGATCTGGATATAAGTGTGCAAGTACATAGGGACCCCATGCAAACACCTCTCCCTCTATCATCCTCTCCAATACATCTCCCCATCCAATAGAAAATTATCTAGCATGTCTCCAAGGCACTAGTGCATATAGAATCAACCCAACTAGAAATAGTGGTATCAGGGCATCATCCTCAATTTGAGACAAGTCTAACTATGTACCATCCAGAGGTAGATCATTCGTCAGGAATACTCTCTCTAAGGTTGCCTCCCTAATATCCAAATCATACCACATGAAGGATCAGTGAATTGGAATCCGTATAATCCTCCATATGTCCTCTAGAGTGATTGTCATCTCACCAATGTGGAGGAGGAACATACTCCTCTCACTGTGCCATCTCTTGATCAATGTCATCATCATTGTTGTATGGGCCTTGATCTTTGGCATGTACCCTACATGATACATCCCAATCGCCGCTAGATACTCCATCTCCTTAGGAAATGTAGACAATAGTCTCATTGTCCAAGGTTGCCGTAATTGTGATTGTATCGCCAATGGTCGCTCTTGCATCCATCTAAACCACCAAGTTAGACCTTTTTTCTAATTCAAAATCCCACCCCTTTTTTGCTTAACTACAAAATCACTTCATTTTTCTTCACATGTTCCCTTTTATGCAATTGCGCACCTTTTTCCAACCTAGGCACTCTTTCATGCGAAGGCGTGCTATTTTTCAGCTTAGGCACCCTTCCACAAAGGCATGCCACTTTTCCTCATAGGCGCTTAGTCTGATCACGCGAGCACACATCCTTTCATACATGCACATATTTTGCATAGGCACGCTACTTTGCCACATAGGCATGCCACTCAATGACACAGGCGCGCCACCCGACGACATAGGTGCACTTTTATGAAGCCACGCCTATGCTTTTTCACCCTTTTCCTAGCATTTATGACACCTAACCCACCCCCTAACCTACTCAAAGGCACTAGGTTTAGTCACATACTGGTCTACCAGATCTTGTCTGTCGCTAGAAGCTCCTGATCCTCTCGTCGTGATGCTTGTGCCAAAGGATAGCCACCGCATTCACCATTGCTTTCTCTCTTCTTCTCTCTTTTTCTTCTAAGGCTTATGAGTGCAAATGAGAGATGGCCCCCCTTGCCACTATTTGTAGGTCCCCAAAACCCTAATTTTCATCCCTAGCCTAGATTTTTCACTCCAAACCTCTATTTTCATTCTTGTTTCATCCTATCCACCTTTTATCATCCCCGTATCCTATTTTCACTCCGTCACCTTTCCTTGGAGATTTTTACTCAATTTTTTAAAATTCTCAATTAAACTCTTAAGGGGGCATCCATTATCCATTATTCCCTTTTCCATCACCAACTGGGGCATATCTTTGATTCTTTGACACGAGGCCACCTTGACGGGATGTTGTATCAAAGAGGGGCAAAATGTAGACACCTAAAAATGACCATGTATTCACCTTCATTTCGACATAGTTCTAACACCACCTTTCATCTTAACATGTCTTCTAAATTAATTAAATAAATTTATTATTTAATTAATTTAACCTTCTTTCATTAATCTATTTTTCCTATATTATTGTAGAAAAAACTTGACAAATTCCTGTTCAGGGGTAATTGGGCTCAACTCTCTTATATTCTGACGGCTGAGATCTTACCATACTCGGGCTCCGATCATTACCTAGTCCAGTTATGTATCTCATAAGACTCCCAACCCAAACAGTGCCCCTTTAAATTTGAACAAATGTGGTTCAAAGATAATAACCTTATAACCTTAATTGAGCAATGGTGGAAGGAAACTAGAGTATCTGGTTCTAAGCTTTTTTGTCTAGTATCCAAATTGAAAACTATCAAATGTAAGCTTCTTAGTTGGAACAAAAATAACTTTGCTAATATCTTCGAGATCAAAACTAAGTTAGAAGAGGAACTTGAAAACCTCAACAGAAGTGTTATTTCTAAAGGGATGGATGCAGAATCATATTTAAAAGAAAAATAGCTAAAAACTAAATATGAAGATATCCTAGCCAAAGAGGAGATCTTTTGGCATCAAAAGTCCATAGAGACCTAGCTTGAAGCTGGAGATAAGAACACTAAGTTCTTTCATAACAGCACCAAAGTAAGCAGAAATGTAAACAAATTTTTTTAAATTAAAGGTGCGAACAATGTCTGGATTGAAGAACCTCAACCAATTACATGTGAAACGATTAGGTATTTTGAAAACATTCTTAACAATCAGGAGGGATCCAATTGGTTCCATCAACAAGCCATACTGCAAGATATTCCAAGGATTATCTCAGAGGATCAAAACAAAGCTCTCAATGAAAAATTTACCAAGACTGAGATTAAACTGACGATCTCTCAAATGCAACTAGATAAAGCACCGAGACCAGATGGCTTCCCAGCCTTCTTCTTTCAGAAATGTTGGCACTTCATAGGGGATGAAGTGGTCAAAGCATTAGAAGGGGTAAGAAATTTAGGTAGCCTTCTAAAAGAGGTAAATAATACTTTTCTCACACTTATCCCAAAAAAAGAGAAGCCAGAAAGCTTGGGGGATCTGCGGCCTATTTCCCTCTGTAACACTTTTTATAAAATACTCACTAAAACCCTGGCTAATAGAATTCAGAAAATTCTACCAGACATTATAAGTGATGAACAAACAAGGTTTGTTCTGGGAAGATCTATATATGATGGAGTTATTACAGCCCAAGAAGCCATTCACACCGTACAACATAATAAAAAACCTAGTATGCTAATTAAATTAGATATCAGTAAAGCCTATGACAAGGTTGACTGGCGGTTCCTTTGCAAAACCTTAGAGGCTTTTGGATTTGCTAAATAATGGATAAACCTCATTTATGAATGTATTTCTAATCCTAAGATCTTAGTCTTAATCAATGGGACCTCAGAAGGCTTTTTTAGCATATCAAGAGGATTGAGACAAGGTGACCCAATCTCCCCTTTTCTCTTTATTATAATGGCAGAAGTTTCAGGGAGGATGATTACCAAATCCAGGGAAGAAGGAAAGATTCAAGGAATCAAAATCACTTTTGGTGTAGAACCTACAACTCATCAACAATTTGTAGATGATACTATGCTCTATGGTAAGGGTTGCATCGAAGAAGTTAAGGCATTCAAAGAAATCTTGGACTCCTACTGTAGGGCCTCTGGACAGGAGGTTAATGCTGATAAATCAACAATTTTTTTCTTCAACACAAACCCTGATACAGAAAGGGAAATTTGCAGAATTTTGTTTTTTAAAAGAGGGGTAATGCCATGTAAATATTTAGGCATACCATTGGATAAAAGCAATAAGACTAAAGATCTCTGGGACCATATCACTTCTAAGATCAGGAATAAAGCAAAATCATGGAAAGGTAAATGGCTATCTTCAGCCGGTAAAGTAACAATGTTAAAATCGGTTCTCTCAGCTATTCCAATATATCAATTATCTTGTATGAATCTTCCAGTAGAAAAACGTGAAGAAATCAACAAAACCCTAAGAACATTCTTATGGAAAGGTATGGAGGATAAGAAGAAAATGGCACTTGTAGCTTGGGATAAGATTTGTAGACCAAAAGAGGAAGGTGGCCTGGGTTTGAAAAACATCAAGGAATAGAGTAAAGCATTAGGAGCTAAACTTATATGGAAAATGTACTAGCAGCCTAATCTAAAGTGGGTAAAAATCCTCAGAAACAAATATCTTAAAGGTGAGGAACCGACCTTCCTGTTTAGAATGGCTAATCCCCCTAAAGGTTCTCGCCTTTGGAATTTTATGATGGATTGTAGAAAGCTCATAATGGACAAACTAACGTGGAGTCTTGGTGACGACAATCAAGCACTTTTTTGGGATGACTCATGGGGGGGTTTGAGATGATAAGTAGCTTAGATAACTTAGAAAATGCCAAAAGAATCCTAGAATCCCAATGGGGGAAACATGTAAAAGATTACATAGAATTCCCTAATCATGGTGAGAATCTAGGATGGAAATGGAAATCTCGGGAAAATAGGAACATCCCAAATAATGAAAAAAAGAAACTACTTGACATCCTCAACACAAGGAAGGTATCCCTCAAAGGAGATACAGATAGATTAGTTTGGGATGGGGCTAAATTAGGAAACTATAAAACAAAGAATGGATATAAAATTTTAATCAAACAGCAGCTTAGACCAAAAATGTAGATACCGCTGAGACTCTGCTGGGATAAGAACTGTCTCCCAAAAGCTAGGATGTTTGCATGGATGGCCCTACAGAAGAAAATTCTAACTACAAATAGGTTCACTAAGATGGGATATGAGGGGCCTAGCAGATGCCCCCTTATGAAAAGGATCAAGAAACAACAGACCATATCCTACTCAACTATCAGTTTTCTAACAAATGTTGGAACTGACTAAGCAACAAATTGGGTTGGAATACTACCCTTCCTAATAACATTCTGAACCTATTCCAATGCTGGCCTGACACTCATAAACAAAGCATTTATCATATGTTATGGACAATTACCCCTTCTATCATGTTATGGGAGCTATGGAAAGAAAGAAATAAAAGAATCTTTAAAGATAGGAAAATGACTTTTGAGCAGCTAATTATTAAGATTGAAGCTATTTTTATAGAAATTGTCAACAGTAGGGTTATAAATAATCCCAAAAAAGAAATCACAATGACTCACTGGGATGAAAAGATGCATGGTAAATGGGTAGGATTAAAACTGCCTTCCTATGTGGGACCAGGTAACCACAATACCACCAATAAGAGACAGGAATGTAAGTGGCAACCTCCTAAAAAAGGTTGGTTTAAGCTAAATTTTGATGGGGCTTCTAGGGGTAACCGGAGAGTTGCAGGTATAGGCTATGTAATCCATGATTCAGACATGAGAGAAATTGCAACTTTAGCCAAACCTCTAGGAGAAGCAACAAATAACACAACAGAATTTATTGCTCTGATTGAAGGACTGAGAATTTGCAAAGATATGAAAATTGAAAAATTAGAGGTCAAAGGAGATTCTGCAATTATTATTAACACCTTACAAAAGGGGAGCATGCCTAACTGGAGACTAAATTCCCTACTGGCTAATGCTCTGGACATCACTGCTTCTTTTAGAAAGTGCACATTTAATCACATCTTCAGAGAAGGTAATAGTAAAGTTGACTCCCTGGCTAACAAAGGTGCTGATGGCATTTGCCTTTCTACTAAATATAGTTCTAATGAAGCAATCTTAAATCCTATCTAAAACATTGGAAAAGATCTGATTAATTTTATCTCTCTATATATAAACATTTTTACATACATTTTTCTTATATTTATATTCCTCTCCTTATGCCAATAAGGTCTATACCTTTATCCAGTGTCATAGATTCATTCCAAACCATTAAATTCTCTCTGAATCTAAGATTTAAGTAACTGGCTATATTTATAACAAAAGTCTGTTAGAATTTGCTTACAACGGAGTTTGATTATGGGACCTCGCAGGGTCTATTCATAATATCTACATTGAGTATATTCACGACTACACAGGGACTACTTTATGATTGTATATTCAAAAGGTAGCTATTGTGAAGCTTCTTATAAGCCTATTGCACGCTAACTTACATTAAGATAACAAAATTTAGGCTTTTCTTTGACTTACTCTTGGTCATATTCGAGTAATTGAAGGTTGAAAGTAGCCACCCATTCAAATCCATCCTCCACCACCAGACCTAGGACTCTTTGGATGAATCCTACTGCAATCAGCACTTTCTCTTTGACCATCATGAGGTCTGGCCCTTTGAGATCTAAAATGAAAGGATAGAGCTTCAAAATAGCATCAGGATCATCTAAAGAGGTCATATCCCTTGGTCACGGTATTCCAATGCCTATACTTGCAGCTTCCAAGGTTACCTCCAAACCCCCCAAGTGCTCAGGATAAAACAATCCCCTCATCATCTACTATGTCGTTCCTTTGTCAATATCCATCTCTAGCAACATTGCTAGCACCCTAGAAGTGATGTCGGTATCAACTCGATACCTTTCAGCCTCCCCCATAAACTTTCTTCCTACAATCATTCTAATGGCTCCAACCATCAGTTCATCAGATTAGCGTAGCATACGCTGTAAACAAAGCAAAGTTACAAGTCCAAGAAAGGCCATTTGGCATTTGGAACTAACCAACCTCACAGGGGTCTCCATCCTTCCGCAATTGATGGCTTACGCTGTAAAGATAACTGAAATTGAAATGGCATCAAAAACGATGGAAGAGGAAACTTGAGTGTTGTATCCTATAAAAAAGAGAAATGTCTTGATTAGCTTCATCCAGTGAATAGCATTAAGTGGAGTACGTTGTATTAATCATGTCTTATTGAGCTTGATTTCCTCTTCCAATAACACGCTTCAAAGGTGGCACCTATCTATTCTCTTATATATATATATATACAACGTTTAAGCAATTTCGATGCATCTCAATATGCATTTTATTATTCAAATCTTGCACGGTGATCCTCATTTCTGCATTGGGCGTAGTACCCAAGCAGGATAAGATAGAGGTATGATTAGATCTCCTTAAATGAATTATAATGATGTTCAGCTTGAAGCAGATTGTCTCAGTAAAGAGGGTGTGAAATAAACAGAGCTTTAGAATTTACATGTGAGTTGGCGGGAAACTTAAAATGTAATAATGAGGTCTCGAGCATATCTTTGGCTTACTCTGCTCTCATGTCAGCTAATTAGAGCTCAATAAGTGGTATGATTTGACAGGCAATATATTCTCTATGACGGGATTGAAGTGATTCAGTTCTAGTTGAAACTTACATGGATTATTATTATTATTTAATAGAATTCTTTTGGTCACATACATATACACACATATAGATATATATATGTATGTATTTATACATACATACATACATACATACATACATACATACATACATACATACATACATATATATATATATGTTTGTATAAATATTTGTTCAGTTAACAATTCGGGGATCTCCCCCTCTTAGCCTGATTAGAGATTATCATTGAGATAAGTATATTTTGACACTTCTGATAAGCATGGAAATGGTAAGTATTCTAATAATGATTCAATCCTTTCAAGTAGATTGATGAAGAACACTAACAAGTTTATGCAAGAAAATGAATAAATATTTACTTCCTTTATCTGTATGGCTAACATGAGAAATTTTTTTGGAAGGGTGTCCTTGTGTTTTCAGGTAATGCAGGTAAGTTGAATTAAGCAAAATAGAAGAAGCTCTCGCACATTAATAAAAGATAGTTGATCTAATGATAGATGCCCCGGAAGGCATCCCATGGGTCGAAGGACCAAAAAGACAAACAACAAGGATATAACAGAAGAATGGCCCATGATAAGGGCAAGGATTGTATTTGTATCTCAGAAATATTGTAAGAAAGGATTTATCCTTTTAGGGCATTGTCCCACACAAGATATGTAAATAAACATTATGTACTGGACTGCATAAGTCCCAGGCTAGACCGAAGGTTTTCTTCACTCTGTTCTTTCCTATCGGTGCCCGCACTGAATAGAGTTGTACTTTTGAAACTTTACTAATTTAATATATTTATGGCTCCGGCCTTTTACCCATAAAAAAAAACTATTTTTCCTATATTAAATAAATAATTTTTATTTATTTATTTAATTTGCCATTTCCTCTTAAATTAATTAATAAATTCCATTTATTTAATTAATTTATCATTTTCTAACAACTTCCTCTCCATAAATTAATTAAATAATTTTATTACTTAAGTAATTTACTCTCACATGTCCTCGTCCTCAACCACTTGCCACAAATATTAAATGATTGATCCAAAATTAAATTCACTTTTCATCTCCATCATCCATTAAAACACTAAATCTTTTAATCTCAACCATTCACATAAAAGAATGCTCTAGAAGATCATTAGACATGCCCTATAATCCTCTCATCTAATCTTAGCGATCCATTTCATCTTTTAATCCTAGCCATTCATCCTATCACTCAACCTCCTATAAATTGAGCCTCTCACATCATTATCACAACACATCTTTCATATGCAAGTATATGTTGTCAAATTCCATATCATTATCATTATCATTTGTCTTCATTATAGCCATTTCCACACCTAGGTTATGATGGTTTTGTGAGCAGTCCACAATGCATAATATATCAAAAGAACAAAGTTAGTAGAGCTCGGGTGCACTCTACTCCGTTCTATCAAATGTGAAGGTGTGATTGAAGGTGAAGGTATTGAGTTATATTGCATTATCTTCCATTATTTACCTTGAGTCATTTTTTGATCCACATTCTTAATATCCTAAAACTTATTAAATAAGTGCAATATCACACTTAGGATATAACATATCCAAGGTGAAGAAAATATTACACCAATAATTGGTAGTGCAGAAAATCTCATCTTCGACCAATTTAATTTGTTTAGTTTTAAATGGGTCATCAAGCATTGTCCCTATGATACATGACTTTGACTCCACCCACTGTAGATCCTATCCAATGTGCTTACTCGAATATTTACTTCATTGGCGCACATAAACCCTTCCCCCATGTAAAAGTGTTAATGATTACTTGTACACAACCATTGATAGAACACCTCAAAGAAATTGAAGTTAATGCATATTGCAATGTATCATATTTGTTTGCAACTCAAGCTTATGCATGTGTCAAAAGAATCTGTCATATAATATCGATAAAATACTAATCAAACTAATGTACAAATGCCTACTGAGGATGTAAGACGATTGAATAAGAACATCAAGGTTGCCTTACTAATAACACATGGGATGATGAGTGGTAGACGATGTAAATTAAACAATTGGCATATCAATGCACAAACTCAAAGAAGCTCACCCATGGTTGGCTAGTGTTCTAGTTAATTTTTATTTTAAAAAAAGTAAAAGGCATTCACAAGTAGAATATTTACATTGAAACAATGGCTAGTTGTGGAATTTTGCAATTTCATTACTTTGCAAAGGAAGGTTTAACTCTACTATTAAGGGTGATTAATCTTGATTGTAACTGAGAGAGCTTGATTCTTATGAGATCAACTTAGTTGAACATATCATGAGTAGAGATAAGAGATTCATAAAAATGTTGGCTCTTTGCAAGTTGGCTCAAGAGCAAATGCATTGGCTCTTCTTGCCATTTTGAAAACGTGGCCTCTTAAATGTGGCACCCATATGTAACTCTTTTGTTCTTGTACATGTATATACAAATGCATGAATTTTAATAATGACAAACCAAAGAAAAACAAAAATGTGACATTTGTAGTAAAGATGCACCTTCTCTTTAAAACAATAAGTTGGATCTACTTTCGTGATCGCTGATTGCCTAGTGTTTGCTTTGATATCAAAAATTTGTAATCTGTTCAAATCATGTATATCCTAAACATATAATACTTCTTCCAATACATTTCTATTGAGACACCAATGGATCATAATTTAGCATACTAAAAACTATGAACATTTCATTTTATTTCAAAATAAGGGCTCATTTCTACCATCACAAAATCATATAACTATCAAGTTCAAACGTATGGTGCAACATAGCTTAACACTAAATATGGTTTGGGAAAATCATCTCCCCAATGCCTTGCAATGTTTTGTGAAGATTGGCATTTCTCTCTTTCTTCGCATTGAATCTATTTCATCCATCAATGTCCACTTCCTTTTCCCACTACTTGGATGTATTTCATCATCTAGAAAAAATGAGTTAGTATTATTTGTAGAAATATTTTTCCTACACGATTACTTAGAGGATATCAATTTAATTTTAAGAAAATCTCAAAATAATGGAAGAAAGTAGACAAACAAAATAGAAATCAAGCATGGCCAACCATAGAATGCCTCATGGTCTCCACCTTCCCAACATTATTTAGAATGCCACTACTCACACAATAGTAATGGTTTCATTATCCAATTGAAGTTTTGACTATAATTTTCACTCTTTGACAAACATTAGGTCTAAGAATATACTCCAAAACATACGAATCCAAAGGTAATGCACAAATGTCCCTCCTCTTAAACTTATATGCTCAGTGAGAATGTAAAATGACTACAATTAAACACAAGGCTAGGTACAGTAGAATCATAGTAACAAAATTCTAAACAAAATAAACATAGAAATATTAAGAAAGCACAATGAGAAAAAAACAATTGTACTTAATTTTGGTTCATTGGTGTCATAATTGATACTACTATTATGTTTAAACAATAAAACTCATTTCAAAATGAGTCTCACTTAAGCCCGTCAATCTAGTTTACACTAAAAGGAATTTACTCAACAAAGAAAGAATTGAGAAAAACGAGATTATTAGAGAATAGTGCCATCCTCGTTCCTATCTTTTCAAGTGGTTACACAAACTTTGCTTGGTGTTTAGACGAATCGAGACAGATACGAAAGTGCAGATCCACATTAATTATCCCTTTGTTTAATGTTTCGATCCCTCAATTGTGCACTATCTTGAGAAGGATAAGGACATTGAAGAATAGTGCATATGTGCCTCTAAAAACTAAAGAAGACGATATGCATGTCGATTACGAATAGTTAAATATTCCAATAAAATTGTTACCATTGGTCCAAGATTTATCAAAGGTATAGCCACCATACCTAGATGTCCACCTACATCAATGTCTTTGTTGTTGTGTCAACTACTAATTCGTCGTCGCATCACCACGTGGATAGACTCTTATGCTTGCAAGCCCCAAACATCATACACAAAGGACTATGCCCATCAATTTTTAGGCAAGAAGTCATGAAGCTTTGTATCATAAACCCAAACCACTTAAAATGCAATCAATGGTCCACACATTGTGATTGTACATCTTATTATTGGCATTCGATGCTAATTGACTTTTAATCAACCATTTCACGCCAACAATCTAAATATGACCCTTTATTTACTCAAAGAACCCAACCATTCACCCTTTATTTACTCAAAGAACCCAACCATTCACCTTTTAGATCTCATTGGCATATACCCATCACATGCTAAAGCAAGATTGCAAGTGGATTCCTTGGAAGTCGTGGACGTTAAAAGCTATTCTATTCTATCCCAACAAAGCGAGTGGGCTATGAAAAGGATTCGCACCATATAAAGTTCAATTATACGGCCTATCTCTGCAAAATCAAATCACGCAAAAAACCCCCAAATAAAAGATGGTTGACACGATTTCCATTCAGAAAATGGCGCACTCCGCGACCCCTAAGTATTATTGTATTGTTCAAACTAAATGGGATCCACTTCATTTGTCATTATCGGTCCCAGCGAAAATTTCATGGAAAATCATAAGGTGGTGAGATCGAGGCTTTAAACCCTAAGGCGCTTAAAGCTACTACCGAGTATCTGGACTTGTTCGGTTGTATTATGTTGTAAAGAATTGCAAGAGTGAGAAGCAAATGGCCTCTAAATCTTTGCTGCCAACATGCAGTAGCTTTCATGCTGTTAATGGCGGACCTGCCCTTGGATTTTTTCATTCTCTTTCGCTTAAGATTGCAGATGTTCCTGTTGGAGGTAGGCGAATTTCAGCGCACAATAAACTTGGTTCTCTTCAGATCGTTTGCTCCGTGTCCACGCCTTCTGAATTTGCACGGGATAATGCTTCTATCACCGGTAAGATATCAAGGCAATCTTGCTCTCTCTATACATATAATTTTACATAACACCCAGATGTTACACGGCACATCATGAATGGGCCTGATATTGAAGTACTGTGTGTTAATATTGAAGTTAGATATGCTATTGTTTTTGGTTGAGGAAGGATGAAGAACCCACTTTCGAAACCTAAAAATTTCAATCTTCAAGATGTTGAGAAGAAGGGGAAGAGGAAGCATTTTAACTACATTCGAAGATGAAAAAAATTGAGGATTTCAGGGCTGAAATCCACGAGAAGATTGAAAGCCCTCGTCTAAGGAATTGGCTTTCATTGTCTACCAGATTCAGGCTGGAATTGGATAAATTGGGAGAAACAATCTTCGAGGAGTAAATGACATCCTAATGACTGATTCTGATCTGACTACATTCTTGAAAGCCAAGTTTGCCGAGCGTAACCAGTTTTATATCACATTCCAGTCTTCCCTAACTTTTTAAGTCACTATATTCATCAAAGTCAACCAAAAAAGTTGCCTTGTCGAAGCCTTTACGCTAGCAGCAAGAGGCTTTTTTATTGTCCCAGGCTAAATCAAAATTCAGGTCTATTGATCTGTAAACCTGTAAGGTATGTCCGAAAATCATCTTAGCTAACAGACTGTATCTTTTATATAATAGGAAACCAATGCTACGTTGTTGAAGTTCAATGATTAGCTACCAAAAATCAATGTATGGCTACTGGAGTTCAACATATACGTGTGTATTTACTCAATAGGTCACCTACTTATTGTGCAGCAATGAATGGAAAGAGAAGGATGCCAAAAAAACACGTAGATGCTCACACATGCATAACTATCACTGATATATTGTGGACAAAAACCCTCACGGGGTATTAAATAACTCCACACAGTAAAAAGGCAACATTTTATTGCAGAGTTGCATGGAAACAGATACAGTATTGTATATAGATATGACAATTTTTATAATACCCTTTCCTACAGATATGGCTAGATACAATAATTATAAAAATATACACATATTTAATTATTTATAGATCTAAGGGTATAGGACATAACTAACTAACTAACTATATATGTATATAAAGTGAGGGATTAAGGCCCTCTCCCATATTAGTTAAAGAATAAAAAACACTCAATTTTCAGAGGGGATGCAGGCCATTGCAAGACTCAAAAGCTCACAGCCCTGGCAGGAGAGAGTTACCCCCCCACACACACATATCGGTAAAGTGAGGGATTAGGACCCTTTCCCATAATAGTTAAAGAATATAAAAAATTTAGTTTTCAGAGGGGATGCATCCCATTGCAAGATTCAAAAGCTGACAGCCCTGACAGGAGAGAGTTACCTAATAAATCTGAGCTACCCAAAGAAACAACTGAAGTAGACAAGAGGAAGAACTGAGAATTTTACACTACCCGGAGACAACTGCTCAGGGATCTAAAATCCCAACAAAACTAACCAAGATAGAAATGTTTGTGCCAAGTCACTTTTCCTTGAGATTGTTTTGTCGATTGCTTCCTTCTACTCTTTTTATATAACCAGGACATTTTCATACTATTTTTCTATCTGCTTTATCATGCAGCCCAACTTGAAAGTTGTCAAATAAAATGTAACGTTTGAGCCCAATATTTTTATATGACCAGGACATTTTCAATACATGTACGCTACAACAATTATATGTTCATTTTGGTCCTAGAAATTGATGCATTGTTTAGAAATTAGAAGTGATATTCTTCTAAGGTTTGTACTGAAGAAGTAAAGGAGAGAAGGTTTGCTTGGTTGAAAGAGAGGAAGCCACTTGGCATAGGTGTGTGCCCAACAGCAAATTGGTTTAGCAGATTAGAAATACATTTACTTTCCTGTAAGTATTTTTTAATGGCCATTTGTTTTGCATGAGATAATACTCTCTGTGTAATGTGGTTTTCTGTTTTCCTGGCTATTTCAAACACATGATGCCCTGCAAATGCAGCTGCTGCAGAAACCAAAGAAATCTAAAAGAAAATAGCAGGGATTTTGATAATCATAATAAGAATTCAAAAACATCAGAGTGTAGGAATAGTACCATGGCCTGCTAGTGCAAACTTTGACACAGCTGGTGTCTCTGCATGCATAACGATAATCTGTTTAGGCTTTTTTTGGTTAAGTAGGTTATCAACAGCTCATTGCAAAGCATACATGTCATTGCTCTCATTCATAGCAGCCATTATTCTTGTCCTTTCACTCTCATTCCCTGCCATCTGAATCTCATACTTAATAATGGTTGTGTTTTGATAGTGGGCTTAGATAAGACTTATTTTAGGGGGTGATGAATTTTGGGTCTGCTGCTCTATGGAGGTTAATCTGCAATCTACTACGTAGTTTCAGAGTTTAGTTTTTTTATTAACTACATATTTCCTTGTTTTCTGTTGCGTTAATGTTCTACAATTCTGGTGTACTTAAGTCTAAGGGGTTTAGGGTCTAATTGTAATTGGGTCACTGGTAAGAGGGTGACCCACTTTCAAATTGCCCAACTATAATAAGGAGACCTATAACTCATGCAAACATGTGGCATGGTTGTGGTGTAACAGTTATGGAGAATTGAGGGGTGCATCAATGCATGCCCCCTGTTTACTATTTTTAACAATGTGGTCCGTGCTGTTAAGGTCAGTGACTAACCTGTCCAAATTTTGCCTGGCAAAGATAGAGAGCTTTAGTGTATATCCTAGAAAATTACAAATATGTGCACTAGATGGAGCAATGATCATAAAAACCTTTGTTTTGGTTTTCTCTAGCTGTGTTGATTATATGGGATTTGAAACCTGACTGTTGCATGTTACCACTAGCTCAGTGTTCACTCGTAGACTGAATACTGCTAGGGTCACTACCCACTGGGCTGTAAATCGAAGGCCTAAGTTACCGGTTCTGGTACTGGTTCGGGTTCGGGTTCGGGTTTGCGGGTTCGGTCAAATTTTTTTTGGGTGTGGGTTTGTTTTGGGTTCGTCCATACAAAAACATATAAAAATCAGAAATATATTCATATTTGCAGCAGTAATTAAGTTCAGAATACCATAGCATCATGAATATGATCATATAATAAACAAAACCACACTAGTGTTAGAAATTAAAACACTACAATGCCAATTAGTCAAACACGAATGTCGAATGTCATGATATATATAGTTATTACAATTCAAAAATCAAAATTATAATGCCAAGTGTCAACAATCAGCCAATGCCATCACTAATTAGGCATCACTATTATATGGGTCATCAAAAATATCATCACCACAAGCCATATGAGCATCATCAGATATTGGTATATTAGTAGAACCACAAAAAGTGGCACTGGCACTCTCATGCCCACTAGGGCCACTACCAATCTCAACATCAACATCAACATCAACTTCAAGTGTGGCAAGGTGGGAAATGGTAGCATCCAGGTTAGTATGCTCTGGCTCGATATCCCATTTCCTTGAGTCCCCTTGCTTGTAGTCCTTGTTTTTGTGTGTAAGGAGGCGCAAGTTGGAATGCACATACACTAAGTCATCTGCCTTTTTTGAGTGCAGCCTGTTACGCTTTACTGAGTGGATGAAGGAGTATGTGCTCCAATTCCTCTCAGAAGCTGATGAACTAGCAACCTATTAATACAAGACAACATTAGACAGTTAGAGTTATAAATTAGAAATTTCGAATTTAGAAATTAAACTTAAAAATCTAAAAGATAATAAAACTTACTTGCACTAAAATTTTTATTGCAAGAGGTTGTAGGTGTATGAATGATTGGCCATGGAAGTACCACCACATATGAGCATCAACCTTATATTTGTCAACAAGAGCATCAACACCCATGTCCGTGGAGCTCACAAAATGCATGAACTCAGCTCTAACTGCTTCTCGTATGTCAGGATCAACAAAGAGTTTGTGAAATGCTGCCTTGTACCCCCAGCTGACTTCAACATATCTATATGGGGCAACCCTTGTCCCCACAGAAAGGAGTTGAGCAATATAATATTTGGGACTCAGTGCAAAGGCAAGAAGATGCAATGGGGTGGTCAGTTTGTCCCATCTCTCTTCAATAATTTGGTGAATTTGATTGAAGAAAGTTTCTTTAGGATCTCGCTCATGTTCATTTATGATGGCTTTCATCTTCTCAATCATTGAGTCGATGCCATCATATACCTCTCCCAAACAAGGCCTATCCATGTCGGTATAACGGATCATACTCAATATGGGCTTGGTAAAACTGAGGAGATACTCAACACGATCCCACCAATGGTCATCTAGGATCAGTTGCTTAATTTTTGTTGCCCTTTCAATGCTAGATTGCCTCCATATGGACCAATTTTGGCTGGTGACCATGCTAGAGAGTGCCTCTTTAACCTTCACAAGCCGTCTTAAGACAATTGTGTTGGAGGCAAAACGGGTCTCAGCAACCTATAAAAATCAAAATAAAAAAAATAAAAAAATAAGGCTTCTTAAAAAACAATTTAAATAAATTTACAAAACTCAAAACATAAACTTAAGAAAAAATAAAAATTGCTTGAAGCTTCACTTACCTTTAGCAGCTCCAATCTTGAGAATGATCTGAAAATGCCTTGTGACATATGGTGGTTGGTGATGAACATCTGGATGTCTTATGCCTCACTATACACCTGTTTGATCCAATCAATTTTTTTGCCAATTTTTTGTAGCATAAGGTTGAGGGAGTGGACTGCACAAGGTGTCCAAAAAATGTGAGTAACGCTCCTCAACCAATAAACTAGCTGCTGTACAATTTTTTGCATTGTCTGTTACCACTTGAACCACGTTTCGAGGCCCCACTTCCTCAATGGCTTGACAAAGAATATTAGCAATAAATGGACCATCCTTCACCTCCCCTTCACAATCGACTGCCTTAAAAAACATAGCCCCTTTAGGGCACACTGCAATAACATTGATCAATGGCCGATTTTTTGAATCTTTCCATCCGTAAGAAACGATGGATAAACCTGTCTCAGCCCAAGATTCCCTTATGGGCTTCAATTTAACCTCTACAAACTTCACTTCCTTTTGCAATAAGGTGGTGCGCACCTTCTCAAAACCTGGGCCCTTAAAACCTTTTGGAGCATCATTAATTGCTTTCACCACTTCTTTCCAATACGGTGAGCGAACAACATTGAAAGCTAAGCCATACGCATAGAGACATTTTGCAATTTGTTGATCAGCAAACTCACGAGACTCATTGTGAAATGCCGTTTCCAATGGTCCCTTTGATCTCTTGCGTGCTACAGGTTCAACTGTGGGCAAAAATGGGTGGCTCTCTACATATTCCTGTTCAAATTCTGATGGTGATGCTGATTGAGGGGGCTTCATTCCTCGAGAACCTCTCTGAGTCTTTAGCAAAGGGTGACTTAGTTTACGCCCTGATGCTTCCTCTGCTTTTTCTTGCTCTTGGATATATGCAAGGACTTGAGCTTGTGGGATGGGTACACCATTTTTTCCAGGGCAAGCTTTGATGCCCAACCCAGGTATGTTACACAAATGGGCTTTCAACCGACTGTAAGAGCTTCTATATTGAACCCCACAACCATTGCACATTCATATATAACCTCCACCGCCTGGAAGTGGTTCTAACATTTTAACATATTTCCAAAGGGGAGAATTTGGATCTGTTTTGAACTTGGATTTCTCCGACGAGGTTGAACCGCTTGCCATTGTAATCCCTATGCCAAAAAGAAAAATAAACAATACATTCCAAGAATCCAAATTTCCAAACAAATGAAAACCTATGTTCCCCCAAGTATCGGGGGCGGGGACGGGGGGACGAGTTTCGGGGATGGCATTTTTTTTGTCATTTTTTAGGGGACGGCTACTAAAATAAGGTTTTTTTTTTAAATATAAGGAAATTTCAAATATTTAGATGATAACATTGATAAGGCATTCATTATAGACATTATAGAACATTAAAACATGCATACATAACCATAACATTACACTTGAACTTAGTTTTCAACTTGTCACATGAGAATTGGCTTGGACCAGTTCAAAGTATATGAGCTTCAGCAAAATAGAATCGCAAGTTAATCAATCACATACGAACAACATATGGATGAACTGTGTGTATCCAAGCTAAAGAACTTAGACAAGAAATTGTTGCGTAGGAAGGAAATGTACATGCAATGGTTCCCATGTAGATTACATCACGAACAGTGAAGGAGATGGAATGATCAGTACATCAAGTATTTGACAAATTTGTAGTAGGAAAAGATAAAATATGGCAATGATCAATGAATACAAAAACAATTCAGTGCAGCCTTGTTAACTATTTCTTTGTTTCCTGCCAAAAAAGTGTTTTTTTTTTAAATTTTTTGAGTTGGGAGTTTGCTGGGCCGTAGCTGTCCCCGGTACGGTCAGGGGATGTCCCGGCCGTACCGGGGACGGCTAGCCGTCCCCTGAGTCCCCTAAAAAAAGGGGACGTCCCCGGGGAAAAGGGGATGGTCAGGGGACGTTTCCTGGCCGTCCCCGGGACGGGTACGGCCAAAAAAAGGCAAGGGACGCGTCCCTGGGGAACATAGATGAAAACAAAAAAAAATTATAGAACCTAGTTGAGTTTAAAACCATTGATTCATACTAGATAGAAGAATTTAGAAAAAACGACAAAAAAAGATTCAAAACAAAACAAACATGTAGAAAAAAAAACCCCAAAAAACCAATCTTTTGTTGCAAAATCTGCCTCTACAATCTCCTTTGTAGCAAACCAGCTATTGCACAACGGTAGGAATAGCTAAACAATCATTTTAGAACCTTCACCAATTGATCTCCAACTCTATTTCTTTGATGGCAAGAAAAAAAATGAGTTCAGCTCAAAATGGAAGAGTTCTCTAATTTGCATTTGGAATGAGGAAAATAGAATATTTTTAGTCTTTAAAATGAACCTAAATGATGCTTTTAGGGTTGGAGGAGGGTCAAATTAAAAAAAAAACAATAAAAAATGCTAGATTTAATTAAAAAAAGTAAAAAAAAGCGTGGATTTTGATGCTGACCGCGGGTTCTGGGTGGGTTTTGTTCGGGTTCGCTCGGGTTCGGCCCAGACAGACCCACAGTGAAATTGCCGTACCTTGGGCGTACCCCCGGTTGGACCGTACACGTACCAGGACTCGGGCCAGACCGTACCAGGACCCAGGGTTTTTTGAGGGAGAACCGATATCACAGTCGAAGGCAAGAAGATTTTTTTTTTGCTTGGCAAGTGTTTTCGAGGTCAATTTTGTGTGGGGTAAGCTTGGGCAATATTGTTAAGATTTGAAGATATGTGCCATGCTTGAATATACACAAGAATTGTTATGCCGTAATCTCAACATGTGCACAGGAGCTATGGGCTGTCTTGCTATGGGGGAAGAAAACCTTTGTTCTGCTTTAATTTAGATGAACTTATTCAATGAATTTTGAACTTAAAAAAGCTTAGAATATAAATTTCACAGAACAAGGTAATATATTTCGAGCTCAAATCTCACAGAATAAGACTAGAGCCTAACTCTCTTAGAGCTTGTGTCACGGTTTTTACAAATTAAAATTTATAATAATATAATAACATGTTACCAAATGTCAATTATTATTAAAGATCCTTATTAGGCATAACTATCGTTAAGCCATGAAAGTAAACACAATAAAAAATTCAAATGCCATGGAGAAACTCTTATTGTAAGACTATAAATAGCCCATGTAATTAATGGCAAATCTGAAGATGATTTCACCAGAAAACAGGCCAATGGTTGAATCTTCCAGACTTCCTTCTAAACATCTGTATGCTTGATGACCTATCTACATATGTAATTGATTTGCAGGGAGATTATTTGATTAAGAACGTCTGCCCTCAAGGCCTAACTTTGCAGATAACCATCGACAAATATCATCTATTTCTTCAGGAATTGTGTAGTGTCCGAACCTGCTCGTATTATAACAATAAGGTGAGCAACTTCATAAATAGAATCATGGCTGAAACATGAACATACAGCCAAATCAGAGTTTTCATTAACAAGAAGAATATATCTAATGCAATACTAACTATCCAATCAATAAGCTATCCAGACTGCCTTGAGATTATTCCTACATAAAGAGACATGCTACTGGTTTCTTACTCATTAGATGTTGCTATTGTAAAAATGGAAAAACCAACAAAAATTTCACGATGTCAAGATATAATATCCTCTGCTTCTTTTGAATTCTATTGTATATGTTCAACTTCTACAAGTATCCATTGAAATTAGTGTTTGTCTGTTTAGGGGACAGTTTAGTTTAGCATATCTATCTTTGATTTTTGCACACATATTTTAAGCCTTATTAAACTATTTTAGAATCAAAGGTGGTATTATAACTCATATTTTACAGTAGCCATTACAACTTAAAAAAGTTTCCAATATGTTTAAAACGCAAGAAAATCTCACTTCTTAAAAACGTGGTGCAACCTTCTGGTTGAAACCCTGATTTTGGCAAATAACAGATGTCGTATCTGTGATTTTTTAATGGATTGAAGAAGTCGTCCAAGTGATTTGCATGCACTTCCTGCAGACAAATGATATCGGCATTGTATGCAATGATTTTCGAGACCAACTTCTTTCTACGAAAATTCCATTTTAGGGCATGTTTTGGGCAAGCTTTTTGTTTTCCCGATCAAAATTCATAGTTTTGACATACAATGTTCTGACAGGCATTTGGGCCACATCGGGCAAACACAAAGCCTGCCCAAAACACGCCCTAAAATGGAATTTCCCTAGAAAGAAGTTGGTCTTGGAAATCAATGCATACAATGTCGATATCATTTGTCTGCAGGAAGTGCAAGCAAATCACTTGGATGACTTATTCAATCCATTAAAAAATCACGTGGATCATTTGTGCTCTCGTACTCGACATGGAAGCTGTCCACGCAAGAAAATGTCACTTCGGAAAAACGTGGTGCAACCTTCTGGTTGAAACCCTGATTTTGGCGAATAACGGATGTCGTATCTGTGATTTTTTAATGGATTGAAGAAGTCGTCCAAGTGATTTGCATGCACTTTCTGCAGACAAATGATATCGGCATTGTATGCAATGATTTTCGAGACCAACTTTCTACAGAAATTCCATTTTAGGGCATGTTTTGGGCAAGCTTTGTGTTTTCCCGATCAAAATTCACAGTTTTGACATACAATGTTCTGACAGACGTTTGGGCCACATCAGGAAAACACAAAACCTGCCCAAAACACGCCCTAAAATAGAATTTCCCTAGAAAGAAGTTGGTCTTGGAAATCAATGCATACAATGTTGATATCATTTGTCTGCAGGAAGTGCAGGCAAATCACTTGGATGATTTATTCAATCCATTAAAAAATCACGGATACGATGGCCGTTATTTGCCAAAATCAGGGTTTCAACTAGAAGGCTGCGCCACGTTTTTCCGAAGTGAAAGATTTTCTTGCATGTACAGCTTCCGTGTTGAGTACGGGAGCACGAAATTCTTCGATTTGGCAGCCACAACACTTTTCACGAAGAGGGATGATCCGCAGTTTAACCAGGAATATATAGAGAAAATAGTTGATAAACGATTCGGCAGCAAGGATAACATAGCTTTGATTCATGTGCTATCTTTCGATGCGAATCTCATTTATGTAGTCAACACACATCTGGTGGCTAGTGCTCATCTACTAGATGTGAAAATGTGGCAGAGTTATTGGCTGTTGCACAAAATACAAGTTTTAGCAAAGAAAGGGAATCATATGCCCATGTTCATATGTGGTGACTTCAATTCTTTGCCCGGCAGCGCTACGCATTCTTTTCTAGTGTAGAAGCAAAATTGTGTGCGATGGTGGAGAAAGTAACCCTAATATTCCAGCATCATCAGCATAAACCCTAAAACCAATGCACTAAAATATGAAGCAAATATTTATCGAGAAGACTTTGTAACATCAGTGGGACACCATATTCTGCCTCTTCGATAAGCCGAAGAACCATACACATCGATTACACTTACAATTACCGGCAGTACATTCCTTCAATTTACAAGACATATAAAGTTATGGGAGAGAAAAATGGCGAGATCCGTGGGAGGGGCCGGAGCATGGGCCGAGTAAGCCGATCACAAAGAAGTGGAGAAGAAGAAACAACACTGCAAAAACACCATTCTATTGGAGAGACTATACTACATTAGAATGACTAAATTTGAGTCTCTGAAATCCTGAGAGGGCAGAAGGATTAGTTTGAAAAATGTATCAGGATCAATAGGACAACAAAATCTCGACATGGAAGCTGTCCACGCAAGAAAATCTCACTTCGGAAAAATGTGGTGCAACCTTCTAGTTGAAACCCTGATTTTGGCGAATAACGGATGTCGTATCTGTGATTTTTTAATGGATTGAAGAAGTTGTCCAAGTGATTTGCATGCACTTCTTGCAGACAAATGATATCGGCATTGTATGCAATGATTTCCGAGACCAACTTCTTTCTATGGAAATTCCATTTTAGGGCATGTTTTGGGCAAGCTTTGTGTTTTCCCAATCAAAATCCACAGTTTTGACATACAATGACTAAATTTGAGTCTCTGAAATCCTGAGAGGGCAGAAGGATTAGTTTGAAAAATGTATCAGGATCAATAGGACAACAAAATCTCGACATGGAAGCTGTCCACGCAAGAAAATCTCACTTCGGAAAAATGTGGTGCAACCTTCTAGTTGAAACCCCGATTTTGGCGAATAACGGATGTCGTATCTGTGATTTTTTAATGGATTGAAGAAGTCGTCCAAGTGATTTGCATGCACTTCTTGCAGACAAATGATATCGGCATTGTATGCAATGATTTCCGAGACCAACTTCTTTCTATAGAAATTCCATTTTAGGGCATGTTTTGGGCAAGCTTTGTGTTTTCCCAATCAAAATCCACAGTTTTGACATACAATGTTCTGATAGACATTTGGGCCACATCGGGAAAACACAAAGCCTGCCCAAAACACGCCCTAAAATGGAATTTCCCTAGAAAGAAGTTGGTCTCGGAAATTAATGCATAGAATGGCGATATCATTTGTCTGCACGAAATGCAGGCAAATCACTTGGATGACTTATTCAATCCATTAAAAAATCACGTGGATCATTTGTGTTCCCGTACTCGACATGGAAGCTGTCCACGCAAGAAAATCTCACTTCGGAAAAACGTGGTGCAACCTTCTGGTTGAAACCCTGATTTTGGCGAATAACGGATGTCGTATCTATGATTTTTTAATGGATTGAAGAAGTTGTCCAAGTGATTTGCATGCACTTCCTGCAGACAAATGATATCGGCATTGTATGCAATGATTTCCGAGACCAACTTCTTTCTACGGAAATTCCATTTTAGGGCATGTTTTGGGCAAGCTTTGTGTTTTCCCGATCAAAATTCATAGTTTTGACATACAATGTTCTGACAGACGTTTGGGCTACATCAGGAAAACACAAAGCCTGACCAAAACACGCCCTAAAATGGAATTTCCCTAGAAAGAAGTTTTTCTTGGAAATCAATGCATACAATGTCGATATCATTTGTCTGTAGGAAGTGCAGACAAATCACTTGGATGTCTTATTCAATCCATTAAAAAATCACGTGGATCATTTGTGCTCTCGTACTCGACATGGAAGCTGTCCACGCAAGAAAATCTCACTTCGGAAAAATGTGGTGCAACCTTCTGGTTGAAACCCTGATTTTGGTGAATAACGAATGTTGTATCTGTGATTTTTTAATGGATTGAAGAAGTCGTCCAAGTGATTTGCATGCACTTCCTGCAGACAAATGATATCGGCATTGTATGCAATGATATCCGAGACCAACTTTCTACGGAAATTCCATTTTAGGGCATGTTTTGGGCAAGCTTTGTGTTTTCCCGATCAAAATTCACAGTTTTGAGATACAATGTTCTGACAGACGTTTGGGCCACATCGGGAAAACACAAACCCTGCCCAAAACACGCCCTAAAATGGAATTTCCGTAGAAAGAAGTTGGTCTTGGAAATCAATGCATACAATGTCGATATCATTTGTCTGCAGGAAGTGCAGGCAAATCACTTGGATGACTTATTCAATCCATTAAAAAATCACGGATACGATGGCCGTTATTTGCCAAAATCAGGGTTTCAACCAGAAGGCTGCGCGACGTTTTTCCGAAGTGAGATTTTCTTGCGTGTACAGCTTCCATGTCGAGTACGGGAGCACGAAATTCTTCAATTTGGCAGCCACAACACTTTTCACGAAGCGGGATGATTTGCAGTTTAACCAGGAATATACAGAGAAAATAGTTGATAAATGATTCGGCAACAAGGATAACATAGCTTTGATTCATGTGCTATCTTTCGATGCAAATCTCATCTATGTAGTCAACACACATCTGGTGGCTAGTGCTCATCTACTAGATGTGAAAATGTGGCAGAGTTATTGGTTGCTGCACAAAATACAAGTTTTAGCAAAGAAAGGGAATCATATGCCCATGTTCATATGTGGTGACTTCAATTCTTTGCCCGGCAGCGCTACGCATTCTTTTCTAGTGTAGAAGCAAAATTGTGTGCGATGGTGGAGAAAGTAACCCTAATATTCCCGCATCATCAGCATATACCCTAAAACCAATGCACTAAAATATGAAGCAGATATTTATCGGGAAGACTTTGTAACATTAGTGGGACACCATATTTTGCCTCTTCGATAAGCCGAAGAACCATACACATCGATTACACTTACAATTACCGGCAGTACATTCCTTCAATTGACAAGACATATAAAGTTATGGGAGAGAAAAATGGCGAGATCCGTGGGAGGGGCCGAAGCATGGGCCGAGTAAGCCGATCATGAAGAAGTGGAGCAGAAGAAACAACATTGCAAAAACACCATTCTATCGGAGAGACTATACTACATCAGAATGACTAAATTTGAGTCTCCGAAATCCTGAGAGGGCAGAAGGATTAGTTTGAAAAAATGTATCGGGATCAACAGGACAACAAAATCTCGACATGGAAGTTGTCCACGCAAGAAAATCTCACTTCGGAAAAACGTGGTGCAACCTTCTGGTTGAAACCCTGATTTTGGCGAATAACGGATGTCGTATCTGTTATTTTTTAATGGATTGAAGAAGTCGTCCAAGTGATTTGCATGCACTTGCTGCAGACAAATGATATCGGCATTGTATGCA
The DNA here is from genome assembly GCA_027924645.1 of Cunninghamia lanceolata. Classification (NCBI taxonomy): domain Eukaryota; kingdom Viridiplantae; phylum Streptophyta; class Pinopsida; order Cupressales; family Cupressaceae; genus Cunninghamia; species Cunninghamia lanceolata. The sequence goes on from BSBN01000123.1 coordinate 5,890,695, forward strand.
ATGATTTTCGAGACCAACTTCTTTCTACGGAAATTCCATTTTAGGGCATGTTTTGGGCAAACTTTGTGTTTGCCCGATCAAAATTCATAGTTTTGACATACAATGTTTTGATAGACATTTGGGCCACATCGGGAAAACACAAAGCCTACCCAAAACACGCCCTAAAATGGAATTTCCCTAGAAAGAAGTTGGTCTCGGAAATCAATGCATACAATGTCGATATCATTTGTCTGCAGGAAGTGCAAGCAAATCACTTGGATGACTTATTCAATCCATTAAAAATCACGTGGATCATTTGTGCTCTCGTACTCGACATGGAAGCTGTCCACGCAAGAAAATGTCACTTCGGAAAAACGTGGTGCAACCTTTTGGTTGAAACCTTGATTTTGGCGAATAACGGATGTCGTATCTGTGATTTTTTAATGGATTGAAGAAGTCATCCAAGTGATTTGCATGCACTTCCTGCAGACAAATGATATCGGCATTGTATGCAATGATTTCCAAGACCAACTTCTTTCTACGGAAATTCCATTTTAGGGCATGTTTTGGGCAAGCTTTGTGTTTTCCTGATCAAAATTCATAGTTTTGACATACAATGTTCTGACAGACGTTTGGGCCACATCGGGAAAACACAAAGCCTGCCCAAAACACGCCCTAAAATGGAATTTCCCTAGAAAGAAGTTGGTCTCGAAAATCAATGCATACAATGTCGATATCATTTGTTTGCAGGAAGTGCAGGCAAATCACTTGGATGACTTATTCAATCCATTAAAAAATCACGGATACGATGGCCGTTATTTGCCAAAATCAGGGTTTCAACCAGAAGGCTGTGCAACGTTTCTCCGAAGTGAAAGATTTTCTTGCGTGTACAGCTTCCATGTCGAGTACGGGGGCACGAAATTCTTCGATTTGGCAGCCACAACACTTTTCACGAAGAGGGATGATCCGCAGTTTAACCAGGAATATATAGAGAAAATAGTTGATAAACGATTCGGCAGCAAGGATAACATAGCTTTGATTCATGTGCTATCTTTCGATGCGAATCTTATCTATGTAGCCAACACACATCTGGTGGCTAGTGCTCATCTACTAGATGTGAAAATGTGGCAGAGTTATTGGCTGCTGCACAAAATACAAGTTTTAGCAAAGAAAGGGAATCATATGGCCATGTTCATATATGGTGACTTCAATTCTTTGCTCGGCAGCGCTACACATTCTTTTGTGGTGTAGAAGCAAAATTGTGTGCGATGGTGGAGAAAGTAACCCTAATATTCCCGCATCATCAGCATAAACCCTAAAACCAATGCACTAAAATATGAAGCAGATATTTATCGGGAAGACTTTGTAACATCAGTGGGACACCATATTCTGCCTCTTCGATAAGCCGAAGAACCATACACATCGATTACACTTACAATTACCGGCAGTACATTCCTTCAATTTACAAGACATATAAAGTTATGGGAGAGAAAAATGGTGAGATCCGTCGGAGGGGCTGGAGCATGGGCCGAGTAAGCCGATCGCGAAGAAGTGGAGCAGAAGAAACAACACTGCAAAAACACCATTCTATCGGAGAGACTATACTACATTGGAATGACTAAATTTGAGTCTTCGAAATCCTGAGAGGGCAGAAGGATTAGTTTGAAAAATGTATCGGGATCAACAGGACAACAATAAGGGTCCCTTCAACTCTCCGATGACAACAGAGAATAAATAATATTTACATAAAGTATAACGGATACCTTTCTGCAATATCAAGATTGTTTTCCTGTAAAGGAATAATTTGGATGCCATTTAAAATGCCAAGTGAAAGATTTATTTAAATAATTGAGGCGAGAATGGGGCAAAATGTTATCCATTAAAAATGGTAAATATTTTTGGGAAAAAACTATTTACTAGTGTTGGAGAGATGTGAATTATATACCCCGGATAAAGTATTAAATTAAATATGCAAAGTGAAAATTTTAGTTTTCACTTGGAGGTAAAATACTTTCTCGGAATAGTTAAGCGAGTAGGTAATTATTTTACCTAAAGAATGCAGTTACAGGTGAAATGTTTCCACCGAGAAGTAAATATGAGCATGAAGGTTGCCAGTAAAAGAGAAACAATAATGATTATCATTAAAATTAGTCGAGATGTAAAGATGAAGGATAAAATTAGATATTTTATTCTTGCCAAATATTTAATTCATGAAGAGCTACATCGAAAGAATGTTCGAAGGGTCATAACCCTAAAAATACACAACGTATAGATGAAGGACAAAATCAAAGGAATCAGAAAAGCAATTAGTAGAAGTAGTGGAGTTAGAATAGGACATGAGAAGACTCCTGATATTATTGTAAAATCTATTTGAAGTAGAATCGATGGAGAAGATTGTTCAAATTTGCTGATTCACTTTCAGTGTTCAATTGTTGTGTCGAAATTAAATGTTATATGTTATTGTGCTGTCTCCAAAGTGGTTTTCCCTTATTATTCAAATTTACACAATTTGTCGGGACACATTTGTTGTTGCTGTGTGATTTTCTTGATTGGTTTCTGTCTGGAGTGAATTAAATTCCTTTCAAGTAATTCGTTTTAATTGGTTCCTGCCCATGATTAAAATCCTTTTAAATTAATTATTTTGATTGGTTTCCCTCAAGTCAAGAATTAAATGTCCTTTCATAATATCACAGTAATTTGGGAAAATAGTATCGGGATTAGTAAGAAGAGTATAGTGACTGACAAATTTGCATGTTTGTACAAGTTGCAAACATTCAAAGTGCCCAACAAGTTAGAGTTAAGCTGAGAAGCAAAATCATCCTTCTTACACATTTGACTCCATCAATCCATCATACAAATTTTACCCCATTTACTCAATACAATTAGGCACTGGTCTTCACAAAATAACATTTCAAAACCTTTCACATAATCAGAATTGCAAACATTAGAGTAGGAACAAATTTTCACAACCTTATATCTATCTCACAACTACATGCCATTGTGATTAGATTACTAAGGTGAATCAAAATCTGCATTAGCCATTAAGGTACACCCGCCTAGGTCTGGCAGAACCTAAAGAGAAGGGGGCTTTCAATCATATCAGCCCTGTTCCAGTTAGCCAAAAGCGTCAAGAGAGCTTGGCAACCTCTTAAGGTTTAGAATCTGCGTTTTTGAGACCTAACAAGTCCCAACAAAAATTCATGGAAAATCATAAGCTGTTGAGCTCGAGACTTTAAACCCTAAGATGCTTAAACCTACTCCCGAGTATTTGGACTTGTTAGGTTGTATTATGTTGTAAAGAATTTCAAGAGTGAGAAGCAAATGGCCTTTAAATCTCTATTGCTGACATGCAGTAGCTTTCATGTTGTTAATGGCGGACCCACCCTTGGATTTTGTCATTCTCTTTTGCTTAAGATTGCTGATATTTTTGTTGGAGGTAATTTCAGCACACAATAAACTTGGTTCTCTTTTGATCGTTTGCTCTAAATCCATGCATTCTGAATTTGTGCGGGATAATTCTTCTATCACCGATAAGATACTTAATTTTAAATAAAGTGGTATATTAAGGCATTCTTGCTCTCTATACATATAATTTTATATAACATCCAGATTATTACACAGTACAACATGAATGGGCCTAATATCGAAGTACTGTGTTGCATAGAAGAGTCATAGTTTGAAATGTCAACGGATGTAAGTTATTTGCAATGGGTGTGAATTATGTACGCTAGGTTGAACAATAGGTAAGGATAAATGGAAAAGAATCCCTATATAGGATTTCACAAACAAATTTTCATGCACGAATTTCGTTCTAGTTGGGTGACCCAAAAACATCTACTATAACCTTATGTATAGTTTAGTAAATTTCATTGACGGGTGACCTTTGGCTTATATGTCATGAGAAAGGGTTTCTCTTCCATCAAATTCACTCAGGTCTGTCAAGTTCAGGTGAGGTATCTGACCTTGTATGTTGGGGTACCCAGTACTCGACACTCTCCAATTTGGTTGTTGTATGTTAACACAATTTCAACACTCTATTACATCTCCTTGTGATTTGACGTGCACCTTCACGACCACTAAGTCTTATTGTATCGTTCAAAGTAAATGGGATGATTGGGATCCACCATTTGTCGTTATCGGTCCCAGTGAAAATTTAATGGAAATCATAAGCTGGTGAGCTCGAGACTTTAAACCATAAGGTGCTTAAAGTTAGTCCCTAGTATCTATCTAGACTTTTTTTTTTTTTTTTGATTCGTAATCGTTGGAGGTCACTAGGGGGACCTCCTCCCCATCAACATATCCACTTATCCAACATAATCAACTTAATCAACATAGAGGCCACATAGAAACCACATGTTACTTGGGGGATTCGAACTTGGATCTCCATTGTGAGAACCATTTGGCCTATGCCATTCAACCACAACCCCGTTCACATCTATCTAGACTTGGTAGGTTGTATTATGTTGTAAAGATTTGCAAGAGTGAGAAGCAAATGGCCTGTAAATTTCTATTGCCAACATGCGGTAGCTTTCATGTTGTTAATGGCGGACGCTGCGGACCTGCCCTTTGATTTTTTCATTCTCTTTTGCTTAAGATTGCTGATAGTTCTGTTGGAGGTAGGCGAATTTCAGCCCACAATAAACTTGGTTCTCTTCAGATTGTTTGCTTTGTGTCCACGCCTTCTATCATCGGTAAGATATTTAATCTTAAATAAAGTGGTATATTAAGGCAATCTTGCTCTCATAACACCCAGATTATTACACAGTACAGCATGAATGGGCTTGATATAGAAGTATTGTGTGTTGCATTGCAGAGGCATAGTTTGAAATCTTGATGGATGTAAGTTATTTACAGCAGGTGTGAATTATGAATGCTAGGTTGAACGATAGGTAAGGATAAATGGGAAAACACTCCCCATATAGGATTTCACAAACAAATATTTGTGCACCAATTTCATTCTAGTTGCGTGACCCAAAAACATCAACCGTTACCTTATGTATAATTTGTTAAATTTCATTGAGGGGTGACCTTTGGCTTATATGTCATGAGAAAGGGTTTCTCTTCCATCAAATTCACTCAGGTCTGTCAAATTCAGGTGAGGTATCTGACCTTGTATGTTGGGGTACCAACACTCTCCAATTTGGTTGTTGTAAAAACAATTTCAACACTCTATTATTTCAAAAATGAAATGAAATTCAAATTTAGAGATATTTAGATAAAAAATAAAAAAACTTGCAATAAAACTTTGATCCCAAGAGGTTGTAGGTGTTGGAATGTTTGGCTATGGAGATACCACCAACTGTAAGCATCTTTCTTATACTTATCACAAAGAGCGGAAATACTTTGACCATTGGAGTGTATAAAATCAGCAAACTCATTCATTACTACATCCTCCAAATCAAGATGAGGGAAGAATCTAGTATATACTATCTTGTATCATTCGCTGACTTACACATCTTTGTATGATGCAACCCTCCTTGGTAAAAAAAGGCAAGAAGATGTAGTGGGGCGGTCATTTTGTTCCATCGCACAACAAGAATCGTTCGCTCCTATTTGAAGAAGGTTTTTTCAGGATCTTGCTCTTTCTCATTTACGATGGTCTTTATCTTCTCAATCATTGAGTTGACGTCATCATATTTCTCTCCCAAACATGGCTTATCTTTGTTAGTATAACAGATCATACTTAAGATGACCTTGATGAAACTAAGAAGATACTCCACATGACCACCAAGTGTTATTTAGGATTATCTGCTCAATACTTCTTGGCCTTTCACCGTTGGATTGCCTCCATATAGACTAATGTTGTTTGATGAGATGCTAGAAATTGCCTGCCACACCTTTGCAAGTCATCTCAAGATGGTTGTGTTATAGGTGAAAATAAAAATAAAAAGATTAGAAAACAAAGAAGAAAACATACTTAAATTAAAAAAAATAAATTACTAAAGTGAAACATAAAAGTCCATTGCTTCATTTATCTTTAGTAGATCCAATGTTAGAATGATTTAAATATGTTTAGTGATGTGGTGGTTGGTGATGAATATTTGGATCTCGTTGGCCTTGACATACACCTATTTGATTCAATCAATTATGTTAACCCATTTTTTGTCGCATAAGGTTGAGCAAGTGGAAAACACAAGATGTGTGAATAATGTACCTCAACCAACAAACTGACTACTCTACAATTTTTGGTGTTGTTTGTTATGACCTGGACAATGTTACTAGGCTCCACTTCCTCAATGGCCCCCGTGAGGATGTTAGCAATAAATCCTTGATCTGCCCCTTACAACCCACACTTTTAAAAACATCATTGCATTAGGGGACACTACAATCACATTGACCAAGGGCCGATTCCTGTTATCTTTTAAAAAGAATGGACATTCCCATCTCAACCCATGAATCTGAAATGGGCTTGAATGAATCTTCTACAATTTTCACCTTCTTTGCTAATAAGGTGCTACGAACCTTCCCAAAACCTAGGCCCGTGTATCCTTTTGAAGCAAGAATGGATGGGCATTCCTTATGTAACAGCTGAACTTTGGAAATTACATGTTGATCATGTCAACAGCCCAACAGAACACATGTTTTTCAACACAAGATTCAGAATGTCTAATTTGCTGCTGAAGTAGATTTTTCAATTTAACTACTAGCAGTGCAGCAGAAGACCCTTAATGGGGCTAGAACAAAAGAGATTCATTTTTTTAACTAGCAGATGGTCTGTAGAATATGACAAAAACTGAAGCACCTTTTGAATGTTTAAAGTATATTTTGTTTCTTTCTATAATAAGGTGGACCTTGTATGCAAAGAATACTAACACGTACACCTAGCACCCAACCTTCCTAATAAGAGAAAGGCTAAGAACTGTGTGAAGTCGAGTCAAGACAAGATTGTGTATGATGGAAGGTCTACCAAGGATTGAAGTGGCTAGACAAGCTAGAATTTTCAATTATCAATTAACAACTAGGCGATACCTAATAAGGAGCTGTTTGGTTGGGGAAGCTAGGTTAAAATTTGAAATGGCTTTGGGTAGAGTATCAGCCGAAAGATAGCTTTGTGCCTCCAAAAATCCAATCTAGTATAACCTACTCCAGACAAACATCAAACACATGCTGTCAATCCAAAAGCAAACACACAAACAAGTAAGCACACTAAAAACTATAAAATGAAAAGAAAACAAGGTGTGTCTTGATTACTTAAAGAAAATAAACAAGATATAAAGTAACTTTCCTAGTTCATTCAAACAGTGTACAATGCCTATCCTATGGCTGAAGTACTGAAAACTGAAGAGGTGTAGTTGGAATCAGTAACATTTTTCATTCATTTATGCAATTATTTGTTGGTCCTTGCAAGAAATCCTCTGAAACTGTGATAATGAGTGGCTTTTATGATCTGTAAACACTGAAAACTAGTGAACATTCTTCCAAACAATATGTGGCAATTAGGTGATATGGAAACTAGATATAAGAACAATATATCATCAGTTTGATACTTCAAAATAGCTTTTCAGACTGAAATTGGACCTGCAAACCCATTAGCACAGAAAATAATTTTTCAAATAATATGCTGACATGATGCAAAGTGTGAAACTATAGGGTATGCAAACAATATGTGATCAATTTGTTGCTTAAGAGTTAAAGACTATTTTTTCAATATCAATTAATATCAATTTATACTCAAATCAGAACTTAAAGTGATGGAAGAAATGAACCAGATATCTAATTGATGCCAGAACTGATCTCAAGTCTATGGACTTGCTCTACTATGATTTTGTCAAATAGCAAGCAGTGATGTATATAAGCTATCCAAACTCCTAATGAAATTGAACATCTAATGGAAAACTGGTTCTCAAGAGTGTTCTAAATGCATGCTATGACACTTTGAGGGTCTGAGGTGAGTCAGGTGAATAGCTAAAATCAGTGAAACTAAAATCAATGAAAAAGAGAACTAGATGTATGCAACAAGTATGAACAAGTGTAAAAACAAACTAAAATGCAACAAAAAAAAAACAATAAAAGTATACTTGACTTGCTAAATCCATGTCAGCCAGACAAGAAGCAGATCAAGACAGACCGTGTGAAGGTGCAGAAGTGGGAATGTCCCCAGAAAGTTATCTCTACAAGGGCAGAGATGCATAATCTGTTGCTTTGGAGATTTCCTAGAAGGCTATTGAACACTCATAAGCTATAATGTAACTATTAGGATGACTAAGAGCACAATGAAAAACTGATGTGAATACACAAATAGCAAAACTTAGATAATATGAAGGCAATTGTTGACACTGCCTGTAATCAATTGTTTATCCCCTCAAGACTGCTAACATGTTTATTTATAGACCCAAGAGGAAGACATTCTTAGCCGTAACTTTCTGATAGGTGTAGATATGTGAAAAGACACTCTACATGCATTAAGACCATTCACTTCCTCTCCCCTCACCTATGGCTTCTTTATCTCGAATTTTAAATGAAAATGCCAGTTTGCAGAACATAATTGTGACTTACCGCCACAACTGGCAGTGGTGGTTTTTTCAATCTTCCCAGAAAAGGAAAGAGAATTATGAACAAAACCCCAATGTTGGGGGATGATTGGCAATGACATATGGATAAGATTAATGAGCTAATCAACACATGGATAAGGTCAAAATGTTATCCTTGTGCAGCGGTCAACAAATCATGTAAAGATGACAAGGGGAATTGGACATGCTATCGCCTATCAGCAATTGAATGAGATTAAGCATATAGAGGTTTAAAATCATCTGCTGAATTGAATGTTTCACAGCAAAGTGTTAATCTCGGATGCATACAGACCTCTCTTTTGAGCAGAAATGTTGTTCTCTTATGTGATAATAAAATTTGTTCGCTGATGTGAGAAGAAATGTTATTCTCTTATGTGAGAAGAAAGTTTGTTCTATTGTGTCAGGAGAAAGGCAAGTATCTATTAAGAATTCCAATGGACTAGGATGTGGCACGAAGGCATTAACTTATATATAGCTTTCTAGCTATTGCCAAAATATTTTTAGGTTGAAGGCACTTCTGTGATTGGATATACTTTACGAATCTTTAACTGCTATCTAGCTCTTACGACAGTTTTGGGTTATTAGATATATGACAACTTTCGGGCTTTCAGCTTGATCATGTTTAGACTTAATGCCGGTTTCATAGCCTAGGGCCTTGGCCCTATTGATTTGTCTTCATTTTTTATTTTTTTCTAAGATGGAAGTACAGACCTTTATTGTGTATGCTCAGATTGCTTTCTATTCTCTGATTTCTATTTATGATATTTACAATTTGTCTTTACTTGTCTTGGGGGCCATGCCCATTTCCTTGTTTCAATGTGCAGATCTGTCTTGTCAGTTTTAGTTAGTTCTGACCCAGTTCAGCTGTCACAATTTACTAATAGTAATTATGCTTCACAACTTAAGCAAGCATGGTAATGGCTTTTATGTCATTGTAGGTTCTCCTGCTTTATTACAAGTGGCTTCATTTCCTATGTTCACAAAGAGGGGTCTAGAGTATGGATGCAAAATGATGATTGAAATCATTATCCTGGTTACACAAATAACCTCTTACAGGAAGAACTGTGGATGTCTAAATTATCTTATTCTATTTCATATGCAGTTGAAAAATGTTTAATTTTCCAAGTCCCAGTTCTTTATCTCCTACTTGCACATAAATGCAATTGTTATACCTGATATGTGATTGGCTTCATATAGAATCAAAACTGTTAACTGTATGTGAAAGTGATCATGATGATGCTGGATTATCAATTGTGGACCTAGATGACTTCCATGTTGTGTAGAATATCCAGGGGCAGATGCAAAGGGGCATGCTCGTGAAGTCATGTTGCAATTTCAGGTTTTAATGCAACTATAGTACTAATAGCATCTTCCAGTTTACCCGAAGGAAAGTTACGGAGAAGCTAGAATTTGCACCTGTTGGCAACTTCCAAAGTTTTCTTCCAATCAAACTGTTTGAGGCACTTTTAAAGGAACTGTTGCAAGGATTGAAATTAACTTCACAGTTCAAATGTTTCTTGTTTGGACTTTTAGCAAGGTACTAGTGTTAGGTTGTCAAAAGTGGCAAAATTGAAAGCAACTTTTTAGCATGTAACCTTTATCTTGCCAAGAGTTCGTTTGTCATTCATGAAAATCGTTACATTTTTTCTAGAAGTTAAATATTTTTTGTATAATAAGTTTGCAGCTTCTCAATCAATGTGAAATCTTGTGATTTAACTCTCAACTAAATGAACAGTACATTTTCTAAAAGGTAATTCCAGTTCTACGAAGAAAAACAAATCACAGAAATATGGACAATCAGCAAAACTGAAGAAAAGTGTTACCATAACAAGAGTTCTAAATTTACACACTTCTCTTTCATGATCCAGTGCCCAATTCTTTTTTCTTAGTAGCTTCCCTCAAATATGTATGTAAGGTCATCCACAAAGATATACCATAGTTTTCTAATTTCTTCCCTATTGTATTGCCAATGGTTCTTGAACCTTTTCCACTCTGAATTAAAGGAATATTGATGGGTTTAACCTGTATGGGGGCTGAAGTGAGGACATATATGGAGGGTGAAATTCTGGAAAAAGTGTTCCTATGACCTATGGGCATGGTTTTTGATCCTGTTTTCCTATGACCTACACCCAACCATATCTTGAAAAGCAGTGAATGCATAAATTTCTGAAAATGTTGATGTCGTTTCTTTATGACCTTCTCATTTAGCCAAAACACAGATGATGGTTGTAGAAAGAAAAAAGTTGAATTTAGACGTTATCCCATGTCAATTGTGACAGTTTTTGTATTTGACTAGTTTCTTGTACAAGGTTTCATGTGAAACTTTTAAGGATCAATTAGATAGATGGTGCTTAATATATAGATGCTCAGCTTCTTATAGGGTGTGAAAATTTAAATGCATTATGTGTATAGGACCATAGCCAGGGCATTTGGAGAGGCTCACCTGGAGTATTACTATTCTGGTAAATTCAGTTCAGTTGTGTGCTTAGAATTTTTTTACTTGAATCAACTTTGACTGTTGCAAATTGCAATGATATTATTAACATATATTATTCCATCAAAGACATCAGATTTCCACAGTCCATAGTATTGTACATTCATACTTCTGGATTAAACCGTCTAGGAATATTTAGCATCAACGTTTTGGATCACACTCCATGATCCATCATAATGATGGATCACGGATCATGGGGTGTGATCTGAAACGTTGATGCTAAAAATTCTTACATGTTTAATCCAGAAGCGTGAATGTACAATATATTGTTCCATTCAGGTGACGCCATTTGAGCAGAATAGTACTTGGTGTGCTTGGGTTTTTCTCAATAGAGTTTGTGATTCTGCTCAAATGTAGTAGTATTGTGATATGCTTGGGTTTGTATGTTAGGAACTTTGTCTGTTGCATCCCTTGAAAATATTGGATGTGTATAGTGTTGATGTGTTTTTTATGCACATACAAATGCAGAATAAAATGGCAAGTATTCTATCCTCTCTTGAATAAAGTCTCCCAAAGGCTAAACTGTGTGATCCAGTGAGACAACTCCAAGGTTCATGATATGTCAGGTCTTGACTTGCAAATCAGATAGATCAGTGGTATGATGTGATTTTGCTGGTAATCACAAAGGGACTTACGCTGATTTGACTCCTTATTCCATTCAAATATGTTATATCTTATGAAATGGAACTTCTTATAACAGGTTATGAAAAGAAAATGCAAAAAGGACAAGGGTTTAGAAAACTATTCTAAGGACAATGAGATAATGAAATATGCCGAGATAGACAACTCCTCATGAAACCAAACTCCGGTTTGCCATGAGAACCAACAACTACACGAAGTCAGTGCAATCTTCTAAGGAAACTCGAGGATTTTCATGTTGCAAATCTCCATCCAAACACCCATTGTTGGCGCAACTTGAACGAGCATCCACAACCAAACTAAAGCAAACGTGGTTCAAGCCAACTTTGCAAAATGACTTATCATCGACAAATCATAAAAAGTATGAACCATTAAAGGAATTCATCGAGTATCTTCAGATATAAACATTACATCAATGAACTTCTAATCTAATATTACTCTACTTGGAAACATATCTACATCATCTTTGAGAATTAGAAACCATGCTAACATCTTGCAATCACACAAAATCACCATGAGCTTGTATTGATTTTGGAAATGTATTTTTACAACAATTTCATATGTCTCTTCAATGACTTCGAAGAGTCTCCTCTAATCTACTTCTACTTTAACAGCATCTACTCCTACTCTTCTATCTTGATCTCTCTTTGATACAAATGAGAGAAATGGGCCTTATATAGGCTCCAAAATTGTTACATGATTTAGAAAACTGAATAATGTATTATGTAATGTGATATCTTACAAAGAAGAGTAGAGCTCTATATAAAGAGATTACTGAGTCTTAAGAATAGACAAACAACTAGCACAAAGCTAAAAAGCATAAAGCAAAGAGATAAGGATAAACTAAAAGCTATCTAATAGGAAAAACTAAAGAGAGTGACCATTAACCTAGATATTATCTTAATACCCCCTTAATGGTCAATCCACTAACTAAACCAAGATGCCCCTTAAAACAGACTGCCTTCCGAGACAGATGGAGGCATAAACAGAGAACAAAACCCAAGCACGGGTGTCAAAACACAAATCCCGAGGAATCCGAAGAAGCAGAACACAAATGATGACTGCAGATCTAGTTGGTGACAAGAAGGGGCTAAGCGTTGTAAGCGTAAATCAAGGAAGCCCTCAAAGCTGTGAACCACGGCGAAAAGGCAGAAAATTCTCCAGAAACAACGGCTAGGCAAAACATTTACCAAACAAGAAAGCTGCCGAAAACGGAAAACAAAACCCCATTCACAGGGCTGTGGAACAGGAACCCAAACTCTGAGGAGATCCTGCAGAGAACACTGATGATAAAAAATTTGCTGCCGTTGAACTTCTGACTGCTGTCCAAAAAGATGCCATACTTAACGTTTTTCCGAGGCACGAAAAAACGGATTATAAGTTGCTGGCACGAATGTCGAAGCAGATAGATGGCATAGAATCAGATCCCTTGCACGGGTTACGAATCACAAAAACTGAGGCACAAATCTCGAGATAAATTTGAATACGGATTTCAAAACACAGATTTCGAGAGTACGGAAAGCATAGAATACACAGGCTCGACAATCTTGAACACGAACATTGAGACATAGACGCGGAGACCAAAAACTTGTTGTTGGTCCAGGTGTGGGACCATAGAATGGAGTCAGGTGCTGTAAGCCCTTATACTTGAGACTGCTGAATCACAAAAAGATAGGCCGCTGATTGCTGCAACCACTCGAAGACTCTAAACAGGCACCACAAACCTCATGGTGAAGCCTAATGGCTACCAAGGATTATGTTCAAAAGCAAAACGGCCCACAGCAAAATCGCTGACGATAGAACTGAAACTGCTGCCAAAGACAGTCGCGAATCACGCGATTATACAGATTTGCAGAAGAGAGATGTTGTATAGGATCTCGTCACTTAGAAAAAGCCCCACCATCCTTGGCAACCAGAGGAATCACAACAATAAATGTCTTCAAACAGCGATGAGGGAACCCGCGAAAGAGGAGAAAATCCTCACACTGCAGACCGCGAGGATAAAACTGAAGCCAAACCTAGGAACAAACAAAATCGCTATTCGGGTGAAATAAAATACCGAAACCCTTGAAACGGCGGTTAGAAGACAAAAAAACTGATACCCGCGATCAAATTGCAGTTTAGACATGACCAAAGCAAAGATACCTCCCGGAAACAGTGACAGGTCAATCCAGAACGCGAGCAGAAAATGCGACAAAGAATATGAAGGGAAACTTGCCAAAACAAAAAAAACGTTTCTTCAGATGCGCGAAATAGGGAATATGCTCGTGACTGGGTATCACGTAGCCTTGAATCACCAAAAAAGTAAATGAAAAACCAAAACCACGATCAAAAGGCCATACAACCTCCTCACTCGACCTCGTGGAAATCGCGGTCTAAAAAAAAACCACCGAAGATCAAAGCGCCTAACAAAACAGAAGGTGGAAAACGAGATCAGAGAGCACACAAGTACGGCTGCCCGTACGGCGCCGTACGATCCGTACGACGTACAGAATGCGAAGAGCCCAACCTGGCTCTGATACCATGTTACATGATTTAGAAAACTGAATAATGTATTATGTAATGTGATATCTTACAAAAAAGAGCAGAGCTCTATATAAAGAGATTACTGAGTCTTAGAATAGACAAACAACTAGCACAAAGCTAAAAAGCAGAAAGCAAAGAGATAAGGATAAACTAAAAGCTATCTAATAGGAAAAACTAAAGAGAGTGACCATTAACCTAGATATTATCTTAATAAAAATTACATGAGTGGCCAGGATTGATTCGAGAATCAATGGCCAAGATTGAGACAACAAGGTAGTTTGTTACAAAAATTACTATTTTTAGAACATTGAATGCGAATGGATGATGTGGTAGATTGTGATTGGCTTGATGTTGTGCACATGCCACCCCAGGATCGAGCAAACTAGTTTGATTTTCTTTATGTTCATATTGCTCGGAATGTTTTCCCAGATTTTGTCATCTTTTGTAGTAGTCTTCGAGTCTTCGAATTTTCACCTTTGGAACTTGGCTGCTTCGAACTTGCAACTTGGGAATTTTGAACTTCTTCATGTTGTCTTGATGTAACTTATGGATTGTGATGTATTCTTGCAAGATGTTGTTGTGTAGGATGCAACATTCTGGCTTGGGATGATTGTGTATGAATTTTGGAGTAGATTAGTGTATGATGGATGTCTTTCTTTGTCTGGCACATGGAATGGATGACTTCAGGAACTTGAATGTGGAATGAACCTTTGGATGATGACTTCCTCTCATGCATGGAATGAACCTTCGGATGATGACTTCCTCTCATGCATGGTGAAATGGTGCTCTTCCTCCGGAAGTGATGTTGTCTTCTTGCTTCGTACAAATGATGATCTTGATGATGAACTCTTGATGAAGTGCAATGCTCAAAACTTGATCACCTGCGAAACCTTCATCCATCCTTTAAACTTTCCCATGCGTTAACTTTTGGTATTTTCTTTCCATTACCTGCACAAGAGAAACATCTATCAATGCCAATACATTTGATCATCAATAACCCTCCATTATAAATTCATAACATGCCTTCATCCTTTCATGGCTAACTTGATGATATACAAATATTATGAGCGCGAATTTTGGGTGAGAATGCATTAGGATAGGAGGCACTCATTTATGTGAATTTGAGCACTTTACGAGCATACAACAAAAGTGCGCCCAAGGTGATAGGCGCCAAATGTCAAGATGCACGCAGGCGTTGAATACTTCTTCTAGGGTGATGAATGGTACTGCAATTGTATATTGCAAACCCTTTATACAAATGCCTAGGCGAATCGATTTTGCTCCAATACACACTGCCGAGTCCAGAAAATACAAAGCGACCTGGATTGTGCACCCAAGGCGATCACTCTTGGCTGTTTACAAATGAGATCAAGTTGAACAATGTGAAAATATCAAACATGCACCTTGAGTCGGCTTTTGGAATGCCCTTGGTATATTGCTGAGAACTTACAACTGCGAAACAAGTTTGATTGAGTGCCTCGGGCGATTCTTTTAACAGTCTATACTCGATGCTTAAAGCACACTACCAAACTCCTTCGCAAGTGCGCTTCGGCGGACATGTCTTATTGCCAACCATATTGAATTCACAATGCATAGGAGAATAAAATGCGTACTTGAAGTGATCCCTTAGCTATCTCTGCACAAGATTAGGCAATACAAAAATATTCCGAACATGGTGTTAAGCGGGCCTTTTCGAACTTAATGTTTGATTTGAACTTTTATATCTTGCAAAATAGCCGATTGCATGCGCCTAGGCGGCCGTTTTGGAACACTATGCATAATGTTAAGGCATGCGAATTGCAAAAAATAGCATTAGAGTCGCTTGTGGCGGATATTTTTAAATGTCATGCAGATTTTAAAAGCTTTGCTTCATCCATTGGGGCAGGCTCTTTGGTATTCCACGCATACATCACTATACCAGAGTGTCCCTGATGTGCGCCAGCGGGTATTGAGTGGATGCTTTAATAATTGTGAATAGAGTGGTCTTTCGAATACCTTCCATGATGTTCAAATCGCAAAGTTATTTTTGAATATGTGAAGTCATTAGGCGGAGATCCGCTTAGAGCGTACATTTCGGCACTTCTAGATATGAGGCTATGTTTAAGAAATACAAGACTTCACCATACATGCGCTCAGGCGGGCATTCTAGATCGCCAAGTATGAATTTGAAAATTTGAATTGCAAAGTTAAATGGGCGGAAGATCGTATGAGGTGAGACATGTAATCTTGAAAATATACTTTGCAAAGCTACAATGAAAGTCCGCTTGGGGTGACTGCTTTGGAAAGCCACGTATAATGTGGGCCCACGCTGATATTGGAGACCTTGATGGCTTAAACATGAAACTAAGGAAAAGCAAGACATCTGCAAATATGCCTTAGACGGCCTCTTTATTGCATACGCATGAATTCGATCTTCATTCCTTGCAAATCGACCAAGGATATGTCCCTGGAGCGGACAAAAGGGATCATCGAGTATGAATTGGAGAATGGCAAAGTGATAGTGAAAGTCCGCCAGGAGCGGACATTCGAAGACAATGTGCAAACATGTGAAGACTTCAATGCAAACATGCCTCCAGAGTGCGCCTAAACGTACATTTTAACTCCCTTGAACGATTTGAAATTTTAACATTTGAAAAGCCTTTATCTATGTGACATGAACGAGCATCACATGAGCTCAAAACTTTGACAAAGTCAGAGACAAATTCCATCATATGATTCACGCCTTGAAGACATTTCGATCCAAGATGGGAAAGGGTTTATTACGTGGAGCGCAATCAGACATTTAACATGCTCTGATCCCAACAAATTCCCCGCAAACTCACTGCTGAAACAAAACAACCCAAGCCAAAAATTTCAAGCCAAAAAGAAGAGGGGTCCCCATCATTCGATGGGGCGATGGTGTGATTTGGTCACAACATATAGGTTTTCAAACATAAAATTTTAAAATTCCAGGGATATTGCTGAGCACGGTGAGTTGCTGTGGTTTCCTTCAGGATGTTTATTTTCACTGAGGCATGGCTTGGGTTTCAGTGTGCTGTTTTATCCCTCTCCATTCAACTTACCAGATGTTTTAAGGTGCCCTATTGTATCAGTATCCATATCTGTATCCTTGTATCCAATACTTCAGTCATGTATCTAATGCACCAAAACTTTTGTGTTGCATTTTCTACCAGGATATGGATGTGTCTTATCTAGGTCCTATCTGGATAGGCACATCCATATCAGGGTTGTATTTAATCATTGGTATATTTCATTGAGAGAAAAAAAGCAATTATCTTATCATATCCAGTCGCAAATCTATTAGAATTAGTGAAAATCTGGTTAATTTTTATTTTGACCAAGACACTAATAAAACTTCATGTCCAATTGAGGCTATTTTTTTTTGAAACGTTATTTGATCCATTCAAAGAGTTAAGAACATCAGTATGAAAATGCTATTGAAGCCATTGAGGTTTTCAGTATATCATTAACACTCTAGCCTAATGAGAGGGGAACGAAGGAAAAAAAATCAAAGTATTAAAAAAATGCAGACCATGCATCAAAATATTAGGCAGAACATGCATCAAAATATTAGGCAGAACTTTCTCCAGAACATGTTTTTAATTTTATTTTCTCTTTCCCTCTCTCTCCTATATATATATCTTTTAAATTTTTTGTTTATATATATAATTATATTGTATTCTGGGGTCTCTAGTAAACTGCTAGATCAGAATCTGTACCCATCTATGTCTCCATATCCTGGTAAGTTTGGTCTCTGTTCAAATAAAGAACATGTAAGTAAACAATTCTGATGCTGTTAGTACCATTTATATCTTTAGGTGAAGCAAGGGCCCTGCCATTAGATGGGTCGGCTCCTTTGCTTTGTGCTCTGAGACCCGTTAACAAAAAGATCTCACATGATTAACAATTTGCTCAAGCCACAACTGAAGATTGTAGTAAATATGAACTATATATTTCAGTTGATTATAGTCCTACCTTGTGATTGTTGGATTGTATTTTTTTCAAAAACTGAATTTGCTCACATCTACAGATGCATTGCAAGTTTGGCTAATGATTGTCATGGAAAATTTGCAAAGGCGTGGTGGTGCCTGCACACTGTAGTTAGCCTACCACACATTTATAGTTAGAATTTAGAAAGCAATAGTAATAATTTTTTAAAGAATTTAGTTATAAAGACTAAACTTCTAAATAAAATGAGGAACAATCTGAAATAATTTTTTTTGTCTTCCTTATCTACTTGCCATGTTAAAGTGAAACAATCCTTGTGCTCTTTTTATGAATGAGACTCATGTCATGTATCAATATCTAGTACCATCCTCTCCAAAATGATAACAAATCCAATCATCACTTTCCCATCATATTCAAATCATTTAGAAAAAGACAACAAAGAGTTGAGGAGGCCCTGACTGAATGAATTGGTGGGCAAAGGAGCATGTTTTTCCATCACAGACCAATCAAATCTGAAATAGTCATGAGCATGTCCTCCTCATGCTGTTGTTCATCATATGCTTTGATGGCTTCTTTGGGGAATTGGATAATTGGAATGCTTTGAATTACTTTTGCAGATACCTTTGTTGGTTCCAGTTGTATCAGCTTAAAACGACAACATATTGGTTTTGCGAGCTTTCCAGTTATGCTTTTGTGCAGAGGATCTACTTGGATTCGTTTTCCAGGTCCAACAGATGCACACACATGCTTGAAATAATCGAAGACTGGACTACTCAACATTCTATTGTGAAACATATTTTTCTTTATTTTCTGTCTAATATAAACATTTTTTCCACATGTGGTTCTTACAACCAGCTGAAACATCTCTGTTGTTGTTTGTTTGTTCTACATATACTAGTTGTGTTTGTTCAAATTTTCTTTGGAGTTTTTAAGGAGGACATCAAGTTTCTTCTTGTGCACTTGTGAGATCTTCATGATTAAAAGGGGTGTGAACAGTCTGGTTATCTTTCTAGTACACATCTTTCATCTTTTTGCAAATCCCATTTTCCTTTTTAGTTGAAGCTACCTCTTGTCTCCTCTTAGTTAGCAATACCAATTAAATTCTCGTTGAGGTTTGCTCCCATGCTGGCAGGACAAATATCACTTATTTGGCTGTAGATTCCCTAATGATACACCCCTTCTGGAATTGTTCTCCTCTACCTCACCTTCTGCTACTGATGCTTTTTTCTATCCCTCTAGTTAAAAGTAGAGTCTGTGTGTGCTATTGACCGTTGCTGATGAAGCTGCATACCTTTGACATTAGTTGTGATGGAAGAATACACTCTTTAAGGCCATGTGCTGTCGAAGGGGTTTAATGGACGGTGCTGTCTAATGAGTTTTATGGATGGCACAAATCACCTTAATAGGAATTAGCATCTTATAATTGGTTTGTCTTGCTATATAAGGCCTTTGAGGAGTGACCATGTTTATAGAATGTCTTTGTCAATACATTTTATATTTTCTAATTAGTTTTCTTGTTTTGTTTCTTGTGATAAGTTAAATGGGGGTTCTATAGGGGCCCTCTCCTAGGAAAGAAAAACTACATATAATAATGACCAAATAAACCGGAAGAAGACCGAGATATTCAAAAGGTTAACATAAACAAACCATCTGGTTTGCTAGAAAGAGAACTAACAAAAACTACAAAATACGTTCACAAACTCACGAACAATCCACCCCCCCAAACATGGGTCAGCTGAAATAGAGGGTCTCGAGCCACATCATCCCTAAAACGACCAAGACACCTGGCTCCAAGGAAGATCTGTGAACAGCTCTCAACATCCCACTTTTCAAAATAGCAGGAAGGTGGGAGGAACAACAAATTTCCAGACTTCCCTACCTCATCACCTCCCACAAATTGTCTAAAACATAATGCCAAGTCTTGACTATACAAATCCAAATCTGCATTCTTCTTCAACAGGGCCTGTGTTAAAAGTTGCAACTGTTCCACATCCTGCTGGAGGCAAGCTGTCATAACAGACCTAGCAAGGGCATCATCCTCAAGTTTGTCTCCCAACAAAATGAGATCATCATTTGGGAAGATTGTACCAAGAATCCATTTTCTGGCCATCAAATTAGATACCCAGGCTTCCAATTTTTGGATGAAATCCTCAGTGATAGACCACCTTGTACAGATAGCACCCTAATTATCGATCCCATCTTTTGCAGCGCCTCTTTCACAAAATGCAGGGTTGTGAGTCTCAAATACTGAGTCTTCCTTAAGTGGTGGCAGAGATCGAGCTGCTATAAGGAAAATCCCTGGATGAATACCCTCTCTTTGTGGTGGCTCAAGCAACTAACAGAACCAGCACAGAGAAAACAACAAAACCACCACACAGAATGCCCATGAAAAGAGACAATCAAGAATGCTTTGAAGAAAGGGAAAGGAGTTGGGGTCAAATGCAAAGAGGCACACAAGTGAAGAGAGGTACGTGTATGCAGGCCCAAAATATCATGTGGGGATGTCTTGATCAAATCAAGGCTCTTGTCCCAATCTGCAAGCTATGACAAACTGTGTTTAATCCGCTAATGCTAAAAGTAGCCTAAAACCTTGGAGGTGATCAAAAGTTGGAAAATAATAAAATATGATTTATATCCCCATGAGTAAAATCTTTTTCCATTACATGCATTAAATTCCATTCACTTGGATCATCACTAAACTTGGCTGCGAAGGGAGACTGGTCTACCCAAGCATTAGCCAATGTATAAGGAATGATATTGCATTTCTGATAGCAATGACTAAAAACAACCAAATCAAATTGTCTACACAAGACCCGGGCTTCATCTAAGATGCTGTTCGATCTCCAATCCTTTAATTGGTTCTTCAACCATTGACCACCAAACCAGATTCCCCTTCAACCTCCAATCTTTTAAACTGACACAACAGCCATTTTGATCTCTTCCAGAATAACCAAAACTTTCTCGCCATTGTTTGATTTGGAACCTAAAAGGAAAGAAACCCCTTTAACAAATAAATCAAAAGACAAATGAAACACTACACCCACTACCACCTGCCCTGGTTACCTCTAGCTGCACCATCAAATATCATTTTATAACAATCACTTTAATGCAGTATCCAAGAGGATAAATTCTGCTTTGATATGTTATCGATTACTCCATTAACGGGGGAAAATTAGTTATTATTTATAAGAGGTTGCCTTGTTGCACAAATTACATCAAGTGCAGGGGATTATAGATCTCGCTGCCCCTGCCCATGCATGGAGATATATTCTATGATACCGGATTCTTCCCCTGGTGGTTGGATCTAGATATGATTCATATCGAAGTCGGATTTTGAGTCAATTCGTGGGGGGAACGCCCAGGAAACGCCATTACGCTTGCAGATTTGTCCCGGGCGAACCCGAGTGAATTCGGGGCGAATCCACTCTGAACCTGGGCCAAATCCGGAAGGATCTGCGATATTTGATGGGTCAACACTTGTTTTTTTGCAATTTTTTAATTTTTTAACTCCTTTGACCATTGTTTGACTTCGCCCTAACCCTAGAAAACTCCTTCCAATGCATTTTAAAGACAAAAAGCACATCTATTTACCTCATTTTGAAAGCAAAACATAAAACTCGTTCATTATGGCTGAACTTTCCATCTTGCTTGGCAACAAACAAATAGAGTTGAAGATTGATCGTTGAAGGTTCCCAAGTGATCGGTTTGCTATTCCTACGTGTGTGCAACAACTCATTTGCTACGAAGGAGATTGTAGAGGAGGATTTCTACAAGAAAGGTTGGTTTTTTAGTTTTTTTCCTTACATTTTTGTTTTGTTTTGAATTATTTTCTATGAATCAAATGGCATATGCTTAAATCTGAATTCGGTTCTATATAATTTTGTGTGTTTTTATTTGTTTCAATTTTCAAATTTGTTTATTGAATTTGTTGCCATAGGGATTACAA
Organism: Cunninghamia lanceolata; assembly: GCA_027924645.1. Taxonomy (NCBI): domain Eukaryota; kingdom Viridiplantae; phylum Streptophyta; class Pinopsida; order Cupressales; family Cupressaceae; genus Cunninghamia; species Cunninghamia lanceolata. The sequence continues at coordinate 5,912,737 of BSBN01000123.1, forward strand.
TGGCAACCAGATCATCCTCCGTGGGCAAACATCGTTTCAAAATAGACCCAAGTTCACCCCTTTGGAAATATGTTAATATGGTGCAACAAGTAAAAGGTGCTGGGTGTTATATTTGGATTTGCAATGGGTGTGATGTCCAGTACTCAAGCTCATACAGTCGGGTGAAATCCCATTTGTGTAACATCCTCGGGATGGGCATCAAAGCTTGCCTAGGAAAAAAAGATGCACCCATTCCATAAGAGCAAGTCATAGCCTATATTGCTGAGTAGGAGAAAGAAGGTGAAGCAGTAGGTCGTAAATCAAATCAGCTTTTGCTAAAGAAAGGGTTTTGAGGAATGAAGCCCCCTTCATTGCCATCTAATCTTCAACCTGTAGAGGGCCACCCATTTTTATACACACCTTAAAGTGAAGAACTTGTTGCACATAAGATATCAAAGGGCTCATTGGAAATGACATTTCAGAATAAGTCTTGTGAGATTGCTGATCAACACATTGCAAGATGTTTGTATGCAAATGGATTGGCTTTCAATGTTGTTCGCTCACTATATTGGCAACAAATGGTGAAAGCAATTAATGAGGCTCCAAAAGGGTACAAGGGCCCAGGCTACGAAAAGGTGCGTACTACCTTGTTGGAAAAGGAGGCGAAGTTTGTAGAGGATTCATTGAAGCCCATAAGGGTTTCTTGGGTTGAGACATGTGTATCCATCGTTTTTGATGGATGGAAGGATGCAAACAATCGGCCATTGATCAATGTTATTGCCGTGTCTCCTAAAGGGGCAAATGTTTCTTAAGGCAATGGATTGTGACGAGGAAGTGAAGGATGGTGCATATATTGCTAATATTCTTTGTCAAGCAATTGAGGAAGTGAGGCCTCAAAATGTTGTTCAAGTCATTACTGACAACGCCAAAAATTGTAGAGCAATTGGTTTAATGGTTGAGGAGAGTTACTCACAGATCTTTTGGACACCTTGTGCGGTCCACTCCTCAACCTTATGCTATCAAAAATTGGCACCAAAATTGATTGGATCAAATAGGTGTACAATGAGGTTGAAGATATCCAAATGTTCATCACGAACCACATATGTCGCAAGGCATATTCAGATCATTCTCAAATTGGAGTTGTCGAAGGTAAGTGAAGTACTAAGATTTAAAAATTTAATCATTTATCATTTATGTTTCAATTTAGTAATTTTAATTTTATTTTTAAAGTTAATGTTTTTTAAATTTTTTCTTTAAGATTCAATAAGTTAAGAATCTTTTTTTTTTCTAATTTTTTAATTTTGAAATCAATGTTGAATAGGTTGCTGAGACTTGTTTTGCCTCCAACACAATTGTCTTAAGATGACTTGTGAAGGTTTGAGAGGCAATCTCTAGCATGCTCATCAGTCAAAATTGGTACATATGGAGGCAATCTGGCACTGAAAGGGCAACAAAAATTGAACAAATGATCTTAGATAACACTTGGTGGGATCACGCTAAATATCTCATCAGTTTCACCGAGCCCATATTGAGTATGATCCGTTATATTAATATGGATAGGCCTTGTTTGGGAGAGATATATGATGGCATCAACTCAATGATTGAGAAGATGAAAGCCATCATAAATGTAAAAGGGCAAGATCCTCAAGAAATTTTCGTCAAACGAATCCACAAAATTATTGAAGAGAGATGGAACAAAATGACCACTCCGTTGCATCTTCTTGCCTCTGCATTGAGTCCCAAATATTATAGTGCTGAGGTCCTTTATGTGCCAATAAGGATTGCCCCATATAGAAATGTTGAAGTTAGCCATGGGTACAAGGCAACATTTTGTAGACTCTTCATTGATCCCGACATGCAGGGTGTAGTTAGACAAGAGTTTATGGATTTTGTACGCTCCAATGATTGTAGTCTTGATGCTCTTCAGGACAAGTTTAAGGTTGATGCTGCAAGTTGGTGGTGCTTCCATGGCCAATCATTCAAACACCTTCAACCTCTTGCAATGAAAATTTTATCGCAAGTAAGTTTTTTAATATTTATACTTTTTTTTTTTATCTTTTAGTTTTAACTTTTAAGTTTTAAGTTTCATTTATAATTTTAATTTATAATTTTTAAATTTTAAATTTTATAGTTATAACTCCAACTCTCCAATTTTGTCCTAATAGGTTGCTAGTTCATCTGCATCTGAGAGGAATTGGAGCACATACTCCTTCATTCACTCAGTAAAGTGTAACCGGCTGCAATTTAAAAAGACGGATGACTTAGTTTATGTGTGTTCCAACTTGCGCTTGCTTACACACAAAGAAAGTGGCTACAAGGAAGGGGACACAAAGAAGTGGGATATCAAGCCAGAGCATACTGACTTGGATTCTACCACTTTCCACCTTGTTGCACTTGATGTTGAGGATGAGCGAGCTAGTGAGCTAGTGAGCATGAGAGTGCTAATGCTAGTGCTAGTGCCAGTGCCAGTGCTGGTGCCACTATTTGTGGTTTTTCTAATATACGACTACCTATGTCATCTAATATGGATGATGATATGATTTTTTTTGAAGACCCATATGACACTGATGGCTGATTGTTGATACTTGACATTATTATTTTTAATTTTAATATATATCATGACAATTGAGTTTGACTAATTGACATTGTAGTATTTTTAATTTCTATTGTTTTATGGAGGTTTTGCTTATTATAATTAAGTGATCATGATGCTATGTGGTATACTGAACTTAATTACTGCTGGTAATATGTATATATTTCTGATTTTTATATGTTTTTGTTTTAATGAATCCACACCACATTTTTTTTTTTTGACCGAATCCACGAATCTAACCTGCAAATCTGAATCCGAATTAGTATCAGGATCGGCAACTTAGGATATATTTGATTGTGCCTCAGTTAAATTTTAGTTATTGTTTTAAAGCAATAACAGCCTAGCATGAATTTACCTGCCTATTCAAAAAATAGAATTCTATGTTATTAACATCCTTTTTGTAACCGTCAAAAGTAACTTTACATCTCACCTTCCAAAGGATAGAAAAAGCACAAAGTTGGATTACTCACCAAAGTATCAACATAGACTGCCTACAAAACTAAGGATTACAGACAGATCTGATCCTTATCGAATACAGAAACAAAATATATTCGGAAGCCAATGTATTATCCCAAACCCCAAGTACCTGGAGAACTTACAATCCAGAAACATGGTTAAGGTCCTCCTGTTTGCCACGTAACACCCACAACATTAATAAGGCTTGTTCTAGCTAGTTTCTGTTTCCTAGGTCTTTAGAATCACTCAGCCAAGAACTCTGAGCATAAAGGCATTTGAGTAGACTATATGGTATAGATCCTTTTTGCCTAGCATTTCACATTGTAGTTTATTTCCCACCTATTATTATTCCATCTTTTCTGTACATTGGCCTGAGAAGAGGAAGGCACAGGAGTTGTCATCCTAGTAGCCAGATGATGAGTCTTGAACAATCTTTGGAGAAGTTTTGCGAGTATTGATATCATATCTACCAATTTTGAATCCAAGGTTTGATTGTGCTTTGCAATCTGTTTCTGCACATCTGATTGTAGGATAGTAGCATCGGATGTATGTTAGTTACACTGGATCCTTCGATTAAAATGACATAATATGTGGGATGTTGAGAGAGATAATGTCTGCTTCTATTTATGGCCAATTGAAGCTCTTTATTGTTGTCTTTTAACGATTTGCCAATGTCATATCCTCTGCACAGAGGTCAATTTGCTTTCTAATATTTCTGTTTTACTCCATTGTTCAATGGCAGTGTATTATGTTAATTTGTTAGGGAACCTATGTTGGCCACTTGCAGTAGTACAATTGAGTTTCAATACCGACTACAAAACTTTGTGGTTTTTCAATGACAAATGAATACCCTCAACCAATGGAAAGTAGAGATTTAAATTTTAGATCCCTTGTCTATCAACTGCATGTTACTTGCAAACATTGATGCTTACTTTTGTTAATCCAAAGAGATAGCAGAGGTTTGAGTTCAAGAACACTGTTTATATGCATCAAGAAGTTGAGTTCAACATTGATAGCATGACCTTTTCTTCTGTATGCCATGAACTGTTATGGGCTTTGAGCTATGACTTCCATGGTGTCACTGTGTGGGACCTTCGATCAGGTTCCGTAGGTTAGGAAAATTGTAAGGCTGCTTTCTCTGTATGAGTTCTTCTGTGCCTGGGCATTTTATAGGAGTTTCTGTATTATTGATAGCATTAATTCTTCATCCCACATGAGAAATCTTTCAAGGCAACCAATCTGTTGTTTTGCTAAACAATAAGAGTGTCTTTCTGTTGTTTTAATAGTTGGGATAAACTAATGCAGACTTCAAATTTTATAAATAACATGGGTAGTGTTACCAAAGAAATTAATGTGAAAGTAGTATGCATCATTGTATAAGGGTTTTTTAATTTCTACATTCAAGGTAAACTTTGTCTGGCATAATAATTTAATTTGTTTTCTGTCACAGTAAAAAAACCTTGGAAGACTGCAGATGCTAGGCTTGTGCTCAAAGATGGTTCTGTATGGAGGGCTAAGTCGTTTGGTGCTTCAGGAACACAAGTTGGTGAAGTTGTGTTCAACACATCCTTAACTGGGTATGTGCCTTGCTTTGAGCATTTTTATTTTTTCAATAGTGTCATCTATGAACAGTATCCTTTATTTATGAACAGTATCCTTTATTAGTCTTCTATTTATTCATTCTTTGTATGCCCACCTTATGAACCATAGATGTAGGGTTGCAGTAGGAAATGACACTGAATGACACAATCAACTAGATTAGTTCTGTTGGCAAAAAAGTAATTAATTTGTGTTATTATAGTTTGTTGTTAGGAATAAAAGTAGAACATTTGAACAAAGATTCTTGTTGCATGGGGTGTAAAGAAAATTATGGTTTTTTAAACTCGTTTCCTGTGCAAATCAGACTTTATGCAAATCTATAAATATGTGCTGTTTGTGTCAAGGCTGAGAAAAATGTAATGATATCTCTATACCAATAGAGCAAAATTAGTCGAATTCAAAGGGTTTGATGCAATGATAGAAGAATTATAGCAGAAATAAGAAAAGAGTTTATACTGAAAATGAGATTAATGAAGAATGCAAATGGCCATTGGAAGGATGTTTTCTTTGAAAATATACTATTTGTGTCAGGCTGAAGAAAAGTATAATGGTATCTCTTTACCATTAGATCAGAAATAGCAAAGATTCGAGATCCAACAAAGGTTTCAACAAGACAGTATTAGAATCATAGCAAAAATAGAAGTTTGTTGAACAAAAGCTTGATGAAGAACATAAAAAATTAGCATAGTAGAGCCCCTTTGAACAGGCAACTTTCAAATTCATTAACAACTCTATAATGATGTCTTACACGTGAACTCCAACTCCTATTTTTAGCTATAATTAGGTTGAGCAACAGATAAGCCCTTAATAAGTCAGGGCTAACATGATAGAAAGAAAGAAAGACGAATATTAATTTTTGTAGTTAATCAAAATAGGTCAATGGGCCACGGAAGTACAACTAGAGACACCAACAAGAGGGATCCGAAAAGAGGCTCCAAGAAAGCTACAAACCAAAATATAATTAAAGGCAAAACAAAAGCTGAAAGGCATTCTAATGTACAAACAAAAAGGGGGGTCAACCCAAAGTGGGGAAATCCAAGTCCTATTAGAAAAGAAAGATCTTGTGAGACCACCAAGATGACTGAAAATAGTCTAAATATCCAAGAGGAGGACTCATTGACAAAGTAAATAGAACCGAGGACACCAAAGCTTCAGAATGGGTGAATTGGGTCTAATTTGTATCACTAGAAGAGGAGTCATACTTGTTGGTAATTGTGAAGGCACCTATACAAGAACTAATGATGTCCCCTGTAGAAAGCCTTAGGTTAAGAGATTCTTGTTGGATGTTCCTGGGGGCAAGTGAGGAGTGTTACCTTGGAACTTTGTTTGAAGCTCTTTGACATTCATGGTTGATGACCCTCCACCATCTGAGATATTGTTGGAGGTGGGAAAGAATTTGAGTGAGACACAAGAGGAGTGCATTGCCTTGCTTGAGAGAGGTGTGGTGCCTTGGTCCATGTAATGTCCCCATTCTTGGAATGGTTGCCATTAGAGTTGATTTTGGCCTTTCACCTCACTCTGGGACATTTAGAGGATATCATGAACAGTGGAGATGACTTGTCAAATTGGTATGTTGTCTTTGTTGCACTCAGCAGGGATATGGAGATTTGTCTTCCTTGGAGTCAACTATTTGGAGGGCCTTTCATATGGGTTTGTGTCAGAGGTATGGACTTCATCATGTGTTGTATGGATGCTATCATCACATCTTGGGATGCTTTCATATGGATGCTTTGCCATGATCATGCCATCACGGAGATCATTGTTCACATTGGGCGACTTATCATCCTCATGGAGATTGTCACTCACCTTGGGCGACTTGACTTCATCATGGATATCACTATTCACCTTGGGCGGAGAGTCTACTTGCACATCAACTTCACCAAGGGCAGATTTCATATCAGCTATGGAGAGCATTCATGATGGGCGACTCATCTAGGGTTAGAGCAAATTGCATCTAAGGAGTGACCTGCATTTGAGGCGATTTGAGCATTCATTGGAGGCGATTTAGGGGTAGGGGTAACCCTAGAACTAGAGCGTGTTATCTTAGGGCAGATTTGAGGTGGTTGTTGGCTGATTGGAATTAGGGTTTAAGCAGATTTATAACAGCAGACTTGCATCTCCTAATTTGGCCTTCATTGGAGTTCATTTATGCATAATTTTGGTATGTAATTATTGGCACTAGTATCTATTTTGTTGCTGGGCTATTGGCTGGTTGCCATCGTCATATTGTGTACTCAAGACTTCATATTTACAGCATTTATTACAGCAGACTTCATGTTCATTGTGTTGGTGTAAATTGATGTGTTTAATGTGTGATTCATGGTGAATATTATTTGCATAATTGGGCGAATCATATGGTGTGATTACATTGATGTTTGATATGATTTATGACAATTATATACAATTGTTTCAACTTTCAAGTCTGATTTTGGAGCAGAACTAGGGTTAGGGCAGAATAATAAAAGTGCAGAAATTTTAGGGCAGAATTCAGAAATTTAATTTGGAAAGCTTGGAAATCCAAACTAGGGCAAAATATCCCCTTTTGGGATATTACATTTCAAGTGTATGTTGAAGCTCGTTTTCTCATTGATCTATCATCAATAGTGTGAAAATCAGCAGTATCCTGAGGGTGTCTAATTCCTCCAGTACCATTGATAGGATGGAAGAACAAAGTGATCAACTTGGTGGTTCTAGAAGTCCCTTGTAAGTCTCTGTTCTTGAAGATGACAACCTCTCTATAATGGCCCAAGCTTTCACCTAGGACATTAGCTGAACAAACACTGACACGAACAAATTTTTCATGTTTGCAAGTGCGACATTTACATGTTGCATTGCACTCACATGCAACAAGGTGTCATAACAAGAACACCACCTAAGATGACATCACCATTGCGCTAGGCAAGGTGGCACAAGCAGACGACTTCACCCATCATGTGACAATTCACCACGATGACCATGCAAGCGAATGGAGCTCACTCCACGACGACAATCAGACACATGTCCACGACCTCATTTCCTTGCGAACACGAGGTAGGATGAGGGCGACAACTACCTCTAATCCATTCCATGACGCACGAAACATCCCCACACAATGGTAAACTCACACAAGAGATGGGCTAACTAAGAGGTACAAGCCCTCAACCGAAAGGGATGACCACCAGTTGGTTTCATGCAAAGGCATGCTTCCCAATGCAAAAGAGGGAATGACTTCCAAACCAAGACACCTATCAATGAAGTGTTGACATGGGAACAACTAGTAGACCAAGCAGAACAACTTCCGTATACAAAGTTTCTTTGGGAAAGGTTGGGAAGTGCTTGTTGTCCAACAACCCAAAGATTACAGTGCCCTAGAGGACTATAGTGCCCTAGGAGGACAACACCCCAAGAGGACTTCAACGCGTGCCTCTAGTGTCCATTTTTGGCGCTAGTGTCCAAAATTGGGATTGGTGTCTAATTTTGCATTGTAGTCTTGGCACACTATCTGAACGGAAAATTTCCTTAGAACACTTGCTCAGGACTTTGATCAAGGGTCCTACAAGGACTCCATTGCTAAGGAATCCATCCTTAGGCCTCCTACAAATTGACAGAAGACAGAACAAGCCTTAGGAGACAATTTCGAGGTCTCCAAACTTGTCGATCTTTGAACAAGCACAAGCTTGAAACACTCTCCAACATGAGAGGTCACCAAGTGGAACACTCCCCAAGATGAGATGGAGTGCCACAAGACACCTATCCAAAAATACTTAGTTATCTCACGTGGACATACCCATACACGGAGGAGTTGGTAGATGGGTGGGGTACAATCCACCATACGCAATTGTCGACAACCAACTCAAGACGATTCAACACGTTCAAAGAACATCATGAACCAAGTAAGTAAACACTTAGCCAAATTACCAATAATGAATTAAGGCATTTAGCCAACATCATCCACATAAGAAAATATGACAAAAGTGTTACAATACGCTATGCCCATTTGACACCAATGTTGACATGTCCTAAAAACAATGATAGGATCCTCACCACCTATATGGGTGTAATACAATCCCATACCAAAACATCCATAATCATCAATGCAACATCACAATAATAGAATCTAACATGCTAACATATCAAGATTACAACATGTAAATCATGCCAATGCCCTCACAAGACGATGTGTGGAAACATACCAAATGAAATCAGTTTCTTACTACAATTAAAGGGTCTCATCCCAAACATGGATGGATCATAACCAGCATCATAGAATAATTGAAAGCATAAACATAAGCTTATTACAACAGTCTCAAGGACCCAATTTACAACAATTACCAATATACAATAATGAAATAATACAAAAACATAAAATGCCATCAAGTCCTGCACACTTTCCAAGGAGCATCCTCCAAGCTCACATGTCCCCAACGATGGTTTAGCGCTACCCAACCATGTGGTACCTTTAGGCCCACCCTACTATCCTAGGAGATGGTCGAATTGGGTACAAGCACCACTCACTCAATCAAGGAGTACATGGCAACACTCACGCCAATCAAAGCATACACAAACACTTGTGAAACATGTGGCACAATTGCCAATCAAATACATACAAGTATGAATGTCTCACACAAGCCAATAAGCATAAAAATAATTCCGTCACAATAATTCAAGCATAAGGGATTCTCACACCTTCAATGCACGCCAAATAAGGCACAAATCAAGCACCATCACACATGCATATATGAGAGCACAATAATCCATCAACATTCATGCAAGTGGTCTAAAGACTCTAAACACATTTGGATACCAAATCCGAAGAAAGGATAGGACGAGAATACTAGAAATATGCCAAGGAGTGTTAGTACGATAGTACGAAGGCTTGTAGATTTCGATTAGATGGATATCCTGCACATGAAGAATACTTTGACATTTACCAACTCCTAGAGTTGTAACATGTCCTTTACGATCAAAACCGGATCTTGGATAGCATCCCCATTTTGCATAGATATCTTAATTAACATATTCTATTTTTTCCAGTTTGTATTGCATTATCACTTGATTATTGAATTCTCCAAACATTTGATCTCCAACAATCTCTTTGTATTTTGGCAAACGGTGAGAGCCCACTCCTTCCCTATTCTATACCTCATTCCTTCATGTCTAATGCTCCAATTTTATAAATTGGGCATGGAACACAAATCAATGCAAAATTTTACAACACACACACATATATCATAGTCAAAAGATGCAGAATCTTAAAATAATAAGGAGACTACTCATCCTACATTATAAAACATAAAAACCATTCATTTTCATTCATTTCAAAATGTAAGGAAAACCATAAAACCCCCAAATCGTCCCTTAATGGAGATGGTTGCTACCTTGTATTATTTTCCATTTTTTCCATTTTTTAAATTAAGGGAAAATTCAAAAATCTAATTATACCCTTTTGTTCCCAATGAGCCCAACAACACACTTTTCAAATAAAGTTGGGAAAATAGGATTTCATAAAATTTTTGCCATAGTAACTGCTGTTTTGGTTACATTTTAAAAATTAAAAACATTACAATTAAACTATGAATTCAAAGCAATTTTTATTCTAATAAGGAGGGCCATATGCTACCACCTAGTGTGGGCATGGCCAATGGAGAGAATCCATTTAAAATTCAAATTTAAAATTAAATACAAAAGGGGAAATTACCTCCCAAAACACACACACATCAAGAAGAAGAAGCTGGGTTGAAGTAGACACATTAGGTACAGTCCCTTGCCACACCCAGACAATTTTCTATCCAAGGAATTCATTCTCCCTTCGCACCCATCCTTACAATTTTCGACTTCTTCCATGGAGCATAAGAGGGTTTTGGAGCAAAAACTCAAAAATGAAGAGTTAAAATGAAAATAGAAGTCTATTTTTGCTTTATACTCCTAAAAGCCCTTTTTCATTTCTTTTATTTCTTTTTCTAAAATTTCTATTCCTATTTTCCTTTACAAAAATGACTTAAGAGAGTAGGCAATTCATGCAATTACTTTTGCAAGGCAAATGCAACATAATTTAATCACATTTCAAATAGTCCGAACACTCATATAATTAAATTAAATTTCCTTTTTAAATTAAATTTCTACCTTTTGAATGCAAAATCTTTCATTTCAAAGAAAGAATTGAATTCGTTTTAAATTTCTTAGACTAGAATAAAATAATGCAATAAACTTTTCCGCTAAGGTAAAATTAATCCTTTTCTATTAAACTATAAAAATATTTTGAAACCACAGAAAACATGCCTCTCGAGATAAATTAAAATATGATGTGACAAGCTAAAGGAAACACACAAAGGACTCATAACACACTTTACATGTGGACTCCGGAATCGCTACTGGTTTGGATCTAGGTTAACACAGGGACTCACAAGACTTATCTTGCACTCAACTGAGTGAGATAGAGGTTAACACACATGTTTCACCTAAAGACAACCATCTCCAATACATAACCACCATTGGGGAAATAACCCTATTCCTACACACTCAGGTCCAATATCAGGTGTACTTGCTCCACATATGATAGCCGAAGCAACATAATCCACGCCAACGTGACGTAAATCATGACATGCTATAAAATCATCACTATAAATCATCTACGAATAACATGATCTAGGAATATGATGCATAATCAACAACATTTCGCTATGCTGAAACAATATAATAATCACAACTATAACAAATATAGTGAAAATAGTGAAGCTGAAACATTGCAATGATCTATCATACACAATCACAACATATGCATCCCATAATGCATAGGCAGAATCCAAAGTCAATACAAAACCCCATTAGAAACACCTAGATGGTCATCCAAAATACACCCTTAGAACCCCTCAATGGCACAAGAGACCTCATTGATAAGTTCGGTGTAATGTCCCCTACTGGAACAATACTAATTTTACCCTAAAAATTCAAATACCACAAGTTTCGCGTTAGGGTTTCGGAATTATCATGTAATGTCCCCTTTTAGATTTGCCCTTGATTAAACCCTACAATTACAATTATAATAAATTAGGGTTAGGGAGATGACTTACAGGTAGTTATTTCTTCGTTATGCTCTTGAATATAAATCCTGCACTCATCACATAGAAAACACAAGTGCATATATATACATATAAACTAATGCCATTGTTAGGGTTAGCTAAGCATATATTAAACTCAGAATACAATTCCAATATTACTATTATTATCAAACACATTTTGAGCATAGGGATAGGGACATGATAGGTTTGACTCAGCTACCCATACTAATCCCAAGAGCGGAACTTTGGCCCTCCTGGCTTTGGTGGCAGGACTTTGACATCCACCAAAGTGGCGTACTTAGTAGAGTGCTTGTCTTGCTTCTCTATCCATGCCTTATCTCTTGCAATTAACAACTCATCATGGTAGGAATGGTATGGGGATCGCAGCGGAGTTCTCAGTTTATCCAATTTAAGCCCAAGAGCGGGACTTTGACCCTCTTGGCCTTGATGGCAGGGCTTTGACATCCATCCAAGGTGGCGTACTTATGGAAACCATATATCCTCTTACCTACGTCTCCTTCCTTTCCTCCATTATGAGGTTCCATGTAATTTATATCTAAAATACATTGATGCATAATAAATACTAGCATTATCATTTACTGTATTATCATCTCATATTCTATACATTATTCATTATACATAAGTAATGCAATCTGCAATAGATATTAATTCTGGTCTGCTACTGTACTATCAGACTTACAGATTATTATTATTATATGCTGCTTCCTCTGATTATATGTTCTTTGCCCGCTGCTCTTTCTCCCTATATCTGTAGACTTGATCCGGAATAAATAATGTATATGTTTTCTGAAATATCTTATTCCTTATGCTATATTGCTTTTAGATGCTGATCAATTCATTTATATATGGGACTGCAGTATATATCTTTTACTGCTGATATATATATATATATTGCTGTTCCTTTTATTAATATCTACCTTTTTCTGATCGTTGGCTTGTGTTTACTGCAGACCTTAAATTCAGAACTGATGTCCTTAAAGACTTCCCAACCAACTCCCCTTTATCTCCTTGTATTTTATCCCTTTTATATTTATCAAGGGATATGTCTTTTAACAAGGGGAGCATCTCTTAAAAGAGATCGCACCCCTTAAATTGGTCGCTGCTTTATAGTGATCGCAACACTTAATGAAATATACTTATGCACTTAATAAGGATCGATACCTCCCTTTCATCCTCCACTACATGGAGGATATTCAATGTATTGGATATAGTATTAATAATATTTATTTATAGGTATCAATAATCATATCAATAATAACATTAATATTATATATTAAATCATATTATTAATACTACCATTCTAAGTTATAATTATAATGTTATTAATAATAAAATTGCAATTATGTTTATTTATCCTTTTGATACTTATTGTATTTCAAAACTTCATAATTGTATTATAATGACATAATCACACAATTATCATTCAAAGCAACTTCACTGTTTATTGTGGTGTTTAAATCTTTAATTTAAACAATGCCTTAATATCGGGACATCACATTCGGTGTCATGCCCCCACTAAACTAGGGTTAGCAGCCCTTAATTAACATAAACCACAGCTTGTATAAATAAATAAATTAGGCGATTAGTTTTAATAGAGGACAACCGACCTACATTGAGGGGTAAAATAGCAATAAATAGTTTAAAAGGGCCGACTGGAATTAGAGGAATTAAATAAGCCATTTATTTCAAATAGGGCAGACTAAGATTCAGGGGCTGACTCAGTTTCAATTAAAGGATATTAATAGCAGTGCTTCATTATTAATATAAGGAGCGCTAGACTTTAAATAAAAGGAAAACCTTAATAAACGTTAAAGCAGCGATTAAGGAAGACCAAAAGGCAGCACTGGAAGGGTGTCTCCCTCACCAAGAAAAAGATGTTGTTGAAGGGATGCAACTCTTTTCCATCACAAGATATAAAAGGAGAAACATTTCAAATCATCAAATCATCGACAGATCTGGAAAATATAAAAAGGAGATCAAAACAAGAAGGCAAAAGAACAGATTCAGAAATATATCTGCACTCAGCAGACAAAGGCAGAATTAGCAGTTAATACATCTGCTGCTGTGAATATAGCAATCTTATGTTTTAATAGAAATTGTGGTATGCTCTATCATGATTATGGTGTATAATGATATATTTATGATTGTATGATCTCTATGAATCTGGATATATTTAATGCTTGTAATTCTCATCAGGGAACTATAAGGAGTGGGAAAATGCCAGTAGGGTGAGCTGATTCTAGATTACTTTCTAAGTACGCCACTCCATGATGGATGACTGTGTGTCTGCCACTGGGGCCAGGGGGGTAGGTGTCCGCTCTTGGGCTTAGAAAGAGGAATCTACAAGTCTCCTATGGTAGCCTTTTCCCCGATCTCTACATGGATTGGCTGTGGGATGGTTTCAAGGAGTTTTCAATCATAAGAGGGATGGGTAAGGCAGCAAGAATAGGGCAAGTAGATACAAGTGTATCCACTAAGTATGCCACCCCATGTTGAATGATTGTGTCTTCCACTTGGGGCCAAGAGGGATGGTATATATGCTCTTGGGCTTAACATGGATAGCTTCGGGCGGAATCATGTTTCTCATCCAAGTGCTATTATGATTAAACTTCCACTATGCATTGTAGATATTGTGTAGTTTATATAATATGGAAATAGTTATGTATTTTTACATGGTTTAAATATATAAGACATTCATTAAATATGTTTTGGATCATATGAATTTCCAATATTATCTAACATGATTGCAGGACCTAAATCAAGATTCATCTTGCTTAAAGCATTTAATTAGTAATTTATAACCTTAACTACATCAAACTTGTGATTCTAGGGCAAGAATAAGGGCAGGTCCAAAAAGGGGACATTACAATCGGTATTAGGGCATCGTTCCTGCCAACCTGAGGGACGAAAGATAGTTGATGCAACATAGCCAAAGAGCTCAAAGGGCACGAGAAAGAGAAAAAAAAGGAACTTGCAACCAGCAACAACTCTACTCAAAACAATACAATGAGTGAACAAATGGGAAATGAACATAGGGCCTTCATGGAAAACAATGAAAAGGCAACTCGAGCTTTTATGGAACAAAATGAGAAAACAACCCAAGCACTCCTCCAAGCCCTACAAAACACGAGTAATACAATCAATACTCTCAGACCCCACTCTACAAATGGGAGAGACGTAAATTCTAACCATTCAGAAAGTAATAACATATCTTCTGCCCCTAGGATACCAAGACCTTCATTCCTACCTTGGGGAGAAACACCAATGGAAGAAGAAGAAAATAACCCACCTCCAATTATCACCGAGGAAATTGCCAGAGCCTACTCAAGTTTGGACCCTGAGATTAGGAGGAATGTCCCATTTAGGGAATTTTGTGAATCTAAGAAACAGGAGACGTAAAAAAAAGACAGGAGGCAACCTAGTAAAGATTTGAAACAAAAGCTGAATAAAATAACTATTCCCAACTTCGATGGATCGGGGAATGGATTAAAAAGTTAAACACCTATTTAACCCTTAGTCCTATGACAGAAGAAGGCGCTGTCCAATTTGCCATCTTGCATTTAGAAGGATTGGCCCATGAATGGTGGCATCATGGCCTCTTCACCCTAGGATACAATAACATAACCTCCTACGACGAATTTACACACAAACTCATAAAAAGATTTGACAAAAAACACCCCCAAAAAGACTTCAAGGAACTTACACAACTAAGGCAATAAGGTTCCTTAGAAGATTACATAGTCGAATTCCAAAGAACTTTGATAAGAGTGTTAGGGGTTACTGAAGATCGACTCACCTACCTATATCGAAGGGTTAAAAGATTCAATCTGAGGATTGGTAAGCGCCCTTGATCCCACCTCTCTTGATGACGCCATTGATAAAACTCTAAAACTAGAAGATGCATCCACAAAGGACAAGTCATCAAACACACACACCAAACCCCCCTATAAGAAGAATGGGCATAAAGGGAAATTTCGAAAGGGAAGACTATGTTACAATTGCAGGGAAAAATGGGAACCTGGGCATGTTTGTAAGCAAGGAAACCTTAAAGGACAACATGAGGACCTAAAAAAGAAAGGTTTGTGCTTCAAATGTAAGGAAAAATGGGGGCCAGGGCACATATGTGGAAAGGAAAGCAAGGCACGAAATATAGAGGCAATATCTGATGAAGAAGAACAAGGAAATCCAAGAAAAAAAATAATGTATGACAAAGAAGAACAAGGAACCCTAGCAGCCATCTCTAGAGCCTCCAACCATCACCCTTTCCGAATCAAAAGTATAATAAAAGGACAAAAAGTAATAGCCCTTATGGATAGTGGGGCAACCCACAACTTTATTGACAAAAATTTAGTTGCAAAGTTGAAATTGGAAACAAAAGATTTTGAGGGCTTTAAAGTAGGCTTGGCTGATGGATCCACTTCCCTATGTGCTAAAAAAATTCCTCAACTAAGCATAATCTTGGGAAACCATCCAACCAAAGAAGATTTCTATGTAGTAAATTTAGGGGATACTGATGTAATCTTGGGTATCCCATGGATACACTCATTAGGGAGTTTTTACCTAGACCTTCCAAAATTCAAGGAATACCTAGTTTGTGGGAGATTCATTGTAATAATTGATCATAATAGCCTAAGATTCTTCCTTAACCAAAATGACCTAAATGATAGTCAACAAAAATGGGTGAGTAAAATACAAGCCTATGATTTCGATATCGAATACATGAAGGGAAAAAACAATGTTGCAACAGATGCCTTGTCACGAAGACCCCATCTATGCTCTCTCACAAGCATCTCCGCAGAATGGATGAATTCCATCATTGTCGAATACGCCAAAGACCCACAAGCCAGTGACATCCTAGAAGGGAATATACCGAATGATGAATATAAGGTGGTGGAAGAACCTATCCTATGCAAAAATAGAGTATTCCTTGTACCAAGCTCCAGGATAAAGGAAAAGATCATTAGAGAATACCATTACAATCCTCTAGCAGGCCACCAAGGGTACTACAAGACTTATAAGCAAGGGAAAAATATTCTTGGAAGGGTCTCAAGAAACTTGTCAAAGAAACAAAGCAGGACAAACCCATCCAGCAGGTCTCCTACAGCCATTACCCGTACCCAATAAAAAATGGGAGTGTTTCTATGGATTTCATATCCGGACTTCCAAAAGTACATGGTAAAGATTGCATATACGTGGTGGTAGATCGCCTTACCAAATATGCACATTTCATGGCAATATCCACCGATTATAGGGCTCCTCAAGTAGTTGATGTCTTCAAAGAAATCTTCAGATTACATGTCCTCCCTAGAAACATCGTCAGTGATAGAGACAACCGATTCCTCAGCCTGTTTTGGCAAGAACTCTTCCGACTAGCAGGGACGGAACTCACACCCAACACAAGCTACCAACCGCAAACTGATGGACAAACGGAAATTGTAAACAAATGGATAGAAGGATATTTAAGGAACTACGTTACAGGTCAACAGAATGCATGGATCAAGTGGTTGCACCTTGGAGAATATTGTTATAACACCACACATCACATGTCAATGGGGATTAGTCCCTTCAAGGCCTTGTATGGATACGAGGCCACCTCATTTGGAAGTTTGATCTTCCAAGGAAGCCATGTACCAGGAGCCAAGGACTTTGTGCAACAAAATATGGATATTATGTGTACACTAAAAAATAATCTACATCAAGCCTAGAATCAACAAAAAATTTATGCTGATTGAAATAGAACCGAAAGAACATTTGAAGTTGGGGAGTTGGTTTTCCTAAGGCTACAACCCTATAAGCAGTCATCGATCAAGGAAAGTGGAGCCAAAAAGCTTAAACCTAGACTCTATGGACCACATAAGATCTTGAGGAGATTGGGAGAAGTTGCCTACGAGTTAGAACTACTCGCTAATAGCAGGATTCATAATGTCTTTCATGTTTCTCGTCTCAAAAAGGTGCTAGGACAACATGTCACTCCATGTTTAGAATTGCCCCCATTGGATGACGAAGGTAAGTTGATTTTGGAACTTGAGATCATTCTTAATATGCAAGAGAAGAGATTAAGAAACAAGACTATTCCGGAATATTTGGTTAAGTGGAAGGGACTACCTGAAGAGGATTCCACATGGGAAGGACCCGAGATCTTTGATCATCCAAATTTAAAATTGCTTGAGGACAAGCAATCTCGAGAAGGGCAGACTATCATGCCCCGGCTAAACTAGGGTTAGCAGCCCTTAATTAACATAAACCGCAACTTGTATAAATAAATAAATCAGACGATTAGTTTTAATAGAGGACAACCGACCTATATTGAGGGGTAAAATAGCAATAAATAGTTTAAAAGGGCTGACTGGAATTAGAGGAATTAAATAAGCCCTTTATTTCAAATAGGGCCGACTAAGATTTAGGGGCCGACTTAATTTCAATTAAAGGATATTAACAGCAGTGCTTCATTATTAATATAAGGAGCGCTAGACTTTAAATAAGAAAACCTTAATAAAAGTTAAAGCAACAATTAAGGAAGACCAAAAGGCAGCGCTGGAAGGGTGTGTCCCTCACCAAGGAAAAGATGTTGTTGAAGGGATGTAACTCTTTCCCATCACAAGATATAAAAGGAGAAACATTTCAAATCATCGAATCATCGACAGATCTGGAAAACATAAAAAGGAGATCAAAACAAGAAGGCAAAAGAACAGATTCAGAAATATATCTGCACTCAGCAGACAAAGGCAGAATCAGCAGTTAATACATCTGCTGCTGTGAATATAGCAATCCTATGTTTTAATAGAAATTGTGGTATGCTCTATCATGATTATGGTGTATAATGATATATTTATGATTGTATGATCTCTATGAATCTGGATATATTTAATGCTTGTAATTCTCATCAGGTAACCATAAGGAGAAGTGGGAAAATGCCAGTAGGGTGAGCAGATACTAGATTACTTTCTAAGTACGCCACTCCATGATGGATGATTGTGTGTCTGCCACTGGGGCCAGGGGGGTAAGTATCCACCCTTGGGCTTAGAAAGAGGAATCTACGGGCCTCCTATGGTAGCCTTTTCCCCAATCTCTACATGGATTTGGCTGTGGGATGGTTTCAAGGAGTTTTCAATCATAAGAGGGATGGATAAGGCAGCATGAATAGGGAAAGCAGATACAAGTGTATCCACTAAGTACGCCAACCCATGTTGAATGACCGTGTGTCTTCCACTTGGGGCCAAGGGGGATGGTATATCTGCTCTTGGGCTTAGCATGGATAGCTTCGGGCGGACTTATCATGTTTCTCATCCAAGTCCTATTATGATTAAACTTCCACTATGCATTATAGATATTGTGTAGTTTATATAATATGGAAATAGTTATGTATTTTTACATGGTTTAAATATATAAGACATTCATTATATATGTTTTGGATCATATGAATTTCCAATATTATCTAACATGATTGCAGGACCTAAATCAAGATTCATCTTGCTTAAAGCATTTAATTATTAAGTTATAACCCTAACTACATTAAACTTGTGATTCCAGGGCAAGAGTAAGGGCATGTCCAAAAAGGGGACATTACGTTGGGTAAAATGGCTCATAACACGAGAAACACATAATACATTGATAAACACTCAATACAGCATATAACGTAAGAATAGGAAGCACACCAGGCAAACACTAGGGTGGGCATTGGACTCTTTCAAGAAAAGAGCCAAGTACTGCTGATCTAGGTAGCAGAAGAAAGTAGAAATTGAGCTGCCAAAGTCTCTGTACAATCTATTGTATCTCCTCATCTCATAGGAAATAAAACATCTTAAAATTAAGGGCTCCTCTATTTCTGCCTCACAGAGGGGCCAAAATACGGAAATCCTATCCTCACGCGGGATGTGATGGACTGTCTCAATCCAAAGGTAGTGGGAACAACCTTGCAGTTGGCCAAGGGGGATTTGCAATCCGGGTGAACACTGGTGCAAAAGGTAGTCAGGCTGAATTATGATGCCACCTGTGATCTGTAAGAAGTGTTCAACATAGAAGGGTAAGGAGGAGAGATCCAAGTGAATTGGGTATGCTTCTGGTAGATATCTTATCTGACTACCCAAATGATCACCACTTCGAGGAAATAAGGTGAGGAGGAACATCCAAGAAAAAATAGAAAGGAGGGAGGGATGGAGCTGGTCGATAGAGATTTTGATGTATTCACAGAAGCAGTAACCTTTGTATGCCAACATTGTTGACATCTAGTAGGACAAAAAAAGGCAATTCTATCAGAAGAGTAGAGTGTTGAATAGGGGTACTCATTGCCCAGAAGCTGCATCATCCAAGGATTTGAGCCATGAATGTGGAAAGTAAGCTTAAAAGAAAGAAACTATAAGAAACTACTGGAAGACTAGCCTAGGGTTAATCATGCCATATTCATGTCATTCTAACCCACATATAGAATAAGGATTAAGGGTGTATTAGAAAATCTATTGTTTGTGTGTCAACTTGAACAAAACAACAAGAGTGACTTGGATTGTTTATATCTCATTTATGCATAATTTGTTCTGGATGTTGGATCAAAGTTCTCTGATATAAAATTCCAATAATAATTAGTTAGGAAGTTCTTTACAGATGTAGCTAAAGTCTCCCAATCTAAAGGACATTCCCAACTGATTTTGTCAGTGGAATCATATAAACTGATTAAAATAATTAGTCTCTGGAGGTTTAAACCATTTCAGTAAATCACCAGTAAATCTGTTCCAGGTGATTGTGAATCCTTTCATTTGTAGTTGCTAACAGTTTTACCATTTACATGCAAATTCTTTTAGGCTTAGTCCAGTTCAGCAGTAATTGATTTTTTATCTTTCGTAGTAGGGTGTAAGAAATGTTGCTCTAACTTGCTATCCCAATCGATGGCATTGTAAGGATTGTCACCTTTGTACTTGAGATATCAATTTTGGCTTCAATTTTATGAATTTTAGGAACTAATATACTTGTTCAATCTATATTTATTCACACATCTCAGAATTCTTGCTCTTCAAAAGCTGGATTTTTATGCAGTTTGAACTTCCTGCTTGTTGAACTCTTGGTCTGCACAAGCATTTTGAATTTTGTTTGTGTTTATATCCTGGCTTGAGCCATCATGGGAGTTAATTTGACTTTGATTGTGTAAAGCCTGAAGAATTGTCTAACTTACTGTTAATAATATTTGCCAATCTTATCTTGGGGTCATTCTTCATATGTTGATTTGATTGGCCATTACACAAGTGTAATGTCCCCGTTTGGGATTGCCCTAAATCTTGCCCTAGAATCAAAATTTTAATGTAGTTAGGGTTATAACTTACCAATTATATGCTTGAAGCCATATAAAACTTGGTTTGGGTCCTACAATCATGTTAGACAATATTAGAAATATAATTCATTTGATCAAAACATATATAATAAATGTCTTATCTATTTAAACCGTGTAAAAATATATAGCATTTTCAAACTATATAAACTTCATCATATCCATAATGCATAGTGGAAGTTTAATCATAATAGGACTTGGATGAGAAACATGATAAGTCCGCCCGAAGCTATCCCTGCTAAGCCCAAGAGCGGATATACCATCCCTCTTGGCCCCAAGTGGCAAACACATGGGCATCCAACATGGGGTGGTGTACTTAGTGGATAAACTTGTATTTGATTTCCTTATCCATGCTACCTTATCCATCCCTCTTATGATTGAAACTCTTGAATCCATCTCAACAACCAACCCATGTAGAGATTGTGGGGAAAGCTACAATAGGAGGCCCGTATATTCTCTTTTCTAAGCCCAAGGGCGGACACTCACCCCCTTGGCTCCAAGTGGCAAACACACGGGCATCCATCATGGAGTGGTGTACTTAGAAATAAATCTAGTATGTGCTCACCCTATTGGTATTTCCCCCGCTCTTCCTCATGGTTGCTTGATGAGAATTACAAACACTAAATACATCCAGATTCATAGAGATTATACTGTTGGATATTCCATCATTTACTCCACGTAGATAGTTTGTTTTATTTGTTTGTGTCATCTTGTAAATGTATGTTGTTTGTTAGAACAACTTAGGGTATTGGTTATCATTTGCTAAACCCGTGAGTGCTATTTTAGAGCACATGGCTGCCTATATTTCTCCTATATATTTGTAGACTCAACGTGAGAATAGTGAGTTGAATAATATTATTGATTATATTCTCTGATATGGTATCAGAGCGCATAGGATTCTGTGCCTATTGTTGAGTTTTTCCTTACATGAGCTCAGCGACATTATCATGTGTTTTGGTCATGATCGGCCTTTCTCAGTCTATTTAGATCAGGTTTCTTCTTCAATTTCCACGAGGAGTTGCCGTTACTATGTGAGCCTTAGTTCGTGACTTGGGTGGTGAAATCCACATGGAGGTTCTGGTTGATCAAAGGCTATGTCACTTGTGGCATGAGGATTCATTGAAGAAATTAGACTGCATTCGTGCCATTCACCTTCACTGATCTTTTGCATCGGTGGCTCGGTGGTTTTTGCTTACATGGGATAGTAATTGGCAGGGGTCAATTTTATTTTAGGAGGTCTCGCTTATATCCATTGGGCGCTGTTGCACCTCCCGCTTCAGTTTTCTCACCGGACTCCACAATTCTTGGCCTGACTAGTCCTCTTGCCTGACAACGATGGAGAGATAATTTATTGGTGCAAGTCGTTATAGCAGTCTGGAGTCCTCTCATCACTATTCTCTGGCCCGAGTTGCTTGAATAGCCAGTCATTTTCTTGCTTGGAGTCAAACGCCAGCGTCTGGTCAGATATCATAAGATGTGGAGGACTCTATTGTTTCATCAGCTTATTCATTTCCGATCATTTGCTTGTGCGAGTTCATCTGTTGACATCGCATTGTGCAAAATCAGGGCATGATCGTGATCTATGGCATGATTTCCACAGCAAAGAGCTCTCCTCGAGGAGCCGTGGGTATGTTTGGATTGTGGCGGCAAGGTCTCAGGTCTCTCCAAGCATTTTGAATGCCGGGTCCATTTTGGTTGATATTCCAAAGGTTCGCCGTAACAAGATCGGTAAGAGAGTGTCTGTTTGGGTGTTGCAGTTTTCTCATTTAACATGTCACTAAAATCTAAGTGTTGGGTGTGTGTATTTTTCCTTATGACCATACTAGTCACATGATAATATTCTTGGGATCTATTAGTTTCATAAATTCATATCCAAATGTTATATATGAGTGCCAACAACTTCATTAAATGAGCTTCCAAATGAGCTATTGTAAGATTGTTCTATATTCTTTTCTCCTCTATGGCAAATCACTAATTTGAGTACCGAGAAGTAAAACAAAATAGATTCTATATCCAGCTAGTAACATGGTAGGAAGTTCTCCAAAATTTCTTCTTCCAGACTCTCTGCTGCTGCGCGGAAATAATTATTCCGCCTAGAAAACTAAACTCAAAACTCAACTTGAGTTTGAAGAAGTTTGGGATGTGGTCAGTGGAACCACAACACGCCACAAAACAGATGCTGATGAGTAGAAGAAATTTGATCGAGCCGACAAAAGGGCAAACTTGATCATTTTGTTCAGTGTGTCTGATGATGTCCAGCCCTTTATCCGTGACTCGTCCACCACCAAAGATGCATGGAACTAGCTCAAGACGGTGTATGAGGTGAAGAATCAGAATCAGATCCTGAATTTGGAGAGTTAGCTACACAGCTTGAAGATGAAGAATGGAGAACAGTTAGACTCCTTCCTCAAAAGGATTGCGGAGTTGAGAGCTTCCCTACAAGCATTAGGGAAAGCAATTGAGGATGCATTTTTGGTGCCTATTGTCCTACGGGCACTACCTCCCAGATATAAAGTCTTTGTGACAACTTTGAATGTCACTGAAACAACACCCACTTTTGAGAAGCTTTTGAATCTACTTCAGAAAGAAGAGTCTCTAAGCCAAGATCATGGAGAGGAGGATCATGTGATGACCACACGTCATAAAGGCAAGAAGCCTATGAAGCAGTCTGGTGGACCACCCAAATATGGAAACTCATCCAAATACCAGAAGAAGTGTCCAATATGTGAAAGGATTGGACATGATGTGAAAAATTGTTGGTACAACTCTTTGGCCAAAAGATCGTCCAACAATAAAGAGTTTCAAAAGAAGTCATTTCAAAGTGGCAATACTCAATGGCAACAAAAGAACAAACAGAAACAACATGGCAATGTTGCTGAAGAAGAAGACTCTCCAGAAGAGGAATATGTGTTTTCAGCCCACACTTCAGAAGATAGTTCACAATCAACCTCAATTTGGTATGTGGACTCAGGTGTTACTAAGCACATGACTGGACAGAAGGAGTGGTTTCTCACATTGAAACCCCATCATGGTAAAGTCTCTCTTGGAGATGATACCACCTGTGACATCCAAGGTATTGGTGATATCTCCTTGCAGTTTGGCATTCATCGTTGCAGACTCACTGATGTTTTGTATGTGCCAGGACTAACCAAAAACCTCCTTTCTGTTAATCAATTTCTTGATCACAACCTAAGGATAGAGTTTGATAAAAATGATGATAAAAAGGTATGTCTCATCTGAGATAAGTCTAAAAGTGCAAAGATTGTTGCAAGTGCTACAGAAATTGGTAAAATGTTTAGGCTTGATACAATTGCCAATAATCAAGCTTTAGTGACTAAGGATAGTGATCTTGCTATGCTATGGCATCGTAGATTTGGTCATTTAAGCACTAGTTACTTGCTTACACTTAGCAAGAAAAGCATGGTCGAAGGGCTTACCTCACTTGAGAAGTCGAGTGCCATTTGTTCTAGTTGTATTGTTGGAAAACAACATAGAGCACCCTTCTCTCCTAGTGAGCATCGTGCAAGCCAACCTTTGCAGTTGGTGCATACCGATCTGTGCGGGCCAATGGCACCTAGTCACAAGGGTTTCAAGTACTTTCAACTTTTTGTTGATGATTGCACAAGAAAAATGTGGGTATATTGTTTGCAGACTAAAGATGAAGCCTTTTGCTACTTCAAAGAGTTTCGCACTCTTGTGGAGAAAGACACGAATCATCATATTCGTGCCCTCCGCTCAGATCGAGAGGGGGAATACACCAGCACAAAATTCTCCACATATTTGAAGGAAAATGGAATTAAGTGTCAACTAACTGCAGCATACACACCTCAACAAAATGGGGTTGTTGAACGGAGAAATTGCATCATTGTGGAGATGGTCCGCAGTATGTTGAAAGATTGTCATCTAGAACATGCATATTGGGCTGAAGCTGTTCATACTGCAGTTTATCTTTTGAATCGTGCACCAACCAAAGCCCTTGATGGCATCACTCAAGAAGAAGCATGGACAGGGGTAAAGCCTTATATCTCTCATCTTCGTGTATTTGGATGCATTGCCTATATGCACATTCCTAAACAGAAAAGGAAGAAGCTAGATGAAAAATCATTGCAATGTATTCTTCTTGGCTATAGCAATGAATCCAAGGCATATTGCCTTATGGATCCTAATACAAAGAAGATATATATCAGTAGAGATGTAATTTTTGATGAGAAGAGTGATTCAAGTTCACCTTCCACATCATCACTTGATCCAGATAGTGCTCCTATTTTCAACATTGATGGGAAAGATAATGGGAATGTTGAGAATCATACTAACCCAGCACCTATCACAAGACCTTTGCCCAAGTGGTATACTAGTACCATTCGTGATGCAAAGCTAGATGGAGTTCCAGACACTTTCACTTCAGAACCAAGGACTCGCAGCATGGCTCGCAATTAGGTAAATCTAGCATTAATGAGTTCAGTTGTTGATAATTTTGAACCATCTAATGTTTAGGAAGCACTAGAGTCAAAGCCTTGGAAAGAGGCTATGGATGCAGAGTATCAATCTCTGATGAAAAACAATACTTGGGAGTTTGTTGATCTACCACCTGGTAAGAAAGCAATTGGTTGTAAATGGATTTTTTAAAACTAAGTATAAAGCAGATGGTAGTATAGACAAACATAAGGCTAGACTTGTAGCCAAGGGTTATGCCCAGAAAGAAGGGATAGACTATGAAGAAACATTTGCTCCCACTACAAAGATAAAAACCATTAGAATGATTTTTGCTTTAGCTGCCCAATTTGAATGGAAATTGTACCAAATGGATGTAAAAAGTGCATTTCTCAATGGAGACCTTAAGGAAGAGGTCTATATGACCCAACCAGAGGGATATATTGCACCTGGTAAAGAGGAAAAGGTATGCAAACTTGTCAAATCCCTATATGGTCTCAAACAGGCTCCTAGAGCTTGGTATATAAAAATTGATGAACATCCTGCTACAACATGGTTTCACTAGGCATCCATATGATCCAAATCTCTACCTCAAGGATCAAGGGGGGGATATTGTGATCATTAATGTATATGTTGATGACTTGGTTATCACAGGCAGCTTAGAAGAAATGGTTGAAGCATCCAAGAATGATCTGAAGAAAGCTTTTGATATGATAGATCTCGGACTACTGCACTATTGTCTAGGTTTAGAGGTATGGCAGACAAATCACCATATCTTTGTATCTCAAAGAAAATATGCCAAGACATTGCTCGAGAAGTTCAGAATGTTGGATTCCAAACCCATGTCTACACCAATGGAATCAGGTTTGCAGTTATCTGTTTCTGATTCATCTCCTCAGGTGAATGCAACTCTCTATCGGCAAATGATTGGAGGTTTAATTTACTTGACTTATACTAGACTAGATATTAGTTTTGCTGTTAATTATCTATCACGATTTATGCAAGGACTAAAAATGTGTCATTGGAAAGCAACAAAACGAGTACTAAAGTATATCCAGGGTACTGTGAATCATGGTTTGGAATACAAAAGGAATGATCAATTCTTCTTGACAGGGTATATAGATGCAGATTATGCAGGTTCAGTTGATGATAGGAAATCCACATTTGGATTTGTTTTCTTCTTGGGTTTAGGTCCTATTTCTTGGGGAAGTAAGAAACAAGCTACAGTTGCTCGTTCCTCAATAAAGGCAGAATATCGTGCAGCCAATGCAGCAGTCTGTGAAGCAATTTGGCTACGTCGCATATTAGAAGGATTGGGGGTACCACAAAATCAGCCTACAGTCCTCTATTGTGACAATCAGAGTGTTCTCAAGCTTGTTCGTAATCCCGTGTTTCACGAACGAACTAAGCATATTGAAGTCGACTGTCACTTCATACGAGAACATGTTCAGCAAAACATCCAGCTACAATTTTGCTCTACACAGGGACAACGTGCTGATATCTTCACCAAGCCTCTTGCATGTGTGAAGTTTGACACTTTTCAAGATTCTCTTATTAGTGCTTTAAAGAAATGATGTAATAAGGGGGGAATGTTGGATATTCCATCATTTACTCCACGTAGATAGTTTGTTTTATTTGTTTGTGTCATCTTGTAAACGTATGTTGTTGTTAGAACAACTTAGGATAGTGGTTATTATTTGCTAAACCCGTGAGTGCTATTTTAGAGCACACGGCTGCCTATATTTCTCCTATATATTTGTAGACTCAACGTGAGAATAGTGAGTTGAATAATATTATTGATTATATTCTCTGATATATACAACAATCATTATAGAGCATTCCACAATATTTATTAAGACATAAGACTGCTATATTTTCAGAAGCAAATGTATTGACTGCTGATTCTGCCCTTGTCTGCAGGGTGCAGATATATTTCTGAATGTGATCTGATTCCTTCAAAACACAACTTCACTCTCTCTTTATACTTTCCAAAGGAGATGTCTTTATGAATATGAACACAACTCCTCAACAAATCGTACCTCCTCCAAACTAATCGCTGCCAAAAGGAAACTCTCCACATAAAGCAAATTACAAACAAATCGTCACCTTCTATATTGATCGCTGCCTTTCTTTTGTTATATACTAAGCAGTCTTTAGAATAGTCATCGCTGCCTTTGCTTAATAAATATTAATTGCTGCCACATTGTTTATATCAAGTCACATTTCATTGCTCTTAATTTTCACTTCATTAAATCATTCGCTGCCTTGACTCTTTGAATTAATAATTATTTAATCTTTGGTGAATCACTGCATTTAGGAATCGCCGCATTTACCATGGTCGCCCCTCTTTTATTTCTTTGACCAGCTATTACTTTCAGCCAAAGGAAGATGTGATTGGGGTTCATGATGTATGGTGGGGGCATGACAACAAGTCTTTAATATGTGCAATTTCACCATAAATCTCGTCTCTACTAAAACATATTGAGGTGTTGAAGATGTTGGGTTTTGGTCCTTAGTTTGCTTATTTCTTTTAGAAACATATATTTTATTTTTTTTCTAATTTTCTTTACTGCTTTTTAATGACAATGTATATTTTGATAATATTCTTTTGAAATTTTTTTTGTTTCTTTTCTGATAACTTGAAAAATTAATTATGATTTTTAAAAAAAACCTTGGGAGTCATTTCCCCCTTTCCCCATTTCACAGTATTTATTTTAATTTTTATATTTATCCCATTTGACTAATATTTTAATTTTTGAATCCTCTTTCTTTTCCTCTTTCATTCCTAATGTTTTCTTTTTAATTTGTTGTTATCGTGTCCAACTATTTTTAAGTTCATTGTTAATTTCAATTTTTTCTTCTTTATTATTAATTTTTTCTTATAAAAAACTAGTGTACCTTGGGGATGTGTCCCCGAGGGTTTCTGGCCGCTCCCGATGCGCAGGGTGTTTTGGGGACATGGGGACGGGGACAAAACGTCCCCCCGCCGTCCCAGATTTGCAGCAGACTTTGGAGACATCCTATGGATGCCCCTTGGGAATGTCCCACTTTCTGGGGACTCCTAAACGTCTCGGGGATGCCTAGAAGGCCCCTGGGGTCAACAAAACATTAAAAAACGCGAAAAAAAGCCACGAAAAAACACTTAAAACTAAAACGCAAAAACACTAATTCTTTCATTGTTCGTTTTGAGTCTTTCACACACCATAGAGACACCATAGAGACTGCCGACGGCTAGACACAAACGCAAATAGAGGGAAAAGTTAATACTTAAAACTGAAAATCGACGAGTCTGACTCTGGACATCCAGAAGATCTGAAGATCGAGGAGGTTAGTTACAGTTTAGTAGTTTTAAGTTTACTGATTAGTGATTACGTATTGTGAACAATACGTATTGGTCACATAGTTGATAGTTCCAGGTGTTGTTAAAAGTTAAAATTTAACTGTATACTTATCTATTTTATATCCTTATCCACTATATACTATGCGATTTTAGTATTTTACATACTATATACTATATACAGTTATACTTATCCATTTTACATACTATATGGTTATACAGTTATACTTACCCACTATATACTTATTACTTGTCCTAAAATGCTGGAACTAGGTGCTGTTAACTATGTGATTTTCCACTATATAGTATATACTTATCCATTTTTTATATTTTCATCCTAAAACAATTATAGTTGTAATTTCTTTAAAGCATTCTGCCATTTCTACAATATCGTCCAAATTTGCTGAGTAATCACCTGTGCTGTTAGTTTTACCTTCTTTACCACATTGAACAATTTCTATAAATGTGCTTCAGCAACACAGCAGAACCTAAAGAGGAAACAAACACAGAAAAACTGATAACCAACATGATACACGGCAAAATGCCAAGAACAACATGCATTCACCAAAAAGGTCTTTTCTTAGACGGCTAAGAAATATGTAAATATTTATTATTATATAATGTATTTACTATTAATGAAATTCAGGATCTCTGATTAGAGTTCAAAGAAAGTGTTTTTGTTAAAGGTTAGACAACATTGAGTGTGATTAATCTCCAATCCAACTACAATTGCAATGCTTTTTCCTGTAGATTCTGTCAAGTATGGAGCTATGGTGTATAATCATTTTATAATAATAACTATAACCTCTTTATGGCGGAATGTAGGTACTCCACAAAGTTCAGATTTGTTAAGTGAAGAATCAAGATGGATTCTTTCAATGTGAATGCTGATTTAGATTTGGAGAATGCAATAGCAATTGATGAGGATGAGGAATCAAACAACCAAATTGAAACCCCAAGTAGAACCACAGACAGTTCAAGTGTAGCTGCAAGTGTATTAAAATCTGATTGCCCTTCATAGTTGTTATCACAATATGCCAAAGGGCCATTTAGCAAGAAAGATCCTTTAAAGCAGTATGCAACAATATTGAACACAAATAAAGCACCTAATTCAGGCGGAAGTCAAAAATAAAAATGCAACATTTGCCCAGAGGGTTAGTGGAATGGCAGCATGACGAGAACCAATGCACACTTTTTGCATATCCTTGGTAAAGGAGTTGAGGGTTGCAAGCAGCTCACACTTGAAATGAAGGCTGAGATGATCAAATTATACACAGGGGAAATCACTATAACATCAATTTCTAGTACACTGACACGAGGAGGTTTAGGTTTACCAGTAGTAGAGTACCACCTTCATATCCGTTATTTGGGGTGAGTGCAATGGAGTAAGGGGGAAACAAAGAGCTGCAAGATCATCCTCACCAAACCCAATCACATATATGTTCAATATGCAAGCAAGGGAGGCTGTAGATGACGCCATTGCCAATTTCTACTTTGGCAACGACATTCCTTTCCATGATGCTCGATCTCCTTTGTACAAGAAAATATTTGAGAAGGTAAGGCAAGCTGGTCCTGGTTATGTGGTTCCTAGTGAGACTAAATTGAGAACCACACTCTTGGAAAAAAGTTATCCCAAGGGTAACTTGTTGATGGAGGAGAGGAAGGCCAAATGGGTGACACATGGCTTTAGCATAATCATGGATGGGTGGATAGATATTAGACACCGTTCACTTATTAATGTTATAGTTTCATGCATTGATGGACCTTACTTCTTGTGAGCAATTGATTGCTCAAGAAAACACAAAGATGTCGAGTTTCAGTTTCAAATCCTGAGATATGCCATTGAGGAGGTTGGTCCTCAAAATGTGGTGCAAGTGATTTACTGATGCAACAAATGTTTGTAGGGCAACATGTATGTTGGTTCAATCTACATATAGGCACATCTATTGGACCCCTTGTGTGCATGCTATGAATAATGCACTCAAAGACATTGGACAGAGAGAGTGGGTGAAACAGGTGGTGGGGGATGCAAGGGAGGTGCAAATGTTTATTTGCAACCACCACATGTTATTGACATTATTTCAGACCTTTGCAAATAAAGAATTCCTCAAACTAGTTGAGACTCGATTTGCTTCCTATTTCATTCTACTAGAGAGGATGCTTGAGTTGCAAGAGCCATTGTAACTTATGGTTATGACACAAGATTGGAATAGGTGGATGGAGTCAAAGATTGAGCAGGGGAAGATGGTGAAGGAGATTGTGATTAGTGATAACTTTTTGGTTGAATGTGAGATACATCACATCTTTTGTACAACCCGTTTTCACTGTCATCAGATTTGGGGATTCTGATACTCCTAGTCTTGGGGAGATGTACGAGTGCATTGATAGCTTGGCCAAACGAAGGCTGCCATTTGTGTGAAAGACCCCACCCTAGAGTTCTACAATGAGCATATTCACCCCATCATCTAGAAAATATGGAACAAGTTGAACACCCCTCTACACATGGCTACATATGCTTTGAATCCAAAATGGTATGTGGAAAGAGTTGGAAGAATTCTTCCTATTCATGATCATGAGGTGAGGAATGGCCTCATGAAAGCCTTTAAAAAATTGTATAGTCTAGAGGAAGCTTCATTGATTCGAGCTGAGTGGGTTAAGTTCATAGAATTAGAAGGCTGCAAGACTTCGACAAGACACACTATGGCACAGGAGAAGCCAGTTAGTTGGTGGACAATTTATGGACCTCCAGGACCATTGCGCACACTTGCCATTCGTCTTCTCTCATAGGTTTCTAGTACCTCACTTGGTGAGAGGAACTAGTCCACATATAGCTTTATCCACTCTCTAAAGAAGAACAAACTTACCTTTGCGAGAGCGGAAAAGCTTGTTGCAATGCATAGTGCCTTGCGTGTGATTGATCGCAAGACATCTCACTATAGGCAGGGCCCAACACAGAGGTGGGATGTAGAACTTGAGGAGCCACGACAACTTGATGATGACCACGATGTGTAGATGACATTGGAGGATCCACTTCCTTTTGACAGTTCCAGTGATGAGGAGTTTCCTACATATGGAGCTGTTGATGATGATGATTCTGATTTTTGAGTTTTTTCATTTTGGCATTTTGCTCAAACAAAAATTGAAAACAGCTATATATATCGCTTTTGACAATTTAAATTTGTCATTTTGATGCTTGTCACTTGTATAATGAGATTATGAGACTCTACTTGGTACTTTGAACTTTCAAACTAATAAGTTTATAACTTGAATAGTTCAATTTGAAATGGATTTTGATTTTCATCTACTATGAGTATGAAGTTTGAATGATAATGGATATTCAATTTTTCAATGTTTAAAGTTCTTAGTTTAGTGAGTATGAAGTTTGAATGATCATTGATATTCAATTGTTCAATTCATATAAGCAGAAATCATTTTTAAATCGCGATTTTTTGTTAAAATCGTGAATCGGGTTTAAACCCGATTTTACCTCGCGTTAAATCATTAAAATCATGGACTGTTTTTTTCCCGATTTTCAACAATTATTACCAGTTTGAATTGCCTTTAAATTGCGATTTCATTTGCCCTTGGCCACGTGCGAGTTTCCCCGCGCATTTTACTTGCGTGATTTCACCTTTATGCCTATTTTAACGATTTCACCTTTCTGCAACTCACGTATTGTGGTTTTCCCATTTGGAAGTTGCGATTGTTTGGCCGTTGTGGTTTTCCCCTAGAAGTCGCGTTTCTGCCTGCACCTGTAAGTCGCATTTGGAAGTATATCTGCATGCGCTTGGAACCGGTTATTTTCCTATGCGATTACATTTAGTGAATGTATTCCCCAACAAATTCAATGCACAGTGGAACTTTATGAATGGCTTTATCTTTCACCATATGTACTTAGTTTTATGGTTTAATATGTGAATTAATATTTCAAGCCAAATCCATCGTGCAACGTGCAATCTCTAGCCAATGATTTTATATTTCATTCATTTACAACTCTCATAGTTTGCAAAGTCAAACATTTGAAACAAAATTCTCCACACATGCAAATGTTTTTTTCTATTGAAGCATCTCATTTACAGAAGCAATCCACAAACGTTGCCGGCGCTCGCTTCTCTCTTTTAACTACTCTTATTCTTTAAATCATACCCACCCTAGTTACCACAATTCTTCAATTATTTTTTATCTTGCCAACAAGCTCATCGATCCACTGTTGCTGAAAGATCGAAATAGGGTTTATTCCTTCTAAATTGAGTTTTGAGGCTGTTATAATTTATTTCAGATTTATTAAGGTTTAAAGAGATTTCTATTAATGTCGTTTTCAGAAAATAGGTATATTTGCGATCTCAACTCTGCAATATATTAAAAACATTAGCCAACTGTTCACTGTCGATAAAAATTTGAAAGGTATTTTAATTTTTATGTACATTCTATTAACAAACTATAAGTTTTTTAATTTGGGAGAGGTTTTTTCAGTGTATTGTTTTGCAGCATTGTTATAGATTAACTTTACAAGGTTGGCATTAAGTTGGTATAAATTCTTATACATAATTTATATTTAAACTTAAATTCAAAAAGCATAAACCATAACAAAAGTAAAATAGATATAAAAGAATAATTGTAGTAACAAATAAAACAAGTTTTTTCTTTAAATAAAACACTTAAATTAAACTTCAAAAATTCTAAAGAAAACTGAAATACATAGACAGGATCCTAGCCTTAAACGATGATGTTATATCTAAATATTTTACTCTAACCTATTCAGCTGTCCCTAAGCTATTGAACTCTCCTCATGATAGTCACTTATCGGCAATGGTGTTTGAAAGGTCACCACTGAACCACTAAAATTGGACCTCAACTCTGCAAAACTGGTTTAAGCCACCAGGCATATGCAAACTCTAAAATGGGCTTCTACAAATTGTTAGCAAAGGAGGAAAATGATAGAACAAATTTGTGTGCAAGTGAGGAAGAAGATAACACACCAGGTATTGATTATTTATTTATTTACATATTTTAATTTTTTATTACTTTTATAATTTTATTTTGAACTGAAGACCAATTTCAGCAAACTTGATGAATTTTATCATCCATCACTCAAATTTGAACCTGAGCTATATTGCTCAGTGAATATTGCAACATGTTTACATACAACATATAAAACATAATGTGGCTAATCCCACTGGCCAGACGATTCCTAAGACTGATAGCCCTAAAGGGAGCTCCAAACCCACCAAGAGAAAACTGATGGTGGTGGAAAACAAGAGTGGTATCCCTCAAAAGAGATTCAAGGAGGGGAAGGACGGTGTTTGCAAGAACAGTGGGGACATACCCAAGAAAGAGGCTCACAACTGTGACAAGGAGAAGGAAGTAGAGATTTCTAAGGGTGGTGATGAGGACAGTGAAAACACGCGGGATGATGTGAATTTCACTCCTCAGGGTAAATACAGAGTGCTGTCGACCAGAAGGTCTAGCGGGCTGGCTGCCAAACCGACTCCATCTCTTAAAGAGTAGATTGTTTCTACTGACTCGGGGGACAAAGCGAAGAATACAAAAGGTGAGGCTAATACTAGTATTAAGGAGGAGATTGCGGGATCAGAGATTGGTCCTAGTAACTTCCCGGAATTGAATGTCCAAGGTTCGAAGACAAAAAATTTTGAAAAAAAAGAAAGAGGACACTGTGAAAACCAACAAGGTTAACAAGAAGACTAAGAAGGGCAAGGTGATCGAGGACTTGAATAATAGGGTGGAGGAGCTGGAAAAGAACTTCAAAATTCTGGCCAGATTCGCTTCCAAGGTGATGCACAGGTCGGCTACCACGCTGGCGGTCCTGCAGAATTTGGAGTTCAACAAGCACGACATTGAGAACAAACAAATGAAGGAATATGAGGAAATGTATCAGTTCCTAGGGTTTTCTTTGCTGTTATTTCGTGTTTTGTTTGCTGTCTGTTTGGTGGTGGTTTGTTGTTTTTGGGTTATTTTGCTATAGTTATATACTGCTATAGTTTCTATGGTCTTACAATTATATTATGCTATATACTGTTAGGTTCTCTGGTCTTTCTATTGAACTGTTCGTGTGCCCTTGTGGCTGTTTTGTAATGGGTTCGACACCTTAGTTCTGCTGCTTACTATAATGAAAAACATATAAAACAGTAGTAGAAGAGAATTTTTCTTCCACATTTCTTGAGCATTTATACTTATGAACCAAGAAAGCGTCAGTCATACATGTATATTCTGTTATTGTTGTCTTTGTCTTGTGACTATGCAGTTACAAATGCCATGGCTTATGTATGTTCAAATTATTGTCCTCTTGTAATCTTAGACTTCATATCTTCTACTATGTTTATGGAAATCTAGCATGAAGAAATTCTTAATCCTCTCCATGCTTGTGATTTATATACAAAGATACTTCGACAAATATTTACAAGACTGAGACAACAAATACAACTGTCATACACTACTAGAATATTATAGAGCCATAACATTGTAGGTGGAAAATTTAGGTGTCACAACTCAAGCTAGGACCATGAATTTATAAAAAAAAATTGCCCATCATCCCAAAATGCTGGGTTTAGCCCCATAACTTAGACCAATTATATCATCTTTTCATCTTTTACTCTATTTTATTTTGAACAATTCAGATTAGGCTGAAAGGTTCAATTTTAAAAATAGTGTCCTAAATAAATATTAAAAATAATGACACTTCACTAAATATATTTGTGGACAAATTTGCATGCCTTTCTTTAAAGTATTGTTGCTCTACTTTTTAAGTTAGTTATTCTTTAGACCTAGAGAAGTGGTCCTCTAAAATTATTAATAAAGTTTGAGCACAAGAGAAACTTAGAGTTAGCACATCATTTTCCTTGATAAAAATGTTTTTTGGAAATATGGTATCATGAAAGACTGAATTTAAATGCTTTTATAGATTTTATCATAATGCCACGTCCAAGAGACTTTGCGTGGACACATTGCACATCAGTCTTGGGTACAACCAGGGTCAAATGCAGTTGGTGTCAAAATGAAATCTCTGGTGGCATTTATTGCTTCAAATGGCATTTGGCAAAGGAGGTAGGACATGAGACCAATGCTTGCAAACATTGCCTTGCAGATATCATATATCAGGGAAAACTAGCTCTTGAGGCGATTTTTGATAATAAGGCAAAAATGGCAAGAACTGGAACAGAAGTGGCATTTAATTCTATAGATGCTAGGAGCAATTTCTTTTGATGAGGCAATTGGTGCACAAGAGTCTTTTAAGGAGTCCTGGTCAACGCCTTCTACAACACGTGGCCCAAACACAGGTGGAGGAAACATTAATTGTTTCTTTGCACTTCGTACTACACCAGGATCATAGACCACTTTGGAGAGTATAGCATGAAGGAAAAACGTCCATGAACAGGTGAAGAAGGCAATTGCAAATTTTTGGTACTACTCTAGCTTGCTGTTCCATGTTGCCAGATCTCCATACTAGCAAGGTATGGTGGATGCGATTGCAGCTGCAGGTCTTGGGTTCAAAGCCCCATCTTATGAGACACTGAGAGTTGGTATGCTCAATGATGCAATATAGGATGTTAATGATGTTTCTGAACATCGACTAGAGTGGACAAAGATTGGTTGCACCATAATGTCAGATGGATGGACAGATAGAAGGAACCGGACACTTATCAACTTCCTTGTCTCTTCTGATATTGGCACAAGTTTTTTGAAATCTATGGATGCATCAGATAGGATCAAATCTGCAGTTGCATTGTTCGAGTTGTTTGATGAGGTGGTCATAGATGTATGGCCACCAAATATGGTACAATTTATTACAGACAATGCTGTTGCTTCTATCGTTGTTGGGAGACTCCTGATGGACAAGTATCCGTCTATGTTTTTTACCTAGTGTGCAGCACACTGCCTTGATCTAACCCTAGAGGATTTTGGAAAACATGAATGGGTTAGGGAGGTATTGCAACAGGTTCACATAGTTACTAAGTTCATCTAGAATCACACAAGGGTGTTGTGTCTAATGTGCTCCTTCACAGAGGGCAACGAGCTAATTGGGCCAGGGGTGACATGATTTGCTACGCACTTGCTTGCATTGCAGACTCTTTGGCAACAACAAATGAATTTGAAGCGAATGTTTGTTTCAAGTGAGTGGATGGAGTTTTGGCTTCACAAGGCAAACGGATGGCAGAATGGTGGCAGAGTACATTTATTCTACAAGTTTTTGGGATGCAATTGAACAAGTTGTAGAATTTTCAGAGCCTCTAGATAAAGTTTTGAGGCTAGCTGATGGGGAGAAATCCCCCATGGGCTATTTGTATGAGGCCATGGATAGGGCCAAGGAGGTGATGAGGGGTAGGATGGAAAATGACAGGGATAAGTACATGCCATTGTGGGACATAATTGATAGGAGATGGGATCAACAGATGCACTCCCCTCTCCACGCTGCTGGGTATTATCTGAATCCAACCTTGTTCTATAGCTCCTCATTTAGAGATGATGATTCTGAAGTCATACGTGGCCTATTCATATGCATGGAGAAAATGTTCCCTACCCCAGAAAAGTTGTAGGTAGTTATGGCAGAGTTGCCAATGTACAAGCAGGTGGGGTGTTTTCTCAAGTATGGCTGCCGTGCAAGGCAGGTAGACCTACCAACCAAGTACACTCTATTAGCTTTGGAAATCTCTTTATTGTGGACATGTAGATTAAAGGTGTTAAGATTTTAATATATCTTACATGAAATCATCTCATAATAATTTGTGTTTTTCAACACAATGGTGGGATTTTTTTTGGCCAAGGTACCAAAAATCTTAGATGGAAGGCAAGAAGCATATTGAGCCAACCATGTAGTTCATTCTCTTGTGAGTGTACTTGGAGTGTTTTGAACACATACATTCCAAGAAACGCAACCGTTTAACACAATAGATGAATGATTCGGTGTTCGTTCACCACAACCTCCTCTTGAAGCTAAAGAAAGCTCAAGGTTAGACTTTTAATATACTTGTAATCATAGTTATAATTGTATTCATTATGTTATCACTTTCTATTGCCACGACTAATTTATATATGGACAAAATCAGGTATTGTTGAGGATGACAAGCCAATTGACCTTGATCAAATTGATCCAGAGTCTGAGTGGATTGCAGGTGATGATGATGAATTTCTTGAACCTGAGGATCTTGATATCCTAACAGAGGCCAACACAGGTAGTGATTTGCTTGAACGACTTAGGACAGGCTCTGACCCAAGAGCTTCATCATCAAGACCTACAACCCTCTGGTGTAGCTCTCTTTGTAGTAGCAAGAGTCATTGGCTATGTCTAGTTTTTTGGAATTTTGTACTTGGTTTATAGTTTGACATTGTATAAATTGGATTGTAATTGAAAATTTGTAAACTTTCAACATCTAGTTATTAGTTATGCGCTATGAAGTATGCTTTGTGCAATGCAATGTAATCAGTGATTTAGCGATATGAATATAAACAACAATCTATATTTTACAATTCATGGGCAAAACTCTCAATTTTATTTGCTCTGTATTTCTCTATGCTATGGAAATGCCTTTAAATTTTAAAAACAAGTTTTTGTCCCTTTTTCTACATTTTTTAATGGTTTTTTTGAAATCCAATTTTTTTCGATTTTTTCCCGTTTAAATCTCGATTTTTTCAAAAAATCTTATACTTTTGGTTTGCTGATTTTTTCCATAAAAGATTTTTTTCCGATTTTTTTTAAAAATCTTATACTTCTGGTTTGCCAATTTTATCCACAAAAGATTTTTGTTGCTATAGTTCAATGTTTAAAGTTTAGTTTAACTTTTAAGTTACCTCAATTTGTTTCTCTTTTTAGTTCTTAACTTTTTTAACCTATATATTTTTATTAAAATATATTATATAGTTGTCCCCTTGCCGTCCCTTTGCCATCCCCGGAAACCCGCCCCCCCATCCTAGAAACTTGGAGAAACATTGTAAAAAAGTCTGATGACAGTTCTTATTAAATTGTACTATAAGCTATTAACTTCATTACAAGGTTTTTGTTATTATACGCATGGATGACAATGGCTATGGACACCACTATATATGGTGCCCAATTGCAAGAGATTATGGATGGGCTGTGAAACAACATTTCTTTTGTTTCTGCTCAGCAGCCCTTTCTGAAGCGTTGCAGATTCTTTCATTGTCAACGACTATGTGTAGTGTGTCAAACCAACCATGAAATGTGCTAAATAGTCAGCTCGAAATTGTCCTTTAAATACCCATGCCTCTGCACTTGTCTTTACATTGCAATGTTCCTTTGCTTGCAATTGTCAAGAAGATTTATCATCAGGGTGGAGTGGAAAAAGTCTCTAGCTTTGAAAACCACTTGATATAGAAAATGGAAACATTGAACATTTTTTCTATTTAAAGGGTTGATTGATGTCATGTCCCTATAATGATTTATAATTGAATTGTTTTTAAATAATAAGTTAGCCTTATATAAACTAAATATATAATATATTTATTTAAAATATATTATTAATATGTATTAGTTAATAAATAATATTATTAATTCAATATAATTTAAATATTATAAAATATATGAAATATATATATTTAATTAACTAGATATATTATAAATATAAATATTTTAATATAATATTTATGTGAATAATTAATAAGATATATTATTATATATAAAAATAAATATTATGAAGAGTCTTACCCATTAAAGTTGGAAAGTAAAGTAATTTGGAATAAGGCAAAGTGGTTAAACAAAAGGTCAAATTCAAAATAAAATCATATAAAGATAAAAGTCTAATAAGACAAAAATATTATTTATACTACTTAATAACAATTGTATTTATTTATACTATATATATTATATAAATAATGTACTTTAAAACGATTAAGGGGAGGCCGAAGGAGGATATTTATAAGTGCAGCGCGATTAAGTTGGTTGACACAATATAATATAAATCATATATCATTTATTATGATATAAATGATATAATATAAATAATATAAAATAAATAATATATCATTTATTATAATGATATAATATAAATAAATAATAATATAAATAAACATCTTTTAACCTATCCTCTTATGATAAGGGAGTTACGTATGGTTAGAACTAGTTTTACCACGAAAGGGAATTAATAAAAAGTAATAAAAATTATAAGAGGGTAAGTATGTCTTTTACCACCAAGCATAATAAGAGACGTGCCTCTTTGAACATATCCCTTGAAAGGGAAATAAATAAAGGTTGTGAGATAGAAGTAAATCATCATCGGGAGAAAATATAAAAAAGAGT
Source organism: Cunninghamia lanceolata (assembly GCA_027924645.1). Classification (NCBI taxonomy): domain Eukaryota; kingdom Viridiplantae; phylum Streptophyta; class Pinopsida; order Cupressales; family Cupressaceae; genus Cunninghamia; species Cunninghamia lanceolata. Next base: position 5,952,775 of record BSBN01000123.1, read on the forward strand.
ATATATTTCTGAGTCATAAGTAGGAAAGATATCATAAATTAATATATAGAGATATGTACATTAGCAGTAAAAGGGGTGTGAAAATATATATTATAAAATATATAAACGGCAACAACAATACAATAAAAATTATATTACGGCAGCATAGGTAAGGAATCCCAGGTAAAGCTACAACAGGTAAGTAAGTATTTATATTTACTTATTCAATTTATGATTTGTAAGAATTTATATTTACTTGTTCAATTTATAACTTGTAAGATATAAATGATAAGGTTATTAAGTAGGAACTGAGTTCTGAGCAATATAATTCATGGACAGTCATATGTAATATTCACTAAATGTGTAATCTATATACCATTCATTAACCACATATGGGATCAATGAAGGGTGACATGTCTAGCATATCATTCATAGTCGATGTATTGGTCTTGGCTACCTAGAGTACCAAGAATCCTCACGGATGCCTTAGCCTCAAGAATACACCAAGTAGTTCTTGAATAAGGATGGGAGACAAACATAGCCTATGATGAACAACAGCATGCTACACCCTATCTACCCCATATGGTGTTAAGGAATGGTATATAAGTTATAGAGAAGAAGTATATGTTGATAAGATCATAAAGATAGCATGTGAAATGTCATGTTAAATGGTGAACAATGAACATATGAATTGCATAGTGTGACAGTACCAATAGCTGACTGTGATAGCATGAAATCATTATAAATTATGAATTGTTTACATCGCAATCAGTTTAGTTAGATTATGTAATGAGTATGAAATATTTATGTGCATTTTCATTATAATGAACTAAGGAAAGGTTAAATGAATACAAAGAGTATTAAGTACATAAAAGGCATGAATTCCTAAAATAGAGGAAGGCAATAATGTTAATCAACTCGCCACTATGAGGAGTAGGGAAGATTAGGGGTGGGCAATCAACCAAGGATAGGTACGGGTTCATTGGTCTAGAGCACCCCTTCGAGCCCTTGTCTCAAGTGGTACCTTAGGGAGCAAGAGGTAGTCTTTTGACTTGAGTGGTCTAGAGAACCCCGAGTCAAAGGAAGGCCCTAGAGTGGCCTGGGTCTAGAGTACCCCTCGAAGGAAGAACGACCTATACCATTGGCATTGCACCCTAATGAATTCACTCTCATAAGATGGAGGATTTGATTAACAAAGGCCCAAGTAAATCTCTTCTAGGGAATCATGAAATGAATGCAATCAATCTATGATAACAAATGGTTTATGTTTATGAATAAGGACATGTGATTTCTAAGAAGAATTGTATACTAATGTTCTCTTTGGTGAGTTGAATTGTGCAAGGTTGCGAAAAATTCGGACTCACTAGAAGGGGACATTACAATTGAAGACTTGTAGAATAACCTTTTATGACTTGTATGTTTTTAGACCTATCTTAATCCTAAGTACAATCTTTTTTAAAAGCTTAGTTCTAGGTGGGAAATATGTAATGTCCCTTTTTGGCGCATAGCCGATTTATGTGCAAGTAGCCAATTTCCAAGTCTTCCGGAGGCTAATTGGTTAGTTGGGGAGAACTCCAATGTTCTTGGAGAAGCTTTGGTCAATTTTGCGGAGCAATTGTTCTTGGTTTTGAGTTTAGTTGGTTAGATGGAGCCTTTTGATGCTTTCAAAATCGATATCCGACCTTTCGTGTGCTCTCCAAACTTCGTGGAGGAGTAGGCTATTTTTAGTAAGTCTCCCGGTTGCCACCAATCATCATCCTAAGTCTTCATTATCATATTGGTATGATCAGAATTGCAAATTATATCATTTTGATGCTTTCCGCAACTTGTTATATTAAATAATTATTCACTTATGTTGTCTAATGTTGGAAATATTAAAAGGGACAACTAAGTGTGATAGCTCATTTTAAAGGTTTCAAGTGGATGCCTCAGAAAAGGGACTTTATTCATGGGAAAATATTATTATTCCTCAAAAAGGTGAAAGTGCTCCATAAAGTTAATTATTTATTTTTATAAAAGGAGTTTTTGGAGCAAAAGAGAAAAGTAATATTTTATTGCTCCAAAAAAGTAATAAAAGGAGGTTGAGGGCTCATTGTGGGGGTTGTTGATGAATTTGTTTTTGCATCTGCAATTTGGAGAGAACCTGTGTTCTTCTCAAATCCCTTAACGACGAAAAACCTCTTGAGATTGCTAGTTTCAACGGTGAAAGATCTACCCTACCTGGTTACAGTGATTTCATACAGGAATCACGCTTGTGCTGAAGAGTTGTATTGCAGTTTGGTGCTCATATGATGAATATCTTTGATGTTTTCAAAGTTTCCTATGTTGGTGGTTATCTTTCAATAATATCAAGCAGTTTTGAGTTGGTTTGTTGAAGAGTTTGAAGGGTTTTAGAGGGGCCATACCATTCTCACTAGTTGGCTGTACCATCACAACAGACCGTCCCTCTTTGTGGTAATTGTTACTCCAACTATTATTACTTTTTCTCACCCTCTTGTGGACCGTATAGACCATTCCCTGCAGATTGGATAAAAGATGGAAAGAAAGTATGAAGTCTTTGAGTCCGTACCACCTGCACCAGGCCGTACAAGCTGATTTGGGGCGTGGGTTTTGCTGACTGAAGCGCCTTCTTTCTTGGGCTCGAAACCTTTCCTTGGGTGGCGCCTAGTGAGGGAGGAAGCTACCCTTTCAGTTTGGGAATGAACAAATGAGTTTTGAGGAAGTTATGATGAGTTTGATGAGTCCGTACCCTGCTGTACCTGCTGTACCAGCAGTTGGTAAACTCTGAAATTTGTTTATTTTCAGTATTTCTCGCCTTTCAGTAGTCGGTTGATCATTTCAGTAATGATAGAGGATGTTTTGGTAGAATTTTCAGATGGGGTTCAGTGATTTTCAGTTTGGGGTGTTGGGTTGCAGTATTTCAATGTTGGGTTATGTGTTTTTAGTATATTTTCAGAGGTATTTCAAACTGATGTGAAATTTGCAGCAGTGTGTTCTTCAGTCCAAATCAGAACAGCAGTGCCCAATTGAAGTAAATGATGCATTATGAGCTCACAACACTTGCACTGTGATTTCTACGTTCTAATATTGTTTCGCAGCTGTGTTTTCAAATTTCAGTTCAGAAATAAAGTTATTTGCAGCTCGTTTATTAGTTGTAATGTCATTTCTAGTTGCAACTTATGTGTTTGTAACCCCGGAAGGTAGTACTGCCAGTGGAATCATGTTTGTGCATTCATATTGTAATATTGGTCAGTTTACCGCCAATTCTCTATAGCATGCATAATAGCCCGTTTGTAATGCATCATGCACTCTGCTGAGTAAGTGTAGATGTGGTTGGCTCAGTCGCCTAATGCATGCATATTTGTGCCCTTGCATATAACAAACTCTGTTGAATAAATTTGGTATGTGGTCGTCGTGGACACCTGGTGTGTTTGTAATCATCCTTGCATTGCATACTTAAGTAGCAAATGGGTAAGAAAGAATGATCCATTGCATCGTATGCTCACCTTGCCCACCTCGGGATTTTGGTGATCATAAAGTGTGCCGGAGACTGTTTGTGCTCTTGATTTCAGTTGAAATTATTTGGAAAAAACTAGGGTGATTATTACAAAATAAATGACATCGATAAGCATTAGACGATTGATGTATATACCACATGGTCTATACCATGTGCCTTTAAATTGAATGTTTTGAGATGGATAATTCTATAAAAGCACTTCCTATCAGACAGGTTAGCTAGGACAAACCTTTATGGTGATGGTGTATGTATTCAATGTGGCAAACAAGAGGGTTTTAATTTTGCCTTTTGGGATGATACAATGGCTTCTAAGCATCTCTTGTTGCCCTATTTATTGGATAATTAGGCTTTCTACTCTTTTATTCTTCTGGAGGATGAGATATAAGGTTACCTTAAATGGTTCCCAAAGTACTTTAAGTAATATAGTTTCTCATTTCCTTTTGGATGATTTTGGGCACTCAAGTTTTTGCTAAGTTGTCATTAATAATGAAATATCCCATGGCATTTGATTCTGGGGCTTAATAGGAGATTCTAGCTTTTTTCCTTTGGTAGGGAGTGTTGGAAATATTGTCATTGATGTCAAAGGGAAATGGATGTCATGAAGAAGAACTATTAATGATCCAAAAGTTTCTAAGGCATGATTTCTGCCTTTAGTTGGTGAATCGCTCGGTTCACGAACTCTCAAGTTCGTCGATGGATAGTTTTCTCGACATCCGGTTTACCGATGAAAAGATGATAGAGAAAATTTTCAAGGCATGAATGATTTCAGCCTTTTAACTTATGAGTTTGCTCGGTTCGCGAACTCATTAATTCGCCGACTTCAAGTTTCTTCGACAACTAGTTCGTCGATAGGAGAGTTGAGTGATGAAGTCTTGAAGAAGAAAGGGTAAAAGCCTCTCGGTTGGAAATTCGCTCGGTTCATGAACTTAGAAGTTTGCCGATAGACGGTTTCCCTGATAGAATATTCGTCGAAAGGATGAAAACATGAAGAAGAAAGTGTGAACTGCAAAATTTAAAGTACTGACAAAATCTTTAGTTCGCGAATTCCTCAGTTCGACGATTTCAAGGTTCACCGACAGATGATTTTGCCAACAAAGAAAAAGGTTGATGGTTCGATGAAATGTAAGTTTGCCGACGGGTTTGTGATGAGATGACTTCGCCAATAAACGATATGATGAAGATGGTGTTGGTAAGTTCACAAAGTGGCATTTTTGCCGATAAAGGATGAAATGTCCAAAGTTCGTGAACATGAACTTTTGCCGATAAAGAAGAAGATAATTGGTTTGTGGAAATAAGCTTTTGCCAACAAGTTCGTGAAGATGCAATTTTGCTGATAAAGGCATTGGAGTTTAAGTTTGTGAAAATGATCTTTTGCCAATAAAGGCGCTGAAGTGTAAGTTCGTGCAAGTGAACTTTTGCTGATTAAGGTTTTTGAGTTGAGGTTCATGGTCGTGAACTTTTGCCAACAAAGGAGAAGAGTCTAAGGTTTGTGGAAACATAAAGTAGCCGATTCCCCTAGAATTAAAGTGAAAATAATTGTTGTGGCCGACTTAGTGTGTTTAAATTGGGTCCAAACTATGTGGGAATTTAGGTTGGGTCGACCTAAGTACACATTGGAAATTAAAATAAAAAGGTGGTCGACTTAGTTTATGTAAATTAGGCCCAGATTCAAAGCGAGGAATTTAAGATTGAGCCGACCCTATGAAATGTACACCGAATTCAAATACAAAGGCTTAATTTGGAGAATGTGCTAGTTCGATGGTTCTTAGCCGACATGAGGATTGTAATTATACAAACCGATATTTAAAATAGATTTGGTTGCATTGTTTTGTGTGTGGCTGGATATGCGAGTATCAAAGTGAAATAGTGAGAATATACAGGCAAATGCGAATTGAGTGCGACGGACAAGAACAGAAAATTATTCAGGAGTCGCATAGTATGTGTCCAGGTTTGAAAGAGTATATTGTTTTATTCTGAATTACAGTACAGAAGGGTTGATTAGTGTGACAGCGAAACTCTGAAGTTGGATTGTAATTCTGTTTGTGCAAATCATGATAGTAGAGGTGATGATTGTATTGTGTAAAAGTGTATGTAAATCATTTCTTTTATAACCATTTCAGAGATTCTAGAGGTTGGTTCTTCTTGATCCTTGTGAGGTTGGTGCCCATAAACCTTGTATTAGCTGGGGATTGGTGTCTCTTGAGGGTTGGTGCCTTCAAATCATATTGTAATAATCAATTTTCTTTGTGAGGTTGAATTTGGATAGTAGATCCAAGCAACTTGCTCATCGTAGTTTTTCCCTTCTTGGGCTTCCAGGTAAAATCTGGTGTTGTGCTCTCTTGTGTAGATGTGTGAATATGGTTATGTTTGCATAGTTTTTACATAATTTGATTGATGTGGTAAATATCCTGTTGTTGCAGTAGAATTGAATTAAAAATTGGTATATACTAATTCACCCCCCCTCTCAGTATATTTGTGTTCTAACAATTGGTATTAGAGCTAAGTTCCTTGGTCTGCTAAGGAGATTTGGGAAAAGATTTATTGCATTTATGAAGGTGATGATAAGGTGAAACAAGCTAAGCTACAGACCTATAGAGGCAAGTTCGAAAATCTGAAGATGAAGGAAGAAGAAAATATTGCTGACTATCTACTCCGGGTGGATGAAATCGTCAATGCTATTAGAGGGCTCAGCGAAAAAATGAAAAACTCAGTGATTGTGAAGAAGCTCCTAAGATCCCTTCCCCAAATGTATGACTCAAAAGTTTCTGCTATTGAAGAAGTGAGATCTGAATAAATTTACAATGGACGAATTATTTGGTTCCCTCGCTGCCTATGAGATGAGAAATGCGAGCAAAGACACATCTAAAAAGGAAGTTGCTTTCAAAGCTACAAAGAAAGAAGTATCAAATCCAAGCAGTGGATATGAGGAGGAAGAGGCAAACTTTGGAAGTAAAAGAAGGGTTTTGGTAAGTACAAAGGTAAGTTGCCTTTTAAGTGTTTCAACTGTGGTAGAGTTGGTCATTATGCATCTAAATGTCGTTTTGGAGAAAGTGAAGATAACAACAAGGGTTTCAAAAGGAATAACTTCAATAAGAACAAGAAAAACCTCTACTCTAAAGAGGACTATAGTTCATCAGAAGAAGCAGATCACTACTCATCAGAAAATGAAGGGGAAGAAGCTTTATTCATGGCTATGGAAGTCTTGGACAACTTTGACAGTGCTGCTAATAATGAAGAAGACATGACAATCATTGATGAAGAAGAATGTGAAGTTGATCTTGAAGGTGAACTTATTTTTGCTCTCGAGGACTTGAGATTAGTTAGTAAAGAAAACAATGAATAAAAGGCAAAGCTTAAAGAATCAAAGGAAATGATTGTTAGTTTAAAGATTCAAATTGAAGAGCGAAAAAGGATTGCAGACATAGTAAACTTTGACTTCAAAGCCAAATCAGATGAGTGTTTAAAACTTGAAGAAGAAATTGTTTCACTGAGAAAGGAAGTTGAAAAAGTACATGCTCAGTTGAATAAGAATATCAAGTTTGGAAAGAGCTTTGAAATTTTGGATGATATAATAAACATTCAGAGACCTCTATTCATAAAATTAGGCCTAGGCTATGATGAATTCACATAATCTTCTGCTCTTGCAAAGAAGACTGACTCAAAGAAAACAGTGCCAAATGAAGAAATCCCAATGATGAAAGAGAGAATTGAAGAAGTTGATTTCATCCCTATTATCTCTCAAAGAAGAAAATTCAGAACAACCCCTGCAAGATAGACATTGATGAACAAGTTTAATTAATGTTTCTCTAGTTATTGTTTCAGTTGCAATCAGTATGGTCACAAAGCCATTGAATGCAGATCTATAGAATGAGAAGTGATTATGTAAGTAGAAATTATTTTGCTCCTTTGTTTGATTTCAACATAATATGTCATATTTGCAACAATTTTGGGCACATAGGAAAATATTGCAAAAGTGGACTGGTAAAATCAGCAACTCAGATGATTGACATCAGCAAGAAAGATGACACTCCTAAAAATCAGAAGACACAGAAGAAGGAATGGAAAATCAAGAATAACAATCATGAAAGTGAAAACTCAATGATTGTACAAACTGCATTTCATGCACAAGGACAAGCAAATCCTTGGGTTATAGACAGTGGATGCTCAAGCCACATGACAGGAGATAAAAGCAAGTTTATTAGCCTTGTAAAATGGAATGGTGGATAAGTCAAGTTTGGAGACGACAACACTGCAAGAATTTGTGATAAAGGCACAATAAGTATTGATGGAAAAACTAGAACAAAAGATGTCCTATATGTAGAAGGTCTCAAACACAATCTTCTCAGTGTAAGTCAGATGTGCAACAAAGGATATAATCTTATTTTCCAAGCACAAGGATGTGAAATCAGAAGAGCAAGCATTGGTAAACTTGTGGCATAAGCAAGCAGGATAGAGAATAACTTGTATAATCTTAGTGAAGTGAAAGGAAGGAGTTGCCTTCGAGGACAGACAAATGAGAGTTGGTTGTGGCATAAGAGGATGGGATACATCAACTTTGACAACCTTGTGAAGATCAGATCTAAACATGCAGTTAGAGACATGCCAAAGATTGACAAGCCTACAAGCACCTTTTATTAAGATTCTCAAATTGGGAAGCAGACAAGGACTAGGTTCAAGACCAAGGAGTACTATTCTACTGAGTCGTTAGAACTAATTCATACAAACTTATGGGGTCCTACCAAAACAAGAAGTCTCCAAGGTGAGAGGTATTTCATGTTGCTCATTGATGATTACTCTAGAATGACATGGGTTACTTTTTTGAAAGATAAATCAGAAGCTTTTAATAGATTCAAAATTTTCAAATCTATGGTTGAGAATGAAATGAATGTTAGAATCATGTGCCTAAGATCAGATAGAGGTGGTGAGTTCACTTCAAATGAATTTGAAGAATATTGTGAAGAATATGGGAAGGAGACAATACTCTGCCGCAAGGACTTCTCAACAAAATGTAGTTGAAAGGAATAACAGAATAGTTCAGGAGATGGCAAGAACAATGTTGAATGAAGCCAAGCTGCCCGATGTGTATTGGAAAGTAGTAGTCCATACTGCTGTTTATATTCTCAATAGAGGACAACTAAGAGTGAACATCTCTAAGACACCATATGAGATATGGAAAGGTAGACCTGCATCAGTCAAGTATTTCAAAATATTTGGAAGTCGATGTTATATCAGAAGAGATGAACACAACTTGGGCAAGTTTGACTCAAGATTTGATGAAGGAATTTTTCTTGGCTACTCAACTAGAAGCAAGGCTTACAGATGCTACAATAAGAGACTGTAGAAGATAGTTGAAAGTGCAAATGTTAGGATTGATGAAGACCTACATCACTCGACCTATGATCAAGAAGAGTGCTGTTCAGATGAATTAGCCTGCACAGAAAAAGAAGATGAAGTTGAAGAAGAAGAAACACCCGAGGAGACTACCAAGACCCCTGCAAAGTATGTTAAGAAGAATCACTATAAAGATCAGATCATTGGCAACAAGAATGGAGGAGTTATGACTAGGAGAAAAATCAGAGAACAAGTAAACTTCTCACTATTGTTCAAGATAGAACCAAATAATTTCTCTGAAGCTAGTAAAGATGAGAATTGGATCAATGCTATGCAAGAAGAGCTAAATCAGATCGAGAAGAATGAAACTTGGGAACTTGTCCCAAGACCTAAAGACAAGAATGTCATTGGCACAAAGTGGGTATTTAGAAATAAATTGAATGAAGATGGAGAAGTTGTTAGAAACAAAGCAAGGTTGGTCTGCAAGGGCTATTCACAAGTGGAAGGCATTGATTGTGAGGAGACCTTTGCCCCTGTGGCAAGATTGGAAGCAATCAAGATGTTTCTTGCATTCGCAGTTCACAAAGACTTCAAGGTGTATCAAATGGATGTCAAATTTGCCTTCTTGAATGGTGATCTAGAAGAAGTTTACGTAGAGCAACCTGAAGGATTTCAACTATCAGAAGATTGGAATTTGGTATGCAGACTTAGAAAGGCTTTATATGGTCTCAAACACGCCCCTAGGGCATGGTATGCAAGGTTGGACAAGTACTTACATCAACAAGGCTTCAAGAAAGGTATTGCAGACAATAATCTCTACATCAAGGCAGAAGGTGAGCACATGTTGATGGTAGTAGTATATGTTGATGATATTATCTTTGGCGGCAATGATGGTATGTGCAAAAAGTTTGCAGAAGAAATGCAGAAAGAGTTTGAAATGTCTATGATAGACGTACTTTCATTCTTTCTTGGACTTCAAATTGTTCAATTAGACAAGGGTATCTTTATCTAACAAGCTAAGTATGTCAAGGAGATGTTGAAAAAGTTTGGTGTATAGATGACTGCAAACTAGTAAGTACACCTATGGTAATAGGTTGTCATCTTAGCAAGGATGATGAGTCACCTCAAGCTGATCAGACTCTTTATAGGGTCATGATTGGAAGCTTATTATACTCGACTGCATCAAGGCCAAATGTTATGCAAGCAGTTTGTATGGTGGCTAGGTTTCAAGCAAATCCAAAAGAGACTCACATAAAGGCTGTTAAAAGGATTTTCAGATATTTGAAGAGCACATTGGACTATGGATTGTGGTATGAGAAGGGAAAAGACTTAATTGCATATATAGATGCAGATTGGGTTGGCAGCACTGATGATAGGAAAAACACAAGTGGTGGAGCTTTCTTTCTAGGCGATAGATTGGTTTCATGGTTAAGCAAGAAGCAAGATTCAGTCTCTGTCAACAACTGAAGCAAAATACATAGCAACAGTTTCTTGTTGTACTCAGGTTTTGTGGATGAAGCAAAGGTTGAAGGATATCAAGGTAATATATGATGAGCCCATTCCTATTCTGTGTGATAACAGAAGTGCCATTAACATATCAAAGAATCCAGTGATGCATTCTAGAACCAAGCATATATCCATTAAGTATCACTCCTTGAGAGAAAAGATTGTAGATCAAGAGGTAAAGCTGGAGTATGTCACCACAAAGGATCAGATTGCAGACATCTTTACAAAACCCCTTCCCAAAGAGACATTTGAGTATTTAAGGCAGAAGTTGGGAGTGATATCACTCTCATCAAATCAGTAAAATCTTATGATGAAGCATCTGTCCAGGGGGAGCAACTCAAGGCATATCTTTCATCCTTGTTTGGACAGTGGTACCTCTTAGGGGGAGTAGGTAGATAGAAGACAATATAAATGATCAAGTTTGATATGACAAAGGAAAGAGATATAGTAACGAGAAGCATTACAGTCAAGGGGAGCTAGTCATGGCAATATCAGATTGCATGAAGGAAAGAGGCTTGTTACATCCCTTTGTCATTGATGTCAAAGGGGGAGAAATTTCAGAAGTTGTGTAACAATTTCAGAAGTTGTGTAAGTTTAGGTAAAGATACAGAGTTTATTTCTTCTTGGTTGCTATCAATGACAAAGGGGGGATTGTTGGAAATATTGTCATTGATGTCAAAGGGAAGTTGATAAGAATATGTCAAAGGGAAATGGATGTCACGAAGAAGAACCATTAATGATCCAAAAGTTTCTGAGGCATGATTTGTTCCTTTAGTTGGTGCATCACTTGGTTCACGAACTCTCAAGTTCGTCGATGGATAGTTTTCCCGACATATGGTTTGCTGATGAAAAGATCACAAAGAAAATTTCTAAGGCATGAATGATTTCAGCCTTCAGTTGATGAATATTGATCCGTTCGCGAACTCATACGTTTTCCGACAACAAGTTTCTCCGACAGCTAGTTCGCCGATAGGAGAGTTGAGCGATGAAGTCTTGAAGAAGAAAAGGTAAAAGCCTTTTGGTCAAAAATTCGCTCGGTTCGCGAACTCATAAGTTTGTTGATAGACAGTTTCCCCGATAGAATGTTCGTCGGAAGGATGCAAACACGAAGAAGAAAGTGTGAAGTGCAAAGTTTAAAGTATCGGCAAAATCTTTAGTTTGCGAACTCCTTAGTTCACCGATTTCAAGGTTCGCCGACAAGGAATTTGGCCGACAGAGAAAAAGGTTGATGGTTCGAAGAAATGTAAGTTTGTTGATGGGTTTGTGATGAGACGACTTCGCCTATTAGTGATATGATGAAGATGGTGCCGGTAGGTTCACAAAGTGGCATTTTTGTTGATAAAGGATGAAATATTGAAAGTTCGTGAACATGAACTTTTGCCGATAAAGAAGATAATTGGTTTGTGGAAATAAGCATTTGCCGACAAGTTCATGAAGATGCAATTTTGCTGATAAAGGCATTGGAGTTCAAATTTGTGAAAATGATGTTTTGCCGATAAAGGCGCTTAAGTGTAAGTTCATGCAAGTGAACTTTTGCCGATTAAGGTTTTTGAGTAGAGGTTCATGAATGCGAACTTTTGCCAACAAAGGAGGAGTCTAAGGTTTGTGGAAACATAAAGTAGCCGACTCCCCTGGAATTAAAGTGAAAATAATTGTTGTGGCCGACTCAGTGTGTTTAAATTGGGTCTAGACTTATAATGCGGAAATTCAGGTTGGGCCGACCTATAAGTACACATTGGAAATTAAAATAAAAAGGTGGCTGACTCAGTTTGTGTAAATTAGGCCCAGATTCGAAGCGAGGAATTTAAGATTGGGCCACGCTATGAAATGTACACGTTGGAATTCAAATACAGAGGCATACTTTGGAGAATGTGTTAATTCGATGGTTCTTAGCCGACATAAGGATTGTAATTGTACAGATCGATATTTAAAGCAGATTAGGTTGCATTTTTTTGTGTGTGGTTGGATATGCGAGTATCAAAGTGAAATATTGCGAATATACAAGCGAATGCGAATTGAGTGCGAAGGACAAGAATAGAAAATTATTCGAGAGTCGCATAGTATGTATCTAGGTTTGAAAGAATATATTGTTTTATTCTGAATTGCAGTATAGAAGGGTTGAGAAGTGTGACAATGAAATTTTGGAGTTGGATTGTAATTCTATTTGTGCAAATCATGATAGCAGAGGTGATGATTGTATTGTGTAAAAGTGTATGTATATCATTTCTCTTATAATCATCTCAGAGATTCTAGAGGTTGGTGCCTCTTGATCCTTGAGAGGTTGGTGCCCATAAACCTTGTATTCGCTGGGGATTGGTGTCTCCTGAGCGTTGGTGCCTTCAAATTATATTGTAATAATCAATTTTCTTTGTGAGGCTGGATTTAGACAATAGATCTAAGCAGCTTGCTCGCCGTGGTTTTTCCCTTCTTGGGTTTCCACGTAAAATTTGGTGTTGTGTTCTCTTGTGTTGATGTATGAATATGTTTATGTTTGCATAGTTCTTATATAATTTGATTGATGCGGTAAAGATCGTGTTGTTGCAGTAGAATTGAATTAAAAATTGGTATATACTGATTCACCCCCCTCGCCCCCCTCAGTATATCTGTGTGTTCTAACAGGGAGAGGCATCCCTATAATGCTCCAATCGTGATGTACATTTATTCATTAATGTAATGTACTTCTCAGCTTTCTGCTAATAAAAGTCTGCTTGAAGTCAGGCATATCTGACGAATTAAGATCAGTTTCAGGCAAATTTATGTTTTTCTATATGATTCTATGTCAAAGAATGTTAGGTTTGGAGTAGTGCTACACGCACACATACTTTTATAGAGAGTTCCATGAATATCCATAATACAAGAATCATAAAGCAAATTGCAAGAGAAGAATCATAAAGCAAATTGGAAGACAAGAACAATCTGCAATATCAGTGATATGAGAAATATCCAAATACTTTTTTGTTTTACTTTGAGATGCATAAAAATGAATAATCGCCAAGAAATATCACACTACTAATTAAAACAGAAATTGGACAGGAACTTTTCTATCTGATTACTAGAGCAGATTTTCCTTCTTCAAGTTTATTTTTCTCTAATTTAGCAGATTGGGATGGGGCATGGCTTGGAAGACATCTGGTTGTGTTCTTTTGACATTCATGAATGCATGTCTTTAAGACTAGCCCAAGTCTCCTCTGTATAACTATGCACACATCCCCATGGAGTGTTGCACGTTCGATACACAATATTTCATTACTTTGGTATGTTAGAATCAACGTGTATAATATGGTATTCAGACTGGAAGTTTCTTGTTATAACTTTGCACTTTAGCATCTACAACTGAGTTATGAGGGCCAATTTCCTTGCTGTTCAGGACTTATTCGAGGAGGATTGTTGTAAATATGTAGCAAATGCTTATAGGCATATAACGTACATACTCATCTGAGAATTTCAATTGCCCATTTACTTTAATTGCAAAGACATGTTTATTGATCTCTTAATATTTACATGATTGTAGGGTTGTTTGTCGGTATGTTGAAACACTAATTAGGTATATGGTGATTGGGAATTACCATGCAGAAGTCAAGTGGTCTTGTGAAGAGTGCTAGCTTAAGCATATGTACCATTTTAATTTGTTTTTTTATTGTAAATCTTATATTTATTTGATTAAATGAAAATTTACATAACATTTGCAATTGTAGATATCAAGAGATACTCACAGATCCAAGCTATGCTGGCCAGTTTGTACTGATGACTAATCCACATATTGGCAACACAGGTGTCAATGTAGGTATGTTAACCATCTTACACAAAGCCTTGCAGATGAACATAAAATCAGGAATTTACAATGTAAACTTGTGTAGTTATATTGTTTTGTTCAAATGATTGTCTGAAATGCAGCTGATGAAGAATCACATGAATGTTTTCTAGCGGGATTAGTGATTCGTAACCTGAGCAATTGGTAAGTGGTATTGCATGAACTTGTAATTGACATATCTCATTCAAGAAACAAAACACAAATACAACATCTTGTCACATCATGAAGAATTGTTGTATTGACTATTGCATATAATGTTTGACCAAGCTTTGGTTTTATTCATGACATCTTAAATTTAATAAAATTTGTTTTTTTGTGCATCAGACCTTTTCTGATATATATTATACGATCCCTACATGTGTATTTCAGTGTCTCAAACTGGAGATCAACAGAATCCCTGCCAGAGTATTTAACAAAGAGGAATGTTATGGGTATATGTATGTTACTGCAGGCTTTTGCTATTTTGAATTTTCACAGAATTTTTAAAAAGTAGTTGGATGCCACAATGGGACAATATGGCCGATCCTATTTCATCCTCCAATTAAATCTTGTGTATTAGATGATGTGGACACTCGTGCAATCACTCGGAGATTAAGGGAAGTAGGAAGTCTAATAGGAGTTCTGAGCACTGATTCTTCAAAATCTGATGATGAACTGTTGATTATGGCTCGCCAATGGGACATTATAGGTATGAGAAGAAAAATATTTTTTCTACTTTCTTGTTTTGTATATATTTTCTATGCTATTGGGGTAGAAACCATTAGTCCTTATCTGTTGAACTCAAGTGCTATGATATGCAGGCAAGGATTTGATTCAAGGTGTCACATGTGCACAGCCATATGAATGGAAAGATACAACAGGTGAAGAATGGGATTTTAACACAGATGGAAAAGTGTCTGACAAATTGCATGTGAGTTTTTACAAATTGGAATTGGAACTGTGACAGAATGATTCCATATTTCACTCTTCCTTATTTTGTGGCTTGATGGTATGCTTTTGTCCCTTTTACCAGGTTGTTGCATATGACTTTGGGATAAAACATAATATCCTTAGGCGGTTAGCTTCATATGGTTGCAAGATCACTGTTGTGCCTTCCAAATGGCCACCTTCGGAAGTCCTGAAGCTGAATCCCGATGGTGTATTGTTCAGCAATGGGCCAGGTGACCCTTCTGCAGTACCTTATGCTGTAGAAAATGTTAAAAATGTGCTTGGTAAAGTTCCAGTATTTGGAATTTGCATGGGGCACCAACTTCTTGGCCAAGCATTAGGGGGTAAAACTTTCAAGATGAAATTTGGCCATCATGGAGGCAATCATCCTGTGCGCAATCTACGGAGTGGAAGTGTTGTTATTAGTGCTCAAGTAACTCTTAACACCTTAATCACAAGCCTAGATGAAGAATTTTAAAATTAACTGGTCAATTCTTCACTTTTGATATATGATGTGTAAATTTGTACACAATAGAAACATGTGATTTACCCACCTATAGTGGCCGACAGAATAATTGTTCTTCTGGCAGAATCACAACTATGCAGTTGATCCTGCCACACTTCCAGAAGGTGTAGAAGTGACACACATTAACCTAAATGATGGAACTTGTGCTGGTCTAGCGTTCCCTGCACTGAAAGTAATGTCGCTCCAGTACCACCCAGAATCATCTCCTGGTCCTCATGACTCTGATCCTTGTAAGAGACATTTTCATGATCTTATCAACATCAATATGGTTTAAAATTTGGTAGCTTATCTGACAAGGGTTAGTAAAGAACAGTTTTATTTTGTTTGATGGCTTTTGCAGTTGAAGCTAATTCTTTGTATGTTTTTACAGCATTTTTTGAGTTTGTACAGTTGATGAAGGAAAACAAGCAGACTCTGTGATACAGAATTGTATCAATTAATTAATGACTTTCAGTGGTTCATGATTTTGCATGAACGATCTACATATTTCTAATAATGTAATTGTTTGCATTTAGATTCCAAATTACAGATGAATCTGGATTGCAAAGGAATCTGTTATGAAATTCAAGTTCGAAGGGGAAGTGAGCTAAAAAAATAATAATTTCCTCTGTAACTCAAGAACTATTGAAGTTCCTCTTGAAGGAAAATTTGTATTGCAAGTATCCTTTACCTGGTTATCTTCAAATATGACGTGTCTGGGTCAGCCGTAAATTGTGTTTTTACTTTTGAGGCTCACCATTTTGTTAGCATCCACATGGATTTTGCCTAATTAGTCACAAGATTGCAAATGTGATGTTTACCCTGACTCTGCATAATGGACTGATAGACACATCTTAGTTTGGTTTGATTTGAGTCGCTTTAATTTGCACGAACATTTTTCTTCCTATTTATACACTGTTGGCTGTTTTGCATTTGAATCAGTTTAATAGTTGGGAACTATTTTTTTTTACACGTTTATTGCTACTGTTGGTTTACCCTTGGCCAAGATTTATTTCTCTTGCATCTGACAATTTATGATTTTCCATTACGATTGTACAGTTTCTGAGCTAACTTTTGTTCCGCCTTGGCTCCTGTATCTGCAGATTGTACTGATTCAATTGTAATATTTATTTGGGTATCAAAAGAAACACTTCCTTTCCAGCAACAAAAGTAACTTGTATGATACATTTTGTCATGATTACACTATAGTTGGCTAAAAGCAGGCGTAAATATAAAATAGAAGACATAGAGACTAACTTTTTAGACTCTGATACATCAAATTGAGGAGATTTTGGATAGGAGTAACTCAACTTCCATTGCAATTTAGATGATAAATCAACATTATTATTTGCTTTGAGGAACTTAAGACTTGATTAGCAGAAAAAAGTACTTCGATTGAAAAAGTAATCAAGTTTCAGAAGCATAGATTTGCAATATTATAGAATCTGATACATCAAATTGCGGAGATTTTATATAGGAGTAACTCAACTTCCATTGCAATTTAGATGGTAAATCGACATGAATATTTGCTTTGAGGAACTTAGGCTTGATCAGCAGAAAAAATTACTTCCATTGAAAAATAATCAAGTTAACTTTCAAAAGCATAGATTTGCAAATATTTTAGAGTCTGATACATCAAATTCAGGAGATTTTAAATAGGAGTAACTCTAATTGCAATGTAGATGGTAAATTGACACAAATATTTGCTTTGAGGAATTTAGATTGATCATCAGAAAAAATTACTTCCATTGAAAAAATAATCAAGATAACTTTTTAACCAAAGAGGGGTAAAAATTTATTAGAACAAGAAGAAAAACAAAGTAAGCAAATTACAAAGCCCTATCTAGCTCCACTAAGTGAGCCAGATGTTGAGATAGATCCGGGGGTAAACGACCTTGGTCCATCAAATTCCAATCATGAATATGTGCAGAAGCCCATTTAGCCAAACAATCAACAACACTATTCCATTCTCTAGGAATATGAGTAAAAGTAAAATACTCCAACGAATCACAGAGGTTAAGAATTTGAGCCACAATCAAAGCCAAATGCCAACTGATATTATCTGAATGCCTCCTATTCAACAAGTTCACCACAATCTGGGAATCAGACTCACAAATGATCCTTCGCCACCCCAATTGACTTCCACGCTCTACAGTCGTTAAAATACCCTGAGCCTCCATAAGATTATTAGTATGAAGACTCTTATAAACAGAAAAGATAAACTGAACATCTCCAGAGCTATCCCGACCAACACCACCGATGCCAGCATGACCAGGGTTGCCGCGAGAAGAGCCATCTGTGTTGATTTTTAGAGTACCCTGAGGCGGAGGAGACCATCTTCCCTCCCTATTCACCTTCGGGGTAGGATGTCTACATCTGTAGCGCATGAGCTGACGTTGCGGAGGCGGAAGATGAAGACGGTGACAACAACCAACATCACAAGGGTCCACTGATGCCGTAAGATCACACTTAGCCGCAACAGTTTCCCCCAAAGAATGCAGTATTTTCCACCACAAGCGAGGGGCCACCAACATCACCTCCTGAAAAATCCGACGATTCCGCTCCAACCAAAGGTTCCACATAATAAAGGAAGGGCCAATAGCCCAAGCAGCCTGAAGAAAGGAAGTAGAAACCGGGGTCTTGCCCCACCGCTCCACAAACTCAGCCAAGGAGGAAACATGCCAACAGGGCATATTCCACACCCTCCACCAAAAATGCCATATCTCCCTAGCATAGGAACATTGGAAGAAGAGATGAGAGACACTCTCCTCATAGTTATGACACAAAACACACATAGAGGGGCCTTGGAACCCACGCTTACACAAATTGTCCCAAGGCAGCGGTTTTGAGCAACAAGCCATAAGAAAAAATTGCACTTGGGCCACGATAACTTGTGTCAGACATGCTTCCACCACGGGACCTCAATAGTCCCAAACAACTGCCTACCAAGCTGCTTATAACCCGCAGACACAGAGTACTTCCCGGATAAATCAGGACCATCCCAAACCAAGACATCGGGTCCCTTCAGAGAATTACAGGCACGAGAAGCCAAAAGCTGAGCAAGCTCACACCTATCCCCCTCAGCCCCCCCAGGAGGCCACTCAGAGGGAAGCTTCCAACGAAAGCTAACAGCCGAACCACAATGTTGTGCAGACTTATAATGCTCAACGGTATCCCATCTAGCTGCAATGAAAACCTTAGAAAGAGACTGGAGATGAGGAAGAGAAGAGAGAATAGGAGGGTGGCCATCCCAAGAGTCTAACCAAAAAAGGGCCTGTGATCTCGAATGGCAAATCCAAAAAAGCGCTTGCTTAATCAACTGAGCCCTAGCTTTTAAAGTATGCCAAATCATAGAACCACTCCCTGCCAGAGGATAGCGTGGGACATCACAGGAAGCAACACCCTTAAGATACTTATGGGTGAGAATACGGGCCCATAACTGATGCTGATTGGTACACCAACGCCAGTAAAGCTTAGCAGCAAGAACTTGGCCGTTCAAAATAGCAGAGCGTAAGCCCAGACCACCCTCTTGCTTTGGTCTACACACAAAATCCCACTTAACAAGGCTCCACTTAGAAGACAATAAGTTCCCACTCCAAAGGAATTGTCGAGAGAGGGCATCAAATTCCTTAAGGAAATACATAGGGGCCACTTGAACAAAGCATCTGTAGATAGGAAGGGCCTGGATAACCGACTTGAGAAGAGTCACTCTAGCAGCTGTAGATAACCACCTATGAGTCCAATGAGTCACCTTCCGCCTCAGCGTGTCAAGCAACAACTGCCAGGAGGATCTAGGTTGACGCCCAACAGCCAGAGGGATACCCAAATAGACACAGGGAAGAGACCCAATTTGAAACCGCAAAATAGCTGCAATCCGCGGTTGGATAGCCTGAGGCGTATTAAAAAAGAAAATAGAAGACTTTTGCTCATTGACTTTTTGGCCAGAAGCAGCAAGGTAGATATCCAAAGCTTTCAAAAGCATAGCTTTGCATATATTTTAGGGTCTGATATACCAAATATAGTAGATTTTAGATAGGTGTAACTCGACGTCGATTGCAATGTAGATGGTAAATCAACATGAATATTTGCTTTGAGGAACTTAAACTTGATCAGCAGAAAAAAATACTTCCATTGAAAAAATATTCAAGTTAACTTTCAAAAGCGTAGATTTGCAAATATTGCATTGGAGTTGCAGTTTGGGTGTATAATGTATTCTTGCATTACATTGGAATGCTTAGTTTTTCAAAGGAATGTTGAACCATTTATTTTAGTTGTTTATCATCTTTAAATACAAAGCTATAAAGTGCATTATGAGAGGTGTTGGATAGGTGGCTTTACTCTTGGCTTGTAAAAATTTCTATTGTTATAATGGTGAAAATTGCATACCCAAGCCCTTTTCCCCTTATGTTTTGGGCGTTCTTTTAATGCATTGACTAGTGTGCAAGATGACATTTAACCTTAGGTTGTCTCCATCACTCATCCCTATGATCTAGGATTGATCTCCACATCTAGCTACTCATCACCTTGGTTTAGATTTGTATGTGTCAAATTGACATAGGTCATTTTTGTGGTTGTGGGTTTAAACCATGAACCTTTAAATTTGAACTTAATCTGGGCCTATGTTTTTCTCCCTTACAAGTTATGAGTTGATTAAAGCACAACTTGGTTCAAATTGCACATGAGGATGATGACTTTATAGACTACCATTAATTCATGTGATGTTATTTGGATTCAAATGGATGTTTAAAATATATTAATTCATGTAATGTTTAATATATTCATGGGTGTTGCACGCGCACGTGCACAAACATGCACATGCATGTGCGCGTGCACACACACACACGAGCCTTCAAGGGCGTAGAATTGCAGATATTGCAGTGGAGTTGCAGTTTGGGTGTTTAATATATTCTTGCATTACATTGGAATGCTTAGTTTTTCAAAGGAATGTTGAACCATTTATTTTAGTTGTTTATCATCTTCAAATACAAAGCTATAAAGTGCATTATGAGAGGTGTTGGATAGGTGGCTTTATTCTTGGCTTGTAAAAAATTCTAT
The DNA here is from genome assembly GCA_027924645.1 of Cunninghamia lanceolata. Lineage (NCBI taxonomy): Eukaryota > Viridiplantae > Streptophyta > Pinopsida > Cupressales > Cupressaceae > Cunninghamia > Cunninghamia lanceolata. The sequence goes on from BSBN01000123.1 coordinate 5,973,406, forward strand.
TGTTATAATGGTGAAAATTGTATACCCAAGCCCTTTTCCCCTTATGTTTTGGGCATTTTTTTAATGCATTGACTAGTGTGCAAGATGACATTTAACCTTAGGTTGTCTCCATCACTCATCCCTATGATCTAGATTTGATCTCCACATCTAAGCCGCTAATCACCTTGGTTTTGATTTGTATGTGTCAAATTGACATAGGTCATTTTTGTGGTTGCAGGTTTAAACCATGCACCTTTAAATTTGAACTTAATCTAGGCCTATGTTTTTCTCCCTTACAAGTTATGAGTTGATTAAAGCACAACTTAGTTCAAATTGCACATGAGGATGATGACTTTACAGACTACCATTAATTCATGTGATGTTATTAGGATTCAAATGGATGTTTAAAATATATTAATTCATGTAATCTTTAATATATTCATGGGTGTTGCATGCGCACATGCACACATGCATGTGCGCTTGCACTCACACACACACAAGCCTTCAAAAGCGTAGAATTGCAGATATTGCATTGGAGTTGCAGTTTGGGTGTTTAATATATTCTTGCATTACATTGGAATGCTTAGTTTTTTAAAGGAATGTTGAACCATTTATTTTAGTTGTTTATCATCTTCAAACGCAAAGCTATAAAGTGCATTATGAGAAGTGTTGGATAGGTGGCTTTATTCTTGGCTTGTATAAATTTCTATTGTTATAATGGTGAAAATTGCATACCCAAGCCCTTTTACCCTTATGTTTTGGGCATCTTTTAATGCATTGACTAGTGTGCAAGATGACATTTAACCTTAGGTTGTTTCCATCACTCATCCCTATGATCTAGATTTGATCTCCACATCTAGCCTCACCTTGGTTTAGATTTGTATGTGTCGAATTGACATGTCATTTTTGTGGTTGCAGGTTTAGACCATGAACCTTTAAATTTGAACTTAATTTGGGCCTATGTTTTTCTCCCTTACAAGTTATGAGTTGATTAAAGCACAACTTAGTTCAAATTGCACATGAGGATGACGACTTTACAGACTAACAATAATTCATGTGATGTTATTAGGATTCAAATGGATGTTTAAAATATATTAATTCATGTAATGTTTAATATATTCGTGGGTGTTGCACACGCACACGCACACACACGCACACATGCATGTGTGTGTGCGCACACACACACGCACATGCACACATACACGAGCCCTTTGCCCTTATGTTTTGGGTGTCTTTGCTTTATCCATCATCACTTATCCCAATGATATATATCTGATCTCCACATCTAGATGTTCATCACCTTGGTTTAGATCCACGCGTGGAATTGAACCAGATTATTTTTGTGCTTGTGGGTTTGAACCTTGAACCTTTAAATTTGAATTCTGTTTCTCTCCCTTGTAATTTATGAGTTGATTAAAGTACAATTTACTTCAAATTGCACACTAGGATGATGCCTTTAAAGATTAATATTAATTCATGTGATGTTATTAGGATTCAACTGCATAGTTTTCGAGTCAAATTCATTGACCCATATTTCATGAGTAGTGGTTCACAAGAGCCTCTCTATCATGAGCATGAATGATACACTTGACACTCATTGCATTTAAGTGATGCTCATAGGGGTGAAGCATTGAGACTTCCCAGGAACCCTTCCTAGTACTATGCTTGAAGTGCACTTAATCATAGAGTTTCCTTCAAGATGAAACCTACTTAGCTTGCTACCCCATTCACAAAACCTTTTGCAAGTGTTGTCTTATAACCATTTATTATAGAGGTCCTTAGCTCATTCATTTAGAGCATCTAGGAGCGACTTGCTACCTTATTTGCAAAACCTTTTGCAAGTGTTGTCTTATGAACCAGCTATTATAGAGCTTCTTAGCTCATTCATTTAGAGCATCTAGGAGTGAATAATCTATTGAGCACATCTAGAATTCAATTGCAAAATGATAAGAATTGCTATATTAGCATTGCATCATCATTCTAGAAGCATGTTACATGCTTCTTGATCTTGGTTCATCACTGTTAAATCGGTTTGCTTAGGGGTCTAACTAAAGAATACATGACACTCGTGATTCAACAAAGCCCTAGAGGTGTTTCTGAACATAATTGTTATTTAGATTCAAACATCACAAGATAAATGTGAGTAAATTTTAGTAGTCACATTTATGCCAATTCATTTCAGTGGTATAAGATTAGGTTCGCATACTAGTTGACTTTCATAAGTGGAGATCTAAATCAAAGTAAGCCAAAGTTAGTTTGTACATTCTGAGACATCTCTCTGATCATGCTCTAAAATTCCATTATCGTGGTGGATCAGTTCTTGACATCTTCAATATCATACTTATTGCTTCTAAGTTCATTTGATTTTGACAATTAATTCAATATTTATTTTTTTTAGTCCCAACTCATATATCTAGGTTGATTGTTTATTTTAATGCTTTATTTATTTAATTTATTTAGTTATTTATGTGAGTGATTTATTCCTTAAATAAAATGAACTAAAGTTTATTACACACCTTAGAGTTTTGTCCTTAGGATTTATCCTTCATCATTAATGTTTTAGATCTATCTCCTAGGGTTTGGGCTTTATTATGAATCTCTTTGATCCATACCTTACCCACCCTAGGGTTTTGACATTTAGGCTTTTTTCCTTGTGTTTCAAATTTCATCATCTTTGATTTCATGCCAAGTCTAAAACATATTATGGATTTCTTTATACTTTATAGTGATGCTCACTTTTCTCCTCACAATGATACTCTAGGTAATGATTTTACCTCTATTGACTCGTCATATATTTATCTTGCCTAGGGTTCCTTGTTAGGTGTATGATTTTCATAATGCATATATGCTTTATAATCCTAACCATGACCTATACCATACACATATATGTGCTTTGATGGATATATTTCATTTACATGCACATGATGTGAGATCACTAGCCATCTATGTTTGATTCCATGCTTTATCATGATATGCTATTCCATGTTTATTCCTATTTGTACCATTGCTTATGGCCTTAGACGATGTACATTATGATTCATTGTTTTATTCTTCTAGTGGCCATACCTTTAAGTGACTTAGGAGTCATCCATATTGTTCTATGATTTTATTTATTTTGATGCCTCTCCCTCTTGCCATGATGCTTTCCTTTCTATGCTTTGGATCATGATAATGATACCCCTTATATGATAGATATGGATGAGGTAGCCCCACCCACTATTGTTACACCTATGGATGATATAGATATTGATGTGTTTTCCTCTCCATTATCTATTCATGATGATTTGCTTTGTGACAATAATTTTCTTATATCTCATGTTAGTTCTATAGATAGTCATGATAGCATAAATTACCTAATGATATGTTACATGATAATAGATTGAACTATGATGCTAGTCCATTTGCTTCTCATTTAGATGTTATGCCACTTTATTACCTTCTTGTTCATTATATGTTATTATTGCTCTTATTGAGGGTTTATTGCATGATGATTTTGATGGTTTTATGATGCATTTTTGCATATTAAATTATTTTGCTTGCTAATTATGAGTACTTGGATGATGATCTTATTGATTAATGAATTCAAACTTTATTTGAGTGGTAGAGCTTTACAATGGTTTGATTCATCTTGTTTATTCTATCATTCATTTATGGATTTTGTGCGTGCTTTATTGCTCATTTTTCTTATCCTAGTTGTGAAAGGATAGTGTGGACTTTAGTTGAACCTTCTCATGATCTATCTTTTGATGCTTCTTCACTCTCTTCCTCTATATCCATACAATTTATGTATCTTCTCCTTCTACCTTTCATGCCTTGTTATCTCCTATGTATATAACTACTTTTCATGACAAGATTACCTCACCAAGTTATCATATAGTTGAACATACATTAAAAATTGGCTAGAGATCAGAATGTTCGTTATCAACAACTTGTTTTGCCATTAATTATAGTTAATCTTCCTACTGCATCTAAGCTTACATCTAAGGCATCTAAGGAATATGGCATTTTTGACTAGCCTTGGAATGCACAAGTTAAGATCTCTTTGAGTTTAGTATATTATATCGCCTTTGTATAAAGATATAATGCAAAAAGATTTAGTAAAGATTTAAGTAAATCTTGGTACTAGTCCATAGTTACTAGACTTCTTTGATATTGCTCATAAAGAACATCATGCTATATTTCATTTGATGACATAGAACTCCCACATGGGTTGGCTATTAATGAAGCTTTACATTCATACATTGTGGTAATATATGGTAAGGTAAACATTAAATGTGTTTCGATTGAGAATGTATCTAGTTTAAACATTTATGTTGAAGGTTGTTTGAAAAAGTTGAATGTGGATATGTCAAAATTGCATAAACATGATCTTACTATTAGAGGATTTGATGATTTTGCTAGACATTCCTCAAATACTATTACTCTTCCTATCGCAATTGACTCATTTACTTTAGATACTTCATTCCATGTGATCCTAGGGTGATTGTCCTATAACATTTTATTAGGAAGTCCATGATTCATGTTATGCAAGCCGTGCCTTCTACATTACACCAATGTGTTAAATTTTGGCATAATGGTAAGAAATGTTGTATACGAGGAGACCCTCAATCATTTAGTGTTTGTCAAATGATTGATGGCTCTAAAGATATTATTACACAAAATCAACCAATAAAAGACAAACCTACAAAGCAAGATCCACCACCAAATGGAAATGCATTATTTGGTGATGATTGGGGTATATTAAACTTTAGATCTTGTGGTGTAGGGGAGTATAGGGTGTTGGAGTACAATACCACTGAGAGGGGGGGGGTGAATCATGAAAGAAAGCTAGGTGTGCGGAAACGCTTCCTACACTAATCTATTGAGGAGAGGGCTATGCAAATTCAAATTTATCCTAACAATTATAGCAATGTTAAACCATTAACATGAGATGTTGCAGCAAAACACAAGAGCCAGAAAGAAGACAAAAGAAGAGAAATTTATGGTGGGGAAAACCCTTATCGGGTGAAAAACCCCACACTTAGAAACCTGTACAATGTATTAACAAATCTGAGAGAATGTTTACAATACACTTGCAATGCAAGCTCCAATGGTCTTCGACACTCGTGTTTGGAGTCAATCCGGCAGCATAACAGTACCTATAAACCTGTGTTACAAAATCCATCTCCAAGCACCTGTTTAAATAGAACATACAAGGCAATTTTAGACCTTTCTTGGAATGGGCGTCCGATATGGCATCTTGGACCAAAACCCACGCCTAGGGACACTTGGTCAACATTGTAGAATGTGTCTGACACTTGTCCACAACTCCCATCCCAAAGAGGTCACCTATTTCCAAAATGGGCTATGACAGATGGTCTTACGACACTTACGACCGTCATAGAATCTGTCATAGCGGTTACAACTTACAACTGTAAGAGAATCTGTCATACACATGCTATATATAGCATATTCTCTTACAACACATCATATTTCACCTTGGGGCGCCCAAATATGCCTCATTCAAAGATGCTTCATGACACATGTCATTACCTGTCTTACAACCTTCTATTCTCGACTCTTACATGTCATAGATTCGTCATAGGAATCCATCATAACTGTTTCGGTCAAACATTCCTTACACAACATAGAAGATGTCGACACATGACAGAATATTCCTACCACTAAGTGGGATGCCTATCTCATGTGAGTACAAAATAACAAGTTGTCATAATCCATGTAGGATTGACACATCACCGTGCCACATCCCACAATATGACAAAGTGGAATTTCCAATTATTTACAACACAGGCAATTAAATAATAAATACAAACATTACAAATGCAGAGAATTACCAAGGTTGAGACACCTTAATTCCCAACAAATTAGTGGTCTATAAACTTTTAATTCCTTTTTCACCTTTTAACCCATAGGATAGAGAATGAGAAAGACTTCAATGATTTATCAAACACATATGCACAAGTATGATGATGAATAGTATGAACATGACCTTAAGAACAAAACATTAGGGAACACACACATAGAGACAATCAACATGAACCACAACACATATTTTGATGAGTGGAAAACCCTTAAAAGGGATGAAAAACCACTCTAGAATTCCTTCACTTTATTATGCCTCATTGGCAAAACCAACAACCTTCACTAGGTACAATTAGTGTCTCACTGACACAACCTCATTGACAAAGTGTGCCTAACTGGAAAAGTGTGAACATAAAGAAAAAAACTCAATTCAAGGGGTTACCTTGATTCTCTACAATGCGTCAAATGACTTAACTTTCTTCATCACATTTACAACATCATTTGTCAATGATTACATAACATGAAAACACTTCAATTCCCCTGTAAAACATGTCAATACTCAGCAAATCACTTCAACACCTTATATCTCCTTTTGTCTCCAACCAACACAACCTTCAAACATAACCTTCTCAAACACAATGATAGTGTAAACACTAAATTAGGACTTATAACCTATGATATCATTCAATGCCCTTTATTCACCTTGTATACAAAAACCTTTCTTGTTCAGATTAAAATCATCCTTTAAGTTTTAAACCAGTCATAGATATTGATCTTCATTCTAGGATAGGCATTTCCTTGTATGAGAGTGTAAACAATGCTTCAAACCAACCTAAACTCCTTTATATGCATTGAATATAACCTTCAAGTTTTACCCTCTCAAACCTCTGTTTTCCTTCATCAATCTTCATGAAGTACACATGGATAGATAGGTCTCATTCTGTACATCACATGCATCCAAGTCTCATCTTCTCATCTATTAAATAGAGCGAGCAATGAATTTTACTGGCCCTTTTAGTCATTAAAGAAGCTGTTACAAGGTAGTTAGAGCATTGTTTGGAAATCCACCCGTCAAATTTCATGCTGCATAGAAGACCGTTGGAATTCAAAACTAAATTAAACCGTAGACTTCGATCATTAACTTCCCACCTTCTCATCTTTTAATGACATCCTTTGATCTCTATTTGAGCATTTGACATAAGGAACACTCAGAGGAGCCAGTTTCATTAGGATGAAGGGCCGATCTATTGACGAGGTTGGTCCCCTTAAGTGTTCACTTAAGTGGGCTTATTACCGGCAAAGACAAGTCAACATCAAAATAAAAGAAAAGGTATATGGGCACAAAGGGTTTAGACTTAGAGAGACTTTAGGAACTAGTTTTAGGGTTTGGATCCCTAAGAACCAAGAACTATTAAACCCTAGTCTTAGAAAATGGAGATCTAAACAAAGTTTTTCACCATTGAACAATAGAGTGGACTTAAACTGATACTCCGGCACCATAACAACTTCAAACATATCCTTTGAACCTGTGATCCTGTGAAGAGTATGAACAACATATATGAACATCATATAGATGCAAATGCAAAGAACACCACATGAGAATACCTTCAGCATGATCAAGATTACATTGTCTCAACACCAACTCTAATGAAGATCAATCATCCAACTAGGATACACTTGAACCATGAATGTGAACACTACTCAAGTCTGAAACACATTGAAGTCTTAATGTAACCTTATGAATTCTGTAAACTCCTCTGAAGTCTCACAAGCACATTGATTCATGTCCATACTAAACTTTGATCACAACCTTTTTAAACACAAACTTTGAATCCTAATCATGAGCATTAATAAACACAACATCCTAAAATGTAAATAGTTCTGAGATCTTTGTAGCATGAACACACTGAAGTAGTTCTGAGATCTTTGTAGCATGAACACACTGAAGTAATCAAGGAGCACAAAGGAGCATGAAGAACCACAACCAAGCATGCACCAATCCAAGTCTTCCAAACTTGATAAACTTATCAACTTTGTGAAACATATCAATGTCCTGACAACAAATGAAGACCAAGACCATACCAAATGATATCCTTGAAGCATGACACCAAGACCATACCAAAAACCCTGATGGTGCCTTGTGAAGAAGCACAACTCAACACCTTTTTGACATCAATGACAAACAACTTCCATCATAGGGTTGATCCCAAAGTTTAAACATCCCTTCTCTATACATGGATCCATCTACCTCTCAAAGCCTAAACATCCCTTCTCTTTACATGGATCCATCTATCTATGGGAAACCACCTAAAACATCTAATGATGAAAAATGAAAAATAAGCCTGCACATGTGAATGATTAAGAGAGTATTACATTTACTACATATTCTTCGCCTCCACCACTTGATTAGTTATATGTGCGTAGATTTAAGATAATGCAAAAAATCAGTTATAAAGATAAAGGACTTGGATGCCATGAACATGATAGACTTGACCCATTAATATTATTGGAATGTAAAGAACATCATGGTATTGGTTATAAGCTTGATGATATAAAGCAAAGGTTAAAAGAACGAAACTGAAAAGGAAAACAACATATATCTATGATTCATAAAGATTTGAACTTTAGTGATACATCATTCATTCACAGAGATACTATAATTGACACAATTGGTTTAGTTCACAACTATGAAATTCCTTCTCATACATTAATTGGTTCATTTGACAAAGATTTCATTATGAGCTACAAGTCATTGATTATCCAACTATAGTGTGTACTAGTTATTAGTGCCCTACCATTCACATACACACATGAAACATACATATAATATAAATAGTAGGATATCACTATTTACAACAACTTATCTTCTTGGCATGGATAAGGACACATTTTTAGAGAAATTTTATAATGGTGCACTTATTTCAATGGCTATTTTGCAGAGACAACATTTATGGGCCATATGATTATAAATTATCATTACACTTATATATTAGCTTTGTAGGGGCCATTTCATGATCATATATGCTATTGTTATACATTTTTAATACTAGTTTTGCCAATAATACATTTTTTTCAAATTCTCTCACTAGTATAGATGACATTTGCTTAATGATTTAGTAGTATTTATAAGATACCAATTTCTATCATATTATTGTTTACAGTTACACATGGTGGACACTATTCTACATGGTCATAGATGATACATTCAATAATATTTATCTTATTGATTTATCCAATCTTTAGAGTTTGTAGTGTTAATTCAAGATAGTTTCTAGATATCAACATTCTTTAGCCTATTATTCTTTTACTTACACGAGCTGTTAATTGCTATACCTTGAATATAGGTGACCTTATTCCTTATATACTACATGCACCTTCATGCTTAATCTTACTAGATGTATCTCTTGATGGCTATTTTTACATGTTGCTATTGACATTGTTTACATCTTACATGACATGTTCTATTGTACTTACATGATTCATCTTTATAGGTTATTACTTGTGCTCCCTTACTAGTGGGGGCAACCCTAGGAGCATATTATACCCTGTTATTTTATGTGCTTACATGCTCAGATGCTCTTGATGTATCTTCTTTGCTTGTCACACAATGTTATCATTGACTTTATTACATGCTTATTGTGCCTTATATGATGTTATCTTTGATAGCTATTATATTCTTGCATTTTACATGATGTTATCATTTTTTCCTTACCTTCAATTCCTTGCATTCTTTGTATGCAATGAAATTGGAAGTGAGGCACATATTGTCATTGACATTTCTTCATGATTTGATTACATCTATGCATTTATGATCATTTTTTGGTATTAGACAGAGCTTCAATACTGTTTCTAGATAGAATATGTTTTCTACATAATCAACCTCCTTATCATGTTATCAATAGAGTTAGATCATGTTTTGTGTGGTCAAAACCCTTTGGTGCCTTATTGGCTTGGTTGGATTCCTCCACATTTTTCTACTTGGTTGGAGCAAATCTACTTTCTATTCAGTCAAAATCTCTTATGCTGAACTTTTATTTTTCCTTAGTCAATTTTTAGCAAGTTGTGTTTATGCTTGTTTTTAAATGCTTTCTAGATGCTACTCATTGGACCCCTTTATTTTATGCTTGTAGATTCTCAAGATGGAGCACTCGTGGAAATGAGAGTACACACAGTTGATCTCCATATCTAGATATTTTGAGCAGATCCATAACCTTTAGTGTAAAAATATTTAAATTCTATTTTGAATGCTTGATTTTACTTTTGAAATACATTCTCATAATAGTTCACATGTAAGTCAAAGCGGGGGAAAAATGTAATGGTGAGAATTGCATACCCATGCCTTTTTCTCTTATGCTTTGGGCCCACAATGACTAGCTTGTCTTTTTTGCATCAACTAGTGTGCGAGATGACATATTTTGTGAGGAAGTTGTTGATTAACTTTATCCTAGATTGTCCCCATCATCACTTATCCCTGGATTAGGATTTGATCTCCACATATAACCATTCATCAACCTAATTTAGATCCATAAGCATGGAATTGACCTAGGTCATTTTGTAGTCATGGATTTGAACCTAAACTTTTAAATTTGAATTCAGTAGTTTGGATTCATGTTTCCCTCCCTTAGTAGTCATTATAAGCTAACTAAAGCAACCTTATTTCAAATTGTATGCTAAGATGGTGTATTTAAAGACTAACCCTAATTCTTTAAGAGCATCTAGGAGAGAGAAGAATCTATTGAGTACATCTAGAACTGAATTGCAAAAGGATAAAAATGTTACATCAACATTGCATCATCATCCTAGGAGAATATTGGATGCTTGCTTGTTGTCCTCGATCTTGGTTCATCATCATTGAATCTGTCTGCCTAAGGGTTTGATTGAGGAGAACATGATCCTCATGATTTAGCAAATCACCCAAAGGTGTTTTTGAACACTAGTAGTCCTCACTAATATTCACATTAGAAGGTCAAGGTGAAAAAATTTCAAGTCATATTTCTACTAGTTCATTTTTGTGTGTCTAAGTTCATGTTCATGTCTAGTTTACTTTTGAATGTGTGGACATGAACCAAAGTAGTGGACAATTAGTTTATAGATTATGAGGCACTTATTTGATCAAGCCCTAAAAATTAAACATTATGGTGAATCAATTCTTGACATCTTTAGCATAGTCAGTTTGTAGATTCTGAGACACTTGTTTGATCAAGCCCTAAAAATCTAACATAATGGTGAATCAATTCTTGACATCTTTAGCACAATTAGTTTGTAGATTCTAAGACACTTGTTTGATCAAGCCCTAAAAATATAACATTGTGGCAAATCAATTCTTGACATCTTTAACAAGGTAAAAGCACAATAGTGTGTCACACTTTATAAAGGAATCGACCAACAGCAAAAAAATTTTTGACCACATAAAAGTGGTATTTTTGTTTTGAATTTTAAAATGATGTAAACTAATGAAATGTAGATCTTTTGATGAAATTTATTCTTGTAATTTTTTAGATTTTTTAAAAATTGTTTTCAATTTTTTTTAAAGTGTAAGAACAAATTTTGGAATGCTAAAAATTTCAGGAAAAAGTGACGTTCACGGGATGTCAAGAAACTAATTAAAACAAACTTAATTTCTCCCTAATTTTTTTTTCCAAATAGGTAACTTCAATATCTAGTGCATGGAAAAAAAAATCAAATTTTGATGTATATTTTTCTTGTAATAACGTTTTAAAGTCAAATTTGTAAGAATTTGATAGTTTTCATGGGACGTCAACTATTGTCTAATTTTTTAATGATTTTCAAAAAACAAAATATACCCTTTTGAAGAGGACTCTTTCATCTAGTGCACCATATATTTTTATAAAATTTTTAATATGTTTTACTATTTTTTTAAATTTCTAATCAGCATCTTTTTTAATTTTAACAACCTACTTGCAGTATTTTAAAAATAAAATATATTAAAACTAATTAAAATATAAAAAAATTACATATTTGGATTCTCCACTCTGAGCTCTACAAAAGGTTATTTTTCTTTGTTGCAAAAAATTCATTCTGACAGGAGAAATACTCTGTTAAAGTTTAATGTTTCATAAATCTTTGAAAAAAGGTGAGTTGGTTTCCATGTAGACAACCAACTAGACATACTCAGTCGAGTACTTTACAGCTGACTTTGTTTCGGGCATATTCTTATTGGGCGATAAGTTGTCGCCTGATTCAATATCGGTTGATACCCAGTCGACTGATAAGGTATCGACCGTAAAGAGTTGATATATATACAAATTTTTGTTTTTAAAAATTTTCAACTCAAGAAAATTCAATTAAATACAATTTAAAAGACAAATTTCGGCAAATGAAGACTTATTTGGAGAAAAGAAGACTTATTTCAATAAAAGAAGGTTTGTTTCATATCATGTTTTCTCTCTTTCGCATCATATAAGTCTTTTATTATGATATATATTTAAAATAGAGACATAATGTCTTTCCCCCCTCATGAGTAAATCATTATATATACTAGATCCTAGACATCTAGAGAAAACTAGCTTTATGTATGTGCAAAATCATGTTTTCCCTTGCACCTCTTCTCTTCTCTACTTTTCATTTATTTCTCATGTGTGGGTTCCATCCCTTGTTACAAATTAGTATTTAACAAATGAAATCAATTACATTAGCATTTAACAAATGAAATCAATTATATCTAGTGTGATTTTATTTACATCACATCCTTGCATTTAGGGAATCATAGGTCTTCCCCTATGTAATCTTATCTTTTCATTGTTATATACCTTTTCATAGGATCTATATATCATGTTTTCTCTCTTTCACATCATATAAGTCTTTTATTACGATATATTTAAATTAGAGGCATCATGATATGTACCAAATATGCTTATGATACCAAATTTACTCATGATATGTTTGTAATTTGAATATTTTTCTACTTTGACTTTAACAAATGAACAATTTATAATTTATTGTTCTATTTATGCAATATTAACTACATCTATTCATTGAAAGCATACATGTGTACACTTGTATGCAGATGAATTCAAATTTGAGTGTAATTTGTGATGGGGAATCAAAGGACTAGATCGAGGAAGTATGATCAAACAAGAGAGAGGAAGATAAATGTGGGTGAAGGAATATCTACTGAAGAACAACCCATGGAAAATATTGATGACCAAGTTGACATACATGTACAAGAACAAATTGAACCTAGTAATAGAGATTTGTTCTATGGTATGGAAAATCTGATGGAGATGGATGAGGATTATCTTTTTAATAAGATTTCATTTGAAGATATGTTACCTGAAAGCACAATAAAATTACACTCTAAAACAATATGGGATGAATTTTTTGAAGAAAAATCTCTAATTGGAAGAGCACAGATAGTTGCAAAGTTATTTAGACGAAAAGAAATGATGCCTGTTTTGGAGTTGTTAGGGGTTGATAATAGGAAACAATCATCAGGTTCATTAAAACAAACAATTGTTGAAAACTTGCAAGAAACATTGAATTGTATTGATAGCAAGAGTTAAGCTAGTGATCCAACTGCTGCACATAGAGCATTGATGACTGTAATTTCTAGTAAGAAATTATCACATAGAAGACAAGTTCAAGCAATTTCTAGATTACTAAATTTATCTAGGAGAACTGTTCAAAGGTATATTGAAAAGAGAAATGAAATAGATGCAAAAATTAAGAAAAATTGGGTAAATATTTGTAGGGTTCCCCTCAAAGATAGAATTTCAGAAGATGTAAAGAAACAGGTGGTTGAATATTGGACCAATCACTCTCGGGTTTCTTCCAATAGAAGGGATACTATACAAATAACAGGTGAAGATGGTACAAAAATTTCTCATCCAAAATATTTTATAGATACAACACAAAGTGAACTTTTTGAAGCATTCAAACAAGAATTTTCAAATGTCAAGATTTCTCAAAGGATGTTTGAGACACTATGACCATCATTTGTACGTATAAATAAAGTACGTCAAACTTGTTGTTGTTGAAATCATGTTGAATTTGATCTACATCTACAATCATATAAAAATGCTATGGCATTAATTGATCGAAATATAGCCATTTCTGGAAGGACAACACAATTTGTGAAGTCTCTTTTATGCAAAAAATTAGAAGATTCAGATAAATTCAATGTTCAGTGTATAAAAAATATATGTAATGATTGTGGAAATTTGAAGAATCTTAAATTACAAGTTGACAACATTGAAATGCAAGTTATTTGGAAGAGATTTGAATATGAGACATACTTAACGAAGTCAAGAGTCGAAGCCCGAAAAATTGTTCTCAAAGAGAGTGGATTGTCTTACAATGAATTTATGAATAAATTTCGCAATATCATATATCCACATATCTAACATTGTCATGGTGCAAGATGGCAATCTAAGCAATTTCGTAATTCAAAGAATTGCTTTCCACCAAGTTGTATTCTCTCTATTGTAGATTTCTTTGAGAACTATACATTTAGTCCTCAAACTGAGATTCAAAGTCAATATTATCATTCAGAGCAAGTTGCAATCTTTGTGCAAGTTTGCTATAGACATGCCAAGTTTTAGGTAGATGGTATACAAAGTAGCAAAGATGATCGAATTATCATCAAAGAGGTTCACTTTTATATCAGTGATGATACGGGTCATGATAGAAGTTATGTAGCTCATTGTATGAAAATGTTTTTTGAAGACCTGAACCGCCGTAGCATAAATCAAGAACAACATTGGATATGGTCTGATGGATGTGCTAGTAAGTACATTGTTTAGGGTTTAATTTTAAATTTTTATTTACTTTTAACTTCAAGAGACTTAAATTGTTCAATTACTTATTTAATATATTTAATATATGTCAAGTTTTTTGAAGCTGATTTTGTTTGAGTGTAATTATTTGTAACTTCATAGGACAATTTAAGTCTACAAAGGTTTTTTTTGGTTAAGCCATCAACATGCTAGACGCAACACCAAATTCTTGTGGAATTTTTATGAGAGTGGACATGGAAAAGGAGAGCACGATGGAGCAGGAGCATGTGTGAAGCATGCACTTCGTCAACATGAACTTGCAGGTAGTTCGTGCCATATATATAGAATCTAGAGATATTTTTTTAAAAATTAGATCTATATTTAAAAACTTTAATTTTAAATTCTTAAATAAACCTTGAAAGTAATAGGTGATAAATAAATTGCCAACATGTATACTTGTAGGTAATGCCATACGGAATGCAAATGAAATTGTTGAATGGTGTAAAAATTATTTTTTTACTTGCGACTCAGCATACAACAGACGGTATTTTTGGGAAGTTACAGGTACATTTAGTCAAAATTTGTTAACTTTGAATTTCAAAGTGTGTACATACACATGATTTTTAATTGAATTTTCAAATTTTAATATATATATATATATATATATAAATTAATCACTTGGATGTTTATATAATTTACAGATATTGATCGATCAAATGCTATTAATTGTTAAACAATTAGGTATTAGAATGCATCAAATCATGACAACGGGAGGTAGCATGCCTTATGTAATTAATATGAGAGAAAAATCATGTTTTTGTGTTGATTGCATCGAGGACAATGCAAATATTGTTCAATGTGAGAATATTAAAGATGGATATGTTTCACAATGGGAAATGAAACAATTAATATCAATGCCTCTTTTTGAAGACAATGATAATGTTGATGTCTACGATCCTCTATATTCAGCTGATTACTAACGTGTATCTAATCTAGTTGTTACAGGTATGTATTTAATTGATTAACTTAAATTTGATAAATATATATTCTATGTACAAGTAAATTTATATATAAATTTATATATATTTACAACTTTCCTAAAGTCTACATGGTGTGTGTACAGGAGATATTTTCGCTGTTGTTGCAGATCCTAACAATGCGGAAGGTGTAGATTACTATCTACTAAGATGTATGCAACCAAAAAGCAAATTAGTGGAATCGATGACAGATAGTGATGGACAAGAGTATCCCATTGGATCAGTCATTATTGAAGGCACATATTATCAACAAATAAATATAGATAGACATGGTATTATATTTGTTGATTATATGCCAGGACAAATGGTTCTACATTATAGTCACTTAGTTATAGCAACAAAAAATAAATTTAGAAACTTTACCTAAAAAAGAACGTGCCAAACAAAAGTTGAGGTTGCCTATTGAAGATCATGAAAAGATTTTAGAGATAATTAAAGATAGAGAGGATCCAGATTATATGTACCAGGAGCTTTAAGTTGGTTTTTGGATATATGTACATACATATGACTGGATATATATGTATGTACTCAAACTTTTTATAGATCTAACTAGATATCTATATTGATTGGACATGTGACATGATTTAGAATTTTTTTTCAAAGGATTCCAGTCATTTATTTTTGTCCAATTGTATTTAAATTTGTTCCATGTGGAATTCATAATGTACATGTTAGATTGATTATATATGCTTTCAATATAAAACCTAGTGACCTTAGATCATATATTTTACCTTTAAATTCCTTTTAAAAATTAGTATCACTCATACCTAAATATTGACTATTTACTTAAATCTAATCTTCATCTTTTGCCTCATTCTCTGCAATGTTGAAATAGTGTACAACTCGTATACATTGCGATCCTTATTGGAAGCTATCACTTGCAGCCAATCCCCGACATTATCCAAGTATTGTAATGCATCTAGGCATGTTGTAATTTCTTTTCTTTCATTTAGAGTAGCAACCATGATTTTCTATGTATGGCATTTATAAGAGAATTGCAGCAGCTAGAACTCTTTATAGTTTAAAAAATCAGTATCACTCATACCTAAATATTGACTAAACTTAAATGTAATCTTCATTTTTTGCCTCATTCTCAACAATGTTGAAATAACGTAGCTCATATACATTGCGATCCTTATTGGAAGCTATCAATCGCAGCCAATGTTGGTTTCTAGCTTGTTGAGTTTTATGAGGTTATATGAAATGCATTTATTTAAACTTTTGAAGGGTTGTATTGGATAATTATGCATTATTGGCTTGATAAAGTTGTTATATAGACTTGAACAATCTTGTTAATGAGCCCAAAATACATTTAACTTTATGCTTATTTTTACTTTTGTTGACAACTTACATAGCTTGATAAATCTAAATCTTTGTATCTTATGAAAGCCAATACTAGTCTTCATCATATATTTTTATTTTTATCCAATTGTATTTAATTTTTTGTCCAATACTAGTCTTAGATTATTTTAAATTTGAATCCAAAGAAGGATTAACACACCCAATAATGGAAAACAATCTTTCATTATTTTAAAATATAAAATCAACACCATAACAAGATAAATACCTTAACCTTACACAAACTAGAAATCCAAGGGTCTGATTATTTTTTTTTATCTCAAGAATATATCAAGCCACTCTAAAGAATCCAATCCTTATTCCACCTCTTTAAAAATATTCAAGAACACTCTCTAAGTTTTTGAAATAAATTCTCCATGCTCTTTTTCAATCCTAAGAATTGTATAATCCTCAACAATGAAACTCTTTTCTAATATATGAGCAAACCCTATCCTAAAAATAACTTCTTTCCTTTTTACACTCAACAAGCATATGAGATATTACCTATTTTTTAAATCAAATATTTTATGACCACCTACTTTCTCAATAAGTCAATATTTCACTTTTTTACTAACTCATAAACATTGCTAAAACACACACACATATGACCCAATGTATTTTTGCAGATACAATATAAAAATAACATTTTCAGTTCACTTGTAAGTTCACTATATTAATTCCATCCAACCTCTTTATTTCCAAGTGAATTATATCATTTCTAAAATCTCCTAAATAATTTCCACACACATAGAAAACCATTATGCATCCTAGGAAATAATTTGAAGTTTTTAGAATTTAAAGACACTTTATTGGTCGCATTACAGAGGGATCTCAAATCACAAAATGATTTGGGTAGATGGATTTGACTAGTATTAACATTTTATGCTTCATTTCTCCATCATTGTTTTACCCATTATTGACCATTAGTGAACATATATGAAAAATTAACCATTATTGTTTTACCCTATGTCTTGCACACTCAAATATACATCAAACATATCTAATGTGCAAGATAACTAAAGCATAGTATACTAAATAACCAACACATGCTTACACTCACATAAGGCACATACTTCTCACATATTCACATCTTATAAATCACATCTTAATAATAATCATCGAATCATTACATAATTAGGATAATATAAAAGAAGCATAATTAAACCATATTTACTCATCAACCAAGCAATAACACTAAACCATTAAAATAAAGCAACTAGCATCTCATAATAATAATGAAAATGATGAACCTAAGATATTATAATAGATTGATGATAAAATAATCTTGTATGTCTCATATATAAATGTGTTGATATTCAAATGTAATCATCAAAAAATATAAAACATCATAGAACTTATAATTTGACACAAAACTATGTAGCAAGAAAAAAGGCTCGATGCTTATGGGCCTTAGAGGAGCCTTTAGGTTATGTACTCTTGATAGAAAGTTGATGAAATATTTAGTTAATATTATGAACATACCACATTACTATTGTTGATTAGACTTATGAAGGGGCATTTATTCATTGTTAGATCATCTTTCTTATAACCACTCAAACTAATTACACAAGCCTTATATTGTTAGTTTACCAACCTTTAGAGCAATCAACATTATATGTTCATGCATGATCATTTCTTACTTACTCTTGCTTACACACTTTACTCAGATCCAATTACATATTTATTACTCCTACATGATCATTATCTAAGTCTATCAAGTCTATCATTATCCCATGATTTTCCTATACTAGGGAAACATTATGCCAAGATAATCATTACAAGTTTATGATATTGCATTCTTCTATATGTTATTACAGTTTTAGATAACACATTTACTATGCTTACACAATTGTTATTCGATTACCATGTTGTTTCTATAATGGTTGATGCCCTTACATGCTTTTTTTGGACAATAATTATGTTATCATCACATGATGTTACCTTTGATAGTTGCTACATGCTTTAAAAATATTGTAAATTATGTTATATTTTCTCACATGCTTATATTTGATTTAATTACTTTACTTATTTATCATACATCATTTTCATTCTCCTTCAATTCCTTGCAACCATTAGATGCAACCAATTGTAAAAGGGGCATATATTGTCACTGGCACTCTTAAATTATTAAGATTTCAAGTAATGACTTGCGCTATGTAGAGACTCATCTCTATACCTAGATGGATCTTTATCTTTACAATGGTAAATATCAAAATTATGCATGTATTTATTTATTGTTAGCAATGGTAGGGTATAATAAAACATATTTATATAAATATAAAACCTTTGATTGTATGCATCTAAGAAAAATGTTAGTTGTATCAAAATGTTATTTTATAATATTGAAGGCAACTTTTATGTAGATGTTGTAGTATAATCATAAGTTGAAATCATTGCATGCCAAAATAGAATAACATATTTCCCATCCATCCATCCTATTTGTATTGATGACACTAGATATTTAATTCTCAAATTTTGATAACTCAAACTTCTTGAAATCACAAAAATGGAGCATGTCATATGTACTTTATGTGATGTAGAAGAATAATATACAACTTGAATTATTTCCCTATTTAAGATATATTAATTTGAATTAAAACTATTTAAGTTAAAACTTGATTTTATCCAAATTAAGACCCATATATTTAAAGGAAAACATCCATACAAATTATCTATATTTAACTAAACATCTAAATGTGCATATATATATATATATATATATAGTCTAAATAACATAAAGTCTAACTGCAACATGTAAACACAACAACATAACATCAAGTCTAACTGCAATATAACATCAAGTCTATAACATAACAAAGAACACATGAACACATCTAACTGTGCACAACATCATGACTCCCGCCTCCTATGGGCGGAACGGACCTCACTCAACCCAGGACTAGAATGATGAGCTGAGCCCTGTCCTGAACCATGTGTGTCTAATCCCATCCATCTATGAACATCTGAGTGATGTGTAGATCCATGAACATACAAATTATCTTTATTAAATTAAATTTAAATATATATTAAAAAATATGGAATCTCAAGTACACATGTTCTGAAAATTTTAAATGTACAATTAAATACTAAATACCTTACATCCAACCTCATCCGCATCTACTGTCTACTGCACAGTGTCATGTCCTAGCACCTCTCTTATCGGTCCCTAATGTAAGATTGATTAAATAAGAGTCAACATGTGTATGATACACAAGACTAAATTTTATAAAATTTAAAACTATTTAAAATGTATATACCTCATCATCAGCAACCTGTGTAGCTCCATGGATGACCCTCCCAATCCCACTAAGCTCGGCTGAATTGAGGGTCATCGCAATGTTTTCATCAAACAAAAGACCATGGAATGATCCTAGTGCGTAAGGTGGCACAATACTAGCATCAGGTTGTGATGGAGTCTGCTATGGCGGCACTGTGTCAGTCATATGTGTAGCTTGTTGATCACTGCGTTGACTGACAAATGTGGACACGGTCTCAAGAGGGATGTTGTACTCAGAACTGATAAACTAATATATAGAAAGTAGATCCTGTGCCAGACATGTACTTAATCTGCATAAAGCACTCTCTCCAGAAGTCTACGCCACATCACGTGGTAAAACTATGTCAGCACGTATGTAAGGATCATAACTGGTGGAAGTCGAATCAACTGATCCTATGCTAGTGCGTGGATGCAACATATATCTACCAACATGATTTGATGCTAAATGGTCAACGTCACCAGCAATAGAACCTAAACTCTCAAAATATGCTATCTTGATGATGTAACTGCAGCCTCAGCTGACCGTCCTAGATCCAACCTTTTTGGAAGTACCAAAAGGTTTGGACCCACTAATGCCCTCTTATTTTTGGGTAGAGCCTAATTAGGACATCATAATTTCTCTGAAAACCTCCCATGACCCTGTCTCGCATGTTTTGGTATAGATGTGAAATCAACATCAAGTCGTAAATGAGTAAAAGCAAATAGTTGTTTGCAAAAATACAAAGGCAACTCATCATTGTGTGGCCATCTATGATATGTTGCTAACCACTTAGGATATATAAGTGGTGCAGCAACATCTGTACACTTGGTGACAAAATAGCCCTGAACTCTGTCATGTCTGTGATAATGTGGAAACATAATATGCACCATATTCAATGAAACAAACCTATTAACTTCTAGGCATTTCACTGTCCGAGTAACAGTGCTAGCAAGTGACACATAAAAATCCACAATACTCAAATCATCGTAGGGATTATATGATTTGACTATGTCAATCATACGTCCCCACCAATTTGTCTCTATTAGATAGGTTAGGTGTATTATGGATTGTCTGATCTAAATGTATCAAAGCATTATTAAGTCTATCAAGAGTGACAGCATATAACTCACTCCTACTTACACTATGTGCATCACCATTATTATGCTCATTATCATGGCCATCACTATGATGCGATGCCATGTTAGTGCAAATTTCTGCATTTTAAAAAATTTAACATACATGTAATTTATAATTTAATGAATTTAGATGTGCATTCAATTTTTACATTTAAAATAACAAAACTAAAAACATTTAAAATCCAAGAATTAAATACACATGAACAATCTACACATTTAAATTAACTTTACAAAACTATATAAACATTTAAAAATTAAAAATTAAATATACATTCAATCTAATACATCTATTTGTAAATCATCATTTATTGTTTATTGTTCTACTCTAAACCTTTGTTTGTAGTTGGAAATGCTCTGGTAGACATGTATGCAAAATGTGGAAGCATAGACAAGGCACATGAACTGTTTGACATAATACCTCAAAGAGATGTCATCTCATGGAATGGAATGATTGCAGGTAGCCCGCTTAAATTTGACAGTTGTATAGTTGTATTTAGGCATTTTTGTTGTAAAATACAATCAAAATTTTAAAAAGATTGTATCATATGAAAGGAAAGATTTTGGACAAACTGTCAAAAATTATATAAGATTATGATATATATATATTTAATTTTTATATGATTTACTTATACTAAGGCATTTTATAGTATTTGAAGGGCACCATTGAATAGATAACTATCATTAAAAAGTTGCTTGACAGGCAAGGTGGACTGTCACATTTAAGCTTTGATTGCAGGATATGCACAAAATGGATGTGTTGAAAAGGCTTTAGAAACTTTCAAGCAAATGCAATTGGCAGGTGTAAAGCCAAATTCCACAACCTTTACTAGCAAGGCTTAAATTTGACAGTCGACCTTGCTTGTCAAGCAATTTTTTTTATGACAGTTATCTATTCAATAGTACCCTTCAAATACTATGACAAGGCACGTGAACTGTTTGACATAATGCCTCAAAGAGATGTCATCTCATGGAATGGAATGATTGCAGGCAACCCGCTTAAATTTGACAGTTGTATAGTTGTATTTAGGCATTTTTGTTGTAAAATACAATCAAAATTTTAAAAAGATTGTATCATATGAAAGGAAAGATTTATTTAATTTTTATATGATTTACTTATACTAAGGCATTTTATAGTATTTGAAGGGCACCATTGAATAGATAATTGTCATTAAAAAGTTGCTTGACAGGCAAGGTGGACTGTCAGATTTAAGCCCTGATTGCAAGATATGCACAAAATGGATGTGTTGAAAAGGTTTTAGAAACTTTCAAGCAAATGCAATTGGCAGGTGTAAAGCCAAATTCCACAACCTTTGCCAGCAGGGTTTAAATTTGACAGTTGACCTTGCCTATCAAGCAATTTTTTTATGACAGTTATCTATTCAATAGTATCCTTCAAATACTATGACATGTCTTAATATAAATAAATCATATAAAAATTAAATATATATATCGTCATAATCTTATATAAATTTTGACAGTTTGTCCAAAATCTCTCCTTTCATATGATACAATCTTTTTAAAATTTGGATTGTATTTTACAGGAAAAATACCTAAATATAGCTATAAAACTATCAAATTTAAGTGTTGTTTGCTAGCATCCTTCCTGCCTATGCCAAAATGGGAGCGTTGGAACAGGGTATGGACATCCATCAAAGCATAATGGAAGGGGGATTTTTGTCTGATATTATAGTGTCCACTTCCCTGGTAGACATGTATGCAAAATGTGGAAGCATAGACATGGCACGTGAACTATTTGACATAATGCCTCAAAAAGATGTCATCTCATGGAATGCAATGATTGCAGGATATGCACAAAATGGATTTTGCAACATGCAGTGCAATACAGTGTTGGAAAGGCTTTAGAAACTTTCAAGCAAATATAATTGGCAGGTGTAAAGACAAATTCCACAACCTTTGCTAGCATCCTTCCTGCCTGTGCCAAAATGGGAGCATTGGAACAGGGTATGGACATCCATCGAAGCATAATGGAAGGGGGATTTTTGTCTGATATTATAGTGTCAATTGCCTTGGTAGACATGTATACAAAATGTGGAAGCATAGACATGGTGTTGGTGCTTGAATTGACTGTCAGTTAATTTAGCAATTTTTCATGCAAGCACCTTCCCAAAAAATCCAAAAAGTTCTAAGTTTTGGCACCCCTTCAGTGTTTTGCAGCATCCGCATCATCTTTCTTGAGGAAGGGGTCATCATATTTTGTCCATCGGCGAAGGTTTTATTTTTTGAGTGCTTCGATTGTGTCTTCGGCATTTTGGTTTGAACTTGAACCCCTTTTTTCGAAAGTTCAATGGTTCAACGGTTCAAGGTTCATTTTTTCTTCTAACGGGTCATATTATGCATTTGCCTTGCGTAAATATTGTATCGTTGAACCTCCCGCTTGAACCCTTTTCTCAACGGTTCAAGGTTCAATGGTTCGATGCTTTGTGATTTTGGTCTCGGCCAAAGTGTTTTGCTGATGGAGTATTGTTTTGATGTTTGACCTCGCCATTGAACCATCAGGTTGAACTGGTTCATCGGTTTAATGGGTTTGTGGGGTTACATTTGTGTTGCTGACGGAGTAGGTATCGGCGTTGAACTTCTCGGTTGAACCTCTGATTTGAACCATCTGCTTGAACCCTTTTCTCAAAGGTTCAATGGTTCAAGGCTTTGTGTTTTTTGGTCTCGACCGAAGTTTTTTGGGTTGTGCCGACGCATTTTGATCTGGCCGATGGGATGCCATCAGAGAGACTTGTATGATCGGATGGATTGTGGAGTGCTTGGCGGATGATGATTTTCTCGTCGATCAAAGGACATCGTTGTAACATGGTCTTTCTCTGGCCGATGATGGAATTGATGGTAGGCGTCAGCGTGACTAAAGGCATCGGCGAGGGAGATTTGTGCTTGGCCGATGATTCTTCTCTGGCCGATGGGGGTGTATGTGATGTAGGCATCAGTGAGACTATTGAGGTCAGCTAGAGGATTTTTGGATGCTCTGATGGTGTGGGTCACGCCGACGGAGGTGGGGAGTATAGTTTGCATCGGCGAGACTGTTGAGATCAGCAGGAGTTTTGTGGGGTTGGCTGATGGTTTAGGTCTTGGCGATGGGCTTTGGGCTGAGAGGTGTGTGTCGAGGGTGGCAAAAGCACTTGACACCTATTATACATGTGGCTATGTTTTAAAATGCTGAATGAGTCTCCGCACCGTGCATGTGGGATTAATTTTCCTGCATAATTTGAACCTTCAGTAAAGTGCATTTTGGCGGGAAGCTCCATTTTGATTGCTGCGACAGTTTTCTCGGTGGTTGCGGGTTGTTGAGCCATCAATGGCGACAGTGTAGGGGTATGGGCGATGGGACAGGCGATCAGGTTGCCCCATTATGGATGAAGACTCCTGGATGGCAGCACAGGGCTCGAGGCCACCCTTGTCTACTCTTCTGTTTGTTGCAGCAATAAATTTTGAGCGCCATTCCTTTGTGGGATCTGTATCTGACATTTTTTTATGTCCACCATGTAATTAATTGCTAGAGGTACACTTTCTGGCCAATATAGGCAGACTGTGTTACCATTTTTGTGTTGTTGAAAGTTGAACATTTGGCTCTGTAATACAGTACAGTTGGTTTTGGTTGCTCTGTGCAGCAAAACTTGTGATTTTATGTATCTCCTGTTGTATGTTTTTTGTATGAATCCGCTGATTTCATGGTTAATCTTATATGAATAATGCTATGTTTGCATGTGTTGTGCTAATTCTGTCTCCAGTGTTGCATGTATCTTTCTTCTGAGTCTAGGTATTCAAGGAATATCTAAGATTCTAGAACATAGAATTCCTGTGTTGAATGTTTAATCTCTTAACTTCTGCTCAAGGGGTAGATTAAATTGTTCTCAGATTGAATATTGGGAAGGATATACTGCAGTAGGGATGCCATAAGTATAGATAGCTTAACACTCTATATTGGGAGATATCTGTAAGGCAGATATCACATGTGTCCCCCTGAAATCCAGTTTTAGTTGTTCATGCTGATCATTCACAGGTGTATGTCTATTGACTCCAAGCCCTGGATAGGCACCGATCTAGCTTTGTGTTTGTGTTATATACCATGTCCAGCTTTGCATCCAAATATAAAATCGAAATCAAAACTCCAAAACAACCATTAGGACAGTAGAATTAGTTTTAGGATCCAAGTCCTCTGTCTACAACTGCAAATAGGCCCAAAGCTAGCCCCTTTGCTCTTATCTTACAGTTTTGGTCTACTTACAGGAGGACTTATATCCTTTCTGTCAGCATCCCAACCTTTATATGCATATCCTCACGGATGTTGAGTAGGGAATACCCCCTAGGTTTTGCAAAGCCTGAAGAAGAAGAGGAGATAAAATATAGAGTCTATCTCCTACACTGTTGGCCCCTGGCCCAGAGACCCTGTTGATCATCGATGGCTACCTTGTAGGGAAATCTGGGAATAAGCATCCAGTCTGGGAAAAAACCAACAGAAATTGGCGACTCCGCTGGGAATGGATTGATAAAAATGAATAAATTTGTGGCCCATCCGAGTCACCAACAGAAATTGGTGACTCTGCTAGGGAGTGATTTGAAAATTGTTATTTTTTGTCCTCCCTGGTGAAATATTTGTGGCCCATCCGAGTCGCAACAGAAATTGGTGACTCTGCTGGGGAGACAATGTCATATCCGTGAAGCTTGAGTCTAAGAAATTGAAGAATCAGACCTGGAGGTGCCTTGTTGCAGCAAAAGAAAAAGTTTTATTTGTGGCTTTGCTGGTGGATGACCCAGAAAGAAAGAAATCAATTTTCAACTTCAGCCTGTTTGAAGCTCATTCCTCTGCCAAGGAGGTGGCGACTCTGTTGAATGAATCTATCAGCTGCTGCAACATATCCAGGTATTTCAAGTTTTTGAAAAGTTCCCTATTTGGTGAAATAGCACTGGTTAAAAGGGAAACATTGGTGAAAACAGAGCTTGCATGCTTTTGTTAGAACCTACTTTGTATTTCAAAAGGGCATGCAATGTTGTTTAAAAGATTCATATAGAGGACTTTAGGCAGGTTGAAATAGCAGTTTGTATTTTAATGGCCTAAGGTCATATTGTGATTGAAAATCTGAGTAGAGAAGAGGGTTGCAAAAGCATAAAAAGATGTATTGTCAGCTTATGCACCCTTGTGAGGTGTCAAATGCAAAAATGTATAGTAGTCAGTACCAACCATGTAATAAAAGAGGCTTCAACATAGATAGATATAAGCCCATAAATTTCAGTGGTATTTGTGGCTACCCAAATGCTTTTCCACCTAAAATCAGAAAGTAT
Organism: Cunninghamia lanceolata; assembly: GCA_027924645.1. Taxonomy (NCBI): domain Eukaryota; kingdom Viridiplantae; phylum Streptophyta; class Pinopsida; order Cupressales; family Cupressaceae; genus Cunninghamia; species Cunninghamia lanceolata. The sequence continues at coordinate 5,999,994 of BSBN01000123.1, forward strand.
TTGCCCAAATTTAGTGGTGCAAAGGATGAATCAGCTGAGAGACACTTGCAGCAGTTTATAAATGTGATAGATGACTTTGAGATTGACCATGAGGACGTGGTTATGAGATTATTTGTTCAATCTCTAGATGAAGATGCAAGGAACTGGTTTTCCTACCTTCCAGCTCACTCTGTCAGCTCTTGGCATGGTTTTAAATCTGCATTTCTTGTACAATATGGTGAAAGAATCTCTGAATATGCAGTTATTAGTGACTTTATGTATATCCACATTGAAGAAGATGAGTTGATCCCAGCCTTTAACCTCAGATTTATGAGGGCATTGAATAGAATTCCAGAATGCACGAGACCTAATGATGCACTGTGCTTAGTTGTCTATTTGGGAGCCTTTGATAAAAAAATGAGTTATAGATTAAGAGACAAGGAGCCCACCACATTGCATCAGGCACATCAGTTTGCAATAGATATTGAAAACAATTGGAGGTATGGAATACAAAAGGGTTATTTTTCTGAAAATTTTTGTTGTCCTGCAGCCCCCAATGTTAATGAAAGTTTTAATTCAAATGTTGACAATGAATGTCAAAGTAATCACACCCCTGCTATCCCAGTTTTTGCATCATTCCAAGTTGATGATGTTATTGTTATAGAGGAGGATGTCCTGATTTGCCCAGCAAATGAAGTTAAAAACAATGGTTTTTCAAGTAGTATTTACATGCCAGCTCCTATCAAAGAATATTCATGTTTAAATGATCCAGTTGTACAAATTTATGATCATGTGGATCAACAGTTAGTATTAGTTTCATTAGGAAGTATTAGAGGGTTGGAAAATGATACAGATAGTTCAACTTTAGAGTACATTGAAACAGCAGAAATCTTGTATATGGGGCAATCAGATGATAAAAATGATATCCATGATCAATTCATGGACCAGGTTTGTTCTCCTTATGACTCTGGATCTGATAGTAATGAAGAAGAATTGGACTGTCATGAAAAAGAAGCAGAGAACTTTGCAGTGAATATAAATCCCCTTTATGATGAGTCTGCAGATGCCTTTGATGCTGTGAGTCCTGACTTTCAGTGGTGCAGGATTAATCCTCTTTTTAAGGATGATGATGAATATAAGGAGACAGTTGACCTAGGTGATACATCAGTTTGTGAGGGGGGGCATATGAATCAGATATCTTCAGTTCTTGTGAAGATAGTATGGATTTGCAAACTGTGGATAATGTATGTTCATCATCACTTGATCCAGACATGTGCAACATTGGGTGTGTGGATCAGGATTTGTTTTCAATATCAATAAATATTGGGGGTCTCATATTTTCTGAATGTCTTCAGCTTTCGGATCAACTAGATGAATGCCTGGTGATATGTAACAACTAGGTGGATGAGGAGAATATACCATCTGAAGAGTATAACATGCATATGTTGCTTAATGCTGAAGGATTTTTTAGCATGTATGGCTGCATGTTTGATTTTGAAATGCAGAGTGACAGAGGTAGTACTACAAATGGCAAGTTGTCAGAAATGGTTGAATATCTAATTGAGCAGATGACCTTATGGGAAAACTATGCCAATCTTTTCAGTTGGGATTGTGATCTTTCAGTTTGGAATCAGGCATTTGGCAGGATAAAGTTTTGGTTCTTCATTTTTGGTTGCCCAAGGCCACCCAAGTGATGATTAAAAAATATAATTTTTGAGCAGGTTGGTGCAATGATTGACTCCGTGCCCAATGGACATGGGACTGGTCTGCATCCCAGAGTTCTGTGGTTCTTGCCATGCCTACAAGAGGCATGCATCCTCAGACAGAGCCACTGTTGGTGCCTGAATTGACTGTCAGTTAATTTAGCAATTTTTCATGCAGGCACCTTCCCAAAAAATCCAAAAAGTTTTAAGTTTTGGCACCCTTCAGTGTTTTGTAGCATCTGCATCATCTTTCTTGAGGAAGGGGTCATCATGTTTTGTCCATCAGCGAAGGTTTTGTTTTTTGAGTGCTCTGATTGTGTCTTCGGCATTTCAGTTTGAACTTGAACCCCTTTTTTCGAAAGTTCAATGGTTCAACGGTTCAAGGTTCATTTTTTCTTCTAATGGGTCATATTATGTATTTGCCTTGCATAAATATTGTATCGTTGAACCTCCCACTTGAACCCTTTCCTCAACAGTTCAAGGTTCAATGGTTTGATGCTTTGTGATTTTGGATTCAGCCGAAGTGTTTTGCCGATGGAGTATTGTTTTGATGTTTGAACCTCGCCATTGAACCATCGGGTTGAACCGGTTCATCGGTTCAATGGGTTTGCGGGGTTACATTTGTGTTGCTGACGGAGTAGGTATCGGCGTTGAACTTCTCGGTTGAACCTCTCATTTGAACCATCCGCTTGAACCCTTTTCTCAAAGGTTCAATGGTTCAAGGCTTTGTGTTTTTTGGTCTCGGTCGAAGTTTTTTGGGTTGTGCCGACGCGTTTTGATCTGGTCGATGGGATGCCATCGGAGAGACTTGTATGATCAGATGGACTGTGGAGTGCTTGGCCGATGATGATTTTCTCGCCGATCAAAGGACATCGTTGTAACATGGTCTTTCTCTGGCCGATGATGGAATTGATGGTAGGCGTCGGCGTGACTGAAGGCATCGGCGAGGGAGATTTGTGCTTGGCCGATGATTCTTCTCTGGCCGATGGGGATGTATGTGATGTAGGCATTGGTGAGACTATTGAGGTCGGCCAGAGGATTTTTGGATGCTTTGATGGTGTGGGTCACGCCGACGGAGGTGGGGAGTATAGTTTGCATCGGCGAGACTGTTGAGATCGGTAGGAGTTTTGTGGGGTTGGCCAATGGTTTGGGTCTTGGCGATGGGCTTTGGGTTGAGAGGCGTGTGTCGAGTGTGGCAAAAGCGCTTGACACCTATTATATATGTGGCTATGTTTTTAAAATGCTGAATGAGTCTCCACACCGTGCATGTGGGATTAATTTTCCTGCATAATTTGAACCTTCAGTAAAGTGCGTTTTGGCGGGAAGCTCCATTTTGATTGTTGCAACGGTTTTCTCGGTGGTTGCGGGTTGTTGAGCCATCAATGGCGACAGTGCAGGGGTATGGGCGCTGGGACAAGCGATCAGGTTGCCCCATTATGGATGAAGACTCCTGGATGGCAGCACAAGGCTCGAGGCCACCCTTGTCTACTCTTCTGTTTGTTGCAACAATAAATTTTGAGCGCCATTCCTTTGTGGGATCTGTATCTGACATTTTTTGATGTCCACCATGTAATTAATTGCTAGAGGTACACTTTCTGGCCAATATAGGCAGACTGTGTTACCATTTTTGTGGTTGTTGAAAGTTGAACATTTGGCTCTGTAATACAATACAGTTGGTTTTGGTTGCTCTGTGCAGCAAAACTTGTGAGTTTATGTATCTCATGTTGTATATTTTTTGCATGAATCCGCTGATTTCATGGTTAATCTTATATGAATAATGCTATGTTTGCATGTGTTGTGCTAATTCTGTCTCCAGTGTTGCATGTATCTTTCTTCTGAGTCTAGTTATTCAAGGAATATCTAAGATTCTAGAACATAGAATTCCTATGTTGAATGTTTAATCTCTTAACTTCTGCTCAAGGGGTAGATTAAATTGTTCTCAGATTGAATATTGGGAAGGATATACTGCAGTAGGGATGCCATAAGTATAGATAGCTTAACACTCTATATTGGGAGATATCTGTAAGGCAGATATCACATGTCCCCCTGAAATCCAGTTTTAGTTGTTCATGTTGATCATTCACAGGTGTATGTCTACTGACTCCAAGCCCTGGATAGGCACTGATCTAGCTTTGTGTTTGTGTTATATACCATGTCCAGCTTTGCATCCAAATATAAAATCAAAATCAGAACTCCAAAACAACCATTAGGACAGTAGAATTAGTTTTAGGATCCAAGTCCTCTGTCTACAACTGCAAATAAGCCCAAAGCTAGCCCCTTTGCTCTTATCTTACAGTTTTGGTCTACTTACAGGAGGACTTATCTGCTTTCTGTCAGCATCCCAGCCTTTATATGCATATCCTCACGGATGTTGAGTAGGGAATACCCCCCTAGGTTTTGCAGAGCCTGAAGAAGAAGAGGAGATAAAATATAGAGTCTATCTCCTACATTGTTGGCCCCTGGCCCAGAGATCCTGTTGATCATCGATGGCTACCTTGTAGGGAAATCTGGGAATAAGCATCCAGTTTGGGAAAAAACCAACACATGGCACGTGAACTATTTGACAGAATTTTTTAGAGATATATTTTTAATTTCATAGCTCAGTTTGAGCATTGCATGTAAACACTATTAAAAACTTAAAAAAGAGTTGTTATTTTTGTAATTATATATACATGAAACAGTTTGCAATGGGAGTATGGTTTTTTCTTTTCCAATAATTTTTTCTCTGCAAGGTTTGGTATGGTATTCTTATGCTTCCAAGAAACTTCAGTCATGTAAGGTGGCATTCTCATATACATAAAGGATTATGTACTATTCAAACTTCAAAGAACATCACTATTCATTTAATGAATATGCTGAGTTTCATTGTGAATTGAATTTACAGTTTCTTGGAGCAGGTTGTGCTTCATTCTCTTCTATTTAGAAGCTTCTATTTTATGCATATCCTGCTTGCATTGTGTTTCATGAGAGGACATTTGTTTGAGGGATTCTATCAAAATAGTCATGCCATTCCACCAAGAACAAAGATTCCCCTTCCATTTCTAAGCTCCCATTTTGGCACAAGCAAAAACCAAACAAGCAAAGGTTTGGGAATCATTTTTTTACACATGTTGATTTAATTGCATGAAATTTTCTAAATCCTTTTCAAACAATCCCAGCATTCATGATTAGGGTTTATTCAAATCAAAAGGTGGCTATTGTTTATTTATCACAATTGTGCATGTGGGTGTAGAAGAACAATCCCTGGAGACCTGGCAACTTGTAGTGCAGTGTTGGCTGGAGGTGGCAGTGCAATTTGGATGTGGGTCGCTATCCGTCCTGGGCTCCAGGTAGAACACTCCAAAACTATATCAATCCAGGTGAAAATGACAATTTCACCTCTTTTATTTTTATTTTTATTTTCTTTGGTTACGCCCGAAATCTAATCGCGCGTAACCTTACCGCCCGATAAGGTTCTGCCAGGCAACGTACAACCACGTAGGTGCCACATAGGCGCAACGTGGTTTTAGGCCTAACAAAAATGGTCATAACTAAATCACACATAAATGATCCGCACTAAATTATTTAGTTAGTTGAAAGTGTGACACACTATTGTGCTTTTACCCAACATCATTTATCCATCTTTAAAATGCAACTCCATATTATATTTAAATTTATTTAATTTCTTCAATTAATTCAACATTTATTATTTCGAATCCCAACTTATATCTAAACTAATTATTTATTTGAATGCTTTATTTATTTAATTAGTTTAAATATTTATGTGAATTAATTTATTCCCTTACAACTATTATCTTTGTATTTCTTCACTTTTTCCACACGCTATTTTATAGGTATAAATTCTCAAGTTGTTTGGAGAGGTAAAATTTAAAGCTATTTTGTAGGTATAAATAGTTCTCTTCATTAATTTAATAGTACAATCACTTTAGAATCCTTATAAAGATTATATTACTTTATGCTATATTACCATATAATATAAATTTTAAAGCTATTTTGTAGGTATAAATAGTTCTCTTCATTAAATTTAATATTACAATCACTTCAGAATCTTTATAAAGATTATATTACTTTATGTTATATTACCATATAATATAATATATATATATATATATATATATATATATATATATTATACTTGATATATCTATGTATTTTATATAAATATAATTTATTTTTAAAATTTAATGAAAGTTTTGAGGATTCTTGTCTAAAAAAGTATCTTTTTGGATATATATATCCCATAATATACTCACCATATCTATATGGTGAATATATTGTGGGAATTATATATATTATAATATATATACATATAATTTTTTAATTGATAAGTTGCTACCATGGAGTAGCGCCCTTTATATTGATAAAGTAAAAAGTAGAAATTACATTGACTTCCTCATAGGAGGGATTCACATAGTAGTTTCATTGGCCTTCTTGGGCTTATGATGAATAAGGAGATGAAGACATTCTCAGACTTTGGAAGCATGTTCCACTTGTGTCAGAGATATGATGGAGTTGAAATATCTAATGTAGAAATTGAAGGTTTCCATATTATACCTTTCAATTCATTCATAGAATAAGGCGATTGGTTATTTTGATGTTCTCACTTGCTCTCATTGAAGCAATGCCAAAAACACCACCAAGGCTGATGGTGCTTGGTCATTTGTTGAAGGCTATGATTGCAGCTAGAGCCATTGGTTTGAGGTGATCACTCACGTAGCCGTCCACTACCATTTTCCCCATTGCTTCTTGTCGAGGTTCAAAATATGGTTGACTAGGAACAACTCCAAGATATGGTTGTCATGGACATGACTAGCCTCAAACACTCTGTTGTTAATCACCTTCTTAGTTGTAGCTTCTACTACCTCTGCTTTGATCTTTAATATTCTCCTAAACTGGGTCAATGACTCATCATGACAAGGGAAATTGTAACCTTAAATTGCATTTTGCATTTTCTTGATGTGGAATGTTCTTCCATCCCTAATTTATTCTTATGGGTGAGTGCGACACAATCTCCCAGGTTATTTCATTTGTGCCAATTCAAGCTTGAATAGCCAACTCAATACATATTGAATGAATGAAGGAGTTTTAATAACATCCACGAGACCAAACAATCTAAGGGACCGAGCACCAACATACTAGACCTCATCAAATTCTTTTTGATGTCTTCTCTTCTCTTACAAATCTTGACCAAGAAATAGACCGTGTTGTGAAGTCTCTTTTCCTCAAATAACTCACTCAGACTGCCAGCATTCATGTCATTATCTTGCTGCATACGGATATCCTTGTAGGCCTCACAATTCATGACGAAGTGCCACTCAATTTCAACCGTTGTTTTGCTATAGAAAATGTAGGTCCTATCTTCCCACCTTTCCTTGGGAACCGTCCATCTACCAGTTTCACACCTAAGATGGTGCGAACCAGTCCTCAATTGAGAAACTAAGATCCTAGCCTTACCCTTAAGATTGGCACATAAGTAGGCCTTATCCCCATGCTCCCCAAAGGGATTGAACTCTTTCATATAATGCACTTTTTTCTGCCCAATTTGATTCAACCACATGGCAGTCCTAAATTTTTCTAACACAAACTTTTTTATTTCCTCTTTGGTGTTAGGACATGTAACTTAATGTCCCATTTTCCTAGCCACTTGATGTTTTGTTTCATCCAAGTCTTCTTCCTCCGATCTAACACCTCATTCACCGTTATTAGGCCACCGATGATTCCCCATGTTTTCAACCTTTTTTAGGTAACTTAGCAACCGAGTTATCACTGCTACCTCGATTGGGTAAGTATCGGCTTCAGCCAAGAGGATATCATACGAAACTGTAGCTTTGACTGTAAGGCTACTAGTGATGAGATGTTTTTGAATTCTTTCCAACTGTCTCCACCTATGATTCGACATGCTGCTCCCCAAAACCTCACACCCATATAGGACAACCAGCGTGACCAATAGCCCAAAAAGGGTTTTCTTGGTTTTTCAGTCCCAAAGTTTAGCTTTCCTACACCTATTCTGGATAAGGTAAGAAGCTCTCCATCCCCCTTGTATCCTTTTCACTCTGCAGGTTTCCCAATTGAGCCTATTGTGAAAAATAATGCCAAGGTACTTGTATTCTTCAATAATTTCCAATGGGCTGCCTTAAAAAATAAAACTAATTTGCTGCTGCTTCCTTTTTAGAGAGAAGATCTTGACTTTAGTTTTCCTAATGTTCACTTGCATCCCGACATCTTGATAAAAGAGCTCTAATGCCCTCAAATGATCCCTCAAACCATGAGCTATTTTTACAATTGGTGAATGTGCATCTCGTGAAGGGATGTAGTATCCGAGGTATTGTGAATCATAAGGGTAAATCTTCCCATCTTTTCTTATTGTTTGTGATGACCTCTTCTTCTGTTTGCTCACAAGATTGATTTGCTAGAAAACCTACCATACGATTTGCTTCTCGGTAGCAGTGTGAGATTGATGTGTTATCCATATTATTTAAAATTGACCATATGATTCTTATATATTCTTTAATTTCTAATTTATCACTCTTTGGTTGTGAATTACATTGATGTAGATTTGAGAGTCTTCCTCTATATCTATGTTTGTTAACTTTTCCTTTTTCCATAGGTGTAGTCCTGTTAGTAGTGCCATGAACTCCGCTTCATTGTTTGTGCCTATCTAAAGCTTCTTGGAAATAGCCCATATCAATTCCCCATACTCATTCCTTATTACGACGCTAGCACCAGAGATGCCTGGATTGCCCTAGGCTATGCCATCGAAATTTAATTTTAACCTTCCACTCAAAGGAGGACACCACTTGATTTTAGCTTTGTTTGTCTTTTCTTGTTGGACATTAGTATTGTATCTCTATTGAATTTTGAGATTATCCCACTTTTTCATCACTACCCCATTCCAACTTATGAATGGTTTCAGGGAGGAAGTTGGAAGTTTCACCATAACCACTTCACTAATGCTCTTAATTTTCCTGATGATTTCTTCCACACTAGATTCTTTGTCTTTAAATATTCTACTTTTTCATTCTTTCCATATCTACCATATCAACAATGAAGGGCTAGTTGTCCATATGCCTTCCCATACTGAATTATGTATTCTTAGCTAGCACATGAAGAGCTCCAATATGTCATTTAGGAGTGCTCCACACCAATCTAGTCTGTTGCACAACCAATCCCAACATGTACTTGGGAAGATTCAATTGAGGAGTAAGTGATTATCTATTTCCTCCTTTGATTTGCACATGACACATTAGGATGGACTAGGAATCCCTATGGTTTTAAGGTCGTCTCCAATGAGTATTATTTTGTGTAGTGTTGTCAACACAAAGGCCCCTACTTTGGGTATATTCCACCTGTTCCAGCAAAGCTTCGTTGGCTAGTCAGTACTTTCCTCCAAAAGATTCTGTAGCTTGTATCCAATTTTGACAGAGTACGCCCCAGATTTGGACCCTGTCCAAATTATTGTCTTCATTTTGGTTTATGAATATCTTCCTCTTTTTTAATTCTTCTTACAAATATTGTTTGGTCTCTAGGGGAATTGGTAGATCATCGAAGTGTTCCCATTCCAAGTCACGACCATTGGTCATGGGTTTGAGATAATCTCTAATGTAAATTCCCTACATTTTTGAGATAGTGTTCCAATGTGAAATGAAACTTGGGAAATTTGCAAACGGTGGATGTCTATTCCATGAATCAATCCATAATTGAGATTTGCACCCATTATTTATAACCCATGAAAGGTGATTTATGATCAGGATTCTACATTGTTGCATGAAGTTCTAAATGTGAGAACCCCATGGAGACTTTAGATTCATTAGAATGTGTGTTGTGTCTTCTGAATCCATACATTGTTTCTAGAGAATTTGATACCATCTTACAAATGGGTTGTCAAAGATTTTCCATATGAGTTTTGCCCCTAGAGTAGTGTTCTATTTTACTATCTTCCTTATTCTAATAGCTCAATTTCATTTTTCCTTACATGCCACATTCCGTCCGATTAAGGGAATGCATTTGTTCTCATTGGAGCTTTCCCATAGAAACATCTTCATTATGCCTTCGAGGAAAAAACTAGCTTTTTTTGTTATTTGAGTGCTAGATAACTGATAAATGGGGATTGCTGAAAGCACCTCCTAAATCATTTGGATTTTTCTACCTGAAGTGATAACCAATGACCTTTCATGTGGTAACCTTCAATCTACACTTGTTCTCAAGGTTGAAGACAATATAAAATAAGTGTCAAGGAATCATGATCGAGTGTGTTCATGATGAAGGTGATGTGAACAACAATGTGGTTGAATGTGTGGTGCAGTACAAGATTTCATGTGTTAGATTAGTGGATGCAGTGAGTAGAAGGTGTCTACAATTCTTTAGTATGACTGTGAATGTGTTGATGGTGTTGCGGTGGAATTCTCTATTGCATTGAGATAGTTTTCTCCTTGTAACAATCTTCTCTATCTTCTTCACTATTCTGGAAATGAACCCTAGCAGTGAGCCTTTCTTTTGGGGAGTCAACCCTTTGGTAGTGAGCCTATTATTTTTTGGTGTTGATATTACTTTATACTGTGAGCTAATCCTCACTGTGGTTTTCCCTTCTTGGGGTTTCCATGTAAATCTGGTGTTCTCTTGTGTTTGATGTTGATTTGATTTAAGTTTCTGTTATTTGCTTTCATGCTTAATCATCATAACAGTTTAAGGGTTAATTGAATTGATGTGAATCTAAATGTGTTTGAGGGTTTTGGAATTATACATTACAACTGATTCAACCCCCCTCTCAGTTGTCTTGTGCATTCAACATTTATAACCCATGAAAGGTGATTTATGATCAGGATTCTGCATTGCTACATGAAGTTCTAGATGTGAGAACCCCATGGAGAATTTGGATTCATTAGAATGCATGTTGTGTCTTCTAAATCCATATTGTTTTCTAGAAAATTTGACACCATCTTACAAATGGGTTGTCAAACATTTTCCATATGAGTTTTGCCCCTAGTGCAGTGTTCTATTTTACTATCTTCCTTATTCTAATACCTCGATTTCATTTTTTCTTATATGCCATATTCTGTCTGATTAAGGGAATGCATTTGTTCTCATTGGAGCCTTCCCATAAAAATATCTTCATGATGCATTTGAGGAAAAACTAGCTTTTTTATCTGAGTGCTAGATAACTGATAAATAGGGATTACTGAAAGCACCTCCTAAATCATTTGGATTTTTTTGGGGAGTGATAACAAATGACCTTTCCATGAGGTAGCCTTCAATCTACACTTGTTCACTATTTCCTCCCATAGATTAGTTCTTATTGCACCTTTCTATAGTGGATCATCGAGGTACTTGGTAGTTATGCCATGTTGAAGCCTAATAAAGAGGTGATTTGCCTTTGTAGTCCTCTCCTTGTATTGAAGAAGAAAATATTGGATTTATTTTTGTTAATTTCCTATCATGATGTTGCTACATACTTTTTGAGTATAAAATTTATTGTGGATGCTTCCCCCATATATGGTTTTCCATACAAGATTGTGTCATTTGCAAATTGTTGGTGGGTTATTGGTGGGAAATTATTTATTGTCTATACGCTCGACAATATGTCTTGCAAGGGCTTCGACCATGATCACAAAGAGAAAAGGGGATAGTGGATCACCCTAGTGTAATCCTCTTGTAGGCTTGAAGAAACCACATGGACTTCCATTGGCCAACATTAAGTATTGTACACTTGAGATGCAGTTGTATATCCATTTAATCCAATTGTAGTGAAATCCAAATTTCTTAAGTATGTTCATTAGAAATCTTCATTTGACTCAATCCTAGGCTTTGCTAACATCTAGCTTTAGAATCATGCGTCTTTGGTTGGAAGTATTTATGGAATACAATGTTTCATGTTCTATTATTATGCTCTCTATTATATCTCTTCTTGGAGTGAAGCCGCTTTGTTCATCAAATATGATATTAGGTAGAATCATTTTCCACTGGTTGGCAATTACTTTTTATACGATATTGTATATCATGTTGCACAATGAGATTGGTTGGAAGTCTGCAAAGGTGGTAGGGTATGTATTCTTTGGGATCAAAGCAATAAAAGTTGTGTTTATATCTTTTAGCATTTTTTTATTTCCTCAAACCTTTAAATGCCTTCCAAGTCTCTTCACCTACGATTTCCTAGAGTTCTTAGAAAAAATAATCTAGGAACCCATTAAGGCATGCGCCTTGTATAGATGCATTTGAAAAATCAGTTCTTTCACCTTATCCTTTGTGATTGGTAACATCAACATACCATTATTTGTCTCATGACAATATTGGGAATGAAGTTCATGAAGAATTCCTATTCATGAAGGTTGGAAGCGTTGGTACATGCCAGTAAATTTTGCAAATAACTCACTACTTCTTTATGGATTTCCTCTTGCCCATTAAGAATGGATCCATCCATCTTTTAGACTAATGATATGTGATGTTTTGACTTAATTTTTGTTGAATTGTGAAAAAAATTATATTCAGATCACCTTCTTTCAACCATGTTTCACGAGATTTTGATCTCCAGAATATCTCTTCTCGGTCTAGAAGTTCTGCATGATATTTTATAAGTTCTTTTTCCTTTTTGTCTTCTTCAATATACATTCCTTGATTGATGATCTTCTGGTTAAGGGATTCTAATTTTATTTCAACAATCTCTTTCTCATGGAAAACATTTTTGAAGGTGTGAACGTTTCAATCTTTTAGCATTCTTTTGACATAAATTAGCTTTTCAGACACCATGAACATCTTGGAACCTTTCTGTACTTGATCCTCTTCCCATCAAGTTTAGATGAGTTCCTTAAGAGAGCCATATTGAGCCACATTTTTTCAAATTTGAAATAGCATTGGGTAGGAGGGCAATCATCAACTATATTGAGGGTGGCTGGAAAATGGTTCCTAGAGTTTGGAAGGATTAAAGATTCCATCAAAAATGGGTGCTGAAGCTAATTGGAGGAAAGAAGAGATCTCTCTAACCTCTCCATAATATTGGTGAATCCCTTTCTGCAGTTGGTCCACGTGAATTCACCATTTTTGAGGGGAATATCAATGAGACCATTGTCACATACAAACTTCTAGAAATGTTTTTGACTCTGGCTTGTTTGTGTGAGCCCCCCATTTCTCAATGGGGGTAAGAATAGTATTGAAATTTCCACCAAGAACTATGATATCCAAATTGAAATCAGAAATAAATTTGTGGTTTGGTTCCATACCTTGGATTTCTCCTCTATTTTAATTGGGTTGTATATGTTGAGAAGTATGAAAGATAAGTTCGAGGTTAGGCATGTCACTTGAGAGGCCAACCAATTGTGAATCTCTTGAAAATTCTCCATTTTAATGCACTATGGTCTCCAAAGTGTACAAATCCCTCCAAATATATGCATATAAAATTATTATATATGTATATTTTATTTAAATATAATTGAATTTTTAAAAGTATATGAAGGTTTTTGTTGGGTATTCTCATTTGAAAAGTTAAAAAGTGTCTCTTTGGGTATGAGAGTTTGGACATGCATTCTCAAGGCTACATATAAAAGAAAAAAAAAGATTATTATTGTACATACATCAAAAGATGTAACAATCAACTATAACATAAAGCTAAAAACAAGCCATGTGGCACTAAACTTTAGAAAGTAAATAGATGCCCCTAACTTAGAGGTTGATTGACCATAAGTATTCACCCTATAATCCTCAATCATATCCCACACAACCTCATTAGCCCTACCACCATCCAGTTGTGTTTTCTATCAAAGCCTCTGGAGCATCCATATACTACATCTTTAATAATGCTAATTACCATCTTAACCATGTCAAATCTTGCCAGTACCCTCATTGTTGCACCTTGAGACTTTCCCTGCCAACTAAAACCACTTTGTAGGCCTCACCCATGACCCTTGCTACCATGCCTTCACTCATGTTTGTAACAAGAGGGAGATGAATGATAGACATTCTTTATCTATTTAAATCTTCTAAATTTCATCTTTCCCCTCATGCCACTCCACTAAATTGTTGTGAGTATGTAGAAAAAACATTGTTTTCTTTGCTAAGGTCCTTGTCAACCCTATTGCTTCCAACTCTTCTAAAGTATTTTTGGGTGTAAACCAAAGTTATTAGATGTTTGTTGTTTCTTTGTCTATTTACTAGGGTGAGGAGGTAGGGGAGTCTTGGTACATTCCATTTTGATTATGATGGAACACATAGGAATATTATTTCCAAGATGAAAAATAACTGTTCAAATGGAAACCACAATTGTTGTTTTCCACCATTCTCACTAGTGTCAAATTGTAGGAAGGCAAGGTGATGGGCATGGAAAACCTCAAAATATTTTTCTAGAGTGACCAAATAGGACATTGAGGAGACAAGATCCACACTTGAACAATTTTCCTTCTTGACCACAACACCACCACTAGTGAATTCAACCATTAAGGGAGAATCACCACCAGACGTCAAACCACAAGAAATTTGTGAAAATGCCACTATTGAGTTTGTTTATTTCTTCCAAAGTATGTCTTATATTCTTTATTTTCTCAAGAGTGATCTCATATGCTTCAAATATCTCTTCTTTGCAATATGAAAATCATATGCCATTGCTTGTTCGAGACTAGTTTGTGAAAGGGAGTTTTCACATGAAGGGTCACCATTAACAAAGTCTAGAAGGTTATAAGATGTAGAAATGCCAAACCAAGAGAGATACAATTAGCATGGGGATAATGATGATAGATTTAATCATAAGTAGATGTAGATAGGAGAAAGGGTGGGCTATGCCACATGTTTCTACTTGTCTTCCAACATATTGGATGCAATTTTTACCAAATAATTAATTAATTTAATTTGGTAAGAAGTGCATCCAATATGCTAGATAAATGTTGGCCCACATTCCCCAATCTAGGTAGTTTAATTTTATTTTTTTATTTTTTCATTCTCATTTTCTCTTTTTATTTTATTTTTTATTTTTATTCTCTTTTTTCTACCCATAAATTCATGAAGTTTTCTAAAGTAGAACCATGACTACCAACAAGGTAAGTGTATCTTGAGCAATCAATGGGCCCAAGCTATGTCAAACATTGATCTCCAATATCAAAATAGGAAAAAAAATCTTGGGAAGAACCAATAGTAGCCAACAAATTGGAAATTGTGAGCAAAGATTATTAATTAAAACTTTGAAGGGAAGTTCTTGGCTTCTCTAAGGATTAAAAATTTAATTGTAAACATGGGGCATGTGTCTTCTTCATGGAAAAATGATGGTCATTGAGTCAACTTCCACATTGATGATAAAGGGCTTGAGATGTTGGGCTAAGCTATGGTTTTCCACCAAGATTCATGCCACTACTTCATTGTTCATTTTGAAGAAAGCAATTTAATAATCCACTCTAACTAAGTATAATTTTAATACTCTTATCAAGCAATAAGGATACTCTTATCACAACTTGATCCGACACGCTAACCATAGGAATTTCACTTTAAAGAGATACATCTATCTCAGAAAGAAGCTAATAAATAAATAAGGCTTTAGGCAGTTCTCTAGCTGGGCCTTATAAAGGAATCTTCGGTGGCATATGTTGTCACAGGCTGATTCTACTATGAAGAAGGTGACACATATTGTCACTGACCGCATGCACTATAAGGAATGGTGATAACCATTGTCATCGGCCACATACACTATAAGGAATGGTGACATTCATTGTCACAGGCTGCATACACTATAAAGAATAGTGATAACCATTAACATAGGTCGCATATATTATAAAGAATGGCGATAACCATTACACATGACGAATACATAATAAAGAATGGTGATAACCATTGACACACTAGGCCAAATTCCTTTAGGGATATAGTGGCATTCACTGCCACAGACTGAATACAATATAAAGAATACAGTGGCAGATATTGCCTTAAGTCGAATACCTTACAAGGAATTCAATGACATGCACAACCACAGGCTAAGTATAATATAGATATAGTGGCTTCACCATAGGCCAAATACATAAAAAAATATAGTGGCTTCACAGCCACAGGCCGAATACATAAAAAGATACGGTGGTTATCTAAATGCTCATACTCAAGCTCCAGCCATACAAGCTAGTTAATATTACATATTATCAAGGATGAAGCTCAGACAACTTAAATATTTAAGATTACTCAATTACAAATACCATGCTTATGCTGAGAATGAAAACAAATATGGAGGGGTCGAGCACTCTCAAGGAGCTCATATCAGAGTATAGAAGCTTCCTCTGCTTACTACTCGTAGTCCGCACTTCTCCTCCTCGAGATCTCTGCTAGCATTTCACACACCAAATTGTCTCTCCCAAGAACTAAGACTTCTCCCTTTTTTTCTTATTTCACTGTCAATGCTCCTGAAAAGACCTCTAGAAATTATTTTTAAAAACCTTTGTCAAGCTCGCAACCTCTACATGCCTACATTTAGGCATTGAGGGGGGCGTAGTCTCCTCCTACTTCTCCCTCATTCAAGGGAGGTGGGTGGGTGGTTCAAACCCCACTCCCTTAGAATTATCCAAAATGCTCTTGTATAATTTTACCCCTCTAACAATGTGACGACTAATAACATATTTAAGGGAGGAAAAGACAAGGTTACCTTTAATTTAACATTCTATGGCTTTCCCATCGAATAGAATTTTTCCCAACACTCCTTGACTTTGAATATGCACTGACAAGGGTAATCATTACTAGAGGAAGACTAACTCAACACTGACCTCTTTGATTTGACTTAAGAAAATTGGCTAAAATGGCTTCTAGGTACGTGTGTGCATGTTCTCAGATGGCACAATGATCGCTAAATTCTCGCGATCTATCATCTTCTCCCTAGTGATGCTCTCCCTCCTCATCCTGGAGGGGAAAACATTTTCTACATCCACCTCGTTTGCACAATGGTAGTTAGTCCATAACATCATTTAATCATGTGCATAATAATATACCACATACAATATACATTGCATATATATCAATATAAATCATATTCATTCACTAATCTAGCACATCATTTTAATAATAATAATTTCACTGACTAACTATCTGTCTACTTGAAATTAAATGATAAATATGTCTTCTTTAAAATGGGGTAACATACCTCCCCCCTTAGAAATCATTGTCCTCAATGATTATGTCCATATCAAAACAAAATTTAAACAAATAAGTTCTTGTACATCATGTTTCATAAAAAGATGAGGAATTTTTTGATAAAATTCATCATAATCTTCCCATGTAGCATTATCCTTCAAGTATTGATCCCACTGGACCTTGCATTGAGTAACCTCCCTGATACACAAGCAGATCTTGCATATCTTGAGCACTTTGAGAGGCTTGATCTTGACCATTCCTAGGTCTTGTACTTGGAGAGCATTCCAATCAAGGATGTGATTAAATCCAGATATATATTTCTTCAAATATGACACATGGGAAACATCATTCATCCTAGCAAGAGCTGGTGGTAGAGGTATCCTGTAAGCTACTGGATTAACCACTTCTAGGACTTCAAAGGGTCCCACATATCTAGATGCCAGTTTGGAAAACTTTCCAAACTTGATAGGACTCTTTTGAGGTTTGACTCGCAAGAGAATTTTCTCTCCTATTGAAAATTGTCGGGGTGTACACTTGGCATCGACATAGATTTTCTTCATATCATTTGCTTTTGCCAATATTTTTCTGATCATCTTTACTTGCTCCTCCATTTCTGAGAGCATTTTTGGCCCAAGGCATATCCTATCTTCTAGCTTGTCCCAACTTATAGGAGTTTTGCACTTTTTGCCATACAATGCTTCCAATGGAGCCATCTTAATTGTAAAATGATAAGAATTATTGTATGTAAATTCAACTCGTGGAAGGTACTCCTCCCACTTATACTGTTGATCCATGCAGTACATCCTCAACAAAGCTTCCAGTATTTGATTAACTCTCTCAGTTTGACCATCTGTCTCTAGGTGATAAGAAGCTCACATGTTCAACTGTGTTCCCAATGCTGAAAACAAGGTCTATCAAAACATTGAGGTTATCTGTGCATCCCTATCTAAGATTATCTTTTCTAGCACCCCATGCAATTTGAAAACTTCTTCATTGAATTTCTTTGCTAATATGGGTGCCCCATCTGTAAGGTTCCCTGGGATGAAATAGGCTACCTTCGTAAGTTTGTCTACCACAAAAAGAATAGCATCATGTTTATAACATGACATAGGCAATCCCTGGATGAGACCCATACTGATCACCTACCATTTCCATTCTAGGATGTCATGAGGATACAAGAGTCCTGCTGGATGCTAATGTCTAGCCTTAACTTGTTGACACTCTAAGCATCCTGCCACAAATATTGCAGCATCATTTTTCATTCCCTTCCAAAAGTATAATGGATTCACATTAAAAATTAGTTTTGTCACTCCAGGGTGACCTGAATATGGCTCAAAATGTACTTCTTTCCATACCAAACTTCTCAAATCACCCTGATTTGGAACATAGATTCGATTGTTATACCTTAAAAAATTGTCAGGTTCAAAATAAAACCATTCATATCTGGTATCTTCAGAGTTTTCCATCAGAGCTTTTAGAACCTGCTTATAGTATTCATCTCTAGCTAAGTTTTTCAATACTTGAGCTCAAAAATTAGTGTGTACTGATACCATGGCTGTGATATGCCTTCTACGGCTTAGGGCATCAACCACTCGATTTTCTTTGCCCTTAGTATAATTATTCTCAAAATCATAGTTAGAGATGAGCCCTAACCATCTTCTTTGTTGGGCATTAAGGTTTGGTTGCATGAAGATATAGTTCAAACCCTAGTTATCAAATTTTAATTCAAAATGCTTTCCCAATAAGTAATGCCTCCATACCTAGAGAGCATGTACAATTGCTACTAATTATAAATCATGGGGGGCATAGTTTTGTTCATAGGATGTTAGCTTCCTAGACTCATAGGCCACAAATTATCCTTCTTGCATTAGCACTCCTCCCAATCCTTCTCGTAAGGTGTCGGTTACCACAACAAAATGATCCTTTGGGTCTAGAATTCTAAGAATTGGTGCTAAAGTCAGTTTCTTCTTGAGGATATTGAAGGCCTCTTCGCACTTGTCTGACCATTCAAACATTTTTCTCTTCCTTTGCAAGGAAGTGATGGGATGAGCAATTCTGGAAAAGTTTAATATGAACTTCCTATAATATCCTGCCAATCCCATGAAGCTACACACTTCGTGCACATTTTTAGACACAGGCCATTCTAGAATAGCCTTTATCTTTGAGGGGTCTACTACAATTACCTATACAGATATAATGTGGCCTAAATATTGTACTTCTTTCTAGAAGAAAGTACATTTGGATATCTTTCCATAAAGTTTGTGCTCTGTAAGTCATTGCAAAACTATCTGCAAGTGCTAAATGTGCTCTTCCTCATTACGAGAATAAATTAGAATATCATCTAAAAACACCTAAACAAATTTATCTACACAGTCTCTAAAGACACTATTCATTAAATTCATGAATGATGCTGGGACATTAGTCAACCCAAAGGGTAAGACCGTAGACTCATAATGCCCATACCTTGTTCTAAAGGCAGTTTTATGGATGTCTTCATCTTTTATTCACAACCGGTGATAACCTAACATTAGGCCAATCTTTGAAAACATAGTTTCTTGCCACATTTGATCAAAAAGATCATCTACATGAGGTAGAGGGTACTTATTCTTTATCGTTTCTTTATTGAGCATATGATAATCTATACACAGGTGTAGGGTGCCATCTTTCTTCTTAACAAAAATTATCGGGGCTCCCCACAGTGAAACACTGGGTCTAATCAATTATTTATTCAACAAATCCTGAAGCTGTGCTTTTAGCTCTATTAATTCAGTGGTAGTCATTCGATAATGTGCCTTAGACACTAGTTTGGAGCTAGGAATAATATCAATAGAAAAAATAATAGCCCTCTTTGGGGGCAGACCTGGAAGGTCTTCAGGGAATACATCCTGAAAGTCATGGAGAAAAAGATATGCTTCCATAGAGGATTCTTTAGACTTCTCCCTTACTTCTCCATCCTTATTTAACTCCATTTTAACTGTAAACATTTGATAGCCCTTCTACCTTGCCCTTTTTAATTACATAGCAGAAGTCTGCCTGATTTTCATTTCACCCTAGATCCCTTGGATGAGGAAAACATTACCAATGTCATCTAGACATTCTACTATCTTGGAGAAGCAATCAAAATTTTCTCTATGTTGCCACAACCAATTCATCCCTAATATGACATCATACGACCCTAGAGGTGCTACATATAGATTGACCTCTGTAGAAAAAGTGGGTAGATTTAAACTAGCTTCAAACAGACACTGCTCTACCTAAGCTCTTGACTGGTTTGCATACTCTACAGTCCATGAATTTGCCTTAAAACCAACTTGTCTAGGCATTTTATTTAATATTCTAGGAGTTACAAAATTCTTAGTAGCTCATGTATCTATGAGAATTGAAACTGGAGTTCCAAATAATGTACTTGTAGTTTCAATAGGAGAGATCTGATACTCTAGTTGGTGGTTATCCAATGCAGCATGAATTCTTTGCTAAAAATTCATTTATTGTGATGGCAAAGTATTTCCACGATAGGGGTTTCTCTGATATTTATTGGGGCATTGGTTGGTATAGTGATCTCTTAGAGGTCCTTTCTTGCCCGAGGAGCGGGTAGAATTATCACCATTCTTCTTGGAGTTGTTATCTCTTTTCTCCTCTCTTGATTCATTTTATAATATTTGAACATTTTTCCTCAGTTCTTTCTCCTTCCTTCCTGGTTCCCACCTTTCTTCTTGAAGGGTGGAGAAGAATGGTTCCAATTATACCTCTTGTGGGATTTCTCCCGATATGCCAAGATGGATTTAAGTTTTTTGTTGAACTGCACCAGACAACTAAGAGGGGGGTGAATCAATTGTCCTAAAACTTTAACCAATTATGAACATCAAATCATCAATTACTTATTTTATGAAATAACCATGAAAGCATGAAATGAGAAGTTCAACACATTAACATAATCAACACAGGAGACACCAAATTTTTACGTGGAAAACCCTAAAAGGGAAAAACCACGGTGGGTGTTAGCCCACAAAAAAAAATTATGTTATATAAATACCAAAAAATAGAGGCTCACTGCCCAAAATGTTCACTGCAAAGAATGGCTCACTGTCAATGGGTGGCTCACTGCCAAGTTTGTGAACTGATTGAATAGCATCTAATTCATGCATTGAAGCACAAATGACTCCTCTACTCTACTCCTTCACACCTTCACACTTATCTCTTCATATTTGCAGCTCACTCACTTTTTCACAACTTTGTTACATGCTTTTATACAATTCATCAACCTTGGAATGTACATCAAGGTCGGCATTACATTCGTCAACCATTAGAACAATCTCCAAGGTTGGAATTACAAACATACATAAAATAGGTCTGGACTTAATACAAATTAGCTAGGGAAAATATGTAAAGATGTATGTGGATCACACCACGCCTTAGCTAGGACTCAAACACAATCTTCCACACCACGACACACTTCTACAATCTTCGATGCATCCCTGCAAATGATGAATTCAACTAGGTTGGCCAAGACTAATGATAGTACTAGGTCTGCAAGAACAATCTTCACTCACGATCTAATTTACTCTTTGCGGACCAATCCCAATGTAGGAACATGATCAGGAGACATTCAAAAGCACATTGTAATCACCAGGAACAACCACACAATCTCTAATCACTCTGTGAATAGGATTCTTCAAACCGGAGCACAAGAACAACACTGCCAGCCACTGTCACAAATAAAAGATAGCTTGCGGACTACCAAATCACAAACCATTACAGTTGAAGGCACTTAACATAATCACAGACTTAATTCTAGAACTGCAGACCAAAATACTTTAATGTGGAAGAATGCAGAGAAAAACACTTTCTCCCTGTCACTGCCAACCATACAGAAAAAGTTGTTTTCACCCTGGTGAACATAAGTTACTCAAATATTCATTCTGGAGGCTAAAACTTGGAATATAGCATCTTCAGACAGGTTTCTAAATAACTTCCAATCCATAGGAAAAGATCTTCATCCTATAGGAAATGGAGAGCATTTGTTTGGACTGTTCTTTTGCATGTAATGCACTGTTTTCACTACAATTCACTATTTTTACTGGATGATCTAATTTTCTCAATAGCCTCAACATCTACAAGAAGGTAACAAAATGAGGGCACAGTTGACACCAATGGCAACACAGATATGTTGACATTAATGACAACACCGATTAGGCACATACTTGCAACAATCTCCCCCTTTGTCATTGATAGCAACATATGATGTGAAAAACTGAAAAGACCATCAAGACAAGATTCTCCCCCTCTCTTTACACATCTGTATTCTTTCTCCCCCTGAGTTTTTCACATGATTTCTCTCCCCCTTTGACATCAATGGAAAAGGGCACATACTTGCATGTTGCTGCTCTGATCCACTGAACTTTCTCTATCATCAACACTTATTTTAACATCTAGCTACTCCCCCTGAGAGGTAGCCCTCAAGACACCAATCCAGATCAAGGAATGACACTTTGAGCTCCATTGGATTGATGCATTTGTATGCATCTTAGTTTAGGGTAGGAGGGGTAATGACCCCTAACTTTTCTCTGAGATACTCAAAGATATCTTTAGACAGAGGCTTAGTGAAAATATCTGCAATTTGATCCTTTGTGGACACATATTCCAATTTTAATTCATTCTCTGTCACTTTTCTCTCAAAAATTGATATCTTATTAATATGTGCTTGGTTCTTGAATGCATCACTAAATTCTTTGAAATGTTTATGGCACTTGTATTGTCACAAAAAATTGCAATTGGATCTCCGTACACAACTCTTATATCCTTTAAAGTCTGCTTCATCCATAGCACTTGAGTGCAACAACATGTTGCTGCAATATACTCTGCTTCAGCAGTTGACAAAGAGATTGAATCTTGTTTCTTGCTCAACCATGAGACCAATCTATTGCCCAAGAAGAAAGCACCCCCACTTGTACTCTTTCTGTCATCAACATCTCTGGCCCAATCTGCATCTGTATAAGTACTGAGAGTGAAGTCATTGTCGTTTAGATACCATAAGCCATGATTCGGAGTACATTTTAAATACCTTAGGATTCTCTTAATTGTCATCACATGTGATTCTCTTGGATCATCTTGAAACCTTGCAATAAGACAAACTACATGCATACTATTAGGTCTGGTTTGAGTTAGATATAGCAATCCTCCAATCATGGATCTGTATTTTGTTTGATCAACCTTAGCTGATTCATCAGATTTTCTCAACTTACAGCCAATCACCATGGGAGTACACACCGGTTTAGAGTCTTCCATACCAAACTTCTTCAACAACTCTTTTACATACTTAGACTAAGATATGAAGATTCCTTTATCTGATTGATTTATTTGTAGACCTAAGAAGAAATTTATTTCAACAAACATGGACGTCTCAAAAAATATTTGCATTTCACCAGCAAATTTCATACGCATACCTTCATTGCCTCCAAAGATGATATCATCAACAAAGACTTCAACAATCAAAATTTGATCACCATTGATTTTAAAATAAATATTACTGTCAACAGTACCTTTATTAAACCCTAACTGCAATAAGTACTTGTCCAACCTTGCATACTAGGCTCTAGAAGCTTGCTTGAGTCCATACAAAGCTTTCTTCAACCTGCACACAACATCTCCTTGGTTTGATAACTTAAATCCTTCTAGTTGCTCAATGTACACTTCCTCTTCCAACTCACCATTCAGGAATGCAGACTTTACATCCATCTAATACGCCTTAAAGTCTTTGTGGGCTACAAATGCTAGAAATATTTTGATTGCTTCAATCTGAGCCACTGGAGCAAAAGTCTCTTCAAAATCTATTCCCTCAATCTGAGCATATCCCTTGCACATAAGCCTTGCCTTATTCCTTACAACCTCTCCATTCTCATTCAAATTATTCCTGAAAACCCATTTGGTTCCAATAATATTTTTGTCAGCGGGTCTGGGAACTAATTCCCAAGTATCATCCTTTTCTATCTGCATTAACTCTTCCTTCATGGCTTTTACCTAGCTCTCATCATTACATGCTTCATTTACAGTCTTTAGTTCAACCTTTGAAAGCAAACAATAATTCACTTGTTCTTCTACAACTCTTCTTCTTGTTAGTACACCTTTGTTTTTGTCACCTATAATCTGATCATCAGAATGATTAATCCTTACATACCTGGGAGTCTTGACAACATTTTCTGGATCCTCTTCTTCATCTTGGCTGTCTTCTTGCTCATTTTTCTCTTCATTTACTATAGTCATAGGTTCATCTGGTTCATATCAACTTAGGTCTAATACTCTTTCCTTGCTTTTATCCACCTTCACATTTGCACTCTCAACAATCTTTTTGAGCCTTTTGTTGTAGCACCGATAAGCCTTACTCTTGGTAGAGTATCCAATGAAGATTCCTTCATCACACCTTGCATCAAACTTCCCTAGATCTTCATCTCTTCTGATATAACATTTTCTTCCAAAGATTTTGAAATATTTTACTATAGGAATTTTTCCATATCACAATTCATAAGGAGTTTGAGTACCATTACCTTTCGCTTGAACTATGTTTTGGATGTAAACAACACTATGAAAAGCCTCTTTCCAAAAGACTTCTAGCAGATCTCCTTCCTTCATCATTGTCCTAGAAGCCTCCTGAACTATTCTATTTTTCCTTTCCATAACTCCATTCTGCTAAGGAGTCCTAGGTGCAGACAACTGTCTCTTTATCCCATGCTCTACCACCTTGTAGACTTCTCACCCTTGTAGGACCACAGAGATCTATATGAACTAGATCCAACAAACTGATAGAAATTTATTTTTTTCTCTTGAAACTTGTCCTTGTCTGCTTTCCCAACTGACATTCCTTACAAATTACATTGAAGGGTTTCACAAGTTTTAGTAAATCTCTCACAGTCTAACTTGAACTTATCTTTACCAGATTATCAAAGTTTATATGACATATCCTTCTATTCCACAACCAACTTTCATTTGCCTGGGCTAGTAAATAGTAATCAGTAGTTCCTCTTAATTGATAGATGTTACCTTTTGTCTTCTTATCGGTGGCAATCATAGTTTCAGATCTTTCCATGATCTTGCACCCATTGTCTTTGAATCTCAAGTCATATCCTTTGTCACACATCTAACCAACACTCAAAAGATTATGCTTCAAACCCTTCACATATAAGACATTATCAGTATTATGCTATCCATCAAATGAAATGGATCCTTTTCCACAAATCTTACCAGTTGCATTATCTCCAAACCTACCTAGTCCACCATCATACTTTTCCAAACTTGCAAACTTACTTTTGTCACCGGTCATGTGATGTGAGAATCCACTATCAATAATCCATTCATCTTTATCTTTCTCAACCTGAACAACCAAAGCTCTTTCTTCCACTGGTTTTTCTTCCTTTACACAACTAGCAGAGTTAGTAGACACAAGATCTTCTTTAATAGCAATAAATAGGCATTCATTTGCACCAGTATTAGCATCATCATACTCATCATTAGTCACACCTTCATCATCAAAATCTCTGACATAGTAACATTTCTTTGGAACTCTAGGCCTACTCTCATATTTTTTCCTATTCCTTTCAATTCTTTCAAAACCCCTGGAAGCATAATGACCTACTTTACCACAAGAGAAACATTTGAAAGGTAATTTACCTTTGAACTTGCCGGAGCCTCTTTGCAACCTGTCAACAAAGTTAGCTTCAATTTCATCAAAGTCATCATCATCCACCTTGTATTTCTTAGCTCTAGAAATCTTTTCTGAAGTACTGGCTTTAAAAGCTTATTCAACTTTTGGCAGTGTATCACCAAATTCTCTCATTTCAAAGGTTGTAAGCTTTCCAAGCAACTAATCTCTGTCAATAGTTTTCACAAATATAAATTCTTCAATAGCAGCTACCTTGTGACTATAGGAATTTGGTAGTGATTTGAGAATTTTCATCACAATTTCCTTATCACTGAGAGTTCCTCCCATACCTTTTATTCCAGTGACAAGTTCATCAACTATTTGCAGAAAGGCTATTATGTTTTCATCTTCATTCATCTTCAAACCCTCATATTTCACTTTCAGGCTCTGTAGCTTCACTTCTCTTACATAATCATGTCCTTCATACAAATTTTTCACCTTCTCCCATACCTCATTTGCAGATTCAAGGTCCACAACTTTTGTCAACATTGAGTCACTTAAGGAACAGAGCATCCTTTGCCTTGATATCCAACTCATATTCTTTGATATCATAGTCATTTGTCAAACCACCTTTAGGCATGACAAATTGTGACTGTGTAGCTAGCCATACTTTATAACCAAGACAGAGGAAATGGCTCTTCATTCCTACCTTCCAAAGAGCATAATTTTTCCCATCAAACTGTGGAGATTCCTTATTATAAGACATCCTGGATCTCCCTCAAGTTGTTAGACTTTCTTTTGAGGAACCTAGCTTTGATACCAATTGTTGAACTGCACCAGACAACTGAGGGGGGGGATGAATTAGTTGTCCTAAAACTTTAAACAATTATGAACATTAAATCATTAATTAATTATATTCTGAAATAACCATGAAAGCATGAAATGAGAAGTTCAACACATTAACATAATCAACACATGAGACACCAGATTATTACGTGGAAAACCCTAAAAGGGAAAAACCACGGTGGGTGTTAGCCCACTAAAATATATATGTTATATCAATATCGAAAAATAGAGGCTCATTGCCTACAGGGCTCACTACCCAAAATGCTCACTACAAAGAATGGCTCACTACCTAAAGATGTCTCACTGCCGATGGGTGGCTCACTGCCAAGTTTGTGAACTGATTGAATAGCATCTACTTCATGCCAGGGTTCAGTTCCATTGAAGCACAAATGACTCCTCTGCTCTGCTCTTTCGCACCTTCGCACTTATCTCTTCACATTCGCAGCTCACTCACTTTTTCACAACTTCATTACATGCTTTTATACAATTCATCAACTTTGGAATGTACATCAAGGTCGACATTACATTCATCAACCATTGGAACAATCTCCAAGGTCGGCATTACAAACATACATAAAATAGGTCTGGACCTAATACAAATTAGCTAAGGAAAATATGTGAGATGTATGTGGATCATGCCACGCCTTAGCTAGGCCTCAAACACAATCTTCCACGCCATGACATGCTTCTACAATCTCCGATGCATCTTCACAAATGATGAATTCAACCAGGTCAACCAAGACTAATGATAGTACTAGGTCTGCAAGAACAATCTTCGCTCACGATCCAATTTACTCTTTGCAGACAAATCCAAATGTAGAAACATGATTAGGAGACATCCATAAGCACATTGTAATCACCAGGAACAACTGCACGATCTCTAATCACTCTGTCAATAAGATTCTTCAAACCATAGCACAAGAACAACACTGCCAGCCATTGTCACAAATAAAAGATAGCTTGCGGGCCACCAAATCATGAACCATTGCAGTTGAAGGCACTTAACATAATCACAAACTGAATTCCAGAACCACAGACCAAAATACTTCAATGCAGAGGAATGTGGAGCAAAACACTTTCTCCCTGTCACTGCCAACCATACAAAAAAGCTATTTTTACTCTGGTGAACATAAGTTACTCAAATCTTCATTCTGGAGGCTAAAACTTAGAATATAACATCTTTAAATAGGCTTCTAAATAACTTCCAATCCGCATGCAAAGATCTTCATCCTACAGGAAATGCAGAGCATTCTTCTGGACTATTCTTCTGCATGTAATGCACTGTTGTCACTGCAATTCACTATTTTTACCGGATGATCTAATTTTCTCAATATCCTTAACATCTACAAGCAGGCAACAAAATGAGGGCACAGTTGACACCAATGGCAACACAAATATGTTGACATCAATGACAACACCGATTAGCCACATACTTGCAACATTTTTGCTCTTGCTTAATGGCCTTCTCAAACACTTGATCCATGGTGTGGGTCCATGAACATCCACCTCTGCCCCTATCTGGGCATTTAGTCCCATAATAAATTTACTTATTCTAAACCTCTCATTTGCTTGATATTGAGGAACGTATTTCAACAATATGGTACAAACTTTGCCCAATACTCAGTTATAGTTGTATCCTCTTGGTGGAGATTCTAGAATCGGTCAATTTTTTATCAAAATACAATTGAGGTAACCATCTTTTCCTAAAGATGTACACAAACTGATCCCAAGTACTTGGCTCAAGGCACTTAATCCTAGTTCCATCTTTTTATTCATCCACCAAGTGGATGATTCTCTTGCTAGCTAATAAAATCCCCAAACAACCTTCATAATCGTAAAGTAGTTACAAATTTCAAAGTATTTCTCCATCTCAGTGAGCCAAGCCTCAGTGACATCCCCACTTACTATTTCGTCAAACTTGGGTGGATTAATATTTTTCTTATGTCTCACCAATTCATGGGTGAGGCGAGACTTCATCTCACTCTAGATTTTAGAATCCTGATTGCTCTCTTTAAGTTCAATGTGGTAACTAAATTCATGAGCATTATTCCCGCCTTTCTCACAGTTAAACTATCTAGCATTTTCTTGGCCTCCTCTGACCTCTTGTTCCAACAAACCTAATCTTTCTTTGATTTGATCTAATATGGACAAAATTTGATCTAATTTGGCCATGGAGTTTTCTACAAGATTTGAGCCACGCTGGCTTTCTCCTAAATTTATGTTCGTGCGTACCATCCTGGTACTTTTTTGCACCATTAAATCATATAGAAATATACATCAACATTGGAATATTTAATTGCCAAAGATCATTCCATGAACAAAATATAAAGTTTCATATCATTTCATAAACATCATTATTTACATAAATTCAAAAAAAAATCACATAGAAGCATTCAAAATATCTTTGTTCAAGTATAAAACATCTCTTTTTAAGTACAAAACATTTCTTGTTTGAGTTAAAATTATCTCATTTTAAAAATGTGACTATATGTCACTATCTGATAGAGGAATTTCTTCGGGTTCCTCTTCCTCGTTAGAATCAACTAACACAAATTGGGAGGGTGGGTGTATGTGTAGGTACTCTACCATCACCTTCCTCCCCATAATAGGCACATCATGACCACACTCAAAGGGCATGTCACGGTGAGCGGAGGGTTTACTCAATTTTACAACTGTGGGGGCAATCGACTTCTTCACTACCTCCATCCACTTCTGCCAATCAATACGGATGTGCTTTAGCACATCGACAAAATTCTCAGAGTCAGATAGCCACACCCACCCAGTATAACTTACTGGTGCAATGTTTTCTAGAGGGGATTCTTTCTTTCTGTAACATGCCTTCTCATATTACTTGGATAAAAACATACCATTTACTAGGAAAGTAAAAGAAACATGATAAACATGTGAAATAATTTTTTTAAAAACATATCATTTTCATAATCACAAAGAAATTAATGCATAATTTTTTTGAATATTTTCAACCTTGAGATCACAAAACATTATCGAAGATACAATCATACTGATTTCCTTTCACTTTACAATTATAATTATTTTGCACTTGGCATAAAGAATAATTTACGTAAGTTTGACTATCATAAGTCATGTCATGAAATATACTGCATCTAGTATATTGGCATCTGTCTTCACAAGTCTCAGCGAGTCATCTACTACAGAGGGAGAGCATCATCTGAGTGCTATACCTCCAACCATAGACCGGCGGTCCCTCGCAGACCTTCCTTCCTGGAAGTGGCCCTACCCTTCACGAAGAGTGTAGATATAAGGAACTAAGAAATTTTTTCCATTTGAGTCCTAGTGTTGTGTCCTATGTAACACCATCAATTCATACTACTCTAGATAACTTTCTAGCTAAGTATGATCCTATTGATAGGTTACGCCATCTAAACACTGTGAATTGACTAATGCATGCAGAGACAAATGCACTACTTTGGCCAAAGTTTCTATATCAATAGACGTTTGCAATAAACGTAGTCATGTGTTCACACACCTCTGACTCAACTTGGAGACTATCTCATCCTACAGTTTAAATTGTTTGAATGATAAACTTAGACATGAAATGTCTTAATAAGTTCCATTTCTAGTCAATTTTTGACATAGAATCTTAATTCTAAATTCAAGGATTTAGATATAAGAATAGATTTAGGAAATTTAATCTTTCAAGAGTTTTGATTGCATGTTGCAAGCATTCAAATCTATGACCTTCTGTCACTCTATTCATCGACTCAACAATAACCAATTTTGTATTAGATGTCATGAATCGAATCTACTATTTAAAAAATATCCAAAGTTTTTGTCAACCAAGATCAAAAGTATATAATCATATTATAAGATTATGTCGACCTCTAGTCCTCCTTAGACTACTATTAATCCAATAATCTTTATGTTATACATATAATGTAGAACAAAATTTTCTATTTTTCCATAGTAATATTTAGTAAAATAATTTACGTAGCATAAGTATCATTTTTCATAACTAAAATCCAATAATATGATACTCAAGAGAACTAAATCTCGACCTATTGCTCTAATAATAGTCAACAACATTCTTGTTTACTTGCACAGAATAGTTCTATTTTTTTATTTTAAGATAGAGTTGAGTGAACTCAATCATATGTAGTAAGTAACTCAATCTTTAAAATACTATTCCATAATCCTTTATTCCAGTGATAACATTAAGAAACCCGTCCTGAAAAAAAGATATAAAATCCTAGCGAATCTTCCATTTTTTTGGAAAAAAATATTAATTTCTATTGGCGAATCTTTCTTTTTTTTGAAAAAAATATTTAATTTTATTGGCGAATTTTTTAAATCACTAGAAATTTGTAGAAAATTTTGGCAAATCTTGACAAAAAATAGGAAAATGCATTAATTACCATGGCGAATCCTTCATAAAAAATAAATTAAATTCCTATGAAAAAGTAAAGGCCTGAAGGTGGCATTGATTGACTAGTTTAAGGTGTAGTGCTCATGTCTATAATTCCTTAATTTCTTAATATTTTAAATCAAACATTGAATATTTTAAATTGGCCCTAAATTAATTTTCACCACCATTGATTTTATTTATAATCTAATAATTTGGGTTCTATTATGCGAACCAAAATGTACTCGCGAAGCTCCAATGCCCATGAAGCCTGAAATTGCATTTGGGATGTTGATCTTAATGAAAATAAACAACCTGAATGCAATTTTGGGCCCCATGGGCATTGGAGCTTTGTGGGTACATTTTGGCCCATGGAATTTAACCCTAGCCATTAGATTATAAATTGAGATCAATGGCCCAAATAGAATTTTTGGCTCAATGGGCATTGGAGCTCCATGGGTACATTTTAACCCTTGGAATACAACCATGATTGTTAGATTATAAATAAAATCAATGATGGTGATTAAAAATTGGTGATATGGCCCTAAAGTAACCAATAATTATATAATATTATTGGCAAATTAATTTCATTTTCTACTAAAACTTATAAAAATTAGGCGAATTTGATCTAATTAGGTATCGAATATTGTGGCGAATTTTTTATTTTAAAATTTTAATAAAATAGATATTCTAGCGATTTAACTAGGACTATTTTTTTTTTTGGTGAAAATGTGGCGATTCAGGTCACCTTATAGCTTGTACTATTAGCCAAATTTTGAATCCCCAATTTCAACTATTAGCCAATTGGTGGATATTAGCCACTAAAAAAATCACTGCTTTATTCAATTATCTAAACACAAAGAGGTTCAAACGAATATAAATAGATAAATACATTTCATCTACCAATCAACAAAGGAAATTAGACAATAAAAAGGTTATAGTCTACTATGGACATCCACTCTTACAACTTGCTAAGGAATTAACTGAGAGTTCTAAAGGATAATACTAGAGTTTCTCTTTCTGAAAAAAGATAAAACAACACATTTTTCCATAGGATAATCAGGCCTCAACAATCTAAAGAGAATACAAGCTAATTGTTTGTCTAACAAAACTTAGACAATCCTGTCTAACAGATTTAATCTATACAAAGTTTACATCATGCTATTAGCTGTCTATCATGCACTTTGGCAAAGATGATAACACCTAAAAATGTCTACATAAAACTAGACTTCCTATTAACATCGGCCCATGGAAAGGTTTTGATTAACAACCAAATAAACTTCACTACGTATCAATACTGACGTTTTGTATCAATGAACGTAGACATGGACATTGACTCACATAGACACTATATATCTATCTATTATGAAGAATAATCTCATATATGATCAGAATTGGCCGACTATATATCTCATAGAGGAAACAATGGTTATCGATTTATCAGAGACAAAAGTTATCGATTTGTTATCTCACAGAGATAATTGAAACATAGTTGAAGTCACACAACTACCGGTCAAAACTACAACATAGTTTAAAATATATATCATAAGGGGTAACGACCTTTAGAAGGCACAAGTTAAACAATACCTTATGTAACAACATGAATAAAAGTATCAACTGTAGCTATAAATGTAGACATGTATAGCATCAATTGTAAATATATCAAAATATATGTATAAGATGTCACTTAAACATAAACAAAGAATCATTTAGAATTGCATGCACAACATCGATTATCATTACATGCAAAGCATCGAGAATAAGTATAAACTACTCATATAACTTATAAAAACACAAGGAGAGAACCTATTCGATGTACGACCATAGTCCTTCCTTCCGAGATTAATTCCTTTCTTTGTTCTCAACCTCATCTCTTTCCGTGCTCTCTCTACTATTCTCGGGTAACGCTTTTGATGATATCTCCCCGTACATGCCCACTCACCTGTAGGTTTACTTATTATCCCATTTCTCCCCTTACCGCATGCATAATTGCACTACTCTCTCCTATGAAATCTCATAAGCGAGAATGCAACGAAAGTGGAGTGTGGGTTTAATAATGAGCACTTTGTTTACAATTAAAAACTTCTCCACTCTCTCTACATTATCGTGGAGTATGGAGATGAGTACCATTACTTTAGAGAAGTAGCTTGCATTCAATTGTGATCCTTCCACATTCTCTTAAGAACTCATGTGACCTATTAAGCACAAGTTACACTTATACATTATGTTTATATAAAAATAAAATAAATAAATATAACACATATCAACATAATGTTACCATGTACAACATTTATTGACGTTGTTATTAATCATTTGACAAGATGTGTGAATGGGGTTGAGATATTCTCCACTCCGCAATCTTGCGTTGACGTCAAAATAATTAGATAGGTTATCACTGGAAAACTTATCAGAAAGTATCGAAAAAGGAAATTAGTTTAACCCTTAATAACATTATTATTTCCTGAATATCACTTTAATCTTTTCAAACAAGGACTAACATCAGTAAATCATTCCTAGATGACAAAATGACAAATGTCGAGTCGAGAATAACTTAGACCAAAAAGGGTCGAGTACTACTTACCCAACTCATGAGGGTTCATTAAATTATAAAGCACAAGACTTGTATGACAAAAACTTGTTCCTTTCCAAACATCAATTCCCTTCTCTCCGATGATGCTCTCCCTCTTTTTTCTGGAGGGTGAAAAACCTGTTTCCTGGTTACAACTTACAATCACCAAACTGGGATTAGTGTATCATTAGATAATCGATGTATACATTAATCATGATAACATATAATCAAATGTCTAAATTCTTTGCATATAAATGTAAACTTAAGAAATCATTGATTAATCCTGACATTTTCCTAAATGTCAAATCATTAGTCCATGCCAAAATTATCTACTAATTACATACTAGTACTAGTAAAAAGTAAAACTTAGTCAAAATTAGGGATGTGACACTTCCCAGAAGTTTTAGGCAAGCTTTTTGTTTTTGTTTTCTTAGCTCACTTTCTCGTTCTTCTTCCCGCCATTCTAGCACAAGAACAATATTGAAGTTAGCTTATCTGCTAATTAGTAAAAACTTCGCAATGAGCTCCAAGGTCCAAGTGTTGAACTCGATAGCTTTGATACCATGTGTAACATCCACATCTAAATGTTAAATAAAACCATTTAAAAATTTAAGCAATAAATGCTAAAAACACAGTAATATTTTTTTTGAATATGTTCATAATCATATAAGTAAAGAAGGTACATTTGCATTTACATGAAATATTAAACAGTACATCAATTGATGGTCACTATACATGCGACTTTCAAAAAAATTTACATATCATTTGTATAATAAAAGAAAGTCTTCTGCTCCACAAGTCTTTGGCAATCAGATATAAGAGGAAGAGCATCATCTGGGTGCTTTACCTCCCACCACGGATCGGTGGTCCCTCACACACCTTCCTACTAGAAGTGGCCCTTCCCTTCACGAGGGTATAAATAGTGAGAATCAACTAATTCTATGTGCCATCTGAGAACTAGTGTAGTGTCCTAGCAAGTAATAGTCAGGTTTCCAACTCTAGTCTATCTCTAGCTATGTACTTTCGATCTGATTGTTTATACAATCTAGAACACGACGAATCAATAATGCAAGCAGTGATTTTGCATTACTTTGGCCAAAGTTTCATAATCAATAAGTCAAATGTTCCATCACGAGGTAAAAACAACTCAATTCAACACACTCGACAACAACATCACAAAACATAACTCCTTCCCTATTGCCAAGCATTCATTGTGCTCAAGAATTAGGGAAGATTGGATACAATTTGTCCTTGATGAGATTGGTGAGAACTTCCCCCATCCAATTCATCATCAACAAAACATCCAACAAACAAGAGAAGAACAAAAGTGAAAAGTGTAAGGTATGTAATTTTCACCTTCACATTTGTAAAACTTCTATTAAATTATGTATTTTCATTTATATAGTAAAATATTTAATATATAATACAAAAGTGTTTTCAATTAAATAAATAAAATATAATATAATTTTTAATGTTCATTAACATTAGTAATATTTAAATTACCTTTAAATGTTGAAAACCTAAACTAAAAATGTTCATAACATAGAAGATATATTTGGTCATTACTAATCAAGTGGCTCTAGCCCTAAAACAAAGCCACATCATAAATGTCAAAACAAAAATCATTGCAATATTTAGAAAAAAAAATAGGTTTGCTTATAATATTTATCAAAAGCCAACATTTAAATCAATAGAAAAGTGTGTTTTGTTCACCAAAGATAAATTTGGTTGAAAAAATCAAACAAAACATAAAAATAATTACATTTCTATCCAATTTGGTGGCCAAGTTGATTTTCCTTTTACAACCATTTAGACTGTGAAAACCCCCTGGTTCATTACTTCAATTAATTTGCCAATAGTCATATAAAGAACTAGGGGGAAAACATGTCATCTTGTTATATGTATCAAACAAATACACATGATAAAGTAGTTTTCTTTGTTAACAATCAAGATAACCACAACAAAATAGACGGCCACTAAAAAATTCTATTGACAATTCACTTTCATAAAAAGGGGAAAAAACTAAGATACACAATAGCAAGAGCAAAAAGACAATTAGAGGTTGCAAAATACAATATAATAACTATTTTGATATAGAAAAGATAATAAATACAAGAGATGTATACAAGTTTGGATGAGATTGGATATCTCCAATATTTGCGCCATTGTGTAAAAGGAGAGAACTAATGCAATTCAATGATATGCTCAAGTGTGAGCAACAAGGAAGCATTCACATTCCCTCCACTTATTTTTAGAAGAAGCTCTATTTGCTTTTTTCTATAACTACATTTTTCAATGTTATAACATTTTTGAATATTCTAATTGTAAAACTTTAAAAAAAAAAATCTTATGATAAAGTGGGCATGCCAGTTAGGTGGTATAACCTAGTTTTATTCCAACCATAGCAATTCTGAAAACACTTTTTTTTTTTGTTTTGTTTTAGGTATGTAGAGTCTAATTTAGGATTTATAAGATGTGTTTTCAAGATAACTTAATTACTTGTTCTTCTAGGTCAATGGTGTTAGAAGCATGTTTATGTATGAAAATTACTGAGCAGTACCACTCAGTCAAATTTGCTTCAAGAATGCCAAGAAAAACAACAAGGTCTAAAGTTTGTCAGTAGACTAATAGTCAAAAAAAAAAATTATTGCATTATTCTTGTAATTTAAATCATGCTGAAATATATAGCAAAAAAATATGGACACAATATCATAGCCTTGTAAGGGTGTGACAATGTGGGTATTGCATCCCATACAAGGTTGTAGCCCTCTCATGGGTATGGCCTTCATCCACAATCACTCTTCACCATGTAAATAAAAAAATATACAAATAAACATTTAAGCAAAAGAAAATTTCCTCACCTTGCAATAAACTTGCATTCAATGCCCTTCCAAACATTTCTCAGTGTTTTAAATGATTATTTCAGGTTTGGCTCTATGAGGATTATCTGTGGTGGATGCTTCATGCAAATGGCTCTGCCTATAAAAGAAAGTGATCTCCCATGGTCTACCCTCTTCATAACACATTCAGATGGTGAAGTTGTAGATCCTCACAAATTGGGAACCATCTTGCAAATCCCATGAAAGAGACACCTTCCCCAACCATAACAAGAAACTATGTGTTCACCCATTATTTGTGATGCCACCATGACAAGACCCTGGACATTAGAGAACAAGCCAACTATCTATGACCAAAGATTAAATTATAGAGCCACACCAAAAATGCTTTCAAGTTGGAATGATATGGGGTTTTAACATTGTTCTAAAATGATTAAATTGACAACTATAATTCTTTATAGTCACATATTCCACACTAGTAAAGCATATCCTTCTCTCTTGATACAACTTATCAAGCTCACAGTTAGTATTGTGATCACCATCTAAGAACTAACGAGCTTGGTGAACATGATAAGCTTAGATAAATGAACTCATTATCCTACTAACAAACATAAATAACTCAACATATAAAGGGGGCATTCCACCCATCTAGTTATGAAAAGTATTGAAAAATAACTAACTAAAGATGTATAACTTCATCTTGATCAATCAGAAAAAGAGAAAGAAAATAAATCAATCACACTAGCAATTTAAAGAAACTCCATAACCCACAACCAAGTGGAAGTTCAAGTCAACTTGGCCTCACATGAGGCCCTTGGGATTGTGAATGCACTTACAACCCAACCCTAGAAGCACACTCTTATCACCCATCACCCCTACATCATGATCCTAATTATAGCTAATCATCAATTAAAATTTAATTGATAGAAACAAATCAAAGTGTGTGAATAAGGATAGATGTGGTATCCTTGGCATTGAAGTTGCAAAGGCTATAACACCCTTTAATCCTTGTGCATGGGACCATTTAATTTTGTCCCACCTTGGGTAACTCTGCCTTTCTGTGCTTAGGTTAGTTTATAGTGAATACAAAAATGTATTATTGTGAAAGAAAGATACATTAACTAGGTGCCTAACAAATAGATGGAAGAAGTGGGTCTAGGAACTTGTCTCAAATACCACAAAAAGCTCTATGCCCCCTCCATTCATTCACTCCCTCACTCATGTCCTAGGCTTGATTCTTTGCCATTTTTTTAGGTAACTATCAACACAACAACACACATAATATTATATTACTAGAGGCACACAATAATTGAATGAAAGAATGTAGTTTGTAGTAAGAAGACTAATTAATAATATAACAAACTAGTGGTTGTGGGATTGAGGCTTGGCACAATGCCTTAAGTATGCAGACAATATCGACAATAACAAAAGTATGAATATGTTGTGCACGTTTTAGACTAATACTTGTCCTCCTGCTTTATCATCTAGTGAGTGTTAAGTTGCTAATTTGCTACATTATGTTGTTTAATTGTTGTTTATAGTTGCTCATGTTAAGCCTCATTTTGCATAGTAGCAAAGGTTGCACTATACGAGAAAATGTGCAATGCTAGCACGATGCTGCCAATTACCATCCCTCAAGTAGGAGAGCACATGTTTTATTTCCCGCAAGGTCACATGGAGCAGGTTCGTAGCTTAGAATGATTACCAATATCCAACGACCAACATTGTTGCCATATTAATAAGTGTGATTGTTTAGATGATTGTCTCTATATCCAAAAATATTTTGGACTAACGATCTCCATCTAACATTACATGGAAACTCACCCCACTCAATAGGGGAACAACCTTTCCCATTCTTTTACCTTTCTTCCAAAAACATCACTTCTTATCATCACAGATTCCCTCCTCTCATCCACATTTACTTCTTTCAACGAATAAGTAAAGACGTCTTCCACACGTTCCCTATACGATTATGCGTTCCCATCAACCATTATTATGATGGTCCCTCTTTTCACTCCATTCTCATATGTCTCTTCTCGTATGAAACGCTTGAGTTGTGGTCGGAGTGCCTCCACCTCTCACACATTCTTCTGGATCCCTTCTTATCGTCACAGATTCCCTTTTCTCTTCTCTCCTCCACATTCTTTCCTTGTACAAATAGGTGGAGCCATCTTTCACATGTTTTACTGTATGATTCCGTGTTTCATTCACATGCTCTCTTGTATGAAATGGGTTCACCTCTCCCATCATTCCTACCAACCAGACAGATCACACTGTATTGACAGATCTTTTCTGCAACTAATGAATGAATGAAGGCTTTTAATAACATCCACGAGGCCGGACAGCCTATGGGACCATAGAAACCAAAACACGCTGCAAAAGAGGGCCAAAACATGCCACAAAGAGAGCCCAAAACCTGCAGGAGGGCCACAACCACAAAAGGAAGATCACACACACAGTCCCCAACTGAACTCTTTTGCTTTTAGAATCTTATATCTTTTGCTATGTATCTTGATCAAATACACCGCGAGTTTAGCTAACCTCTCTTCTTCAAACAAGCTGGTCAAGGAGTCAACATTCAAAGTGTCCCTGTAATTGACCCTAATATCCTCGTAGGCTGAGCACTCCATGATGTAGTGCCATTCTGTCTCCACTAAGTCCAGATTGCATAAACAGCAGATTCTTTCCTCCCATTCTTCTTTAGGCTTCGACCACCTTCCAGTTTCACATCTAAGTTGGTGCGAACTAGTTCTTAGTTGTGCCATTAACATTTTCGCTTTCCATTTTATGTCCCCTCCTAAGTAGCTTTTTTGCGTGTGGTCCCATGAGGGATTGA
Organism: Cunninghamia lanceolata; assembly: GCA_027924645.1. Lineage (NCBI taxonomy): Eukaryota > Viridiplantae > Streptophyta > Pinopsida > Cupressales > Cupressaceae > Cunninghamia > Cunninghamia lanceolata. The sequence goes on from BSBN01000123.1 coordinate 6,038,852, forward strand.
GATGTGTTATGTAATATTGTTTTTTCCTTCCTACTTGCTTTGTATTTTCCTTCCTACATGCTTACTTTGACTTTTTCTTGCACATATTTTTTGATATCCTCTTTTGTATTTGGACATTCTTTTATGCTAATACCCCACTTATTCATCCACCTGTCATTTTGTTTCAACCATGTACTCTTCCTTCTTTCTAACTTTTCCTCCGCTGCCATTTTGGGCCATCGGGATGCCTCCATTCTTTCAAGCCTCTTTAAATAACTTAACACCCGGGTCAGCGCTGATGCCTCTATTGGAAAGGCCCCAGCCTCAGCTAGAGCAATCTCATAAGGGACCGATGCTTTAATTCTGAAGCTACTTGTGAAAACGTATTCTGTCCCACTCGAATGACTGTCACTGTTTTTGAATTTGACTTCGACGGTTTGGATTGCTTCAATTAACTTTACCATTATTGCACCAGAAGCCCCCTTCTGTCATAACTTTGGAGAGTTGTTTGATTGTTATACTCACATTCAACCAAAGTTTGAATTGCATTCCTATCCAATTCTACTCTCTAAATAGAGTCTGTAACAAATTAAAGAGGGCAGCTGGGCTTGCTATTGCGCTTGCCAAGGGTGTGATGGGTAAGCTTGGAGAGATTGCGGCAGAGCAAGCATTGAATGAGACATCTCTGCTGCTCAACTTCAAAATGACTTCAAATGGTTGGAGAAGAAGCTCAGAAAGATATTTGCTTCTCTACAAGCTGCAGATGAGCAAAATGAGCATTAGGACCATGTGAAAGAATGGCTGGCGGACGTGAGGAATATTGCTTATGATGCGGAAGATATGGTTGATGAGTTGCTGTTGAGCATTTGTATACAAATGCCAGTCAATCATGTGTCTGCAATTGTAGTCAATTAGTCTTTCGGTATAAGATGGGGAAGAGGATTAAAGAGCTCAAAGATAGAATTAGCTCTACTGTTCAAGAGGCGCAGGAGCTCCAGCTTTTTGATGAGGTGACCCATATTAGTCAGCCCTCCACTAGTACATCCGAAAGAGAAGGAGAAAGAGGAGAAGAGTTGAGAAGAATGAGCATCTTGGAGGAAGATTCAGCAGCAGTGGGTATAGAGCACAAGGTGGAGGAACTTCAGAGATTGTTAGAGAACCCTGCTGTTGGAGTTGTTGCCGTCGTGGGGATGCGCCCAGCGTAAACAGCCGGTGAGTTGTAACTCACCGGCTATACGGATAGTCGAAGAGGAGAACCAGTCGACAAAACTTAATACATCATTAGACTCACATTTTCGACCTGTACTTGTTTTCGACCATCCGTACTCTGTTTTCGACTGTCTTTGGGGTGCCCTACGAACGTCGACCAGCCGGTCTCTTACAACTCACCGGCTGGTTAAGACGTTCCGTGGGGATGGGTGGGCTGGGTAAAACATTCCTTGTGCAGCATGTCTACAACAGATTAAAATATAGGTACGACTGTTCTGCCTGGATTTCTGTTTCACAGACTTCTTCTCTTAGAAAATTGCAATGTGACCTAGCCTCCCACATTAGTTTAGAAATAGCCTCCCAAATTAGTGGACTTGGTTTAAGTGATGTGCGGGCAGCTGAATTGATACATGGGGAATTAGAGGGCAAAAGATGTTTGATTGTTCTGGATGACGTGTGGAGGAGTAGTGTACAAGGTAACTTGATATCTAGACTTGGGTTTCCCACTGGCCATTATAACCAGTGTAAAATAGTAGTTACCAGCAGAAGTAGAGAGGTTGCTCAAAACATGAGTGCCCAGATCTATGAGATGCAACACCTCTCTAAGGGTGAGAGTTGGGATCTGTTTTGCCTGTTTGCCTTCCCGGATCGTGAGGGAAATAGCCCGCCTGAGCACCTGGAGAGTTTGGCCCATCAAATTGTAGAAAAATGTGGGAGGTTGCCACTGGCCGTAAAGACAGTTGCAGCATCCATGGCCAAGTCTTCCCTCACACTAGAATGGGAGTCAAAACTGGTGCAGTTAAAAAAATTAGGAAATGCAGAGGACCCCACCATTAAGATTCTAAAGCTGAGTTATGACTCTCTTCCTCCTTCCTCCCAATCTGAAGTCTTGCTTTGCTTATTTTTTTCTTTCCAGAGGATACTTGCATTTCTTTTTCTTCCCTTGCATATGAGAGAACTATACACCAGAGCTATGTGATAGGTTTGTGGATAGCAGAAGGATTCATTCCACAAGTAGAAGACAGAGAACAGTGGGATATTGGGTTAGATTATTTACATCAGCTTGAAGATTTATGTTTAGTGGAAATAGATAGAGTTAATTATTGGTACACTGTACATGACTTGTTGCTTGATTTCGCTGTAAATATATGTAAAGAACATGAGTGTGAATTTGATCTTCCCTTCAAAGGAACAAGTTGCCGCAGATTATTACTAGCTAAAAAAGGTATAGCTACTAATGGAATTTCAGAAAGGGCTCTGCATCGTCAGCGATTTGTCCGCACTCTCTCATTCTCTCAGAATCCTAACATTACAAGTATTCCACAACACTTGTTTGATCATGTGAGACTACTACGGGTTATTGACTTTAGCCGCACTGCCATCTCTACACTGCCAAAATGTGTTGGGAACTTGAAACTTCTCAAGGTTTTGAATTTGTCTCACACACAGATGAGGGAGGTGCCGGATTGTGTTAGAAGACTTAAGACTCTTCAGTTTCTTGATGTTTCTTTTTGCACCCTACAACGCCTACCTGACTGGATAGGCGAGCTCAAATGTCTTTTCAATCTCAATGTAGATCGGTGCTCAGAAGAGTTGCATAAAAATCATTTGCCCAAAGGAATATCACAGCTATCAAGTCTGAGGAGACTGGGTATAGGTTACTTCCCACTGGCTACTGAAGAGAGTGAATTCCTAAAGATGTAGGCAATTTGATCAATCTCCAACAAATAAGGTTCCGTTTAGAAGATGTACGGCGATTGAGAAGTGTAGAAGATGGCATCCTTGAGCGTCTGGTCAAAATGAGAGTTCTGGGAGTAATGAATGACATTCCTGCAACGGAGGGTGATACAGGATAATCTACTCTTCCAGCATTCCCAGAGAAACTGAATGTTATGAAAGATCTTCAACAACTTCTTCTTGTGCGTTTCTCTGTCCCAAGTTGGTTATGTGGAATCGAAAATTTGACAGAACTTTTATTGAGGGACTGTAGTGATTATCCATCGCTCCAAAAGATGCCCAACTTACAATCATTGGATTTGCGGGTTAATTCGAAATGCACAGAATTGCCAAAGAAGTTTGGAGAGAATGGGGGATTTCCTAAGCTGGTTAGCCTGGTAATTGATGACTTCCCTCTTTTAGAGGAGTTGCCGGCGTTGGAAGAGGAATCGATGCAACGTCTGGAACGACAATGGATAGAGAATTGTCCGCGGGTGAAGAAAGTTCCGGAGGGATTGGAGCGGTTGAGCAGACTAAGGTGGATAGCGGTGGAGCAGGAGAGTGGTGAGTTAAAGGACGGCGGGGAAGATTAAGATTGGAATAGAATCAAAGCTAATAATCCAGATCATCGTCGGGTAGAAGCTTTGGTGTTCAGGCATATGGATGTGTAAGATAATTTCCTTCAATTTTTAATATTGAAAACTTTCACTATTTAGATTTAGAATAAATGTGAAGAGGACCCCTCATATGTTTTTGCCACTAACAAAAGAAATATTTAACAAAAAGAATAAAAGGAATATTCAACAAAAGGAATAAAAGGAATATTCAATAAAAAGTAATATTTGATTTTAATTTTATTTTATTTGATTTTTTATTTAATGTAAATATAATTTGGTTAATAATTTAATATATATAATTTTTTAAAGAAAGTTTCTAATATAAAAATATTTATTTTGTAAAAGTTAAGGGTTTAAGAGAAAATAATTGATGGTTGAAATTAATAGTACATAATATTGTTGTCTATAATATGTAAGGTGATGAATAATATATTTGTCGTTAATTGTAGTGTCAATATACTTAAATAAACATCATTTCCTCAAAATTGTATACATGTTAGGTAGCTTTGCTATAGTATCCTTTTTTCCTTACATCATTTCCTCAAAATTGTATACATGTTAGGTGGCTTTGCTATAGTATCCTTTTTTCCTTACATTGTGCCAGATAGTAGTTGATCTTGGTAACTGATAGTTTTTACTATTATGTATAATACACATGTTCATTAACATTTGTCTTATGTTGATACATGCAATACATAGGACATGATCTTGGCCAACTGTTAATGAAATGTGGAGTATGTGATCTTGTTGAATTGTGATTAACGTTGGATTTTTTCAATATGGATTATGGATAAATCTCAAACTATTACAATGAGTCAAGAAATAAATGTTGTCATTAAGGAGGTTAGGAAGAATATTGTCTTCTAGAAGAATATTAGTAGTAGAATATTGTCATTGTATAGGTCGATTAGATGAAATTGTTTGGAGTGGAAGGTGATCAAAAAGATATGAATGGATTTCTTGTTACTAAGTGTTGACATTCATTATTATTTATATATGTTGTTAATTTAGAATTATTTAATTAGTGCTTTCATTTACTTGCTTGTGTTTAGCATGATCATTAAGCTTTTGTGTTTTAATCCTCATTTTCCATATCATTATAATATTGAAAAGATATTGTATGAATTGAATTGATGAAATGCTAAACATCTCCAATAATATGTTCTTTGTCATTCCATAAAATTTCATAGAATTATACTTTTCATACAACAATCCTATCTCTATCTCAATATTTATATGACACAATTTGGTTTTTGGTTGTATTAAAAAGAGGTATTTTAAAGTTATAGATGAAAAGAAAGGTGGTTTGGAATAATTTTTTTGTCTAAGTGGTCTAATGGTTATAACCATCTATAACGACCCTACTATAATATTTTTTTCATATGGTCAACAAATAACCAATCTTGATAAGACCACTCAAAATAAGAAACAACTGATATTGTGATTCATCTCAGTTTACATGTGGATGTCATTGCTTGGTAAGTATGGGTTACCATGTATAGCTTATCATTCTATATGCCTATTTGTTGTATCCTTTATCAATGGATGATAATGAATGCCTATTGAATTTAATATTATATTCTATCGTAAAAGTTATGCTCATTTATGCTCAATAGAACTCACATATCCTTTTTCAACAATGTGATATCATTTAGTTAGTATCATATGTAGGGATAACAAATTAAGTGAGTTTTATGTAACATATAATGTTCATCATCTCAACCTATTTTTTGATGTAATAGATCCATATATAACTTAAAAGGAAATATATACAATCCACCCTCAAAAAATATGGATGAAATGGGTTCACTTCCCAAAGTTGTATAAACTGGGAAATAAAGAACCAAAGGAAATTCAACAAAACATGACATCAAAAAGGAAATAGTTGTGAACACAAAATAGTATGATCATAACATCATGATTTGGTAAGAAAATCTGAAGCTCTAAAGCCTACATTAGAAGGGGGTTCCCAACCATTTGGGTTGCCCCACCCTCCATAAGGTAGATCTTTTTCCATTATTAATGGGATCTCAACTAGTGCTCAAGTATGGTCTTCATTTTATTGAGGTTGTGAATCCAAAACTTCAAGCTGTGATTGAATCTAAGAATCGTTCCTTTGTGGTGAAATGACAAAAGACCTTGAGATGGTAAGTAATTATAGACCTATTGATCTATTGAATGTCTTCTACAAGATTATTACCAAGGCTTTTGTGCTTTGTATATGATATCTCCTCTTGCCAATCATCTATCCTATAATCAAATTATCTTCATAAAGAGTATATTTATTTTAGACAACATTATTGTTGTCTATGAAGGTATGGAATATGCTAGGAAATTTAACCAACATTTGAAGTTTTTATCCAATTGACTTTGAGAAAGCCTAGAATAGAATTGAGTGGACTTTCATTTTGGTCCTGCTCTATGATCTTTGATTTGGTGGCACCTTTCTTCACTCAATTAGGATGTTATTTCTTGATGCTTTTTCCTACCCATGTATTAATGGCATCCGATCTAAGCAATTTGTTCTCCTCAGATCTAATCATCATAACAATTTTTTAGCGATGAGTCTTCACTAATTGGCGAATAGTTCATATTTACCAATTGGAATTTGGTGAATATATTGCAACTGGCGGGGGACCAAATCACCCAAATTTTACAAATTATTGGTCAAATGCATTTCATTTCACCACCAATTTATTTATGAGGCATTTGTAATTAATAGTTTTATCACAGTAACCTATGCATTAACAGTGATTCGCCTAAAATTTTTGAGACATGTTTTAATTTATTGACATATTCGCTAATAGTATTAAAAGTTCACTGTGTATGAGGATCAATTTTTTCAATACCATTATAACTCTGTGTTAATCCTAGGGCCATAATTGCCTTAAAGTTACAATGTATGTGTTTGATTGAGTTCTAATTCACCCACCATTTCTATGCACTATTTTACAATCATGTAATATTTGCCAATTTATTACTCTACTATTTTACAATCCCATGGGATTTACCAAATATGGATTGATATAAATACAATTAAAACTCTAAAATTAATCTTTTACATATTTTGTTCTGCTTTGAGCTCTCAATTCAGATCATAGGCAAGTTACAGCTATAGGTATTAGCGAGTCAGTGAAAGGTAAGTGATCATTTATTTACAATGTTATAATATAAGATTTCTTTTATTTATTTATCTCTTTTCTAGTTTAGCTTCATTGTTATAGATGATATTGAGTAGGGAGACATCTAGACCCTGAGGATCTATATTCTATGATTCCTTCTTAAACAAATGAACATTTTTGCAGCTTTTAACTCGTGAGATATGTAGAGTAGGAACAAGTTTCCTGAAAGCGGTGAAGGGAGGTCATCAAAATGTAGAAACATAATGTCATACTTTGGCAATATTTGCAATCCATCAAATGGAGCTACAACATCAGCACTTGTATCATCTATTAATGAAAAAGGCAATACCTCAGAGGAAGATCAGAATGAGTTCATTGACTTGGATGACAATGCCATAGATGATGTTCCAAGGTAGCGAGAATGATAATATGAATAAATCAACTTCAACAAGTGATAACAAAGATGTAGATCATGGACAGAAGAGAATAGAAAAGCCAAATAAAAGATGGGGCATGAGTGGGATATGACAAGGAATTTTTGGATTGATTAGGTGTCAAAGTATCCATTCATTGAACTAGTGGAGAATGTAAACAAAGATGAACCTCTCATAGAATGCAAGTGTAACATTTGCAATTAGAAATATCATAGGGACAAGAAACTATAGCTAAAACTTAACACTATAGAAAAACATATTGGTAAAGTTTATGAAAAACAAATCATAGATGGAAAGTAAAAATCAGTTATAAGATGGAAAACAAAGGAAGAATGTCTTCATGTTAAGCATGCCCTAGAATATGATGTGTGTATGAAAAGAAAGGTTAAGCTTGCATCATGTGGAGTTTCAATTGAAGCTCAATTTGAAAAGGTGATGGGAGAAGCACAAATGAAAAAAACTATTTAGTTGAGTGTTGTTTTTCATATTTTGAATAGAGGGTTTCCTATGACAGGCTACTAGAAAATATAGTACTTTATTATTTTTTATGGTATTTCCCAACACACATTGGTCAATAAACAGTGGATGGGAATGGGAAAGTTCTCTTGTTGAAGTGGAAAAATAAGATTTATAGAAAAAAATAAAAGAGATAACTTTTATTTAGATAAAATTACAATAGTAGATAATACTTCTTGATTATGTATGCATGTATATATTGTAGAAAAACATGACCACCAACCTCATCTACTCCTTGTTTATACAATGAAGGAGAATGAAACATCGCAAAATCTATTTGAACTAGTTACTAAATATTTGAATGAGACTAGAGGTATGGATGACTACACAATTGCCAAAAAGTTGGTGTGTGTAGGGGCAGATGGAGCTTTAATAATGTAAGGTCATAGGAATGGTCTTTGTGTAAAGCTACAAACTTCTTTTTCACCATACATGATTGTCATTCACTACTAGCCCACATAATGAATTTAGCATTTAAAATTGTGAGCAAGTTCTTTGTAGTGTCAAAAGTTGTTCAGATCTAGTCTACAAGCTCTACTAATACTTGCGTTGAAGTCCCAAACGGTTTTTAGAATTTCAACATTTTATTGAGGGAATAACTACAGAAAGCAAGCTTCTTAAGGATGTTGATACCAGATGGATCTCCTTGCATGGACTAGCGCAATGATTTTTTTCAAAATATCAATCCTTGATTGGAGTAATGTATGAGTGTCACCTCACAATAGATAGAGCTCTTGACCTATTACATAGGTTAAGTGACATAGAGACACTCTTAACTTTATCCGTAATTCTTCTTATGCTAGAGGAAATGAACATTCTTGTGAAAAAAGCTCAAGAAAGAACTGTATATATTTTAGAATATACTAAACTACTTAAAATGATATGCATGACCCTCAATAATCTATATTTTATCAGAGTAGTCATTCATAAGTCCAAAATTTACTAGCTAACACTTGATGGAAAATGTGAACAATCCTACAATTTTTTTATAATTTAATGCAAGTAGAGATTTATGTGTATCTGTAAGGGTATATGAGATACCAATGCACTATTTTACCAAGGTCAGCAAGCGCACTATCAAAGAACCTATTACAAGTGAATCTTTTGACAATATTGTTAATTCTTTAAGTACTACTTTAAAGGATATTGCAAGATCTCTTTCCTTAGAGATTAGAGATCAATTCCCTCATGATGAACTGCTTGAATGCATGTCTATTGTGTATACTCAATATTGGGCCAACTATCAACCAACTAATTTTCATAACAAGATAAAGACCTTGGTCAATCATTTTTTCAAAAAGTTTAGAATTCAATGGACAACAAATATAACCAATTATAAATAAATCTAATCTTATAGAGAAATCAACCCATTTTGCAACATCAATGATGGAATAGTTTAAACTCCTGGAGAGTCCCTTCCAAGATGCATCTATAACAAAGTTTTGGGCAACCTTAAGTCAGAGCGAAATATTGTGTGATTTAATATCAGAATATTTTAAACTTGTTGATTTATGTCAAACCATGATATTGGGGTCAATGAAGGATGAGACAGTTTTCAATGCATTGGGGTTCTTGAAATCAAATATAAGAAACAAACTTGACAAGAATTTATAAGATTCCTTGAGGATGTATACAACTAGATATGATATTCAAAATTTTCCTTTTGAAAGGGCGCCCAGAATCTGTAGGTCTGGATATGTGAAAGAAGAGGGTTGTGCAACACTAAAAACCATACTAGCACATATTATAGTGTCACAATAAATTACACATGTAATGGTAGCGATGTGATGCTCTTAAGTGGATGTATACAGAGAGAAGAAAACAAAGACTAGGATCAGGAAAGCCCTCAATCTCATGGACAAAGTGAGTAGATGATTTGGAAATTGGAAGATATTTATACTATATTTCATATTCCAAACTCCAAACTGTTGTTGATGATATTTTATTTTTCTATCACTAAATCTTGATATACATTTTCATTTTCCATTTAAAAATTAATAAAGTAGCATACTACTATTTTTCTAATGTTCCATTTTAGAATCTAAATTTTAAACATTGTTTTCAAATTTGATTTAAATATTAAATTAGCATGTAAAGTTTACACATTTTTCAATTTTCATTTAATAATTAACATACTATTAATAATTTCATATTATTATTGTGTGATACTGATAAGTTTTACATGTATTCAACTAAATGCATACTAGTTCAACGGTAGCTTATACAACATTAGCAAATGTTTAATGTGTATCTAGAAACTAGAGTTTTCCTTAATTAAGAAATTAAATAATATAGATAATTTGAACATATAAATGGATTTCAGTCTTACATTGATTTTCAAATGAAAGAATACATAAAAGTATTATAATATCTTGCTCAAAAATAACTCTACACAATATTCAGTTGGAAACTCATATTATCAAATCATTCTATCAGCTTTTGTAGCATGCATTGATGTTCATCTAATGGAAGTGTAATTTGTTCTAACTCATAGTAACTCACTTGTAAATTTGTTAACAATTCATAATTGGCAATGGAACGTATCTTGAATGTATCAATAAAAGTTGCATTCAAGGTTATCAATGGTTTGATGGACTCCAAAAAGTTTGCCTCATCTAGAGCTTCTAAGGAATCTGGTTTATCCAACTTCATTGTATCCACCATCTTATTTATGAAAGTACCATTTCCAATTTCAGTATGATGTGTCAAAGGCCAACAACAAACCAAGCTTTTTCAAGTATTCTACCTTTTTTATACAGCTTCCGCAGCACTTTTGTAGCTTGATCTAGAAATTCTTATATGCTTCACCCAACTTCATACACTTCTAAATGATTGATGATGCCTTTATTGAGGCATCAATCTAGTCATGAATTATTTTGGATGCCAATTCATTGTCACTAATTTTGTAGATTGTTTACAAAATTTTCTTTGCATTTTTAGTCTTGAAGTCACGTTTCCGTTGTCAAGAGTGTATTGTTAGAGCTTCTTATTCTATACTATCAGACTATCAATTATTTCAAACAATTAAGACAAATAATCAGTCCTATGCATTATTTTCTCCCAAATATTTTGTTTTATATGAATCATTATTTTTCTATAAAATTTAGATACTCTATTTTGGGAAGACTTTATTTCATTTTCTGTTCTCTTAAACTCTAGCAACAATTTTTAGTTTTTCTTCTCTCTTCCTCCATTTTATACTCCCACAGTTCTACTTTTTCTTTCTATTTGTCTAGTTTGACTTGTAATGTCTTTTCTAAGGCATTGTCTTCTGTTAGGGTTTGTTGTAAGTTTTCTGAATTGACTCTTTCACTATCATAATTCTTTATGCTTCTATCTAATATTTGCTTCAGTTCATTCAGTTCCACTTCTATATGTTCATTCACTTTTCTTATAGATGTAGAGGCAAAAAAATTTATCCTTTTCTCTAATTCATTACTCTTGTTATATGTTTCTTTCCTCTTTGATTTCTCATTTGCTAGGTCTACCTATTAACTTTTCTATTTGATTCTTAAACCTATTTCTATCTCTCTTTCTTTAGTAATGATATGTATACCACTTCATTGTTCCTTTTTGATACATTAACTTTGTTAGAATTTTCATTCCAGAAAAATCCACTTGGGCAATGTTCACCTCATAGTCAAAGTGATGCATCTAATCCTCTAATTTATTTTGAACTTTGGGCACAACAATCATGTACTCCATGGTTTATCTATCTGGGTCATATGTAGGTAGTACCATGGTTATTATAGGCTCTAAAGTTAGGGTAATTGTATTCTCTAGCACTTGCTTCTTGTGTCTTTTATATTTTTTTGCTTTCTTTTTAAACTCATCTTTGCAATCAAAACCTGGGACTCCTGGCACAATCGAATGCTTGAATGGTGAAGGAGTACTTGCAATGTTGGGGGCATCTCTAATTATTTGAGGCTAAGGATTAGCCATTCCTATCCTAGTCACACTAACAACAAGAGAGGTGCCTTCTAGAAATAATTCTTTTGAGGTGGAACTTGAGGTAGTTGGACTTGGAACTATCATAATCATTTGCCTCTTCACAAGGCCTTGATCATTGATTTTCTATATATAGTATCTTCTAGTATTGACCTCTTCTAAATATTTTATTATTGTATCAATTGCTAACCACTACTACTACATGTACCATCACCACCAGTAGCTCTAGATCCTCCACCATGTCCTTTATGAATTAAATGAGTATCTTGAAGATCTAAAACCCTTGTGGTATTGGTTGTGATTGTATCTAACTCTAGGGATTTGAAGCTATAACAAATTAAATTGTATTATCTATCCTTGTATGGCCTTGAGATTGTGTATCAACTCCAATGCCTTGAAAATCACCAAGTCTTCTGGGGTCTACTTATGTTACCATTGAAGTGCTACCTTGTCCCTTAGACCCCAAACCACCACTTTTATAACCCAATTTTTTTACTATGGCTACCCCTAAAGTATATGTTTGTATTGTGATCTCACTCAAACCAAGTGTGTATGCATAGTCTACATTGGGATCGAACAAGGGTTGCTTTTCCCTATCATCATAAGATTCAAGATTAGTTTATTCAGAGGGATGCTCTCTATTCCATAATTTACATGTTATTCATCTTAGTTTACATGTGGATACCATTGCTTGGTAATTATGGTTTACCATGTATAGAACTTATCATTCTATATGCCTATTTATTTTATCCTTTATCAATGGATGATAATGAATGCCTATTGCATTTAATATTATAACCTATTCATAAAATTTATCATGCTCGATAGAACTCACATATCCTTTTTCAACAATGTGATCTCATTTAGTTAGTGTCATATGTAGGGATAACAAATTAAGTGAGTTTTATGTAGGATACAACAATCAACATCTCAACCCCTTTTTTTGATGTAATAGATCAATACATAACTTAAAAGGAAAGAGATGCAATCCATCCTCAAAAAATGTGGATGAAATGGGATCACAACCCAAAGTCATGTAAAGTAGGAAATAAAGAACCAAAGGTAGTTGAACAAAACATGACAACAAAAAGGAAAAGTTGTGAACACAAAATCATATAATCATAATGTCATGATTTGGTAAGAAAAGTTAATGAACCAAAGCTATAAATCCTACATTAGGAGGGGGTTCCCAATCATCTGGGTTGCCCCACCCTCCCTAAGGAAGATCTTTTCCATTATCAATAGGACTCAACTAGTGATCAAGTATTGTCTTCATTTTATTTCAAGGTCGTGAACCTAAAACTTCAAGTTGTGATTCAATCTAAGAATCATTCATTTGTGGTGAAATGGAAAAATACCTTGAGATGGTAAGTAATTATAGACCTACTAATCTATTGAATGTCTCCTAAAATTATTATTACCAGGGCTCTTGTTATTTGTATGCGACATTCCTCTTGCTAATCATCTACCCTATAATCAAATTGGCTTCATAAAGAGTAGATTTTTCTTAGACAACATTGTATAATTATAACGTCATGATTTGGTAAGAAAAGTTAAGGAACAAAATCTCTAAAGCCTACATTAGGAGGGGGTTCACAATCATCTAGTTTGCCCCATCCTCCATAAGGAAGATCTTTTTCCATTATCAATGCGATCTCAACTAGTGCTCAAGTATTGTCTTCATTTTATTGACATTGTGAATCCAAAACTTCAACCTCTGATTGAGTCTAAGAATCTTTGCTTGTTGACAATATGTGTTGTCATTGATGTCAACACTAATGATCATTGCACATATGACACCTAAGGTTGTCACTGATATGGTTGTGTGGTTGTCATTGATGTCAACACTATGCTTGGATGCCTATGATGATGACATACTATGATTGATGGTGTGCTAACAGTGGTTGTTGATGTTCATGATTGGTTTTTGATGTTCATCATTGGTTGCTGATGTTCATGGTTGGATGTCCTGCCTTGATTAATGTCAAGTAAAGTGGTATTGAGAATGTTTGTGGTCAGTAGAGATGATTTCATGATGATATATTAAGATGGGAAATAGAAGCATTAAGCTGAATGATGACATATTAAGATGGGAATTAGAAGCAATGCTGATGTTGAGAAGATTTTTCTGATGACCTGTACATGTTGTATGCTCTTTCTTGATGATCCTAAGGAAGTATGTGTTGATACAAGAAGGTTCTGATCTCTAGATGTTGGTAAAGGTTGTTGTTGCAAGAAGCTGGCTAGAAGACTACTTAGTAAAATGCTCTGCATTCCTCCGCATTTAAAGATATGGTCATGCATTTAGAAGTTGAGTTCAGTATGTTCTAAAGGTATTATATCCAAGAGTTCAATTCTTTATAACTTCAGCATCAAAAGTTATAAGTGACAGAGTTTCAGTTTGTGCTCTGGCAGAATGAGGTAATGATGAAGGATTATTAGAATGCTCCACATTCATCCGCAGTGTTAGATATGGTTGTGTGATTTTGAGGACATGTTAAAATATGTGCAATACATACTACATTGTAATTTTAGGTGGTTTAGAGGTCTGCAAGTTTAGTTTTCAAATGACAGATGTGATAAAGATAATTCTAGATGCCTAGTTACTCTCAAGATATATGTTGATGATGTGTGCCAACTTATTATTGCATAAAATGGTACATTGGCTTATGGAAGATAATCCTGATGATCTTGTGATGTTTCTAATTGCTTTGCAAGGTGTTTTTGCTTTCTCAAGAACTGGCTATGGTCTAGAATGATGGTATTGTTGCAAATATGTGCCTAAGTGGTGTTGTCATTAATGTCAATATATCCTTGTTGCCATTGATGTCAACTGTATCCTATTTTGTTGTCTGTACAAAAGACTAGATTGTTGAGGATATTGAGAAAATTAATGACAATCAATGTATGCGGACCATATGGCTATGTAGAGGATTGTCAGAGGTTGCTCAGTTAAGAATTGAAAATTCTGCATGAAGATTTGAAGAAGTTATGGTCATCTGAGTAGAATTGGATTTTGCAGTATTCAGAAGAGACAGAGTTACAGTAAGTTGGTCCGGATTGCTCCGCAGTGAAATATTATGGTTTGTGGATCTGAAGGCATATTTAGGAAGTCAGTGTGTATCATCAACTCCAGTGGTTCGTGGTTTGGAGGTCTGCAAGCTATCTTTCTAGTTTGACAGTCATGGCAGACAGTGTTCTTGAGGTTCCGGAGGAAGATACAAATGATTCCAATAATTTGGTTTAGAGTGGATGTTATTGGTAAATTCAATGTTCTTGTGGAGGTCTCTAGATCATGTGGCTATTGTGTTGGAGGTCCGCATTGAATTTTGAGCTTGTTGTTGGGTAAGTGCAGGAAGATGGGGGGCCAAAAAGGGGTCTTAAGTGGCCACTTTTTTTATGAAATCAGGAAATACTGGCCTTGGATGAGAAATTGAGCATAGTTACACTCAAAATTTGGAGATGCAACCAAAACAATGTTCATAGTGCTCCGAATCTACTTTCTAAACTACTATTTTGTTTTGAAAATGGCATAGATTAAGGGGTTCAAAAGAGGGAGCCACAGAAATTGGTGTTGTTTCTGTCAAAAAAACATAACATAGCATGTTTTGTGGCTCCCTCAAAAGGTCAACTTTTTTTTGGTATTTTTAAAATTGCTTCTGCGAGAAATTAGCTAATAGCATGTAGTTTATGCCTGATTTTTCTGATAATTTTTTGATGAATATTTGATTTTTTACTAATTTTTAAAGTGGACACATCCTAAAAAATAGAATTTTGGCTGTGCTACCCCTATAAATTTTGAAAACTAATTGAAAATTATTTTTTTTATTTTTTTAATATTTGTAGAATGGAGTCTAGTTTCCAAATATGTAATTTTTTTGAAATTTGAATGAATAGTTATTTTACAATGAAAAAAAGACCAAACAGTGGTTTTTGCCTAAAAACGGACACACAAACAAAAGAAATTAAAGATTAAAGGCTTAACATTGTTAAAATGTGAAAAAAATCACATCGTCAAATAGCTAAGAGAAAGCCTAACATTACCCATGTGTTTGATTTGTTTGACTTTGAAACACGTGCAAATCTGAGGGTTAGCACGAACGAAATTATGTGAAATTTTGAAGAATATAGGAAAACACGTACGTGACTGTTCATAAGGCACTCCAAGCCTTTGGGTTGGAAATCCAAAGCAAATCCCAAGCCCAAGGCTTGGGATTCCCAAAGCAAGACATAATGCAAGCACGTTATAATGCGCTCGCGTTATGTTTTGCTTTGCATTTTTCCTTTCCCGCAAGTCTGTTGTTTGTCATGTTTGACATAACGCGAGCGCATTATAACGCGCTCGCGTTATGTTCCCCTTAAATTTTTTTACGTTCAAGGCTATTAATCATGAGGGTTAAGGGATAGGGTTGGAGGGTTTAGGGATAAGGGATTAGCATTTAAGGTATAGTATCGAGCCCGTTGAGGGTCTAGGAATAGGGATAGCGTTTAGGGTTTAGGGATGAGGGATTAGAGTTGAGGGATGACAGATTAGGGTTGAGGGTTTAGGGTTTAGGGTTTAGGGATAGGTTTGAGGGTCGAGGGATCAGAGTTAAGGGTTGAGGGATTAGGGTTTGACATTGAGGGTTGAGGTTCAAGGGTCAAGGGTTTAGGGATAGGGTTTAGGGTCGAGGGATTAGGGTTAAAGTAGAGTGTGGAGGGTGTAAGGAATAGGGATAGGGTTGGAGGGTTTAGGGATAAGGGATTAGGGTTTAAGGTATAGTATCGAGTCTGTTGAGGTTTTAGGAATAGGGATAGCATTTAGGGTTTAGGGATGAGGGATTAGAGTTGAGGGATGATGGATTAGGGTTGAGGGATTAGGGTTTAGGGATAAGGTTTAGGGTTGAGGGTTGAGGGATTAGGGTTTAAGGTATAGTGTTGAGGGTTGAGGGTTTAGGATTAGGGTTTAGGGTTGACAGATTAGCATTTAATGTCAAGGTTAGGGTTAGAGTGTCGAGGGTAGAGGGATTAGGGATAGGGTTTAGGGTTGAAGGTTTAAGGATTGAGGGTTGAGGCTTTAGGGATGAGGGTTTAAGGCTTAAGATATAGTGTCAAGTGTTGAGGGTGTAGGGATAGGGTTTAAGTTTTAAGGGTTAAGGGTTGAGGGATAGGGATTAGGGTTTAAGGTATAGTGTTGAGGGTCGAGGGATCAGAGTTAAGGGTTGAGGGATTAGGGTTTGACGTTGAGGGTTGAGGGTTGAGGTTCGAAGGTCAAGGGTTTAGGGATAGGGTTGAGGGTCGAGGAATTAGGGTTAAAGTAGAGTGTGGAGGGTATAAGGATTAGGGATAGGGTTGGAGGGTTTAGGGATAACAGATTAGGGTTTAAGGTATAGTATCGATTTTGTTGAGGGTGTAGGAATAGGGATAGCATTTATGGTTTAGGGATGAGGGATTAGAGTTGAGGGATGACAGATTAGGGTTGAGGGTTGAGGGATTAGGGTTTAGGGATAAGGTTTAGGGTTGAGGGCTGAGGGATTAGGGTTTAAGGTATAGTGTTGAGGGTTTAGGGATAGGGTTTAGGGTTGAGGGATTAGAGTGAAGGGTTGAGGGATTAGGATTTGATGTTGAGGGTTGAGGGTTTAGGGTTTAGGGTTAGGGTTGAGAGATGAGGGATCAGAGTTAAGGGTTGAGGGATTAGGGTTTGACGTCGAGGGTTGAGGGTTGAGGTTCGAGGGTCAAGGGTTTAGGGATAGGGTTGAGGTTGAAGGGATTAGGGTTAAAGTAGAGTGTGGAGGGTGTAAGGATTAGGGATAGGGTTGGAGGGTTTAGGGATAAGGGATTAGAGTTTAAGGTATAGTATCGAGTCTATTGAGGGTTTAGGAATAGGGATAGCATTTAGGGTTTAGGGATGAGGGATTAGAGTTGAGGGATGAGGGATTAGGGTTGAGGGTTGAGGGATTAGGATTTAGGGATAAGGTTAGGGTTAAGGGTTGAGGGATTAGAGTTTAAGGTATAGTGTTGAGGGTTGAGGGTTTAGGATTAGGGTTTAGGGTTGACGGATTAGCATTTAATGTCAAGGTTAGGGTTAGAGTGTTGAGGGTAGAGGGATTAGGGATAGGGTTTAGGGTTAAAGGTTTAAGGATTGAGGGTTGAGGCTTTAGGGATGAGGGTTTAAGGCTTAAGATATAGTGTCAAGTGTTGAGGGTGTAGGGATAGGGTTTAAGTTTTAAGGGTTAAGGGTTGAGGGATAGGGATTAGGGTTTAAGGTATAGTGTTGAGGGTTGATGGTTTAGGGATAGGGTTTAGGTTTGAGGGATTAGGGTTTAGGGCTGATGAATTAGGGTTTAATGTTGAGAGTTGAGGGTTGAGGTTTGAGGGTTGAGGTTGAGGGATAGGGTTAATGGTCAAGGGATTAGGGTTAAATAAGAGTGTCGAGGGTAGAGGGATTAGGGTTTAAGGTATAGTATCGAGCCTGTTGAGGGTCTAGGAATAGGGATAGCGTTTAGGGTTTAGGGATGAGGGATTAGAGTTGAGGGATGACGGATGATAGATTAGGGTTAAGGGTTCAGGGATTAGGGTTTAGGGACAAGGTTTAGGGTTAGGGTTGAGGGATTAGGGTTTAAGTTATAGTGTTGAGGGTTTAGGGATAGGGTTTAGGGTTGAGGGATTAGAGTGAAGGGTTGAGGGATTAGAATTTGACGTTGAGGGTTGAGGGTTTAGGGATAGGGTTGAGGGTCGAGGGATCAGAGTTAAGGGTTGAGGGATTAGGGTTTGATGTTGAGGGTTAAGGGTTGAGGTTTGAGGGTCAAGGGTTTAGGGATAGGGTTGAGGGTCAAGGAATTAGGGTTAAAGTAGAGTGTGGAGGGTATAAGGATTAGGGATAGGGTTGGAGGGTTTAGGGATAAGGGATTAGAGTTTAAGGTATAGTATCGAGTCTGTTGAGGGTTTAGGAATAGGGATAGCATTTAGGGTTTAGGGATGAGGGATTAGAGTTGAGGGATGATGGATTAGGGTTGAGGGTTGATGGATTAGGGTTTAGGGATAAGGTTTAGGGTTGAGGGTTGAGGGATTAGGGTTTAAGGTATAGTGTTGAGGGTTGAGGGTTTAGGATTAGGGTTTAGGGTTGATGGATTAGCATTTAATGTCAAGGTTAGGGTTAGAGTGTTGAGGGTAGAGGGATTAGGGATAGGGTTTAGGGTTGAAGGTTTAAGGATTGAGGGTTGAGGCTTTAGGGATGAGGGTTTAAGGCTTAAGATATAGTGTCAAGTGTTGAGGGTGTAGGGATAGGGTTTAAGTTTTAAGGGTTAAGGGTTGAGGGATAGGGATTAGGGTTTAAGGTATAGTGTTGAGGGTTGATGGTTTAGGGATAGGGTTTAGGTTTGAGGGATTAGGGTTTAGGGTTGAGGGATTAGGGTTTGACATTGAGGGTTGAGGGTTGAGGTTCAAGGATCAAGGGTTTAGGGATAGGGTTGAGGGTCAAGGAATTAGGGTTAAAGTAGAGTGTGGATGGTATAAGGATTAGGGATAGGGTTGGAGGGTTTAGGGATAAGGGATTAGAGTTTAAGGTATAGTATCGAGTCTGTTGAGGGTGTAGGAATAGGGATAGCATTTAGGGTTTAGGGATGAGGGATTAGAGTTGAGGGATGACGGATTAGGGTTGAGGGTTGAGGGATTAGGGTTTAGGGATAAGGTTTAGGGTTGAGGGCTGAGGGATTAGGGTTTAAGGTATAGTGTTGAGGGTTTAGGGATAAGGTTTAGGGTTGAGGGATTAGAGTGAAGGGTTGAAGGATTAGGATTTGACGTTGAGGGTTTAGGGTTTAGGGCTTAGGGTTTAGGGTTAGGGTTGAGAGATGAGGGATCAGAGTTAAGGGTTGAGGGATTAGGGTTTGACGTCAAGGGTTGAGGGTTGAGGTTCGAGGGTCAAGGGTTTAGGGATAGGGTTGAGGTTGAAGGGATTAGGGTTAAAGTAGAGTGTGGAGGGTGTAAGGATTAGGGATAGGGTTGGAGGGTTTAGGGATAAGGGATTAGAGTTTAAGATATAGTATCGAGTCTGTTGAGGGTGTAGGATTAGGGATAGCATTTAGGGTTTAGGGATGAGGGATTAGAGTTGAGGGATGACGGATTAGGGTTGAGGGTTGAGGGATTAGGGTTTAGGGATAAGGTTTAGGGTTGAGGGCTAAGGGATTAGGGTTTAGGGATGAGGGATTAGAGTTGAGGGATGATGGATTAGAGTTGAGGGTTGAGGGATCAGAGTTAAGGGTTGAGGGATTAGGGTTTGACATTGAGGGTTGAGGGCATTTTCTATAAAGAACTTGATTATGAGGGCTTGCCCCTTCATTGTTATGCCTATCATATGGCGGAGCATCTGGCAAGCTCTTGCAGGAAAGAGATGTGATCAATGGAAAGGATGTGATGAATATATAGCAGGACAAAACGCGAGCGCATTATAGCGCGAGCGCGTTATAACACGCTTGTGTTTTGTCTTTCTATTGAAATGGTAAAAAAGTGGTTACCCCCATGATCCAGGCCCACATGCTCTATTTTCTTACTGATTCTGCGCGTGCTCCGACAAAAAAGAAGTGCTTTCATGCTGTTGGGAAGTTCACATGCACATTTGACACATTATACAACCTTTGCATGATCTTTCCACCACCTTTTCTGTGTTGCCAACTTGAGAAGGAGGAAATAACATAGTTTTCACACCAAGTTTGATATATATCTATTCAAGTTTTAATTTTTGTAGTGTTGCAATGTTAATTGTGATTCAATTTTAGGAATTTAACATTATAGATTGGTTAATAGTATTATTGTTAGTAATTATATTTGAGTGTTATTCAATTTAACATTGAAAAGGAAGCAAGTGGTGAAAAACTCAAATTGTTGAGGAGTTTGATGCAAGAAGAAAAAACACTACATAATTGGCTACTCTCTCCATTCGAATCTTCATTTTTTAGGTATGTCAAGTCTTTACATGCATGTTCTTTACATTTTCCTTAATTCTAATTGAATTACTTTATCATGCTTTATCATACATGTTTAAAATAGACACATTCCCAATCAAGAAAGCAGCCTACAATCTCACATGATGCCATGTATATTTTCTACACTTGGGCTCTTTAATAATTATGTGTAATAAACAGACCTTAGCATACCATGATGTCAAACTATACAAGAATAAATCCTTACAACATAATAAAAGTACAATCCCACTATTATCTTGTAGTCATTTCTTAGGAAGTAATATTGGTCTCTTTATCATGCTACAGACAAATTCTCCGTCATGCCGAGGAAACGATCAAGAATTAAACCAACACAGGAAGAGATAGAAGCTAAGAATGTAAAGAAAGAAGTGGCTATGAGGGAACTTTGTGAGAAGAGGAAATTGGACACGATAAATGAAGACATACCAATTGAAGAGGAACCACAACCATCACAAAGAGATATGGTATTGGCGGCACAAAGAGAACGAATACAAAAACTTCGTGGTACAAGAGATTTGAATACCATAGTTGGAGACACGTCCTCTACCACAAGTCAAGATGTAGGGACACCATCTACCACATCTCAAGTTGAGAGTACATCATCACTCACATGTGATGAAGGAGGTACGCCATTGTTCCCACCTCAACCTCAATGTATGTCATCTATTCCATCTTCGATCGAAGGTATGCCATCTAACCCATCTCATTTAAATATTGATGAAATTCCTAATGTTGAGATGAATTTACCTAACTTGACACCACCTAGAATTTTGCATAGAAATCCAAAGTATTTGATTGATATTGATGAGAATATTTTGCAGCCAATGGAAGGTAAGATTCCAAAACACACTTGTAGAAGATATGTTAATAAGATTTAGAGATTGTTCTTTGAAAAGTTAAATGAGACTGCAAGATGTCAACTATTCGTTGAAATGATGCGAAGTATAAAGTATAGGTCTATCATGAAGATTCTTGGGTTGAGAACATCAGAGGCATCAAGTGAAAAATCTATTGTCAAGAATCTAATGAGTGTGTATGAGAGTGTGGGTAACACCTCACGCACAAAAGATAGTAATGCAACACAGCGTGTGATTACATCGACTATAGTAAGTAGTCAAATGAGGAAAGCTCGTCTCATTAGAAAGACAAGTCAAGAATTGAGAATTAATAGGAAAACT
The DNA here is from genome assembly GCA_027924645.1 of Cunninghamia lanceolata. Lineage (NCBI taxonomy): Eukaryota > Viridiplantae > Streptophyta > Pinopsida > Cupressales > Cupressaceae > Cunninghamia > Cunninghamia lanceolata. The sequence goes on from BSBN01000123.1 coordinate 6,060,531, forward strand.
TTATCAAGAGCCGTTGGAAGACGCCAAAGAATTGAGGACACTAATGCCAATGAATTATGGGTGTTCTCAGGGAGACTACCACAAAAAGATAAACCAATTGTTGAAGCATTGAGATCACTAATTAAAGACTTTTGGAAGAATTACACAAGGGTATCTCCGAATCAAAGGGATGTGGTAAGAAGGAGAATCGGTAGTCAGAATCGTGAGCCACATCCAAAGCATTTTTTGGATGAGACTCAAACACAGTTTTATGGTAAATTTCTAGAGAAGTATCCTCAAATTAAAATTTGTCAAAGATATTTTGAATTGCTAAAACCTTTCTATGTTAAGATAAATCACACACGCACTACTTGTTGTTGTAGATTACATATTGAATTTTCTAACCATTTTGATGCTTATAGGTCTATATGTTTAGATATGCATACTAACAATGATTTGCAGGGTTGTGCCCTATGTGCCCCACCAACATCTTCAAGAGACTTCATATCAAGAATTTTATGTGAAAGAGAGGAAGGTCAAATATTCTACAAGAAATTATGCTTGGATGGCACATGTCATTGTTGCGGTGGCTTGCAACATTTGCCAATATGTGAACATATGGAAATAACACATGCGGTTGGAAACGAACTAGTAGAGTTTGGCAAGTATAAAATAGTGGCATACAATACAAAAGATGGTAAAGAAACAAAGAGGTGTGAATTAGCTATTGAAAAGATTCCAATGTATCAGTTTATGCCTATATTTCATGACAGCATAGTGTATGAGTATGCAAGACATGCCCATAGAGCTTGATGGTTGGACTTGCAATTCAAGTTATGTAAGGACACATTTCCGGTTGGTAGCATTATTTCAGTCGTTGACTTTGCAGAGAACTACAGTCTATAGCCACAGTGTGAGGTGTAATCACAATATTACAACTCCACACATGTTTCTATATTTGTGCACATCGCATTCATTCATGCAAATGATAGTACAGAGGATGACAGAAAGATCATAAGGGAGTATAATTTCTATAGTAGTGATGATCACACGCATTCTACGGAGTTCGTGCAAGGTTGCTTTCAGGTGTTCTACAATGATTTGGCTAGAAGGGGCATATCGTTCAGTCAGCATATCATATGGTCGGATAAATGTGCGTCACAATTTAAGAACTCGCGAAATTTCTATTGGTTGAGTAGGAGGCATAATTTTACAGGTATTCAACATATGTGGAACTTTTGTGAGGCCGGGCATGGAAAGGGGGAGCATGATGGTGCAGGAGCATGTATCAAAAGAGCCATAGCACAAGAAGAGTTAAAGTATAAAGACAATGCAAAGTTGACAGATGCAAAATCGATTGTTGAATGGTGTAATGCTTCCATGGCTCCAGGTAATGAAGGTAAGTCTTCAATTCGTAGATTTTTTTGGTTGATAGATGATACTAACATTGCACCATATGAGGATTGTTGTACACTGACAGGATCAAATGAGATGCACTCTTTCAGAAGCTCAATTGCAGGTTCATGGAGTATCCATACACGAAAGATGTCATGCTTTTGTTCTTCCTGTACAATTCAAGTCTGGATGAGTGCGAGTCAAAGGAGTGGGTTGATGAATGGCAGTTAAGTTATCTTAGCCCACTTGACACGTATCGACCCCCGACGGCACTGGAACTAACATAGATGGAATCGTCAGTTGACTTTGACCACATGTCAGATTTAGTTCAACCAGGTAATATAAGGCACATATATGCATCTAATTTCATCTAGTTCAACCAGGTAATGTCATCTTACTTTGTAGTGTTTTTGTAATGTTGACTAATTTTATCTAATTTGCTACACATATCAATGTAGGGTACGTATATGCAGTTATTGCAGATGAAGATAATGAAGAGGGAATAGATTATTACTTATGTCATTGTGTTGAGGCCAAAAAGAAATTGGAGGCCCCTGTTACAGATGGAGAAAACATCGAATACCCTACAGGCTCAGTGGTTATTACTGGAACATGGCTTAGAAGGTACCCACATAAGAGTGTTAATATTTGGCTATTTCAAGACTTTGACACGCATCGGAAGATTCTTCATTACTTAAACCTTGTCGTGGCATCCAATGTTCATTTGATAAAGTATGGGGGTAGACCTTTGAACAAAATATTGTGGAAGGTGCGTGAGTCTGACCATGAAGCAATACTTGACACAATAAAGAGTAGAGCAGACCCGGATGGTTCATTGGATTAATTTGTAATATTCACATTGAGTTGTAAGTATGCACATTAATTTGTTAGGTTTGTCTTTTTTTTATTTCCTCCTGCATTTTTACACATATGTACACATTTTTACATCATCATGTTATGCATTTTTGGTGTCCTGCTCCTAATGCGACCAAACTCATAACTCACCCTACTTCCTCTAGAGACCATTTGATGATCTCTCCAACACTCTGGATCTAGGGCGCCCAATCATGATGATGACCTATATACCATTCTCCCAAGGCGCTCATAATGAATGAAAAGAAGACCAAGGGCGCCCAAGCTTAATAGACTTATTTTTTTCAATTTTGATGATCCAAACTGAATGAAAGGAGACATGAAATGTGCCTTAGGACTCCATGCTAAGGTTTGAGCCATTAAAGTTTCTTGATATTAGGCGCTCATGATGATGAAACTTAGAGCTTTTTCCTTTCCTATGCGCTCATCTAAGATGTTTGAATGATAAGGAGTGCCTCGACCTCTATAATGTACATTGGGCACCAAAATCAAGGTGATTTTAAGTCACTTTGAGTCATTTGGGGTCAGTTTGAGTGTTTGAGTCATGTTGCAAAAAAGTGTCAATGTTGTCAAGTTGCACAAAGCAACTTTTGCATTTTTGGTGTCCTGCTCGAGATGTGACCAAACTGACTGTTCCAACACGTCTGGATGGGTACATTTACACTAAGCATGGTCCTTTTTTTCACCCAAACATGTCGAAACAGTCTGAGCTACATTGTACCGACGATATCCCTGAAGAGTCCAAAGTGCAAAAAGGCTGCAATCTTTGACAAGATGTTACTCAAAAATTGTGTCACTTAGAAACATTCTGTCTAAGGTAACGCGATCACCTAAAGTGCCTCTACAATAACCTCTCTCGGTTTTTTATATCTCTGAGGCATTTGCCCATGGTGAAAGGTTTTCTGCTGCCCCAAAAATCATCAGGAGGCAGTGTAAAGTTGCAAAGGGGTGTAACTTTTGTCCTGCTCCTGATGCGACCAAACTGACTATTCCAAAGCGCCCGGATGGGTACATTTACTCTAGACATGGTCCTTTTTTTCACCCAAACATGTCGAAACAGTCTGAGCTACATTGTATCGATGATATCCCTGAAGAGTCTAAAGTGCAAAAAGGCAGCAATCTGTGACGAGATGTTACTTGAAAACTGTGTCACTTAGAAACATTCCATCTGAGGCAACGCGATCACCTAAAGTGCCTCTATAATAACCTCTCTCAGTTTTTTATATCTCTGAGGCATTTGCCCGTGGTGAAAAGTTTTTTGCTGCCCCAAAAATCGTCAGAAGGAGGCAGTGTAAAGTTGCAAAGGGGTGTAACTTTTGTCCTGCTCCTGATGCGACCAAATTGACTATTCCAACGCATCTGGATGGGTACATTTACACTAGGCATGGTCATGTTTTTCACCCAAACATGTCGAAATAGTCCGAGCTACATTGTACCCATGATATCCCTAAAGAGTCCAAAGTGCAAAAAGGCAGCAATCTTTGACAAGATGTTACTCGAAAATTGTGTCACTTAGAAACATTTTGTCTAAGGCAACACGATCACGTAGAGTGCCTCTACAATAACCTCTCTCAATTTTTTATATCTCTGAGGCATTTGCCCGTGGTGAAAGGTTTTCTGCTGCCCCAAAAATCGTCAGAAGGAGGCAATGTAAAGTTGCAAAGGGGTGTAACTTTCGTCCTGCTCCTGATGTGACCAAACTAACTATTCCAATATGTCTGAATGGGTACATTTACGCTAGGCATGGTCCTATTTTTCACCCAAACATGTCGAAACAGTCTGAGCTACATTGTACCGACGATATCCCTGAAGAGTCCAAAGTGTAAAAAGGCAGCAATCTTTGATGAGATGTTACTTGAAAATCATGTCACTTAGAAACATTTCGTCTGAGGCAACGCGATCACATAGAGTGCCTCTACAATAACCTCGCTCAATTTTTTATATCTCTTAGACATTTGCCCGTGGTGAAAGGTTTTCTGCTGCCCCAAAAATCATCAAAAGGAGGCAGTGTATTAAGTCAGGATGAAAGCCTATTCACTCTAGGCGCCTATTTTTCACCAAATCACACATGCACCTTAAACAAGTGATGCTACAAGTGGTGAACAAAATGGGCACCTTGAAGAATTGAGCCCTCCAAGACATCTTGCAATTGCCTAAAAGTCTAAAATTTACATAAGTGAGTTAAGGCGCCATTTTCCATCTCCAGAACCTCCTTTGAGCGCCTTAATATGGAGTGAATGTTTTAGTCTATGAAAGATTACGCCTAAAGAATATAACAACCCCTTGAGTCACTAGGATGAACTAAGTTAACAAAATGAACTTCATTGAGGGAGGCGCACTTGTGCATCTAGACAACTCCAGTTTAGCACCTGAGAAAAAGCATGTTTAGAGACACCCCTCGAATGAACCCTCTAGAACCAATAACCATAGCTCAAGATCCATTACCATGAGAAGATAAAGCATTAAAAAAATTCATCTAAAGGATGGGAAATACCTCTTAGATGATAGTCTGCTGAGTAGACCAAGAGTGGGGAATGAGAATGCTCGTCGAAGATACACCAAGCCAAAATGACTCTCTCCAATAAGAATCTTCTCTAGGTCCATAATTAACTCACGCCCATATCCAAGTGAAAGTCTCCTTGGTCTTCCTGCTAAAACCTCTAAAGGGTAACCATCTCAACAAGTGTCTCTAATCCCAAGAGAACTCTAGCCTCACCCAAGTCTCGAAGTATGTATGAGAACCTACAACCAATCAATCCATGTTAAGCTCCAAATGCAACACCACATTATCATGAAGCTCCCAAGCACATGACCAATGTACTCAATACCAAGAGAACCAACAAGACCACTGTGAAAACTCCAACTACAAAATTAGGTATCCAAACATGACATCATGATCTAACATCTCCTCCTAGAAGATCACATGCACCAATATAGACATCCTAGTCTCAAGAGAACTTGTATCATGCTAATACTCTAATCTAGAATCAAGAGTCCACCAAGACGCACTACCAAACACCTCTAAACCAAGGATCAACATCTACAACCACATGAAGATAACCATCTCCTAAAAATAGTAGCCAAGATGTCAAAGCACTCTCACTACAAATAATAATCATAATCCAAGAGTTTGTCCATTACACCCAACCACTATATAAGATCATCCATCACTAGGTGATGAATACACATCACTATCAAAGCTCCCACTGAACCATGATATGAACTACACATGGCATTGTGATAACCATCTCCTAAATGAAGATCACCATGGTCCACACACACTCAACTATAATACTAATAACTCCAAAGTAGAACCAAGATCTCCAATCTAAGAAAATAAACCATCATTATTGTCAAAAGCTCACACTAAACTATGCAACTAAGATATCCATGACATCATGATAAACATGCTACAAGTCCCAATAACCAACTATCCAATCATTCTCATCATCCATCCTCTCATCCCAATGCAACATACCAATGCGCAAATGAGCATAGACAAGGAAAAATAACAAAGTCATCCCGTGGATATAGGCAATATGCATTCAAGTCATCCCACTACAATCAATGAGGTGTGCATCCCAAAAAAATGCATAACATGTAGATCCCAACCATTGAAAACATGCAAAATCATCATCACATTAGTAAACATCATCACATTAGTAAACTAGTAAACATCATTTGCATCCATACTTAAACCAATCTTATTGTTGTGTTTGATGTGTCCTCTTTCAAACAACCATTTAACAAAATTTGAGTCCAAACAATAAACATTTACAACCATAAACATCTCAAAGTCCAAAATCCAAACATTCTATCATCCTTAATCATTTCCATCATGGACCCTTGGTTTGAAAAAATCATTATGCAAGATAAAAACCCTATGCCTATTACCTTGTTCGAGGCTCATGCAAAACCCAAAATCACAATCAAAATAGGTCCTCAAACCATGCATCCTTTAAATGAGATCTTTTATCCAAATCAATCAAAAAATCCCTTTGATAATGATGATGATGATAGTCTTGTAGATCAAGATGATATCAAGATGACAATAGCATTAACTATGAGATCATTACATGCAAACTTTCCATAAACCTTCATCTCCCACTCATGAACATGTAAGAATATTTCAAACAAGAAATGACTAGCACTAGCTATCATGCCAATCCTAAATACACATCTAATGGTCATCCTTATGGTACCTTTGGTAAGGGAAGAACCACTTTAGACCAAGGTCCTCATATTCAATTCATATCTCCAATCCCAACCGCATGTGAGAACTATTTATCCTATGTATCCTATTCAAATCCTCCATCTCATAATCCTTACATTCCAAATTATCCCATCAATCCAAACCCACTACATCCAAATCATCCTTTTTAGATTTCCTCCAAGGACTTCTAGTGGAGGAAAAATCTCAAACTAGAAATCACAAATTCAATTAGTGTACCTCTCCCAAGCCTATCCAAAAGTCACATAGTACCATGCCTATCCATCAAACACCACAATGCAATCAAAATCCTAACAACATGCCCATGATCCAAGATCAAGTGCAATCATGCAAAGATATTATCAATCACAAGCCTATTAAGAATGAACTAGAGTCTTCTACTACCATACTTTTCCATCAAACACCATCATGTAATCCATGGCCTATCAAGCCTATCAAAGAAAATGCAAACATCCTATGTAATACAATCGGACTTTAAATATTTGAAGTAGCCATCTACAAATATCCATTCAAACGTGGATTTATAATGCAAATATGGACGCCATCAATAAAAAAGATTTGTATTAACCAAATATCTATATAGACATACATCAATATCTGTCGATATAAGTATAACATATATACAAAATAGCCATATAGGCTTACAAGAATGCCATATAGGCATACAATGTCAACTATGTACAATACAAAATATATGTCTACAAATGCCATATAGGCATACAACAAAGGAACACAATAAAAAGTCATTCCCCTCTGGCTGGTGAAGAGAATAAATCACGAGCAGATTTGATCTTCTAGGGGATGGAGACGCGCATGTGGGTGGTCTACTACGAACCCGAGGGCTACTCCTCCTATTTAGTTCTTCCTGCATCTTTACCTGTTACAATAAAAAGTATAGACATTAATATATAGAAATTACATGTTATAAAAAATGAAACATTTAACAAAATAATCACTTACCGCTAACATATAATCTGTCTCCTCGCTTGCCTCAGTAGCAGGAATAGGCCCTGGTGATGTCATGTCCTATAGAAACCACCCAGATAGAAATTAAACTTCAAATCAATAATCTTTTGATTTTTCAAAAATAGACAACTATAACAATGAATGTAAATTGAAATTTACTAATCTGCCTCATACCCCTGTCAATGCCATGGAGCTATGAATCGCAGAGGCCACACCCTGCTCCATTGCCCTATGAACATGGGGAGGTGTCTCTGCAACCTGCATCATCTGGAAATAAAACAACATTATTCAATTACGAAAACTATAATAGTGATGCAAATCATGGCTCCTAACATACACACACGTTCATCTAAACATGGAAGTACACACAATAAAGCACACAAATCACATACAAAAATTTAGTAAGTACAATTCATTCATTAAACTATTTATTTTATTACCTCTGTAAAGCTTTGAAGTCCACCACCGCTGGCAGGTGTTGCCATGAAATCTACAGTATTAACCTATTCTACATCCAAAATTAGAAATTAGAATACCATTCATATAATGATGCTATTCACATGTAATATTTATAATTGTTTACTAGTTACATACCTCAACAGTAGATGATCTAGTGAAAAATGCAGGTGGAGAACCACTAAAAACTGCATCGACGCTATGACCCTGAAATTTCATTAAAATCATCAATTTAAATTAGTTAATCTTATATTTCAAAAATAAAATTTAATAAATTAAATTCAATAAACTTGCTAATATTTACCTGAGTATCAAGGCCGAAAGTCTCACTCAGGAGAGTATCTGTCATCACCATCTACTCAGCTACAGATGTAGCTTGTGCACCTGCACCCTGACTGTCCATGGGGTCATAACCACAGGCTGACCCGCAAGCCTGGCAAGTATGCGGTGGGACCCTACTCCTCGCACTATCTCCCAACCCATGCTGTGTTGTAGGACCGGCATGCTCTATGATGCTTTGGGTCAAGGCACTAATCGACTGAAGTGTATCGACCTCAACACTCTCCTTCACAATGGAAGGGATAGAAACATGCTCGTGGGCTGGTCTGCTGATTACTCATCTCACTACCCGTTGTGGGTCAAGACGTGCCCCTGGCCTATCTTGTGCTGAGCCCCCACCTCTACCCTGGAAGTCTCGCATATCAAAATAGTTTGGCACTTTATTGAGGACAAAATCGCAGTAGAGTTTCCTCAAAAAGTATTGCGGGACCTCATTATTATTGCATGGAGGATGGTCAAAAACCATCCACCACCTCTGCCCGAAATTGTCCTTTATCGCTTGGTTGTTGCACCAATGGATAGGGAACCTCTTGCATGTAATGGGTGGAGGTTGATTTGTTTGTGGGTTTGTGAAAATTGAACACAAGTCTAATTTTGTAATTTGTAATTTTTTGACATCTTAGTATGACAACTTGTCTGCATAGTAATCTCTAAACTCTCTCTTTTTATCCGTCCAACTAGTTATTTGCTTACTAATTGAATCTAAATTTGATAACATAGACTCAAGAGATTCGGCAAGCGTGGACCTATGCAAGGTTGAAGTGGAAGGATCTTTCAACCTTACAATTATATCTTCAATTTCCTTTTTGTTGTTTTCAATTTGCCCCATTATATTATCTTGTGTTCCAGGGGCATGTCAAGGAATGAATGGAGGAGGTTGTTGTTCTGCAGGTATTTCCTCATCAGGATTTTGTGGATTTTGAGGAGGAGAAGGAGGAGGAGGAGGAGGAGGTGCATTAACATTTCCTAACAATTAATGAAATATACATCAAAAATCAACAAAAACCTACCTATTTAGAAAGAAATTCAAACCAAAAAAAAAGATAACTCACCCCTTTGGCGTGCTCGACGTCGCGGCAGCATTTTGGCGATGAATCAATAAGCTTTTTGTGTTGATTGGTGTTTTGCAAAACGCGAGCGCATTTTTGAGGGTTTGGAAGCCGTAGGCAGAGGAGAAAATCAGAAAGAAATGAAATTGGATTGCTTTTTTTTTATATTTATAGTAGGTCATAACGCGAGCGTGTTATCACGCGCTCACATTATGACTTAAATTTTTTTGAAATTAATTTGGCCACTTTTTGGCCCCCCATCTTCTTGCACTTACCCTGTTGAAGATTTCTTCTTTAAGGTTGATGTTCTTCCCAGTCTTGGCCGACCGAATGTTCCTAGCATGTTGCGGATGATCTAAAGAGCATTTTATGAAGCGTGGCATGTTAATAGAGGAAGTTTCAAGTCTTAGCTATGTTTCTCTGACAGTGTAAAGATCTGCGTTAAGTTTAGCCAACCTTGTTGATCATTCCAAGGTTGATGAAGTGTATAAATACTTGTTGAAGAGTTGTGGAAAATCATCCTTGTACGAAATGAATTAAATCTAAAGAAAGGATCTAAGGTAGAGCAGAGAAGAAGAAGAGCAAAAGGATTATAGAGTGAAGAGTCAGTGAAGAAGAATTTGAAGATAGAAGCAAAAATTTTTGTGAGACTTCAAAGGGACTAAATCAGGCATGAATGCAAATGCTATTTCTTAGTTCATTACCTCTATGTAAATCATAATTTCTTATAGGCAGTGAGCCTCCTTTTGAGCAGTGAGCTCTGGGCAGTGCACCCAAAGGCATGTGCCTTCTATTTTCTTAAGTACTTTTAACAGGGTACGTATTTTTGTGGGTTAACCCCCACCGTGGTTTTTCCCTTAACCAGGTTTTCCACGTCAAAACTTCTGGTGTTGTATGTTCATGTTGTTTCTGCTCATGTGTTGATTCATGATTAAATGTTTACATCATTAATTTGTTTGTAAATTAAGAAAGAAGATTAAAAGTGCAAAAAAAGGTTAAAGTTTAGGGACAACTGATTCACCCCCCCTCTCAGTTGTCCAGACTAATTCCAACAGGTATTGCTAGGTTATGCCTATGGCTAGCTAACTGAAGAATGTTGGAGGTGTGCACCACAAAGTTCTTGTTGTGCAGAGTTCAAGAAGTGTTTGGAGATGGTGTATAGGTCCTAAACACTCATATGGGAGAAGCGCAAGCAATGTTCAAACTTTCATGAGTACCGCCAAGTTGAAATGACCATTATGCTACAAGCTTCATGTGTTCTTGCTTAAGGGTGACCTAATTCAAAATTGTGAAGCATGCAGATGTTACTCCTTGAAGAATGATACTATGAAGAATGTTTAGGACTAGGCTAAGCATGTGTTGGGATCTGCAAGGCATGTTTCTCTTCCTAGTGTTGCATGTAGTTCATGTTATGGCTTGCCCCTTACAAGTTTCATATTAATTGGTGTCTAGTCGACTTGTAAATTGTAATATTCTTATTGTATTGGCCGACCTATAATGTAATCAATGTAATATCATGTATATATTGTAAACCTAGTTGGTCTAGGCAAGCATGATTGCAAGATGATGTGAATGTGAGTGTGAAGAGCAGAATATAAACATGATATGCATTATGATGTGTGACTGAAGGAGAAAGAGTAGAAGCAATAAGGTCTATCCTGATTCATCTTGAAGACATTTTTGTAACAAGAGGGGAGTGAAGAGTGTGCCTAATTGATTCAATCATCAAAAGAAGAGTGAAGAGGCAGAAGGGCAATCATCAAAAGAAAAGAGCTTCAAAGTTAGTTTCAGGCAGTGGAAGGACTATCATGTTGTAATCATTTCTGAGCTTGTTCTCAGTTCACAGATTAGTTGCTTCCTTGGGTTGTTGCCCTAAAACAAAGTCAACGAGGAGTTGTAGCTTCCTTGGGAGTGACCCTAAAACCTTTTCTTCATGGAGTAGTAGCTTCCTTGGGTTGTAGCCCTAAAACAAAGTCAGCAGAGAGTAGTAGCTTCCTAGGGTTGTGGCCCTAAAACAAAGTTGTAATTTTTATAGCAGTGAGCTTCATATTATGTGAGTTAATCCTCACCGTGGTTTTTCCCCTCTTGGGGTTTTCCATGTATATCTGGTGTTATGTGTTGATGTGCATTATGTTGATCTTTCATGGTTATGTTAATGTTATAATGTTTAAGTTTTAATCTGCTCTAGAGGATTTGAAGTTTGTTTAGATACTTATTCACCCCCCTCTCAGTATCTTAGTGTGTTCAACAATTGGTATCAGAACCAAGTTACTTAGAAGAAGCTTAACCGTTTGAGGAAGGTCTGGGATGGCTCATAATGGATCTAACAAGGCACCTATGTTTATTGGAATAAATTACTCCTTTTGGAAGCTAAGAATGGAAAACTATTTATCTTCTCTAGGGTATGGCATTTGGCAATCTGTCAAGAAGGGTTACACTACTCCTACTAGTGATCCTATAGATGCAGATGAGATTAAGTTGTATGAGAACAATTCCAAGGCAAAAAGTGCTATTATGAGTGGGCTAACTGATTCAAAACTTGTGAAGGTAATGGGTTGCAAATCTGCTAAAGATGTCTGGGTAAAACTTGAAATTATTTATGAAGGAGATAGTTAAGTGAAGCAGGCTAAGATGCAAATCTTCAAGAGAAAAATTGAGACTGTACGCTTAAAATTGTGACGTCGGTTGCCTGGGGTTGTCAAGTCAGATTTTGGCACGCACACGGACCCTTCCCTCCTTGTCACAGGATGAACCACCATGTCACTCTCTCTCTCTCTCATGGAAGTAGCCATTCGAGAGGAGGCGAGGCACATGGGTGACCTGGCTCGTTGGAGAGCTGGACTTCACAGAGAGGGTTTGGCATGTCCTGGGGCCTTTGTTGTTGTGCACTTATGTAGATGTGTTGTTCAATTATTATTTTTGTAGAGATAACCGTATGACCCGAAGGGTCACTGGTCACTATTCTCCTGTTAGGGTTTCTGATATTCCACCTTTGTGTGGGTAATCTATTATTCACGTTGATTGCTCAAGTTGTCTTTCAAAGTATTGGATGAATGCATGTTGTACTAAGAACTGCCTATGTTCTTCTTGTTGTTGTAAGACAAGTGGGTCCTATTGTGGTCTCAGATGGATTTCCTCTATCTCGTCGAGGATCGCCCTCACCCACTCACCTCTCAATCCTGGGCACATTCATGAGCCAAGATAAGAGATATATCTTTGTGAGCTAAACTTAACTTGACCTAGGGTTTGACTTCGGGTTTGATTGACCTAAGGTTTGATTATGTGTTGACTTTGAGTGACCTTGTGTGCAATCAAGGGTTTGCGCGCTTTCTAAGAGTCTAATGTTCTTGTTCTTTTGTTTGAGTTTTTATGAATGCAATACTATATGAAATGCAAAACTTCTTTTTGTGCTTTTTTTATGTTTTTAGAATTGAAGATGCTTTTTTCTAATCTAGGAATCAAAGAATGAATGCAAACTATAATGAATTTACTTAATGCAATTGAACTATGTTTTTGGGGTTTTCTAAAAATTTGGAATGAATTAATCTAAGAAAAATAAATTGTGTGTAAATGAATTAAACTATGAACTTGAAAGCAAATTACTCTAAGAATGCAAGATCTATCTATCCTATTAGGGAAAAAGCAACAAGATTATTGATCCCAAGAACAATTTTGGTTATCTAATTACTACAAATTGAAAGAAAGCATAAAAGAACTTGGACATGCATGAGCCTCCACTACCCTCAGAAATCCTTGTGATTGCAACCTCGTATCCTCTTGTAGTAGAGGGGAATCCTCTTGATGACAAGATGACAATGGAAGCAAAAGAAGATTTAGAAGATTTGTAAAGAGAGATTTGATGATCACAATGGCTTGATTTGAGCAGTGTATGGATGTGTGATGAGCTTTGTGTGAAAGCTAGATGAAGCAACGAACAAAACAAAAGGCTCTTATGTCCTGTATGAGCATGAGAATGTTGAATGTGGAGAGAAATAACTTGCAAGATCTATGTGCATAAATGAAATTACCTTCATGGAAGATCTTTGAAGCTATGAAACAATGAAAGCTTTGAAGCTTTGGAAAACTAAAGAAAGAAATGAAGAAAGAGGCTTAAAGGCCTATGAAGAAGCTTGAAAAAACTTGTGAAGAAGGGAAAAGCATACTCCAACTTGGAAAGTAATGAAGAGGGGAGGGTATTTATAGGTTGGAAGAGGTCATGAAAGGTGGAATTGATTGAGAAGTTAACTTAATTTTATTGAAGAGTTAACAAGCTTGATTGAGGAGTGAACTAGATTGATTAGGGAGTGATGAAGCAATGATAACTTATCACTGAAGAAGAAATGGAGTTAGAAGAATGCATGGGAATGCATGAATTGTTAAATAAAGATGAAATAGAGCTAATTACACATGTGTGGGTGCATAAAATAGTTATCTCTATCTTTGGCATGAAAATCCATGCAAAGAGGAAGAAAAACGGGTGAAAACAAAGCTTTTTCGAGTTAGAAACTCAAGTTTTTCCGCAACTGGATATGCGATAGGGTTGCCCATGGGTCGCCCCTTTCACCAGTTAGGGTCACTCAAGGGGTGACCCTATTGTACAACAGGGTCTCCCAGGTGGAGATCGTGTTGCACAAGGGGAGATCTTGTTGCTTAGGGCTCTAGGTGAAAATTGACAGTTGGAGAATGATTTTGGAGGGATAAGGAAGCCATCAGGCTCCAGAAACAAGTCAAAATGATGTAAATGATGTTTGTTGCCCCTTTCATTAGTCCAAATCGCCCACGGGTGACCCTGGGTCTCCCAAGGGGCAACATTGAACTACTAGGGGGCAACCTTGGAATGTTTTTCTGAATTGGTCACAGAACTTCCGAGAGCTCATTCGAGCACATACGGACTCCTTTTTGGGTGTTGTTTTTTTTAAGTGTGTGATTTTTTAAGATCTATGCAATGGTGCTATTATTTTTTCTTGAAAGTGTCACCAATTTATACTTTCAGACCATTTTTCTCAGGGTATCTTGTCAGTCTCCCAAGCCCTAAAAAGTTCAGTCACCAATTGGAAGGTGAGTTAGATGGGTTAGGAAGAAAGAATGGATGGGAAATGTTAATTACAATAAATAGATGAATACAAGTCTTAGGGACTAAGTCGCAAGCATAGGAAACAAGAATTGACAAGTGCCAAAAAGTGTCAAAAGTGAAGGGAGAGAGAAAATGACAAAGGGGAAACAACACAAGGAGAAAGAAAAGACACGTCACCTAGAGAATTACTGCTGAGAGGATGCTTTTTTCACACTTACATGTACGTGACAAGGATGTGACTCATCATAGGGGTCCTCGTGGAGGTTGTGAGTGATTTTGGTGCTTACAAAGACCCTGAGGATGTCAGAAGAAGACATTGCCAGTTATATGCTCCAGGTAGATGAAATAGTTGATGGCATCAGAGGACTTGGTGGAGAAGTGAAAGAAGATGAGATTGTGAAGAAGGTTCTAAGATCTCTCCTTGAATCTTACAGTCATAAGGTTTCTACTATTGAGGAAACTTAGGATTTGGATAAATATACAACAGATCAATTGTTTGGCTCTCTCATAGCCTTTGAAATGAGAGAATTTGACAAAGGTGCTCCAAAGAAGTAAGCAACATTAAAAGCAAGTAAGAAGACAAAAGATGAAGCATCTGATCAAGGTGATGACCTTAATGAGGTAGAGGCAAACTTTGTAAGAAGATTAAAGAAGGGCACAGGCAAATACAAAGGTAAATTACCTTTCAAATGTTTCAATTGTGGAAAAATTAGTCATTTTGCTTCTAAATGTCCTTTTAAAGAATCAAAAGGTAGTAACAAAAGAGAGAAGCCCAAAAGAAATTTGTATTCCATGGAGAACAATTGTTCTTCAAAAGATGAGGATCATGATGATTCAAATGATGAAACACTTTTCATGGCCTTGAATGTTGGTGACAAAAAGATGATATTGGAAAATGTGAAAAGTTTGATACCTTGCAAGCTGACCAAAATAACAATAAATCAATGGTTGTATGGACTGTGTTTCATGCAAAAGAAGAAGCCAAGTCTTGGGTAATTGATAGTGGTTGCTCTAACCACACGACTAGTGACAAGGAGAAGTTTACCAGTCTTAAGAAGTGGAATGGTGGAGCCATTAAGTTTGGTGGTGATGAGTCAACCACTATTAAGTTTGGTGGTGGTGAGTTATACTTGAGTCAACAAAAGTATAACTCTACAAAAAATCAACCAATTTTAAGTGCCTCTGATGTAACTTTCCTTGACTATTAAGATATTACAAAGCCTGATGATTAGTATATAAATCAAACTCTTTTGGAAACAAATAATGCCTCCATTTCTTCAAAGCCTGAACTATAGCATAAAACTCCTGATCATAAACAAAATACTTTTTCTTGGCATCATTAAGCTTCTCATTGAAATAGGCAATGGGCTTACCTTCGTAACTCAAAATAGCTTCTATAGCACTGCCACTACCACCGCAATCTACTTGAAATGCCTTATTGAAATTTGGAAGTGCCAAAACAAGTTGCTCTGTGAGTTTCTGCTTCAATGTATCAAAACTCTTCAGGCTGCTCCTTTAGTCCATTTAAACTCTTTTCTATCCCCTCTCATTGTTTTAGTTAGGGATGCACAAATACTACTAAAATTCTTGATAAGTTTTCTATAAAAACTTGCCAAACCATGAAAAGATCGTACCTTTGTAACAATCCTTGGGGTAGGCCATTCAATGATAACCCTCACTTTCTCTGGATCTATTCTAAGACCTGTATACGCCTAAAAATGACACAAATCATCCTAAATAAATATTCTAAATATTTATTCCATTCTTCTACCAATTAAATAAATATTCTAAATTTATTTAATCAATTCATTATCCCATAATTAAATAAATTCTATTTATTTAATTAAAATTCTTCTAAAGTCCTTCACAATTAAATAATCATAAATTATTTAATTAAGCCTAATTCCTCTATCCTAAGTTCTAAACTCAAAATTCCACATCACCTTTACACCTCACCTTTTCCACCTCACCTTGTCCACCTCATCAGGTTGCACATGTAATTAAATATATTTAATATTTAATTGCCTTATTTTCCCTCACCCACATGGCCTATTTCTTCTCCAATCAGAGGTCAGTTAACCAATCAATCAAATCTGTTAACTAACCTGTCAGTTGAGTCAAATCCTCAATCAATCCAGTCAGTTCCACAATCCACTCTTCTAACTGATCAGTCAATTCTGTTAACAGACCAGTCAATGGAGTTAACTCTCCAATCAGTTTTGTCACATCCCACCTTTCATGATGGAGCTGGGACACTTGTCACGTTTCCATTGGTTGCACATTCCTCAACCATCCTCAGTCATTGATCTTCATATCTTCTCTCAACCGTTGATTCCTATTCCTCTGAATCTATAAATGAAGCTTCATCCTTCCATTCTAATCATCCAAGCTTTTGACATCGTTACTCTGCAGAAATATCACCAGCGCACCTTTGGCACCCACTTGTCATCTACAAGCTTGAGATCACCATTGTTGCATTGGAGCTCACCTTCATTGCATATCACACCATAGCCGTTCACCATTGACTTCCTCAAACAGCTTTAAAAGATTGCACTCTCTGAGGGCTCATCTCATCTGCGAAAGGACGATTCGTGATAGGCAAACAACAGAAGTTTCAAAACGGAAGAGGTTTGTTGTGTTTGTTCATTGCTTTGTTTACTTGAATCTTCTTTGTTTCACTATTCTGTTGATGTTTGGGTCATCTATTATTCATTTGATTGATCACCATTTTACCCTCACATTTTTGGCGCCCACCGTGGGGCCGTTGCCCCTTTATTTCACCATTTTTTGAGCTTTTTTTGAAGGTAGGTTCCGTACAAGTCCCGCAGAGTCACGCACAGATTGGTTCGGCGCATCCGTTCATTTTTACGGCGCTTTTGAAGACTGTTACGGCGCTTCTGTAAATCCTGCGCATCTGTGCATTTCTGCGGCGCTTTTGTGGACTGTTGCTGCGCATAGGTTATAACTGCGCATCTGTTGACTGTTACGGCGCTTTTACAGACTGTTGATGCGCATCCATTAAAACTGTGCATTTATTCATTTTAACGGCGCATACGTTAAAAACTACGGCGCATTCGTTAATGCTGCGCTTCTGTTGATCACTTCTGCGCATCTGATCACTAAAGCTGCGCATTTGTAACAGACTCAAGTTTTAATACTTTTTTTTAGAGGATTTTGCTAACGTTAACCCCTTTGCAGGTGTTTGCTGGAGCGGTTTTGCAGGATAGGCTCGGGTTCAGTTACATGTAGTTGCATCTAATTAGGTCACCTTTCATTTTCTGGGAAAGAGTAAAATGGTTGTTCATTACAAATCTTCATCTAGTCCTAATTAGGGAGGAAGTAACTGGTTTATTTCATGCTTGCATTACAAACACCTTCAAAGTTATTGCTATCTGAGATTTAAAATTGAACTCATCACTGATCTTGAAGGTAAAATGAACCATTGCTATATCGTGAGACCTGAATTTCAAAGTTAACAATCTCGTGCTTCGCGGTTTTAAAATTGAACTCATCACTGATCTTGCAGTTAAAATGAACCATTGCTATATCGTGAGACCTGAATTTCAAAGTTAACAATCTCGTGCAACGTGGATTTAAAATTGAACTCACTACTGCTTTCTGGGATTTAAAACTAAACCACTGCAATATTGCTGAAATCACTTCAAAGTTCTGTTTGAGTAGATTAGCCTATTTAGTTTTTATCTTTTAACTAGGGTGGATTAATCAATGTATTCTGTGCTTGCGAATGACAATAGGCTTATGCTCTCCCCTCTTCTGGGTGATCAGAGTGCCAGACTTGTCATTCTATTTGTTTAACCTTTAGGAGGGGCCTGCCCTTGGATGCACGCTTGTCCAAGCGGGAACGACCCTGAGTGGTAACAGGCTAACGCCAAGCCCTACCGAGCCACTTAAAATAAATTGTGCCTGAGGTGAAAACCTCCTGCAACGAGTGCTGTTATGTTACACCGACGGCCAACCTCCCCCAAAACCCTCTCAGGCGTAACCCTTTGAGGCTGGGAGACTCCATAACGGAGAGTAGCGTCGCCGCACGTGTAACCACTTGAACGGTTGCCCGAATTAAATACCTCTTGTTTTAGTGGCCCAAATCCCTTATAATCCATTTCTCGCCTAGGATTTTGTGCTTGCTTTTGTCCAAAATAGAGTCGAAAAACTACAAAAACAATAGAAAACTACAAAATACTCTTTGTGCTTGTTGTGTTTTCTTGCTAAATTAATTCATAATATCAGATCAAGAAGACCCTTTTCCAGCCAAAAAAAAAAATACCAAAAACAGAGAAAAATCCAAAAAAAAATTTGCAAAAAATACCAGAACTGCGCATATACACTTCTCTGCTGCGTATACACAGTGACTTGCTGCGCTTTTGCACCGACTGGCTGCGCATACATACCTTTCTGCTGCGCATATACACTTTTTGGCTGCGCTTTTACAGCGACTTGCTGCGCATATACACCGACTTGCTGCGCATTTACTTTTCTGCTGCGCATTTACACACTGTTACTGCGCATACATTCTTCACCAGAGCCGCGCTTTTACAGCGACTTACGGTGCATTTACCCATTCTTGCTGCGCATCTGTTTCTGCGCATGTGTGACAGTGAGCATCTGCCCTATTTTTGAGAAATTTTAGTCAGCTGTTCAGAGTACCCATTTCAGCCTAGTTTCATTTTCTGAGGTCAGAACCAACCTTGCAGTCAATTTTCATCCATTTCACCCAATTCTCTCTCTTTCGTCGGTCGTCCCAGTCACCTTCTGTCCTAGTCACTCTTGCCCCAACGTCATTCTGTCCCATACCGATTCGACATAGGTCCTTCTTCGTTTCATTCGTGAATTCACGTAAGCCTAGTAGGTCACAGTACCTTTTGCTAGTAGTCTTGTTGAACGACTAAGCCCTACACAGTGAGACTGGTATCGACTACCCTTGCTAGTGGCTAGAGTCTTGTGTCAACCGTCTTGCCTGAAGTCATTGAGCGAGAGAACCCTTTGTCCAAATCTTGTCCTAGATACCCCATTCATTACAGTCTTAGTCGGCACCTTGCCAAAATTTCTAATCCTAGTCCACTTCATCCCACCCCACCTTGCATGGTTCTTACTCGATCCCAGTACAACAAGCTAATTGAAATGGCCGACTCATCCGATCACATCGCCCCACCATGCGATGATGATGAAGAAATTTCTCGTGAAGAATTAGTGGCACACATGCAAGATAGCAAATTCCAACGCCTAGTGGAGAAAGTGCTCCTTGAGGACCCCACCAAATATTTCCATCATCTTGCTAGTCTCGGAATCAAACTCCCCGCAGACTTTGACATTAGCTCCATCATGGAAAATGCAGACAATGAACGTGAGAGGGACACAAATGACACAGTCCCACATGCACATGAGAGAGGCACAAATGACACGGTCCCCCATGCCAATGAGAGAGGAAAACAACCCATAGATCAAAATGCTCCTATGGCGGATGTGAGACAACAAATTGAGAGTCTAAAGCTAGAAATCTCCAACCTTAAGATCGGCACAAGTTCCAAGAACTACTCCTTGGAAGATATAGCACCATACCCCTTTGACAGAAGTTTGGTCATGAAACCATTCCCCTATCAGTTCGAAATTCCAAAATTTGACAAATACAAAGGGAAGGGGGACCCTAGAGATCATATCAGGGAATTCACTGCAGCATGTTTAGAAGTAGCTCACAACGAGACCTACTTAATGAGACTGTTCCCAAGATCTTTAGGAGGTCAAGCTATGGAGTGGTTCTCGCGTCTCCCACCAGGAATCAAAACTTTTGATGAACTTGTCAATAAATTCATAACGCACTTCTCTTACAATATAGAACACGAGGTATCTATGCTAGACCTATGCAACACCAAACAAAAGGGTGGTGAGTCTTTCGCCACCTTCTTACAACGATGGAGACAGCTAGCTAGAAAGTGTTCTTACGACATGCCTGAGAAACAACTATTGGAAATGTTTGTCCACAATTTGAATCCTGATCTTAGCTATCAGATTCAGATACAATGCCCTACCTCATTCGCCAAAGTCATTGAAATGGGGCTATTCATTGAGAAATCTATGATCGCTAAAGGAACTCTCAAGCTCTACAAGGACACACCTCCTTCCAATTACACAACTGACAAGTCAAAGTTTTGGACCAAGAACAAGAATGTGGTCAACGATGGAGTAGTGGATGCCAAGGCGGCAGCCCCTAAACAACAACCCATATTCACTCTTAAGGAAGAAGCAAATAACGGTGCACTCAACAAGCCACCCCCTCGGGAACCTAGACCTTGGTTCAATTCAAATCCAAGGAGGAAATTCACACCGTTAGGAGAATCTCAAGAATCTGCCCTCAGAAAGTTGTTGGCTAACAATGAAATTTCTCTACCGCCAACAAGTGACTATGAGCCTATAGTCAAACCTCCCTATTGGAAGGACACAGACTATTGCGAGTATCATCGAGGAAGGGGGCACACAACCAATAATTGCATCCGCCTTAAGAATGTCATACAGGATATACTGGATCAAAATCAGGGAGGAACACAACAGCATACCTCCAATGAATCTCATGTGGCCTACCGGGATCCTCTTCTAAATCACAACAGGCCGTATAACAACAATCACAACAGCGGTCACAACAACAACAATGGTCACAACCACAACAATGGTCACAACGGCAACAACTCCAATGGCAATCCCAATAACGACAACAATCGCAACCGGCCAAATCAGAACAGCGTGTCGAGTAATGCTAACTATGTAAGCGTTCCATTTGAGTACACCATTAACTGCATTTCAGAACATCTTCCGCAGGTCAATGTCATCTCCCCCAACCAACAACCAGGACCTAACAGAACTGGTTGTAGCATAATTACCCGCAGTGGTAAAGTCACGATCAATACCACCCCTCCAAGGTCGTCATCATCTCCGTCTAACTCCTGTCCATACAATGTCATTGACCAGTTACAGAAAACCCCGGCTCACATTTCTATATTGGAGCTCTTGTGTCTATCTCCTTCTCATAAGGAGATTCTCGAGAAAGCCTTAGTGGAAACTACTGTCCCCACTAACCTGGCCCAAGAGAAGTTTCAAACCATGGTTGGCAATCTGACATCCTCCCCTTCCATATCATTCACTGAGCAAGATGACCTTTCCGTGTCTCAACCCCACAACACTCCCCTACACATTGTCGCATTCGTACACAAGCACCGCATCAAGAGGGTTCTCATTGATGGGGGTGCCGGTTTGAATATTTGCACTTTGAAGCTAGTCCTTGCATTGGGGTTCTCTGAACAGGCAGTTGATCCACAGAGGAAGATTACCATAAAGGCCTATGACGAGGAAGAGAGAACCACAAAAGGCACGGTTGTCCTACCTATTCAAGTTGGACCGGTAATCAAAGATGTGGTGTGCCAAGTCCTTGATCGAGAGCTTGCTTATAATATCTTACTAGGGAGACCATGGATACATGCCATGAAGGTTGTCCCCTCAACCTACCATCAGTGCATTAAATTCCCGCACAACGGCAAGCAGGTTACCATTCAAGGCGACCCTGATCCCTACCAACACTGCAATTCTTTCCAGGCAAAACCTGAATGTGTCATACCCAACAATCGAGCCCACATTTCCCCTACCCCGCAACAGGACCATTCTGCTGAAGCTTCCTCCTCACGGCCTAAACCAATGAAAATCACCATAAAAGAAAATGGCGTGGGGGAATACCAGATTGAGCACAGCCTCAACCTTGCAAAACTGCACTTGTCTCCTCGCTCTTTTGGCAAACCCAAGCATCAACCTAGGCATTTTCCAAAGCCATCTGCTCCTCCTATAACTCCC
This sequence comes from Cunninghamia lanceolata, assembly GCA_027924645.1. Lineage (NCBI taxonomy): Eukaryota > Viridiplantae > Streptophyta > Pinopsida > Cupressales > Cupressaceae > Cunninghamia > Cunninghamia lanceolata. The sequence continues at coordinate 6,082,744 of BSBN01000123.1, forward strand.
GCAAATCCCTTTGTAAAATGGGGGACCTTATCTGATGAGACAGAGGAGCGAGATCTCTTGCGATGGCTTTATGCTGAAGAGGAAAACACACCCCAAGAGCCGCCTAGACTCCCTACAGAACTCTATGGACGGGGTGAAACTATCTTGCACCGGATGGGGTACGAAGGACAAGGCCCCATAGGCCTCAGAAAGGAAGGAATTGTTGAACCTATCCAACCTTCTTCATCCTCTTCAGCTAGAAACACGACTGGCCTAGGGTACAAAGGTAAAGGTAAAGCCAAAGAAAATGCCTGCCTAGTGGAGACAATTCAAACACTCCAAGTGGACAGTGACACAGATTCGGATGATTCCAATGAGTATGAGTGGGACGAGCTAACGGAGCACTCCTACGACGACAAAGAGGTTGACACCATCCAAACTCTTAGCCCTTACCACGAGAGACAAACGCAACAGGACAGACCACTGGAGTCTGATTTGCCCCTCCCTGAGAGTATGGCTTTCGAGGAAAGTTTCGATTCCATTGCGATAAACAACTTGGAGGAAAGTACCCCCCAGAACACTACCCCCACCTATGCTCCTAGTATTTCCATCCACACTATCAATGAATTAGGTCTTTCATCTGACTCCCTTCCCCTCTTGCACCCTGAGCTTATTGACTGGGATCTGCAAGGAACCCCCCAATTAGATATGTTCCAGAACGATGATGCCTACATTGACTATATGGGACTTAGAGATCACTTACCAAAAGGGGATCATAAAGCCGGTTTTGCTATCGAACTCAATACTGTAGCTTACTTCGGGGAGGGTGCCAAGCCTTCTAGTCACAAAAATATAAAGATCAAAAAGGAATCTGACGGTGAAAACCGCCGTGCGGCAGTGTCAGATCATAAAATAGTAAAAAGAAAGGACGTATCTGAAGGTGAAAACCCAACTGTGGCACCTGACGATGGAATGCTTGACACCCTCCCAAGTGATATGTATCAAGAAAGGTCGCAGATCGTGGTGGAGCCAACAGAGCCAGTGAACATTGGAACCGAAGAGCAGCCTAAGATTATCCACTTTGCAAAATCTCTCACGCCGCCTGAGAAAACCAGGTTTGTACCATTCTTTAAAAAGAAGAGAGGCAGCTTTGCTTGGTCATATGCCGACATGCCAGGTTTGGACCCAAACCTGATCCTACATCACTTGCCATTGGATCCAGGGGTGAAGCTCGTAAAGCAAAAACTGAGAAAGATGCATCCTCATATAGCCCTTCTGGTCAAGGAAGAACTCAAGAAATTGCTAGATGTGGGGTTCATCAGAGCCATAGACTATCCTGAATGGATATCAAACATTGTGCCAGTATCTAAACCGGATGGTCGAGTTCGACTATGCAATGATTTTCGAGACTTAAACAAGGCGTGCCGCAAAGATGACTTTCCGTTGCCAAACATTGACATCATAGTCGACCTTACAGCAGGACATACAATGCTATCACTCATGGACGGATTCTCCGGGTATAACCAAATCAAAATAGCACCTGAGGATCAACACAAAACAGCTTTCACATGTCCATGGGGTACCTTTTGCTGGAATGTCATGCCATTTGGGTTGAAAAATGCAGGTGCTACATATCAGCGGGCCATGACAACTATATTTCATGACATGATGCATGTGACTATGGAAGACTATGTTGACGATATCTTGGCAAAATCACTCACCAGGGACTCACACCTGGACACATTAGAAAAAGTCTTCCAACGGTTGGATCAATTCCAAGTAAAACTGAACCCGAAGAAATGTGTGTTTGGGGTCACATCAGGCAAGCTGCTAGGCTTCATCGTGTCAGCAAACGGCATAGAGGTAGACCCGGCCAAGGTCAAAGTAATCATGGACATGCCTCCACCCAAAACTCTAACACAGTTGAGATCCTTACAGGGCAAGCTACAGGCCATCCGCAGGTTCATCTCACAGCTGGCCGACAAGTGCCATCATTTCAGCCATCTCCTACATAAGAACGTTCCATTTAAATGGGATGAGCAGTACGAAGAGGTATTCAACAAACTCAAGGAGTACCTCATGAATCCTCCTATACTCATGCCTCTGATCCAAGGAAAACCTTTGATTCTCTACATATCTGCTACACCTACTGCTCTTGGGGCTCTCCTAGCGCAGCAAGACTATGAGAACAAGGAAAGAGCTGTGTACTACATTAGTCGAACCTTAGTGGGCTACGAGTTGCAGTACTCACAAGTGGAACGTTCATGCCTTGCGGTGGTTTTTGCCTCACAAAAACTCCGACACTACATGTTGGCACATCCTGTCAAACTCATTGCCAAGATCGACCCACTAAAATATCTTCTCAGCAAAGCAGCTCTCACAGGTCGACTAGCCAAATGGGTTATGCTTCTTAGCGAATATGATATAGAGTATGTGGACAGAAAAGCCATCAAGGGGCAAATCATCGCTGACCAACTAGCTGAGGCACCGTTACAGGACACTTCGCCAATGCAGTTTGAGTTCCCCGATGAGTCTTTATTCACTCTGTCAACATCTCCTTGGAAACTCTACTTCGACGGGTCTTACACCAACCATGGATCGGGGGCAGGTATCTTGTTTATCACTGCCCAAGGCGACACAATTCCAAAGTCCTACAGGTTGTTATTTCCATGCACTAACAATATAGCGGAATATGAAGCCTTGGTAATTGGTCTCAAGATGGCCACTGAGTGGAAAATCCAAGCACTATGTGTCTACGGTGATTCTTAGCTTGTCATAAACCAGGTCAACGACGAGTATCAGACCAAAGATGAGAAGCTCATCCCATACAAGCGAATGGTCGACGACCTCAAAGAACATTTTGGGACCATCTCGTTTGAGCAAATACCTAGGATAGAGAACAAAGCGGCCGATGCAATGGCGACCATAGCCTCTCTTCTTGAGATACCTGAACATGAGTCACGGTATGAGTTCTTAGTAGAAACAATTCGACAACCGGCTTATGATCTCCTCGAAACCCATTCCATTTGCCACCTAGTAGAATCTGATTCGCCTTGGTACGGTAAGACCTACACTTACCTCAAGGACAATATCCTTCCTTTGGACCTCTCTTCCAACCAAAAATGAACTTTCATCCGACAAGCCTCCCGTTACACCATTATCGCCAATACCCTTTACCGACGTGGTCTGGATGGTACTTTACTTCGTTGCCTAGAACAAGAAGAATCTGTAACTGCCTTGCGAGACGTGCACGAAGGGATCTGCGGAACACACTCTAGCGGTCCTTCCTTAGCTAAGAAACTCATGCGTTTGGGTTATTACTGGCCCAATATGGAAATGGATTCATATCAGTTCGTCAAAAAGTGCAAACAGTGCCAGATACACGGGAACCTGATTCATGCACCTGCTCAGGAGTTGAGACTTCTAACGACACCCTGGCCCTTTTGCCAGTGGGGACTTGACCTCGTGGGAAAGATTCATCCGCCTTCTTCCAACGGCCATAAATTCATCATAACCGCCACTGAGTACTTTACAAAGTGGATTGAAGCCGTTCCCCTATCAACCGTCACAGGAAAGCAAATTTCCTCTTTCATTCTGAATTACATTATCTGCCGATATGGCATCCCTTCATCCATCATAACGGATAACAGGAGACCCTTCAAAAATCAGGATGTCCAGGAACTTTGTGAGCGTTTTAAAATCCAACATCGTTTCTCCACTCCATATTACCCCCAAGGTAACGGCCAAGCTGAGGCATCGAACAAAACCATTCTGAAAATCCTAAAGAAGACTGTCAATGATGTTGGTCGCGATTGGCACGTCCAACTCAATCCCGCTCTGTGGGCCTACAGAACCAGCATACGCACTCCCACAGGTGCTACACCCTACGCCCTCGTCTATGGTTCCGAAGCCATCCTTCCCATTGAGGTCGAACTCCCATCCCTTCGGGTGTCGTTGAAAGGTCTCATATCAGACGAAGAGTACAGAGTCTCCAGACTACAAGAGCTAGAACTGCTAGAGGAAAGGCGCCAGAAAGCTTTTGACCATCTCAAAGCCTATCAACAGATGATGTCAAGAAGCTACAACCACAAGGTTAGACCAAGATGCTTCAAGGTTGGGGAACTCGTCCTAAAAGAGAACCCTCGCAATCAGCAAGACAGAGAAAAGAAAGGTAAGTTCGAGCCTAACTGGCTCGGACCCTATGTAATTGTAGCGGCTTACGGATCGGGGGCATATCAGTTGGCCACATCAGAAGGTGAGTTGTTTGACGATCCAATCAATAGCATGCACCTTCGCCGGTTCTATACCTAAGAGAACCCCAATGCAAGGGGGCACAATAAAGTCAAAAAATCAAAAAAATCAAAAAAGTTACAAAGAGAAAATACAAAAAAATTAAAAAAAAATAGAAAGCATACAAAAACAATCGTCCTTTGGTGAAAACCTGGCAAACAGGCACCTTGGATAGGTATCATGATGAAAACTTGGCACTCAGGCGTCATGTTACTTTCTAGCTTCTCGTGCAAATAAAAGCAAGTGATGAAAACCTGGTAAACAGGCGTTACTTGGGACAAACCGCATTCTCAATCTTTGGGAATCCAATCACCTTGAGCCCATTCTCCCTCTATTTTTCCCATTCGACCCATATCCATCCCACAATAAACACTCGACAGTTACCTATCATGGCTTGATACTCACCTTGTGGCCTTGTCAACCAAGGTTTTGTCCCATACCATCTCCTCAGTGTGAGCCTAGTGTAGTGTCTCTCATCAGTGTCTGTGGTCCAAGTCTGTGAACTACGTCGCCTCTGCGTCGTCACGTAGGCAAGGCCATTATTCTAATGCGCCCCCGAGGCTTCCATCTCTCCCAAGGTCCCATTCGTCTCCTTTCTTGTCTTCATTCTTGTCGTCTTTCTTCTAGTCCATCCATGGTCCATTAGGGTTTACCCCGAACTACGTTGCCTCTGCGTCGTCACGTAGGCAAGGCCATTTAGCAATGAGCCCCCGAGGCACTAGGTCAGTCCCTTAGGGTCAGTCTTCTCAATAAGGATTGTGCAACCTTCTCATCAAGTAAGCAAATGCAAGCAAACACCCGCGCTTCAAGCAGAAATCTTGACTATGAGCATCTTAACCTATCCAATGCAAAGCAAATACCCAAGGTCTTCTAAATGATTTTATGCAAATTAAGGCAAGAAATAAACACATATCAACGCAAATATGCTTTGTAGATTGGAACCTAGGGTTAAGTTACAGAGTCTTAATTTTTGCTATCATACCTTCCTATGCTACTCAAGGATGCCAAAAGCTAGAGATGCTATGATGGGGGCATGATTACTTTCGTTGTTTGTTGTTTGTGGATTAAACTTTAGTAATGTGAAGCCTTGTCTAAGGACATGATCGGCAAAAGATCATCGAGGACATCAAAGGTCTTACAGGAACGGGGGCAATCCTTGCTTGTTGAAACGCAAGATGTACTCAGGTCATCTAGATTCAATTTTGACTAGATGCTTGTATTAACTTGCTAAATCACAATCCATGTAAGCGGTACTCAGGTCATCTCGGTTCAATTATACCTCAATGCTTGTATTCACTTACAACATTTCAGAAAAGTACCAAAAAACAAAATGCCCAATGATGAAATAAAGCAATCTAAAAGCAAAGCATCCGTCCTATATCCATATACACATCCATACAATCCTCATTATTCGAACTATGCAGAGTAACGATATCAAGAAAAGTTCCTAAGTCATTCTTTCGCAACCATTCTTCTACCCATCATGTCATTCTTGTGTCGATAGAGTACATTTGGACATCACAAAAACAAGGCATATAGGAGCATATCATATCATTCGTAGGACTAGTCATGCACATGATTAGGTTAGTCAAGTCCACCATCCAATGCATTAGGTCACCAATACATCTGCATCGCATCACATCTCAAAAGCACAGAAAACCACAAAACAACCTAGCTCAGTGCATCACATATATAGTTACATCACCACATAGTACTCATGTTACAACTGCATACATTCAAAGCATTACATCATATAAACATCCAGTAGCATCTCATATATCTATACAGCATCATAACATAGAAATCATGTTCCATATCCACACATTTGCATTAGATCATATAGACATCACGTACACAGTTGCATCATCACATAGAAATCATATTACATTTTGCATTCATTTGTCAAGTCATATAGAAATCATATAGCAGCATATCAAAATATTTCTCATATAGCATCAGATAGACCATCTCACTATGCAATAGATCACATCATGCAGTAGAAGTAAATCATCATCTCATAACACATGCAATAGATACACAAAGTTGCATCATCATATATACTATCATATAAAAGAGGTCCAAATGTACAATATCACCATCTCTCTCAAACTCAAAGTGTCATATACAATATACGTCCAAATGGACGGTGATACATGTCCCAAAATGCCCAAAATCTGGTCTGTGTCTACCCCTGCTGCTGTGGGCCCCCGCTGCCGGCTCCTGACTGCTGGGGTCCCATCACGGACGCCCCTGACTGTGAAGGACCTACTCTGTGAGCCACCCCAGACTGACTCCTGAAACTCCCTGCCCTCTGGCTCGACGCCACGGCACCATGGTATAAACCCCGGTAGTACTGAGCCTGTGACTGTGCTCTGGCTAGGTCTGTCTGCGCCTGTGCCAACTGCGTCTGCAACTGGCCTACCTGTGCCTGTGCCTGCTGCACCTGCCCAACCAGAAACGAGCTCGCTGCGTCTGTACCCATGGCAGACACTGTAGTATCCCGCTCTACAAGGATGAGGCGTACCCGTGTGTCTGCCATGTCCCTCTCGCGAGTCAAACCAGCAATCACCGTTGTGTCTGTGTCTCGCCTCCTCTCCACTCTCCTCAGCTGTGCCTGCAGCTCTCGCACCTATCCCCTCAGGCTGGCTATGGTCCTCTCATGAGCCTCACCCTGCACTGGCCCCTGTGCCGCCTCTGCCTGTCCTAACACCTGCTGCTGTGGCACCTGCTGCTGTGGTACCTGCTGGGGTGGTGGCATCTGTGCCTGCTGAAGCACCTGCTGTTGTGCCTTCGCCTGTCCTGGCACGGCCTGCCCAGCCTGAACTATCCTCCTCCGCTGCCTCGGCCTCTCTGCAGCTCGACCACCCCGTCGTCCTCGTCCTCCTCTAGCGCCCCTCCGCCTTGGGCCAGCCTCTCCCTCCTCCTCTGAGTCTGCCTCATCAATACGAGGCACCAACATACCGGGTCCTGAATATCTCAAGAAAGGATGTGCAGTGATCCAGTCCTCGTACTCCTGTGTGACCCTCGCATCTGCTATCTCTCTCCGCATGTCCCATGCCACATAAGGCAACTGCTGGAACTCTGCCAAAGCCTCCTCATAAGAAGCCATCGGCCCCCATCTGACCCTCTCTGCATGTGTCCGAGCAAACATGGCCTGTCCCTGTGGCATGCCCTGTCTCCGCCCAAACTGTCTCAGCACTCGGCCCACCATCTGCCTCTCCAGTATGTGCCATGTCCAGCCTATCAACCACCTGGTCTGGAAGCAGTAAGGCAGCTCATCTCCCTCATCATCCCAGGGCTCGCAGTCCAGATATGGTCGCCAGACGACCACATCTACCCCATCCAACGTGTGCCTCCAATACTCTAGCTTCCCCAGCCTGTGCTGGGAAATCACTCCTGCATAGCCATAGCTGTATGGCTCTCCTCTCTGCCTAGCAAAGACACACATCGGCCTGGTCACTGCTATGTGCTCCCACAGCCAGAACTGTAACAGCAACACCCCAGCCGATAGACTCGTGCTGCGGTGGTACACCACCTGATGCATGTCATGATAAAGGTGGGCCAGCACGCAGGGTCCCCACGCATATCAGGTGCCCTCAGTCAGCATCCGCTCCATGATCCTGCCCCATCCAATGGGGAACCCATGCGATCTCCTATCCGGGCATACAACGCCCCCAATCAATCCAGCAACTATCCCAGGGAAGTAGTCGTAACAGTCATAGATATCCTACCACGGGATGACCTGTCCCACCAGCTCGGGATCATCAAATACTCGCTGACACTCGGCGAGTCCCGCGTCCCGCTGTGCGTCATACTCCACTAACTCGCCTACTACGGGCAAGTGCAGTATCCTGTAGACATCCTCCAGTGTCACGGTCATCTCTCCAGTAGGGAAGTGGAAGGTCCCATCCTCGCTGTGGAATCTCTCCACGGCAGCTGTCAGTAGTCCTCTGTTCGCCCGCACCTCAGGCATAAAGCAAACGTAATCCAAGCCCATGGCACCAAGCGCCACTCTGTCAGCCTCCGTCAGCATATATCTCTGCAATAACGGCATAGGGAACGTCTCCCTCGACTGCAGCGTCTCTCGTATCTCCTCCTGCAAGCACGCAAAGTAAAGCGTCAGTCTCAAGCCGCATATACCATACTCAACATATCTCCTGAACTATACCAACTAAACTTAGCATTTCAAATTGATCAAAACAGCACACTACATCTCTTGACTAGATTCCTGCAATCTCAGAGATAGCTCATCGATTCTTGCGTCAAACAGGATGCTAATCAAATCAATTTGGCTAAGTAATTTGCCATCCCAAGCAAATGCGCCACTACAGGTGGTAAAAGCGCCGTTTCTAGTATATGCGCCGCAAGAATCAACATATGCGCCGCAAAAATGCATATGCGCGGCTACAGTGCACGTATGCGCCGTTCTAACACATGCGCCACATAAATCCACGCATGCGCCGCGAAATTACGCATGCGCCGCAAGAATCCACATTTGCGCAAATTTCTCAAATGCGCTGCTACATTTCACATATGCGCGGCGGAAATACAAAAGCGCCGCCAAATTACGAAAGCGCAGCTAGAATGCACAAAAGCGCAGCTTTCACGCATGCGCCGCCGAAACTGACATATGCGCCGCGAAATGCAAAAGCGCAGCTTCGCGAGGCATATGCACTGATTGGCGTTTCGGTGCATCTATTTCACCTATTTTCTACATGCATCTATGACACCTAAAATCAACCCTAGAGGAAATTTTTCGAAGCACATACCGGGGGTCCTGCCTCTGCTGGCCGCCCGAATCGTCGGACTCGCTCGAATCGGTGCTCCTCGCGTGGTATATCTGCTGCTCTGGCTGCCATGCTGCTCTAAGTTTGCTCTGAGCCCTCTTTCTCCAATCCCAATCAACCAAGTGTGCAAATGACTATTCTTGTGGACCCAGCTCCTATTTATAGCCTCCAAACCCTAATTCTGGCTAGGTGATGACTGTGACTACTTCCCGTGTCTGTTTTTCCTCCAGTTTTCTTCCCGCATCCCTGACCGCGTCCCTTTTCCTCCAACCTATCCTCACCCCTTCTTCGTCGTGAGATCGTCCGTCTCCAACACTTTCGCTGTTTTTCCCGTCCAATCTCCCGAGGGGGCATCCTATCGTCATTTAACCTGTACCAGGGGCAAACTGGGGCATGTATCATCATTCAGACTATCAAATTCTTTGAAGCAACGCTGTAAACTGCATTGCATCAAAGAGGGGCAAAATGTATACGCCTAAAAATGACACAAATCATCCTAAATAAATATTCTAAATATTTATTCCATTCTTCTACCAATTAAATAAATATTCTAAATTTATTTAATCAATTCATTATCCCATAATTAAATAAATTCTATTTATTTAATTAAAATTCTTCTAAAGTCCTTCACAATTAAATAATCATAAATTATTTAATTAAGCCTAATTCCTCTATCCTAAGTTCTAAACTCAAAATTCCACATCACCTTTACACCTCACCTTTTCCACCTCACCTTGTCCACCTCATCAGGTTGCACATGTAATTAAATATATTTAATATTTAATTACCTTATTTTCCCTCACCCACATGGCCTATTTCTTCTCCAATCAGAGGTCAGTTAACCAATCAATCAAATCTGTTAACTAACCTGTCAGTTGAGTCAAATCCTCAATCAATCCAGTCAGTTCCACAATCCACTCTTCTAACTGATCAGTCAATTCTGTTAACAGACCAGTCAATGGAGTTAACTCTCCAATCAGTTTTGTCACATCCCACCTTTCATGATGGAGTTGGGACACTTGTCACGTTTCCACTGGTTGCACATTCCTCAACCATCCTCAGCCATTGATCTTCATATCTTCTCTCAACCGTTGATTCCTATTCCTCCGAATCTATAAATGAAGCTTCATCCTTCCATTCTAATCATCCAGGCTTTTGACATCATTACTCTGCAGAAATATCACCAGCGCGCCTTTGGCACCCACTTGTCATCTACAAGCTTGAGATCACCATTGTTGCATTGGAGCTCACCTTCATTACATATCACACCATAGCCGTTCACCATCGACTTCCTCAAACAGCTTTAAAAGATTGCACTCTCTGAGGGCTCATCTCATCTGCGAAAGGATGATTCGTGATAGGCGAACAACAGAAGTTTCGAAACGGAAGAGGTTTGCTGTGTTTGTTCATTGCTTTGTTTACTTGAATCTTCTTTGTTTCACTATTCTGTTGATGTTTGGGTCATCTATTATTCATTTGATTGATCACCATTTTACCCTCACAAGACCCTCCTAAAATAGCAAATCCCAGATACACCAACTCCTTCATGAAACTAAATTTCTTTAGATTAATTAGCAACTTATCTTCCCTCAACTTCTCAAAAACTCTTTAAACATGCATCAAGTGCTCCTCCAAAGTCTTACTGAAAATCAAAATATCATCTAAATAAACAATGACAAATTCACCCAAAACTCTTTTAGTACCTTGTTCATGCCGCATGAATGTGCTTGGTGCATTGGTTATCCCAAATGGCATGACTAACCATTTGTATAGGCCCTCCTTAGTCTTGAAGGTTGTCTTCCATTCATCTCCTTTTTAGATTTAGATCTAGTGATATCCACTCTTTAGATCAACCTTCGTAAAGTACTTGGCTCCACTCAAGCAATCCATGATAATATCATCCATCCTCGGCAATGGAAATCTATACTTGATTGTAATTTTGTTGATGGCTTAGGAATCTGTACACATTCTCCACTCTCCATCTTTCTTTGGTGCTAGTACTATAGGTACTACACATGGACTTAGGCTCTCCCTTATCAGTCTTTTCCTTAACAGCTTGTGAACTTGTTTGTTCAATATCTCTTCATTCTCCATAGGAGTCATTTTATGGGCTACCTTATTCAACAAATTAGCTCCTGGTATCAAATCTATTTGGTGACTTATCTTCATCACCGATGGTAAACCTTCTGGTACATTATCAGAGACAATATCCTAAAATTCTTCCAATAGATCTGAGACTTCTACTAGTACATCTTCACATTTCTCCTGGTTGATCTTAGGAATCAATACCATCCAAAAATTTCCTGCCATCTACCAAGCAACTTCTAGCAGTACTACTTACCTTTTCTTCCACCTCCTTCAAGGGCTTCAACTTATGACGAACTCCATCCTTTTTTAGGGAATAGGTGTTTGCATGGCCATCATGGACAACACACCTATCATACTACCACAGCCTTTCCAATAGTCTATGGCATGCATCCATCACTAGGATCTCACCCAGCACCTCATCATGGTAGTCTCCAATCTTGAACTTGACTAAACACTGCTCATTGACCAAAGTTCTATGGTCATTTTGCAACCATGCAATCCGATATGCGTTTGGATGCTTCTCATTTTCAACTCAACTTGTTAACCATCTCATCTAAGACAAGATTATCAGTGCTTCCACTGTCAATAATAATATCAAAAAATTTACTTTCACACTTGCACCTTGTGCAAAATAAACTTTTCCTTTGATCTGGTTCTTTCTCCTCATTATACAAGGTTCTTCTGACAAGTAGGGTTTCTCCCCTTTCAACATATTTAGAATGCTCAGACTGAGTATCTTCATCTACATGTGCAACTGGTGCATTACCTTCAGGTCTTCTATTTGTCCTTCCTTGATGTTGTGGACACTCGTAGGATCGATGTCCATCTTCTCCACATTGGAAACAGGGTCCTCTGAAGCCTCCTCTTACAAGTCCTTGTCCATGTCTTCCTCTTCCTCTTCCTCTTTATTCACCATTATTTTAACCATGAGGACGGTAGGCATTATCTCCTCTCTAATTTTGATCGGTGCTTGCTTCTTCACTTTTCTTTTGATCTTCATTTTGGCCTCCATATGATCTTCCATTAGTCCTTCCATGACCTCTTCCTCTTTTCTTGATTTCAATTCTTTTATGTTTTTTGTAGGAAGCCAAAGTGCAAAAGACAAAAAGGCTATGAAAATAGTTCAAAATATAGATAGAATGTAGATGGAAAGCATTAGGAAAATATATCTAGATGTATATATCTAGGATAGCGATAGAAAAATAGCTCAGGTCTGATCACTGTCACTGCACATGGATGTATAGTGGGGATTTGACAAGTGCAATATTGATGTGAATATTCTATGTCTGTAGCTGATCATTTTATTGGATGGGAAGAAACACTTGCAAATTATGTTTGTCAAGCGATACAAAACTATTAACAATGTCAAGGTCGAGAATGTCAATTCTAAGACTAATATAACAAGAACGAAACCATGAATTGATAACATCATAGTGAATGCCAAGATCAGTCCTAGTTGCTTTGAAATGTTGGATCTAATCTATCCAAATTGCCTTTTTGTTAACACAACTTTTGCAACCCAGGAACATCATGTGAATTCAAGTAATAAAGTAAAAAACAACAAACTAGCATCAATACTTGATGTCAAATTATAGAACAACAAAGTAAACGCACAAGCATATGAAAACACAAATCACAAATAAGACACAGGACAATGCATATTAGTCAAACAGTTCACAAAAAACATAAACATAGGCTCTTAGTTAGTTAGCATGTGTATATGCATACATTTTAGACAAATAACAATAATACATTTCTCTGACATTGCATCTGATACTTTTTTTAGAGTATATGTTCTTATTTGTTCTTAAGAGTCCTTTAATATTTCACCTCAGAGTATATATTAATAAAAAAAATATAGTGTAAGCAACCTGATAATTTCCCAAAGTCTGATGCATCTTTCATTTGAGTTTTGAATACATGATCATAAAAGATATATATTGCACCAACAGAAAAAACAAAACATGAATATGGAGATTATATGATGAAGGGACTAAGAAAAATTGAAACATATGGAACTTGCAATTTTGCTAGCATTCTACACTCGCTTCTTACCACATGACTTAGTATGGAGGAAATTTTTATGATCATGGATATCTCACTAATAGCCAGATTAGTGAAGGAAAGATGATGGTCACTGTTGAGAGCTCATCTATGCAAATAGTCACCTCTGTCGGTGCACCCCTCTCTTCTCACGGCTACCTTTGTTTCTAACCGACAACTTTCTGCTTTTTAAATGCAAGCCTACAAGAATACAATTGTTGTGCCCATTAGCATCAATTTTAGCAGAAAAAAGCTTTGAGCACACCAAAGAAAGCCAACATGATAAAAAATATGGGATGCAGGAGAAGAATTGAAAGAAAAGGAGAGAGCAAATTTTGTATGCTTGAATAGATGGTAGGTGCATTTGAAAGAACCAGCTTTCATGATCAGAAAGTTGGAATAATTAAATCTATCAATCTGATTAGCAATGTAGCAAGTTCCCTTTCAATATAATAGCCACTAAAGATTTTTATAATAATTCATATTCCTCTTAGGAGAGGGGAAAGGGATTTTTCGTATATAATTTTTTTGTATTTTAAGTAAATATACAATGCACCTTTATGGGGAAAAAAACTTCAATACTTGTACTTGTGTTGATGTCTTCTAATCCAAGAGCATAAGTTTCTTTGTCAGGAACAAAGTATGCCAACTGATTCCAATAGTTGGAATATCATATAATTGTGACAAATCTATCAAAAGAAACACCATAACATGTTTGAAACTTCACATTTTGAACTTTGGGTCCATTTTATGGGCACTTCATTAATGTTTTTAAAAGAATAAAAGTCTATTGTACATGCATATTTAGTTCTTTACAACAAAGCATCCTAAATTCTCAATGTTATTCAATTTTTTATTCTCTATTGATGTATTGGAAAAAAAATTAAACCTCAAAAATATTAATACAATCCCAAAAAATGCATGCATACCTACATCTACAATGATAGGAATCAAGGGAGTTGTAGCACAAATAGATCTAGCACCAGAAACCATCTCAGGAAGGCTTCCCATAACACCGAAAAGACAGAAAGAAAAATTTGCAATTAGAATTATGCATGAAATCTGCAAAAAAAGAGTTTCCAATTCAAACCATTTTTTCACCATTAATTTTGTTAGGTGAAAAACACCAACAGAATAAAGTAAAACAGTTTAAATTCTTACATTAGTTAACCAATGTCTGGTTTCCAAGCAGAGAAGTTGCTATAGCATATTTAGAAATATCTAGCATGTGTGTTAGCTGTTAATAAACTTCAAAATGTAGTCACAAATAAATTCACTTTGAAAAGATAAAGTTAGCACCTATTTACAAGCATCATTGTATAGTCCCTCTTGTAGTACTCTAATACAACATGAGGATATAGACCACAAATTAAGCACGGAAATATTATAAAGGTACAAAGCCTTTACAACTATCAATATTGCAAATAATTAATAGAGATCAACCTAGAAAGGCATGGCTTGGTATCCATGCTGAAACTAATGTTAGGGACAAACTTTAACCAAAACCCCTTCAAATTGATCAAAAACATTGTTATTGATATTTAATGATCCCAGATGGGTGTTCAAATTCCATAGAAAATTATACCCAAAAATTCCATTTGGCAAATACATGAAGAACATCTCTTCGTAGAATCTAGCAATAAGTATTGTCTATAAGGGGATTTCTAGCAATTGTTGGAGACTACTTGCAGTAATAATGTAGTTCATAACCTAGTAGTCTCATCTGAAGAAAACTTCTAGAGAAGTGCAGCAAACATAAATAAATAGAAAACAACAACATAAGGCCTTCCTAAAAGGCTTCGTGGCAATAAAATTTTGGACCTTTTGCAACTTTTGAGACAACCATATATGCAAACTTCTATGTCATTTTCAAGAACTATGTACACCAAGTGGATGCTAGAATTTGGGAAATAGGAAAAAAATCTAAAATTCCAAAATGGTTACTGATAACTCAAATCCTTCCTCCTAGAGGATACCAACTCTACAATTTTAGACAAAGATTCCAAATTTTTAAGGTGAAACAGGCATGGGATCACTTGCACAATTAAAAAAAGAAGTGATAGTTCCCTCCTCCATCAAAATATGGTGCGAAGTAACCCATATTTCTTGCACCATATTTCCACATCTTAAAAGTGTAGCACATGCTTACACCACACTACTTCAAAGGAAGCCCATAACCTCCCCAAGGTTTACAAGTGTAATGTTTATAGGTAATTCTAGAAAAAGGTTCTAAAAATGGCCATTGATCCAAATCTTCAAAATCATATGTGACCATTTTTTTGTAAAGGCTATTTAATCTAGTCAAAAACATCTAATAACTATTTAAAGAATCTCAAATAAGAATTTACAATGTTGTTACAATAGAGCCATCTTTTTGGAATTTGATAGGATATTGTTATTGAAACAATCTCCTTAGGGGCTACAAGAATATCCTCACTTTCTCAGGGCTAAATCTGCCTAATTCTTACACCCATCTTCACCCCTTTTACACATCAGGACCTAGCATTACATTGGCGTGAAATCCAAGTAGGATTTATAACAGCCAAACCAACGGACCAATGAATCAAGAGTCAATTGACATCTTCCAAAATTATCTTAACTATCTCTTTAATAAGATAAGACTACCTGGTAGGTTTTTCTATGCTTCTAGTGCATGCATCTACCTGGAGTACAAGAAATTGGAGACAAATATTCATACAAAAATTGAAATAATAGAACGGCAAAGTAAACCCATAAACATATAAAAACAGGAATCACAATCACTAATCATATGGATGTCCCATGTTATAAAAGGGGCATGTGACATGCTAGATTAAATATAGAATGCTCTGTGCTGTAGGAATTATATTCGGTCGTAACTATATGTTGTGTTCATTTAGTTTAGTAGTTTTGATTAAAGTAACCGGGAAGAGCCCGAACCCATGAACAAAAGCCAAAAAGGCGAGATGATCAAGTTTCACAAGAAGTAAAACAACTAACATCAACAAGAAACAACATAAATAGAGAAAGGGCCAGCAGAACCAACCAAACACAGAAGGACTAGTAATAGACCATGCTACTATTTAGCCATAGATTTCAAACTACTGATAGCCTGCCACTCTCTGTTCAAGAATTTCAATTTGTCTTCAAAGGTGTTCCCCTCCATATCCATGTCCTACTCTTCCTGGATCTCCATGTTGATTTGCTTTCACTTGGCACTCTTGTTTCTCGCCCTCGTTTTGTTGGTCGGGCCATTAATGGGCTAGTTCTGTATGACCTAAGCAGTGACCCATGTTTTGGCTTCTCTCACAGCCCTACATTTCTCCATCTCCTCCTAAAAAATGTAAAGAGTAGTGGCAGAGTTCTTAATAGTTTCCCTGCTGAACTCCACTATCTCAGCCAAATTTTTCTTAAGTTGTTCCTGGTTAGCTTTGATTTTCACAATTTCATCCTCCATGGTCTCCCACTTCTCATATTTTTTGGCCAAGTTCTCTACTTCTCCCCACAACTCATCTTCGTTGTCCTTAGGCCATTTAATAGTCTCAAGCTGGGTGATCACCTCGAAGTGTTGTATCTTTTTCTTAGCATGATGAAGTTGTGCCAGTTGCCATTTTAGGACCTTGTTTTGTAGATCAAAGGCCTGGTAAAGAGTGGCAACCTTCTCCACCAACTGGTCGCAGGAATTGCAGTCTTTCTTCAGTCCCCCTTGGTCCTGTTGATTGGTATGAATAGGACTAACCTGGATTTTTTTAGGAGAGGGCTCTTGTTTCTTAGATTTCACACTCTAGTTATCAGCAGTATTAGTGGTCTTTCTCTGACCTGTGTTATGGTTGATTTCCTCAACAACAAGGGTGCCTTCTCTGGTCTTATCCTTACCTTTGTCCTCTCCTATTTTACCCTTACCTTTGATATTCCCAGGCTGGTCAAGAGGAACCTATTGAGTTTCACTCTTTCTTTTATGTTGATCCCCCTTGATATTGAGGTCCTTTCTATCCCTGAGGTTTTCTGAGGGCCTCTTCTAAATCTATCCCTATACTAGTCTCAGCAACAATATCAGGAATTTTCCTCTTGCCAATCTTCTAGGTCCCTTCTTTCTCAATAGAGGTCTCTTTGGCATTATCTTTCCCTTTTTTTTGAGCAGGTGATACATCCTTAGCCATACCCTTACCCATGTTCCTATCTCCCTTGGTAGAGGGGTCCTTGCTAGTTTGCACAATGTTTTTACTAGAACATTGACTAGTGACCTTGCCTAACTTGTGCTCACTATCATTGCAGATCTTTTTGTAATGGGTTTTAGAGGTCAAGGCTTCTTGGTTTTTGGCTGATAAAAAACCCTTATCCCTGGTAAGGGTATCATCCTGAATGGCGTGCTTGCAACCCCCCAGATTTCTCCTAGTAACCCTAGGGATATTCTCAACCAATTGAGGGTTGTAGATTCTAGGTTTGAATGCAAGAGCTGGGGGTTAAAGATAATTCAAATTTATACAAAGCATATATTAGGCTTTGATGCAGGGGAAGGGGCTTTTCTCGTAACAAAACTTTTTGCACAGAGTCCTCTAAGGACATAAAAATCCAGTAAGGGAAGTTTATCTTCATTTCATGACAAAAATGATCAAGGAGAGGAAAGAGATATGCATGAAATCTTTTAAACTTTGCCTCTAAAGTTCCATACCTCATCAAAACTTCAACTACCCTCATCCAAACCCCTGGAAGATCTTCTTGGTTGAACCCATTCTGAAGCCTACTAACATTTTCGCCATTCTGGAGGAACTTCTTCATGTCCTCATTATAGTTCCCCTTAACCTTTTTCAGAAGTCTTGTGCCTTCCATGCTCAGGGCCATCACCTCGGTAATCAACTCCTCTGTAACCCTAAAAGAAATCCCTCTAACATAAATCACCCCTGCTTTCCATGAAGAGGCAGATTCCCTGGACAAAATAGTGTCATACCCGTTAATAGTCTCAATGTACTAAGTGAACTTGCCTTTTTGCAAAATTTCCCATAGCTCAACATCTTCATTAATACTTTCATAATCAGTGGGTTCATTTTGAAGGAGGTCGCCAACCATCTTGCAGAACCCTGAATTCTCAACTCTCCAACTAGCTCTGAAAGAAACAAGGCTGAGAAAAATCTAGATACACTGAATAATAAAGGCATAAGGAGCGAGACATATAGGCCATGATTAATGGTGGTCCTTTTGCTGAGAAGCCTCGTGTGACAAGTCCCCTGCTTCGCAGGGGCATTCATTACTTTAATTTGGATTGGCTTCTTCATTACAAATAATGTCTTTAAATAGATTAGGGATGTCCTCTCCTAAACTCCACTTTAGGACATCATTATCCTTAGTGTCAATGTAACTAAGGTATCGGCCTTAGCATTTCCTTGTCTAAAAATGTGGTGATAATCAACTTTCTCCATGGTGTTTAACTTAATTTTGCTTACCCCAATTAGGTCCTTTAGAGACCAGCTAGGAGTGGCCTTGGATTAGAGCATGTTTACCACATTCTTAGAGTCCCTTTACATAATCAACTTCTTTATCCCTTGATCCATGGCCATACAAATACCTTGGTATGCTACATAAGCCTCTGCAAAGTTATTAGTCTGAACTCCCATATTCCTTGCATAAGCTCCCAGAATCCTTCCTTCGCTATCTCTTAAAAGACCACCCCCTCTCGCCTGACTCAGGTTCCCTTTAGAGGCCCCATCATTTAGTTTAGTTGTTAAGCTTGAGTTAATGAACTAAAACATTCTTTGTATTTTTGTTGTTTTGTAATTTGAGTTTTTAATTGGTATACATGTAGTTCCCTATTAAAAAAGTTAGTTATTCAAGTTTTGATTGGTTGTTTAATTGGTAATTTGAGTTTTATTTGCTAGGGCAATTTACTTATTCGAGTAGTCATTTCCTATTAAAACGTCATTTGTATGTGGTTGAATGGGAGATAGCTACAAAACAATCTTTGTTGGATACATGCCATTCACATTTAACATGTTTTTTTGTTATCTATAAAATGCCACATGAGGTGGGCTCTTCAGTGAGTCACATCCCTTTTTTCAAAAATCTGAAAACAATTTGCTTGTTCTGAGGGTCAATTTCTAAATTGTGTTCGCAACCCAATACACTTGCATTTGATTTTTTCAACACTATTTCCATATTGCTTACTAAGATGGTGTGCACTAGTGTGAGGAAATCTAGTAGAAACTCTATTGACCATCCATGGTAGTAATTTCTATTTATTCTTCATTACTCTTATAGACACAAATTTAAGGGATATAATTTCAATGGAAAATCACTTCCTAAACCAATCTCCAAAAAGAGACATCCCCTTGTATAAAGACTAATGCATATTCAATCCAAGAGAGAGAGTATTTGTTTCTAATTATCACTATGTTTAACAATATGTTGTTGACATTTGACAATATTTGCATTTTCCACATATAATACTTACCATAAAAGCAATGCTTCTTTATTTGGTAGGAAAGGTGAATGTAGTTTTCAAATTCATTAAGAAAGACATATAAAACTTTCTAACTATAGGGAATGACTTAGAAAGTTAGCAATACAAACATTTACCAAGCCACATCTGCTTAGGGCATAATTGCTTCAACAAACATTGTGGTCTAATAATACATGATCACTACCCTACTTCACAAAGCTCTTATGAAACTCATTTCATCCAAAAGAAAGTGCATGTGGATGTGTATAAAATATATACAGATTTTAACTAGTAAATTCTTAATTGTCATTTAATTGAAGGCCTAGCTATGCGTTAACAACTAAAAATACATTTAGGGGATGGGTGGATGATCAATAGACATAACAACCCTCAAACCTTAGTCATGCACAAACTTAGGTTTAGGGATCAAGTAGGACATTTCTATACACATAACCACATCCCCTAATGAAGATTGTATTTAAATGTTATAGCCATACACTATTCATATAAAGGCAAAGGCCATTTTTTAGTTTATAGCAAATCAAGCCACCAATCTGGGGTATAAAACCTCTCTTGTGGAATCCCACAACAAATCTTCCTAACATTCTGTTTAAATTATGTACCTCTCAGTTGCAATTTCATAACAAATTTAGGAGTAAACGACTAAATCAAGCTGCCTAACATGCACTAATTTTAAAAGGACATGGATGTACACGTATCCCATGTCTCCTAGTGACTTTGTGTGGTACATTTAAATAGAATGAAGTTTGTCACAATTGGCCATGGGAGGCTAAAATGTAAACAAAAGGTCCTAATAAAAAAGGACCACAATCATGGGAGCACAACAACTATAAACAACTATTATCCTTATTTAACAAGTCCATGTTTATATGTATTAGCAACTGACTACCAAGCCATTAGACAAAATCATCAAATAGTATTTCAATAAAAGCTTTATTTATGGATTGTCACTTCAAACTTCAATTCCTCCTTTAATGTCATTGGCAGTGAAAATGACAACAAATGTTTTTTATTAGAAACCATAACACAGTTAATGCCTAAAACATTTAACAATATATCTTAATTCTCATTGCAGTTTTATTTAATCCCAACACAAAAGCAGGCTAGTATTACTAGGAATTTTAAATTTCCTATAAATACCCTTTTTTCCTAAGTATGCTGGTGCAGGATGGACAAGCAACGAAATCAAATCAAGGAAACCCTTCTTAATAAGAACAAAACAAAAGAATAGATGCAGATTGAACAACAAGGAAACCCTTCTTTATAAAAACAAAAACAAAAAAAAATGGATGGAGATTAAACAACATGATATGAATGTATAAAAAGTAAACATCTAGTTATACCATTTATGAAATAGAATGTATCCATCTTTTTAAAATTCATTTATGGAAGCAAAATTAATACTTGTTGGAATTCAATAAGAAGAGTATTCTTCATAAGACATTGCTACCATATAGCCTAATCTAGCTACTATTACTACCTGCCTCCATTCAGGGTCCTA
The DNA here is from genome assembly GCA_027924645.1 of Cunninghamia lanceolata. NCBI lineage: Eukaryota > Viridiplantae > Streptophyta > Pinopsida > Cupressales > Cupressaceae > Cunninghamia > Cunninghamia lanceolata. Next base: position 6,103,865 of record BSBN01000123.1, read on the forward strand.
AAAGGGAATTTAAGAGCATGAGATGTCAATATGTCGAATATCAAATACATAAGTGTATTAAATACTAATGATCAAATAAGAACAAATACCTGAATTCACTATCTAAAATTAATAAATCAATTTACCATCCCCTTAAAGGCTTAGACAAAAAAAAAAAAAAAAAGCCTATCAAACATTGAATTATTAGGGATTTTACAGTATTGTAATTTTAGATATGTGCTCTTAGCTTTATGGGGTAAGATTTTCAAATTGTCTTTGAACAATGCAAAAAGAGGACTCCTAATTGACACATATGTAGTTTCCTCAGTTTCCTACTAGAAGTTTGGACCATATGCTTTCACAAATCTTTATATGCTACTATGCGTAAATGTGGATTCAACTATACATAATATATAAAATGAAAATGTCCACAAAGAAGAAAAAAAATGAACTTATAAGACATACTCTATACTTCCACATTTGCATACATACATAGCATTTCCAACTATAATACCTACCTAAAACCCCCTTTCCATTATGCGTTGATGAATGTCCATAATGGGTTATAAAGCTCCCGTTCTGGCACAGGCAAGGAGGATGCTAGCTAAGGTCGTGGAATTTGGCTTTAAACCTACCAATTGCATTTGCTTGAAGTTGAAGGCTTATAAATCATTTTCAACAAATCCAATTTGTGCACTGTGCACTTTTTGCAGTCCATGTGAGCACATTTCTTTGAGGGATTTTTTCAAATGGTTCTGGCTACCAAAAACTAATTTTTCAAACAGCATGAAAACCAGTTTTCAGGTTGTGGCCAAAAAAAAGCTGAGTCTCGAATCGAATGAAATTTTCTAGGCAACAAATTTGACAGAATTTAAGTTTATGTATTGTAGTGGTCTAAACAACATAAGCCGTAATTGTGGTCTGTTAGAGGCTGCTAGAGAAAACTACATGCATGGGAGTGTGGTGAGTTTAAGAAAATAAGAGTGTAAGAAACGCATAATTAACCAGCCGAATTATCAAAATTACAAAGGTTGTATACCTTGTGAGCAGATGGCTCCATTGAAAAACCAAAAAATTATGATTCGCTTTGGGTGAAATAAGCAAGTACCTTAACCAGCAACCACAATCTCCGATGAGATACTTGTCCTAGAGGAACATGCTGGACTGATTGATTATTAGATAACCTCTTTGGGGAGGACCACAATGCAGAGGATTTTTGTCTATCCTCAAAAACATCAGGCCCTAGAAGAAGGCCAGAGGATTGATGCAATAATAATACAATCTATTTTTCCTTTGTTCTGGTTTATTTTCTTTCTCTGGGTCCTTCATTAAAATTATATAATTATGCCAAAACGAAGTTACAATTAGCTGGATTGTGCATAATGAAAATGATCTGCTAGAAAATTAGGAGCTATGGGGAAAAGAGAAGAGATGTAGTGCATGATTGTGTTTAAACAATAAAAAGATTTTGGTTTACGAAAGGGAGGGAGGCTTAGCAGCCATACTATTTACTATACTGGATAATCAAAAGAGAGAATAGAGTTAGTTGTAAATTAGTTATCTTCACTATTTACCAATTTCCATGGAGTTGCAGAAACTCTTCCATTTTTACTCTCATGTCATACAAAGGATTTCATATGAGCTACAACCATGAGTAGGAAAAGAAACAGGAATCGAAAGATATTGACACCATACTACTACCCTGTTGTACAAGTCCATTTCAAATTCATCAATTCAAACACCCTTTTCTATAGGGTCCAAGAAAAATAATTATCCAGGCCTCCCAGTTCGAAAATAATTGCCAGGGAAAAATTGACTAGCACTGCGCAGCCTATTTCTTACCTATAGCTAGAATAGCATGTGTTAAGCCAAGTGTTTTTAAGACTTTTCTTTTTAAGAGTATAGGAGTTAATTAATTACTACTACTACTGAGAAATCGCCATGAGCCTACGGCATTCATGGAGAACTAAGCTTACTTTAAAAAATTATTTGTTCTCTTATACTTGCCATTGTTCTGTCCCTTCTCATATTTTATTCTTTTCTGTCCTCTAATAGAGAAATAAAGCTTATGGTTGTCTCCTTCAAATCACCAATTTTCTGTGTTTTCCAGAGCTCAATACCTTCAACAAAAATTTCAGAAGAAAAAGCATACAATTTTTCTCAATGTGACATGTTCAGGAAAATGGGGCCATGATGGTTCATATCAACGTTATCCAAATCGAGAATACTTCTATATCAAGCAAAATTTTTACTACAAAGGCAATGGACTTAATGAATCAGATTATTCAAACTATACAGAATGGAGATGATAGCCTACACATGGCGACTTAGCCAAGTTTGCTAGTCAGAAAAGACATCAGGACAAATCTTTGCTTCGAAAAATGCATAGGATTTTAGCTTAAAATGAGGAAAACTTACGAGAGATTGAAAAAGGGCTTCTCACAATTATTTATAGAAAATTAGCTTCCTAGTGCCAAAACGTCCTTCAAAACTCCCAATTTGAATTAGAAGGTAGTTCCAAATTAGGAGAAAGATTTACAGAATCTTGTGATAACTCCTCTAACGAGAAGAAAAGTATTCAAAACATTCACAGCTTAAAAACAACCAGTATTCAAAAGACACACATAATTTAGCTGGCAAATTTACAGAGGAAAAAACTAGGTCTTCTTACCTACATTTACAGAAAATGGCTTTCATGGACCAAATCGTGCCTGTTCCAAATTACTTTGCTATCAATTGAAGAAGAAATATTTCAAATCAGAGCTGAAAAGGACAGTTAATTCAAAAAAATCACAGAATTTAAGCTCAAACAGTAAGTAAATTTTACAGGTAAAAGAAATGCACCCTGCTCGCCTGTATTCTAGTAAAATGACCTTCCCTGGGCCAAAACCATCTAAAATTTTAAAGGAAAAAATAAGTTGTTCGAAATTATCCACTCCAATCAACCATTCAACTTAAAAACTCTCTTCAATTTTCCTATAAAGCTGCCGTGGAAACTCCTGTGAATATTGGGGGATATATGGCCTCTGAGATTGATGAGTGTTGTCAGCAGAGTTATGTTCTGTAGCTTCTCACAATGCTAAATATATATGTTCTCCAGCTTCTCACAAGAGTCGGTTGCAATTTCCTCCAAGCAGCTCAGTCTGGCAAGACTTGGCAGCTCCTCAAGCTCAGCACACTCATTAATATTAATCCATGTAAGCTTTCTAAAATCACCGCTTCCTGCCACCCTTTGCAATTCTCTGCAACCTTTCACAGAGAGATTGATGAGTGTTATTGGTAAAGTTATGTTCATCATCTCTCACAATACTTGATCTCTATTTTCTTTAGCTTCTCACAATCCCCCACATGTATGTTCTACAGCTTCTCACAAGTGTCAATTTGAATCGACTGCAAGAGTTCATTCCTGAAAGATTTGGCAGCTCCTCAAGCTCAGGACAATCACTAATATTCATCTCTGCAAGCTTTGTAAGATCACTGATTCCTACCACCCTTTCTAATTCTCTGCAACCTTTCACAGAGAGATGGACGAGTGTTGCTGGCAGTGCTATGTTCTGTCGCTTCTCACAAGACTCCATCTCTATTTTCTGTAGCTTCCTAAGATTGGATAAACCTGACACACTCTTTAACTGTACACAGTTTTTAATTGTTATTTTTTCCAAACAGGTTAGAAGGGCAAGACTTTAACTCTTCAAGCTCAGGACATTGACTAATGTTAAACGCTACAAGATTTCTAAAATTGGATGTTTCTGATAGTCTTTTCAGGCGCTTACACGTGTTAATTTCAAGACAAGCCAATGTCTTCACCCCTAATAAGTTCATTTCAATCAGATATTCCATGCCATGAATTTTGAGAGACAAAAGGCTTGGACAGTCATTTCAGCAGGGTAATAGCTTATACTTTCCCATCCATGTCTCTGCTGTGGGTGGATGCAATGCATGAAATAAACTAATCAAATCATATTTCCAAAATTAAACCTTAAACACTAGTTATATATTTTTCTGAAATACAAATATCCAAACATCAACAGAAATTCATTTAATTATTTATGTTCATAGAGTCTAATGATAAAAGTGTTTATAATTAACTAGCACTTGCATGGGAAGGAGGTACAATGGTTACACGATATGGATAGAAAACTACATGTAAGTTAATATGTTATGTTATAGATACAATTTGATCTGTACATAGAAGGCAAATTATATTTTTACTAAATTTTGTATATAAAGTAAATTTAAAATACAGTGCTTTAAATTTATATTTGTGTATAGAATATTATTTTTGTAACTCCCAACTGAAATATGGCTAATATGGAAAACTAACTCTCAACTAAATAAATATTTTAATGCTAATACTAAATCATTAAGTTGACTTTACTATAAAATGTAAACCTTAATTTCCTAACAAGTACATCAGGCAGTAATAACAAATAAAGCAGTTCCAACAGCATCTCCCCCACAAAAAAGGTAACAAGAAATTTTACAATAGAATGTAAATGATAAAACAAAAATTTAAATCTCAAGTTCTCCTTTTCTATTCATTATGCAACCCTCAAAAATTTCAATATCCACATTTTCTATATTGCACTTAAGGAGCAATTCTCCACCATTAAAATGGTGGTATTAGGGCAAAATAAAGGAACAGTTTTCCTTCAAGATTAAATTGAAGTTATAATCCCCCCGTTTATGGGTCTGCTCAGGGTCATCCGTCACACAACCCAGGGGCTGATGCAAGGTGTGTCCCTCCAGGGAAAGGATGGTTCAAATTGAACTTCGATGGTGCAATGAAAGGTAATCCAAGGTTGTCAGGGGCAGGATGTATTGGTGGTAATCTCTATTACTAAAAAAGCCGCCAATGGTACCAACAATGAGGCTGAAGTTCAAACATTACAACTTGCCCTCCATATGAGTTAGAGATTGAATATCAAGAGATTGGCTATCGAAGGGGATTCCCAAACAATCATCAACGAGATTAGAAATTTTGCAAATGCGAACCTCAGTTGAAAACTTGGGAATATTTTAAGAATCTGCATGACCTCCATCGACAAATTCGAGGACTTTAGTCTTGGTCATGTGTTTAAAGAAGCAAATAGAGAGCCTGATGAGCTGGCAAATGTTGCAGTCAGCATGCACGTGGAGGAGTTTGCAATGAAAGATTGGGAAGAGTGGCATTCGTTTCAGAGGGATTTGTAATCATTGCAAATTTAGATGAAGCACCTTCATTTATGAAAATTTTTGATGGTTGAGCGTGGGAACTGAGGGAGTAAGGTTGGCGAAGGACATGATGATGCTGGCCACATTATGGCAGTGTATGGAAGCTGCTTATTTAGCCACACTTGTCCAATCTATAGGTATGAAAATGGAGACACCGATGAGTCCGGTTGGGAAGGGGAGGCAAATGTCTTTTAGGGTTGAGATTACAAAGCTATGGCTTAGGAAAATCTTCAAGACTCGGTCAAGGATATGTTGTTGGGTGTGAAAATGGTGTTGGATGATACGCTTGTCATGGATGTTAACAGATACATGGTAAATTTGGATGTCGTGTCTATGTTTACAGCCATGTTGCTTGACTTAGGTGTGGACAAAGATATCATTCAGGTGATACTGAAGACCCTGCTGTTTTACAAATGGCATGGAGGGTTAGATGTTTTTCTGGACCTAGTAGTAGTGGGATTGGGGATTAGGGCTGATCAAGGAGTATGGCTAGTGTTGCTGCCCAAGTTTAATGGACCCCAGATCCCCTTTGTTGTGGAAGCCATCGGTGGAGATGTGGAGGCAAGACAGAGGAAAGCGACCTGGGGGCTTAACTTTCTGAAGCAGGTGGTAGGAGTGGAAGGTGACAAAGCGGTGGATTGGTCCTTCATGCCGGTGAAGGAGGAGATGCTGGGAGATTATGGAGGCAAGGAAGCTGGGCCGAGCACTATTGTGGATCTTGCAAGGGTGGTGTAGCTAGGACTAGTATGTTTATAATTAATATATTGTAGTTTCTGAATCCCATAATGGGTTTTTGGCAAGTAATATTGTAAATTGTGAAGGATAATGAAGAAATAGAAACAAATAGTTATATGTATTTTCTTTGGCCCTCTTTGGAGCAGCCTGTTTCTTTTTGGTTCAATTTTCTATTTATTGGTTAGGCCCTCAACAGATAGTTATATGTATTTTCTTTGGCCCTATTTGGAGCAGCCTGTTTCTTTTTGGTTCAATTTTCTATTTAATGGGTAGGCCCCCAATTGGCCAAGTTCACAAACCAAAAAAAAAAAATTGAAGTTATAATCTTACACAAAATTCTTTTTGCAGTTCACATGATGTGAAACTTGATATCTGAAAAATAGCTTTGTAAAAAGTTCCCTATAGACGCATAGATCCATTGATTTGACATTGGGCAAGCATCAAAATCTACAACCTCAAACTATATCATGTCAGCAAAAAATCAACCATAAAGTTATCCTATCCTATGCAAGATGCAACCATCAAAACATTTCAATTTTCACATCTTCTACACAACACATTTGCAGCAATTCTCGTCCATAAACATACATGCACTAGGGGTAAAATCAAGGATGTATAGTATTGAATTGAAGTTACCATTATACCCAGAAGTCTTCATGTATCTTTCATATGGTATATATTTGAATGTCTAAAAATTAGCTGTCAAAAAATAATGTATAGATGCATTAATCCATTAATTTGTCAGAAAAACAAGATCTGCAACCTCAAATTACATCATGTCAGCAAAGGCATTTAGATAAGAATGGACATGAATAAATAATAAATCAGTTGCTTTGGAAAAAGATTCAGTTTTCTATCGGTTTATACATTATAAATACCACATCAGTATAAGTTCTTCAAATTATATCCACTAACAGGAATACATTATCGAGTGCCAGACATATATTTGACCCTGACCCAGGTTTGATAGGATAGTTGGAGCCTACACGGGGTATTCATCCTAAAAATGTTGTCCAAGCTTACCCCACACCAGCAAAAGGCCATGCATTACTTCATTCATGATTTGGTAAGCAAAAATAACTATAGCTTACCCAAAATCTGCCTCTAGCACAAGCTTTCCTCACACTGTGTCAAAGGCAGCCTATAACCACATCCAAGATTTACTAAGACGAAATAAACACATCACATCCAAGATTTACTAAGACGAAATAAACACATCACATCCAAGATTTACCAAGTGGAAAAAATACAACTCATCCAGGATTTGCCAAGCAAATTAAAAAACTACACATGGAATTTTGCCCAGACATTGATATGACATTGAAGCAACTGGGTATTCTAGTACTTCAACACTATTCCACTTTTTTTCATTAAAGCCTACATCCGTTTCAGGCCATTTCGACTGCACAACATATTGATTTGCTTCTCCTGCTCAAGGAAGTCAAGCTTCCAAGAACAAAACAGCTCTTCTCTACTCAGATGGCTTGATTATATGAAGAGAAGAGCTATCCAGTACAATATGATATCCCTCTGGTATCAAAAGAATGAACTGATACCGTTCTGGGAGAGGATCACAAGGGCTTCATTTCATTGTTGGGCTAATAATATCACTATAATCTCCCCCTTTTTGAAAATTATGTTTACAATCCATAATCACATCTGACAGGAATATCCTTATACACCACAAAATCCCTCATGTAAGGTTTATCAGAAGAAACAATGTAGATATTTGTGAGAAGGGCTGGAAGAGCACACAGGGAAAACAAAGAGGTTGTTGTATTCTCTCCTTTCATGACATCATATTTTTTTGGCCCATTTCTTCCACTCTTTTGAAAAAGGCTCGTAGGTCTGGGTATTTTCAGCTTCTTGTATTGTTTGGTTTCTGGATTCGATGAGACCCTACAATAAGGCAAGGAATTCACCAACACTGACTTCCTTAAAAAACTGTTTGATGCTTTTACTTTTGCATTTCCCAAATCAGAATAGAGTTTTGAGAAAGATTCTGCATTTGTCGAATAAAGATAGGATTTGAAGAACAGCGAGAGGGCTTACCGTTGCACATTGTTGCAGGGATGTGATGGGTACTTGAATATCACCACATAGAGGAAAGTCCAGTGCAGAACGCTGAAGATGAAGATGCCATCATTGCAACTACAAACAATAATGCAGCTTTTCAAATAGAAGATTCGATGAGACCCTACAATAAGGCAAGGAATTCACCAGCACTGACTTCCTTAAAAAACTAGTTTGATGCTTTTACTTTTGCATTTCCCGAATCAGAATAGAGTTCTGAGAAAGATTCTGCATTTGTCGAATAAAGATAGGATTTGAAGAACAGCGAGAGGGCTTACTGTTGCACATTGTTGCAGGGATGTGATGGGTACTTGAATATCACCACATAGAGGAAAGTCCAGTGCAGAATACTGAAGATGAAGATGCCATCATTGCAACTACAAACAATAATGCAGCTTTTCAAATGGAAGAAGAGTAAATTCCCTATAATCTTCCCCTTGTTGACAATTATGTTTATAATCCATAATGGCATCCGACAAGGGAATATCCTTATACAACACAAAATCCCTCATGTAAGGTTTATCAGAAGAAATAATGTAGATATTTGTGAGAAGGGTTAGAAGAGCACACAGGGAAAACAAAGAGGCTGTTGTATTCTCTCCTTTCATGACATAAAAAATTTCGGCCCATTTCTTCCATTCTTTTGAAAAAGGCTCATAGGTCTGAGCATTTTCGGGTTCTTGTATTGTTTGGTTCCTGGATTAGATGCGACCATACAATAAGGAACAAATTCACCAACACTGTCTTCCTTAAAAAACTTATTTGATGCTTTTACTTTTGCATTTCCCAAATCAGAATAGGGTTTCGAGAAAGATTCTGCATTTGTTGAATAAAGGAAGGATTTAAAGGAAGAGGGCTTACCCTTGCACATTGTTGCAGGGATGTGATGGGTACTTGAATATCGCCACATAGAGAAAAGTTTGGTGCAGAATACTGGAGATGAAGATGCCATCATTGCAACTACAAACAATAATTTAGCTTTTCAAATAGAGAAAGACTAAATTTATGACATAGGGTTTAATAGTATAGAGGGGCTGCATGTGAGGTCCTGGGTGACGCTAAACCCTCACCAAGCCTTCTGCCATCCATCAAAGGTCACATGTAATTGGCAACATTGTGTTCTGACAAATCCAATAGCAAAAAGCAAAATAGGGCAGCAACATAAATGAAGAGCTACTTTTGAAGCTATTAGTTATCCAGAATTATCGCCACAGCCCCTTGCCTGCGAGGTCCAACTTCATTAAAAATAAAATCTGCTACACACAACAGAAATGATGCCACTTTCCTTGCCTCAGACAACCTTGCTGTATCTGACAGAGGTGCCACTGGTGCGAAAGGCTGCACCATATCTTCACTATTGCCCCTAGCATAGCCTTCTTCAAAGCCTCTGTGGCAATGACATTCTCAGAACCCTTGTCTCCAGTGAAGTTACCATAAACTTTTCTCCAGCTCTATGAAAATGCCCATAGATACTATGCCCTGAATTCTGCACCAGAAAATGGGAGCTTGTCCATTTGTAGTTCCCAATCAACCTCCAGAATCTCCTCCAAACCAACTCTATACTTCAGGCGCACCAAACAATCCCTCACTCTTTTGACTGATTCATTAATCTTTACCAAACAGAGAAGATTTGGAAGAAAGAAGGAGGCCACTTCAGAATTCACATGGCTCTTCATGTCAAGCTCCAGGTAATCCACATCCGGAACTGTCTTGATGGCTTCTTCAATTTCAAGCAAATCCATTTCTTTACAGTAGTTTCTAAGGGCAGACTGCTTTAACGTCATCTCCTGGATAGGTATAGGTCACCACAATGAACAATCTTTAAAAGGTAAATCTGTACTGAATTTGCACAGCTACAAAGAAAACCTAACATTTGAAATGCTAAACAAAGATGCACAGTTTCAAGCTCAAGCTACTACGACTAGGACTACACACTACACTATGGTAAGGCAACTGTAATTCTTGTTATCTCATGATAGACCTCAGGCTATATAACTTAATGCTAGACACACATGAAAATGTAAAAACTTAAAGCAGACGGGTAAACATTAAAACAACATTATGATTTACCCCTTTCACCCCACTGCAAGCAAATAGAAAGAAACCTCATTCAAGTTAATTTTGATTGTTTACAATCGGAATAGATAAACACGACTTCTCGAATTCAAATATTCTAGCCCTCAAACAGAATAACAAAGTGACACATACAAACGTGACTACAATACTTGAAAACCCTCATCAAATCTACTTTCCAAGCCATCAATCATGATAACAAAGTGGAAAATACATCCAATCACAACCATCAAAACACCATTATTCAAACTGATACAATTAACAACAAAAAAGCATACGAATCAGACAAGCAACCATTACCAATTTGTGAGTTTTACAGTCCAGAGAATTTACATGTAATTTAGATTTGTCCTTTTCCTACAGATGGAAATAAAACTAAATTGCAGGCAACACATCCATCTTTGGAAGCATCTCTTTCTAATAGCCTACACAACCATAAACCTACAACTTAACCCAAGTATATCATGCTTAGATAGCTGAGAAATTCCTAGTGGAATATGGGCACCAATAAATAGAACAAATTTGTTGCATTATCCCCAAGATTAAGCCAACATTCCTTATCAAAGAGCATAAACTCCCATGACCTCCACAGATTAACATGTATAGATTATTTATATGCTGACCATCCCAGTCCATGCTATGACAGCTTCCATATCTTAATAACCCTGGTTATTACTTCCAGGTTGTACATTGCTTTGTACTGGGCGTTCCGTGTTACTTGGTGGTGGTGGTGGCCGCTGGTAAGCATTATTCCTCATTTCCCTTCGTCTCTCAAAATTCCTTGACCGATCAAAGTTTCTTGGTCTATCATTAGATCGTCTCTCATTGCAACGTGCATTGTTCCTCACCCACTCTTCATGGTACTTCGGGTCATAGGGTACTGCTTGTCCATTAATGAAGGGCTCCCCTAAAAGATCACATTCCAATAAAAAATAAGCCATGCCCAACATCATCAGAGCTTCAATAACTTTCATAGTAAACACACTACAAAAACATTTCCATAAATTAATACGAGGCTTAATATGTGATAACATACAAAAATTCCATGGGAAATTAAAATTTGTTAAGACAGTGATTTCACCTCTCCATCGGGAGTGGAGAGTATTACAGTAGATCCACTTACACACTAACAAAAATAATGCCAAAAGAAGCCTTGTAAATTTTGGTAATAAGTTTTCCCACAGTAACACTTTTTTTTCTTTTTGGTTACCACCAATAATAATCTCAAATAAATACTACCCAGCTTGCCATCCCTTCAACATTTCCAACACATGATCAAATTTAAGAAAAATTTCCAACAGTATGGCGTGTCCAAAGTCATATTAATTTTGGACTGGAAACTTCCCCACATTTCTCACATAATGCATTTTTTTGGCACCCAGAATCACATAAGAAGACAATCACTCCCCTTACCACCTTTTAACATTCCCTATGCATAAATAAACCCAAAACTATGGTTTTTAAGACAAGAACAAAGAATCCACAACACTGCCAAATCCTTAAGTAGAAAGTAGAGCACTTAACAACAAGAAGAGAACAAAAAGAGAGGACAAAAGCAGAGCATTTCTGATTCTTTAACACATGGGGTTTCACCAGATAATGTTAAACAAACATAAAACCAATCCACATGATAATTCATGAACCTATCAAGTATTCAACATCAAAAACATTAGAAAATATTCCAGATGCGCCATGTGTCTAGAAAGATCTATAATAAACCACCATTATACATACATAGTGAGTTGTCGACGATAAAATAAACCTTACAGTGTTCTACAATATTCTTACCTCCATATGACTTGGTACGAGGGTCCAAGTACGAATCAGGCAACACCCAGCGAACGTTAGGAAGTGCTGCAATTAAAAACAGAAAACTCATTAAAATTTACATTAGGCAACTGCTATGGATGTGAAGAAAATGCATAGCTACTATTATCCAAGAACTACTCATACGCTTTATCTTGTAGGACAGTTCCTCTGAAACCAGGCAGCCAAAAGCAAAATAGTGCTTTGTTGAAACCGAGTAAATTTTCATCCTCGCTTCCTCCTCGCTGTAAATCAAAACAAACAGAAACAGTTTTAAATCACATAAATACCCATTTTACCTTTGTTGCACTTACACAACCAAACCTATGCTTGTTTCTCAATACCCAAGAGTTTATCTTTGTTGCACTTACATAGCCAATACTATGGTGATTCCCAACAACCAAACCAATGCTTATTTCTCAATACCCAAGAGTTTATCTTTGCTGCACTTACATAGCCAACACTAAGGTGATTCCCAACACCCAAGATTTTATCTTTGCTGCACTTAAGTAGTCAAAACTATGCTTGTTTCTCAATACCCAAAAGTTTATCTTTGCTGCACTTACATGTTCAACACTATGGTGATTCCCAACACCCAAGATTTTATCTTTGCTGCACTTAAGTAGTCAAACCTATGCTTGTTTCCCAACACCCAGTATAAAACATAACAAGCGTGAATGCCTCAAACCCCCAAAACCCCAGCTGCATATAATAAACAAAAACAAAAGTAACGATTATATTTGTTTTGAAAAATAACCGGCAAATTATAAGGCCTCACCTTCCCACGACCTGTGCAAGCGTCTTGATGTAGCTATCAATAATCTCATCTCTGGTGGTGTTGCCCTCAGGGGGCTCCATGACAATGAGCCAGTGCTCGTAGTCACAGCCATCAAGTAGAATGGTCTCCTTCGGAGGACGATTGCTCCAGTTGGGCGACGGGTCATTCACAGACGACGTAGTGGGTATTGTTGCATAGCGTCTCAGAGACGATAAAATGAGAGGTTGCGGGATCGATGCCCCTCCAAGAAAGCGCCCATTGCGAAACCCTACAGATGAATGTGAAGAAACCCTTAAACCCCTAAGGCTTATACCTCTGTTTGTTAACAGCGAAACCCTGTTAGAAGAAAAGAGATTGAGACTTGCTCTTAATGACAGGGCTGCTCGCACCAGTACCACCATTTTCTCTACGAACGCCAAAAATTGAGTTGTAGTGCAGCTACGACAAATTAAAACCCTACACAGACATGTAGCAGAGCAATAGTTATGGTCGAGGGTTTAAGAGGGTCGATCATAGAAATACTTTATCACAAATCATTAAGACTAGCAATCACACTTTGGTGTGCAATGGGTACGCCGAAGAATTGTGGAAGTTCAATTGCCATGTCTTTAAGTGAATGATAATTGGTTTGTATCTTTATTGGCCATGTCATTTTTTTCATATTCATTTTTTTTGTTTTCTGGGTTTCATTTGCATTCTACTAGTCATCACTTATGCATATTATTTGGTTTTTATCACAAGTCTCATATTTCACATTTTCACACTTACATTTAATAGGCATTCTCTTGCAAATATAAGCATGGTCAGTAGGTCTACATCAAGTTTAGCCTACCATCATGCATCCTCTCATAGAACATCACACAATACAAAGATCGATCAAACTTATTGACCCTCATTATTTTTATAATTTCACATTTTTGCATAATTCAGTGGTTGCCCTAGCTTTACTTTGACCAGAAATTAACATATTTTCAAAATCTGTGTCAAGGAGATATGACTATCATTGAGTATTGGAAAAATTTACCAAGTTATTTAAGTATGTGCCACAATATCAGAAGGATGAGAGATTTAGAATAAGGAAGTTTATTATGGGCTTGAATGCTTAGATTGACATAGAAGTGGATGTTCATGGACCCACAACCATGGACCAAGTTTTTGAGAAAGCTATTAAGCAAGAGCAACAACTCAAATCTATCTATGTGTATCGAGAAAGATCTCAAAGGAAATCTAATTGGACTCGTCCTTTGACATCCTTCAAAAAGAGAAACAAGAATTAGGAATCAGAGAGAGGAACCATGGTCAAAGTTTTGGATTTACCAGAAATGAATCCAAAGACAAAAATAGGGATTTCAATCCTAAAAGGAATGACGATAATGCCAACCAATCTTCAGGAAAGAAAGGTCCTCCTAGAAGGTGTTTTATGTGTGGAGGAGATCATTATGCTAACCAATGCCCCACGAAGAGTCAAGGAAATTCTTATGGAGGCAAACCTTTACCTTCATAGAAAATGGCTTTTCAGCAAAGGATTCATGTTGCTCTTGATAGTCATCAAGCTGAGTATCAGGTTACTCTTATTGAAACCACAAGTACTCCTTTTGGAACCCCAATTTCTATTCTTATAGATACCAGAGCAACTAAAAAATTTGTGAACCCTATAATACTTGATAAAATGTCTAGGAAAGTTGGTTCCATGGCTAATTCATGGACAGTAGAGTTTGCAAACCAGGCAAGATCTCAAGTAGAGCAATGCTTGTTTGAAGCCAGATAAACCTTACCTACTTTTTCCATGAGGTCAACCTATATGTAGCAACTCTAGGATCCTATAATGTCATCTTAGGGATGAAATGACTATCTCAGCATAGGGAAAAAGTTGATTGTCTTTCTAAAATAGTAGAATGCATTGATGATGATGGAAATGTTGTCCTCATCCAAGGTTTTCAAAGAGAACTAAAAATTAGGCAAATTATTGCGATGCAATTGAAAAGAGCAAAAACAGAAAGGATGCCAAATGTTTGTAGTTAAAATGGAGGAGGTGAAAGATGAAGAGAAGAAGGGACCTAAGGAAAATACTTTTGAAGAGTACCCTTTTCTTCAAGATTTTCGAGATGTGTTTCCAAAAGATCTTTTGGGTCTACCCCCGAAAAGAGTTTTTGATTTTACCATAGATATTACTTTTGGTTCCAAACCGGTGTCTAAAGCACCTTATCGAATGACTGCTACTGAGTTGAGGGAGCTAAAGGCTCAACTCCAAGAACTGTTGTCAAAAGGGTTGATTATACCTATTGTGTCACCTTGGGAAGAACCAATGATCTTTGTTAAGAAGAAAGATGGAACTCTGCGTCTTTGTATAGATTATCGTATGCTTAACAAATCAACGATTAAGAACAAGTATCATTTACCACGGATAGATGATCTTTTTGATCAAATGCATGATGCAAACTACAATTTCTAAAATTGACATTAGATCAGGTTATCACCAATTGAAATTGAAGGAGGAAGATATTCAAAAGACAACCTTTCAAACAAGGTATGAGCGTTATGATTTCACAGTCTTACCTTTTGGTTTGACCAATGCCCCAGCAACATTTATGAATTTGATGAACAATGTTTTTAGAGACTATCTAGAGAAGTTTTTTCTAATGTTTTTAGATGATATTTTGATATACTCTTGTAATGAGGAGGAACACCATCGACACTTGCAGATAATTCTGCAACAACTCAGGGAGCATAAACTTTATGGAAATCTATTCAAATGTACTTTCTTTCAAAAAGAGGTGCAATACTTGGGTCATATCATATTAGCTAAAGGAATTTCTATAGATCCATTGAAGATCAAGGCTATTTTGGAATGGTCTACTCCTAAAAACGTGCATGAAGTGCATAGTTTTATGGGATTAGCAAGGTATTACAAAAAGTTTGTTTTTAACTTTTCTAGAATTGCCCATCCTATCACTTCCTTGCAAAGAAAAGGAAAGAGATTTGAGTGGTCTGACAAGTGTGAAGGATATTTTACTATTCTTAAAAGGAAATTGGCTTCAGTACCAATTCTTAAAGTGCCAAACCCAGAGGGTCATTTTGTTGTTGTGACTGACGCTTCAGCAGAAGGGTTAGGAGGAGTGTTTATGCAAGAAGACCAAGTTATAGCCTATGAGTCTAGGAAGATGCGACCTTATGAGAAAAATTATGCCCCTCATGATTTGGAATTAGCAGCAATTGTGTATGCTCTCTAAGTGTGGAGGCATTATTTGTTGGGGAAACAATCTGAATTGAAATATGATAATCAAGGTTTGAAGAATATTTTCGCACAACCTAACTTCAACGCCTGACAAAGAAGATGGTTAGAACTCATCTTTGATTATGATTTTGAGGTTAACTATATTAAGGGTAAGGACAATAAAGTGGTTGATGCCTTGAGTCAAAGAAGGCACATATTAGCAATAGTATCGGTGCACTATGATTTTAGAGCTCGAGTATTGAAAAATTTGACCGGAGATGAATATTATGAGCAAATTTTGAAAGCTTTAACAAAAAATTATCAAGATATAAGGTATGATGGTTTTTATTTTGAACCTGATGGGTTGTTGAGATTCAATAATAGAATGTATGTTCCAAATTAGGGAGATTTAAGAAGAACTGTGTGGAAAGAAGTGCATTCTGCACCATATTCAAGTTGCCCTAGAGTGACAAAGTTGTTAACTGATGTGAAACCCTTATATTTTTGGAAGGGAATGAAAAATAATGTTGTAATATTTGTGACAGGATGCTTGGAGTGTCAATGAGTTAAGGATGAACACCAGCACCCAACAGGACTTTTGTATCCTCATGACATACCTAAATGGAAATGGCAGGTTATTAGTATGGATGTTGTCCAAGGATTATCAATGTCTTGCTATAAGCATGATGTCATTCTTGTGGTAGTGGATAAACTTACTAAGGTATCTCATTTTATACCCGGTAATCTTACTGATGGAGTGCCCATCTTAGCCAAGAAATTCATGCAAGAAGTTTTTAGATTGCATGGAATTTCAAAAAAGATAATTTTGGATAGAGATGCTCAGATAACTTCAAGGTTTTGGCAAACTTTGTTTTCAGCTTTGGGAACACAACTGACTATAAGCTCAGCTTATCATTCAAAAATGGATGGACAAACTGAGAGAGTAAATCAAATACTAGATAATTTGTTGAGGATGTATTGCATGGATCAACAGTATAAATGGGAAGAGTATCTTCCACTAGTTGAATTTGCATATAATAATTCATATCATTCAACAATAAAAATGGCTCCATTTGAAGCATTGTATGGCAGGAAGTGTCAAACTCCTATAAGCTAGGATAAGCTAGAGGATATGATTTGCTTTGGGCCAGAAATGCTTTTCAAAATAGAAGAGCAAGTAAAACTGATTGAGAAAAGATTAACAGAAGCAAATGATAGACAAAAAAGTTATGTTGATGCCAAGTGAATACCCTGACAATTTTTAGTAGGAGATAAAGTTCTCTTAAAAGTCAAACCACATAAGAGCCCAATTAAGTTTGGAAAGTCTTCCAAACTAGCACCTAGATATGTTGGACCTTTTGAAGTCCTAGAAGTGGTTAATCTAGTTGCATATAGGATAGCTCTACCACCAGCCCTTGCTAGAATGCATGATGTTTTCCATGTGTCATGATTGAAGAAATATATATTAGGATCTAATCATATACTGGATTAGAATGCTCTATAGGTATGGGACCCAAGGGTGGTCATGATCAATCCTGTCAAAATGCTCGAGGTACACAAGCTTTGCTTGTGTAACAGAGAGGTTACCTAGTGCAAGGTCGAGTGGGACCAGTATTAGGAGGAAATTGCTACATGGGAAGATTACAATGATATCTATCAAAAGTTTCCACATCTTTTTATATAACATGATGTACTAGAACATGTTTGAAGTGTTTATTTTGGCTTAGAAATAATCATCAAGGATGATGATCTTTAAGGGGGAAGATATGTCACACCCCATTTTTAAATTAATGTGTTTGTTTTTATTATTTTCAAGAGACAGATAGTTAGTCAGAGAAAATATTATGATTATACTAATGATGTGAAATGCATTTGATTATATTAATTTGTATGCAAAACATAATTTTTTGTGATGTCATTATTGAACATGTGGTTAAAATGATGAATGGACTAACTACCAATCTGAAATTGAGGTGGATGCAAGAACAATGTTGTTTTCCCTCCAATAAGAGGAGAGAGAGTATCACTGTGGAGAGGATGCTAGATCACGAGAATGCAATGATCCTTATGCCATCTAGAAACACACACACATATATTTAGTAGAGAGATCATGTTAGTTCTTGGCAGATACGTCGTCGTTAAGTCGAAGTTAATTATTTATGTCATCTGATTGAACTTGGTGTATGTTTTTGGATGACAAGTCAACTAAATGCGAATAATTTCATTGTTTATATCTTAGTCAGCTTGAGAGAATGCTTCATCGATAATTGTGTTTTAGAAGAACACATTTAGTGTTTGAAAGTACACAAAATCAACATTTAATGGATAAGTATGTTAAGTTTATTTACAAAGTTATTATTATTATTTTATTATTATTAATATTATTATTTTAGTTAATAATTATGTTAGACAATTAGAAGAGTCTCTTTTTTTAACGAACTCCCTAGATGCTTGGGAGTGGAGAGAGAAGAAATAGCTCTATGCTCTCCACTACCTTTTGCATGTGGAGAGCCGCGAGATTATGGAGTAAGTGGAGTGGTGCATTAATGAGTGCCCATAACTTGGGCAAGGCAGCTTTAGAAAAGCAGGAAAACAAAGTTTTTTATGAAAATAGGAAGGATACGGAGAGAAGGAAAAGGGAATTCATAGGAAAGGAGGATCAAAGGAAGAAGTGAGGAATAGCTAGTGTGTAGCCTATGATTTACATAGGTAAGTTCTCCCTATTCTATTGTACGAGATATTACGGATATCTTGATATGCCTTACATTTTTGGTAATTGCAAAAGAATATGTTGTGATATTATGTTAATAATCCTTGACTGAGGATATAAAACTATATTTATATGTATCATATTTCATTTTGGGTAGAAAAGAACGACTCGGAGGATATGATATCTTCATTCTATTATGTATCTCTAGAGAAACATTATGGTAGATATCTCAATGAGTCGATTATCCATGTTTCTAATATTATGTCTTATTATTATACATATATGTATTTAAACTATTGTTAACAGTCGGACTATGAAGTCATAAAATCATATATATTTGTTAATGGTTAGACTATGAAGTTGAAAAACCATATATATATTTGTTAATGGTCAACTGTGAAGTCGTAAAACCATATATATCTGTTAATGGTCGACTGTGAAGTCGTTAAACCATATATATCCGTTAATGGTCCACTGTGAAGTCGTAAGACCATACATATTTGTTAAAGGCTGACTATGAAGTCTTAGGGCTATGTATATATAGGTCAAAGGTTGACTGTGTAAACCTCATAAGGCCGAATTATATGAATCCAAGCAGACAAAATTAAGTCTATGGCCGAGCAATAAATTATTGATTGTCGGTATAAGTTTACAGTTGTTTAATATGTAGTAGGTCGAGTATATTATCATAATAAGGTCGACTAAGAAAAACTCAAGTCGATTATAATAAGGCCAATTGAGATAAACTTAGGCCAACTGTAATAAGGCTGATTGACATAAACTTAGGCCAATTGTAATAAGGCCAATTGAGATAAACTCAGGCCATCTGTAACTTGATGGTTGACTAAGTTAATAAACTCAGGAGGGTTGTGTTTTAGTCTTAGGCCTATTGTGTATCAACATAGAGGTTATTTGTTTTATACAAAACCAAGCTAAGGTTTAGTAACCTAGAGAAGGTTAACAATAATTTAGAGAAGGATCTAAGAGAAGGTCGACTATAAGTATACTTCTCTTACTAGTTATGGTTTAAGAAGATTGAAGTGTATGTTTTTAGAAAGCTTGGAAAAGCTAGTATAAAAGACAAAGTCTTAAGTGTAGAGGCTTTTGACATAAGAATGCTATCTTTAGTTAAAATATAGAGAAATTAGAGTTTTCACATAGAAGTTAATATAGAAATCATCTTGATTTATTTATATCTAGTTCTATCAAGAGATACTCTTTTGTCCATTTAAGGCTAAGAGTAGCCATATGGATGTCTTGAAAAACATTCTTTATACCAACAAGAATTCAAGATTTAGACTATTGTAATGGGTGGAATTCTCTCTTTGATATATTTAAAAGGAAGTATTCAATTTGTATGATTACGATTTTATAGCTTATTATCAATAGTTTATGAGTCGAATAAATATTAAGACAGATAGAGACTTTATTTGATAACCAATATGGTTTAAATGTTAACTTAGTTTTGTAGATGACTAGGATGAGCATGAGATTAGGTAAACAAGTTTTGAGTAGATGATGGGATGTCATTGACCCACGATTACAAGGAGGGACCAATATATGTTTACAATGGTCATCTATCTCTCACCCTAGACTTATCAAGAATGACCAGTAGATAAAGAGTGTTTGTCTTTATCACTAATGTGGTAAAGTATGACCAAGAGAGTTGTTATCTATAAAGGAAATATATGATTATTAAGAATGTTGTTTCCAAGTCGAGAAAAGAGTGAGCAGACTTACGATTTTATATATATATATATATATATATATATGAAACTTTGGCCAAAGTAATGCAAAAATCACTGCTTGCATTATTAGTTCATAGTGTACTAGATAGCTAGACAATCAAAATGGGTCATACATAGCTAGATCTAGACTAGAGTTGTAAACCCGGTTGTTATTAGTTAGGACACATCACTAGTTCTTAGATGGCATATGGAATTGGTTGATTCCCATTATCTAATACCCTTGTGAAGGGAAGGGCCACTTCTAGAAGGAAGGTGTGCGGGGTCTGCCAGTCTATGGTTGGAGGAAAAGCACCAGGGTCTCTCTCTCTCTCTCTCTCT
Source organism: Cunninghamia lanceolata (assembly GCA_027924645.1). Lineage (NCBI taxonomy): Eukaryota > Viridiplantae > Streptophyta > Pinopsida > Cupressales > Cupressaceae > Cunninghamia > Cunninghamia lanceolata. The sequence goes on from BSBN01000123.1 coordinate 6,124,513, forward strand.
CTCTCTCTCTCTCTCTCTCTCTCTCTCTCTCTCTCTCTCTCCTGCAGTTGACTATTGAAGACTTGTGAACAAGAATACATTGCTTATTTTGCAAATGATATTGATAAAATTATAAGTCATAAGAAATATGACCATTTGGTATTGTGCAATTTGTAAGTCGCAAGTGAAGCAACCTTATTTTGAAATATGTATATAAATATTATATATTGAATTTGGATATTTCTCTCTTAAAAAAATATATAGGCATATTTGCTTAATTATGTTTGAGTTTTTCTAATATTCCAATTGGGATGTTATAGATCCTAACTCAGTGGTGTTCTATTGGGTCTACCATACAAAGCTTCAAAAGGAGCCTTGCCTAAAGAGTTGTGAAAACTATTATTGTAGGCAAACTCCACTAAGTGTAAATAATCCTCCCACTTTGTCTGTTAATCTATCACATACATCCTGAGCATGTCTTCCAAGAATTGATTCACCCATTTAGTTTGTTCATTAGTCTTGGGGTGATAAGATATACTAAAATTAAGTTATGTACCTAAAGCTTGCCGTAAAGATGTCCAAAAAGATGATGTAAAGATGGGATCTCTATCAAAAATTATCTTACGAGGGACACCATGGAGTCTAACTATATCATTCAGAAAAACCCTCGCCACCGAAAGTACATTATATGAAGATCTCATAAGAGAAAAATGTGCCACTTTTGTCAACTTATCCACTGTAACCATAATGGCATCATGTCGTCGGGATGTCAAAGGAAGAACTACATTGAAGTCTATAGAAATAAGATCCCACTTCCATTCTAGAATTTCGCAATGGTACAACAATCCTGCCAGATGCTAATGTTCGGCCTTCACTCTCTGACACTTGAGACATAGCTACGAAATCTTCTATATCACTTTGCATACTAGCCCAAAAGTATAATTTACTAAGATCTACGTGCATTTTCTTAACCCCTAGATGTGCCACATAAGGTGCTCTATGTGCCTCTGCCAACACAAAAGATCTACAGTTTCCCAAAGAGGGTAAAAAAATTCATCCATTATGTCGTAACAAACCATCAGAATCAAACAAGTACCCCTCAAACTTATCCTTCAAAACACCATGGAGTCGATTTTCTTGTTCTACCTCCTGATACCGTGATCCTGAGGCAACTATTCTAAAATGTGACCTCTCAAAGCTGTCTTCAAAACTAAAGAGGAAAACTTGTGTCTTCTTCTACTTAAAGTGTCTGCCACTACATTTTCTTTCCTCTTGATAAATTGTACATCGAAATCATACTCACAAAGAAACTCCATCCAACGCCATTGATGAGCATTAAAATTAGGCTGTGTAAAAATATACTGCAAACTGTGATGATCTGAATGAAGTTCAAAACAATGACTAATAGAAAATATCGCCATTTCACCAAAGCATGAACTACTACTACTAACTCAAGATCATGTGTGGGATAGTTAAGCTCATGGACTTTCAACTTATGGAACTCATATGTAATTACTTATCCTTCTTGCATAAGGATGACACCCAAACCCTCAATAGAGGCATCGATACACACAACAAAGTCAACCATAGGATCATGTATAGCTAAAATCAGAGCACTAGTGAGTTTCTCCTTCAATAACTGAAACGCTCTCTCACATTGCTCAATCCACACAAACTTTTTCCCTAGCTTCTGCAAAGACGTGATAGGGTGAGCTATCCTGGAAAAACCTTCAATAGTAACCAGCTAGACCCATAAAACTCCTAACTTTTGAGACATTAGTAGGAGCAGGCCAATCTACGATAGCCTTAATCTTAGTCGGATCCACCGAAACTCCATCCCCTAAAACTAAATGTCCTAAATAATGAATTTTCGTCTGGAAAAGTCACACTTAGCCAGATTCAGATACAATTGGCTTTCTCTCAAGCACTGCAAGACCAACCTCAAATGTTCCTTATGCTCTTCCTCGTTACAAGAATAAATCAATATATCATTGAGGAAGATGACCACAAATCAATCGAGAAAAGTGTGAAACACCCCATTCATCAAACTCATGAACACTATAGTCACATTAGTTAACCCAAAGGATACTACTGTAAACTCATAATGACCATAGTGAGTATAAAATGTTGATTTATGAATATCAGCTTCTACTATCCTCAACTGATGGTACCTTGATTTGAGATCTATCTTCGAGAATGCTTTCGTTCCCTGAATTTGGTCAAACAAATAATCAATTCTAGGCAATGGATAACGGTTCTTCACTATCAACTTATTTAGCTATCAGTAGTCTATACAAAGACGTAAAGACCCATCTGTATTCTTAACAAAGATAACAGGAGCACCCCAAGGAGAAACACTAGGATGAATATGACCCTTGCCAAAAGTTCTAACTGAATCTTAAGCTCCTAAAGCTCTCGAGTAGTCATCTTGTAAGGAACCCTAGAGACACCTGCACTACTCCTAGAATTAAGTCAATGTGAATTTTTTTTTCCTGACAAGGTGGCATCCCTTTAATCTCTAAAGAAACACATCAACAAATTCCCTGAGAATAGGGTGATCATCTAATGAAGTCTTAGGTCCTTCCACAGACCTATCACTAATAAAGATAACAAAGAGTTGACAACCCTTATGTATACTATGCTTAAGCTGCTTAGCTAAAATTATTTGAAGAGAAACATGTCTCCGCACCCCTGAGATCCTCACAGATTTATCTTTACCATATAAGCATTTTATTATCTTCTCCCGATAATCTAACTTTGCCTCATGGGCGTGTAACTAGTCCATACCCAAAACCACATCGTAAGATCCCAAGGAAAGAACTCGAAGATCCACCAAAGTAGTGAAAACACCAAGTCCTATCTAGAAATCTCTATCAACATAATTCACTGACACCCTAGACCTAGTTTCTAACTCCACTTCCTAGCCTACCGCTGCCTAACTGCCACCATCTTGCATCGCTCCAAAAGGGGATATGAAGGAATTCGTAGCCCCAGAATAAAAAAGTATAGAAACTATCATGTTACCAATCATACCTGGGGTCTCAATCACTGTCCCTTGATGCTCTATCTGTCGATTATCCACTATTGCAAAAACTCTATGTGACCTACATCTCCTGTTGTCGTCTCCTCTCTTTTTTTTCAAAAAACAAAAAAAGAATTCTTTTAAAAAAATAAATCTTCCTCGGAATAGTAAAAACGAAAAAATATAACAATAAAACTAAAGTAAAACAAAAATAAATAAAACTAAAAATTACATCTTATCACAACACTAAAGATAATAAAATAAATAATATATAATAAAAAATGGATAATAATCCTCTTTTTTAAAAAAAATTAAAACATTTCACCCAAAAATTTAAAAAACCATGATAATTTTAAAAACAAAATTAAATTCATATCACTCAAAATTAAAAGAATAATATTATCAAAAATGTCAAACTAAATTATAAAATACACACTAACATTGACTAAGCTTTATTCCTCTAGGCAGAATAGGCATGGGTTAAATACTGGTTTGACACAATGAAAAGTTCTTGATAGACCTCTGTATGTTATAAGCCTTGGCCACCCCCTACAAAACTCAATTTCAAACATCGAATTATCTTGAGACATATATAGCCGAAGCAACAATAAACATATATTTAACCACAAATGATCATTACACATATAAATAAATTCCATTTAATTTAACAATACCATTTTCTTTCATTTCCAAATAAACATGTGCATCAATCTAACATAATATCATTCACTTGAAAACCAAATAGTCCAAAACACATTATGTACAATCATCCAATAACCAACATCTCACAAATACACAATCTCAACTACACATTTAACCAAATAATAGTTCAACTCACATGTTTTATAGTCCATATGATAATATCCAAGGTCACAACCAAAGAAAAGATTCCACAAGTCTAAAGTCATGAAACACATAATAGGTCTATGAAAAAGAAAAGGGTAGGCCTCTCTCTCTCTCTCTGTATATATATATTCCCCCTCTCTCTCTCTATTTCCCCCCTCTCTCTCTCTTTCGTACTTTAGGTTTTTGGTTGATAAACATAAGAAAGGAATGGATCTAGTGCCACACATCATTTCTATTGTCTTGCATCATTATAAGGTGGTGTTAACAATTGATGTCCAGAGTTAGCCATAATTTAAAATTATCTCTCTCTTCCTTTCTCTCCCCGTGGACGTGCCATCTTTGTATTGTTGGCATGAAATGGTTGACCAAAAGCCTCTCTCTCTCTCTCTCTCTCTCTCTCTCTCTCTCTCTCTCTCTCTCTCCATGTAAGGTCAATCAAGCTGTTGATGTTGGCATAATAGTTATCATAACAATGGTATTACATTGTTAACATTGTACGTAACTATTGGTGGTTACGTTAGTTGGGCTATAACTGTTATTTCTGTTATATCAACCAAATATAACACAGTATATATCTGTGTTTGTATGAGTATTTATCATTGAATCAATAAATAAAATTATTACTGCCCCTTCATATGGTATCAGAGCTATGTGTCCTCAGTAAACCAATAACAAAACCCATGTTGATATCTTCCCATGGCCGCTTTGGTAAAGGTAATGGCTGATATAGCCTACTATTTTGACTCACTCCTTTGGCCATCTAGCATACTCTGCAACTTTGCACAAATTTCCTCACATTCTGGTGCAACTATGGGCAATAATAATTCTCACTAACAAGAGAAATGGTCTTATCTCAACCAAAGTGTCCTGCCAATCCTCCACTATACTTCTCCTTAATCAAGTTTTCTCTCATGGAACTCCTCAGAATGCACAAATGCCTTCCTCTAAACAGCATACCATCTTTGATTATGTAATACAACCATCTCATCCTATCCAAGGTAATAGGCTCTAAACAAGCTTTCCAGGCCTCTGTAAAGTCTAGATCTTCAGGGTACAAATTCTTGAGTTCATTGAACACAACGACCTCTATCTTCATCTCTATCAACAAATTTTGCCATCTTTTTAAGGCGTATGCAACTCTATTTGACCTTCCACTTGTGCTTCAAAACATAAGTATTACTCTGCAAAAACTCAAGCCATTTTAAGTGCCTCTGATTTAACTTTTCTTGACTATTCAAAACTTGAACTATAGCATAATAATATTGATCATAAATAGAATACTTTTTCTTACCATCATTAAGCTTCTCACTGAAATAGGCAATAGGCTTACCCTCTTGGCTCAAACAGCTCCTATAAAACTATCACTAGCATCGTAATCTACTTGAAATACCTTATTCAAATATGAAAGTGCTAAAAAAGGTTGCTTTGTGACTTTCTGCTTCAATGTATCAAAACTCTTGGCTGCTTATGTAGTCCATTTAAACTCTTTTTATCCCTTCTCATTGTCTCAATTAGGGGTGCACAAATGCTACTAAAATTATTGATAAATTTTCTATAAAAACTTGTCAAACCATGAAAAGATCATACCTCTGTAACACTCCTTGGAGTAGGCCATTCAATGATAGCCCTCACCTTCTCTGGATCCATTTTAAGACCCTCAGCTGAGATAATAAATCCCAGGTACACCAACTCCTTCACAAAACTACATTTTTTAAAATTCATCAGCAACTTCTCTTCCCTCAGCTCCTCAAAAACTTTTAGAACATACATCAGGTGCTCCTCTAAAGTCTTACTAAAAATAAAAATATCATCTAAGGAAACAATCACAAATTTACCCAAAAACTCTTTTAGTACCTCATTCATGAGCCACATGAATGTGCTTGGTGCATTGGTTAGCCCAAATGGCATGACTAACCATTCATACAGGCCCTCTTTAGTCTTGAAGGTTGTCTTCCATTCATCTCCTTCGTTGATTTGGATCTAGTGATATCCACTCTTTAGATCAATCTTTGTAAAGTACTTGGCTCCACTCAAGCAATCCATAATATCATCTATCATTGGCAATGGAAATCTATACTTGATTGTAATTTTGTTGATGACTCAAGAATCTATACACATTCTCCACTCTCCATCTTTCTTCAGTGCTAGTACTGTAAGTACTACACATGGACTTAGGCTCTCTCTTATCAGTCCTTTCCTTAACAGTTGGTGAACTTGTTTATTTAGCTCTTCATTTTCTGCAGGAGTCATTCTATGGGTTGCCTTACTCGGCAAACTAGCTCCTTGTATCAAATCTATTTAGTGACTTATCTTCCTCACCAATGGTAAACCCTCTAGTACATTATCAAAAACAATGTCCTAAAATTCTTCAAACATATCTGAGACTTTTGTTGGTACATCTTCATATTTCTCCTGGTTGATCTTAGAAATCAACACAAAGCAATGATGCTCGTGCTTCATACCATTCAAAATTTTTCTACCATCTACCAAGCAAATTCTGGTAGTACTACATACATTTTCTTCCACCTCCTTCAAGGGCTTCAACTTATGACGAACTCCATCCTTTGTCAGGGAATAGATGTTTGCATGACCATCATGGACAGCGCACCTATCATACTACCATGGCCTTCCCAATAGCATGACATGCATCCATCGGTATGATGTCACACAACACCTCATCATAGTAGTCTCCAATCTTAAACTTGACTAAACATTGCTCATTGACCAAAGCTCTATGGTCTTTCTGCAACCATGCAATCTAATTTTAGATGCCTTCTCTTTATCAACTTCAACTTGTTAACCATCTCTTCTAGGACAAGATTATTAGTGCTTTCACTGTCAATAATAATATCACAACACTTACCTTCACACTTGCACCTTAAGCGGAATAAACTCTTCCTCTAATCTGGTTCTTTCTCCTCATTTAACAAGGTTCTTCTGACTAGGGTTTCTCCCCTTTCAACGTCTTTAGAATGCTCAAACTACACATCTTCATCTACATGTGCAACTCATGCATTACCTCCAGGTCTCCTATTTCTCCTTCCTTGATGTTGGGGACACTCGTAGGCTCAATGTCCTTCTCCACATTGAAAACAAGTTCCTCTGAAACCTCCTCTTCTAGGTCCTTGTCCAGGTCTTCCTCTTCCTCTTCCTTTTTGCTCACCATTATTTTGGTCACAAAGACAGTAGGCATTATCCCCTTTTTTATTTTGATTGGTGCCTGCTTCTTCACTTTTCTTTTGATCTTCATTTAGATCTCCATAGGATCGTCCACTAATCCTTCCACCATGACCTCTTCCTCTTTGTTTGCTTTCAAATGTTTTATTCAGCTTCTCTTCCACCTTTAGAAGAAACTAGTATGCATCTTCTATGGTGGTCATTCTGACCAGGCTCAACTCCTCTTGAGTACTTGGCCTCAACCCATTAATGTAACGAGCTACCTTCTTCTTGTTGGCCTCTACATGGCCTGTTCTAATAATAATATTATAAAACTCTTATGTGTACTCCTTAACAGACTTGTTACCTTGCTTCAATCCTTGCAACTTCATCAACAACTCTAACTCGTAATCCACAAGAATGAACTACTTCTTTAGTTTGTCCACCATCCAATCCCATCTGTTAATCTTTCATTTTCCTCTTATATTTCTCTCTAACTGGACCTCCTTCCACCAAATACCTGTGTGGCCCTTCAGCTTCGTTTTTGCAAACTTGACCCATTCTAGATCCTCCACATCTTCATACTCAACATATTCCTCCATGTCATTTATCCAATTTATAAGCTCTTCTAGATTCAGATCCCCAGAATAGGTAGAAACTTCAATCCTAGGCTTCTTTCCAATCTTGGTGATGGCCTCCAACAATCTGACTTGCTCAAGTTCTCCTAGAGCATCTTGTTCTTCTTTAAATGACTCTTCTTCTTCAACTTCATCTTCGCTTTCTTCTCTTCTTCTTGGCTCAAACCCTTTTCGCAGTTCCTCTTGCAACACATTGATTTGTCTTTGCAGGGCTCTAAAACCCTCTTCTATCAAAGCATTTCTCCTAACACCACCATAGTTCCTTCATTGAGGAATTTTTGAGTTCTACAAAAAACCCACAACCTCAGTTGATTTCTACAACAAACCCACAACCTCAGGTCCTGGTGCAAACTGCCTCACGGTCGGCAATCTGTCTACACACTCATGAACCTGGCTTTGATACCACTTGATGAGGGGGTCAATCCTAGAACACATAACAACACATATTGCACACATAAAATAGGAATGTTCTTTTATAGAACTGAAAAGCACATTACATTATAGAAACTGGAATCAAATTAGAGAATGAATCCTCAACAAGTTGTAACACATTACAATTTCCTTCCTCTGGATTATGGAACCTTATGCATTATGTAGCTTCAAATCTGCTAGGGTTTTAATTTTCCCTCTTTTTCTTCACTCCCCCCTTAATTTTTCTAGGAATAATTTTTCTAGGAACCTTATGCATTATATTTTGTTTTCTATATTATTTTATTTACTGTACAATAATTTAATTTATACCTATATTTTATTAGGGTTTTATCATATAAAATAAAAAGGATCAAAGTATATTCGTGGAGGGAGAAGTTATTCAAAATAATTACATTATATTTTACACATTTGACTATAAAGACTTCAATTTAATTTTCTTTTCTTTTCTACAATATTAAATTAAATAATTTACAACTATATTTTTTTAGGGTTCTATCATATCAAATAATTTGTAACTATATTTTTTTAGGGTTTTATCATATCAAATATAAAATGATCAAAGTATAATCATCAAGGGCACAAGGTATTCTAAGTAAGTGCATTATATAATTTATAATTATATTTCTTTAGAATTTTATCATATCAAATATTAAAGGATCAAAGTATATATAAGTTGAATAGGTGCCTCAGGAAGGATATCTCTAGGCCTATTTTAGATATATTTTTCTAAAGATAGGTATGCGAGTTAAAATACACAAATATTAACTAATCATTCCAAAACAAGAATGATTAAAAAATGAAAGAACATTAATAATCGTGTTCAAACATTATTTGAGCCTTTCAAAATGGCCCCAAATGCTAGTTAAAATACACAAATATTAACTAATCATTCCAAGACAAGAATGATTAAAAAATAAAAGAAAATTAATAATCGTGTTCAAACATTATTTGAGCCTTTCAAAATGGCCCCAAATCTAACCTAAGTTGATAGATTAACCACAGTATTTGAGCCTTTCAAAATGGCCCCAAATCTACCCTAAGTTGATAGATTAACCACAGCTAATAGAAAAGGTTAAACATTCATTAAGAAAAAGATAAGTATCAACTAGTATCGTGATGTGTCCATATAGGTATAACCCCTTCAATTACCTTATTTTACCTTATTTCAGGAAAATTAGAAATTAATTATAAACATGGCATCTTCTTTATCGAAACTCAAACATTAGATGACATTTAAAAATTTTAATATTTGGTATCAAATATGATTCTAACATCATTTTATAATGGTTAGATTCTATGAAATATAAGATTCATCGACCTCATCGCCCAATTGTAAAATTGCTTAACTGAAATTTGGTTTCATTAGAAGGTCTTCACACATTGTCCAATGACCCAAAGTGTCAAATAGTCACTTCAAAATGATCAAAACTGCTTTAAAATGTCTAATCATGTACTTAATGACAGAAAAGATTCCCCTTCAATTATTATTAGTCTTTTGCACATAATTAAATTTATTTATTTATTTTAGAATTAATAAATAATGCGTACAAATATATTTTATTTGTGGATCATGTAAAATTAAAATTTAATTAAACACAAGGTAGGAAAAAAGGCATATCTCTATCAAAATAAGTAAACAGAAGTGACAGTCCAAAGATCAAAATTAGGAAAGTTCATCTATTTGTAAAAGTAGTATCATGAAGATCTTTTAAATGGAGAAATTTCATTGTTATTGTTTCTTTACAATATATTTTTGTCAATTCGTTAATTGTTCAAAGTGTGAAAACATGTATGAGTGATAATTTTGTAATGTTGCATACACTTTTGCCATTCAAACCGTGTATGTATCTTCCTATGAATGATGAATTTTATTATGTTGAATGTAAAATCCATTGTCTAACCGTGTAGTAGCCGTGTATAATACTTTACAAGTTACAGGAAAATAATTGATTGATTATCAGATGGTTTTTTTTACCTTTGCTATTCACCTCTTCTAATCTGTAAAACCTCATACGTAAGTGTCTGTTTCAGCAATTCTTGTTTTGTTTGTAGAAATACATTTATATTCTCTACAATTTATTCAAAATTTGTGCATGTGTTTGTTTTTTCACAAAATCCAGAAAATTTATCCATGAATGTTTAGTTTCTATTTCAGTGTAAATCCAACGCAAGGACCCAAATATACTGCATTGCAATGTTGCATGTTTATTCTTCCCTATCATTCTACACCCACATAATTTTTAATTTTTTTTCGTACGGGAGCTGCTCCTTCCTAAGAGGGAAATCACATTGTCTTGTGATTTTTCCTCACTGCCAGCAGAAATTGTCAATCCATCGGACAAGTCATGTATCACTTCTGCAGATAGAAAGAGGTGGCATTTTCAAACACACTTTACACGTTCTAAGATAGGAATCATTAAATAATTAGCTTATATGCAAACAAATTCAAATACTAGATAAACGAGTCTCCAAGCCTACCCTAAGTTATTGGCATGGAATTAGGCCTTCGCCTTCCAATTTAATCCATGTCCTCCAGGGTTTGGTCAAGAGCAGTAAAACTGTAAAATATGACCTTACCGTTGTACTAGGATTAGAGATTTAGGAAAATAGCCATTGATGAGAGGATTGTTAATCTTAAATAACATTTTAAAGAAATGATACAAATTTCTAAGCTAAAACTTCATTTAACTTCCCTGACATTGTGGTCCTGTAGAAAGGACCTTCCAATATTTTATTCGGCTGGTGCTGCTGAGAAAAATGTGGAAAATCTTGCAGGTGAAGAGGTCTCATGGTTCTTTATATTTTCAGCTTTACTGCAAGACTTTCAGAATGGTTATGTAAAACTAGCAATCAATATTTAAAAAGCTAATTAAAAAACTACCATCCAATTGCTATTTGGCAATACAACCTCTGAAATGTTGAAGCGGGTACCACACAGCACCAGCGTCTCTCTTTCAAATTCAGTCGGACTCTCCTAAAAACCCACTGAGTACATAATTTTGGATGAAAATTCTTTTTTTTTTAGCCCCCCACTTAGTTTTCATTGGATCACCTGCACAGCGAAACTAGGCATTCGATGCCCCTCTATGGGTCCCCACGCCAAAACTTCCCTACCATACAAAATATGTCAGTAGATGAAGGATCTTCTCTAGAGGTGGCCATGAAAACTAACACAAACCACCTAAAACACTGACACTGATCTTCCTTAAATTTTGCAAATATTCTACACAAACTGAAGAACCTAGAAAGTTAGGAAATTAACTTTTGTTCTACTCCCCCAGATCCAAATCTGCAAGACTTAATACACATTGAAACATAGTTTGCTTTATTAACCACGTTAAATCACTATAGCAAAAATTCATGAAAAACTCAAAAGGCAAGTTTTTTATTTATATTGCTTAGAAACCAATTGTGCCAGACATCCATGTAACTGAAACACAATCCTAGTGAAAGTAAGGTCCTTTGACACATAATTTTAGGTTGGGTTATGCTGAGGATTTAGATTTATCATACTCGCAATCAGAAGCTTAGAATTGATCATTCTAAGCTCACACTATCTAGTTCAAAAAATTAGATTCATGGCAAGGTTCAGGGCAGATTTCTTGTAACCCATACCTTAATTCTTCATTAAAACTATGGACAAGATTAAATAATTAGGATGCGTCCAAGAGGTTGAGATCAAGTGGTTAAATCCCTAAAGTGACATCTAAGATGGAATTTTACGTGGTGACTCTTGGTCTCTCACTGTTTGGCTTCTAGTAGTAATTTCTAAGCCATTGCCCTTAAAGAGCTAAGTATTGTATCTCTCATAAGGAGCTCAGTATTTGTATCGGTTGGCTCGGATGCTCAGTTGAGCTATATTTGTAGACAATCAAAAAATATTAAAAAATAATAATTAGGATGTTAGATCCAGTAATTGTGTGACACAAAGCATTTGCGAGTTGAAAACTGTAGTCCAGTTATTAAAGGGCATATTACAGCATTCAATAATTTTAATGATATCTGGTATGCATACTTTGTAAGGCGTGAGATCTTACAATTGAAGCAAACAAGCAAGATGCCTATCATTGTAAGGTGTATGTAGCTATAATTACTAATAATATTGTTAAGAACAACATGATTTTAAGACATGAAGAGTTTTTACAGAGATGCATGTAGACAAAACAGTTATGTGTGGATTCTCCAAGCAATTTAGTTTTTGTATTGGCTATATAATTTTTCAGCTTCTTTATCATAAATATGTTACTTGACACATACTCCTGCTTATTCAACGAGTACCTTCACCCAAATTTGATGTGGATTTTATCGAGTTTACTTAGGACCCTACAAATTTTGGATCTTCATCATGGTTACGTGGTTTAGCAAATTTTAAAAGTATGAATATCACAACCATTTTGTTGATTCTTAAACAACCAAGAGGCAAACATTACAAACACAAAGAACAGAAATTATAAGTAAAGCCAATGATCTAATGTCTTGTCAATGATTTGGCCCAACTCAACCAGTAATAAGCCTGGTCTGCTGTAGGTGAGTATTGGAAGCATAAAAACACCAAATCTGCTAGGTAAATTTTGCATGGTAGATACAAAAGCAGATGATCAACGAACTCTCCTTACTCTTTCCTCCTTTCCTAGCCCCATTGATTTTTGGGCCTTCTCAATGCCCTCTGGATCTGTAGAAAGAAACAGAAGACAGTATGAAGCTATTACACAACACAAAAGAGCTTACAACAGCCAAGCCCAGAAGATGAATAAATACACCCTTAAGTTGATGAACATAATGAAGGGAAAAAATGCAAGTTCAAGAAATTTTGCCAGATCCATAGATTAATAGAACTCTATAAATGTTCAAAATCTGATATGAATGCCTGCTACAATGTTTGCATTCCAAAAAGGTACTGCTGAAACAATTTGAAAGTCTATCATGACAATCAAAAAATGGCATCTGCAAAACCACATGAATTTAAACACAATTCGTACACAGGTAACTTACAACTTGAATTACATAATCAATGTTACCAAGATACAGATACAGATACAGGAATATGTACAGGTACATATACAGGAAACAATAAATTTCGCTGACCCATCACATATGATACAGTGTAGATATTCCACAAAAAATATATATATAAATATGTTAAAAACTCAAAATTATCCAAGTACTGCCTGAATACAACCATAATACATTCTGAGATATATAGAAGTTGTATGTAATAGAACAGACTAGTAATGCCATAACAAGTCTGGAATCTGGATACAGCTTTGGATGAGGTCCAAATTTGGAAACATCATCACATATCAAACAGAAACAGTCAGAATATGGCTCCCATATCAGGGTTGTATCTGAATACGTCACTGCATATTCAGACATGTTCGATACATATCTAGTTCACATCTGTGCCTGAGACTGAATGAGATATGCAGGATACACAATGTGAAACTATTCCGAAAGATGTCTGACTTAAAGAATAATTAAAAAATTCAGTTGCCGTGGATATGACTAACACATTGTATTAGTGTTATCTAATGGTGAAGTTGTCCACCTATTAACCAGGTCCCATTATAGTTAATCACAGAGTGAGGTTGATTTGGAGGACAAGATATGTGAAGATACAGCTGGATAAGATATGTGAAGATGCTGCTACTCACCTCCCTACTCTATTGCCTTTTGAATACAAATACTTTTGATAGATGTTGCATCCAGCCAATAGATAAAGAAAGCTAAAACCAAGGGTAGAAACACGAGAAATGTTTATCCAGATCTATAATGACTGCCTACTGGGGTTTCATTTGTCTGTGCATTTGATATACAAAATGTGTTATAATTCTAATTAGTTGGTACTGGCTACCTTCGAGGGGAGGCACCCCTATACTCAAATCCCCTCCCTTGTATATATATACTCACTCTTCCTATCTTTCATTTAATCTCATTTTCTATATTTATGTCAATCTATTTATTGTATATATTCCCAATGTTTCTCTAAGTTTTGGGGATGGTAGAGTGCGGGGACAGGGGGGATGGGCTTCAAGGCTGCCAATTTTTTTTCGGATTTTGGGGACAGAAAGGGGTAACTATTAAAATAAATAAATAATCTATGTTACTGGTTTGGCCCCTTGGACCTGCTGGTTCGGGTTCAATCTAGCCCGGATCTGGATCCGGGTTCAGTTTAGGCAGGGTTCTGCCATTTGTCTGTGGATTCGTCCAGGACAAACCTGGGTGAACCCATCACCAATTTAGATGTTTTCTCTACTGCCGCGATGAACCCGCCAGTTTTCTAATTTTATTCTGCTTTTTTTCATTCTATTTTGCATTTGACTTTGCATGTTGGTGATAAGAATTTATTTTCTTGCAATTATCGACACAAATTTCCTATCAGAAAATATTTTACGGGACAGCATACATGCACTCTGAGCTATATGAAATGCACCCCATGCTCTCTGCATTGATTCTAGATTGAATCTGCACCTTTCATGTTTGGAAATTTGTACGACTTTAGTGAATGGGTATTATGTTATTTTCTGGGCAATAAGGATAATAGATGCAAAATAAACCCTTTATCTATTTTAAAATATTCTTGTTTGCTAGCGATGTAATATTGTAAAGGTTAGGACTCTATTATTAAATTCAAGGGGTTTATCTCCTATCTATTACTAAATTGATGATAAGGATTTATTTATTTATTTATTACTTATTTATTAAAGAAAAATCCTTTTTAAGTTTTATGGTATATATATATATATGATTTTTAGTGGACGAACCCAACCCCAAAATTTTTTTGACCAAATCCACGAACCTGAACTAGTACCAAGATCAGTAGCATAGAAAACAAATATAAAAGTTTATATTTGAAAATTTAATTACAAAAAACAATACAAGAAGTTGCAATTTATCATTTATGTAAACAATATGAGTGAAAGAAGCTGATCTTTATACAAAGTTGTATTAAGCACGACATTTTGCGTCAGAGTGAATCTTAAGCAGTAACTGAGTGTGAATCTTAATCGGAAAAGAATTGGAAAATTAAAAAATGCTGAAATACCATAAAAATATTTAAAGCCAAACAAAAAGGAAAAAAATTGCTCTTCCATCTGCCACGGTCCAAAACCGTTTTTATTTTTTTGCTTTTTAAAACTAGAGCAGGATTGAGGTGCGGCATAGACCTTCATGGCACATCATTTTTCATAATTTTATTGCTTTTAAGCAGGTTTCAAACCCTTCAAACAATGTGGGCATCAAGGCCCTAGGAACAGTAATTAGAATTTTACAATCTGGATTAACGAATTCTCAAAAGTTGTGCCCAAATTTTCAAATGCAAGTTTGAATCTTTGCAGTGCACCTATACTCGAGAAAATCCAAATCTGCAGCAGATGTCAGGGATAGTCAAGGGACATATGGATGTCCCTAGGCCGTCCTACAGGAGATAGGACGTCCCCAGACATCCTTCCCAAAGGGGAACATCCCCGGAGATGTCTCCACCCTCTGGTCATCCCGGGCAATGTTGGAGCCTGCTAAAACAAGGCCCAAGGACTCAGACTTGAGCCCTGGTGAGTATGGCCAAGCTTGCTGAGTCTGTGAGACCCATAGGAGTCACCAAGTACCGATGGGAATACTCAGTCATCACAAATAAGTGGAAATCAGAATTAACATGAAAAAAATAAAATAAACAAAATAAATAAATTTTATTTCTAAAAAACAACTAAAACCTAAACTAAAAGGCACTTACAAAACCTCCAAAAGCATTTGTGTGAGACTATGGAGAACACTCAAGGGAAGAAGGAAGTGGTTTGGTGGGCTATGGGCATTAGAAGAAGGGGGCACATAGAGTGTGTCCTAACCTGGGGTACAACGTACAACCCGGGATGGTCCTGGCCAGGGCTTGGGTTGCACTTGTGTTGAGCATTGTTCTTTTAAGAACCAGCGCTTGTGTAAGAGCACTGTGTTGAGCATTGTTATTTTAAGAACAAGCACTTGTGTAAGTGTAATGTGTTGAGCATTGTTCTTTTAGAACCAACACTGTGTTGAGCATTGTTCTTCTAGAACCAGCACTTGTATGGGAGCGTAATAGCACGTTGTGTTCCGAAAGGAACTGTTTCCTCCTAGAGTATGTCATAGCCAGGGCCAAGACCACTGAAATTTTCCTAGGGTGAGAGTGGCTGATCCAAGTGCTCAATGATTCAGATAAGTATTGAACTTATTGTTAATAAAGATATTGGGAATATTATATATATATATATGTGTGATTATGTGATTATGTGATCTAATTTGTTTGCTAATGATTTACTTAAGAGTTCTTATTAAATTATCACCTACTATAATTTACATTGTTATTACATTTATTTTAACATCATTGAATATATTATTCTATCTTAACTCTAAATATTAACCATAACAAATCCGCTGCAATTAATTAAATACATAAGGGGAAAAGTAGTGTTACACTTGGTGTAGTTAGTAGATTGACCATTAAGGGAGGGTGATAAAGTAAATGTTAAATAGTAATGGTCAATTTAGTTATTAGTTGTAGGCTTTAAAAGTCATTTCCGACTTTAGGATATTCTTTTATGTTTTATTTCCCTTTAGCATGTTCATTTTATTTATCCCACATTCATAATGTGGGTTGTTTCCCATACTTGTAATCCTTTATAAGAAGGCTTTCCCTTCTTATTTAATTATTCAATATCTTGGTTATCTTTATGTGCTCAATATTTGTGATAGGCCTTAGACTTATCACATCAGCTGCAACTGCCCATCTTCCTTTTGCTTCAAGTGCCTATTTGGTTAGGGAGTTCGTTATGAAAGCTAAGACATGCCAATCATAATCAAAATTCTAGGGAGACACTTGCAACTGATAAATAGTAAGGACACTTGCAACTGATAAATAGTAAGATACCAAGATACTCCTTCGATGTTGTTAAAGTCTTGTGCACATCTTTTTGCTTTATTTTAGACTCATCCCATTATTTTCATGCTGGTTTTGTTTATTTGCTGCTCCAAGTTATTGATTCCTGCTTGTTAGTCTTCCCTTTTGAAGTGGTTTTGAATTCTAGTCCATTACCCTTTGTGGACTCATGCTTGATAGGATGTGAAGCTTGCCTAATGGCCTGAAAGCTGCCAATAACACTTTTTTTGCAGAGCAAGCCCACTAGCCAATTAAAAAACATGTTTTTGAACTTTCGTGTATGCAGGGAACAGGCTGAAAATGCATGCTTAAATTGTTTATGATTTTAATATTTTATTAGTTTAGTTTTCTCCAATTCACTATTTAATACAACTTATTTTCAGCATTTTGTTTTGTTATTTCATATTTTGCGAATTTTTGTTATTTCCATTTTGTCACTTACTCTACCACACCTTGCACAAAAAGTACTTGTTCCTTTTCTTTTTCACTTTGCACCATAAATAAAGTATACTTCACTGATCACTCTTTGCACAGGCAACACCACCTAAAAGCATCATCAAACAAAACATTTGAATTAATATTAAAAAAATGCTTCACTATGTTTCTCTGAGTTTCCACGATGGTGGGATGAGGGGAAACGTTCCAAGATGGCAAAAAATTTCTGGCTTTTAGGAACAGCATAGAGAAACCCTGATGACAGCAAATAATAAATATATACTATAGATAATACAAAAAATTATAATGCAATATTGTATAGCTTTTCAATTGAATAATTAAACCATAAGTATTGGTAAGCATTCTAAAGATATCAAATTGAAATAACATTAACATCTATGACATTGATCATTCAACATTGACCATTGAAAATTGAACTCAAAATTTGAGTGAAATACTGAAATACAAATAGAAAATTGTAAACATTAATATCTGATAATTATTTTAGCAAGGATCATGAAAATAACTGTTTGAAAATGCCCCACATTTTGTTTTTTATGTTTACAATTTTTTTTAAACAATTGTTGATGTGGGAGATGTCAGAACATCCCTGGGACATTTTCAGCAGATTGGAAATAACCCATGATGTCCTGGGGTCATCAGGACATCCCAAGTACCCTCCCACCCCATCTACAAACAGAAAACACCCCCAAGATGCCAAAAGACAATCCGAAACATCTCAGGGATATTAAAAAAATGCACAAAATATGTGGAATCCCCTCTGTCCCAATGTCCTGGAAATGGTGAGGACAGCCCCAGAGAGCATGCCCTCATGGATCACTATTTCTTCTTGAAATCCCTTCAGCATCAGAGATCATGATGAAGACTCCAAAGGTTTCTTAGTAAACAAATCTACACGACCAAGGTTCACTGTCAGTTCCATATGGACTCCCCTCATGTATACACTTCTTCTATACACCCTTTCTACTTCTACTCCTTGTTTTAAGCCCAAACTTACACATTCCTTTGTCCACAGCTGCTTGCAGACAGTAAGAATGTGCAGCGCAAATTCCATGAGGAATTTGACTGCTAGAGAATTTGACCTATCAAAGGTTCTTAAATGAAAGCAGTATTTTCGAACGTGCAGATTCCACGGATGCCATGATCTGGTTTGGCACCTACATTGTCAAGGAAAACAGGCCTAGACTGGAGAATGTAACATGACTGCAATGGTAATTCCTTCCTTTTAGCACTCAGAAAATTAAAGAATAGTGGAAGTTAATATCTTTCCATGCATTATCAAAAGCCTGTGTCATCATTCTCTTCATTCCAAACTCATACAACCATACTTGTTTATCTTCTTCATCTTCAATCAAAGGTTGCAAATAAAGCATTTGTGCTGCTTGAAGACTGATCATACAATACAAGCATCTGGAAAAGGTGGGATTCTTTTCTTCATTACATTGTTAATATTGAGTCACTAACCCCTTTCCAAAAAAGGAACCTATGCATTGATACACCCTTTTAGGCTTCCTTATTTTAACTCTCAATTCCTTATTTAACTCCCAATCCTTCTTTTATCATCTTTGGCATCTTCCATCACAATCAATCTTTTCTCCATGCAATATCATTTATTTCTAAACCCCACCCTTCATTACTTACCAGAGTTTAGAGAAGGAATTCCCAAAAATTGGCAAAAAATACAATTGTTTTCATCTTTAGCTAGAAATACGAAAAGGTTTACAGTTCACTGTTTGTGGAGTATATTGTCCCTATATTTAATGTTCTTCTAAGCTCGCTACTGGAGAGTGTTCTTTGTCCTTGAATACTTTGCCATCACCTTCAGAATGAGAATCTCCCACGGTGACATTATTTTTACCATCAGTAAAAATGTCTTCTCCGTCGTCTAACATGTTATTTTCAGTTGGAAATTCAAGACATTTCCTATCTAGTCCAGAAATAAACAAGCACTTTTTTTAGATTTTTGACATCATTTCCACAACTTGAAAAGATATATATCCAAATTTCAAATTTGTTACATCCAATTCTCTCTATCAATGTAATCTTTCAGAAAAGCAGATTTTTTTTCATTCCTCTATTAGTTCAAAAAGAGAATCAGTATGCAACATAGTTCATGTTGCAAACAAAAGAAGACAAATGAGTATGACCTGTACACTCAAAAACATGACTCGGTAGCCTAGGGCGGTTGAGTCGGCTTTGGCGAGAACATGGACCCCTCTCCTTGCCACGGGGCGAACCTCCACGTCACTCTCGCTCTCGTGGAAGTAGCCAGTCAAGAGGAGGCGAGACACGAGGGGTGGTCCTGCTCGCTTGAGAGCTGGACTTCGTAGAGAGTGGTCGGCCGGTCCTGGGGCCCTTCTTGTGTATTGATTCTAATCTGGTGCTCTGTGATCGTTGTGGTTGAAATAACTATATGACCCAAAGGGTCACTAGTCACTGTTCTCCTATTTGGATTCTGAAGATTCCAACGTTGCATGGGATGACGATTGCTCTCGTTTATACTTCTGTTAAGTTGGAGTTGTTCTTCAAATTGTTGGATGATGACTTGTGTTTGGAGTAACCTCAACTTGTGTTGTTGTTCCTGAACCATTAGTTGATCGTGTTGTGGTCTAGGGTGAATTTCCTCAATCTCTTCAAGGATTGCCCTCACCCACTCACCTCTAAGCCCAGGGCACATTCGTGAGCCCAAACTGAGAGAGAGTTGATTGGAGTTAACCTCGATTTGACTTAGGATTTATGACCTAAGGTTTAACTTTCTTTGCTTTGCGTTGGTTGAAACTTGACTAGTGTTGACCTTGTGTTGGAATCAAGGGTTTGACTAATGTTGAACTCGTGATGAAATCAAGGGTTTGCAATCTTCTTGTGATACTAATGTTTTTGTGTTTTTTTTGGTTTTTGAATGCATGCAGGCCTATATGAATGCAAAACAATATTTTTGTGCTTTTTTGGATCTTTATGAAAAGAAAGTGCCTTTTTAATCTAGGAATCGAAATATGTATGCAATCTAGAATGTATTTAACTAATGCAATCTGATCTATGTTTTTGTTTGGTTTTCTGGATATCTGGATTAATTACTCTAAGAAATGAAATTGCTTTGGAATAAATTAAGCTAAAGAACTTTGAAAGCAAACTAATCTAACAATGCAAATTCTATTTAACCTATCAAGGAAATTGCAACATTCAATCACTATTCCCAAGAGCAATTTTAAGACTTAGCTAATTACTGAAAAAAAAAAAGCACTAAAGAACCTAGAATATGAGACGTGTGAGCCTCCACTACCCTCAAGAATCCTTGTGTCGACAACCTCCTTGTCCTATTGCAACAGCGGGGATATCCTCTTGGCAACAACAGAAAAGGGATGCAAAAGAGCTTTAGAAAGCTTGAAATGTGAGCTCAATGTGAGTTAATGAGCAACATGGCTTGCAAATGGACAACGTATCGACGCAATATGAAGCTTTTAGCAAAGCTTGGACGAAACAACAATGAAATAAAAGACTCAAAAGTCCTGTATGAGCATATGGATGCTATGTGGAGAGCAAAAACCTGCAAAAACTGGATGCACAAATGAAACTCTCTCCCAAAAGGGGGAGCTTTGAAGCTATGCAATAATGAAAACTAATGAAAGCTTTGAAGCTTTGGAAAACTAAAGAAAGAAATGAAGAAAGAGGCTCAAAGGCCTGTGAAGAAGCTTGAAAAATCTTGTGAAGAAGGGAAGAGCATTCTCTAACTTGAGAAATAATGAAGAGGTGAGGGGTATTTATAACTTGAAAGAGATCATGAAAGGTGGAATTGATTGAGAAGTTAACTAAATTTGAATGAAGAGTTAACAAGGTTGAATGGACAGAGAACTGGATTGATTAGGGAGTGATGAAGCAATGATAATTTATCACAGAAGTGTCAATGGAGTTAGCAAGAGTGCATGAGATGACAAGTATAGATTAAAATGTAACGTCCCCATTTCTGGCATGATCACCTAGCAATCAAGGATTAGCCTATTCACCATTCCTGTAGGCTAATTCGTCTGGTTAGGGAATGATTTGTTGAGCCTTTGCAGCTAAAGTGACTTAGATATTTGGAAAGTTGATAAAATGACTTAAAGATTGGAGAATGGAAAGTTGATAAAAATAACTTAAAGATTGGAGAATGGAAAGTCACTTTATAAAGGGAGAAAATAAATTATAATAAAAAAATGACAATAAAACAATATTTTAATGCCAAGGTTAGACGTCCCACTTGGAGAAAAGAAAATGAAATAAAATAATACTTTATTATGGCAATGGACATGAAATTGTTATATAATATGGCAAAATTGGGTGCTCCACTTGAGGGTTATAAAAGAAAGCATTTGGGAGATCTTTTCATCATTGTGCATTTTGTCATTGGCATTTTGGATATTTTCCTTTGAGCTGCAACATTGGTTGAACCATTTTCTGAGGACGAAAACCCTTGGAAAATTAGTGGATTGGATGAAAACCCAATGCCACTTGAGAGCTGAATCTATACAGGGTTTACTATTTAGCATATTTGCAGGTTTCGGCATCATATTGGAGCTACAAAGACATACATTTTTTCTGCAGGATTATATCAGTGAGAGCTTGATTCCAAATTGATGAAGATTTGTGCCAAATATCAATTTGGATCGATGATATATGGGTGCTAGGGTTTGATGATCCATGCTAGGATGGTACGGCTGGCTTGAGGAAGGGTTTATGTGTATAAAATAATGCAGATCGGATGCTTTTGTGATGGTTTTTCATGCCTAGGGTTAATCGCCTCGTGATGCAAAGTCTAGCGCTACAATTGGAGGGTTCGAAAGCATTGTTCATCATCATTTTTACAATCAGATTTCATTACAGACCTGTGCAGACATATCAGATTGGCGGATCAGGTGTTTTGGTGGCATATTCAACATCTTTTTGACATCTATCATCATCCAAGTGTTGGCAGCTACCTTGGGAGTCAATCGCTTCATCCTTGAAGAAGGTTCGTGGCATTTGAAGGTGGTTAATTCAGTCAATTTAACTTCAGAAAATTTATATCAGATCTGCCCTACATCAGAAGTGTGTATCAGCTCCTATTCACTGTATGTGTAATGTCCCCAATTGGAACAATACTAATTTTACCCTAAAAATTCAAATCCCACAAGTTTAGGGTTAGGGTTTCTAATTCCTGGAACAAAATGGTTTGATAGGGTGCCCAAGAAACCCTCTACCCTAGGCCCAAGAGCAGGTGCTTCACCCCTCTTGGCCCCATGTGGCCTCTTGCCATCCATATGGGGTGGGGTGCCTAGTGAGGTGTCCTATCACCATTCCCCGTATCAAAACCATTATGCTTCCTCTTATGATTCAATCAATCATCATGATGGGAAGTTGGGGTGCAACTACAGCAGGGTGTCCTGGAAATCACTCCATCTAAGCCCAAGAGCAGCTTCCTATGCCCCCTTGGCCCACATGTGGCAGGCCTCAGCCATCCACCATGGGGTGGTGTACTTAGAGGATGATCCCAACGCCGTTTCCCCTCCTCGTAGGCCCTTAATTCCCTCATCATAACATTTATACAAGAATCCATATTAATGCACAATAAACTAATCAATTCATAGTTGCAAACAATCATATTAGCAATGCATCATGAAAGTGACATATAAATGATAACGTGCATGAACTATTAAAGATTAAATGCATAACCTATTAATCAGATTTAGACACCATCCTATATAAACACCCTACCACAATTATATGAACTCACAATCTTCTTTTAGATCTACTCTCAAATATACTCCTTGCCGTTATCTCTGTCGAGGAATATCAGAAATTGTAATTTATATCTTATCCATTAGATGCATTTCCCTTTTGAATATATATATATTCTTAGACTGAGAAATATATTGTTCCCCTTTCTCTGCCTTAAACTCAGAAATATATATATTTAACTCAGGAATATATTCTTCTTTACTTCTATTTATTCTTCTCTTCCTCGTTTTGTATTCCTAAATCAAAATAGCTTACTATTATTCCTGATATAAATATATATATATATATATATATATATCTGTTATTCCCTTTTCTAATCTGCATAGATTTCTTCTCTTATCTCTGCCCAGACTCTTCTCTATCTCCACATACTTTTCCTCTATATTTCTGCTATAAAAACTCTCTTACCAATCTGCCATATGCTTCTCTTTAAATCTGCATCAGTCTGATTTAATGATATTATTTCAAGTTTTCATATGCAAATCTGAAAGTGAATCTGATGACTATTTTTTATCTTCACATATTATCTCCTTTTATATATCATATGTCTCTTCAAAGGAGGTGACTTCTTGTATAGTTGCATCCTTTGCTTGGTCTTATTTGAAGGCTCCCTTAGTTAAACATAATTTCTGCCTATTTATCTTGGATTGCACCCCTTTATTAGTTATTGTTGCTGATATGTATCACTGCCCACCTAATGCTATGAATCGCAGCCTTATGTCTATAAATTATAATTAATTATTTATATTCATATTTACATGAATCGCTGCAGCCATTCAATAACTATTGATCGCTGCATTTATAGAGTCACTTACAATAGTCTTAATTGCTGACTTTGAGGTCAGGGAATCTCCCTTATTCCTTTATAATAATATCTTATTAATTATTTAATTTAAGATATTTATATTATTATTATTTCCATTTCATGCTTTTATTTATATATTATAGATATTATATTTAATAATATCTTATATTATAATTATCATAATATTTAAATTGACAATATCTATATTTGTATTTATATTTATTATTCCTAAATATAATATATATATTATATTTTAATTATATAAAATATGTATATCAATAATATTATTATATACGTGATTACCATTCAAAGTGGCTTCTCCGTTTTATCACGATGTTTAAATCTTTAATTTAAACAATGCCTTAATATGGGGACATGACAGTATGTTTGGCACTCATAAACATCATAATATCAATCGGGTATGTTGTTGTACCGAAATCCATTCAATCTTTAATTTGAATAAAAATAACCTGCTGTTCCAATCTATATCAGACCTCTGATTTGTTGTTTCAGTTCAATTATTTGTTGTTATTTCATTTGCAAAGTGTTCTATATTGGCATTATTACATAGCAAATGCATTCAAGAACTGAAACATCATAAAACCCACTCAAACACACAAACAAATCAATTCAAAAAATCAGATCAGATTGGGTAAGGGTTCTTACATTAAAGGAGTTAATTATGCATGCTTGAAGGCTTGGACTAGTTAACTCTATGTTTAGACCAAAAACTCATGCAAATAGGAAGAAAAACGAGTCAAAACGGAGCTTTTTTGCGTCCAAAACTTAAGTTTTTCCACGGTTGGAAAAGACGACAGGATCACCCCTTTTACCAGTCCAGGTCGCCCAGGGGCGACCCATGGGCGACCCTCAAAGGGGAGGTCCTGGGTTGGAAAGCGGGGTTGGAGATGGTCAATCAGGTGAAAAGGAGGTGAATTGCCTCCGGAAATTGGTCGAAAGGTGGTCAAAATCCAAATCTCCACTTGCAAAGTCAAATCTCCCGAGGAAGATCCTAAAATAATAGGAGGAGATTTGTACTGGTTGACCAAAACTGAAATTGAAAGTTGGAGATGACTTGGGAGGTCCTCTAGAAGGAGCCTAGGGGTGGGATTGGATGAAAAACACTAAGGAAAGGTCAAATCACAACAAATAGACGAATACAAGGCTTAGGGACTAAGTCGCAAGCACAGGAAACAAGAATCGACAAGTGTTGAAAAGCATCGAAAGTGGGGAAAAGGTTAGTATGACAAAGGGGAAACAACAAGAAGAGGGAAAACCCAAATGCTACCAAGAGAATTGCTACTGAGAGGATGTTATTTCACGCTTACATGTACATGACAAGGATTATGAGTCATCATAGGGTCCTCGTAGAGGTTGTGCGTGATTTTGGTGCTTACATGACCATAAATAGGTGGCAAACTATCAGAGCAACCAAAGTTGCCAAAGTTCCTGAAGTTTTGGAGGATGGACCAAGGTTTTCATCTGTTGTCTCTGTTGCAAAAATTTATAATGTTTTTGCTTCATTTCTTACATAGTTTTGTTATTCTTAACCACAATTTCATAATTCTTAAAGGAGCTGAAGAAATCATTTCTTGAAGATCAGCTTCTTGAGGCTGTTCAAAAATGGGGGACTCCCCATCTCGTGAGGTCACCAACACTAACTTGCATCTAGTTCATAAATGTCATTGAGATATCATGCTTCTCCATTTGATTCCCTTTCTCCAAAGCCACTATCATCTCATTTATGAGTTTCTCAGGCCATTGCTCTAATTTCTTTTATCTGAAAATACTTAGAAGTGATATGTAATTGCAGACATTAACCTTGTTTCTTCCCTGTTGTGTGCTTGGTCATTCATGTAGTTATAAAGTACATTACAGATTTTTGAAAAGGTAAGTTTCAACCTCTAAATTGCTAGGTGACCGGATTCAAAGGTAATCATATGTATTTGACCTATAAATGATGACAGTAAATCCTAAGTAAATAAATCGCTGTAATGAACTAGTCGTGTAGTCAGATGGGGTAATTACTGCAATGATGACCTAGGGTCAAACCTGGCAGGACACCCACATTAAGTGGTCTTTGTGTTAATGTGGCTTGGGGAATGGGGCAGAGGAGCTATCTTTCAATGAATTCCAGATGTTATGTGCAGAAGATAAAGCAGTTAGCTGTGGAGGCCAACTCTCTAATAATTAGCAGGCCTGTTTAACCTAGCCCAAAAAGAAACACACCCTAAATGCATAAATGCTATGCTCGATAATGGGTTGCTTTGAAAAGAAATGGGGTTCCTGTGAC
Organism: Cunninghamia lanceolata; assembly: GCA_027924645.1. NCBI lineage: Eukaryota > Viridiplantae > Streptophyta > Pinopsida > Cupressales > Cupressaceae > Cunninghamia > Cunninghamia lanceolata. Next base: position 6,150,793 of record BSBN01000123.1, read on the forward strand.
AGCTCATCTGAAGCCCTTCAAGTATCTAGTGCTTCTGCAGAATGGTGAGAAACTCACAGCATATTAAGATTCTATGTTCTCTCAATTACATGTGTCAGGAGATCCTATGTTCTAACAATATTACAAACTTACAGGCCATTACTCTTTAGTAATTTCACCTTCAAAAAAATTTGTGTCATTTATAAAAGAACGTGCTAATGAGGATAAACTGTATAAGATAAAAACCTTAACACTACAGGTTCCATGCCTTTACTCAGCTCTTTTCATTTCAAAAAAACAGCCCTATGAATGAAAACTCACCAAAAAACTGAGTAAAAATGCTGGTGAAAAAGCCCAAACTGCGTCCGATACTCTGCCCTATCGGGGAAGGAAGAGGTTTTAAATAAGGGTCAACGCTGAAAACCTTCTGAATGAACTGCAGATCATCCCAAAGGGTGAAACTAATTAAATAAAATGTAAAAAACCTTACTAAAAAATTGGAAAAATGAAATTGCTATAAGCTTAAATGAGAGGATACCTGAAAATTTCTTTGGAACGTATAGCGGAGTTCAGGGTCGATAACATCTTCAATTTCTTTCTGTTCGGAAGGGTCGGAGGTGGATTTAGAGGGCACGTACATGGTGGAGTTTTCACCATCTTTGGTTGCTCTCAATTTGGCATGGTCGTAGTTTCGCTTTTTCTTTGCCTTTTTTTTCACATTCCTCCGTGGCGGTGGAGATGGAGGGGGAGGAGAAGCTAGCTCATTAAACTTCCACATTTTATTCCTGCACTTCCACTGCCCTGCAACACGATAAGGTTTAATGGCGGATGTTTGTCAAAGGGAAAATGCGTCTCTCTATGGGAGAAGTGCTTTGTTAAAGAAGTTTTTTAACCTATAAGTCCACAATTATTTGAATTAAAAAGACATTTTGTTTTTTTTAAGAAGTTTGTGGTAAGGAGATTTTTCCAATTTTCAGTCATAATAGAAAAGTTAAATCTCATTCACACACCCTTTCTTACCTATGTCTTAATAGCACTTTAGTCTCGTATGCCGTTATACATGTGTTTTAAAATTTGTTCATAATTATGTAGGTTTACAGATATATACAGTTTTATTATCTTTAGTTTATTATTTTATTTATATGAATGGACATTTGTTTGTAAGTATATATAATTTATATTTATATGTTCATATTTGCTTATTCATGTTCATACATTCATATTTTTGCATGGTCTTACTTTCTTTCATACACACATATGTTTTTAATAATGTTTGTCTACATAATTTGTTTTTTAATCGCTTGTCATTTACTTCCCTTATAATGCTTATGTGTGTTCTTTTATCTTGGTTTTAGGTTCATGGTGGTTTTGCAATTTCATGAGTGTTTTTCATTTCTAAGTTATTTTTCATTCTTATGAAATTTTATTTTTAATCATTTCTTTGGGGTTCCTCGGCTTTTCTCCCTCCTCTTTCTATTTATCGCAGTAAGGTCTACAAACTTAACACTATTATTCTCTTCTTTGGCTCTCTTCATCGTGATGATGGATCATGGAGTGTGATCCGAAACATTGATGAAAAAACTCACACAGTTTAATCTTGAAGCTATCTGAATAATATCATGGACTGTGGAAATCTAATGTCTATTAATTATTATAAGATCAAATGTACATTGAGGTGAACACGTCTCTTTATTAGTCCCATCTGCCCATGCAATAGTTTTTGCCAAGCAACCAAGGGGTACTTAAAGTTCTAAATGGCAAAGTTAAAATCCAAAATAGATTTTTTTGGTTGGGATTTAATAAAAACTCTTTTTCTGTTAAGGGATTGGGAAAATGAATTAAAAGGGATTAAATTTTTTTAGGATTTCAGATGAATGCAAAGTGGCCAATGATGAAATTGGGATAAGGAGTGGAATTCGTTGCGTGTTTAATTAGTGTCATGTCAACAAGGGATCCATTAAAAAAACTGGACTAATAATGTGAAAAGCAATGCCAATAATTGGATTTTGTTGAAGTAAATTTAATAATAATAATAATAATAACTGCTCTCTCAATTTAATTTAAAAATAATAATAATAATTGCAACTGTGTTGTCTCTTAGCTACTTTCTATGTAGCCGCTGTGATATTGTTTCTTGTCTATGGTTTGCTTCATCCAATATAATAATAATAATAATATGTGGCCAAAGTATGTGGTGTTGCAAATAATAATTATTATTTTAAAATATGCAAATTCTTTTTGCAGCCAATCACTATCGAGTATTAAAGTTCGAAATGGCAAGGCCAAAGTCTGAAATCGATTATTTTTTGTTGGGATTTAATAAAATCTATTTTTTTGTTCACAGGTTGGCTAGTGGTGTGAATAGGAAGTGCCAAAATGAATTAAATGAAAATAGATTAAACCAATTAAATTTTATCGGGTTTCAAAGTGGCAAAAAATTAAATGATTAAATTTTATTGGGTTTCAAAGTTGCAAATGCAGTTGAATTTATTACTATTAGTCTTGCTAGTGTCATGTCTATTTAAATTTGTACCTACTATGTCTTTCATTCTTAGCTTGTACAATTTTTCATGTTGCAATAATGTTAAAATTGGCATATCCCAACAGGCAGTCCACTCTTGGTTATATTTCTAGAATTTTTAGTTGGGTGAATGAGAGCTCTCCACACGTATGCTCAATTTTTCATTTGGGTGAGCATGGATATAGATAAATGTTTCCTAAGCCTTTTCATTATGTTACTTACAAATTGGCTTTCTTTCTCTTGATTTACAGGTTGTTGGGCTAAGCCTTATAACAACCATTATCATCATCAAGGTTTCCTTTCAAGGAAAATTCCAGGAATGATTACATGGGTTGCAAATGGACAAGGACCAAAGACTATTGAAAATATTACCAAACCTTTGAGTAAAAGGTATACATTTTCTTCTTGACTTGTAGCAATGTATGAAGAGTCAAATTGAAGTTTCAATGTTCTTGAATTCTTATTTCAGTGCCCCTTTTAGTCTGTAACAATAGATGAAGTTACGTTCCATGAAAAAATATTCTTGTTTCAAAACCATTATCTTATAGATTCAAAATGTTGCAGGATGACAGTGTGGTTATGGCGGTTCATCAGTAGCAAAACTATCTTCATGAAATTGATGATCTGTTTAGAGATGTCGGTTCTCTGTTTTACGCATTTTTTCAATGCCCATCTCTGTCAAAGGTAACCACAGGCTAGACACAAATGGCACATATGGGATTTGCTTCATTGTTGTTTCTTGTTAACAAAGGAAAATAAATATCTTTATAGTGTAATGTACAAAAATGGTTTGAGTTGCTTATAGATCAATGTCAATAAGATGTCATCACTGATTGTGTTTGTATGCAATTTGTTATTGCCATGGACATCTATAGGAATTAATTTTAGGGTCTTGTGGTAGTAATTCCATGTTCTTCATGATGTATATGCCAGATGCAAGCATACAATTATCACCCTTTTCATTGTTGTCAGTTTTGAAGTTCACTTGTTGTAGTCTTCAATGATGCTAGCAAATAACGTTTGTTTGCTCTTGCTATGATTTGGCTTGTATCTTGCCTACATAAACTATATGTTTATTTTGTCAAGATGGTCAGTTGATTGAGGGTTGGTCTATTGACAAGGAATTGTTGCCTTCATTTGTTGCAAGTCTTCTACTTGGCTAAAATCACAAAATCTCTACGCCCTGTCCATTAGTTGATCCAATCATTCCGTGAATCATATCACAAGTTCAATTGTTGGGCACATTTTTTGGAAAATATTGGCACAAGAATATACGCAATATTATAATACTAATGGTGCTTAATAGTTGAATGAAGGAATGCAATTTGTAGTAACAAAAATAATAAGATAACAAATTGGTGATCATGGGATTGAGTCCTGGCACAATGCCTTGTGCAAATGATACTAGCAATAGCAAAATTATGAAGGTGCCATTCACATTTCAAATTAGTAATTGTCGTCCTTTGTCACCTAGTGAGCATTAGACTACTAATTTGATACATTACAACTAGTGAGCATTACACTACTAATTTGATACATTATACCATTTAATTGTTGTTTATGATTGCCCACTTGTTAAGTTGCATGTCACACGGTTGTAGCAGATGGTGAACTATACAAGCAAATGTGGAATGCCAGTATAGGATTGTTGATTGCCACTTTTTAAATTGGAGAGCACATGTTTTATTTCTTGCATGGTCATATGCAGCAGATTTGTAGCCTCGAATGAATTTCATTCATCAATGTCTAGTGAACATTGTTATTGTTGCAATTTGATGTTAATAATTGTGATCGTTTGAATACCTGTGCTTATATCCAATGACATTTTAGACTAAGTATCTACATGTAATTTAAATAGTGAAAATTGAAATCTACTGATCCTAATTTGTATTTGCCTTGTTCCTTACTTCAACGTTATAGATCCATTTATTCTGCCCTTCAATGCTTCTATTTCACAGTGCCAAGTAACTTTGATTATATCGATTGCATTTTTAATAGTTGTTTGTTTTGCATGTCTTATTTAGCTATTTTTTTTGGCATATTGTCAAGGACTAGAAATAAGTCTTTATTTTTGAATCAAGTAATCAAGAATAATATGTGATATTGATTAGCTATGACTAAAATTATTGGGATTTGTTGAAAATGATTAAATTAACCAATTGACCACTGATGTTGTGCCTCAACAGATTATCTAAATACAGTTGTTGACTAATTTCTTATTAACAAAAGAAAATAAATATATGTATAGTGTAGTGTAAAGTGGATGGTTTCAATTGCCCATACATAAATGTCAATATGATGGCATCGCTATTTGCATTTGTATGTAGTTTGTTATTACCATGGATATCAACAAGGTCGGGTTTTAGGATCTTGTGGTGGCAATTCCACTGTCTTCATGATTAATATGCCAAGTGCAAGATGTTTCTCTTGAACAGTGTCTTGAAGTAGCAAGCATACGATTGTCAATATTGTCTGGCTGGTAAATATGTCAAGGTCAACAAGCAACATAAATTATAGTTAGGCAAAGTAAAGCTAGGATTTGATCTCTTGCTCAAGAGAATAGTAGCTTGTCTAGGGTAGATTTGTTTTAGTATTTATGTTTCACTTCAATAATTTTTTTAAGTTAAAATTATGTTTCCTTTTTTGTTTTTAATTTTTTTTAACTTTGATTGTTGAATAGATTGTTGAGACCTATTTTCCCTCCAACGCAATCATCTTGAGACAACTTGTGAAGGTTTGAAAACCACTTCCTAACATACTCATTAGTTAAAATTGGTCCATATGGAGGCAATCTAGCAGTGAGAGGGCAAGGAATATTAAGTCAATGATCCTAGATGACATTTGGTGCAATTGTGTCAAATATCTCCTTAGTTTCACTAAGCTTATTTCAAGTATGATCCATTACACTAACAAGGATAAGCTTTGTTTGGGAGAGATATACAATAGCATGGACTCAATGATTGAGAAGATGAAGACCATCATAATGATAAAGAGTGAGGTCCTAGCAAAATTTTCTTCAAATAGGTGTGCAAAATTATTAAAGAGAGATGGAACACAATGACCACCCCACTACATCTTTTTGTCTTCACATTAAGTCCAAAATATTACAGTGTTGAGATCCTTTCTATGTCTCCAAGGGTTGGCCCATATAGACATTTCAAAGTCAACTAAGGGTACAAGGTAGCAATTCATAGACTCTTCCCTTATCCTAGTTTCTACATGTAAGCACCAAAATCACGCATAGCCCCCATGAGGACCCCTATGATGAGTCATAATCCTTGTCACATACATGTAAGCGTGAAATAACATCCTCTAAGCAACAATTCTCTTGGTGATGTGTCTTTTCTGCCTCATTGTATTGTTTCTCCTCTCTCTCTCTCTCTCTCTCTCTCTCTCTCTCTCTCTCTCTCTCTCTCTCTCTCTCTCTCTCTCTCTCTCTCTCTCTCTCTCTCTCTGTATTCAACACTTTTCAACACCTTTTTTGACACTTTTCAATTTGCATTTCATGTGCTTGTGACCCTATTCCTAAGCCTTATATGCATCTTGTAGGTGAGTTTTCACCTTTCCCCAGTGTTTTTCATCCATTCCACCCCCTAGTGGCCTTCTAGAGGTCCTCCATAGCCATCTCTTGCTTTTAGTTTTTAGTTTCACTCAACCAATCCAAATCTCTCCCTATTATTTCCAGATCTCCCCCGGGAGATCCTACTTTTGCAAGTGGAGATTTAGATTTTCACACATGACTGACTTGATTCCGAAGGTAGATCCCCTCCTTTTCACCTCCTCTCCATCTCCCATCATGAACTTCAACCCAGGTGTCCTCTGAGGGTCACCCATGGGTCACCCTCGGGCGACCCTAACTAGTGAAAGGGGCAACCCCTGGGTGACCCTGTCGTGTTTTTAGCCGTAGAAAAACTCGAGTTTCTAACTCGAAAAAGCTCTGTTTTCACTCATTTTTCTTCTTATTTACATGGATTTTTGTGCCAAATATAGAGTTAACTATTTCATGCACCTACACATGCATAGTTAGCTCTATTTTATCATTAATTAACAACTTATGCATTCCCATGCACTCCTTCTTCTTCACTTCTTCTTGAGTGATAAGCTTTTACTGGGTAGATCACTCCAATTTTAGCCTAGATCACTCTTGAATACTCTATGTCAACTTTCCAATCAAATTGAGTTAACTCTCCTTCTTCACCTCTCATCCCTTCTTCCAACCTATAAATACCGCCTCCCTCAAGTACAAAGGGAGGTAATTTCATTTATGCACACAGCTCTTGCAAGTTATTGCTCTCCAAATCAAGCATTCTCATGCTCATACAGGACATAGGAGCCTTTTGATTTCATTTGTTATCTTGCTTAGCTTATCTAAAAGCTCATTCGCATCCATATGTTGCTCATATCAATCCACAATGCGCATCAAAGCTCTCATTGAGCTATCTTTGTAAAGCTTCTTTTGCTTCCATTTTTGTCTTGTCGCCAAGAGGATCACCCCGCTACTACAAGAGGATTTGAGGTTGCTATTACAAGGATTTATGAGGGTAGTGGAGGCTCACGCATCTCCAAGTTCCTTTATGCTTTATTTTCATTTCATAGTAATTAGATAATCAAAACTTTGCTCTTGGGATAAGTAAAATACATGTTTGCTTTTTCCTTGATAAGCTAAGTAGATTTGCATGATTAAATTAGTTTCCCTTTCAAAGCTCATAGATTAAAAGAAATTTCCCTTTCTTAGATTAATTGATCCATTTATTTAGAAAACAAACAAAAACATAGGTTACATTGCATTAGATAACTTCATTATAGCTTGCATACATTTTCTAATTCCTAAATTAAGAAAAAGCACTTTTGATTTCCAAAAACACAAAAAAGCACAAAAAGAAGTTTTGCATTCATATAGGCTTGCATTCATAAAACCCAAAAAGAACAAAAACATTAGCAACTTAAAAGGTTCGCAAACCCTTAACTCCATCACAAGGTCAACTACAGTCAAACCTTAGTCAAAACCCTTGATTCCATCACAAGGTCAAACAAAGTCAACGCAAAGTCAAACCTTAGGTCACACAAACTCTAAGTCAAACCCTAGGTCAAGTCAAGGTTAGCTCACAATTGCTTATCTCTTGTCTCAGCTCATGAATGTGCCTTGGATTGAGAGGTGAGTGGGTGAGGGCAATCCTTGACAAGATAGAGGAAATCCACCCAAGACCACAACAAGAAGCATTTAGAAGACTCTTAGTACAAAAAGCATTCATCCAACAGTTTGAAAGACAACAAAGCATCAATGAGAACAATAGCCTACCCATGCAACGGTGGAATATCAGAAACCCCAATAGGAGAATAGTGACTAGCGACCCTTCGAGTCATATAGTTATCTTTACAACCACGGTCACAGAACACTATATCCGCACAAGCACACACCCACACAGGCCCCAGATGTGCCTATATGCTCAAAATCATGACCTTAGTTACCTAGGGCTATTGAGTTAAATTTCAGCATGCACATAGACCCTTCCCTCCTTGCCACAGGGCGAACTGCCACGTCACTCTCACTCTCGTGGAAGTAGCCAGTCGAGAGGAGGCGAGACACGGGGGTGGTCTGGCTCATTGAAGAGCTAGACTTCGCGGAGAGGGGTCGGCACATCCTGAGTCCTATGTTGTTGTGTGCTAATATGGATGTGTCGTTCAATGATCGTTGTTGTAGAGATAACTGTATGACCCAAAGGGTCACTAGTTACTCTTCTCCTATTAGGGAATCTGATATTCCACCTTTGCGTGGGTAAGCTATTATTCTCGTTGATGGCTAGTTGTCTTTCAAAGTATTGGATGAATACTTGTTGTACTAAGAATTGCCTATGTTCTTCTTATTGTTGTAAGACAAGTGGATCAGGTTGTGGTCTGGGATAGATTTCCTCTATCTTGTCGAGGATTGCCCTCACCCACTCACCTCTTAATCCTGGGCACATTCATGAGCCAAGACAAGAGATATGCGTATGTAAGCAAGCCTTGACTAGACCTAGGGTTTGACTCAGGGTTTGATTGACCTAAGGTTTGATTGTGCATTGACCTTGTTGACCTTGTGATGGAATCAAGGGTTTGACCGAATGTTGACTATGGTTGACCTTGTGATAGAATCAAGGGTTTGTAAATTTCTTGAGTGTCTAATATTTTTATTCTTTTTTATATTTTTATGAATGCAACTATATGAAATGCAAAACTTGTTTTTGTGTTTTTTTTTTATATTTTGAAAATAAAAGATGCTTTTTAATCTAAGAATCAAAGAATGAATGCAAGCTACAATAAATTTACCTAATGTAATTTTAACTATGCTTTTGGGGTTTTTCAAATATTTGAAATGATTTGATCTAAGAAAGGGAAAGTGCATGTAAATGAATTAAACTATGAATGCAAATTACTCTAAGAATATGAAATTTAACTATCCTATTAAGGAAAAAGCAATAAAATCCATTTATATATATATTAACATTATTTCTTCCTATTTAGACATTATTTATTCTATTTTAATATTTACTCTTTTGAGTTACTTAATTTCCTTAATATCTAATTTATTTATTTTTATCTAATTTCACTCTTATTTTGAATTATTGTATTGATTTAATCAAATTCTTTCTTAACCTTTTTCATTCATTCCCTTATTTAAATGTTCTTGTTTAAATGTTCCTTTCTTTTATTTTTCTTATTTAGATTTATTTATTTTCTTTTAGATTTATTTATTTATTTTATTTAGATTTATATGAATAAAATGATAAAAAGAAATAATTATATAAAATTAAGAAAGAATAAGTTATATATATATATATATATATATATATATATATATATATATAAAATCTTTTTAGACTCTCTTAGATAGACCGTATTTTATAATTTTGTAATAATTTTCTATCCATTCCATTAGATATATATTTAGGTTTTTAATTTATAACTTTTTTCTTTAATTTTTTAGTTTTTTTCTCTTTTACGCATTCCACTATTGTTTCGTATTTATTCTCTTTCACTTATATTTTTCATATTCAAATACACTTCTATTCTTATGTTGTTCGATGCTTGGTTATATAATTAGTGATTTTATTTATTCTTTTATTCTTATTTGTTCGTAGGATTTTGAGGTCTTTTGTCTCGTGTTATATGTTTGTCTTTTCTTTTTCATTTTCATTTGTTACTTATTTCTTCGTTTATTCCCTTGGTTTCGTCGTGTGGCCTCTCTTTTATTTACTTTGGTGTCTCACTTAGTTTTCTATTTCATTTATCTTTCCCCTTCTTAGTTTGTCCTTGGTTGTCTTGGTTTCTTTTTGCTTTTCTTTGGGTTTCTTGTTGTAGCTAGTTTGAAATAGGCGTCTTCTCTTTTGGGGTTTACTTTTTTAAATTATCCTTCTTGGACTCCTTTGGTTCCCGCGCCACTTCCTCCACTTTTTGGCATTCTTGTTCTGCAAATTACCTCACTTTTCTCTTCTCTTGCTCTTTAATCTCCTGATGATAGATCATGGAGCATGATCCAAAACGTTGAGGAAAAAACTCGCACACAGTTAAATCCTGAAGCATTGCTACATTTAATTATGGACTGTGGAAATCTAATGTCTATCAATAATAAAATTACTGATCCCAAGAGCAATTTCGGTTATTTAATTGCTACAAATTAAAAGAAAGCATAGTGGAACCTGAAATAAAGAAGACTTGTGAGCCTCCACTACCCTTAGAGTTCTTTGTGTGGCAACCTCGTATCCTCTTGTTGCAGCAGGGAATCCTCTTGGCGACAAGATGACAAAAGAAGCGAAAGAAGATTTTGAAACTTTGCAAAGAGAGCTCAATGAGAGCTATTGATGAGCACGATGGCTTGATTTGAGCAGTGTATGGACACGTGATGAGCTTTATGTGAAAGCTTGATGAACAATGAACAAAACAAAAGGCACCTTCGTCCTGTATGAGCATGAGAATGCTGAATGTGGAGAGCAATAACTTGCAAGACCTGCATGTGCACAATGAAATTGTCTCCCTTTGTGCTTCAGGGAGGGGGTATTTATAGGTTAGTGTCACATCTCATTTTTATGGACTATATAATTAAATCTAGATTAGAGAACATTCACTATGATTGTTTTACTTTGAGTAAATTCCACGTGTGTGAAGGTAATTATCATGAAGTTATAGTTTTGTAAATTGGAAAATTGATTTAAATATTAAATATTATCGATGTGTTATAATGTTTTGCTTCGGCTATGTTTTGGGGAACTAACCTATTGATTTCGAGTTGAGTGTGAATGAATGCAGGTACTTTTCAAAGACGAGAACATGGTTGAGGTAGAGACGTTCTAACCACTTGGCAAAAACTATTTAGGATGGTTAACCCTGATGCACTCACACACTCACATAGTCTCATATTGCATTATTTTGAATGGTTTAATATGCATTATTGTGTGGATAATAAATGAGATTGATGGTTAGATACTTAGAAAAATATTGTATTTTAATTGTTACAGTGAGTTAGTTTTGAATGTATCATTTGGTCATAAGTATTAATGTTATTTTGGTTTATATTTAAAATTATGTGTTTTATATTATTTAATAATAATAATGTTTTCCTATTTATATAAAAATGGATGTTTGGAAGATAATATCTAAATTAAACTTAAACAATTATATTTAAATTACAATAGATATATATAGTATTTTATTATTATTTTAAATACTTCTTGTTTTGATTAAGTGATTATGTTAATTTGCAAATAAATAAACTATATTAATAATATATATATTATAAAATTAGAAATCTAAATAGAGGAATTAAAAGAATAATATTCAGTCATGCAAGTGACATGAATAAGTAAATTTATTTAATTTAATTTTGGAGGCTTTGAAAATCCAATTTTCATGCAAACATAAACAAGACTTCAGTTATCAAAGAGCAATCAAATCCAAAATAAGGGACACACTAATATTAGAAGAAATTTTTATTAAAAACAAGAGGAACAATAGAAGGAAAAAATCACCACGATTGTAGCAGAGAAAAGTGAGATTTTATCACTAATTTTAGCAGCGACAGGAAGTAGCTAGAGCAGCGATAGGAAGGGCAGAATCGATCTTCTACTTTAGCAAACAAATCCGGGTATTTTTCTTATTAAAGTTGTAATAAAATATGTTTGATTATGACTGTGAAATCATAGCAATCTAGCCTGTGTTCTATTCTTCCTTAGTCTGCATTCGATTTCCTGCATATCGATTGGGATCAACCTTGATTTTGAAGGCATTGGTTTGTATATAGAATGACCTGTCTGCTTATAGCATGACCTACCTTGTTTTATATCCCTGTCGCCAACATACTTACCTCTAGTTTATGCTTATAGAAATGACCTCTTCCTTATTTTTTGGCATTCGGTCTGAGAATCCATTTGGTCATTGTTTGGTTAGCTTTACCCGAGGATATCTTTTTGAAACTGCTTAAAATCTACCCACCTCCTATTCTTGTGTTGACCTGTTATGGTTTTGGCGGTCTATTTGGAGCGACCTGACTGTAGGAACGACCTACTAAATGAATAAACTAAGATTTCTGAACTTAAAGAAATATCCCTTAGTCGGTGTCCCTCCTTATTGTTCTAAACACTACCTGTAGATTTTGTGTTATTACTGGCATAGATATTCGTTGAGACCTATCGTAATCTTTTGTTTTGGATCTAATTTTCTTTTCCTATAGCAATGAGTCGACTACTTATATAGCTGTTATTTTATCACTATCACATATTATTGATTATTATATCAGATTTTTTCTAGTTCCCGTTGCAAATATGCATTGTTATTTATAGCTAAGAAAAGATCTTATAGATTGAAGAAATTGCTTCTATAGCTTTGTTTAAAAACTATTTAAAACTATTATGTCAATTCAAAATAGAGTCAGTTAATTTCTTGATTTTTATCTATGTTGAAACTAGTCTTAAACTCAAATTAAAGACTCTCTATTGGTTAAATCATGAACTAACATTGGTTTGGAACAAGTTAAACATAGGAGTTATGAACCTTTTAGACAATGAATTACAGTTAAAGATTATAATCATACTATAGACATTATATTTATATTTGCATAAATGAATGAATGAGTGATGTACATCTTATTGCTTATTGAAAGTATGTTTCCATGATTGTTGCTTTGGAAAAAGAATTTTTCAGATGGTTTATAGGTGAAATGGGTTGATATTTTCTCTTTATTTCTTTTATCCTTTTTATTTATTTCTTGGGTAAAGAAAGTAGATTTTACATAGGAATGTTATTGGGTTACTTTTGGGCTAGGATGTCGAATGTGGATTATCAAAGATGGCTTTTTCTCTTTTCAGGAATTGTTGGTTACTATGTTTTAAATGTTTAGATCTAAACGAGCTGTCATTGAAATAGATGAATATTTTGTCTAGCAAACTTATATATATATTTGCCACATCCTGTTGTGAGACAATCCGCATTTCATTATTTAGAATTATATATATATATATATATATATATATATATATATATATATATATATATATATATATATATATATATATATATATATATATATATATATATATATATATATATATATATATATATATATATATATATATATATCTGCCACATCCTGTTGTGAGACAATCCGCATTTCATTATTTAGAATTGCACATTAGACATTAGGTTGCATCGGGTGTTCCCTCCTACCAGTTGTTCCAGGTAGCTAGACATTTCGTGCAGGGCTGGGTTTCCTTCATATCATGAAGGGATTTGAGGAAGTGTAATTGCTTCATGGTTGGGTGGAAAAGTGCCTGAGCCATGTTCTCGTCTCTCAGCTCACAAGAGAACCATTTAGTTTGTGGCGACTGGAGAGTGTTTTGATTTATTTATACTTGTACATGATTATTGTGACTTGTAAATGGATGTATTATGACATGAATGCGAATGGACTTTGTATATTATTTTATAGTGCTTTCACCTGGATTGAGCATGAGATTTTGTAAGATTTAATGACTTTTATTATTCATATTTATGAGATTTATCTTTTACTTGTGAAGTTGTAATTAAGCGGATTAATTACTTCATTTTATTTTCATTATTTGTGATGTAATTTAAATGGATTATTTACTTTATTTACTTTAGTGATGGTTTGAGTGGCTTTATAGTTAGAAGAAGGGATGAGAGGTGAGGAAGAAGAAGAGTTAACGCAATTAGATTGGAGAGTTAACATAGAGGATTCATGAGTGATCTGGGCTAAAATTGGAGTGATCTACCTAGTAAAAGCTTATCACTCAAGAAGAAGTGAAGAAGGAGTGCATGAAAATGTATGAGTTGTTATTTTTAGATGAAATGGAGCTAATTATGTATGTGTGGGTGCATGAAATAGTTAACTCTGTTTGCTCAAAAATCCATGCAAATAGAAAGAAAAACAGGCGAAAACAACGCTTTTTCAAGTTAGAAACTTGAGTTTTTCTGCAGATGGAAATGTGACAAGGTCACCCATGGGTCACCCCTTTCACTAGTAGGGTCACCCATGGGTCACCTGGGGGCTAAACCTAGGTCACCCCAGGGGAGATCCTGATTTAGTAGGGTGGCCCAGCGGGAGATCTAGAAAGAAAGGGGTCTGGGTGAAAATGCATGATGGGAGATGGTAGAGGAGATGAAAAGGAGGGGATCTACCTTTGGAAATAGATCAGTCATGTAAAAGAATCCAAATATCCACAAGTGCAAAGTAGGATCTCCTAGTGGGAGATCTGGAAATAATAGGGGGAGATTGGATTGGTTGAGTGAAACTGAAAACTAAAAGTGGGAGATGGCTAGGGTGACCTCTAGAAGGATTCTAGGGGGTGGAGATGATGAAAACATTGGGGAAAGGCAAAAACTCACCTACCAGATGCATACAAGGCTTAAGAATAGGGTTGCAAGCGCAGAAAATGCAAATCAATAAGTGTCGACAACAAAGAGAGAGAGAAAATGACAAAGGAAAAACAACACAAGATGAAAGAAATGACATGTCACCAAGAGGATTACTACTAAGAGGATGTTAATTCACACTTACATGTATGTGACAAGGATTATATATCATCATAGGGGTCCTCGTGGAGGTTGTGCGTGATTTTTGTGCTTACATATTTGCCCCCTCAGGGATGGTAGTCTACATGAAGGGTAGGTACTGTTCGTGAACTAGGCCTCACCTATTGTCAATTTCCACAAATGTACCTGTAATAACTAGTGTTAACCTGGCATCTGAATACATCAAAACAAATAATGAAATCTAAAATGATGAACTTAACATAGATCGTGAGAGTTCAACTAGTTGTTTGTCTTTGTTGGTGAGACCTGTAGGAATGAATGCACATAAAATGATGCATTAGAGATGCATAAAAGCAAAACACTAATCTAAGAATGCATAAAAGAAACTAAGCTAAGGGAAAGTAAAGCAAGCAAATTAGTGAGATTTGACTGAATCGGTGACAAAATTGATCGTGCAAATAGTCTTTGGGTAGATATAGTCGAGGAGATCATGAAGATGGTTGCCACTTCTTCTACCGTTAAGAATCATGTACGCAAACAATGAAAAACTCTTCTCTAAACCCTAGGTTGAATTTTGTGAAAAATCTTTTAAAATTGTCTATTTTTGGTGTTTTTCTCTGTTGCATTATCTTTGTTTCATTGTTTAGAGTAGGATCAGTCTTTCATTTATTGAAATCAGTTGAGAAACAGAGATTTTAGAGCATTTTCCATTCGGGGGATCTCCACATAGGGTTGCCCCTTTTGCTAGGCAAGTCGCCCAAGGGGAGATTCAGTTTGATGAAAGGGGTGACCCTGACTGATCATTTCTGTCCAAAATTTGATGTTTTCTAATGTTTAATTCACTCTATTTTGATATAATTTGACTACTATATTTGCCTGTTTATTGCAATTTTGATGGTTTATACACTTTTTGTGAGATTTTTTGCAAGTTTTACAATTTTTAGGATTTTTGGCAGTTGATGAGATATAATCTAAAGTTCTTTTCTGATTTGTAGGACATGCACATTCGATGGAATGCTTGTAGAGAGTTGTGGCTCTCAAAGATGTTTGCTTCATTGAGTGATAATGATTGTGCCGTCTTGAGGAGAGCGGGCTTAGCTCGAGTTTGTAATGTGCCAGTTATTCATCCTATGGCACATATCTATTGTGATATCCTGATATACTGGGATGCGGATAGGAACACCTTCAGGTTCCCACAGGTTTCAAGAAAGTGGACTATTACTCTTTTTGATGTTATTAGTATACTTGGAGTTCCTGTGAGAGGGCAACCTCTTGTCCTACCTACTAGTGAGTCCTTTAATGACAAGGGTTCTTGGGCATAGTTCATGGGGGTGAGCCGCCCTGAGGATCAAACAGGAGTTTAGCTTACCTTTGTGCTACGACTTCACATTCCTCATTTGAGGAAGTTTCTAATCGACTTGATTGCATCAGGTTGTCTAGAGACAAGGCCTAGACTCGCTTGAGATGGTGTTGGGCACCAATTATACAGGGTCTTAAGCAGGGCATAGTCTATGCTTGGGGGCCAGACATTTTGGCCATGGTATATAGAGATTTCTATCGCATTGCATAATGAAGGGCTTTAGCTTTTAGCCACTCTTCTTTGATTATGATTTAGATCTTTGAGCACATTAGGCCCTATCAGAAGCTAGTTCCAATTCCTGATAGGCGACTATCAAGAGTAACTAGATGGATTCAGGTGGGTCACTTTGATGCTTCTCTACGTGCTATATCTACTCTTACAGATGAGGACATGATTTTTGATCCTTATGTGGATTTGGAAGGATCATGGTCACGTGATGGCGAGATTAGGGAATACTCCCTTGGAGTATCAAAGCTCTTAGACCGTAATGGTCTAGTCGAGGCTCATTGCATTGAGCATGTTTTGCAACAATTTGGCGAGGATTTTCCTGAGGATTTACCCCCAATGCCTACCTACTATAGATCTATCTAGGAGATGGGTGAGGTTACTCAAAGGATGGTTACCTAGACTCCCTTGACTCCCAGAGTCTTCATTACCAAAGTTCCTAGGACTTCAAGAGTAGGACAGAGGGGAGGGAGAGGGACTCAAATTCTACTGACGAGGACTATATTCCTTATGGGGATGATTCGACAGATGGGGGCCCGCCAGAGGATGCACAGGATGATGGTTTTGATGATGCTCATGATGTTCTAAAGGGTCCACCTGTGGTTCCTGGACCTCATCACTCTGATGAGGTGATGTAGCAGTTTGACCCTACCTTACAACCTAGTGACCCACATGAGTCTACGTTTGCTTTATGGTTTTCACATTTTTTCCTTCCTCTTTCCTTTCTTTTCGTGAGAACTAACACATTTTTTTCTTTTTGGTTCAAAGATAATGTTGAGGAGTGGAGGGCTTTTGTTTGTGAGGTCAATGTTAGCTTGGTTGCCCCCTTCAATAGGATGACTCGGGAGACACTTCTGAATGATCCTGGTGTGCCCCCTACTACTGGACAACACACTGACATTTTCACTCCTGCCTATCATGGATGTTAGGTGAGTGTGGATTTGAAGATCGAGAATCTCATCCTTAAGGATGAGAATTAGGTGCTTCATGAGATGGCTCATCTTGGATTTGGATGGTGAGATGCTAGTGCAACAGGGCCTTCGTAATCACATGCTCATAGTAGGATGACTCACTCCCATAGATCTCATGGAGCGACTAGTGCAACACATAGGCAGAGGAGCAAGAGTCTTGAGGGTTCTATCGAAGGTAACCGTCCTTGATTTTACTTTGCTTTTCCTTTGAAATTGTGCCCCCTTGTATGAGGAGCCTTTACTTTCCTCGAGAGAATTTTGTCTTGGCTCTTTATACTCTTATACATGTAAACTTCAGATATATTAGTGAAAGTTTGTCTTTTTATGGTTTTGGCTATCGAATGGGTACTCATCTCTTGTGCATTATGGAAGTTTAAGAACTTTTGATTATGTTTTTGACATTCAACTCTAACAATACAAGTATGATGACAATGACATGTTTTTGTAATTTTTTTGGCTTATATATGAGATGTAGTTTACGATATGCAAATGCAAGAACACAAGCGATGTTGAAATGAAACATTTACTTCTAATGAATGTCATGAGTTATGACATCCATTTTATTGCTTTGAGACTCTTTTTCTGATTTTAATATGAATGCAGTGTGGAGCAGACAATCTGACTGCTCTTTAATATGATTTTCAATCCAAGTGATTACAAGTTGTCCTGATATAAGAGACCTATTCAAGGTTGTGAGATAGGAATTTAGAACTCAAGTGGGGAGTGGGAATGAAATGGAGTGCTTCTGCATTTGGGCTTTGCTAAAGGCCAAACACTAATCCTTATCTAGATAAGACAATCTGACAAGTTTTTAACTTAAACAAGCAGCAAATTTTGTTGATGTTCGCTAGACTTAAATCACAGATGGCAAGCAAGATAGACTCAGGGTAAAGGGTAAATGGGAAAGAACTAGGGTCCCTAGATAGAAGATAATCCTAAAGACTATTAGACTCTTGTCTTTGCTCAGCTAGTGAGTGTGTGTGCTTTGTACCTTTCTTTTTTATTTCCTTTGTTAGAATGTCACCCTTGAGGCTTCGAGCTTAGACTAATCTCCACCCAAGAGTACAAACATTCAGCAATCTTCTCTATTTCACTCTTTTTTTGTATCTCTCTGGGTCATCCCACAATAAGGGGTGACACTTTTTGGCCAAACTTGGCATTGAAATCAACATTTTGAACTAAATCTTCACTTTCTGACACCTATAGCCGCTAAGCCGTTAGGAATTTGAAGATGATGTGAACTAGTGATTTGTGATATTTTGTTTGTAGATTCTAAATATATATATTTTTAAAAAAATTGGAGTTAAATTGTAAACATTTTTGCGTATACTTTGATAACTAGTTTTTAATAGTAAAAATATTTTTTTAAAGTGATGTGTATTCTGTAGCACATAACTTTTTTTCTACAAAGG
Organism: Cunninghamia lanceolata; assembly: GCA_027924645.1. NCBI lineage: Eukaryota > Viridiplantae > Streptophyta > Pinopsida > Cupressales > Cupressaceae > Cunninghamia > Cunninghamia lanceolata. The sequence goes on from BSBN01000123.1 coordinate 6,169,282, forward strand.
ATAAAATTCTAATTCTTTTGAATTTAGATTGCTAACACTGATATATAGGGCATGCATTTGGTTTCATAATGTTTTGTTGAATATTTTTTAATTAAGTTTTGAAGTCAAACCAATTATTATTTAGACATAGGCATATTCCGTAAAACATAACTTTTTCTATATGTATCAAAATTCAATTTTATTTTTTTGTTGAAACAAGAACATCAATACCTAGGGCGTAGATATTTTTTAGAATTTTTTTCACTAATTTACTAATTTTCCATATGTGTAGAATAGAGAACTTGATGTTTGGTGAAAAACCTACATTCACAATAAATAAAAAATAAATATAATAATCAAATTAAATATATTTAAATTTATATTTTTTGGGAAGCTTATAACAAGGACTACACACTTACAAAACATAAAGTTTGAATGAATTCATTTGATCCCCCAAAAGGTAGATCAAAAGTGTTTTTTTATTAGCATTTTGATAGGTGTAGAGGAGACTCCATTATAGGTATGGTTTAAAACGAGCGGGGTTCTATCCAAGGGGGTTTGAATCTAAGGGGATTTGATCAAACCCTCTTCAATTAAAATCCTTTAAATAGAACCTTTCAAGGTTTAAATCAATATATTTTCTAAAATTATATGATTTCAACAAAAAATAGGATGTCTCAGAAAGTGTAACCCATTATTGTGGCAACACCCCTCTCTTTTTTCTTTTTCCTCACTTGATTTTCTCATTTTTTTGGATTTTTGATTTTTATGAAAATGAATGCTTTTGAAACTTTTGATATGCAATAATTTGATCTCTCAATTCAATACTCTTATTTTGATCACTCATTTTTTTTTATTTTATTCACTCAGATTTTAGATTGCTTCCTTCAAAGTTTTGATCCTCCTAATGTTTTTGGCCAGGGAAGATAAGGGGCCAAGCGCCACCTAAAGTTTTTGTAATCTGGTTAGACTTATCTTCTACTAGGGAAGAATTGGGAAGGTCTTCTTGCAAGCTTCCTTTGAACATTGTAGGTTTGAATACTGATTTTGTTTAGACGTACCATCTTTGCTCATTAAGACTGGGATCAGTGTAAAGCCAAGAGCCAGGCTTTGATTAGAATCACTAGGAATGAAAAGGGATATGGTGATTGAGAAAATAGGGAATCTCTAGGTCCTGAAAGGATCACATATACCTAGGCAACCTTAGACTCCTTGCTGAAATAAAAATGATATAAGAGAAAGTCATTGACTATAATGCAAGATGAACAGAATGATACTGAAATGCAAGAAACAAATTTTTTTTGACATTTTGATTTTTTTTTTTAAATTTTTTATGTTTTTATGATTTTTTTGGTATTTTAGACAGTATTTCTTGAGGTGAAAGGCGTTGACTATTTCACCAAATTCCTCTCCCTCCATTATGCACAAGAGATAGGCACCATTTCTGACATCTTCTTTAACCATGTAAGGACCTTTCCAGTCCTCTGTGAATGTTCTTTTCCATCTTCTCTTTTTGTTTTTCATGCTATCTCTTCTAAGGACAACTTCTCCTATTCTGTAGGGTTTGTTGTCTAATTCTATTGTTTCCAACTCAATGGTCTCCCTTGGCAGTGTGAGATGAAGTAAGTCTCAAAAGGATTGTTGATGGGAAGGGGTCCAATATAGGATTCCATCGTATCTTATCAATTCCACTAGCATGTTGAATTGCGCTTACATGTAAACTTTCATGTCTTATCTATCTTGAATGCTTTGAAAAAACTAGAACAATTCAAAGGGAGTTTGTGGCTCCCTTTGCTCATTAGGAGGGACAAAGCTTATATTTATCCTCCCATTTGGTTCTGGCCTTAAATCCATGGAATACCTAATGTAACTTCCTGGCAGCTCAAAAATGTCAGGATCATCAGTGCTAACTAACACTCTCATTTTCCATTCTTTGCAAAATATTCCCTCATTTTCTTCATCTTTGTTTGGAAGTCTTTCAACCATTTCAATTTGTACTAAGGGTGTTTCCCACTCGCCAAGTTCATTTGATTGCATCGAGGTAGAGGTGGTCAGATGCTCTTGTGGTTGAGACACCATGAACATCCTAGGTAGCATCCCTATTGCGTTGGTTGATTCATTGTCAATAGAATGTACCTCCTCCATGGGTGTCAATGGTCTATATAAATCCTCTATTTGTGTGAGAGGCTCATATGACTCTATTTATTCTAGTGTCTCGGGGATATATGATTCACTTAAGGGTGACAAAGGAGTGTAACTCTCTGTTATGTCTTCCTTAGGATCTAAGAAAGTGTGTGGGTCTGCATTTCTCAAGTCTAATGTAGTGGTTTTGAATACTAGACCTTCAATTCTATGAAGTTTCTCCCCTATGTGAGGGAAGATCTTGTAGGTAGGTTGAATATTGATCATGAGTACTTCTAGAGGGAATTGGAGAGGTCCATCCCACTCTATCCATTCCATGATCTTAACTATCTTTTCCTCAGAGACAATTTTTTTTTGTTTAGATGGCACCTCATTTTCTAAGGTTTTCATTTCTGTAGTGTTTATGGTCTTCTCTAGAGTTTCTATTCACTTGATGCATATTGACTGAGGCGTAGGACTAGGGACAATCAATTTGTTGGTGGGAAGTTCATAATCTATGGGGATTCCTATACACTTGTTTGATGTGTTTGATTTCAACATGCTGAAAGGTTCTGGATCCCCTTTCGCAATGTATACCTTTCCCAGATGTAGGAATCAAGCTTCTTGAAATAATGTTGATGGCATGACTTTCATCCTATGGATCCATCATCTTCAAAGGAGAAAATTATATCATGTATCCTTGTCGATGATGTAAAATGTGGTTGGGACATTCTTGGGCCCTAGATTCATGGGAAGCGTGATCTTCCCTATCATAGTGGCATTTAGATTATCGTACCCACTCAGGGTGTCTCATGAAGCAGTGATATTTGTGTGCCCATATCCCATCCTCTCTAAAAGGGAGAATAGAATTATGTTTACTACGGCTCCATCATCAATTAAGGTTCATTTGATGCAAGTGTCATAGATCCAAACTTGTAAGTACAACACAGGGTCTATCATGTCCCAATATTAAGACATTGTTTAGATTAAAGATTTAAACATCATGATAAAGACGGAGAAATCACTTTCATCAAATATGATGATTATCATCATCAATTTGGATGATAATTATTAATTATTAATATATAATAATAATATTATATAAGTATCAAAATAAAATATATTTGTTATATTTATAAATAAGGAATATAAAAATAAATATAAATGTAAATATAAATATATTTTATATTACTGATTAGCGATGATTGAATGACGACATATATCCACCGGTTAGCATAAAGTGACAGCAATTAAAATAAAAGAAAGAGACAAAGATGTGATCCATAAGGAAAGCATGTAAAGACAAAGAAAATACAAGGATCGCTATTTGTTAAGACAATGAATACAACATTAACAAGTTAAGTTCCCGCATCTAAGAAAGTAATAAAAGAAGCCAACGCTTATATTAAAGTATATTATCTTCAATTCCTAAGTAAGCGACCATATTAAGCAATAGCAAATGGTGAAGGAAATTGCTATTCAACAGCCACGTCCATTGGGAGATATTTGGAAAGATATAAAGATCATCTCAGTGAACATCAATCAGGGGGAGAGGATCATGGAATATCAATGAAATAAATCATATTCGAATATCATTAAACAAGCATTTGAGTGTATCAACACCAAGCATCAATGAACAAGCACATCTTCTTATCATCAAAGTTGTGAGACAACAGTATATCCATAAGATATCTTAATCTGCCATAAATAAGGTATGGTTTATATTCCAATCAAAGTGCTATCCTGTATCCATTTCATTATGAATTAGGGAACATTTAAGTAATAATGTATTATGACAAATAAGAATGCTATGATCATGCTAACTGTTCTAAGCGGATCCTTATCTTGATTGATTAGTGAAGGTACTAATTGTTAAGCAAAAATTATAGAAAGTTTGGAAATACTATCATTAGAAAGAATAGATTATACTCATGGAATGAGAATATGCATGATATCATGAATTAGTGTGTGATATACGATCATGAAAAGGTATATAAATATAATGGTTTCATAATAGAAATTACATCAATCATATTATATAGCTGACATGTTACTTCAACAACATTGAAATTATAGGATGCATATGTCATATGAATCGTAGGCTTAGATCAAACCTAGAAAAAGAATGTATTGCATAAATAGTGATCATAGAATGATAAGATGATAAAAAGGTAATACCTCTAATGAGATTACATATAAATAACTATTTGTAGTTCTTTAATATATCAGGATAGGGCCATATGAACTTTGGAAATGATTAGAAGTTTGTTGATTAAGTAAATAGAATACATGAATAATAATGCAAATTATCATAGCCTATGATAATAAGGTATGGATTAAAAGACTAGAATTAGTATTTAAGTTAATCATGATGAGCAAAGAGGAGAACTAGAGGTCCATGGCATATCAACCAAACCCATAGATCGAGATGAAGGGATATGGGTGATCAATGAGGTATTATCATGGTTGATGCCGTAGTTGGTCAAGAGTACCATCCAGCTAAAGACCGACATCATGGTTGATGCCTAAGTTGGTCAACAGTACCATCCGGCTAAAGACCGATACATTCCCATTATCTTGTGTTGGTCAAGAGAACCATCAAGTAATGGATAGCCTCTTGTCTCATATTGGTCTAGAGTACCTCTCCGGGACAAGGGATGGGCCTTTGATTTGGGTTGGTCTCTAGTCAAAGGAATAAAATATGGACCCCTCGATTGCTCCTTTATAACCCTCTCTCGTTGGGCAAGTGATTTGATGAACATGTAGACCTAAGTATATCTCTCCCAAATGGAATCATGAAATATGTTTAATGGAGATCATGAAAGATAGAATGCTTATAGCTTATGATTATAAGTCTTGATTTAATATATCTCTATGGATAAAATGATTAGATAAGAAAGATTGAATACTAATGTTCTCTTTTGTAAGTTGAAATTGTGCAAGGTTAAGGAAAACTTTTGGCTTGCCAGAAGGGGACATTACAAGTGGTATTAGAGTAGTCATCCTGCCATCCTGTGAATGATAGGCCTTTATTATTAATTGATTATGATCAAAATATATGTTGTTAACTTCGATGATTGTAGGAATTAAATATGCACGCAGAGATAACATTACATTCGTATTAATTATTGTTGATGATGGTTCTTATGCAATGACTTCATTAGGGAATTGATCTTTAAGGGTACTAACATCTCTTGCTCAGAATTATCCTTGTTTGCAGGTTGAGAAATCAAGGATATCCTAAAGAGAACATTATAAGATTTATATGGCTCACACCTTGTGTATTACTTGTATTCCTGCTTTAACTTCATTGCCTTACTTGTATGCTCTTTGTGTGCATTTCGCATATTCTTGTGTGTATTCACATCATGCTTATTATCTGTGTTCATCTGTGTTTTTTACGTATATTATGTCTTATCTATGTAATCTTGTGTATTTCCATGCATTACCTTGTACTTATGTGAAATTGCATGCTTCTTGCCTTGAGTGTATTTAAATGTATGCTCCATGCTCTCATGTGTGTGTATTCATTATTACCTTACATATATTCATGTATATATTTTCATATCTTGTATGTATGCTACAATGTTTTTTGTATTCATGAGTATGCCCTATAAATTTGTAATTGTAGTTTGAGTGTATGTGTATTCTTTATGACTTTGAAATTGTATGACTTGTATTCGTGACTGTATGAAGTGTAATTGTATGATTTATATTCATATGTGAATGTCCCTGTATGATTATGTATTCAAGTGTATATTCTATGATGTGTGTTTTGAATAGATACTATGTAAATTGTAATCATATTCCATGACTCGTAACTACATTCAAGTGCATGCTCTATGAACATGTATGCTCTATGAACATGTATGCTCTATGAATATGTATTCGTATGCAAGTGTGCACTCTCTGACTTAAAATTGGTATTCAAGTAAATATTAAGTGATTTGTATTTGCATTTGAGTGTATACTATGTGATCTGTATTTGAATATATACTCTCTGACTTGTATTTATATGCAAATGTATACTCTATGACTTTATATTTGTATACTCTAACTTTGTATGCTCTATGACTTAGCATTTGTATTCAAGTGTATATGACTCTGCAATTGTATTCAAGTGGATGTTCTATGACTTTGCAATGGTATTCAAGTGTATATGACCTTGTAAATGTATTTGAGTGTATACTCTATGATTGTATTCGTATTTGAGTGTATGACTCTATGCATTATTTGAGTGTATACTCTACGATTGTATTGGTATTTGAGTGTAAACTCTATGCTTTGCATTTGTATTTGAGTGAATACTCTATAACCTATATTTATATTTGACTATATACTCCGTGACTTGTGATTGTATTTATATTTGAATGCATACTCTATGATTTGTATTTGAGTGTATTCTCTATGACTTTGTGTTTGTACTCCAAAACTTATGCACACTTCATGACTTGTATCCATGTGTATACTTCATATTCGTGCGTATACTTGCGTGTTACATGTATGATTCATGCCCTATGTAGTGAGTGCATGCTTTGTGTACCAAGTGTATGCTATGTGTTTCATATGTATACTTGTATTACATACTATGTGCTTCATATACTTTTGTGTATCACGACTGAGCTTTGAGTAGGCTTCATGTACTACATGTATTTATGATTTGAGTTTCATATATAATTGTATACTTCAACATGGATCTCTTCTCTTCCAATAATCATATCTATCACGCGATCTTATCATCATTATTAAACACTTCTATGATCTACCTTCTCTACAGTATCATTAAATTCATCTTTCCAAATTTTTAAGATGTCTTCTTCATTCATTGGAATCTTGGAATAATTTCAATATTCTCAAATCTTCTTTAGCATTGAAAATATTTTCATTACCAAAAAAAACCATATCTTCATCTATGATACTTGAATCACATCATTGTTATTCACAACATCAAGCAAATGATTACCTATTCAATTGTCTTTCAATAGACCTTTCAAGTATTCATTATCATTTTTTTCTTCTTCTTCTCTAAAGCATGTTCATCCGAAATCAAAATCAAGACTTTGTCTCAACTCATTAAAGGTAAACGTTAAAGTGCAAGGTAATGAAATAACTTGTTGTGATTGCTTGAGGATAAGCAATTTTGAGTGGGGAGGGCTGTCATGTCCCGATATTAAGACATTGTTTAGATTAAAGATTTAAACATCACGATAAAGATGGAGAAATCACTTTCATCAAATATGATGATTATCATCATCAATTTGGATGATAATTATTAATTATTAATATATAATAATATTATTATATAAGTATCAAAATATAATATATTTGTTATATTTATAAATAAGGAATATAAAAATAAATATAAATGTAAATATAAATATATTTTATATTACTGATTAGTGGTGATTGAATGACGACATATATCCACCAGTTAGCATAAAGTGACAGCAATTAAAATAAAAGAAAGAGACAAAGATGTGATCCATAAGGAAAGCATGTAAAGACAAAGAAAATACAAGGATCGCTATTTGTTAAGACAATGAATACAACATTAACAAGTTAAGTTCCCGCATCTAAGAAAGTAATAAAAGAAGCCAACGCTTATATTAAAGTATATTATCTTCAATTCCTAAGTAAGCGACCATATTAAGCAATAGCAAACGGTGAAGGAAATTGCTATTCAACAACCACGTCCATTGGGAGATATTTGGAAAGATATAAAGATCATCTCAGTGAACATCAATCAGGGGGAGAGGATCATGGAATATCAATGAAATAAATCATATTCGAATATCATTAAACAAGCATTTGAGTGTATCAGCACCAAGCATCAATGAACAAGCACATCTTCTTATCATCAAAGTTGTAAGACAACAGTATATCCATAAGGTATCTTAATCTGCCATAAATAAGGTATGGTTTATATTCCAATCAAAGTGCTATCCTGTATCCATTTCATTATGAATTAGGGAACATTTAAGTAATAATGTATTATGACAAATAAGAATGCTATGATCATGCTAACTGTTCTAAGCGGATCCTTATCTTGATTGATTAGTGAAGGTACTAATTGTTAAGCAGAAATTATAGAAAGTTTGGAAATAATATCATTAGAAAGAATAGATTATACTCATGGAATGATAATATGCATGATATCATGAATTAGTGTGATATATGATCATGAAAAGGTATATAAATATAATGGTTTCATAATAGAAATTACATCAATCATATTATATAGCTGACATGTTACTTCAGCAGCATTGAAATTATAGGATGCATGTCATATGAATCGTAGGCTTAGATCAAACATAGAAAAAGAATGTATTGCATAAATAGTGATCATAGAATGATAAGATGATAAAAAGGTAATACCTCTAATGAGATTACATATAAATAACTATTTGTAGTTCTTTAATATATCAGGATAGGGCCATATGAACTTTGGAAATGATTAGAAGTTTGTTGATTAAGTAAATAGAATACATGATGAATAATAATGCAAATTATCATAGCCTATGATAATAAGGTATGGATTAAAAGACTAGAATAAGTATTTAAGTTAATCATGATGAACAAAGAGGAGAAGTAGAGGTCCATGGCATATCAACTAAACCCATAGATCGAGATGAAGGGATATGGGTGAACAATGAGGTATAATCATGGTTGATGCCGTAGTTGGTCAAGAGTACCATCCGGCTAAAGATTGATATCATGGTTGATGTCGTAGTTGGTCAAGAGTACCATCTGGCTAAAGACCAACATCATGGTTGATGCCTAAGTTGGTCGACAGTACCATCCGGCTAAAGACCGATACATTCCCATTATCTTGTGTTGGTCAAGAGAACCATCAAGTAATGGATAGCCTCTTGTCTCATATTGGTCTAGAGTACCTCTCCGGGACAAGGGATGGGCCTTTGATTTGGGTTGGTCTCTAGTCAAAGGAATAAAATATGAACCCCTCGATTGCTCCTTTATAGCCCTCTCTCATTGGGCAAGTGATTTGATGAACATGTAGACCTAAGTATATATCTCCCAAATGGAATCACGAAATATGTTTAATGGAGATCATGAAAGATAGAATGCTTATAGCTTATGATTATAAGTCTTGATTTAATATATCTCTATGGATAAAATGATTAGATAAGAAAGATTGAATACTAATGTTCTCTTTTGTAAGTTGAAATTGTGCAAGGTTAAGGAAAACTTTTGGCTTGCTAGAAGGGGACATTACAGGGTCTCATTTCTTGGTCAGCTTAGCCTCGTAAGGCATTTGCTTTAAGTTAAAAAAGAACCCTGGATCTTTGAGTTTTGAATTTGGTGGGTTGATCTCATAGTCCAAATGGTTGATCTGCTCGCTAGGTGGAGGAGTAATTTGAATGAGATACTTTAGCCCTATTGCTTTTAGTAGCGTCGAGCGATGTGAAGGGGAGTTCCTTAGTAGATTAATGAATGATATGTGAGCATATGTCTTTTTTAAGTCTTTGATAAGTTCATAAGGTCTGATCAGAGTTGGTATTGGTTCCACTACTGAAACAACACACTCATATGACTCATTTTGTTCATTCTCAAGGTCTTCCTCTTCTTCTTCATTATGGATTATTTCGACCAATCCCATCATCCTACCTTCACCTTTCTGCCCTAGTTGTGGTGGGATGCCAATGTTACTACCTTGGGCTACTTCATTTTGGTTTGATGTTTATGTATCCTTATGCATAGGAAATGGATCTTGATAGATTCTCATGTTGGTGTTCTGTGGAGCTATTGGGGCTTGGGTTTGTCTTGTGCCCTTGTTATTTGACATGACTTCCTATGGGTTCAAGAACATTTCTATGAACAATCACTGTTGGTCTTCCGATAATCTCACTATGAATATATTATATTTTCTGCAGGATTCGGTGCTATGCCCCCTTGTTCTATGAAAAGAACAAAATTAATTATACTCATATGGAGGTCTTCCATACCTTCCATCATTTCCATTTCTATTACGATTCCAACTCTGAAAGTTGTCTCTAGGGTAGTATCCATTATTTTTGGGTCAGTCAATCGCATTGACATTAGGAGGATAATAGTTTGTCCCATTTTAATCGTCTCTTACCTTCTTGACTAGGGGTTGATCTGTCACCCCATCTGTGGTTGAATTTCTATTGTTCTTAAGAATCTTGATGATAGAAGCATTGTTCCCTATGTCTTCCCTTGTTAACTTTTTGTTTGACCCGTAGACCTTTCTGCCACTGTCAATGGCGACTTGATCTATCCTCAAAGAACTTTCCAATGCTTCTTCATAGGATCTGTATGGTAATTTTTGAACATCTTCTCTCATGTCGTTATTCAAGGCGTGTAAGAAAAGATCACATAATTTGCGGTGGTCCATGTTTGGGGCACTGGTCGAGGAATAGAGGACCTACCTCCATCTAGTAAGAAAGTGAGCTACATATTCATTTGGTTCTTGTTTCATAGTTAAGAACTCTCTGATTCCTATTTTGATGAGTTTGTTCATATCAAATGCCATGACAAACTCTCTAATTAGCTGTCTAAATGAGTAATTTGAAGCCTCTGGCAAACAATAGTACCAATCTAGAGCTATTCTTTCGAGGGTCTTTGGAAAGATCTTGGCAACAAACCCATCCTAAGGGAGGAGTTCTCTTATCATAGTGCTATAAGCCTTAATATGTGAATTTGGATCTCCTTCCCCTTTGAATTTTAGGAGATCAGGCGATGGACGAGGTAACTGTACATTCCTTATGTTTAGATCAAGAGGTTCTTTCAAGTACTCGAGATATGTTTCAAGAAAGGTGCTTTGCAATTGAGGGGTTGATAGTAACAACCCTATGGGGGGTTTTGATAACCCATTGTTTTATTTGTTTGATTTCCCAACACTATTGGATTGTTCTGAACAGGAGGGTTCCTATTCAGACACGTGTCGTTACTTGCATTTTGTGAATAATAGTTGAGATAGGGGGGATTCTAAGATGCCCCATGGTCTTGTTCATTAGATTTCTACCTTCTTTCAGGAGCATCTTGTTCTACTTCCAAGGTTCTAATCCTTTACACTAGAGTTGTAATTAAGTATGTAGGAGTGGCAGATCTAGATGTTTCCTCATTTCTAGGATTTTCTCTTTGAGTATTGTCACGATGGTATGCTTCTTCTCGTGTAGCATTGTCTCTTTGTTCTTCTCCAAGGCAACTCTTAATGCTACTTGAGCATCTCTTGCCTCTTGCAGGTGTATTTCTAATTGTTTCACTTCGTCATCAAGATGAGTACTTGATGTGCTTATGGAAGGTTGATTGGGTCGATGTATTTTTGACCTTACCCTCCTAGCTTTATGTGGCGCATTTGGTATGGCTGGATTGTGTTCCCAAGCTGGGTTGTTAAATGACATAGAACACCTAGGTTCTCTTTGGTCTTGTTCATAGTCGGAGTCTTCGTAATTGTAGTAGTTTGTGATTGGTGTGTCTGGATGCGGTAGCACATACCTATCGAAAGAAGAAGTTTCGGGTTCTCTTGAGGGAATATTCCCTTGGTTTAAGTCAGGTTATGTCATATTCGGGGGTGCTGTAGACACCACAGAATAAATGGAATGAATGATGGCGAAGGTGACAGAAGCTAAAATGGTAGAAGCAGCTATGAAGAATAGAGCGAAAATGCTTAACAATTGTTGTTTTGAAGTGTTGAAGTTTTAATGTGATCTGCATGTTTGGAACGTGAAAAGCATAAACAAAAGTTTTTGCTCTTCACGTCAGGTTCACACAAATATGTGGTGAAGCTAACGGTGTATGTGACAGTGATAATGTGATCCAAGTAATGAGAACACAAATAATATGACTAGAAGTTTTTTTAGTTCATGTCAAGTTCACCAAAATATGTACACTCAAAATCGTGACCTCAATTTCTTGGGGCTATCGATCAGATTTTGGCATGCACACGAACCCTTCCCTCCTTGCCATGGGGTGATCCACCATGTCACTCTCTCTCTCTTGGAAGTAGCCAGTTGAGAGGAGGTGAGACACGGGGGTGGTCTGGCTCGTTGGAGAGTTGGACTTGGCAGAGAGGGGCTGACATGTCCTGAGGCCTATGTTATTATGTGCTAATATGGATGTGTTGTTCAATGATCATTGTTGTAGAGATAACCGTATGACTCGAAGGGTCACTAGTTACTCTTCTCCTATTAGGGTTTCTGATATTCCACCTTTGCGTGGGTAAGCTGTTATCCTCGTTGATGGTTAGTTATCTTTCAAAGTATTGGATGAATGCTTGTTGTACTAAGAATTACCTATGTTCTTGTTGTTGTAAGACAAGTGGATCCTATAGTGGTCTTGGATGGATTTCCTCTATCTCGTCAAGGATTGCCCTCACCCACTCACCTCTTAATTCTGGACACATTTGTGAGCCAAGACAAGAGATAGGCGTATGTAAGCTAACCTTGACTAGACATAGGGTTTGATTGACCTAAGGTTTGATTCTGCATTGACCTTGTTTGACCTTATGATGGAATCAAGGGTTTGATCGAATGTTGACTATGTTTGACCTTGTGATAGAATCAAGGGTTTGCAAATTTCCTAAGTGTCTAATGTTTTTGTTCTTTTTTATATTTTTATGAATGCAACTATATGAAATGCAAAACTTGTTTTTGTATTTTTTTTGATATTTTATAAATAAAAATGCTTTTTAATCTAAGAATCAAAGAATGAATGCAAGCTACAATGAATTTACCTAATGCAATTTCAACTATGTTTTTGGGGTTTTTCAAATATTTGAAATGATTTGATCTAAGAAAGTGAAATTGCATGTAAATGAATTAAACTATGAATGCAAATTACTCTAAGAATATGAAATCTAACTATCCTATCAAGGAAAAAGCAATAAGATTACTGATCCCAAGAGCAATTTTAGTTATCTAATTACTACAAATTGAAAGAAAGCATAGAGGAACCTAAAATAAAGAAGACTTGTGAGCCTCCACTACCCTCAGATTTCCTTGTGTGGCAACCTCATATCCTCTTGTTGCAACGGGGAATCCTCTTAGTGACAAGATGACAAAAGAAGTGAAAGAAACTTTTGAAGCTTTGCAAAGAGAGCTCAATGAGAGCTATTGATGAGCATGATGGCTTGATTTGAGCAGCGTATGGACACGTGATGAGCTTTATGTGAAAGATTGATGAACAACAAACAAAATAAAAGGCACCTTTGTCCTGTATGAGCATGAGAATGTTGAATGTGGAGAGCAATAACTTGCAAGAGCTGTGTGCACAATGAAATTGCCTCCATTTGTACTTGAGGGAGGGGGTATTTATAGGTTAAAAGAAGGGATGAGAGGTGAGGAAGAAGAAAAGTTAACTCAATTAAATTGGAGAGTTAACACAGAGGATTCAAGAGTGATCTGGGCTAAAATTGGAGTGATCTACCCAGTAAAAGCTTATCACTCAAGAAGAAGAAGTGAAGAAGGAGTGCATGAGAATGCATGAATTGTTATTTTTAGATGAAATGGAGCTAATTATGCATGTGTGGGTGCATGAAATAGTTAACTCCATATTAAGCTCGAAAATCCATTCAAATAGAAAGAAAAATGGGTGAAAATAACACTTTTTCGAGTTAGAAACTCAAGTTTTTCCATGACTAGAAACATGAAAAGTTCACCCATGGGTTGCCCCTTTCACCAGTAGGGTTGCTCGAGGGGAGATCCAAAAAGAAAGGGGTTTGGGTGAAAATTCATGATGGGAGATGGTAGAGGAGATGAAAAGAAGTGGATCTACTTCTAGAAATAGATCATTCATGTGCGAGAATCTAAATCTCCACTTGCAAAGTAGGATCTCCCAGGGGGAGATCTAAAAATAATAGGTGGAGATTTGGATTGGTTGAGTGAAACTAAAAACTGAAAGTGGGAGATGGCTAGGGGGCACCTCTAGAAGGCTTCTAGGGGGTGGAGAGGATGAAAAACATTGGGTAAAGGTGAAAACTCACCTAGAAGATGCATACAAGGCTTAGGAATAGGGTCACACATGCAAAAAATGCAAATTGACAAGTGTTGAAAAGCACCAACAACAAAGAGAGCGAGAAAACAGAAAAGCGAAACAACACAAGATGAAAGAAATGACATGTAACCAAGAGGATTTCTACTAAGAGGATGTTATTTCATGCTTACATGTATGTGACAAGGATTATATATCATCATAGGGGTCCTCGTGGAGGCTGTGCATGATTTTTGTGCTTATAGTGTCGGCCCGTCTCTGCAAAGTCCAACTCTCCAACGAGCCAGACCACCCTCATGTCTCACCTCCTCTCGATTGGATACTTCCATGAGAGTGAGAGTGACGTGGTGGTTCACCCTGTGACAAGGAGGGAAGGGTCCATGTGCACGCCAAAACTGACTCGACAACCCCAGGCCACTGGCATTGTGATTTTGAGCATATAGTACAGGGTGTAGTGAGGTTTAAGTTCATGGATTTTGTACACTCCAATGGTCAATGTATTAAATCTCTTCTTGGTAAGTTTAAAGTTGATGCTCATAGTTGGTGGTACTTCTATGGCCAAGCATTCTCACACCTATAGCCTCTTGAGATCAAAGTTTTGTTGCAAGTAAGTTTTATAAATTTTTATTTTTATCTTTGAAGTTTCATTTATAATTTTAAATTTTATAACTCTTAACTCTATAACTTTGTTAATAGTTGATAGTCCATCTACATATGAAAGGAATAGGAGCACATACTCCTTCATCCACTCAATAAAGCACAACCAACTGTTGAACTCCATTATTAACCAATACATTGATGTAGAAAGGGCATGCACACAACTCAACAAACCAACAAATCCTATATCAAGCAACATACTAGCTATATAATGTGTTACATTTACATTGTCAAACCAGGGAATCATACTCTTCTTGGATGATGTCTTTACTATGTGTATAGTTAAGGATTTCTGAGTTTGAATCCAGAGGTTGTGCTTAGGAATAAACTAGTTGAAAGAAAAACAATTCTAATTGCAAGAATTGACAATACTCTAAGTAAGCGGGATTGGTAGGAAATAACAAATGCTCATTCAAGCAGTTGTAATCAAATGGTCTTATGTAACTCTAGGTAAAAGAGCAACTAACAGTGGGTTCGGTGATCACCTTGACTTAACAACACAAATTATCAAAGTCTGACTAGTTCATACAACACAACTCATTACAACATGCATTATATATATATGTATATGTATTATTCCATTAGTATTCCATCCTCCCCTACTTCTTTATCCCATTACACATTTGATGGGGTAGAGGATGAATTAGGCAGTAGAATAGGCCAAGTGGAACAAGTTGGCAGAACAGAAGGGGTTCTATCTCAAACATGATAGAGAAGTAGAAGAACCCACATATTACAAGGAGATAGCTCTTCAGCATAATCAAAGACCTTGGTTACTGGAGGACCATCAACATGTTTAGTTGGGGGTGTGATGAGGCCATGCTTTGTCTTATTTCTCTTTCTTTAAGTACATATTTCCTAAGACATTCCCAGACTTTTATATATACTAATTATGTCTATAATCATCCTTGAGACATTGAATGCATGAAGATGGGTATATAATATGTTGTTAATTGATTATGTGTGAATGGTTGATTGCTCATGAAATATGATGGTACTTTATGTTAATTTTAGTAATTGTGATGTATAAATACCTTGTGATGTACTAACCCCTCATGTAGCAAGAACGTGGTTACATTTCATGAAGACCACTAGACAACCTGCAACAAAGGAGGTGTTGATATTCATAGTAGACAATACAGGCACCTAAAACCAAATGAAGAAGATCCTGAATTGATTGGGATGAGTCATCCATAACTCTCCACTCTTTGACAGTTATCCTTTGACAGATGATGCAGTTATGAATAACAAGGGAATCTTAGACCGAGCTCTCTTTTTTGTTTCTAGTCTTGATTGTTCTTCATAAAGACTAGAGAGAGTTATAGTAGGATTGTACCATCTATGCTACCTTCATGGCAGTTTAGTTTCCTATTCCTAGTTTGCTTTGTAATAAAGTCCTCTTCCTACATTGTTGGATAATGGACAGTTATAGTATTTATTATTAAGTAGTTTTGTTCAAATAGATGAGGATGATCTTGTCTATATATGGATTGGATTTTTTGTATACAAGAGGTTAGACAGAGATTGTATTATCAGATTTCCTTATTGTACTTTTCTCTTCAGCATTCAAAAAAGGAATACATGTTTTGAGTTCAGTTAATAGTTTAAAAGATACAGTAAAGATTTAGTTAGATTTCATGGAATCATAGTCACTCAAGCAAGGACCACTTGAGGTACATTATCTCTCCAATCTGTTCATATGTTAGTTTATATATATTGGAGAGATAATGTACCTCAAGTGGTCCTTGCTTGAGTGACTATGATTCCATGAAATCTAACTAAATCTTTACTGTATCTTTTAAACTATTAACTGAACTCAAAACATGTATTGCTTTTTTGAATGCTGAAGAGAAAAGTACAATAAGGAAATCTGATAATACAATCTCTATCTAACCTCTTGTATACAAAAAATCCAATCCATATATAGACAAGATCAGCCTCATCTATTTGAACAAAACTACTTAATAATAAATACTATAACTGTCCATTATCCAACAATGTAGGAAGAGGACTTTATTACAAAGCAAACTAGGAATAGGAAACTAAACTGCCATGAAGGTAGCATAGATGGTACAATCCTACTATAACTCTCTCTAGTCTTTATGATGAACAATCAAGACTAGAAACAAAAAATAGAGCTCGGTCTAAGATTCCCTTGTTATTCATAACTGCATCATCTATCAAAGGATAACTGTCAAAGAGTGGAGAGTTATGGATGACTCATCCCAATCAATTCAGGATCTTCTTCATTTGGGTTTAGGTTCCTGTATTGTCTACTATGAATATCAACACCTCCTTTGTTGTAGGTTGTCCAGTGGTCTTCATGAAATGTAGCCATGTTCTTGCTGCATGAGGGGTTAGTACATCACAAGGTATTTATACATCACAATTACTAAAATTAACATAAAGTACCATCATATTTCATGAGCAATCAACCATTCACACATAATCAATTAACAACATATTATATACCCATCTTCATGCATTCAATGTCTCAAGGATGATTATAGACATAATTAGTATATATAAAAGTCTGGGAATGTCTTAGGAAATATGTACTTAAAGAAAGAGAAATAAGACAAAGCATGGCCTCATCACACCCCCCAACTAAACATGTTGATGGTCCTCTAGTAACCAAGGTCTTTGATTATGCTGAAGAGCTATCTCTTTGTAATATGTGGGTTCTTCTACTTCTCTATCCTGTTTGAGGATGGAATACTAATGGTAACCAGGTTAACCCATGTTCATTGGCTGATCTTATGTATCTTTGTGCCATGTTGATTGTTGCTGAGAGGTTGAATAATGAATGAGGCTCTTTTCTTTGTAGTGCTGGTGCCAACTATTTCCACCTACCCTATGAGAAACCCAAAGCTTCCTTATCAATTCCTTTGGCCAATTCCCTGAATTTCTTGTAATCCATGGTTATACATTCCAGGAGTTTAGTTTCTACCTTTTGATGTTCAATTAGGTCCACCCATTCCTCTACTATCTTTTGGGGAGTTAGGGATTTTGCCTTGAGTTTGAGAGGAAGTGAATTCTCTCTGTCATTATACTATTATTGTAACACTCCTCTCCTATGCTCATTTTGAATGAAGGAGGCTAGGGCCTTCAAGTGCACATCCCCAATAACAACTAGGGGATTCTAGTGAGTGTCATATGTGTAGAGTTAAACTCTACATTTTGTGATTTTAAATTGGTTGCAACTACAATTTTATTTGTAGTTTGTGTCGAAGTATTGCTTGTGTGCGGAGAGCGCCAAGTGTCAGCATGGCAGGGTTTTGAAAACCTAAGGAAAAAGATGCTTACAAAAGACGTGTGAAGTTGCCATGTGGAGAATGCTGAAGAAGCAATAAGGATAGTAACAGGGACTGGCGCAACCTCCAGGTGTCTTCTTTTAGTTTGTAGTTCGGAGGTGCCACAAAAATCTGTCATGTATCTTCAGCTATGTTTCTCTTTATATGGTTTCTATCTGCTACCAGAGTCTGCCGTGTGTCACTTCTACGGGAATTCAAGGAGAAGCTTTTGAGAAAGGCAGCAAGAAAGCGCACCAGGGTGCCACGTATCTTTTGTTGCAATATGCAGAAGCAGCCATGTGTCATCTTTTCTTTAATGAATTGTGAAGCGTCAAAGTCCCATATGGTGGCCCCAAGGTGTTATGTCTAAAGTTTCTAAGCAGTAGAGTGTACCACATGTCACTACCATGGGTGTTTGAAGAAAAAGAAACAAAAGATGCTTATAAAAGGCACACGAGTCTGCCATCTGTCCCCATTTTGAGGCTCTTGGATGTTGCCACGTATCAAGAAGTAGAAAGAGGCAAAAATGCAAAGTGTCACAGTGTTGTGTGTTCTCTTTATATCAAAGGGAAACTAAGCCCAATGAATCAGAAGGCACCACGTAGCATTTTTGGAGCCATTAGAAGCTTGCGGAGGAATCCACTTGTCCCAACACAATTGATAGTTATGGGTCTGTATTTTCTACTGCGTTTGGCCAATGAGAACGTGAGTATGATACGGTTGCAGATTCATGATAGATTCTTTGTAAGCTCAGTTCCAGTTTAATTCCAGTTCGGTTGTAGATTCTTAAGGGCTGGATATATTTTGAGCTCCATTGCTTCTATAAAAAGGGGAAGTTTTGTAACTGATAATAGATAAGAAAATATAGAGAGATATTACTGCAACTGGAGTATATCATTTTAGCCTTTCTTGGCTGTTTCAAGAAGAAGCATATAGATTTGTGCATGTTTCTATGCCTCATGTATTTTGCTAAACCTATTAATGAAAATCTCTATTCTATGTTGTTTGATGATATTTTCTGTGTCTTTGTATGATATCTTTGAATTTAGCCTTTGATTCCAAATCTATCTATAATCTGTCTATGTTAATCATGCTCATTGCTCTTTAATATAGCTAAAACCATAAGGATTTAAGTCACTGTGCTAGTTGATGAAACACATATAAGTTTGGCATATCACCTTAGGAATTTATTTTATTGTATCTATAATCTTGTTTTTTCTTCCCTTTCCCAAAATCCCATTTAAAAAAAGGAAGAGCTAGCTTCTGTAAAATCTGGAGGTTGTTTCAAGTGTCAATCCCACACTCTTGAAACTTCGCATGTTGGTGCTCAAACTCGCGCAATTTTATACATCAACAGTTTTTGGCATGCCTAATGGGACCTTTCTTGATTCTTGATCAAGATCGTATGAACCAGAGAGCAATAAGGAGTCAAAGCTATGGACCAACCACTAGAGCCCAATCAACTGCTAATCTAGGAATCTTATTGCCACCTTTATCAGCCACTCCAAGAAGAAGGGTAAATTAGTCAGTAAGGACGCCAGGAATAGCCATGGCAGCACCTGCTCCCCCATGAAACTTTGCAGATTGGAACAACAACAACCCTCTTATTCTCATGATGCCACCAGATACCTAGGATCTAATTCCTGCCAATGCTTTGAAAGCATTACCCAAGTTTTTGGGAGAAGACTCCAAGACTCCAATAGAACACCTTCAAGATGTGTCTGATGTGTGTGCTATACATGTCATCACAGAGCAGAATGTTGCTATCAGGTTATTAGTAGCTTCTTTTAAAGGGAAGGCTCTAGATTGGTACATGTCCTTGGCCTCAAATTCGATATCTACTTGGGATCAACTCAAAGATGCCTTCTTTGCAAGATTCAGCAAAAAGGGTGATAGATTGTCCCTGCTACAACAATTGATCACTATAAAGAGAGCACCTCAAGAGGCTATAATAGATTTCAACACTAGGTTTCAAAAGACTTGGGATAGAATCCTTGCCATAGCTAGACCATCAATAGGTATGGTGATTGTATTTTACCTTAAGTTTTCAATTCTGATATCTCGATCATGATCTAGTCCTTAGGAGGGTAGACCCTACCAGCAGCATATGAACTAGTTGTAAGAGATGAAAATAGCTTAATAGATGCTGGGAAACTGCCCCCAAGGCCTCCTATGCCTATGTTTCCAGAGATTTCTATGTCCTTGCCACAAGAAACTACCAATGCTCCATTAGTTCCAGTGTCTTTGTATACCTTCCTGACACCTCAACAACCCACTGCATCAACACTTCCTACTCCTCCATCTAAAATGGATGATGTAAAGAACATTCTTAGAACCTTTTCAAATGAGATTATCAACCTCAAGAGATAGCAGACTTCTTATACCAAGCCTCCTTACCAGGGATTCCAAGGTAATAGGCCCCCATACCAGCCAAACCAGTACCATGGAGCACAAAAGCCAAGTTATCCTCAACCTTCAAACTAGCTAGTCACAGTACCCACACCCTTACAAGCTGTCCCGGTTAGTTCCAACAGAGAGATGGTTCTTGGGCAAAATAATATAGCCGAGAACTCCAATAACTAGTGTTTCCCTTGCAATAATGCACATATGCCCAGAGATTGCCCTAGGGGCAATTTATAGTAGAAGATAGCAAAGCAAAAAAGAATGGAAAGTCAAGCTATTGGGTCTAATGCTCCTCCATATTAGTTGCCTGGTGTTTAGAATGTAGTAATGGTGGCTCAAATGTAAGGAATTTCCATTGAACAAGAAGAAGAGATCACCCCAGAACATGCTCTATTTTCATGGATTGACTTCAAGAAGACTCAGTGTTTGTAAATGAAGCATCAACCTCCAAGAAGCCCTTGGTACAGTCTGATTATTACACCACGTCAAAGAGGAGGATGGTGGAACAACCTAAAGCTAGCCTGAATGAAATAATTAAGGTTCCTCCATTCCAAGGCCAATACATCCCTATTACGAGGCAAAAAGTATCTGTGGGCACTCTGAATCAAGGAGTCCCTAACCCAGTGATAGAAAGAGAGAAGTATCCTTACTATCCTAGGACACAAACATTGGGGCCCATGAATGTGGTGGAATAGCTGAAGAAAGCCCCTGCACATGTGTGAATATGGGATATGCTAGAAATCTCTGAGCAAAAGACGCTACTGTAAGAAGCGTTGCAGACTCAGGCAGATCCCAAAGCTATTAATACAAAGAAGGAAGTATGAACAAAGGGAGGACTCAGAACAAAGATACCCCATCCCTGCAGACAACAGCTCTGCAAAATACAATGCCAGAGGTAAGCAAAGCTAAGCTGAATCCATTTTATTTGACCTTAATAGTGGGTAAGAAACTGTTGCACAACTCAATGATAGATTCAGGGGCTAGTACTACAGTCATACTGAATTAAGTAGCTGATGCATTGAAAATAGAATATGAGCCACTAGCTAAAGGGGTTATGCAATTAGATGGGAAGTCTGTCCAAACCATAGGAATGATCAAACAATTCCCATTGCAGCTGTATACTTGTCCAAATATAACTATCTTACAAGATGTGGTAATCATTGATATTCCCCCAGTCTTTAGGCTATGCCTATCTAGAGATTTTATAGCTAAAATAGGAGGGTACATGTCACTTGATTGGTCACATTTGATCTTGAGAACTAAATATAGAACAAAGATGAAGGTACTATCTGAGCCCCTATCTAAAGAACATATCACTGAGGAACCAGCCCCAAGAATTGAAGCATCTCATGCTATGATGAATAGGGAGATAGAGCTTTTGTTGAAGAAGTGGGAGAATGGACTAAATACAATCAAAATGAATAAGAAAACAATTAGTTGATGTCCATGATGCAGAGTGACCCTTATGGTAATTATGATTCTACTGGTTTAGGAACTTATGTAATCTTTGAAGAGGGTCAAGAAATACCAAATATAATGAGCCAAGAGACATCCCAAAAGGAGGATTCAAATAGAGACTTTGAGATATGGACCTTGAACTTTGATGGGTCCAGAAGTAGGAATGGTGCAGGAGTAGGTATTTGTCTCACTTCCCCAAATGGTGAGAAAATTCTCAGGGCCATACACTTCCAATTTGCTTGTACCAATAATGATGCTGAGTATGAGTCTTTGGTACATGGTCTTATGTTGTCAAAACAGAAAGGGATAAAGAATCTAATAGTCAAAGGAGATTCAGAGATGGTTGTGAAGCAAATTAGAGAAAAGGCTGTAGCAAAGAATGTGAGGATGAGGTCTTATCACCACAGGATTTGGAATCTGATCGATGGCTTTGATGCATTTAACATAGAAGTTGTCCCTAGAACTCAGAATACTGAAGCAGATAGAATGGCACAAATTGACTCTCAGTTTGATCCAGCAAGTGACTTGCTCATAAATAATGAAGTAGTGAAGGTCATTATCAGACCAGCAATTCTTGACAATGTTCAAAATTGGCAAGTTTTTTACAATGATCTTCAGGTGCTTCTGTTTCTAAAACAATATGGAGAATTTGCTGACCAGTTGCAGCCTAAGATTGAGGAAGCGTATGGTGATCAAATTATTCAATTAAAATCTAATAAGCTTCTGAGGGGGTCAATAACGTTGGAGAATCTGTTTGACCCAGATGATGCAAGCCTAGATAAGAGGAAGTTTAAGGCAAGCAAAGAGGATTATTCAGAAAATTATGTCAGTGAAGGAAGGAAGTTGAAGGGAGGTAATGCTACTACTCAGGAGGAAAGAGATAAGCTGATTTCTTTATGCAACAAATATGATAGAGTGGTTGCATGGACCTATGATGACCTTCATGGTTATAATAGAGACATCATCCAATATACCATAGAGCTTGCTAAAGGATCAAAGCCTGTTCACCAGAAACAGAGACTAGTTAATCCTAGAATTGAACCCTTAATGGTGGACGACTTACAAAAGCTTCTTGAGTCTAGAATTATTTTCCCAATTAAGCATTCAACTTGAGTATCTAATCTGGTGCTAGTAAGAAAGAAAAATGGGGATATTAGGCTCTGTGTAGACTTTATAGACTTAAATAAGCTTCATTAAAAGATCATTATCCTCTGCCATCCATGGAGAAAATTTTACAAACAGTGGCTGGATCAGAAAGGTTTTCTTTGCTTGATGGTTTTTCAGGATACAATCAAATCTAGCTGGTAGATGAAGACCAACACATGACAACATTTACACCAAAGTGGGAAACTTTTGCATATGCCAAAATGCCATTTGGTCTTTCAAACATTGGAGTCACTTTTCAATGTGCTATGGATATAGCATTTAAGGGTCTCATAAATAAGATTATTCTGATCTATTTAGGTGACCTCACTATATTTACCAAACATGCCAAAGATCACTTTGAGCATTTCGAAGTTGTTTTTCAAAAGTGTCAAGAGTTTGGGATTTCTTTGAATCCTAAGAAGTGTGTTTTTGCAATACCTCAAGGGAAACTTTTGGGGATTTTGTTTCAAAAGATGGAATCTCTATCGATCTAGAGAGGGCTAGAGCTATACTGGAGTTGTCTTTACCAGTCAATAAAAGGGCAGTTCAGTCTTTCTTGGGTAAGATTAATTTTGTCAATAGATTCATATATGATTTCGCAGGGCTAGTTAGGCCCATCACCCTGATGTTAAAGAATGATTTAGTTTTTAAATGGACAACTGAAGGGAGGTAGGATTTCGAAGAAATCAAGAAAGCTATCCCAACTACCCCAATACTGAGAAATCCAGACTTTTCTAAATACTTTATAATGTATATGTATGGAGGGGAACATAGTATTGCAGCTATTCTGACTCAGAAAGATGACAAAGAAGAAGGAGAGCATCTAATTGCGCTCTTCTCTAGGACACTAAGGGAGCATGAATCTAGGTATAATTTTGTTGAAAAGCAAGCTTATGCTATTGTCAAAGCTCTTAAGAAATTTAGGCACCTAGTAACAGGAAATAAAATCTTGATATTAGTGGCTCACTCAAGTGTTAGAGAATACATTATGGAAGGTGAGATTATAGAAAAGAGGGCTAACTGGATAACCAAGATTTTTGAATATGACGTAGAGGTAAGGCCTACCAAATTGGTCAGAGGAAAGGGACTCTACCAATATATTGCCCAGGACACAGAAGCATCAATATTGAAAGAAACAAAGGATGAAACAGTGTTGAAGCTCCAAGAGCTTGACCAAGATTCTTGGGTTAATGATAGGATACAGTTCATGAGGACTGGTGTTTTCCCTAGTGAGGTCTCCCTTGATAAGAGAAGATACTATAGACAACAGGGGAGTCATTTTGTGTATTGATCACATTTTGATTAAAAGGAATTTTGATGGGATAAGTTATTAAGATGTGTTGAAAAGGGCGAAGCTCAAAAGATACTACATGAACTCCATCATGGAGCCTCAAGGGAACATTTCTCAGCAAGAACCACTGCCATTAAGATTACACAGGCTGGCTACTACTGGCCCACATTGTTTACAGATTGTCATCAGATGGTCAAGGAATGCCAAGTCTATCAATTCTATGCTGGAAGGAGAAGGAATGTGGCTTTACCTTTGAGTCATATAATAGTAGATGAACCCTTTGCACAGTGGGGTTTAGATTTTATAGGGATGATTAACCCAATCTCAAGTCAGGGGTATAAGTGGATCCTTACTGCAATCGATTATTTTACAAGATGGAGTGAAGCAGTGCCACTTAAGGAAGCCATTGAGAAGGTAATTCTTGAGTTCCTCGAAGGACTAACTACCCGTTTTGGTCCCCCACGCACTATTATATCTGATAATGCTAAAGCATTTTTAGGTACCAAATTGTTAGATTTTGCCCTAAAGAATGGGATATATTTGAAAACTTCATCCAATTACTATCCGCAAGGCAATGGCTTGGCAGAATCCAGAATAAGAACCTGATTAGACTCATCAAGAGAATGGGGATCGATCGTCAGAGAGATTGGCACAAGTCTCTCAATTTAGCACTATGGGCAGACAGAATTATGCCAAAGCAAGTGACTAAGATGTCCCCATATGAGCTAGTTTATGGCAAGAGTGCAGTAATGCCATTGAGCATAGAAATTCCCACTTTGCAGATGATCAAACAATTGGAAATAGAGGAAAACAACCCAACCCATGTGAGACTCATGGAATTATTGGAAGTACAAGAGAAAAGAGAAGTGGCACATGAATCATTAATGAAGCATCAGCATACTACAAAGAATTGGTTCGATAGGAGGACTTCTGAACCAAATTTTGAAGTTGGGTCCTTGGTTTTGAAATGGGATGAGAGAGCTGCTAAGTCGGGTCGACACAACAAGTTTGAATCGCTATGGACTAGCCCTTTTAAGATTCGCGCCTGCAAGCAGCAAAATGCATTCGAACTTGAGAATATGGAAGGAGAGCCTGAAGAGATTCCCGTTAATGGGATCTTTTTGAAGCACTTCACATAGTTTCAAAACCTGACCTTGTATCATAGTTAGTTAGGCATCCTTAGTTTCCTTTCCTATTTTGGTCTTGCTTTTTCCTACTTTCTTTTTAAATAAGTGTTCTAGGAACACGTGTCTGCAACACATTAGCTCTCATGAGATAGAGGAGACATAAGAGCTGGAGGAGGCTCAGGAGATAAAGGAAATAGAGCAAATAACTGTGCAAGCCCCTAGGGCCCCATGGCCTCAGCCTCTCAGTGCCCTTGAGAAACAAAAGGTTGTATTACCACAATCTCATAAGACCCATGTAGCTTCGACATCGGGGGCCTTGGAGTGGCACTTTCCCAACAAATATTGATAGAGTCACAAGAAGTAGCAGGGGAAGAGAATCGTGAAGATACAGAAGAATGACCTTTAAAGAAGAGACATAAATTAGTGTTGCAAAAGGAGGAAACTGAAGGTGATATCTTGGGGTCCCCACAGCAACAAGTTGTCATAACAACAACAGCAGGACAAGTAAGTATCCCTCTTCCCATTTCTCCTTCTTCAACTTCTTCAAAAGGGGTGGCAACGCAGATAACCCATACTTCCACACCTCCTGCCACCTCTTTTGTGCCATTATAATCTCTTGCCCCTACTGCTACGTCAACGGCCTTAGTATCATCCCAGGCTAGTTCCTTACCATTGTTTTCCCCAACTATGCCCAGATGGGCTTTGTCTCAAATTGATTCCAGTGGACAAGTCACCACCATACCCTATGGTTTACCACAGGTTATCCTTTTGCTGGAGGTTTTATTGCTTCTCCACCCACCTTCCAAACAAAAGTAGATACTGCAAGGAAGGAAAGGGAGGCTAGGATGGATAAGAAGAGAAAAAAGGTAGGGAAGAACCATGCTACTCCCCATATGAGGTCATTATTTGACCCAATCTAGCAGTCCGTAACAATCACCCATCTGACCCCTAATGTGGTTAAGCCAGCTGAACAAATGAAACCAGAAGACTACACTATGAATGCAGTTGCAATGGACCTAGCCCATTTCAGACCTTAGGATAAAGTGGAGCTAATGAATGAAACTGCCACAACTGTCACATCTGATTACATCAAAATGATAAAGAAGCTGCAGAAGCTGGAGGCAAAATTAACAAAAGTAAAAGCCACAAATAACAGCCTTACAACAGAGATCAAGGCTAAAGACAAGGACATTGATACCCTTAATAAGGATTTGTAGAAAATTGTGTCTGTAGAATTGTACCAGGCATCACAATCTCAAGTTACAGCATTGTAGAATGAAATAACACAGGCAAAAGCCACTACAACTGCATTAAAGCAAGAAAAGACCATTGCAGAGAAGAAATATCAAGATAAGGTGCATGAAGTGACATAATTACAATAGACCCTACTAAAGGAACATAATCAGAACAGTGTTGCTCAAGCCTAGTTCATGGTCGAATAGGAAAAGACTAAGCAAATTACCATTTAGCTGAGTTAGAGGCCACAAAATGCAGGAGTATTGGTAATGGTTAATGAGCTTTATGTATCTTCCTGGCAAAGAATCTCTGAAGAGATTTTACCGCTTAAGCCTGTTCTCAGTTTATTATTAAAAGCTCAGTAGTTGTGTGAGAGTGTAGAGTCTTCAGTGGAAGCAACCTTGGCTACAATTTCTTTGAGAATCACAGATTCTCAACTTTTATTGCAGAAACTTTATGATGCAATTGATGAAGCCTTGTTATTTGCAGGGGTAGATGACAGAATGATTACAGTGAAAAAGGCAAATGAAGTACTAAGTTGTAATGAAGCTGCTATGAATTGCAAGACACTCTTGAACATTGTAAAGGAAGGCATCATGGGCATGAAGGGACATATTGAAGAGTTGGTACAACTGGGACTTCCCTCTCCCTTTCCAGATGATAGCACAATTTTAATGACTGATGAGATTAAGGCTCTCTTGTTGACAAAACAAAATGATCAGACTATCTTTCAAAGTCTGAGTGATTCTTCGAGCGTACAAGAAGTGGAAACATTGCTCCTTCCCATAGCCTAGCTTGAGTTCCAATTGCATGCAGTGGTGTAGATTCTTTAGTCCTTTTCTCACAAGGATGTTATTAATTTGGATTTTGCTTTCCAGGATTTGCAAAAGAGGTAAGGTTTATCAGACTCTGAGTGGTCTGTGTATTAAGCTGATTTGAAGAACTTGTGATTCTCTGAGTGTTGGGGGTGTGATTTTGAATTTTTGAATCTTTTCATATGTTTTTGGGGTTCCTATTCTATGTAGGCACAAAGTCCCTTTTGGTCGCCAAGAACTTTAGAGTTAAACTCTACATTTTGTGATTTTAAATTGGTCACAGCTATTTTTTTTTAGTTTGTGTTGAAGTGTTGCCTGTGTGCGGAGAGCACCAAGTGTCAACATGACGGGGTTTTGAAAACTTGAGGAAAAAGATGCTTACAAAAGACACGTGAAGCTACCACGTGGAGAATGCTAAAGAAGCCATAAGAATAGTAACAGGGACTAGCGCAGCCTCTAGGTGTCTTCTTTTAGTTTACAATTCTGAGGTGACACAAAAATCTGCCACGTATCTTCGATTGTGTTTCTCTTCATATAGTTTCTATCTGCTACTGGAGTCTGCCATGTGTCACTTCTATGGGAATTCAAGAAGCTTTTGAGAAAGGCAGCGAGAAAGCGCGCCAGGGTGCCACGTATCTTTTGTTGCAATATGCGGAAGCAACCACATGTCATCTTTTTTTTAATGAATTGTGAAGCATCAAAGTCCCGTATGGTGGGCCCCAGGGTGTTATGTCTAAAGTTTCTAAGTAGCGGAGTGTGCCACATGTCGCTACCGTGAGTGTGCCACATGTCACTACCGTGAGTGTTTGAAGAAAAAGAAACAAAAGATGCTTACAAAAGGCACGCGAGTTTGCCATTTGTCCCAATTTTAAGGCTCTCGGATGTCACCACGTATCAAGCAATAGAAAGAGGTGAAAAAGCGCCAAGTGTTATAGTGTCGTGTGTTCTCTTTATATCAAAGGGAAACTAAGTCTGATGAAGTGGAAGACACCATGTAGCATTTTTGGAGCCGTTAGAAGCTTGTGGAGGAAGCCACTTGTCTCAACAAAACTGATAGTTGTGGGTCCATATTTTTTGCTGCGTTTGGCCAATGAGAATGTGAGTATGATATGGTTGTAGATTCATGATAGATTCTTTGCGAGATTAGTTCCAGTTCGGTTGCGGATTCTTAACGGCCAGATATATTTTGAACCCCATTGCTTCTATAAAAAGGGGAAGTTTTGTAACTGATAACAGATAAGAAAATACAGAGATATTACTGCGATTGGAGTATATCATTTTAGCCTTTCTCAGTTGTTTCAAGAAGAAGCATATAGATTTGTGCATGTTTATGTGCCTCATGTATTTTGCTGAACCTATTAATGAAAAGCTTTGTTCTATGCTATTTGATGATATTTTATGTGTCTTTGTATGATCTCTTTGAATTTAGCCTTTAATTCCAAATCTATCTATAATCTGTCTATGTTAATCATGCTCATTGCTCTTTAATATAGCTGAAACTGTAATGATTTAAGTCACTGTGCTAGTTGATGAAACACATATAAGTTTGGCGTATCACCTTAGGAATTTATTTTATTGTATATGTAATCTTGTTTCTTCTTCCCTTTCCCAAAACCCCATTGAAAAAAGGAAGAACTAGCTTCTGTAAAATTTGGAGGTTGTTTCAAGTGTCAGTCCCACATTCTTGAAACTTCCCATGTTGGTGCTGAAACTCGTGCAATTTTATACATCAACAATATGGAATGGTAAGTTCATGCATGTAGTATTCACATAGTTGGTTTTGCATTTCAGGGGTAGCTCTTTGGTAAACTATTAGAAATAAGGCAGGTGTAAAAAGGGAGACAGGGGCATCACTGTAAAGTTGGCTAAATTGAAAACTTAGATATTGCTCTTGTAGGTAGAAGGCATAAAACCTTGTAGGTGGCCAACACCTCATCAATTGGATGGTCATGTCTGCCATTCTATCTATTTTGAATTTCAATCTTTTTATTTCTATGTTTTTCACCTCTATCTCCTTGATATGTTTCTCCTCCAGTTCACCTTGTTCTTTTACTAATTAATCTATCTTATTCCATAGTTGCAAGATAACTGTAGATAAGGTGGGTGGAGTAGGTTCTTCAAACTATTCTTCTTATTGCACAGACTCTATATTCTTTCTATTGATTTCTATGATGGCCAATCGGGTCAAATGTTCTAGTCTTGACCCTTGTTTCTAGCAAACATGTAGCTAATCCTCCAACTTCTTATCTCATTCATTTAACCCTATCTCTTTTTGTTGATAATCCCTCAACTACTTCTCCAATTCTATAATTTTTTGCAGGTCTAGCTGTAATTCATCCTTCTCTCCCTCTGCCGTGTCTTTCGAATCCAACAACAATTCTTCTTCCTATGTTTCATCTTGAGAGGTTGAGAAATTTGGATTTTCAATTTTAGGGGGAGGTTGATGTTTTTTCTTAGCTATATATAAATCTTCCTCCTCAGACTCTGTATCAGGCTCCATAATGAGTGTGTAACCTACATTTTTATGTTTCCTATCAACAAATAGATGCTCCCTTTCGGAGTCTGTATTAGTGTGTATATCAACCACATTCTTCTTTTAATGTTAGGTTTTCTCCCTTGAAATTTCTTTCTCCTTTAGGTGGTCTTAGCACCTATATGATTAGGGACTCTTTGTTTCTTCTTGGCTCTAGATGAAGAAGAGGATTATTTTCTTTTCTTGGTGGTCTTTGAAGCAGAAGGGGTTTCATAGGTAGTTTTAGGTGCTACGGGCGGTGAGATAGAAGCTACAAGCTATAGTTTTTGTTTTGACTTTTTCTTTGTGCATCTAGAAGTCTGTGAGGATGCATGCTCTAGAAATGGGGTTAAAACTGGTGAAATTGTAGGTGTGGAAGAACTAGCAGGCTTAGTTATAGGATTATCATAGTTTGGTGTTGGATGTTCCTCAGCAGTTACATGGCAAAGGGTAGGTGAAGCTTCTAGGTGAGAAGAGGTCACAAGTGCTTCCTCTTCTTCCCTTGTTTGTAAATTTTCTCCTTGTACCTCTTCTTCTCTCTCCGGTTCAACCCTTAAAGGTTCCTCATTAACATGATTAATTTTGAGAAAACATTCCCAAGAAATTTCAGGGTACCGAATAGATAAACTCCTCTTTACTAATAACACCACCAAACCATGATGAGACAATGAAGACTGACAAATTTTCCTTCTATATTCAACATACATCATTTTTAACCAATTGAACAAAAATTTGGAACATTTACTACCCTTTTGTGATGGAGATGACTCAAAAGTTTGAAATGCATAGTATAAAGCAGAGATTGCCTCCCATCACAAGTAAGATATTCAATAATATAGGTAGCAACAGAGGCCCATAACCAAGGTAAAGAGATTCATTTGGTACCTTGAGATGTATATTCCATCCTTTCACCTGGCTGTATGAACTCGGCCCTTGCAAAAATGGCATCGAATCTTACAGGGAATTCTTCTCCAACTATTTGTAGTCTTGTATCTTCAACTATAGCAGCTATAGTCGTGTCAACCTATAAGCCTTTCACTGTAGCTTCCTCATTCTGGAATGTTACCGCAAACTGCTAGGTAATGTCTTCATTATACTCTGTTATCTTAGGAAAATATTCCAACCACCCTGCATGCTGAAAAATAGGCATGCAATCCCCGTTAGCTAATAATGTTGAGTGGAAAATAGGCTCTCTCCTAATCGGATCACCACCCATTGTGATATTTCATGAAAGCTCTCCAATTCTCTGTAGCTTAATCTCCCGTTCTTTGTCTAATTCTACTCAGAAGACCCTTATTACCAGTTTCTTCTACCAGTTGCTAGTTTGTTGGCTTGTATGTTATGTGGCAGATGGTCATAATTATGAAGGAAGGGATTTAAGAAATTTGAATGTACGTAAAATAATTCAGTATCCCCCAACTATAGGTTCATTTGTTCTCAAATGATAAGACAGGCTAGTCGTACAGAAGAACGAGTTGAAAGCATGTCGAAGTGATATAATATGTAAAAATAATGATGTGTGAAGCTTGAAAGTCATAAAATAATAAGCAATAAATATGAATTAAAGTAATAGCTAGATAAATACCTTTGAGGTGATGTCGAAATTGGAATTGTTGCATGCAAAAATGATGGCATGGCGGCTGGAGTTGATGTGCTCGATGAACGACCTAGAGAAAATCATAATGATGTGATGTTGAAGAGGTGTGCAAATGGAATGTGCAATGGCTGTGTGACACGTAGTAGGGAGGTACAAGCCAACAGAAGATGGCAGCATGTAGATGCTGTGAGAAAAGGTGTTACAGGAAGTAGTGGGTGCATGCATGCAATCAGAACGTGAAATGAATAGGTCCCATGTGTGGTGGCTACAGGTGTAGCTGATACAGGTCCCATGCGAATGAAAACTGGTGGCTGTAGTTGTAGCAAATACAGGTCCCATGAAATATTAGAGAGCATTTGGCTACAGGTCCCTTCAGTGAAGTGGTTGGCAGCCAAATGAAAGCTCAAGTGGATAATGGTAGCTGAATTGATGGAGCCTAAACTTGGATTGAATTATTTGTTGTGGAGGATCTCGTTGTTTTATTTCTTGGTGATGTGTTTGTTTATTTTTTTTATTATTTTATGATTTTATTTATGTATAAAGTGCGTAGAACTCAAACTTGTTGTGTAACCTTAGTCAAGTTGGTAGCTTGATCTATTGCTGGAATATTGTGATCAGTTACTACTTGGCTGCAGGCCTCACCTGAGGCAAGAAACTATGGAACTTTGTTATTCATATTTGCCCTTAATTTCTATAGGAATGCAACTTTACTCAAAGGCTTCTTATACAATTTCAATCTATGTCCATTAACCATCAGTGAGAATCTACCAAGTCAATCGTGGTTGATTGGACTACACCATTTGGGAAAACTTCATTGATCTCATAAGGACCTAACCACTTGGTCTGTAATTTGCCCTTATGATCTTTATACCTGGAGTCATAGAGGAGTGCCCAATCACCTACCTAAAAGTCCTTGGTTTTGATATATTGATCATGCCATCTGATTCTTTGATTTTGTACTAATTCAATGTGATGAACTGCTTCTATCCTTAATTTCTCCAAGGCATTAAGCTGGTGCAACCTTTCCTTTTGAGCCGTTGACAGGTCCATCCCAAGTTGGATAGCGATTCTCAATGTTTTATATTCAAACTAAATAGGAAGGACAACTTTCTTTCCATAAACTAGCTCGTAAGATGTGTACGCTATACTTATCTTCCATGTAGTTCTATATGCCCAAACTACTTTAGAGAGTCTTGCTGCCCAATCTTTCTTATGTAATGCAATTGTCTTTGTCAATATTGCCTCAAGCTCTCTATTGGTGACCTCAAGTTGGCCATTTGATTGTGGATGATAGGGAGTGGAATTTTTATATTTGATTTCATACTCCTGAATAAGGCTAGCAATTAGTGCAGATGTAAATTGTGGTCCTTGATCTGTGACTATTTCCCTTGGGACACCATACCTTGTAAATATTTCCTCATATAGAAATGTAGCAACCTTACTGTCTCTAGCTACTGTCAAAGCTTTCACCTCTACCCATTTTGTGAGATAATCAATGCAAACAAGTATACATTCTTTGTTATTAGATGGTGGATCAATGGGTCCAATAAAATCAATGCCCCATTTGTCAAATGGTGTGACTACTAGTTGTGGTTGTAGAAGCATTTCATCACTTCTTGTAGGTCTACCCATCCTTTGATGGTAGTCACATCTTGTATAGAGAGTTGTATCTTTGTTGGCCAATAATATCCACTATTCAAGATCTTAACTATTGTCCTCTTAGTTGCAAAGTGTCCACCACAGGGTTCATCATGACATGCCTTAAGAATATCATATACTTCATCCTCTCTTATACACCTTCTCATGATATGATCAGGTCCTGTATATAAAAGGTAACCAGCTATCCAAGAATAGGGAAAGTTGTGCTCCACTAGGTGGTGCCTCTCCCTTGGTGAGAGGTGTGAAGGTGTTTTTCCTATGACTAGAAAATTGTCTATATCTGCATAGCAAGGAGTTTGTACAATCAGTGCAAATAAGCGCTCATCTGGAAAAGAATCATCAATGACTGGGTCCTCATTACAAAGTAGGGAGCCTAGAGAGGAATTCAACAACAATATTGGCCTTCCTAGGCTTGTCCACAATGGTGATATCAAATTCTTGGAATAACAGTAACCATCTAACCAATCTACCACTTACCACTAGTTTGTTCATTAGGTACCTTATTGTTGCATGGTTAGTGTGAATGAAAACATGATACCCAATGATATAATGCTTGATCTTATCAATTGCATAAATAACAACTAATATTTCTTTCTCAGTGATAGTATAGTTAAGTTCAACACCTTATAGATTCTTGCTGATGTAGTAAATTGTATATTCCACATTCCCTTCTTTCTGTCCTAACATAGCCCCCATAGTAAAGTTAGAAGCATCTGTATGTACATGGAAAGGTACTGCCCAATTAGGTCCTCTGAGCATAGGTGTATTTGTTAATGACTCTTTGAGATTGTCAAAGGATGACAGACAATCAACTGTCCAATTGAATTCTACATCTTTAGAGAGTAAGACAAACAAAGGGGTAGTGATCTTATTGAAGTTATAAATCTTCTATAATACCTTGCAAGGCCTAGAAAGCTTCTGACATCTTTTTGTTTTTCAGGAGTAGGCAATGTTGAAATGATTTCAATTTTGTGTGGATCCACTTGAATGCCTGCTTTAGACACAAAGTGACCAAACACTACCCCTTGTATCATCATGAAAAAAATTTCATAAGGGATAGGTTATGATCTTGACGTCTCTATAGTACTTTTTCAAGGTTTTTTAGGGCTTCCTCATAAGACTCTCCATAAGTGGTGAAATCATCCATATATACTTCCATAAAGTCATGGGCAAGGTCAACAAAGATGCTTAAAACAACCCTATGAAATGTGGCAGGTACATTACAAAGTCCAAATGGAAGGACATAATAAGCATATGTCCCCCATGGGCATGTGAATGTGGTATTATCTTGGTCCTCATGGGCTATCTTGATTTGGTTATATCCACTAAATCCATCAAGGAAAGAAATATACTTTTTCCCAGTTAAGAAGTCTAGGACCTAGTCAATGAAAGGAAGAGGGAAATGATCTTTCCTAGTGGTAGTATTTAATTCTCTGTAGTCTACACAAACTCACCACTTACCTCCTTTCTTTGGTACTATGACTAGTAGAGATACCCATTGGCTATCTGATATTGGATATATGAATCCTGCATCTAGCAATTTTTGCAATTCATTCTTCACTCTCTTACTGCAGGGTTCATCCTTCTTTGAGGCTGCCTAACTAGCCTATACCCCTCATTAATGTATATCCTATGGATGCAGAGGTTAGGTTTAATGCCCTTCAAATCATGATAGTCCCATGCAAATGTTGTCTTGTGGGTTTGCAACATTTTTATCAGTTCAATCTTCTGGACAAATGTCAATTGATTGTTGATGTTAAGTGTCCTACCTGGTGTAATGTCAACTGGTGTTGCCATTACCATTATAGAGGCAATATCCAATCCTGAAAAGTTGAGGCTACAATTATGAGGCAACAAATGGCGAAACATACTATTGGTGGGAGCATAGGTTGGAGTGTTGATTGTAGGTAGAATATTGTGCAGTGGGCAGGCCAGACATACTAGACATGGGTCTTGCTACATGTTTGTTCCATAATTATTTTTTATGACATTGGAAAGCACTTCATCTTCATCCTGGATATCCAATAGTGGGCCTCGTTCAATTGTCATTAATGTTTGAAGAGAATATTGGTTAGTATCCCCTAGGTCTGGCTAGATAGTTTGCTCCATATCAACAAAAGGTTGTGCAGGTGGATAAAGGACCAATTTTTTTGTTATATTTCCATTGGAAATTATCATATTCCCTAACTAACATCCTATGAAGGCATATGTTATTGCCAACAAAGGTCTCCCTAGGATGAGTGGATATCCTCCTAGGCTAGCCTTGGGCTGCAATACCAAAAGTCTATAGGGTATTCCCATGAATCCAATGTAAATACAAGATCTTCAATAACCCCTTCTGGTTTGACAGTGGACCTATCTGCCAACTAGAGTACTGTGGGAGTAGGTCCAAAGGTTATCTAACTGAAAGTTATTTATTGTTTCATTTGTCATTACATTAATGGTTACACCTAGGTCAATCAAGGTGCTTTTGATAAGGGTAATATTGATGTTTACATCAACCACAGGGCTTCCAGGATCTTCATATTTTGGAACAACCAAGTTACCTAACATGATATCAACAAGTTGTCCTATAACATGTATTGTCTGAGGATCTTTTATTTTCCTTCTTGGTTTCTTAAGGCATACTTCCCTTATAGCCTTGGTATATATGGTACATCCTTGATGGCTTGGATGAGGGGAATTTTAACACAAACATTTTTCAATTGCCCCATAAAATCAAAATCAGGCTCAGATGGAGTTGGTGGAAGGTGCATTTTTAGTCTCTCTCAAAATGGAGGGCTCTTGGTGATGGTTTCTTCCCATGGAGAGATTTGCTCAGAAGGCTTCTGCTAGTTATTCAGATGGTTGTTAGTGATGGAGGTTTGCTCCTCATCAGGAAGTTCTGTGATGAGTGGAGATGGAGATCCAACAAGCATTTTTCCTGAGCACAGGTGCACATCACTAACTTCAATTGTATAGTTTGGGTATTGGATGACCTCATTAATATAGGCCTGTTGAACAAGCTTGTTGTTACGGCTAGGTATAGGTTGGGATAGCAATTGAGTGGCTCTAGGTGGGATAGGAGTAGGTGAGTCTGCATTTGGCATGAGGGCAGGTTGTTGAGGCAGGGCTTGTTGTGATTGCAGGTAGTTCATATTTGGATTTTTCCAAGCTTGGTTCCCACGCCACTGTTGTGGCCATGGGTTTTGATTAGACTGCCATTGAGGATTATAATTTGAGGGTTAGAATGGGTGTTGTAGCCATACCCCCTACTGCTGGGTCCAGCTGGGTGGCATGATTGCCCATTGATATTGTAGTAGGTTGTACCAAGGTGCATTGTTCCAATTATGGATATTTGAAGAAGATGATGCAAATGACATGGGATTGGTCAAGGGGTCCTGAGGCATACCTTGTCTTTGCTTCCATAGTTTCCATTATGCAATGTAAAACACTTGACCTTCTTCATCTTCTATAGCTCAGAAATCTTCTTTCTCATTCTTTCCCTTCGAAATACTAGCAATACCCTTGCATCGACAGTTAGCCTTCTTTTGTCAACAGTGTGGACAATATTCACTTAAAGCTACCTCTGATGCCTCTTATTTCTTCTTTATGTGCA
Organism: Cunninghamia lanceolata; assembly: GCA_027924645.1. NCBI lineage: Eukaryota > Viridiplantae > Streptophyta > Pinopsida > Cupressales > Cupressaceae > Cunninghamia > Cunninghamia lanceolata. The sequence continues at coordinate 6,206,144 of BSBN01000123.1, forward strand.
GAGTGTCCAGTTGTGTTGCCAAATGGCTTATGATATCCTCTTTCATGTTTAACAGTAGATTGTTGAGCTCTACTTTGGAGACTCTAGTGGATGATTTACTCAAAGTTAGGGTTCTCAAACCTCTATTTTTCTTCAAGGTAGAGTGTGAATAGTTTCTATAGATTTGACAAATTTCATCAAATTCAAGTTGAGATATATCCCCTACTCCAATTAAATTTAGTGCATCCCTACATTCTTCACTCATAGGTCTCTTAGGAAGACCAACTTCAGTGACTCTGGAGAGAACCTGTTCTGTTTTGACTTCTTGAGGCAAAACTGAAATCTCTCAACATAATCTTCCAAGGGTTCATCTTCCTTTTGTGACATCCTAAAGATGTCATCCCCTTTCATATCTCTACCATGACAATAATCTAGATATTGTTGTAGAAACTTCTCCTTCATGGTAGCCCAAGTGGTTACTAAATTCTCACCCAGTCCCATAAACCATCGTAATGCAGCATCCTTAAGGGTGGCTAGGAAAAGATTGAGTCTGTATGCATCTGTAGTGTAAACATAACTCCTACAGAGTACATCAAACTCAAAGAGAAAGATATATGGGTCTTTAGTGATTAGCCCATGAAAGTTTGGTAGGGCTGAAGGAGGGATGTTTTTCAAGGTGTTAGCTCTCTCTTGGTTTGTAACATGAAAGGCAAAGGTAACTGGTTCAACTTGGTTTTCTACTACTACTTCTTCTGCCATCATGCCTTGATTCCAACTTGCAATATCCTCAAAATCCTTAGTATTCTCTAGACCAAGGGATAATTCAAAGCATTCTTCTTCTTTTTCTATTGAACTAGTTGGAAGAAACCTCCCTCTAAGGTCTCTTGGCCACTGCATACAATGATGTATAAGCTAATGGCTCTATTCCTAAATTGTGTTAGTGGATAATTTGGAGATAGATTGAATATCTAAGTAATCCTAAATGCTAAAAAATAGTATATCCTAATAAAGAAAGCATAACTCAAAAAGAACTCAGAAACTCTAAACCTTAGCACCTTCCCCAACAACGATGCCAAAAATGTCAAACTCCATTATTAACCAATACATTGATGTAGAAAGGGCATGCACACAACTCAACGAACCAACGGATCATATATAAAGCAACCTACCGACTATATAATGTGTTACATTTACATTGTCAAACTAGGGAATCGTACTCTTCTTGGATGATGCCTGTACTATGTGTATAGTTAAGGATTTATGAGTTTTAATCTAGAGGTTGTGCATAGGAATAAACTAGCTGAAAGAAAATAATTCTAATTGCAAGAATTGACAATACTCTAAGTAAGCAAGACTGGTAGGAAATAATTAATGCTTATTCAAACAACTGTAATCAAAAGGTCTTATGTAACTCCAGATAAAAGAGTAGCTAATAGTGAGTTCAGTGATCACCTTGACTTAACAACATAGATTATCAAAGTCTGACTGATTCATAAAACACAACTCATTACAACATGCATAATCATATATATAATCATACAATATAAACTAACATATGAGCATATTGGAGAGACACTATATCTCAAGTGGCCCTTTCTTGAGTGACTATGATTCCATGAAATATAACTAAATCTTTGCTATATCTTTGAAACTGTTGGTTGTTTTAAATTCTCAACCTGATCTCAAAAGGGCAATCTAAAGAATAGCCAGTTCTAATGATTGATTTGCCTTGAGGGATTGGCCAATGAACAGGAAAAGTGGATTTAATCCTTTTCCTCTGCACTTTAGGCTCTAGGAGGGTGGTCCTAACAGTATTTTACTTTAGATATTTTACTATTCTTTCAAAATACTATTCTCAAACAGATATATTCTCTCTAAGATGCTTAAAGAATTACTGATATAGTAGAACAATGGGCTAGATTCTCAAGCTTTAACACAATTCTTTGCAGGAGAACATTGGGATAATTTAATGTTCATAACTTATGACAGAAATGGAAATTCATTTTGAGTTTCAATATGAATGATCAGGGAGTTGTATTAGACAACATTTCTAAGGGATTAGTGCCTAGTTCTTGGGTCACAGAGTCAAAATAGATATAAATGAAAACCTATTGTAATCAGTATTTTCTCAGTTCACTATAAATAATATAATAATGCATTCAACTATTATACTTTAATTAGTTTCTAGAGCAACTCTACTTAGGAATCCTTGTAAACATTAACAACATTCAATATTCTCTCAAAGCATTGAATTTACTTCTTGAGTAAAAGCCATAAGATGAATACATATACACAGGAAAGACTGTGATGATGAATAGAATGATCCTTGATCAAATTTTATTCATAAATGAAGTAAAGAGTACATATGTAGAAGACAATATAGCCTTAAAATTTGACAAATATATTTATGAACTAGTACTATTTATACAAGATTTTGCAAGTACATCAAATTCTATACTCAAATAACACCTAAACTAGGAAAAACCAATTCTATTGCTATGTACTATGGTACAAGACTTCTCCAAGATCCTTTGTCAAATGCTCTGAATTCCCTTTTATAGAACAAGGGAGCAAAACAAGCTTCAAGCCTTATGACAAGTGTCATATATCCATTTGACAAATGTTACATCAATAAGATACAAATATAACTGGTCGTGGAGCAAATATTATAGGAGGAACAAAAGTTGTTGTTTAGGCAGTTGTAGATCCTTATTTACTTCCAAAGATACTTTGTTGAAGATTGTTGCAACATATTTGTACCGCTCGTTTCTCAATCTTCTTTAATTTCCAATTGCTTGGAAGAATCGGTGATATAGATGAAGACAAAAATAAGGAAGCCACTATAAGACAAAATGCTTTGCGTAAAACTAAAAATATCCCTATGTTAATGTTGAACAAGTGAAAGATTCCATAGAAGCATATTCTCATTTGAAAAGGAGACAAATGATTAATAACAAGATATCGAGTGTTACAGTACTTGAAATCCTATAGATCAGGAAAATTATTGTATTTATCATCCCAGGCCTTGTATTGTTCTTTTGTAGGCCACTAGAATGCTTAGAACTCATTAACACTAGGTATATATTTGTTATCATATTTGGCTAGTATTGACTCAGCCTCTCTTACAAATTCTTCAACATGTTGGCATGTGCCCCATAGTTTACTTGCACTTCTTCTAAAAAGGTCAATATTAATCCTATTGTCTTTGCACATAAGGAAAGAAAGAGTTGGAGTGATAGCCTCAAACTAAAAAAGCCATATCTGATAAGGCTTTATCTCACCATCATCCTTTTTGATCTAAGGCATCAATCTTGCTTCATCATTGTCAAACTCTTTAATTGTAGCTATCGCCTTTCCTTCAAGCTGGTTTACAAACCCTTGTAGCTCCCCAACTACTTTAAGTATAGTGTAAGTTGGCTTGATTTCCCTTGGGGGTTCAAGCTCATGGGCCGATCCTTTATACATTCCAAGTAAGGAAGCAATCCTTATGATCCATCTATTCAACAAGGGCATGGCTTGTTCCTTGTCTTCAGCAATTTTCTTGATTGCCATTGATAGCTTGTAGTAATAATTATGAATATATATATTTTTTTTTCCCAAAATCTTACCCATCAGTAGTTCGAGCATATTTGAAGCAATGTACATATTATCCCCCTGTTGAATCTCCCTGAAGTCTTCAAAAATTTCCTCAAAAGATTTAAGTTGTCCTCTCAATTCTTCATTTTCCTTCTCAAGATCAGAACTTGGTGGTGGAGATGAACTACTAGCAATCATGGCTCTTGCATCTCTTACTACTAATGCCATTGAAGGGGGATATGATGTACATGCATGTTGTTTCTACTGTTGTTTCCACTGAGCTTCTGATATTTTCAATTTATTGTATTCATGCAATACATGCATGTGATCTTCTAGCAGTTTATCATACTTGTTTTGGAGTGCATCAGTGGTTGCCTTATTAAATTTTGCAACTTCCACTACCATTGTAGCTGCTTCAGTTGTTGGAGTGCTAGATACTCTCTTAACAATCAAACTTCACTTTAAGTCTTGACCAGGTTTACCCACCAATGGCTTGTCAATATTAGGGGCTAAAGCCCAAATTGCCAAGGTTTCCCACTTTGGATTAAAATGTACACTAGATAGGGCTGCAACAACTTCATCTTCATAAGAAAAGACCTCTTTATCCTACCTTCTAATAGTGTTCAAGGAAATGGTAGAGGCTATATCTTATTATTTAGGGAGCAATAAAATACCACTCTCTCTAACCATTCGCTTGCCTTCTTCAAGAGTAATATCTTTAGCCTCTACCCTCATCCATGTTAATATTCTATGGGATACTTGCTCTTGAGTTTCTTGAGGAGATTTTTCCATTTCTTCCTTCAATCTTATGGCATACTCCTCCTTTCTACATCTCCATAGGAAATCAGCAAATTCTTGAGAGTTGATGAACTGGTCATCAGTCATAAATCTTTGGCAAGCTACAACCCTCATATCATCTAAAATGTCCTTTCCTTCAATAATAATATTTGTCAGCCTATACAAGGGTAGCTACACATCCTCATCCATTTTGGGATAAGGCATTTCTTGATTTATATCATCTCCAATTATTTCCATCTCATCCTCCTCCTCAATTGGGTAATCCAGTAGTGGGGTTTGTTCAATCTTCCTCCTTTTTGGAGATGATTCCCTTGGAGGTGAATCCAAATCTACTATTTGCATAGGAGGAGGAGTCACTTGCTGCACTAGTGGAGAAGATAGGGGAGGCTAAATATGTGAGGGAGATTGTTGAGATTACTCCTTGATCACTACATTTTTAGCTTTTCTCTTAAATGTATACTTCAATTTCATATCACCCAGAGGCTGATATGATGGCCTCTTCTCTACAACATGATTTTTACCTTTTTTCTCCACAGAGACAACTTTCCCAATTATCTCATCAATATTATATAGAATTGTTTTGATCCTTGTAATTGGGTGATCGATACTTGCATATGCCCCCTTGTAAGAAGCATTCTTCTATTTTCTCCTATCCTCATATTTTAAGAATGCTGTCCATTTTGCTTTTCTTAGCTTAACTTTTTCGTCACTGATATTTCTTTTAACATCCTTAGTGTCATAAGTTTGGTGAGCAAATGAGGATCTCTTTATACTTTTCCTAAGTTTACTTATGAAACCCTCAGGATCACAATTTATTGCACATTCCTGCTTCATGCTAAACACCTTTAGCTTATCATTCAATTTGCCAAGACCTTCTCTATTCATTCTAAAATCAGAGAAGATTTCCAAGAAAGGAAAGAAAGAACCTTTCTTCTGATTTGCTAAATGAGCCTTCTTGAACTCATCAAGTTACCAAATAACTTCCAAGAAACTGACCCTCAAGGGTACAAATTTTGGCAATATATGAGGACCCACCGAGCATCCATAAACTCTTAAAATTGTACAATTTAGGTGAAGAATGAAATCTCCCCAGTTATGTCGAATGCCCATAGAAGGCTTCCTTACCACAGGTCTCAGAAATCCCAGTATCTGGTCTAGGATTCTAGGCACATTTCTCTACAAGAAAGATAATATTCTGGTAACAAAACAATCTCTAAAAACAACGTAACTGGCCTCGGGACAATGCTTGTCCCAAATATGTGTCCAACACTGAACTGGATGTGGGTTTCCTTTTTTTTTTTGATCAGTAAATGGCTGAGGCCTTGATTTTATTATATTAATTTTCAATAAATTTACATTTTTTCCTCCGTTCATGCGGGCACTAGTAGGAAAGAACGGGGAAGAAAACCTCCAGTCTGGCCCGGGACATGAGTCTAGAAAATATTAGCAAGTACAGAATTCCTACAAGCGTAGGTTTATAAACTCCCTTTGATGGAGACGAGAAGGGCATTCCCTTTCTAATACAAGTTAATGGAGGCATACGTCCATGATTCAGAACATGGCTTTTATTATACTTTGATTACATCGCTCTTATATATCGAGCTGATGGGCATACCCATCTTTTACAATACATAAATACTTATCAATGTTTTGTATTCTAAATCCTTATCTTTTGTAAATAATGTATCTTGTTTTTCTTTCAGCTGTCCTTTTGTGTGGTCGTGCCATTGCTTTCTCTTGCCATTGCCTTTTATGTCTTGCCCTCGCATTAATGTGTTTTCAAGCCTTTTGGTGTTTGTTTCTGCTTTTATGAGCTGTTATACTTTCCCTGTAAACCTGCAAAATAGGATAGCATCCCACCACCTCTATTCTTTTAGCTAAATTTTTATGATTCTATCTATATTAATTCAATGTGCCAGTCCAAGTAAAGAGTTAACTATATTATGATGCTACAAGTATTGACATTTGTGTTAGTAGCCATATTGCAATCAAAACCATTACCACTTTTTACATATTCATTTTCATCATAGACTGATTATTGCTGTTATAACATCATCTTCATTTTATATTCATATGAATACACACTTTTTTGTTCCTGCAAGATAAGAATCTACTACACCAACTCTGCTCACCACACAGTTATAAATAATTCTGAATTATTTCATATTCACCTTATTCATATTCATCTTATATTGCATAAAAAGTACTAAACATTAGATATTCATATTGAGAAGTTACTAACATATGTATTTATTTAGCTACTCTCAAATCTTTGGTGACTATACTTTATAGAGGTAGTTTTATTCAGCAAGACACCCATAGTAATTAACAGGTAGAAGCTTAGTGACACACTGCTAACTATTCAATTATTCCAAATTCCAGATAACCTAACATATTCACAAGCAATCTCAAATTGCACCTACTGATGTTTTAAAGACATCTACTTTTACTTCTTACTGAGAAATGATAACCTTTAGTGCTGTGAGATGCCAAAATGTTTGTTTTGTCACAGATTCCTGAAGGCCAAGTCATCATTCCGGCTTGGAATGACAGTGGTGTGGGGGACTTTGACAAGGCAATATCCTATGAGGGTGTTCATATTCCTAGTTTTTATATTGGCTAAAAAGAAATCTAAATGCCACTAGATATGCAGATGAGAAAGGGGGGATTTTGTTGCTTTTTAGGGTAAATTATTGGTGCTAGAGCATAGTACTCAGGGAATTTAAGGCTAACTCTAAATCTCTAGCTTCCTTAGTGATGGCTTCAAGAGGGTCAGATGGAGCAAAATCAAGCTAAACTAGGATTAGAAGGTGAAAGCTTAATTTCTTACGATTCTTCCGACTTAAATAACCTGTGAGCACTGTTGCACCATTTTTTGGAGATGGAGTCATTCGCAAGTGATTCATACCTGAGCATGATCTTTATCTAGAGAGATTGGTCCTCATGAGTATGTGTGTGTACTTTTGTGAAGTAGAACTATCTTCCCTCATCTTCAAGATCACAAGAATTAAGCTTTTGATCTTATTAGATTTGCTTCTTCTATATTCATAGCTAAAATTCGAGGAAATTTTTGAGCTTAAATTAAAGGACTGGATGACACCTTAATCTATGTATATATGCTATTTATATATATGTCTATATATCTACAATTTATATTATACTCACAAATGTATCTGCACTTGTTTACCTTTAAATTCATATAAAATCATTTACCGCTATACTTGATTTCCTATTATGAAATCACTTTTCTTCACCTTTTGTGTACTTCTCTCACACATACATCAATTTCTTCAATTTCTTGCCCATCGGCTCCTAGGTTAGCTAATTTATCTGCGTCTGTATTGCCCTCCTGATAGATGTGATTCACTGTATAATCTCCTATATCTTCAAGAGTTTCCATTATTTGTTCTATAGCACTATTTAGTTTCCAATTCAGTGTTCTACCCTATCTTATTGCATTTATTATTATAGATGAGTCTCCTTCAATCGCTATTCTTTTAAGCTTCCATTTTTTGCACCATGCCAAACCTATTCTTATAGCTTCTATTTCAGCTTCATTGTTTGTCTTTATTCCTATAGGTTTTGCTATCCTTCCTAATAGCTTTCCTTCCGCATTATGTAGACATATTCCAATTCCCGCCACCCCCAGGTTTCCCCTGGCTGCCCCATCAAAGTTCAACTTAATCCACCCTTGCTCCAGTGGTTTCCATTTACAGTTTGCCCTTAATAAGGATTTATTGTCAATGCTAGGACCAATCCAGGGTGGAACTTTCCAACCATACCACTTTTTCCTTTGGTTGTTGTCTTCTAATGAGAATTCCATCCTAGATTGTCCCAGCATATTTCTATTATTTGTAATTTCTACTATATTTGCCTCTAATTTGTTCAAAAATCTCTCAATGTTCATCTTTTTATCTTGAAAAATTCTACGGTTCCTTTCCTTCCATAATTCCCATATTAATAGAGATGGGATTATGTATCTCATTTTACTGTATAAGTCGTCTTTACATGACCTTTGCCAAGAATTAAATACTTCTGTGATATCATTTTGAAGAGCAGTCTTCAGATCTAATTTCTCCAGTACCCAAAGCCAGCATTTATTAGCAAACTCACAATTTAACAAAATATGATTAATCATTTCACTTTCCTTCTCACATAGGGCACATCTGGAAGGACCATGGTACCCTATTTTTTCAAACCATTCAGTAGTGAGAATCCTTTTCTATAGTGCAGCCCATGAGAATAGACCTGCCTTAGGAAGACAGTTTCTGTTCCAACATAGATCAATGGGAAGACTGGTGGAAGGGTTATCCATCCCTGAAATAACTCTGAAACCTTCTTTCGAATTATATACACCACTCTTTGAGGCAGCCCATATGATTATGTCCTCCCCAGAACGTGGATTGAAGTTTCGTTCTTGTAAAGCTTTGTTTAGTTTTACTTGGAAATGGAGGGGAAGTCTGAATTCTTCTAGAGAATTCCATGCCCAGCTGCTTCCCACACTATTATTAATTTGTGAAAAATAGTCTTTAACCTGCTCACCCTTACTTTGTTTGATCAGTTCAATTAGCTAATCATTCCCAAGAATTTCCCTAAGGGCAGGTTTTCCACCCCATGAGTCATCCCAGAATAAAGCCTTATCCCTGCTTTTCACATCCCAAGAAAGGGACTCTAGTACTATATCTTTACACTCTTTTATGAAGTTCCATATGTGTGAGCCCGTCGGATAGTTATCAGAACGGCATACACTTTCCTCATCTTCTCCTAGTAAGTATTTATATCTTAGAATTTTAACCCATTTTGCCTTTGGATTTTTAATCATTCTCCATACTAATTTTGCCCCCAAGGCCTTGTTTTGTAGCGTAAGGTCTTTAATTCCCAGACCTCCTTCTTCTTCTGGCTTACAAATCTTATTCCATGCAATTAAAGCTAGTTTTGATTTTTCCTCCGACCCTTGCCAGAAAAAACTTCTTAATTTTCGTGCTATCTCCTTATTGATACCTGCCAGGATTTTCATGCTCATCATCTGATAAATAGGAACGGCAGAGAGGACTGACCTGATCATAACTGCCCTTCCTGCATTTGATAACCATTTTCCTTTCCATTGATCTAGTTTCTTGGAGATATTTTGTATTGTATTTTCCCATAGGTGATTTGATTTGACCCCCTTATCCTGAGGTAAACCTAAATATTTACACAGAAAGAATCCTTCTTTGAAGTTTAGTATTCGTTTAATCTCATTCTTTCGTCTCTCTTCAGTATTGATGAAAAATATTTCTGATTTTTCCTCATTTATACATTGTCCAGAAGCATTAGCATAAGTGCTTAGGATTTCTTTGAAAGCTTGAGCTTCTTCTAAAAGTGCCTTTCCAAAAAGGAGATTATCATCAACATATTGTTGATGAGTAGTTGCCTCCACTCCCAAAGTAATCTTGATTCCTTTTACCTTATTTTCTTCTTGAAGTTTCTTAATTGCTCTCCCCAAAGCTTCCGCCTATTATGTACAAAAAAGGTGATAACGGATCACCCTGCCTCAAACCTTGAGAACATTTAAAAAAGCCTTCAGGGGACCCATTCACCATGATTGAGAAGTGAGGGGTGGAGATGCATTCAAAAATCATATTGATCCATTGTTTTGAGAATCCAAAAGCTTCCATACATTTACACAAAAATCTCCAGTCCACTTTATCAAAAGCCTTACTGATGTCTAACTTAATCAACATACTCAGGTCCTTATTATTTGTTACTAAATGTATAGCCTCATGAGCAATAATCACTCCATCCAGAATTGACCTATTAGGGACAAATCCAGTTTGTTCTTCAGATATAATTAATGGGAGAAGTTGTTTCATTTTGCCTGCCAAAGCTTTTGAGAATATTTTATACAAAGTGTTGCATAGGGAGATAGGTCTGTACTCGTTAAAGTTCTCTGCATTGACCTTTTTGGGAATAAGAGCAATGAATGTGTTATTCAGCTCTTTAAGAATATGTCCCGATTTTCTCATTCCCTCTAGAGCATTGATAATTTCCTTGCCCATAAATGACCAACACTTTTGAAAGAAAAATGTTGGAATCCATCAGGACCAGGGGATTTATCCGGGTTCATTTCTTTTAGAACCTTGAGAATTTCATCTTCCATAAATGCGGCATTTAGGAAGTTATTCTGAAGCGGGGTTATTATACGAGGGATGTTTCTTAAAAGCTTGGCCTAGTCCAACATATCCACACTCCCTAAGTTATTCAGAGAGTTTTCAAAGAAAGAGACTACTGAATCTGCAATTTCTTTGGGATCCTCTATTATATTTCCATTTCTATCTTTGATTTTGGAAATCTTATTTAAATTCCTTCTAGCTTTGACGCTATTGTGACAAAATTTTGTGTTTCGGTCCCCTTCCCTGAGCCATGTCTCTCTTGCTCTTTGCCCCCAGAAGGCGCTAATTTGTGAAAGAGAATCATAGTATTTACATAATAGTTCTTGCTCTATGTTATCTTCTGAAATCTATTTTCCATCTTCAATAATCTCCTTATTCACATTTTCCATCTCTTTTTCTATAAGGTCTCTTTTCACAAATATATCCCCAATAGTGTTTTTACTCCATTGAGACAGATTTCTTTTTATTAATTTTAGTTTCCTTATGACTTTATATATCTTGGAACCTTCAAACCTTGCCTATGTCCACCATTTTTTAATTAGATCCAAACATTCCTCATTAAGTAACCACATTTTTTCAAATCTAAACGAGATTTTTTTATTTCTGATTGGTTCTGAAATTACTAGTTCTATAGGAAAGTGGTCGGAACCGGCAAAGGGTAGGACCTCATTAGTAAGATTAAAGTCAAAGTTCCTCAGCTCCCCTATAAAGAAGAACCTGTCCAATTTTTCAACTATTAATTCTGTGTCTTTACGTTTGTTAGTCCAGGTGTATTTCCCTCGGTCTAATTCAATTTCTGAAGCCCCTAAAATATTTATCCATTCCTGGAATTCTAAAGTAGTTTTTGATATGTGTTTTGTCCCACCCTGTTTATCTCCCAAGGATAGAATAGCATTAAAATCTCCTCCTAGTATAAATGTTTCGTTCAGGAAGCTCTCAATATAATCCTTAATCTCCTTCCATACAGTTCTCTTTTCATGTAGGAATTTAGGAGCGTACATGTTTATTAGATTAAATTTTAAATCTGACTTTAAACTTTTGATTTGACCTCCCATCCAATTTTTATGTTTTTCATGAATATTGAAAACTATTTCTCTTGGATCCCAAATAAAAGCAATTCCACCCGAAGTGCCTTCTGCCTCATAACCTATTAATTCTCTTATTCCTATACTCTTTTTTATATTCTCATATCCTTCATTAGAAAGTTTAGTTTCTTGTATCATAGCCATGTTTGGTTTAATTTTTGCTAATTGCCTTATCACAAGGCGTCGTTTGTTAGGAGCATTTAAACCCCTAACATTCCAACTAATGATCTTCATGAGGACTCGGGAAGGACCTTCCCCTTCCCAGAGTATAGAATATCGGTAATTTTAACCTGACCTGGCGCCATTCCTTCCTTTGCTCTTAATTCAGCAAGGGATTTTCTTCCTCTTGGTTTGACTAGTTTCCCCGTATCAGCTTCTAACCTGCCCTTAATTGATTTTCCTAAACCTAAAGTTTCTGTATTGTTCCTAATAGTGTTCTCTTTGTTTTCCTCACAGAGTTCTTCATTCGATAGCGAACATAATATTCCTGTTATTATATCATTACTCCTAGAATCCTCCATAATAGAGGCAGGGTCTAATCCTAAAAAGTCTAGCAGTGGGCCTTGGTCAATGGTCTCCACTAAGGGGGATTTTTCCATTCCTTCTTTTTGCATTTCTTTTGTCTGATGGCATGATTCGGAGGGGATGTGTTTCGAGTTTTTTTCAATATTAGGAATATCTGCAATCTCTTTTTGGATTCCTTCATTAACATTCATAGTTCTTAACTCCACTGCGGATTTCCTCCCCCTCTTCTTTTTAATTCTATTGATATTAGGGGTGCTCAGACTTCCTCTTTTCATTGTTATACCTAACTGCCTATCTTCGTTAGTGATACCAAAGAGGCCTTCTATGGAGTCCTTAACCGATGAAAGATTGCTGCTGGGTTTGATTCCCTCAATGGTTGTTGCCATGCCTAATTGTCTATCATTATTGAATTCTTCTAGGCAAATTCTGATCTCTTCCTCTTTTTGATTTCTTGTATTATTTATATATTCTTTCCTAACATACAAGGGATCTTCTATATCGTTAAGATCCATTTCCATATCTCCTATCTCATCTAGATTTGGTAAGCATTTTGTTTCCATGTTTTCTTCTCCATTTTCCTGAGTGTTGTTTGATGCTGACATCTCCTTAATGCTTTTAATTAGCAAACTTTTTTGGTGATTGAGTTCCTCTTTGTCACATATTTCGTCTATAAGGGTATCCATTAATTCATTGGTGATCTCAACTATTTCTTCTTCTATTTTTTGGTTCTCTTTTAGAAGTGATCTCTTTTGATCTTTTGGACTGTTGGAGATTCTATTCGGGCTGTAAGAGGTAATTTCAGTGTTAATTCCTTGCTTGATACTCTGAATGCTAAGGTTATTCTTATGCTCAGGGGATAACGGTAGGGGAGATTTGACCTCAATATTTAAGGTCTCATTTATTGATATATCATTTTCAATAGCCAGAGGGGGTTGACACAAAGAGTTTGAAGGGTGTGTGGAGATGCTGATCGGATTAATTTCCTTAGGAGACGTCAGAGTGAAACCTCCTTTATCTGAGTTAAAGCTCACCATCAATTCCGGTGTCTTTTGAATATGAGTGTCAATTTGTCCTAAATTTTTGGTTTCTAGATCCTTTGTTTGTCTTTCTACAAAATCCTCTAGAATAATGGGGTTAATAATAATAGAGTTTGAATTAAAGCATAATCTAATGGGATGAATCCATTTTTGATGATAGTTGATCTTTACTATGATGATTTTTTCAGACTGGTTATTATCATTATCAATAATGCTTAAAAAGTCACCAATTTGTTTTCCTATTAATTTGACAGTTTCTACATCAGATAATTCTATAGGCAGATTTCTAAGAACAATAGCTTTTTCTACAAGAAAGTCCTTAAGATTTATTGGGTTGAATAGGGGAACCCAGTCAAAAATATAAAAATCAGAGTCTTTATACTTAGCTAACCCTTCATTTCTAATTTTACTTTTAATATTTCTATCTTTACAATTAATGAAAATAAAATTTTCTAATAAGATAGATATACTTACCTCATTCGAGAGTTGAGATTTCAGCCAAGCTACCAGATCTGTGATGAAAGTTCCTACTCCAGACCATCGGCAAATCAACCCTGTATCTGCATAAGAATTTTGTCTCTGTTCTATGCATTTTCCATCTAGATCTATTCTAATCATGTTAGGATTCTGAAAGAAATTACCTATTATTTTACCATTGTTACTCTCAATAGTTTTATTATGTTTATGAGGGGGCGTGTATACCTATTTTTTTTGTTCCTGAAACAACCTTGACCCATTGTTACCTGTTAGACCTTCTTTCATATTCCTTCTGTGTGTATGTTCATTCTATGGGTAGGGCTCTGAGACATTAGTATGGAGCTTATTCTGTCCCGCCTTATAGCCCTTATCCTCAAGGGTCCCATTCCTTTTGTGGGGAGGAGAGTATTTCATTCTGCCATTGTCTTCCTTTCTAAGCACATCAAATGAATTACTGATAGATAGATTAAAAGGATTATGAGAGTGCTGGTACCTGTTCCCCTTTTTCCTATTTTTTACCACTTGCCAAGTTAGCTCATTCTTCGTTGTGCCCACATGAGGTGCTTGAGAAGGCAAGATCCTACCTACCCCCTTTGTAGATAGGGGTTCAAAGGTTCTACAATAGTTCTCAGATCTTCCCCCTTTGGCATCCCTGTAGCTTCTGGCATTTTTCGCATATTTGGTTTGTGCAAAAAATATTCAATTGTTGGTCTAATGATTGAACTGAGAAAACCTTTGGCAAACAACCTTTTTTTTTAGGGTTTACCATAATCGCCCTGGAATTAGAATCGGGCTCTACAACCCTAGCATAATTCTTTCGTCTTTCTTTCTTAGATGCCAGATCTTGCTCTTCTGGTTGTGGTGCTACTTTAGGGTCTGCAGGGATGCAATTAGCTAGAGCTAAATCATCAATGAAGGGATTTGGTCTTTCCTGGCTGAATAATGCATGTAGTTTCAAATCAACATTTTGATCCGCTAGCTTCTTCTGCTTAGCTATGAATTCCTTCAGATGATCATATGTAGGGTGAGGCTGCACCAGTATTTTGCATTCCTTCTTCTTATGTCTGTATAGATAACAGTTATAGCAGTAGCTTGCAAATACCTCTCTCTTTCCTTGCAGGCTAGCACCCTCTGCACCCGAATTGGCCTGTTCTGCCCTGGTTTCCGCTTTGCTGTAGGAGATCGCATTCTTTGTTGTGTGAAAATGCAAAAGACCAACGTCTACTTTCCTTTTATAAAATGAAGCTTTCCTTTTCACATGTGAGGATCTCATCTTTGCTTCATAGATGTCTTATGTAATGATAATCTTGGGAACACCAATGTTTTTATCAAATTCTAATTTCTACCCTAGATTTCCGTACTTCCACTAATTCTGCCCTAACCCTAGGTCTGATATAAATATTTAGATTTGTACAATTACAGAATTCACATAGTTCAGTCCTTCAATGATCAAATAAAGGTCTCTCAAAGGTTCGCTCAAACAAGGAGAGTATATTCAACTTCAATGTGCTTATGAAACAAATGATAACAATGGCATAATTATGAAAATATGATCTGCTGTAATATGATCAGGTCTGCAATAATATACTGCTAGAATTTAGAATATAAGGCATACATATTATGACAACAAGGCAGCAAACTGCCCAGCCACAAAGTAGACTTCAGTACCAATCAAAACATACCAATTTGATGCTATAACAAGCCTCGAGAAGGCCGAATGGATATTGATCAGTCTGCTATGATAAACCTGCTGAAACCCTAGTCTGCTGCAGTCCAAAATAGTCACAAATCTGCCTTAAAAGGCAGGTCGCCCATCCATGAATTAGGTCGCACAAGGTTTAGGATAAATCCTTGGTCTACTTTTTCTGTGAACATTAATCCATATTATCAGAGATATAAAAAGACAGTCTGAAACAAATAACAGCAAACTCAGAAGCAAGGTTTGCAGGAATAAGCGGCTGGGAATTGTAGGTAAGCGGCCTGATCAGGCATGAAAACGGGTCCCTGAAGCTATAGCAACAAATGAAATATCTATATGGATGTGGGTTTCCTTTATTATCAACCTCACTAACCAATAATGTTGGATCCCAATCTGGTCTTCCCTCATACAAAAACATATGACATAGTAAAGACTACAACTAGAATTTCACTGCTTATTTTCCTTTCTTGATATCTATTAACTCTTCGTGTATGCGGTTAGCTAGTTAAGTAGCAAAATCAAATTGTTGATTCAATGATACATGTTGAAGATTTGCAGCCATGTAAGTGTGTGAAATAGGAATCCTTTCACTCTTATTCTCCCCCAAGACCTGACATAATGCATAGTATGCCATTGCAAAATAATTTTCAAAGGTTACAAGTCTGAAGGGTTAAATTTCACTTGGTGGAATTTTCATGAATTTGTTGTTATGATATTTTTCTCTATGCCTAGGCAGATGCGCAACTCTGTAGCTACTCTTATCTTGTAGGTGTTTTTTCTTGAAATCATCAAGGTCTATGAAGGTACTGGCAGCCAAATTGAGTCCAAAGATTTAGAGATTGAATCCTTATTAATTTTTACCAAGGGATGTCCCCTTGAATCTCTTATTACCTTAGCAATTTCATCATACTAGGAGGCCATAGCTATAAGCGAATCAATGTCTTCAAAGACATTAGTGAGCACCAATTTTACCAAGTCAAGTTTCCATACATTTGAGATTGGGGATTACGCATTCCTTTTGCCCCACCAATGGTAGAATAAATTCTACCCTATTACTAGGATGTCTACATCTCTACATGAATGGTATCTATCAACTAACCCTTCATTTGACTCAGGGCCAGGAACCTTAATCTTTTGGGTAGAAGAACCAAGGAGCTAAATCACAAGGTCTTCATGCAAGGCTCAACTTTGAGAAGTGGAGGTAGCTTGGGCTCGTAGGGGAGTCATTTTCAAATTGGACTTGAGGAGAGGATACAATGTATGGGGCCACATACAACTTACTAGATTATCACTTAACAAACCTTGAATGTATGCTAAGAGGCTTCAGACAACTACTAATTTTCTTATCTTGATACTCCAGATGCTTAGATAAGTCTGCAGAACACTTGAATTAGGATCTTTATAGAAAGAGCCATTAATTTTGGGGCTGAGAGCCATCTAGTCCAACATTACTCTTAGCTTACATGAACCAAATTTTGCAAACTCATTCTCTATATTTTTGAATGTGAGTTGTTGATTATGAAACATCATAATAAATCCGACGGTGGTGATTCGTCAAAAAGATTTGACAATATTTGACCCGCCTTATGAGGATTGTTGAACCAATGAGAACATTCCACTTCATTTATCTTGATTTAGCAAAAGGGCATGCCATCAAAAGATGATTCATTAATTTCCATGCGATAGCTTCCCAAGGTTTTGCAATCTTGCAAAGAAGATTATTTTAATGTTCCATGGAATGGTAGGAAGGCCATAAAACATTCTACATGGCACCCACTTTGTGACATTCGGGATTATGACACGTCAACTTGTGCTAGGTGTCACTCTTTCATGCTTCCATAGGCAGCCTGTGGGTTCTTAAAAAGTGCTCTATACAATGGCGGAAAGCTTGTAAACTCACCACATGGACCTTAAGGGACCCGCCAATGGGCCCTGCTAAACAACTAGATCGAAACCTGCCACATGTCTTTCTTTTGCGCTTTCGCAGTCAGCTTTTCACTTGATGAAATATTCTCTATGGAATGATGAAACCAACCAAAGCATGCCACGTATACTTTCTTAATGCTGACAGAGCAAAGCAAAGAGAAATAAAGCACATGCTTTCAAAACAACATTCTCTCTACTAGGTAAAGGTAGGCCAAAATTTCATCAAGGGGTTCGACTAAAACCTAGGCATATGGGTAAAAAATTACGTACAGGCAATAAGCAGTGATCCAAAAGGAAGGGGATGGTAAAAGGTTGATATTCTAGAGATAAGGTAGTAACTTAGTGACTGGAAAGGGTGACAAGTGGTCAATTGCAGAATATAACAAAAGGTAATTCGACGCTTTATAATACTCTACGGTTTAGGGTTTTAGACTTTAGGACAAGAATTTTTCAATATTTTGAACACTAAAACCCTAGCAAATGACTCTCAGACTTGAGGTTTGAAACAAGGCCAAATGTAGGAACCAAGGAAAATTTATCAGAGTCCTATCAATGGCTCTATTTGGGCATGTTTGTTCTACCAGAACAAAGTGAGATCGCAGAAGACCTCCGGAGAAGCAGACCACAAAACACAACAAAAAGCAATCCAAACAACAAGACTAAAGCAAGGAACCTATCTAATATAAAAATATAGTATGCATGGAACAAAACCATACCTTAGGAAAAATATGGCTTCAAGAACTATCCATGCATTGACAATTCAAGAAGTTCTCTGATTAGATTTTGTAGGAAATAGGAGTCCTCTCCATGTGTGTTGTTGATTAGATATGGTCCAAGCCAAAGCACATAAAATTTACCATGCTTTCCCTTCTCCTGAGACCTAGCATTCCATAACAACACCATATCTCCAACTTGAAACTTTCTTTCAGAAGCTTTTTTATCATGTAGATGCTTGACTTGCTGTTGTATTTTGATATTTCTCTGTTGTGCCAGCCTTCTTGTTTCATCTAGTTGAGTTACTTAAGTAATCATATTCTGCATTGCATTTGAAATATCATCACCATGTTCCTGGATAAATTTGTATACATGCAATAGATTATTGATAGGCATCCTTGCCTCCAGGCCATTTACCAAATCAAATGGGGGTTGCCTGATAACATTTTTAATAGTTACCTTGTCAGCCCATACAACAAGTTTTAGTTTAGAGTCCCAAGCACTTTTATTCTTTTCAATGATCCTCTTGATAATCTTCATTAGGCTCTTATTGCTTGATTCAGCTTGCCCATTTCCCTAAGGGTGATATGGAGAAGAATAAGAAATTGGTATCCCATATTGATTGCAAAAAGTTGTAAATTCTTTTGACCTAAAACACATTGTATTGTTTGATATTATCTTTCTAGGCACTCCAAACCTTGTCAAAACATTGTTCATCAAGAAGTCAATCACAACTTTACTAGTTGCCCTTTTGGTGGGAATGGCTTCAACCCATTTAGTGAAATAGTCAGTGGCAACTAAGATCTAGCTATGTCGTCCACTTGATTTTTCATTTATTTCTCCTATGAAATCTATTCCCCATTGTTGAAAAGGAGCCTCAACTGTCATTAGTCTGAGAGGCAAACTTCCAATAAAATTCAATTTTCCTGAAAATCTCTGAGAAGCATCACAACTCTTGATTAATTTGTGAGCATATTTGAAAATAGTGGGCCACCAATATCTAGTTCTCAAGACCTTATGGGCTGTTGTCTTAGCCATGGAATGGCCTCCACACACACCATGGTGCATATCTTTTAAGATCTCTGATGCCTGCTCATTACTTACACATTTAAGTAGAATGCCTTCTAGATTTCTCCACCAAAGCTCATCGTTAATGATTACATACTTTATAGCTTGTAGCTTAATTGCCCTCTTCTGATTTTCAGTCATACCTTCAGGACAAGACATCTTTTGTAAGTAGTAAACAATATCGTTATACCACATAGATTCTTTCATATTGTAGTCAGTAGCTGTTTCCTCAACTTCAACACTATTTATTCGATTAGCATCTAAATTGGTCTCAACCATTAACATTGCTAGTCCTTGTCCTCTCACTAACTTAGTGATTTGGATATCAATATTAAACTCCATATGCACCTTCTCCCAGTTACCTCTTGCTGAGTGAAGATATCTTTAACAACAATTGTAGGGACATAAGCAATAACTATAGCCCCTACCAAATAGGGTCTAAAATTCTTGATAGATTTCACTAGAGTATAAAATTGTTTCTTAGTTATGTTATATTTTAACTCAACGGCCTGGAGAGACTTGCTAAAAAATGCAATAGGTTGTTCATATCCTCCTTCATTCTTTTGTAACAGGACAACTGCTCTAGTATGAAATGAAGCAAAGGAGAACAACGGAAAAGGTTTAGAAAAATTAGTAGACTTCAATACTGGGGCATCCTTTATAGCTTCTTTAATATTTTTGAAAGCTTTGACTGGCTCATCATTCCATGTGATATCTTCCCCTTTCTTCAACATTTTTGCGATTGGTTTGGTGGTTTCCACAAAATTAGTGACAAAACTCCTCAAGAAATTTACCTGCCCAAAGAAAGACTAAATTTTGCAACTTCCACTACCATTGTAGTTGCTTCAGTTGGTGGAGTGTCAAATACTCTCTTAACAATCAAACTTCCCTTTAAGTCTCGATTAGGTTCAACCACCAATGGCTTATCAGTATTAGGGGCTAAAGCCCAAATTGCCAAGGTTTCCCACTTTGGATTAAAACCTGCACTAGATAGGGCTACAACAACTTCATCTTTAGAAGAAAAGACCTCTTTATCTTACCTTCTAATAGTGTCCAAGGCAACGGCGGAGGCAATATCCCATTTAGGGAGCAATAAAATACCATTATCTCTAACCATTTGCCTGCCTTCTTCAGGAGTAATGTCTTTAACCTCTTCCCTCATCTGTGTTAATATTATGTGGGACACTTGCTCTTGAGTTTCTTGAGGAGATTTTTCCATTTCTTCAATCTTCTAGCATACTCCTTTTTGCATCTCAACAAGAAATCAACAAATTATTGAGAGTTGATGAATTGGTCATGAATCATAAATCTCTGGCAAGTTGCAACCTTCATATCATCGGATATGTCCTTTCCTTAAATAATGATATTTTTTAGCTTATCCAAGGGTGGCTGCACATTGTCATCTCTTTTAGGATAAGGCATTTCTTGATTTATATCATCTCCTGTTATTTCCATCTCATCCTCCTCCTCAATTAGGTAATCCATTAGAGGGGTTTGTTCAATCTTCCTCCTTTTTGGAGATGATTCCCTTGGAGGTGAATCCAAATCTACTATTTGCATAGGAGGAGTCACTTGCTGTGCTAGTGGACAAGACAGGGGAGGTTGAATATGTGAGGGAGACTATTGAGTTTGCTCCTTGATCACTACATTTTTAGCTCTTCTCTTGAATGTATACTTCAATTTCATATCATCTAGAGGCTGATATGATGGCCTCTTCTCTACAATAGGATTTTTTACCTTTTTTCTCCATAGAGACATCTTTCCCAATTATCTCATCAATATTAGACATAATTGTTTTGATCCTTGTAATTGGGTGATCGATACTTGCATATGCCCCCTTGTAAGAAGCATTCTTCTATTTTCTCCTATCCTCATATTTTAAGAATGCTATCCATTTTGCTTTTCTTAGCTTAATTTCTTTTTCATCATAGATATTTCTTATAACATCCTTAGTGTCATAAGTTTGGTGAGCAAATGAGGATCTCTTTATACTTCTCATGAGGTTACTTATGAAACCCTCAGGATCACAATTTCTTGCACATTCTTGCTTCATGCTAAACACCTTTAGCTTATCATTCAATTTGTCAAACCCTTCTCTGTTCATTCTAAAATTAGAGAAGACTGTCAAGAAAGGAAAGAAATAAGCATTCTTCTAATTTGCTAAATGAGCCTTCTTTGAATCAGCAAGTTGCCAAATAACTTCCAGAAAACTGACCCTCAAGGGTAAAAATTTTGGCAATATATGAGGACCAACTGGGCGTCCATAAACTCTTAAAATTGTACAATTTGGGTGAAGAATGAAATCTTCCTAGTTATGCCGAATGCCCATAGAAGGTTTCCTTACCACAGATCTCAGAAATTCCAATATCTGGTCTAGGATTCTAGACACATTTCTCTGCAAGAAAGATAATACTCTGCTAATAAAACAATCTCTAAAAACAATGTAATTGGCCTCAGGACAATGCTTGTCCCAAATAGGTGTCCAACACTGGACTGGATGTGGATTTCCTTTATTATCAACCTTGCTAACCAATAATCTTGGATCCCAATTTGGTCTTCCCACAAACAAAAACATATGACACAGTAAAGAGTACCACAAGAATTTCACTACTTTTTTCCCCTTATTGATATCTATTAACCCTTCATGTATGCAGTTAGCTAGGTAAGTAGCAAAATCAAATTGTTGATCAATGATACATGTTGAACATCTACAACCATGTAAGTGTGTGAAATAGGAATCCTTTCATTCTCATTCTCCCCCAAGACCTTACATAATGCATAGTATGTCATTGCAAAATAATTTTCAATGGTTGCAAGTCTGAAGGGCTCAATTTCACTTGGTAGAATTTTCATGCATCTATTGTTATGATCTTTTTCTCTATGCCTAGGCAGATGCACAACTCTATAGCTACTCTTATCTTGTAGGTATTTTTTCTTGAAATCATCAAGGTCTATGAAGGTACTGGCAACCAAATTGAGTCCAAAGATTTTAGAGATTGAATCCTTATTAATTTTTACCAAGGGATGTCCCCCTATATCTCTTATTACCTTAACAGTGTCATCATATTGGGAGGCCATAACTTTAAGAAAATCAATGTCTTCAAAGACATTGGTGACCACCAATTTTCCCAAGTTAAGTTTCCATACATTTGATATTGGGGATTGGGCATTCCTTTTGCCCCACCAATGGCAGAATAAATTCCACCCCGTTACCGGGATGTCTACATCTCTATAGCCATGGTATCTATCAACTAACCCTTCATTTGACTTAGGACCATGAACCTTAATCTTTTGGGTAGAAGAACTAGGGAGTTGAATCACAAGGTCTTCATGCAAGGCTCAACTTTGAGAAGTGGAGGTAGCTCGGGCTCATGGGGGAGTCATTTTCAAATTGGACTTGAGGAACAAGGGTTACTTTTACCTATTTTAGGGTTCTTCCTTTCAAATGATTTAGATAGCAACTTAGACAAAGATTAGGGCAATTGAACAAATGGTGGTAACCTAGACTCAAAACAACTTTTTAGAATGTAATGACAGAGTATTAACAACTTCATAAAATCAACCAGATGTAGAGGATATAATGTATGGGGCCATAGACAATTTACTGGATTGTCGCTTAATAGACCTTGAATGGATGCTGAGAGGCTTCAAACAACTACTAATTTTTTTTTATCTTGATACTCCAGATGCTTAGATAAGTTTGTAGGACACTCAAATTAGGATCTTTATAGAAAGACCCATTAATTGTGGAGTTGAGAGTTGTCTCGTCCGCCATTTCTCTTAGCTTACATGAAATAGATTTCACAATCACTCATTCTCTATATTTTTGAATGTGAGCCATTGATTATGAAACAACAAAATAAATCTGATCGTGTTGATTCGTCAAAAAGATTTGATAATATTTGACCTACCTTATAAGGACTGTTGAACCAATGAGAACATTCCACTTCATTTATCTTCATGATTTAACAAAAATGTACACCGTCAAAAGCTAACTCATTCATTTCCACATGGTAGCTTCCTGCGGTTCTGTAGTCCTACAAGGAACATTATTTTAGTGTTCCATGGAATGATAGAAAGGCCATAAAACATTCCACATGGCACCCACTTTGAGACATTTAGGATTATGACATGTCAACTTGTGTTAGGTGTTACTCTTCCGTACTTCTGCAAGTAGCCTGTGGGTCCTTAAAAAGTGCTCCACAGAATGGTGGAAAGCTTGTAAACTCACCATGTGAACCTTAAGGGACCCGCCAATGGGCCCTGCTGCACAACTAGATTGAAACCTACCACATGTCTTTCTTTTGTGCTTCTGTGATCGGCCTTTCGATTGATGAAATATTCTCTGCGGAATGATAGAACCAATTGGAGCACGCCACGTAGACTTTCTTAATGTTGATGGAGCAAAGCGGGGAGAGATAAACCACATGCTTTCAAAACAACATTCACTCTACTAGGTAAAGGGGGGCCAAATTTTCATTAAGGGGCTCGACTAAAACCTAGGCATATGGGTAAAAATTACGCACAGGTAATAAATGATGATCCAAAAGGAAGGGGCCGGTAAAAGGACGATATTCTAGACATAAGGTAGTAACTTAGTGACCGACAATGGGTGACAAGCAATCAATTGCATAATATAACAAAAGGTAATTTGACGCTTGTATAATACTCTAGGGTTTAGGGTTTTTGACTTTAGGACAAGAATTTTTCAATATTGAGCACTAAAACCCAAGCAAATGACTCTCAGACTTGAGGTTTGAAAAAAAGCCAAATGTAGGAACCAAGGAAAATTTATCAAAATCCTATCAGAAACCATTAACTAAACTCAAAGCATGTGTTCCTTTATTGAATGCTGAAGAGAAAAGTACAATAAGGATATTTGATAATACAATCTTTGTGTAACCTCTTGTATATAGGAAATCTAATCCATATATAGACAAGATCAACCCCGTCTATTTGAACAAAACTACTGAACAATAAATACTATAACTTTCCATTATCCAACAACATAGGAAGAGGATTTTATTACAAAGCAAACTAGGAATAGGAAACTAAACTACCATGAAGGTAGCATAGATGGTACATTCCAACTATAACTCTCTCTAATCTTTATGAAGAACAATCAAGACTAGAAATAGAACATGGAATACGGTCTAAGATTCCTTCATTATTCATAACTGCATCATCTGTCGAAGGATAACTGTCAAAGAGTGGAAAGTTATGGATGACTAATCCCAATCAATTCATGGTCTTCTTCATTTGGTTGTAGGTGCCTGTATTGTCTACTATGAATATCAACACCTCCTTTGCTGCAAGTTGCCCAGTGGTCTTCATGAAATGTAGCCATGTTCTTGCTGCATGAAAGGTTAGTACATCACATGATATTTATACATCACAATTACTAAAATTAACATAAATTACCATCATATTTCATGAGCAATCAACCATTCACACATAATCAATTAACAACATATTATATACCCATCTTCATGCTTTCAATGTCTCAAGGATGATTATAGACATAATTAGTGTATATATAAGTCTATGAATGTCTTAGGAAATATGTACTTAAATCAAGAGAAAGAAGACAAAACATGGCCTCATCATCAACTACAGTAAAAAAAAATCAAAGGACTTAGTGTACATGCATTCTAACTTGCACCTCATTTCACACAAACAAACTAGTTACAAGGAAGAGAACATGAGGATGTAGGAAGTCTAGCTAGAGCATATTGACTTGGATACTTCTACTTCCCAACTTACTGCACTTGAAGTTGAGAATGAGCTGACTAGCGAACATTCAAGTGTCAACGGAACTACTTGTGGTTCCTCTAATATACTAGTACCTACATCATCTAATATTGATGTTGATGGTGATATTTTTGAAGAACCATATGACACTAAAGCCCGATGGCTGATTGTTGAAATTATTTTTTCATTTTAATATGAAGTTTGAATAACAAATATATATCATGACATTCAAGTTTGACTAATTGGCATTGTTGTATTTTTAATTTTTATGGTGGTTTTTTATATCATATGATGCTATATGGTATTTTGAACTTAATTACTCTTGCAAATTTACTTCCCAACTTGCTTCACTTGAAATTGAGGGTGATCCAACTAGCAAGCATGTGAGTGCCAATCGCACTGCTTGTAGTTCCTCTAATATACCAATACCTACATCTAATATATATGGTGATGATGCTATTTTGAAGACCCATATAATGTTAAGTCCTTATGGCTGATTGTTGAAATTATTATTTTTAATTTTAATATTGAAGTTTGAACAATGATATATCATGACATTCGAGTTTGACTAATTGACATTGTAGTATTTTTAACTTTTATGGTGGTTTTGTTTATTATATGATACTATGTTGTACTTTGAGCTTAATTACTGCTTCAAATATTTATATATTTATCATTTTTTACATGTTTTTGCATGAATGAACCCAACTCCAAAAAAATTGATTAGATCCCCGAATGGAACTTGGAACCCAAACCAAGATTGGTAACTTAGAAAAATAAGTAACTAACCCTAATTATTATTACATCCAATCACAACAAGAATCAAGACCATTCACCATTAGACTTAGAAGGTGATGGACCATCAGAATAATGAGTATGCACATTCATTCCATGATGTAGAATTGTCTTAGCTCAAAAAAGAGACAAGACTTGTTCTTTTTGCTCTCTCTTAATAACAACCAAAGCACAAAGTTGAACCCTATATATGATAGTAAAATGCCTTCTATTGGTAAGTTAAGCAAGAGATCAAATAAGAATGCTATATGTGCTCTCTCCTAATCAAAACTCACCCTAGTCAGTTGTTATTGGTTCCCATTCCATCAATAACAAATATGAGAGAAAAGCACCCTAAAATGACTTCTTGGATCAGTACGATTTAAATGACTACTAAGTATGTTTACTTGTCATAAGTGATCAATAACACTATATCATTGTAATTTTAAAGTTTGACATCTTCCAAACTTTATACAAAGAGAAATAAAATTGCATATTATGATCTTTGATAATTGCAATTTCCAACGTGAATGCAGTTGGATGTAACCTGCTATTGTTTTGAATTCAAATCATGATAAATGGCAAAAATTACATTGTAACATGACATAACATGATTGATAGCATAACAATTTTATATAGAACATATCTGTGTGTGTTTGAGAAGGTTTGGGCAAACAAGTTCTCATAATCCAAACACTTCAAGTCCCAATGAATATTCTATCCTTAATTCTCATTTTGCTTCCTAATTCTTGTTTTGCACAAAAAGATTTTATGAGATATTTTGATATCCAAAATATTGCAATCTAGATAAAAAAACATCTCTTAATTAAAGTCTCAAGGGTTTTACATGTGTAATGTTAAATTTAATAAAAATAGAAAGCCTCAATTTGACAAAGGTGAAACCCTTGCAATTGGAAGGCCTGTGGGTTTTACAAAAGTGAAATCCTTTGATGAGTATATGCACGACTATTCTTAAATATCATCCACTTCAACAGTCAACGATCAATTTTGGCCAATAAAAATAGGATAAATATTTACTTTTTTTTGTGAGTGCAGTGTAAAATTGCTATTGATTGTTTGACCATTGAAATGGATGATATTTAAGTAGAGATGCACACACAATATTCACTAAAGTAAAAATCCCAATTTGCTTTTATGTAGATATTTCAAAGTAAACAAATCATGAAAAAAACTTTAATAAGTTCCATGAGCATCCATAGTGAAGTGTACTTATATTGTTTGTTTTGAAGCCTACAAATGAAATGCTCACTAGTAACACTTGCCATGGAGGAAGGCCCTAGATTACACAAAATGATTTTAGTGTCTCACTACTGCAAATAAAAAAGCAAATGCAAAAGGGCCTGTCATTACAAATAGATATAAATGACATCAAAAGTTGTCTTCACAAAATTTATTTAAAGAAACAAGCAGGCCAGGGGCAAACTAGTGATTTGTAGAATCTGTAACTTCTGAACTTGACTTCTCTATTTCATCTATTTCTAAATTCCTTAAATACTAGAGCTTGTAACTTCTTAGTTCCTCTAGCAATTCATTGAGTTGTGACTGATCTCCTCGTGATATAAGTGCTTTGTTGGAAGCATTTCAAATATGATACCATTCAAACAAGGAGAGAAGAAGACAAACAAATGAGAGAGAGATGACACAAACCAAATGCAGAAATTTATATTAACATGCAAATATATTTTACATCAAAACACAAACTGCAGAGCTACAACTAGATGTTTCTTCTATCCCTACAAATACTACTCACTCTGGAGCTTGCTGGACATTACAGTTGTCCTTCTTTGTCTGGAGCTGCCCGGAGCTCTATTCTCTGCACTTTCTCTACAATATTCTTCCTACTATTGTTGCAATAAATCTTCTCTGTTCTTATGCACTACTATGTTGCTACTGCATGCATTCTTCTTCTCTCTCTAATGGTTCTATCTTCACATTCTTTCCTTTTATCTTTTTCTTCTAAAAAATCTATCGCTTAAAATTCAAACTCACCAACCAGCAATCAATGAAATTGACCAACATTAACAAATTTGTTAGGCCATCAAAATGGCATTAAAGATTTCATCAGGGCGATAGGAAAGAGATCTCTCGATGATGTCTGATGGGGTAGGTGCAATAAATGCCCACTCTAGATTATAAATTCCAACACTCCCCCTTAATCTAGAGACACATACCTATTTCATTCTGTATCTTTGGAGTTGTCTATAGTTCTTCAGAGTTATCTAGAGCTTTCTTTCCAGAACTAAAATCTAGAGCTATCCACAATGCCCAAGCTATCTCTTAGGCATTCAAAGCTCTCCTTAGATAGTGCCTTAGTGAATATATCAGCGAGCTACTGCTCGGACCTACACAACTGTAGTTCAATCTCTCCATGCTCAACTAGCTCCCTTATGAAATGATAATGAATCTCTATGTGTTTTCTTCATCCATGGAAGACTAGATTCTTTGTCAAGGCTATGGAGGAAACATTGTCACAAAATATGGTTGTACCATCTTCTTTTTGTTCATTCAAATCTGTAAGGATTCTTCTCAACCAAATAACCTGACATGCTATTGCATTTGCTACTATGTACTCAGCTTCTGCTATGGAGAGGGAAACTATGGGTTGCTTCTTTGATGCCCAAGAAATGGGTCCTGATCCCATGTGGAACACATATCTAGATGTGCTCTTCCTATCATCTACACTACCTACCTAATCATTGTCTGAGTAACCAACCAACTCAAACTCATTATATGCAGTGTACAATATGCCATAGACTTGTGTGCCATTGACATATCTTAGGATTCTTTTTCCTGCTTGCTAGTGTGTGTTCTTAGGTTTCTCCATGAACCTAGATATCAAGCTTACCACGTACATTAAATAGCTATCAAATAGATCATACTTCCAACCATGCTCTTGTAGAGGGTTGGGTTCACTTCATTGTTGTTGTCCTCCTTGCTCAGTTTTAGACATGTAGCTATTGGTGTTGGTGTGGGTTTGTTGTTCTACATCTTAAATCTTTTCAAGATTTGTTTAGCATAGTTAGTTTGCAAAATAAATATGCCATGCTTTGTTTGTTGGACCTCAATGCCTAGGAAATATCTTAGCATACCTAAATCAGTCATCTCAAACTCTTTCTTCATCACCTCTTTGAAATCAACAATGAAGAGATCACTATTCCCTGTGAAAATCAAATAAACTACATACACAACAATAATTAAAATCTCACCATTGGCTGCTTTGATGTAGAGTGTGGGCTCACTGCTACTTTTGCTAAAGGCATTACTCAGTAGATATGAATGTATCCTGTTGTACCATGCCTGAGGTGCTTGCTTAAGCCTATAGAGAGCTTTCCGAAGCCTATATACTTTGTCTTCATGCCTCAGGACTTCATAGCCAGGTGGCTACTCCACATACACCTCCTCCTTCAATATTCCATTTAGGAAGACCGACTTCATGTCCATTTGATATACCTTCCACTTGTGCTGGGCTACAATTGCTATGACTGCCTGCACAATTTCTAGCCTTGCAACTAGTGCATAGGTCTCATCATAGTCTCTTCCAAGCTACTATTTGTACCCCTTAACAACCAACCTTACTTTATGCCTCTCAATATTTCCTTCAATAGATCTTGGTCTTATAGACCCACTTAACTCCGATCACTTGTTTACCCTTGGGTAAAGTGGTTAACTCCCATGTCTCATTCCTTTCTATTGCATCCAACTCTTCATCTATGGCCTTAAACCATTTTTCTTCTTTCACAACCTCTTCAAAATCTATCAGATCACTATGAGAGAACAAATTAAAGTCTAAACTTTCATCAAACTCATCATACCTTGTATTTGAAGCGAGCGTATGATCTGAATTGCTTCTAGAGTTACTGTTGCTTGACTCTGGAGTGTTCCGAAGCTAATTTTGTTTTTGTAGTCTTGAACTGACTGACTCTGAAGTACTTTGGGGATGGCTCTAGAGAGATCTATAGTTGGATCCAGAGTGCTCTAGGGTTGGTTCTGCTTCACTATTGGAAGTTCTTGCTGCATTTCCACCTTCATTATCTAGGGGTATCGTTGTTGATATACCTATGGTGGTGTCAATCGTTCCATCCCATGATTCATTCTCAATGAATTCTATATCCCTACTGATTATAACTTAGTGACAAGGTTGTATAACTTGTAGCCTTTGGATTCTTTGTTGTACCCAATGAAGATGCACTTTTCTCCTTTATCATCAATTTCTGTCTTTTCTCTTTTGGAACTAATGCATATGCCACACACCCAAAAATTTGTAGGTGCTCCACACTCCATTTATCATTTGTCCACACTTCTTGTGGAATTATGTCCCTTACAACCTTTGTGGGACTTCTATTTAGCAGGTATACTATTATTGCTATTGCCTCAGCCCAATAATCATTTGGTAGTCCCTTTGCCTTCAGCATGCTTGCTGCCATCTCTGTGATGGTTTTATTCTTCCTCTCAGCAAATCCATTTTGTTGTGGAGTGTACCTTGTTGTGAATTGTTTCATAATGCCTTCATACTTGCAAAAATTCATAAATTTCTTGGAGATGTATACTCTCCCTCTCTGTCCGTTCTGAGGACCTTAATGTACCGACCACTTTATTTCTTAGCCATGGCCTTAAACTTTTCAAATGCTTTAGATTTATTCTTGAATAAATAAACCCAAGTCTTTCTGCTATAGTCATCTATGAAGGTCATGAAATAGACATTCCCATCTAGGGTGTGGGTCTTCATGGGACCACACAAATTTGAATGCACCGGCTCCAATGGTGCTCTTACTCTTCTAGATTGCCCTGATTGAAATGACTGCCTGTGCTGCTTTCCTAAAATGCAGGATTCAAATTTCCTATCAGGCTCTACAATTGTTGGGAGCTCTCTAGCCATGCCTTTTTGGACAAAAGACTTAAACTAGAAAAACTTAAGTGCCAATACCTCAAATGCCAAAGCTTGGATGGGTCTTTGATGACTGTCTTGAAGGTTGACTACTGAACCACTACTATAGATGCCATCTAGTTGACTTCGGAGCTCTCTAGAGCCATTTGGTGTGCTGCTTTGGATAGCATCAGAGACTATAATCTCAGGGGGAACATTTTATTTCTCATCATCTGCACAAATGCAATGACCATCTTTCTACCATCCTTGTCATAGATGATGCATTCCCATTTCTCCATCAAGATTTAATAGCCATTTTGGACCATCTGTCTAATCCTCAATAGGTTATGTTTTATGCATGGGGCATAATAGACATCTTGGATCTACCTTTTCTCTCCTTGCTTGGTTAAGATAGTGACGATGCCTCTTCCCATGACATGAACTTTTTGACTGTTCCCCATCATGATCTCAGACTTGACATTCTTGTCAATGGAGGCAAAAAAATTTGCATTACCACCCATGTGGTTGCTACACCCACTATCCAAATACCAGACTTCAGCACTGCTCTGCTCAACAAGGTTGCATACAATAAACACCTTAGACTATTTTTCATTTTCATCATTTTCCTCATTTGCTACATGTACATTTTGACTCCCTTGGTCATGTTGTTTCTTCATACATTCATTTGCATAATGACCATACTTATGATAGTAGTAACACTGCACATTAGATTTATCATACCTCTAGTTGGAGTTGCTACTCTTCTTGTTGTGGGAGTCCTATTGTGAGGTGCTTGGTCCATCTTCTTGGTTGTTTGAGCCTCCTCTTCCAGAGTTGCTTCTTCCTCTGTATTCACCTCTGTTGTTTCTTCTTCTTCCCCTACCTCTCACACTACTATGTGCCTTAAAGGCTTGCTCTAGGGAAGGAGCAAATCTATTCAACTGCTGCTCATGGGTTTGTAGGGAACCCATCAACTTGTCCTCTGTCATATTTGAGAGGTCCTTGGCCTCTTCTATTTATATGACAATAGGGTCAATCTCAAGGGTAGACTTCTAAGAATTTTCTCAATAATCCTTTGCTCTTCCATTGTTTCCCCATTTATCTTTAATTGATTTATCAAGGTGGAAACCCTTGTATGGAAGTCTGAAATAGACTCTCCATCCTTCATTTGAAGGGTCTTAAAATTGCTTCAAAGGAGTTGTTTCACTAACTTCACCTTGTTAGTACCTTTATAACTATTTTCAAGAATCTGCTAGGCCTCCTTTGCATAGTTAGTTGTTGCTATTCTAAGGAGAATAGCCTCCATCAAGGCTACCTCAATCAAGGATGCCTCAATCAAGGTTGCCTCAATCAAGGCTGCCTCAATCAAACTAAGGGCTT
This sequence comes from Cunninghamia lanceolata, assembly GCA_027924645.1. Lineage (NCBI taxonomy): Eukaryota > Viridiplantae > Streptophyta > Pinopsida > Cupressales > Cupressaceae > Cunninghamia > Cunninghamia lanceolata. Next base: position 6,237,970 of record BSBN01000123.1, read on the forward strand.
TTGCATCATTTCTCCTTATTTCTTTCAGCTGGTTATTCTAGGCATTTGACAGGGCTGCAAAGGCATTTGGGTCAGTCACATATGTGAACCCACTGACCACAAGTTCCCACAAATCATTCGCAACAAAGATGGTCTTCATCTTCTTTGACCAAACATCATAGTTTTTTCTATCAAACATGGGTGGTTTCTACCAATTCTTACTATCTCCAACCATTCTTCTAAAACAAGGGAGACTGTTAATACCCAAATAACTTAGGGCTTTTCCTCTCAATACCCAGAAAGCTAAAACTCTAGCTCTACCAAACTTGGCTCTGGATCTGCTAACCTAGCTCTGATAACACTTGTTGGAAGCATTTCAAATCTGATACCATTCAAACAAGGAGAGAAGAAGACAAACGAATGAGAGAGAGATGACATAAACCAAATACAGAAATTTCTATTAACATGCAAATATATTTTACATCAAAATACAAAATTTAGAGCTACAACTCTCTTTCTTCTATCCTTACAAATACTACTCATTATGGATCTTGTTGGACATTATAGTTATCCTTCTCTATCTGGAGTTGTTCTTCTCTTTCACTAACACTTTGCTATGCATTTCTGGAGCTGCCTAGAGCTCTATTCTTTGCACTCTCTTTGCAATATTCTTCATGCTGCTACTACAAAAATCTTCTCTATTGTTATGCACTACTATGTTTCTACTACATGCATTCTTCTTCTCTCTCTGACAGTTCTATTTCACATGCTTTCCTTTTGTCTTTTTCTTCTCCTCACATATCTGTTGCTCAAAATTCAAACTCACCAACCAACAATCAATGAAACTTACCATCATTAACAAATTTGTCAGGCCATCAAAATGGCATTAAATATTTGGTTAGGGCAGCAAGAAAAAGATCTCTAGATGATCTCTGATGAGCTAGGTGCAATAATTGCCCACTCCAGATTAGAAATTCCAACATGCTTGTGGTATTCCCCTTTCCTATTGAAGCATAATTCATTAGTTCTATGTCAACAAACATACAAAAAAATTATATATTAGAAATGAAAGAACAAATTACTCAAATGAAGACTCAAAATAATCTCCTTCCAAACAAAAGTAAACAACACATCAATTTTTGCTCACTTAGAATACAATAATTCAAAGAGCTATAATAATTAAATATGAAGACAACATAGTCCAAAAAGCTATGTTGTAATTATTAATGGGGTACATTGATACCGAGAAGACCAAAGTTCAAATCTCGTCAGCACATCAAGCAGCCTGCAGACCAAAGGGCACCCTAGGTGTATGGACAATAAAGCTAGCCATGTTAAAGTGGCCTACATAGGGCTAGAGAATTGGCACCCAAGTTTGTGTCCTCAATTTTTCTGGGCCCAGTGATGCTAATTAAAAAATATTAGGGACAAACAACGTGTTCTTCATGTTAAGTACGAGTAAAATAGGAAAAATAAACAACCTACTCTCCATAGAGTAAAATATAAAAGGCAAGCAACTTGTACTTCATCTTATGTTAGTGTAAATGGGTGTCATTGCTTTTAGATCTGCATTTCATTGGAAAGTTTAAATGCATTTTGCACATTGGATATAGTTTGCTGTGTACATTGGATGGTTTCAATTGCTTGTACATAAATGTCAATAGGATGATATCGCTATTTGCATTTGTATGCAATTTGTTATTGCCATGGATATCAATAGGATCAGGTTTTAGGATCTTGTGGTGGCAATTCCATTATTTGAATATGCCAAGTGCAAGATGTTTCTCTTGAACAATGTCTTGAAGTAGCAAGCATATAATGGTCAATATTGTCTAGTTGACAAATATGTCAAGGTCAACAAGCAACATAAATTATAGTTAGGCAAAGTAAAGCTAGGATTTGATCTCTTGCTCAAGAGAATAGCAGCTTGTCTAGGGTGTCTGTTATGGTGCAAAAACAATACTAACAAGTTTACTCGTTTAACAGTCCTTGAGCCTAAAGTCTTGTTAGTTTCTTTGTTGATTAAAATTTTGAAAATTTAGTTTCTATCATTTTTAATGAGGCTGTTTTGTTGTGTCAGATAAGCTTAATGATAACAACTGAGATTTTTGTTTGCTTTGCTACAATGAATCGATTTGGCTAAAATTGCTTGGAAATTTTTTACTGATTGTAATTTGTATTTGCCTTGTTGCTTATTTTTAGTTTACAAATCCATTTGTTATAGTCTTCAATGTTGTTGTTCGACAATGTCGTGTAACTTTTATCATATGAGTTGTATTTTTAATACTTGTTTATTGTGCCTGGTATCACTTAAAGCTATTTATTTTTTGTCTTGTGGTCAAGCATCTAAAGTAGATGATCAAGCACATTATATGGTGTTGATTAGCAATTGTTAAAATTATTGGTGTTTGAGGTTGATGATGGGGAGCCTCCTCCTAAATGCACAACTGATCAATCAGTGAGAGCCTGACTCATGTCTCAGTGATCTACTCTTATCAGCCAAACTTACCCCGTCAGCCACTTCGCTACTTATCGCTCTGATATCATAACTCTTTCCAATGGGTGATCTACGTCTCTTGCCTATCGGCAGGATAATTACTATCGGCGAACTCCAATTTTACTATGCCGATGCACCAATGGATCTTCATCGGTATTCTTTACCCCGTATCACCCCGATATGCCCTGATCGGTAAGACCAATGCTATCGATCCAATGCCAAGCTATCTACCCGATGACCTTGTCATCCCGACATGAACCTTTAGACTACGACTTCATTCGATGACTTGAACCTTCCTTCGGTCAGACTATCCTCGTTGCTCTGAGCAAGGAAAGCTTTTTCGATGGCCTCTGTCTCACCGACTACAACTCCAACTCCTCCAGTCCAAACCCTAGCACATGGAGATGCTAGGCCATCCACTATGCACAACCCTTGGTCTGAAACATCTGCACCACTGAACCATGAAACAAAACAGGAATATCTATACAATGAAGCCATTCCATTGATTTCGATAGAAATCTTATCAGTGGAATGCTTCATATCAACATATTGCAACAACGGAAGTACAGAAAGGAAAAGAGATCTACAAATATGCAAATTGTAATTTCAGAGAATGGAAAATAAATTGACGACACACATAAATAGTTTGATTCTCCTTAACACAATGCACGATTACATTCACACAATTACATTCAATCTCCTCTTTGATCTGTTTACAATATTATGCTTGATCTTGTTCATTTCCCTAGTTTTATAAACTTGCCAGAGGAACACCAACCCTACTCCAAGCGGCTGGGAGACCAATTCCAAGCGGCTGGGAGAAACTAACTCATTCCAAGCGGCTGGGAGACCAACCGTCTAACCACTAACAATTTGACTAAGTACTTGGGATTTACAAAGTGAAACTAGATACAAACATAAATGACATGCATTGGTCGAATAGACCTTATTACAACACAAAACCTGATTTTCTAAACAAACATGATTTTAAATGCCTCATGGAGGCCACCTTGTGTTAGGTGCTCCTGCACCATACACCCCACCTAGAAAAGAACTCATGTCCCATCAGTTGATTCTTTGTCATGCTCCATCTATATCCTTTGCTGCATCATGCCTTCCTCACGATCTCTGGATTGCAACTGGCTTCCATGGAATCAAAAACTCATGCCTAGCATTGTAGGCTCTACTCACACCTTGCCATGAGTGAGTGCTTGCAACCAAACCCATACCTTGCTCGCCATTCTTCCTTACTGTCATCTCTGCCTGAACACCTGCATTCAAAACCTTGTTTGATGCTTCTTGTATTGCTGCTATGGTAGAATATGTTTGCCTTTCAACTCTTATTAGCTCTAGAGGACAAACAATGGTCCCTACTATGATAACATCCTCTTCTTTCCACTCAACTTGTGGCTGCTTGCAGTTCTGCTCTTTGACCTTCTTCTGATCCATTTCAGACATTACCATCTGATCTCCTTCATTCAAAACTGAAATCACAAACTGTGATCTTTGGTAACCTCACTCCTTGAGACATCCTCAACTGTCCTTGTCTCTTCTTCATTGCTATTTACAAACTCTTTCTTACCCACCAAAATAATATTGGCTGTCTTCTTTGCTTCAGCATCCTCCTGCAATGGTGTCATCACAAAAGTCTTTCCATCCTTCTTGATGGTGTATGTGTTAGCATATCCATCATACAATGCTCGCCTATCAAATTGCCATGGTCTACCTAAAAGTAGGTGACAACATTCCATGGGCAAAATGTCACATAAAACCCTTTCCTTATATTCTCCAATCTAAAAATCAACATATGCTTGTTCATCTACCAAAAGTGATTGACTATCACTTACCCAAGATGCTCTATAAGGAGTTTGATGAGGAATCCTTTCTATGTTCAATTTATCCACCATTTCCCTAGACACCATATTATCTGTTGAACTAGAATCTATGACTACCTTGGATATTTTACCTTTGCTTTTGCAATTGATCTTTTGAAAAGAGCTCTCCTCTATGATGGTTAAGTCTTCACTGGTGCTTTGAGCAACGTCCTCTTGATCATTAGATTTTCTCCCACTTCTGATGTCAAATTTACTTCAGGAGATGTCACACTCCCTGCATTCTCTTGAGTCACTGTGGTTCTTCTCTCATCACCACGAGAAGTCGAGGCCTTCTCTAGACACTTATAAGTTGGGTACCCTATTTGATTGCAGTTATAGCATCTCGTGTTGGAGAACTTGGATCCTTTGTCTGATCCATTTGTCCCACCTCTTTCATTTGGCCTTCTTCCTCGGTAGCCTCCTCTGCTACTTGAGTCTCCAACTTGCTCTTCTTGGCTAGACTCACCACTAGGCCTCTGGTTAGGACTTCTGTCTCCAAAACTGCCTCTAAAATTTCTATCACCTCTTCCTCTACTCTGCTGTTCACCTTTCCTCTTCAGCTTCTCTTTAGCTCTTAATGCTACTTGAAAGCATTTTTCCACTGTTTTAGGTGTAAATAAACTTATCTCATCTTGAATATTGATCCTCAGACCATTTAAATACCTTGCTACCTTGGCATTTTCATCCTCCATGTACCCACAATGAAGAGTGTATTTGTGAAACGCCTCGGTGTATGTAGCCACATCCATATCTTTTTGCTTAAGGTTCTGCATTTTCCTGTAAATCTGCACCTCGTAGTCAGATGGAAGGAACTGGAACTTGATCTTCTCCAGCATTCTGCTCCATGAAGAGATCATACTTTTCCCATTCTTTACCCTTTCTCCTTGGGTATAGTTCCACCATGTAAGGGCAGCACCTTTGAGTTTAGTTTTTGCAAACTTAACTTTCTTACTTTTAGGAACTTCTTTGTACTCAAAATAATTGTTTAGAGCCTCAATCCACTCCATGACTTCGTCAGCATTCACTTTCCACTGAACATGGGGATATCTATCCGAGCCTCCGAAGAGTCCTTGCCAATTGCCTTTATGGCTTCCAGGAATTGCTTTTGTTCAGCTGGTATCTTTCCCTCTTCTTGTTCTTCTACTTCTTCCTCTTTCTCTTCTTCTTCATCTGAACCTTCCTCTATCCTTTTTCTTGTCTTCATTGCCTTCAATTCAGCCTGGAGTGCTTCCTTGACTCTAATTTTGATCATCTCTTCCATCTCTTTAAATTTCTTGACCACTTCGGTGGTCATCCCCTTTGGAGGCATATTGCTAGCCTCTCCTTCACTTTCTCTGTCTGACATAAACATTCACAGACAATGCCAACACTTTTGTAAATCCTCAATGACGCCAACACAATGCTCAATTAGATGTCCATCCTACACGTTGCTACAGACCCATTCCTCTCATCCAACAGCAGATCCTAGAGATGCACTACCACTCTCTCTCGCAGTGGCCTCACTCTGCACCCTCTTCCAGCCAAATCTCTATTGGTTAATGGTCTTGACAGACCTCATCATCGTCTTCCCACACACTACAGGAATCCTATTCCTTCTCGCAACTAGATGGCACGAGCAACTCTTCATCTGCCTTCTTAGTGACAGAAATCAAATACACAACACCTCCACCTAGAGCTTTTGCTGGTTCTGATACCAATATGATGGGGAGCCTCCTCCTAAACACACAAATGATCGATTGGCGAGAGCTCGACTCATGTCTCAACGATCTACTCTTATCAGCCAAACTTACCCCGTCGACCACTTCGCTACTTATCTCTCCGATATCATAACTCTTTCCGATGGGCGATCTATGTCTCTTGCCTATCACCAAGATAATTACTATCGACAAACTCCAGTTTTACTATTGCGATGCACCGATGGATCTTTGTCGGTATTCTTTACCTTGTATCACCCCAATATGCCCTGATCAGTAAGACCAATGCTGTCGGTCCAACACCAAGCTATCTACCCGATGACCTTGTCATCCCGACATGAACCTTTAGACTGCGGCTTCATTCGACGGCTTGAACCTTCCTTCGACCAGACTATCCTCATCGCTTTGAGCAAGGAAAGTTTTTTCGATGGCCTCTGTCTCACCGACTACAACTCCAACTCCTCTAGTCCAAATCCTAGCACATGGAGATGCTAGGCCGTCCACTGTGCACAACCCTCAGTCTGGAACATTTGCACTGTCGAACCATGAAACAAAATAGGAAACAAAAATAGATATCTATACAACGAAGCCATTCCACTGATTTTGACAGAAATCTTATCAGTGGAATGCTTCATATCGACATAATGCAACAATGGAAGTACAGAAAGGAAAATAGATCTAAATATATGCAAATTGTAATTTCAGAGAATGGAAAATAAATTGATGACACACAGAAATAGTTCAATTCTCCTTAACACAATGCACGATTACATTCACACAATTACATTCAATCTCCTCTTCGATCTGTTTACAATATTATGCTTGATCTTGTTCATTTCCCTGGTTTTATAAACTCGCCAGAGGAACACCAACCCTACTCCAAGCGGCTGGGAGACCGATTCCAAGTGGCTGGGAGAAACTAACTGATTCCAAGCAACTGGGAGACCAACTGTCTAACCACTAACAATTTGACTAAGTACTTGGGACTTACAAAGTGAAACTAGATACAAACAAAAATGACATGCATTGGTCGAATAGACCTTATTACAACACAAAACCTGATTTTCTAAACAAACATGATTTTAAATGCCTCATGGAGGCCACCTTGTGTTAGGTGCTCCTGCACCAGTTGACAATGTTTAATTGTCTCACTTGTACATTCTTTTTTAGTGTTAACAATTTTTTGAATACTATTGTTGAACAACTTCTTGCTAACAAAAGAAAATAAATATCTATATAGTGTAATATACAAAGGATTATTTGAATTTCTTATGGCCCTACTCAAGAGGTACAACATGTGCAAGATCACTCAAAATCATATTCATAAGATAGCAAAAACTTCAAGTTCATCTTGTCAATCATGTTCTTCTGCATGAGAGACCTGGACACATTTTGAGAAGGTATTTCCAACGCTAAATGAAGGAAAAGGGTTTCAACATTAAACTCAATATCAACACTAAATATCAAGAGTGTTTCAATTAATAAGTAAGATTATCAAGGATCATAACATTAATTCAAAAGGAGATTTTCAACAATAAGCTGTTAAATCAGCATAACAATAAGACTTTTAAGTCCAAGAGAGTCAAATCCCAAAAGTAAATGCAGTCACATCATTTCAATGGACTGAAAAAGGTCAAACAATATAAAGAGTAACCTCAACAATAAGCTATTACATTAGCATAAAAGTTCACCTTCAATCAAAAATAGTTAAAAGCTTACAACACTAGTCTTTAGGATTCAACATCATGGAATGGAAGTCATCCATCATATCTTCATCACTAAGTTGGAAAAGTTTATCAATAAGGGAAAATAGACCAACTCAATCAAGATTAAGGACATAATGAGATCATCTAAATTAAAACTGAATTATAATTTCAACATTCAACCACAAGAGTAAAAGGTCAGAAGATCACTAAAGATCATCAAGTTCCATCACTAAATCAAACAAGATGGTGAACAAGAAAAATAATCACGCAACTAAAATCACCAAGAAAGGTTTGTCATATGTTTTCAACATTGGATCAAATGAATTCTTCAACATTATACAAAGGATGATAAAAAGACCATCAACAACATAAGAGGATCATTGTGGTCCTGAAAGATCAACCATAAAGTTAAGTAGATCATCTTGATTACAACACTAAATTGCAAATAATCAAAATCATCATTTTGTAAAATGATAGATGATTAAGTTACCAGGAAAGTCTTTTCAAATCTTCTTATAGTAAATCTTAGATTCATTTGTATAAAAGCACACTGCATAACATTAAATGTTTAATAGTACTTCAATAGGAATAGCAGATAATCAAAGTATTTTGGAAAATTCAAACTGAAAAATTTACACTCATATCAACCTCATGAGCCTTCATTATTCCTAATGCATCACTTGCTTATTCAGTTATAAAGTAAACATGTTATAACATGTATAATTCAATCATTACACACTCAATGCAGTACTCACACAAGATGTGAATACATCTTTTTCACAATCCGTAGACATAGATCATCACTTGTACAAAGTATGGAAACAAGATTCAAAGTGCATGAATACACAATCTCGTAGTGCACAAAGCATGAATAAATAATAGTCATGTATAATATGAATACAAAAACCCTAAGTGCATAACTCACATAGGGTAGGAATACAAAAAGTACTCATAGTGCATCACCTACATCATTCACAAAAAGTGTATCACTCACACTAAATAAATTACTTATAGTGCATCATTTGCACAGAATATAAAATGTGCATCACTCTCATCAAATATGAGAAGTGCATCTCTTGCATAAAACATGAAAAGTTCATCATTCTCATGAAGTATGAAAACAACATTACACATGCACATTACTTGCACAAGATAAGAAAATGTATCATTCACTTATAGTACATATTTATGAGTACTATCACTAATAGAAATCAAGCTTACAGGACTCTTAAGATCATATTAAACACAACATAAATATTTCTTGTCTTGCCTATATGACATATCGACATGACTTAACCAATCAATCCCAAATCCTAGGTCATCAACAAAGACCCTTAAGGTAGCTTCACTTTGCATCTTCCAAAGATTGCATGGATTCTACTAACACCCTGTCTAGGAAAAGAAAAAGGGGTTGCTTGAAAATTATCTTGTCCATAGTCTAATACAATTAACATTGCAGCCAACCTTGTCCTTAAAACTTCCATCTCGAGTTTCTATCTTCCTGAGAGGCTTTTCCAAAGTTTTAAACCATCAACATCAACTTTATTTATTTCTTTAGTGATTTTTCTTTTCTTCTTGTCAAAATATTTTGAAATTGATTCGATAGCATTTTTCCTCTTTACAGATCTTCTTTCCTTAATAACTTATCCCCTTTGCAATCAACTCATCCAACCTTTGTGTCATCAGAGAGATCTCTCTTCTCAAATTATTTCTCTATTGATTCATTCTAATTTCCACATCTTCACTATGGGTTGTCACCATACCTTAGCCATCTCAGCTCAAGTATATTCATCTAATCTATCTCATTATTTACTTCTTTGTTCAAAATGGTCACAAATTCTTTTTTTAACCATGACATTGTTCCCACTAGAGAGTCCTATGAAAATACAACTAAAGCAAAGCGGACTCACGGCTCTAGAGCACTTTGATTAAATCAGTCAAATAACATTTGTTCTTCTTCTTGGTCTGAAACTAAACTATATAAGAATCAACAAGATTCCATCTCATCTAAAGAATCTTTGACCCAAAACTAGGGTCTTCAAACTCTCGATGCATCTATAAAATTAGGTCATCAAATAGGTTCACATTACTACAATGCAACCTTAAGCGTAGAAGACTCGAGGCTCGAGTGCTAAACCCATAATGCTTTGATACCACAATCAAGAACCACTCTAATCAACTAGAATAAAATAGAAATATTCTATTAAAATAGTGTGGAAAAATGGATGGAATGAGAATTTTCCATTTCAAATCATAAAATAAACTTTCATCAATATAATGAAATAAGATTAATTACATTGGCTAATCAAATAGCTTACAAAAAGGAGTAACCCTTTACAACATCAAGCCAAATAGGCTTATAACAAGAGAATTGCACCATACAATATCTTCAATACCATACCATATCTTCGACACTAAACCTAGTGGAGAGAGAGAGCATCATCAAGACAATTTACCGTCCAGCCGCAAGGCTCATGCCTCCCTGATCTTACTCTTGAATGGAGAAGCCCGACCCTTCGCAAGGGGTCTAGCAAACTGAAGTTAGCATGCATGAAGGAATCTAGTGTAACATGATATATATCATCTCTGGCATGTGTCAAATGCATATTGAACTAATATCATGATATGACAGAGATAGAAATATAATATAAAATATTAACTACTACTAATTTGATTGACAAGTTTTGGCCAAAGCATCTTTTTCAGTTGTGTTCGACATATAATTTACAAATAGAAACCTACCCTTCTTTGTAGCTCCATATTCGGCACTCGTCCATGCTCTTTCTCTAATTCTAATAATAGAAATGCATCATACATAAAAACATACAACATCCAATGACGCATACAAGTTTGCAAGAAAGTATATTAAAATCTCGCAACAAGTTTAATTTGACAAATGCATAATCATAAACATCAATAAGAACTTCCTTCTAAAATGTAATTCTCTTATTTGGGTGTGATCTATTCAAAAATAAAGTTTCATGATTTCACTCCAATCTGCGAGGATGCAGAAGTCTAGGTTTAGTTGTCTTAAATCAATTGCATAATTTTCCCTCAAGGTTTGTAACTAAATCAGGCGGTTTGACTAGCATACCACATGAAAACAAAATACTTTAACAGATACATGACACTAATCCTTGTCAATAGTAAGTTAAAACATCTAAAATTGATTTGGTTATGTTTTTGTCTATTTTCCATGTACATAATCATTGAGGAGGTTCTACCTCATATCATAAATAATATACTCTTAATTTTATAATCATTTATTGATCCATGACACAAGTAAAAGAGATCAAACCTATTCTTGATTTAACCAAAATCCTATCAGAGATGGATTTCCAATATTAAAAGTTAGATATTATTCTATCAATCAATTTCATATTCTTCAACCATCAAACTAGGTCCATTAATTTGTATCCTTTAGGTTGCCCAAAAGAGTGAGAGACACCTTATTATACTAAAAATATCATAAATCCCTTAGACCAATCACCTAAAAATCTCATAGTGTAGACACCCAAAAATGACCATTGCATTATTCACCTTGCATACATCAAATTCTTCTAACACACCTTCATCCAACATTAATTAAATAACTTAAATTATTTAATTAAATTCACCAATTTCATCTAAATCATCCAAATCTAACATTAATTGACTAAATCCTATTTATTTAATTAATTTCATTAAATTCACCACTTTATTCTCCTATTTTCCCATTAATTAAATAAATCAATTATTTAATTAATTCAACATCTTAATTCCTCCTATCCACAAGAACTAAATAATTTTAATTATTTAATTGGCTAATTATTCTTCCAAGATTAAATAAATTATTCAAATTTATTTAAGTTGACTTTTTGAATATCTTCTAAATAAATAAAATCAATATTTTATTTATATCTACTTATTTCTTCCATCATGCACAACAAATTAAATAAATAAATTTATTTAATTTTTAATTATCTTCTCAATCTTCTAAAAATATCTTTTTCCTCCATGCACACAAATTAAATAATTTATTATTTAATTTTATTCATAGCATGTCAAAAACAAAACAAAAGTTAAGTTAATTGGCTTTAAATCATTGTTTTTATCAATCAACTCATAAAATAGAAAAAAATTTCTATTTTTATGAATTCCAATCCTATCTTTAGTCAACAAAGCAATTAACTAAATAAAACATCTTTTTGCATGGACACTTGCCATGTGCATGTTCATGTCCTCTCAATTTATCTCAACCATTGATTTCATTGTATTTTTTCCACCATTGATTGATCTTCTCTTGAAGCTATAGATACACCAATTCACCTTTTCACAAACCCTTCACAATTTTTGATCATTGGCATCCATATCTTTTAGCACTTTGAGCATTCATTGAAGCACCTCGCATCATTGAGCTATCATCCATCCACTTGCAATCATGGTTATGCTACGTTTAGAGCAATCCACATATCAAGACACCAAGGATTAAACATCGTAGTGTGGTAACTTTGCTTTGATTGTTTGCATTAGATTTGGTTATTGTTTATTGCAATTATTTCTTGAGTTATGTAGACATTGGAATTTTGGTTCATTTGTTCTTGTTTACATTCCAATTTCTAACATATACACATAGGTTCAAAGGATATCCTTCACCTAAACTAAGGTACTATACATAGTTTTAAAAATGCAACCTTTAAGCCTACATGAAAAACATAGATACAATTAAGCAATCCCATAAAGAGAAACTCTTATTCCATATAAAGACTAACACATTACTAAGATCAAGCCATAATGCTCAAGATTGAGTTAATGTACAATAATGATGTATTTATTACTCTCATTAATAATAGAGTAATAGAGGGGTAACCATAGTCTAGTTCACAAAGACATCTTACTCAAATACCTCTATCATAAACAAATACATATTTATCTTGAATGTAAATATGCAGTGATAACGAGCTTACCACAATCAAGTGTTCATATCTACTTATTGCACAAGCATACAAATTGAATGTGGAATGCAAGTTGCAGGTTAAGCTTAAATGGTTAAGAAAAGACTCCAAAAGCTCTGTCTCAAGCAAAATTTGTTATGTTCTACATAGACTGATTAACTTATATTCTTTCATGTGGTAACCTGCATCGGCCTAAAATGGTTCAATAGAGGATTATTTTTAGTGGCTCTAACACTTAAAGGATTAGATGATTAATCTAAGGTATCTTCATAGGCAAAAGAGATCTTTGCAGAGTTGGAGAAAAAGACTTGGAAGATGAAATCCGTAGGGTATTCCAGATTCTAGATAATAGGAAAAAGTAAAATTTCACTACCGCCAAAGGGAAAGTTGGTGATTGCTTTTAGTTTGTTAATCATGCCCAAAATAACATCTATTAAAGTTGTTAGGAACCTTTGAGTATGGATTGATTGCCAGGAAACTTATTTCCACGAGGCAGTGTCTACGGGGCCTTCAGGATGCACCCATGCCCATGCTGGATCCTTCCCATACCATCTATCCAATCAGTACTTTCCTATGTCCAATCAATTCCATCGAGGCTGTCATCTTTGTTGTCCGTGTAGAGCTGAAAGTTGACTATATTTGGTCATCGTACCTTATTACAATGCAAAGTTATTTCTATTTTTTCCATTGTTTTTTATTTAAAATAAAAAACTTATATTATTATTTTTTATTATTGAAATGTTGTCTCACAAAATAAAAAAATTCACACCGAAAATTTTTCTCACACAATAAAAAAATTCATGCCAAAAATTTTCTAAACTCTTGTTATTATATTATTTGAATGTATAATTATTTTGATATTGTTATTATATTATAATTATATTATTATATATTATATTATAATTATATTATTATATATTATAATATAATTATGTTTTTGATAATATAAGGTGACAAACCAGGGGCTGAACCCTTACAAAATAGAACCCAAAAAGGGCAAAAGAGGCTCAGAAGACAAAAAGAGCCAGAACCACCACCGATAGCTTACATACAATCGATATACAACAAAAGGAGATTAACAGTAAATAACCAGCTAACAAAAAGCATAGAAAGAAGACTAGGAGAGGGTGTCTTCCCAATCCTTAAAGAGAAACTCAAGTATTTTGTCAAATTCTTTGGCCCTGTCATCGTCAGCACCATGAGTGAGAACTCCATGTTCCTTCAGCAAAGAGAGATTAGCCATAGCCGGCTTGCAGAGCATATTGGTAATGAGTATGCCAAGATAAGAGACCCTCTTTTCTAGAAAAATAACACTCTCCTTCAATTGAGTCAGAGCATCAGAATGATTACCTTCTTCATTAGCCTCCTCTTCCATACCATTATCTGCATTGTCACAAGTCTCTTGAATAGGAACATGATCAATAGGAACCTTAGTAGGAATAGTGTGAGTTTCCTTCCCATTATTTTCATCAGTTTCATTAGCCTCTGTATGAGTAGTAGCAACCATCTCCATACAATCATCATGGGGAGCAGAATTAACAAACTCTTTGTTACCCTCAATATCAAAGGTCTCCGCTGGAATTTCTTGCCCATAAATTTCCTCATCACCACCAGAATCTTCAACAACAACCTCCTGAACACCATCACTTTTAGACTTATCCACATCCTCTTGAGTTGGGGCTTCAAAATTGCTTTCAGAGAAGTCTATTAGCTTCATTTTAGGAGTCGGTTTGCCAAAAATACGACCAGACCGCCTAACCATAGCAAATTTACCCTCCATTTTGTTTTTTTTCAAATTCCTTGAGGAACCCTTCCTGACCAAATCTTGTTCATTATGGGTCCCTGAATCCCCAATGTCTTCTTTAAAATCCACAATAGCATCAGAGAGGTGTTTTTTGACTTTCATTTTAGATTTAGCAGAAGGGGTCTGCACCTTTTTGCTAGAAGAAGACTTAGGAGTACCCGTGGAAGGAGCACTTTCAAGTAACAACTTAGGAGAATTAAGAATAGTTTTCACAGAAGCAGAAGGGGTCTCAGCAAGAGGTTCAAAACTAGCGGGCTGAATAGGAGAAGCAGGAGATAGATCCAAATGGAACTCGTATAGTCTATGAATAAGCCCTTGGTGAAGTGGAATAGGCTTTTCATTAGGCTTCTTAACCAACGTCTTCTTAACATGTTTAACAGAGCCTTCCAGAGAAGAAAGCAAAAAGAAAGGAAAACTAATAGTAGCATTCCTCCTGAAATGGTTTAAAAGAGGAAGGTGATAGTAATAAAACCTGGAAAAATGTCCCTCCAAAGTGAAGTATTTTATCACCATATAACACATATCCACCCACGGCTCAGGAAGTCTTGCTCTCTCAAAACCTCCTTGATAGGGCCTGAGCTCCTCACCTTCGCTAAGGAATAATTTCTAGTTCTAGGCATCTGAAACCCTAGACTTCTTCTGCAGTTTAGTGCTCTTAGCAGAGAAACCCGTAGCCAGAGCAATTTCATTCTCTGAAACCTCGAAGCTGATATTCCCAATTTGAACTTTCTGGTTATCCTATGACTAAGCAAATTGAATGGACAAATTTTCATCATGTCCATTCAAACATTCAAGGAACAGAGTTATATCACCTTCTTTGCAATAATGCCAAACCAAGGCATTGTCCCTAAATTCTCCACAGTTATTAGGTTCAGTTTGAATCCTTTCCCCTCCCATAGTGAAAAATGAGCAAACCCCAAAGAGCTCAAGGAAAGAAAAGGCAACAATGTAGTGCCCCTCCATTCTCACCTTGGATGAGCAGGTGGTCGGGCTAAGGAGCATGAAGATGAAGGTTAGATACTCAGAATACTTAGGGTATGTTAGACATGTTGATGGCAGGTTTACCGTTTTGATGTAGTTGATGACACTCATTGATGTTTACTATGATGACACTGTTGATACTTTATTATTAGTACATTATGATTAGGTTGTGATCAATCATGGATTAATTGATTATGTAGATTTGTTTTACTACGTGAATTATGCGACTATCTAACTATGTGTTATCTAGTTGTTTAGTTACTAATGAACTTGTTTAATGTGGATATTTAGGATGTGTTTTGTGAAGGGATAGTGTAGTATTACTCATGATGAGTACCCTACTACGGTGCGACTCCCTGTCACAGTGTGCTTGTTGGATGATTATATATATGTTGTATTCGACACTTTTATTTGCTGTAGGATTGCAAGTACCAGGCATCGACTCCACCTGAATTGGCAGGTCTGAGCTTGCCTTTACACCAATGGATAATGTGGATGGGAGATAACATGGGGTTCCCTCTATCAACCAATGTTTTTAGTTTGTCGTCATCCATGTATTTCCAGTCATGGGTGTAGTTGTCGCTCAGTTGGTACTTGTCCTCGGGGGTTGGTCATCTATTAGTATGTGGTTGTTATTGTTTGTTTATTATAGTTTAAGGTTCATTTTATTGAACTTAGTGACCAAGGTATTAAGTTGTTGATTATAGTCGTTTAGTTCATTTTATAGAATAAGTGATCTATGTGTATAGATGTGTTGATGTTTGATCATTTTGGTTATATAGTCAATGTGTATTTGTTGGAGATTTATTAATTGTTATAGTAATAATAATAATAAGTTTATATATATACATCAATAGTAGTTATTTAATTAATGTAGAAAATTGAGAATATTAATTAGTTGATTGTTATATTAAATTAAATTAGTAGCTTTGAAAGCTAGCAATAATAATAATATTGTTAATATTAGTACTTTATTGAGTATATTGACATGTGAGATTTTATTTTATTTTGCCGTTAATTTATTGTTGGAGTGGGTTGTCGGAAATTTGAAAATTATTCCTGTTAGTGTTATTTATAGTTAATAATAATAATGATAATAATAGTAATAAATGTAATTGTAAATAGAGATAAATAAATAAATAATATTTATGTGTTGCCATAAAATATATTTATCTTGGTCTGGTTGTAAAATGTTAAAAATAGCAAATTGTAAGATATTGTTCATGCAAGAGTTATTGCCTCTTGTGGGGGGAATCTTCTGGAAGATTTTAGGGGATTTCTTTCTCTAAAAATAGGGAGTTTTTGGATTGTATTTAGGGGGGGGGATTTCTCTCTCATAAGAATCTTTAGCAGATGGAACTTTTGGGGGAGAGACTGGTTTGTGGCTGCAGCAGTTGAACCCGTCATCGAATCTTCAGCCTAGTCAAGTAAGCAAAATCAGGTTCCTTTGGTTCTAATTTCTGTCTGAGTTTTCTGTTGAAGCAAATGTTTGATTTATGATTTTTCCTATTGATTATAATTTTCTTGAGAGATTAGAAGCCTTGTTATAAGATACAATTGTGCATGTCTGTATCTTTGCATTTCTGGGAATCACCGATTGAAGTGACTGTCTACCTTTCAGTGATTTTGTCACTGTTTTAGCAGTTTGTTGTGTTAGCCATAACTCTAGTTCTATGAACTGGGTTCCTCTAAATGTTTAATATATGGTGAATGACCTAGTTACCTAAATCATATCCAAAAATCGTCCATACCCAGTTTGTCGTTTTGGAGATATGAATGTTTTGTGACTGTCTACCGCTCAACCATTTCGTCTCAGTTTTAGCAGTCTGTTGCGTTAACCATAACTTTAGTTTTATGAACTACGTTCCTCTAAATTTTTAATATGTGGTGTATGACCTAGTTACCTAAATCATATCCAAAAATCGTCCATACCCAGTTTGTCATTTTAGAGATATGAATATTTTGTGACTGTCTACATTTCACCCTTTTCATCTCTGTTAAAACAATTAGTTGTGTCACCAATAACTCTATTTTTTCGAATTGGGTTTCTCTAAAATTTTAATATAAGATTTATCTCTTACCTATGAAAACTATATCCAAAAAAAATTAGCATTACCCAATTTGCCAATTCAGAGATATGCATCAATTAGTGACAGACATTCCTATGCCATCTTGATTGTTGTTATTAAATCTACAAATCCATTATGTGCATATCCTTTAATCATTGCATTCCATAATTTGACATCTCTTTGAGGTAATTTGTTGAACAGTTAATGCACTTTGTTTGTGCTCTCACTTTTACATACATGTCTACTAGAGCATTTCCTTTTCGAAGTCTCTTATCATTATCAAAACATTCTATATTTATATTCTTTCTGATATAGTATCTGTTCTTGCATATCTTAATCGATCATATTAGTATGTTTCTTTCTTAGTGGTTTATTTTAGTGCTTTTGAACATAATATTTGGTTATCTGAAGATCGATTCTTGTTTTTAAGTTCTTTTCTTAAGATTTGAAATTAGCAATATAGTCTAATATGAATTTAATAATAGAAACATAACTTAAAAGATTTTGGAAATCATACATGGGGTTGTGATTATGAAAATATTTATGTTGGAATTGAATTATATTCTCTAAATGCATTAGAAATAACATAATGTTTATCAAGTTATATCTTTTATCTGAAAATTAGATAATAGTAGAAGGAAAATGAATTAAATTGGATGATAATTTTGAGATTTATTGTGTTTGAAGGGAATAGAATCAACCTAGTTCTAATTTAAGGTAGAAGAATCAATTTTGGGTTTTAATTAGAAATCATTTAATGATGAGTCGTTGATAATAGTCCATGACTTTCAACTACTAAATGTTAACCTTGCAATTAGTTTAAGACTCTTAATATTATCGATTGCCAATAGCATAGGAATGGATTGAATATTGTTACTTATGGTACTTATATCATTTGATCATATTAGTAACTGCTGTTAGTAGTTAGAATAATATTGTTCTGCATTGTTGAGATAGATTCACTTTATGTTTGTTGGATGATTGACTATGATTGGAATTAGTGTTGCATTCTTCAAGACCCATTATTAGTGCATCAGATCATATGTTACCTTTGTGGTTTTGTTATTGAAGTATTGATGAGGGATCTTGGTTTATGATGTGTTTTGGAAGTGATCGTGATGTGTGACCATTACATTTTAATGGTGTCATGCATTGTGTAATTGGGGAAAGTGGTTTCCAGAGGCCTAGGAGGGTGTGATTGTGTGGGGATTGGTTTTGTGTGCATCTTGCGAGTTGAATTAAATGTATTCTTGAAATATGGTTTCTTATTCATGTTGATATGATACATGTGCAAGATGGGTAATGCCTTTCTCAGAGTACCTATTCTTGTGGTTTTGTCTTGAACTCATGTTGATGTCATATTCGTGATGTGGTTGTAGAGTCCTTCTTGAATGTTGGGGTTCATTATTGTATTGAGCATGGAATAAAATATTGTGTTGGTTTATGTATTTGGATGTAATTTGGGAGCAAGATGACCCATGCCTTGCTCTGGTTTCATGTTGTTATGGTTGTCGTGACCATTTCAATTGGAAGTTTTGGGACAATGATTCATGAGTTGGTCTTTGAGATATGATTTGTATGCAAGAGGATAGATGCCTTGCAGTGTCATTATCATGCATGTCATTTTGGTGATTTCTATTTTTTTTTAATCTTGATAGGGGTACTAGTTGTATGTAGGAGAGTGACTTTCATGGTGGGGTCGGTGCCCAAAGTGGCTGCCTGGATAACCCCATGAAAGTTGTAATCAAGTGATAACATAATAATTAACCTAGATGGGTTGGGTAGTTAAACACATAATAAGATAATTATGATGCCTCACCCATGCCTATAGTGTTTTCTTAGGCTAAGGATGGGATGAGAAGGCCTGGTTGGCAAGATCGACCTCCTTGTCTTCATGAGAGGATGTGTCGGTTCCACATGTGGCACCCTATGGGGCCGGTGCCTAGGGAGAGGCTGCTAGGATAACCATAGATGGGGGCCGGTTTCTAGAGAGAGATAGCCAGGATAACCCATGCTAGGACCATGCGATGACACTTTTCCTACTACAACATAGTTACTTCCTTTTTATTATCTTCTGATGTAGCCTCTGGAGTAGTGTTAGCCATTGTTGATCTATGTTTCTATGTCGATTTTGTATCTGCTTATTTGTACCTTGTGATCTTTGACTTAGTGGAACCTCATTGTTATCTCCTAGCATGGGGGTGGACCTCAGGGTTCCACATGGTCGGGTGGTTGTGCTTTGTTCCATTGGTTTTCTAGCATCATGGCTCATGTGTAAATAAGATGTATCTCTCTTGATTCCAATTTTGCACCTGTATTGAAGACGGAATTTTGTACTATTTGTATTTAGATCTTTTGTATCAAAAGATATCCTTATGTAATTGATGTATCCAGAAAGAGAGCTTTTGTATCAATGAAACTATGTAATTCCTCTTGTAAGATATACTATTTTGTACTTGTAATCTTAATCCAAACTTCTTGATGTATTTGGATGTCATAATGAAAGATGCTAGTTGGTGTATTTGATTAAACTATGTATGTTGTTGGTTGTTGTTATATTTCAATAATACAACTATGTAATCCCTAGAGATGTTAGTTTAACTTGTTACTATTAGACCATGTTATGTTTTGTTATTACCACTTCTATGGAAAAACTATTTCATCCTTTTTATTGCTTAGTTAAACTTATCTTTAGGGTTGCATGGCGGGGCATTACAAACGGTGTGAAAAATTTTGAGCCAAAGGCTCTGAACAATATTTTGAAGAAATCGAGACACTTCAATTGCCGAGCAAAGAATAATGATGACAAAGGCAATAATGTACATGCGAGCAGAGTTAGGGCAATCATTAAATTGAAAACCCCAAGTTTTTATGCAATAATTTCTCATTAACTACCTGTCCTTCTCACACTTGCTTAGCTGTTTGATCCAGCTCTCATCGCCAGCAAGGCGTCTAGTCTGCATGAGCTGAGGTAAAACACAAGCCACGTGGAGCCAATTTAAATGATGTGTCATCATCATAGGGTAGCTTGTTCTTCTTGAATCATATCCCCAATATGACGGGAATATTATGAAAATGGCGCCAACATCGCCAGTTTTGAAGCTACTGACCAAAATTTGCCAGGCTGTTAGCAACATTATTCCCTTCTCTATATATATGGGAGAAGGAAATAGCAGGAATGGCTTGAATGATAGTTTGAATATTAGACACAATATCCCAAAGTTGTTAGCCACACTCTGAGGCATTGGTAATTGCATCAATAATAATTATGATGATATTATTATATTATTGTAATTATTTTCTGAATGTATAATTATTTTGATATTGTTATATTATAATTATATTATTATATATTATATTACAATTATTTTGATATTATTATATTATTATTATAATTATTTATATTATTATAATATAATATAATAAATATAATTATTATATTATATTATAATATTATAATTATATTATAATATTATAATTATATATTATAATATAATTATTATATTATATTATAATAATATAAATATTTATATTAATAATATAATAATATAAATAATTATATTAATAATATAATAATATCAAAATAATTATAATGTTATAATATAATAATATAGTTATACTATTATGCCGATGATGGCATGGTTCGGTGGTTAAGTCGCTCAGGATGTAGTGGCGGCCACCAGAGTTCAAACCCCCGCTGGGCCAACGAGCTCGCAAGGCTTTACGCCTTCGCTGGGCCAATGAGCTCGTGGGTTTGAAGTGTTCTTCCTAGGGGATGAGGTCCCCGAGTTGTGGCCTCACCGGTTCATTGCTCCGGGCAAAAGCATTCGCGTGGAGCCGGAGGGCGTGTCGCACCAGCGTCGCCGGTCACGTTAAAAAGTTTACCAGGCGCATTTTAAAAAAAAAAAAAATATATATATATATATAGTTATACTATTATAATATAATAATAAGTTGCTTTTATTTTTTGCATTTGATAACCTCCAAGTTTTTGCAGTTCATCATGGGCTTTGTTCATCGGAACACCAGAATTTCCTGGCCTATTCAGAACTGGGAACGGCCCCTTCTTGGTTTTTTTAAACCAAATTCAATGCAGGAAGTATTTAAGATTTATGAGGACTTTGTTGGAAGAGCGATCATTCAGGTTTGTGACTTACAAGTTTTACACTCTCCAATTTCTATTTATCCATCTCAAGCTGCTTCACATTTTCTCTCTAATGCGATGGACCTTTTGCAAAGTGGAGATAGGATAAGGGATCTGGGTATAATGTTTGTTCAGAATGTTCATTTCTCCGTTGATATGTTTAATGTTGCTTTAGAAGATTATGATCTGCATGAAGGTTCTGCTCTTGTGGGAGGGTTATTTGATTGCAGGTTACTATTTCGCACGAACTTCACTGCCTCTTCAACGCGTTTATGCATGGCCTCCGAAATAATTGTGTGGCATCCTTTCAGAACTCTATCCACTGTCACAGGCGCGAATTGGGGAATCATTTGGCAGTTAAGGCTTTAGAAAATTTTAATGCATTGCACTTTTTATTGAATTATGTTCCTCCTCCACCGCCTCCTCCTCCTCAGCTCATAGAAGATGAGGATCAAGAAGAGGATCGTGTCTTGCAGATTATAAAAATTGTAGACTAATTGGGAGTTCCCTCATGTTTTGGTTTTTAGCACTAAGTTTTTTTGTTCTGATCAGTGGTCGACTCTGCTAGTTGGCATGTAAATATTTATTGTTATTAGTATGTACTTTGCTAAGAATTGAGTCACAGAATGTTACTACTGGATCGACTCTTTTTTCTAAGTTGATTTTTATTTTATTTTGTCATAAATAGGCTATAACTGGAGGTTTTTTTGCCGATTCTTTCCTGCCAGTATGCCTCCCTGAATCTGGCATTTTGTATTTTTCCTTTTAATTAATATATTTCAGTGGTGTATACCACTTTTTGTTAAAAAAAAATAATAATAATATAATAATATTAAAATGATTAAAATAATAATAATAATAATAATAATACAATAATATAATTATAATATTATGATATAATAATATTATAATAATTATAATTATAATTAAATAATTTTATTTATTTATTTATTACTATATTTATTATTATAAACATTCTTTATACTTATAATTATGTAATAATATTGTAATAATATAAGAATATAAATATAATATTATTATATTTAATAATGTTATAGTTATATTATTATATATCGATTTAATTAATGTGTTACATAAGAATGTATATAGGAAGAGAAGTGTGGGCATGGAGTTTAACCTAAGGAGGAGAAATCAAGAGAGGGATAAGAAAAACAACTAAAACAAAAGAAATAGAAATACATCCTAAGAGTAGACAGAGAATCAATAAAGAAGATTGAGGATAATAAAGAGAGGAAAATAAAAATGAAAACATAACACATAACTACGTGAAAGAATCAAAAGGGGAGAAAAATAAATAAAAGAAAACCCCAAATAAGAAAAATAAAAAGAATACATATATAACAGATGGACACACACACACACACACACACACACACACACACACACACATATATATATATATATGTCCATCTGTTATATATGTATTCTTTTTATTTTTCTTATTTGGGGTTTTCTTTTATATATATATGTCAATCTCTTATAAATATCTCTCTTATATATTCTACAAATAGATATAAAGGTAAAAATAAACCCACCTTCACACGTGTATATATAATGAGTAAGGATAGATATAAAATTAAATATAAACATTAACATGCCCACACACACATATATATAATTAAATATATAGATATATAGAAATAAAACTATATAAAAGTAATACACACAAAAAATATACATGCAAAAAATAACCAAGAGAAGAAACAAGCTAGGTAGATACAAGGGATAGATATAATATAAAATAAGTAAGGATAGATATAAAAGTAAAAATAAACATTTATAAAATAATTAAATTTATAGATATATAGAAATAAAATAATATAAAAGTACTACACAAAAATATACATGCAAAAAATAATAACCAAGAGAAGAAACAAGCTAGGTAGATAAAAAAGGAACAAAGAAAGAGAAGGACCAAGGTTAAAGAGGAGGAACACCACAAGGAAAAGAGAAAATCAAAGATAGAAGAAAGAAAAATCAAGGAAAAGACAAGGGAGAAGGAGGAAGGGCAAGGGACTGCAAAGCGAGGAGAGAAGGCCAAGAGGAAGGGGAGGAAAGAGTGGCTAAGAACAAGAAAGCAAATTTGAGAGAAATTTGAGGAGATGTGCGGGGTAGGATAAGAGGAAGAAGGGAAGAAATAGGAAAAGTAAGGAGAGAGGAGAGAGAGGGGGAGAAGTAGAGACAAACCCAAGGAGAGGCAAGGACGAGGAAAAAAAGGGGGGAGCATGGGAGGGGTATATATAATTATATATACATATTCATTTATGGTTTATACATGTGTTTGTAGGTTTATTTTTACCTTTATATCCATATGTTTATCTACTTATCTTTTTGTATATATATATATTTATATTATTGTAATATTATATTTTAATTATATATTATATTATAATTATTTTTTTTGCTACGTAATATTGATTCAGTATAATGGTTATAAAAAAATTACAGAGTCTGGGAATTCAAAAGGCAGCATACTAGCTGCAACCCATCAACCCCTGAGAACACCTAATCCCTATAAAACAACCATGCATGGCTAGATCCTTGTATTGACATATTGAAAAAGTATTACATATTGGACTGTATATACAGACCCTTACATATAAGAGATAAAACATAGATTTCTGAAAACCCCCAAAACCTAACCAGACACTGAATTGTGAACATACCCTACACTATGACCATAACCAGACTGCTTAACTCATACCTCCGTTTCAAATTTGTGTAATTTGAGGTTGAATTCCTCAACCCAATCAAAGCCCTGCGACTCTAGAATTTGACAGACCTTTAACAGGTAATTGGCCCCTGTCCATGCATGCTGTCTGAACCAAACCAAATCTTCACCTCTCAGGTCCAAAATGAAAGGAAAGTATTTAACCACACTACCTAGTTGTTGTAGAAGGTGAATGTCACTCGGTCGAGGCAGACCCGCTCCATAGGTTGCCGTTGCTAACGCTTCGTCCAACCCACCGAGAACATTGGGGATGAAGAGTTTGCGTGTTACTGTCTCCACCCAAGTCTTGGCCAAATTCAAGTGCAATAGAGAGGTGACAAACCGTGAAATGATATCTATGTCTACCCGGTAGTGCTCATTGCCCTCCACAAAAGCCTTCCCTAAAATCATTTTAGCCGCTCCCAACACCAGCTCATCCTGCAATTTGAGAATGTGTTTGAGCCAGAGGTCTGAGATCCCTCCCAGAAAAGCCATCTGCTACTTGGAGCTAACCAACCAAATGGGGGTGTCCATCCCGCTACA
The DNA here is from genome assembly GCA_027924645.1 of Cunninghamia lanceolata. NCBI lineage: Eukaryota > Viridiplantae > Streptophyta > Pinopsida > Cupressales > Cupressaceae > Cunninghamia > Cunninghamia lanceolata. Next base: position 6,262,926 of record BSBN01000123.1, read on the forward strand.
CCTAATCCACTTAGTCAAAAATATCAGAAACTTTAGTTTTGTAGACATTTCTTGCAATGCGAATTGAAGGGGAGAAATCAATAAGGAAAGCTGCGGATCTCTCTGATCTTGAAGCAGTTTGGCTAATGATGACATTGGTCCTGAACCCTGACAAACAACCTGTCTCCGGTCCTCTAAACATCCATCCCCGCATGAGAACCATCTCTTCCAACTAATCACTAGCTTGTGAGAGCTCATATTATGGGGAAATGATAAGTCTTGAAAGTTTGTAATTAATGCCCTCGACGTGATACATTAGTCCTTTGAAATGCTGACCTCTGTCTGCCACCGTGTCTCCAAGCGCCACTATGTCATCCAGCCACCTCCACTCACATTGAGACGATGACCCCAGTCCTTCCACACCCTTACGTGTGGAAGGACTCACGCCCAACCACCCCACTATTATAATATAATTATTATATTATATTATAATAATATAAATAATAATTGATTTATTGAACGTGTTATTTTGATTCCTTTATTTTATTTCATTTATTATTTCTTGGGGAAAGAGGTAGATAGGAATGTATTGGTTTACTTTCGGGACTAGGATGTCGAATGTGGATATTTAGAGATGGCTTTTCCTCTTTTCAGGAATTGACTTAGTTACTTAAATGATTATGCATAATGGAGATGACATTGAAATATATGTTTTATTGTCTAGTAAAACTTATTAATTGATATCTCTGCCACATCTTGTTGTGAGACAATTTACTTTTCATTACATAGAATTGCACTTTTAGACATCAGGCATGCACCGGGTGTTCCCTCCTGCAGTTGTTACCAGGTAGCTAGACATTTCGTGCAGGGCTGGGTTTCCTTCATTTCAGGAAGGGATCTGGGGAAGTGTAAATACTTCATGGTTGGGTGGAAAAGCACCTGAGTCATGTTCCTGTCTCTCAGCTTACAGGTGGTGGACCACTTGGTTCATGCAGCTGGAGAGTGTATTTGATTTATTGATGTACTTTTTTAATTGTACCTATTTGGATGTAATATGGCATGTTACCAAAGGATTTATGTATATTAATTCATAAGTACTTATTACCTAGAATTAGCACGTGAATATGAAAAGATTTAGTGACATTGAGATTTTTATTTATAAGATTATCTTTTATTGAGATATTGTGATTAAGTGGATTAATTGCATATTTTCTCTTTGAAAGTTGTATTTTAGTGGATTATTTACTTCTTTTCTACTTTGGTTATTACGATGTTGTATTTAAGCAGATTATTGAACTATAAATCTATTTAAACAACAAGAAAATAACAAGTCAGATATTATAATTGCAAGTGCCTTGGTAGTCGTGCATGCAAAAAAACTTGTTTACAAAATACCTAAAATAAAACAATGCCAAGAACACTATGAATGCAGTTTGAGCACAAATGGTTTTTGTTGAAAGGTTTTAGGAAATTTCAAGCGATTGCAATCGACAGATGGGAGCCAAGTTTGACAACCTATACCAGCGTATTCCCATCGCGTGCAAAAATGGGAGATTAGGATCAAGTAAAAAACATTCATCCAAGCATAAAAAAGAAGAAACTCTAAATGGATTAGATAGACATTCATGCAAATCTTGGAATCATAGATAAAATGCTTGGACTATTTTATGAGTGCAATAATTACATGATAAGCGCCAAAAATGGATTTGGTCAAAGTTTAAGGTCATTCATGCAAAGGCAAATGGTAGCAAAAATTCCACGACTAAAGCTAACATAAAGATTTATATGAGGAAAGTATTGCTTTAAGATTTAGATCCTGAAGATGCCATAGACTTATTTTCACACAAATGTCAGTGTAGGAGTGTGCAGGTGTGGAAAGATTCAATAGTCGGTCCAAGACATCATGCGTAAATTATGATGGTATGATTGATAAGCTGTCTCAAAGAAACGTCACCTCATTGAATGTAATGAACGCAGAAATACACAAGATGTAATGCATGTAAATCTTCAACAATGGAAATGCGAAAAAAGCTTAAGAGACTTCGAGCAAAAGCATTGGGCAGGAAATGAATGTAAATATAGAGCAGTCATCTCAAAATATGTAATTAATGCAAGTAAATGAAAATATGAGATTATAAACACATACATAATGCCATGTATGAAAAAGAGTTATAAATCTTCTACCTAAACAAGAGTCAATAAATAAGATAATGTAACTATTATAAATAGTCACCGTACCTACAACAATGAAACCTCACAACAAGATCTAAAATTTGATCCTCAAGATTGTTGCATACCTGATGGAGGTGGGCTATTCTTAAATATCATCCACTTCAATAGTCAAAGATCAATTTTGGCCACTAAAATAGGACAAATATTTACCACTTTTTATTGTGAATGAGGTGTAAAATTTCTATTGAGTGTTTGACCATTGAAGTGGATGATATTTAAGTAGAGTGGTGGAGGTGACGAAGTGCTTTTTCTTTGATAGAACAATAGCTTACTCCAGAAATACTGGTGAAGATCCTCCATGTTCATGAAGTACATTCCCCTAACTTTACATAGCCCCCTTTTTTTGAAAACCATTCACTCCAATACCCCATTGGGCTCTATAGACAAACGTAACTTCTACTATCCAACTATCCCTCTCTTTTTCTAATAGTAGTCTCCTTAACCTTAGAAACTGAAAAGAAATAAAGATTTTCAAGATTCCTTCTTTGAGATGTGTAAAGTTGCCACTTCTTGCATGTGGCCTAAAATAGAAATCATTTAATAATAATAGAGCATAAAAGAATCCTTGCATTACTACTAATTTGCAATTGAACTCATAAATTTATTTGCGACTATTATTTACAAAATTAATATTCTAAATGCAATAAATTTAAAGAAAAATATTTCCCATGCAAAACACATTTATGCAAGATTAACTAAGTAGTGTGTGCATAGACTTCATTCACATCAATTCTCCTTCAATTGGCTAAACTCCCTCTGCCTTGAGGATACTCTCTCTGTCAAGAGAGTGAGAGGGTGTTCCTATCATACACACAAGTCAAAATTAACTGACAATCATTTAAATAATATTATTTAAATTCATAATTAATTATTAAAAATAAGGATTGTGATAGCTTGTTTGCAATTTTCAGATCCACTTCTTGTAGTCTTCATTAAAGCTCTTTCGTTGTGTTAGATGAGTTTAAGCATAGCAATTGGGATTTTGCTATTGCTTTGTTAGAGTTAGCATGTCTTGGATTTGCTTGTTTTTATGATGTTGTTGATGCTGGGTGGCATATAGTCAATTATTAGAAATAAGTCTTAATTTCTCAACAAAGGCACTAAATATTGTAGAGATGATCATGTTGTATGTCTCCTTCTTTTTGCTTGAGGCAATTTAGTGCTTGGTGGTCCTAGTCAAGCTTTCCATGTTCTGACTTGTTTATTTTCTTGTTGTTTATATAGATTTATAGTTCAATATTAGTTGCTTTTCAAGTTTGAAAGATGCCACCTGATTTCAAAATACACCCTTGGATACTGAACTGTACGTTTGGGGGCCCAGTTCTACTTAAGGTATGATTGTTTTTTCATTTCCTTTGCTAATAACTTTTGAAGTATAAAGTTAAATTCCTTCCATTTTATTAATAATATTTGTTCGTCATATCTTTCAATAACTAGCTATGACTATTCAATCTAGTTGTTGGATGGTAAGGAGGAAGTGATTGTCATCCATTGACTATAAATTGCAAGAAAATGTCGTTAAAGGTAAGGGATCTATTAAGCGGCATTCAATGACACAGTCTTGGATGAATTGTAAATAGACATGGCAGTAGTATTATGTCTTTAAAAGCCTATTATTAGTGGGGCTTGGGAGTAACAATAGCTAATTAATAAAAAAATATTCTATTAAAAATAATGCAATGGCATGTGTTATAACTGTGCCCAACATGCATTAACATTTTTGTCTCTTGTTCTTTTGTTGGCGTCAACTAGAAATAGTTTTCATTTGTTGGGTCGTGTCTATTCTTTGCAATACCCGCTTTAGGCAAAAATAAGTACAAGGTATGCAATGGCATTATGATATATTAGATGTGTTATAACTGTGTCCAGCGTGCATTAGCATTTTTCAATTTCCTAGACCGCTTTGCATTCTAATAATTTTTCCCAAGCAATCAATCACCATCGAGTATTTAAAGTTTGAAATGGCAAGGGTAAAGTCCAAAATCAATTTTTTTTTTGCTGGGATTTAATAAAAGCTCCTTTTCTATTCGCGGATTTGCTGGCACTATGAACAGTAAGTGGGAAAATGAATTAAAGGGATTTTTTTTTTTTGGATTTCAGATGAATGCAAAGTGGCCAATGATGACATTAGCGATAAGGTACCAATATGCAGTGGAATTTGTTGCGTGTTTAATTAGTGTCATGTCAACAAGCGAACGGATTTAATGGATTGCAATTAAAAAAATAGGACTAATAATCTATGGAAGGCAGTGCCAATTCGGTTTTGTTGAAGTCAATTTAATAATAATAATAATATGTGGCCAAGGTATGTGGTGTTGCAAATAATATAATTATTTTAAAATATGCAACTTTTTTGAGCAGCAAATCACTGTCGAGTATTTAAAGTTTGAAATGGCAAGGCCAAAGTCTAAAGTTGATTATTTTTTGCTAGGATTTAATAAAATCTATTTTTCTATTTGCGAGTTGGCTGGCGCTATGAACATGAAGTGCAAAAATGAATTAAATAATAGATTAAATCGATTAAATTTTATCGGATTTGAAAATGGCAAAAAATTAAACAATTAAATTTTATCAAGTTTCTATTTTTCTCTTCGTTCTGCATTAACTCCCATATCCCATAAAAGGTGGGAGGTTTTACCTACTTGGTAAATGCCAAAACATGTGGCATAACCTCCTTACATGAAAACAAAAAAGGAGTTATAAGAGGTGGCACATAAAGCTAAAAGAGTGTGAGAACTCTAACTACCCCATAACCTACTTAGGTAAGGACATAATAGTGGTTATGAGAGGTGGCACAAAAAGCCAAAAAAGGATGTGTAACTCAACTACCCATGTGTGGGAGAGAGTTACACATGTAGCTGATGTATTTTTCCACGTGTCCTCATATTAACCACATAAAATAAACCTAAGCAAGCTTAATAATGTGTAGGAAAAAGAAATATCCTTAAGGAAAATAAAAAACCTACACTAACACCCCCCTTAAGCGTAGCTTAGGTGGGTGAAAAGATATGGGTCCTAGCAAGTGAAGCCTGGTGAGGTACCCATGTATAAAGAAGAATCTCTCACAAATTGAGAAAAGTAGAAAACCCAATGGGAAAAAACTCCTCTCCAAAAGAGAGAAAAGAAAACAACCCCCAGAGTAGAGAAAGGACTAAGAAGCCCCCCCTGAAGTAGACATTGGCCGCACCCCTAGCAAAGCTCGTAGATGAAGGAACTTGCTCTCAGTGAAGGGTTTGGTGAAGATTTCTGCGATTTGCTTTGATCTCTGAATGTACTTGAGATCGATGATGTTTCCATGAATCAGCTCTCGAATGTAGTGCATATGTATCTCAATGTGTTTGGTCCTCCGGTGATGGACTGGATTCCTTGAAATCTATATTGCACTTTGATTATCACAAAAGATGATTATGGGCTTTCTAAATGAAATGCCAAACTTAGTGAGAATATTTTGAAGCCAAATGACCTCAATGGTGGCATTAACTACCCCTCTACACTCAGTCTCTGTAGATGAAAGAGCAATTGTAGACTGCTTCTTGCTCAACCAACAAATTGGACCGGAACCAAGTGAGAAGCAATACCCTGAAGTAGACTTGCGATCTTGAGAATCACCTGCCCAATCTGAATTTGTGTATCCCACCAAGTCAAATTCCACACCTGCTGCATAATGAATCCCATAGCTGTGAGTTCTGTGAACATAGTGGAGTATCCACTTAGCTGCTTTCCAATACAACTCATGTGGCTCCTACATAAACCGAGAGACCGTGCCCACAACATATGAAATCTCAGGCCTTGTGTGAGTCAGATAGATGAGACTCCCAACTAGTTGTCAGTATAAAGTGCCATTAACCAAGGATGAAGAGCACTTAGCCTCAAGTTTGACCCCTGATAGAAATGGAGTCGGTGCATGCTTACAGTCAGCCATTCGAAATCTAGAGAGCATGTCAAGTGCATACTTGGGTTGTGCCATGAAGATACCTGAAGATGATTGAGTAATCTCAATCCCTAAAAATTAGTGCAAAAGACCCAAGTCTGACATCATAAATCAATCATGAAGTACAGTTTTCACTGCTTTGATGGTGGATGAGTGACTCCCTATGATCAACAAGTCATTGACGTAGAGAACCAGAAATGTCAGAGTATCATCTTGTTGCAAAATGTAGATGTTCGGATCATAATGACATCGAGTGAACCGAACTGACAGAAGGAAGGAATCCATCTTGGCATACCAGGATCGAGGAGCCTGTTTGAGGCCATAGAAAGACTTTTGAAGTCGACAAACCAATGAAGGATCTTGAATGAACCCCTGTGGCTGCTCCATGTAGATTTCCTCCTGAAGGTCACCATGAAGAAAAGCACTCTTCACGTCCATTTGATGAACTTCCCAATGATGGGCTGCAACTATAGCAAGTACAAGTTGGATGGAATTCATTTTGGCTACTGGTGCAAAAGTCTCTGAGTAGTCAATCTTAGGCACCTGGGAGAATCCTTTGGTGACCAAGCGAGCCTTGTGCTTGTCAATTGACTCATCTGTTGCAAATTTTGTCTGATAGATCCACTTGCATGGAACAAGTTTTCTTCCCTTAGGAAGAGGGACTAAATCCCATGTATGATTCCTTTCCAAGGAACTAATCTCTTCTTGCATTGCTGCATCCCACTCGGGGACACCAGAAGCTTCCTGAAAGGTCTGTGGATTAGAAGCTGAAGCAACGAAGAGATGTGGAGCCTGCTGAAATTGTGACCTTGTTCTTCTTGTATCTGAAGGATCACCAACCCAATCACCTGCTGACTGCAAAGTTTGATGAGACCAAAGAGGCACTATGGCAGGAGAATCTGGAGGAGAATTATCAACCTCTGAATGATGACTGGGCAAAGAGGGTGGATCCTCATCATCACTGTCACCATCTGAAGTGGAGGAAGAAGACTCCTCATGTGGATCAAGAGGATTAAAATCCTCTGAAGAACTGCCATCATGTTGCAATGTCTCTAATGTAATTGTTGATGGAGAAGTGGTAGGAGAAGAACTGGAAGAGTCCTCCTCAAAACAAACACTCCTCTCAATGGACAACTCATGAGTTGTAGGGTGAAGAAGCCTGTAGCCCTTGACATTGTCTGGGTATCCAACAAATATGCAAGGCTTGCTCTGCAGATCCATAGCCTTGCGTTTCTCTACTGGAATGTGGGCCCATGTAGGAGAACCAAATACTCAAAAGTGCTTAACTGTGGGTTTCCGACCAGTCCAAGCTTGGAAAGGAGTTACCCCCGTTACAGCTTTGTGAGGAATGCAGTTCTGGATGTAACACACATACTTGATGGCCTCCGCCCAGTACTGAGGTGCCATAGATCTGGAGTGAATCATACAATTGGCCATCTCTTTCAAAGACCTGTTCTTGCGTTCTGCGACACCATTCTATTGTGGACTATAGGGAACTGTGTGTTGAAGATCAATACCCTCAAAAGCACAAAACTACTCAAACTTGTGGTTGCCATATTCCCTACCATTATCTGTACACAGAATCTTGATGGCCTTCCTAGACTATTTCTCTGCAAAAGCTTTGAAGTCTTGAAAAGACTCAAAGACCTCATACTTCTGCTTGAGAAAATATACCCAAGTATATCTAGAAAGATCATCAATGAATGTCAGAACATATCTAGCCTTGCTGAAAGAAGGATGTAGAAATTGTCCTGCCAAGTCACTATGTACCAACTCCAGAAGCTGTGTGGCCCTCCAAGATTTGCCTTTGTCATACTTCTCCTTAGGATGCTTACCAAGAATGAATCCCTGGCAAACTCCTTCAGAAAATCAAATTGAAGGCAACCCTAAAACCATGTCCTGTTGACTGAGCTATTGCAAGTAGCGATAATTCAAGTGGCCAAACCGTTGATGCCACAAATAACTCACCTCATCTAAATGAGTGAGCAAAACGGTTGAAGGAGAGTCAGGAACAAAGTGAGAAAACTGATACAATCGAGATTGATGATCTGCTTTTCCCACAGCAACTGTAGACCCATCATGCAACTCATTGATTACCACATTATCTGGTGTGAACTCAACCCACTTGCCAGAGCCAGTGTGAGTGATCTGATAAATAGATAACAGACCCTCTCCCATGCACTTCTACAGGAGTGTCATCACCCATAAGTATGGTAGGCATAGTACATGGCTCTAAGGAGACAAACTTTTCCTGAGAAGAAGCCATGTGGTGTGAAGCACCCAAGTCAATGATCCAAGTATTAGGTTGTGAAGCAACTGGAACTAGGGCCTTGCCCTTTCCTTTCCCATTACTCTTTTCTGTGTCCTTTGAAGATCCTTCTGATGAACTCTGTTTAATAGAATCAGGCACCTTGATGTTGTTCTTCTCAAGAAGATGTGACAGTTGATCAATCTGCTTCTTTAGACACTTGTGCTCATCATGTCCTGGTCTTTTATAGTAAGAACACTTGATCTTCTCCTTCTTAGGTTGTTCACCTTTTGATGAAGGGTCTGATTAGATGCATTTGGAGTAGCAGGTTTCTGATCTTTTTGCTTCTCTCCTTGGTTCTTTTGTTTCTTTTCTTAATTGCTAGACCCCTTCTGTTCTTTTGTGCTTTGATTTGCAGCAAAGGCATGTAACTTCAAGGGTTTAACTGTACCCATGTGAACCAGTTTATCCTGCTCCTGGATGAGTTCTGCAGCAAACTCATCTAGAGAAGGCATTTTGTAGTTCGTACCTGGGGCACTTTTTGTGGCATAAAAGGTAGAAACAAAGACAGAATAGTTTGGACCAAGCTTAGAAAGAATGCTTAGATTAGTTGTTTGTCTTCTTTTTCTATTCCACACTATTTCAACTACAATCTGATGGATTTCAACTTTGTGAAAAAGTCTTGTATGGTGTCAAAATTGCTCAGACTCAACCCTATGAGTTCATTCTCTAATTGATGACCTCTTAACTCATCCTGCTTACCAAAGAGTTTTTCCAATGTGGTCCATACATCATTTGGTGTAGTGTAAGATTCAATGTGAAAAAGAAGGTTAGGAGAGACTGACATACACATAGTACCAAAGGCTTCATCAGATTTATTAAACCATTTTGTCTTTCTATAGCATCTTGAGGTTCAGTTTCAAGTCCCATTATTACACGATGATATCCATGTCTTTTTCAGATATATTAACATCTTAGATTTCCATTCAAAATAATTATATGGAGTTAAAACTAGAACTGTGGATGCATCCATGAGAGAAAAAAGAAGATTGCAAAGAAGAAGGAAAAGTGCAAAGAAAGAAGACACACGAGACACCCCCCCTTTCCACTAGTCTCAAAAATCACCCCCCCCCAAATATTACAAGGTTGTCACTTTATAATTAGTGCGATTACAAGACCTTTTATCAGATTTCAATGCTTTCTAAGCCTCCAATGGCCAAAATTTAAAATTTTGATACAAATAAAACTGATGCAAAATCTGAGAAAAATAGTCTTATAGCTATGTAATACTCTTCAATACCTTTCCAACACTTATTTGTTTTTGAAAAACAGAGATCTTAGGCAAAAGAAAAGACCTGTTGAAGAGAAAAAGTGCAACAGCTTCAACCTACAATGTCTGATGGAAAATGATAGAATTTTTTAATGAGACCTACGTGGATGGAAAGTTCTCATTTCCAGCTTTCCGTCAAATACTCGTTTGCAAAAATTTGACACTCGAGGCAAAAGTTATGCAAATTTTAAGAAAGGTTGCTGAATCTACCCGTCAAAAATAGCTCATGCCTGATTTTGACTTGATTTTCACAAAATTGAATTACTAACTGCAAAAACTAACAGATACCCAGATAAGTTTTCGACCCTGGGAACAAAACCCATAAACCTTTTTTTTTTTTTTGAAAATGAGTAGAATCTAGAAATTCGAAGCACAAATTAAAACGACTTTAGTAAAAATTTCAAAAAAAAAATCTGATTTGTTACCGTGTCCTCCAATCTTTAATTTTGGTGAAGTAAAAGTCACTTCTGACTTTCTCAAGTCTTCTGGACACTCTGGAAGTACTGAAAGATGCCTCCAATATTACCACAAAGCTGCAATCACCCAGATCTCACATGAATACATATATGCAAACCATATTAACCAGATGTCTATTTTCCTTTAAACTGTTCTGATTCTCCAGTTCATTTAAGGATGCAGGAGAAGAGCATACTTGGTTTTTAATAAAAATATTAGCTATCTAATAATCTCAAATCTCTCAAATGAATCAGAAAAATAATGAGCTATACTAGATAACACGACTCTGATACCATGTTAGATTCTGCGAGAAGTGAGAACCGAGCCAGGATCCGATGTCGGTCGTAGATCATATGTGCCTCCACTCAACAGATGTTCGAAGATCAAAATAGCAGAATGAAGAGATATCTGAAATGAGAGAAAAATAGAGACAAAGAAAGAGAATTTTAAGAAGACTCTCAATACTCTCACCGAGCTATCACTAAACTAGTGAAGGTGAGAGGAGAGTGCTGTATATATAACAAAAATGGGGTATATACATCCAAGAGGTGCATTAACTCCCATATCCCATAAAAGGTGGGAGGTTTTACCTACTTGGTAAATGCCAAAACATGTGGCATAACCTCCTTACATGAAAACAAAAAAGGAGTTATAAGAGGTGGCACATAAAGCCAAAAGAGCATGAGAACTCTAACTACCCCATAACCTACTTAGGTAAGGACAAAATAGTGGTTATGAGAGGTGGCACAAAAAGCCAAAAAAGGATGTGTAACTCAACTACCCATGTGTGGGAGAGAGTTACACATGTAGCTGATGTATTTTGCCACGTGTCCTCATATTAACCACATAAAATAAACCTAAGCAAGCTTAATAATGTGTAGGAAAAAGAAATATCCCTAAGGAAAATAAAAAACCTACACTAACAGTTTCAAAGTTGTAAATGTAGTTAAATTTATAATTATTAGCCTTGCTAGTGTCATGTCAACAAGCAAATGAGTTTAATGTATTAATTTGATAATGATGGTGGCAATTACCATTTGTGCTACTATTTATATCTGTACCTACTATGTCTTTCATTTTCATCTTGTATAGTTTTTCATGTTGCAATAATGTTAAAATTGGCATCTCCCAATAGGTATTCCACTCTTGGTTATATTTCTAGAATTTTTACTTGGGTGAATGGGGGCTTAGCCCACAGATGCTCAATTTCTCATTCGGGTGAGCACGAAGATAGATAAACATTTCCTAGGCATTTTATTTATTTTACTTACAAATTGACTTTCTTTCTCTTTATTTATAAGTTGTTGGACTAAGCCTTATAACAACCATTATCATCATCAAGGTTTTCTTTCAAGGAAAATTCCAAGAATGATTACATGGGTTGCAAATGGACAAGGACCAAAGATTGTTGAAAATATTCCCAAACCTTTGGGTAAAAGGTATATATTTTCATCTTGACTTATAGCAATGTATGGAGATTCAAATTAAAGTTTGAATGTTCTTGAATTCTTATTTCATTGCCCCTTTTAGTTTGTAACTATAAGCACCAAAATCATGCACAAGCTCCATGAGGACCCCATGATGACTCATAATCCTTGTCACATACACGTAAGCGTGAAATAACATCCTCTTAGCAGTGATTCTCTTGATAGCATTTGATTTTTCCCTCCTCTTGTTGTTTCCCCATTGTCATACTAACCTTTTCCTCGCTTTTGATGCTTGTTGATTCTTGTTTCCTATGCTTGTGACTTCATCTCTAAGCCTTGTATTCATCTATTTGTTGTGATTTGACCTTTCCTTAGTGTTTTTCATCCAATCCCACCCCTATGAGCCCTCTAGAGGACCTCCCAAGCAATCTCCAACTTTCAGTTTTTAGTTTTGGTCAACCAGTACAAATCTCCCCCTATTATTTCAGGATCTCCCCTGAGAGATTTGACTTTTGCAAGTGGAGATTTGGATTTTGACCACCTTTTGACCAGTTTTTAGAGACAATTCACCTCCTTTTCACCTGACTGACCATCTCCAACCCCACTTTCCAACCCAAGACCTCCCCTTTGAGGGTTGCCCATGGGTCACCCCTGGGCGACTTGGACTAGTAAAAGGGGTGACCCATGGGCGACCCTGTCATCTTTTCCAGCCGTAGAAAAACTTGAGTTTTGGACGTGAAAAAGCTCTAGTTTGACTCATTTTTCTTCCTATTTGCATGAGTTTTTGGTCTAAACATATAGTTAACTATTCCAAACCCCCAAGCATGCGTAATTAGCTCCTTTTTATCTCTACTTGTCAACTCATGCATTCATGTTAACTCCATATTTTCTTCAGTGATAAGCTATATCGGATTGTTCACTCCCTAATTAGCCTAGTTCACTCCTTGGTCATCTAAGTTAACTCTCCAATAAAGGGAGTTAACTCTCCATTCTCTCCCACCTCTCATGACCCCTTTCAAACTATAAATACCCCCTCTCTTCATTATTTTGCAAAGTTGGATAATTCTCTTTTAATCTTCACAAGCCTTTGAGCCTATTTCTTAATTTCTTTCTTTAGTTTTCTAAATCTTCAAAGCTTTCATTAGTTTTCATTATGGAATAGCTTCAAAGCTCCCCTTTTTATGAGGCAATTTCATTTGTGCATCCAGTCTTTGCAGGTTTTGCTCTCCACGTAGCATCCATATGCTCATACATGACTTTTTGAGCCTTTTATTTCATTGTTGTTTTGTCCAAGCTTTGCTAAAAGCTTCATATCACATCAATACACTGCCCATTTACAAGCCATAGTGCTCATTAGATCACATTGAGCTCATGTTTCAAGCTTTCTAAAGCTCTTTTGCATCTCTTCCCTATTATTGCCAAGAGGATATCCCCGCTGCTGCAAAAGGACAAAGAGGTTGCCGACACAAGGATTCTTGAGGGTAGTGGAGGCTCATGCGTCTCACATTCTAGGTTCTTTAGTGCTTTTTTTATTTTTACTAGTAATTAGCTAAATCTTAAAATTGCTCTTGGAAATATTAATTGAATGTTGCAATTTCCTTGATAGGCTAAATAGGATTTGCATTGTTAGATTAGTTTGTTTCAAGTATTTTGCATCATTAGCTTAGTTTCTTTTAAAGCAATTTCATTTCTTAGATTAATTAATCTAAATATCTAGAAAACCAAACAAAAACATAGATCAAATTGCATTAGTTAAATACATAAAGATTGCATACATATTTTAATTCTTAGATTAAAAAGCACTTTCCTTTCATAAAGATCCAAAAAAAGCACAAAAACATTATTTTGTATTCATATAGGCTTGCATGCATTCAAAAAAATAAAAAAAGCACAAAAACATTAGCATCACAAGAAGATTGCAAACCCTTGATTTCATCACGAGGTCAACATTGGTTAACATTAGTCAAACCCTTGATTCCAACACAAGGTCAACACAAGTCAACACTAGTCAACCAAGGCAAAGCAAAACAAGTTAAACCTTAGGCAATAAACCCTAATTCAAATTGAGGTTAACTCCAACCAACTCTCTCTCAGTTTGGGCTCATGAATGTGCCATGGGCTTAGAGGCGAGTGGGTGAGGGAAATCCTCAAAGAGATCGAGGAAATTCACCCTAGACCACAACACAATAATTTAACGGTTTAGTAACAACAACACAGGTTGATGTTACTCCAAACACAAGTCATCATGCAATAATTTTAAGAACAACCCTAGCTTGATAGAAGCATAAACGAGAACAATTGTCAACCCAGACAATGTTGGAATCTTCAAAATCCAAATAGGAGAATAGTGACTAGTGACCCTTCGGTATTATAGTTATTTCAACCACAAAGATCATAGAGCACTAGATCAGAATCAATACACAATAAAGGCCCCTTTGCAAATTTTAGCTCTCAAGCGAGTAGGACTGCCCCCATGTCTCACCTCCTCTCGAATGGCTACTTCCATGAGAGCAAGAGTGACTTGGAGGTTCACCCCATGGAAAGGAGAGGGGTCCATGTGCTTGCCAAATTTGACTTAATTGCCCTAGGCTTGAGTCATGTTTTTGAGTGTACAGTAATGGTAGATGACGTTCTATTCTGCAAAAAAATATTCTTGTTGCAAAACCATTATCTTATAGATTTAAAATGTTTGAGGATGACAATGTAGCTATGGTGGTTCATAAAAAAAACAAAACATTTTCATGAAATTGATGATCTATTTAGAGATGTGGGTTCTCTGTTTTACTCATCTTTTCAATGCCCATCTCTATTAAAGGTAACCTTAGGCTAGAAACAAATGGAACCTATGGGATTTGCTTGATTGTTGTGTCTTGTTAACAAAAGAAAATAAATATCTTTATAGTGTAATGTACAAAGAATGGTTTGAATTGCTTATAGATAAATGCTAATAAAATGCCATCACTGATTGCATTTGTATGCAATTTTTTATTGCCACGAACATCTGTAGGAATTGATTTTAGGGTCTTGTGGCAGTAATTCCATGTTCTTCATGATGTATATGTCAGATGCAAGCATATAATTATCACCCTTTTCGTTGTTGTCAGTTTTGAAATTCACTTGTGGTAGTCTTCAATGATGCTAGCAAATAACGTAACTTATTTTCTCTTGCTATGATTTGGCTTGTATCTTGCCTGCATAAACTATATGTTTATTTTGTTATAGTTAAGATGGTTAGTTGATTGGGGGTTGGTGTATTGACAATAAACTATTGCCTTTAGTTGTTGCAAGTCTTCTACTTGGCTAATATCACAAAATCTCTATGCCCTATCCATTGGTTGATCCGGCCATTCCGTGAGTCATATCACAAGTTCAATTGTTGGGCACATTTTCTAGAAAATATTCACACAAGAATATACACAATATTATAATACTAATGGCATATAATAGTTGAATAAAGGAATGCAGTTTGTTGTAAGAAAAATAATAAGATAACAAATTAGTGATCATGGGATTGAGTCTTGGCACAATGCCTTGTGCATATGGTCCTAACAATATCAAAAGTATGAAGGTGTCATTCACATTTCAAATTAGTAATTGTCATCCTTTGTCACCTAGTGAGCATTAGACTACTAATTTGATACATTACAGCTAGTGAGAATTACACTATTAATTTGATACATTATACCGTTTAATTATTGTTTATGATTGCCCACATGTTAAGTTGCATGTGACATGGTTGTAGTAAATGGTGAACTATACAAGCAAATGCAGAATGCCAGTATAGGGTTGTTGATTGCCACTTTTAAAATTGGAGAGCACATGTTTTATTTCTTGCATGATCATATGCAACAAATTTGTAGCCTGGAATGAATTGCATTCGTCAATGTCTAGTGACCATTGTTGTCCATTGTTGTTGCTGCAGTTTGATATTAATAATTGTGATCATTTGAATACTTGTGCTTATATCCAATGACATTTTAAACTAAGTATCTACATGTAATTTAAATAGTGAAAATTAAAATCTATTGATCCTAATTTGTATTTGCCTTGTTCCTTATTTCGACTTTATAGATCCATTTGTTCTAGCCTTCAATGTTTCTGTTTCACAGTGCTAGGTAACTTTGATTATATGGATTGCATTTTGAATAGTTGTTTGTTGTGCATGATGTGTCTTAAATCTACTTGTTTTTTGGCATATTGTCAAGGACTAGAAACAAGTCTTTATTTCTGAATCAAGTAATCAAGCATAATATGCAATATTGATTAGCCACGACTAAAATTATTGGGGTTTGAATTTGATAATGCTTAATTTAATCAATTGCCCATTGATGTTGTGCCTCAACGGATTATCTAAATACCATTTTTGAATAACTTATTGTTACCAAAACAAAATAAATATATGTATAGTGTAGTGTACAATGGATGGTTTCAATTGCCCATACATAAATGTCAATAGGATGACATCACTATTTACATTTGTATGCAATTTTTTATTGCCATGGATATCCACATGGTTAGGTTTTAGGATCTTGTGGTGGAAATTTCATTGTCTTCATGATGAATATGCCAAGTGCAAGATGTGTCTCTTGAACAATGTCTTGAAGTACCAAGCATACAATGGTCAATATTGTCTGGTTGGCAAATATGTCAAGGTCAACAAGCAACATAAATTATAGTTAGGCAAAGTAAAGCTAGGATTTGATCTCTTTCTCAACAGAATAGCAGCTTGTCTAGGGTGTCTGTTATGGTGCAAAAACAATACTAACAAGTTTACTCATTTAACAGTCTTTGAGCTTGAAGTCTTGTTAGTTTCTTTGTTGATTGTAATTTTGAAAATTTAGTTTTTGTCATTTTCAATGAGGCTCTTTTGTTGTGTCGAATAAGCTTAATGACAACAACTAGGATTTTTGTTCACTTTGTTGCAATGCATTGATTGGCTAAAATTACTCGTGCATTGTTCATTGACTAAAATTTGTATTTACCTTGTCGCTTATTTTCAGTTTACAAATCCATTTATTATAGTCTTCAATGTTGTTGTTTGACAATGTCATGTAACTTTTATCATATGAGTTGTGTTTCTAATACTTGTTTGTTGTGCATGGTATCTCTTAAAGCTATTTGTTTTTTGTCACGTGGTCAAGCATTTGAAGTAGATGATTAAGCACAATATATGGTGTTGATTAGCGATTGCTAGAATTATTGGTGTTTGAGGTTGACAATACTTAATTGTATCAATTATACATTCTTGTTTTGTGTTCACAAATTTTTTTGAATACTATTGCTGAACAACTTCTTGTTAACAAAAGAAAATAAATATCTGTATAGTGTAATGTACAGAGGATTATTTGAATTTCTTATAGATAGGTGTCAATTAGATATTGTCATTGGTCACATTTGTATGCAGTTCTTGTGGTGATAATTTCATGTTCTTCAATATGAATACGCCAGGTAAAAGGCGTCTGTCTTGACCAATGGCTTGGAGTAGCAACTGTACGATGATCAATATCCTCTACCTGACAAATATGTTAAGGCCAATGATCAACATACATTATAGTTAGGCAAAGTAAACCTAGGATGTGACCTATTGCTAAAGAGAATAGCTTCTTTTCTAGGGTGTGTGTTACATTACAAAAAGAACATTGGCAACTTTGCTTGGTTAAGGGTTGATGTCCCTGATGTCTAATCATTTTCTTGCTTATTTGAAATTTTTAGATCCACTTCTTGTAGCCTTCAATGATTTCTCTTGCGCTGTGTTCGTTGAGTTTAAGTATAGAAATTGGGCTTTTGCTATTGCTTTGTTAGAGTTTACATGTCTTGGATTTTCATATACTCAATTATCAAAAACAAGTCTCAATTTATCAATGAAGGCACTGAATATTGTAGAGATGATCATGCTATATGTCTCCTTGTGTTTGCTTGAGGCAATTTAGTGCTTAGTGGTCCTAGTCAAATTTGCCATGTTCTGACATGTTTATTTTCTTGTTGTTTAAAGAGATTTATAATCCAATGTTAGTTGTCTTTCAAGTTCAAAAAGATGCCACCCAATTTTAAAATACACCCAATACTGAATTGTATGCTTGGGGGACAAGTTCTACTTAAGGCATGACCATTTTTCCTTTCCTTCGCTAATAAATTTTAAAGTATAAACCTAACTTCCTTTCATTTTATTAATAGTATTTGTTTTTCATATCTTTCAATAACTAGCTATGACTATTCAATCCAACTGTTGGATCGTAAGGAGGAAGTGATTATTGTCAATTGACTATAAATTGCAAGACAATGTCGTCAAGGGTAAAGGATCTATCAAGCAACTTTCAATGAAACGGTCTTGGATGAATTGCAAATAGACATGAAAGTTGTATTAAATATGTCTTTGAAATCCTAGGATTAGTGGGGCTTGGAAGTAACAATAGCTAATTAATAAAAAAAATATTCTATTAAAAAGAATGTTCAATTTAAAAATTTCCTATCTTATGCTATAGTTTGTTGGATGCCAATTTTGAATTGGTGTGGTCGTTGATATTGTGAATAGCAAGTGGTAAAACAAAATAAATGGTTTAAATTTTAGAATTTATAAAGAATGATCTAGAGTTTATTTTTGGAGGCAATGACATACAACACTCGTGCCAAGGTACTAATGTGCAAACAGAGACAATGAATTTTGGTGTTCCATGAAACGAGTGAATTCAATTCATTGATTTGTTATGAATGTAGTTGATGCAACCAGTGAACATAGTTTGCATTTCCTACATTCTATGTTTTGTTTACAATGTTTGCTTGTGGACAAAAAAAAAGGTATGCAATTGCAAATTGCCTACATGGTTTTTGTTTTGCATGTTAAGTGTAAATGTTTTACAATATTTGGGATGCATTTTTTGTATTGACCCTATGTGGTTTTCGATGATTGTTTACGGTGCCATGCTAAATCATAAATATTTAACAAATTCTCTTCATTCCCACCGCCATGGTTACCTAGACCTCTAGCAATATCGCTGCAAGTAGAAGCTATATTATACAAAAATGCACCCACAAAAGACTCATGCATTTACATTCTTTTATCTTGGACACATCAACATGCATCTCAAATGCAACCAAAAGACATTGAAACCAAACCCATAAAAACAAAGGCACAGAGACACTTCTCTTTCTCTCTCTTTTGGAAACAAAGTAACGAATCAGAAAAATCCTTAACTCCCACTCATACAGTGGCTATGAATCAATACAATGTCTACACAATGATGAGATGTATCTGCAACATCCAGCTCCAATATGTCTAAACAAATCACTTTCAAGTATCAAACACATACGCAAGTTTTTCTCCATCTCTATTTTTTGTAAGTTTGTCTACAACGACTTTCAGTTACATGTAATTTGTAAATAATATACATGTCTCACTACTGATAGTCATCCTATCAAATTTTCGGTTGACCATGCTGCTAGGAGTAAAGAGCATTTTCTAGACATTATAATTCTGTGAATGTAATTTTTTTAGTGTCATGAGTTAATTGGAATAAAAAATAGAGCATTTTATACTAACTAAAAATGTGGTTGTTAGTGGACATGTTTCTCCTTTGCCTATGTAAATTAGGAACCACACTTCTCACATCGAATAAAGATGACCACAACATACCTTATATACATGCACTAATGTTTATACCATTATATTTCTATCAATCAACACTTTCCTTGCAATTAGAACAATACACAAATCTCATAGATGTATATGCAAATTTTCAATTTCTTAAGACATAGTTTTGATCAATGCTTTAGCATTTCCAAATTTATCTATATATCGAATAAAACTTGGATTAACATTACATTTGTCTTTAAAAATTCCATTCATGTATATCCAAATTATCAAATGCATCAGCAATTGATTAATGCTTATCCTCTTATGTTAGATAGACTAGGTTCACTTGTCTCTGCATTGCATGGTGATAATATGTCTTGTCACAATAATGAACATACACTAAGCAACAATGTATCATGTGAGTCTCATATTCATGACATTAGTGTACCAGGTGATGATATATAATTTCATATATGTCATAGATTAGTGTGATTTGAATAAATTATCTCCTCTTGCACATGATGAGAAAGATTCTAAGCAATTCTTGTACCCCACATGACAATAGCCAATGCCTTAATGATAATTCATTAGCTTCTCATGAACACTTCATTAGTGCTTTATTTCCCTAACCTATATTGAATGAAGACATCAAGCCCTTGCAAACATCTCTTATACAATGATTATGGCTAGAAATAATTGCAACCTATGTTTTGAAATGTAAAGTACCTATTTTTTCAGTTTTCTATTTCACAGTTTTTCCAAAGCACGACATTACTCAGTGGGCCATGAAATCCTTCCTACTTGCTAATTATGATCACTTAGCCAGTGCCATATTGTTGATTAGTGAGTTTTGTATTTATTCAACTTATCAAAATGAATAATTAATGTGTATTATACAATTATTCAAATGCAATAAAATTGTTTCTAAAAATGTATTTGTCCTTTAATTAACAAATAACTATAACAAATATTAGTAAAGAAACTACACTTTCAATCATAAATGTGCTTGCCTTGACATCTACATCTTTACTTAGACCTTGCTCAGATTTCTTTAAATTAAAATTCAACTAGCTATTTATTTGTCGCTACTAATTTATATAGCTAGAAGCACAAATTACATTATCAGGAGCATGTCTTTAGTATATGGTTACACATATGGATCCTCGAAAAAAATCTAAAAATTCTAAAAAGCCAATATCTTAACAAGCAAGAAGCCTTGACCATAAACAGATTATTGTAAATTAAGTTAATCTCCTAACTTTTTTTTTTTAAGGCAAATCTTTCACAATCAAAATATAATATCCAAATCATGATGCCTTAACAGGATATATCTTTCCAATATCAGGCTATCATCTTTATCTAAATTTTGAGCTTAATAAATTGGCAAAGGACATTGTAGTGTTTTAACTTATTTTATTTGGTGACCTTTTTGGGCCATTTGGGCTTTCTTTTTAATATGTTGTACATGTATCTTTATATATATCTTTTGTCCCTTCTAGGTAGTTTAGCATAGGAGTGTCTTGGTCAATGTGTATAAATTTGTATCTTTTTCTATGTCATGTGTGTTCAGTGGTCAAAATGTGGTTGAAGAATGCTATCTGGGTGCATCAAATCATTTTGTTGTCATTTGTCTTTTTACCTTTTTCTTCTTTCATCCATCTCTTTTGTCATGATTATCTTCTTTTGTCTTTATCATTTATCACTATCTTTTATCATTTTATATCCTTTATCTTATCTCATATCTTGCGTCTTTTAGTGTTTTATCTTTTATCATTTTGTCAATTGTATCTTTTATCTTATCTTATACTTTAGATGATTTTATCTCGATCTTTCATTATTTATGTCACATTATAAGGAAGCTTGAAGATCTCTACACCATGATGTGTATGAAGGAGAGTGAGGAATGGAGACATGTGTGCATGTATGTGTGTGTGTAACCGCTCTATGATGAAAAAAAGAAAGCATAACCAATAATATCCTAGATGGATCTATTTTATTCTATGACAAAATTACAATGAGTGCAAAACCATCCATATCTTTACCATGTTCATATCCACATAATATCCCCTTACATCATCACATCTAATCATTGAAACGATAAATGTATCACCTATCCATTTTATCCCAATTTTCATTTTATATGCTTTTCCTTGAAATTAATGTCTCTTCTTTTCAAGAGTTTGCCTTGTCTTCTTCAAGCCAACGTCCCGAGGGGGCATCATTGGGGCATGCTCACCGAGGCATGCTTCCATCTTTTTCTTCCAGCTTTTTCTTCAATGTTCTTTGATACAATGCCACAGGGGCATGGCATTATATCAAAGAGGGGCAAAATGTAGACACCCAAAATTAACATAAGTTATTATTTTGCCTTTTCATCACGCATTCACATTTCTTCTATTTTCTCTCATTAATTAAATAATATTTAATTATTTAATTAATCTAACTATTCCTCTAAAAATCTAATTATTTCTCCTTCTCTAAAAATAATTAAATAATGTTAATTATTTAATTAGCCTAACTATTCTTCCAAAGAATAATTAAATTAAATTTTAATTATTTTATCCCTCTCCTAATAAATTAAATAAATAATATTTAATTATTCTCTCTATTATTCTCTCCTCATGATTGAATAATACAAAAATATTTAATTTCCTAACACCTCTCAAATTAAATAAATAAAATGAATTTATTTAATTCCTCACGTTGCTTTTTGAAATAAATAAAAAATCTTATTTATTTTCCTTCAAAAACTTATTTATTTCCTCAGATGTTTGAATGATAAATAATAATAATCAAATATTATTATTTAAAATTCCTAAATATGTGGCTTTTTATCTCATTCAAATCTCCACCTCCTCAAAATTGACTTCGAGTTAACGAATCATTTCCCTTAATTTTTGAAGTGAACTCATGTCAATTTCCTTGATTTGTGGATGCAACTCCTTAGTCATCTCTTGCAAATCCTTGATTTATGCATGTAACTCCTTAGTGAACTCATGTCAATTTCCCTGATTTGTGGACTTGACTCCTTGATTATCTCATGGCTATTTGTCTCATCGATTCTCATCTATTGATCATATTTCAGTTCCTTTCGATCTCAACCCTCTGTTATTTTCAAGGAAAAGTATATATACATGCCTTCTCCAATCCATTTTCACAACACTTCATTTTGTAACTTTACACTATTATTTTGATTCTCGAATTCTCGATCATTGAAGCACTCTATCTCCGTCAAGTATTCAAGCAATTATCAAGCATGTTATACAAATATGAGAGCACTCATATCACGATACATAAGCAATGGAGCTATTTTGGTTTGATTGTCAATAGTTACATTTGCATTCATAGTTATTTATCTTGATTTATTGCGTAGCATATATATGTAGATTTAATTATATTTCTTTGGTTTGATGCATTGTTATTGATTCCACATTTCTATCGTTACACTGTCATTACCAAATCAATCCATTAAATTCATTTTCTTATTGAAATGATAGTAACTTAAGAACTAATAAATTCATTCGCATCTTGGTGCATTCTCATCGGCACATCCCATCAATTTCCACTCTCCATTAATTTTAAAATCCGCTAAGATTTAAACCGTTTACTTCATTCTCCCACTTACTCATGTTCACAATATTGACCAATCGGTGAACAAACAATTGATATCTTCTAAATTATAGAATAAAACAAAGAATTTAAACTTTAGCATTATTGTTTCAAAGGGCAATTTTTGAATTATAATCGCCATAAAAAATGTACATATGCATTTTTTAATCATAGATACAACTACATGTAGTTCAAATCCAACCAAAAGTCATTCAAGCCAAAACCACAAAACAGAGACAGAGGATTACTTCTCTCTCTATCTCTATTACAAATTGGACCTTCCTTTTAGTTTTTTCTAAGAAATGCGGTTAGGCTAAAAACTGTGCCTACCAACAAAAAATAAGTTACCCACCAACCAAGGGTTTTCCATTGACTAGACATAAAAATCAAATACCAAATAACACAGACATGGTTGACCCTATCTTCTCGAAGACACGTGTCAAATGCTTTTTTAATTGTTTTTATATTATCTAAACATGGGCTTTTGTATCTATCAAATGACACATGCATTGACATTAAAAATTATATGTGCAAATTTCAAATCCATATATGCAAATAGACCAAATGTAACGACATAAATTTAATCAACACCCAAATATGTATCTATCAAATAACAGATGAAGTGACATTACAAGCATATGTGCAAATTTCATAGCCATGTATGCAAACCAACCATGTGTAGAGGCACATATTACTATGGCTTCAAACCTCCTTTTAAACATATTTATTGAATTAGTTCTAATTTCACATGAATGCCCAAACCATGCTCCCTTCTTCTTTAATATTAAAATCTTTTCCTACCACATTTCATTTTGTTTTTTAGGTGAAGTAATTTTCCATTGGTGTAATAGTATATAATTTTTCCTTCATCCTTGAATTAACCATGATTTTAAGGTAGATTTTTATTACATAGACATTTTCTAGAACCTACTTGTAATAAGACTATGTTTTTAATCCTTACCCCCAAGTTATATATCTTATATAATTCAAATAAATAATGTAAATGGAAACTCCTTGATATCCATGTCTTTGGTTAAGCCTTATTCAATCTTTAAGTAAAATTTGAGTGACCTATTAGTTACTTCTAGTGTAGGATTTATTTATCATTTTGAATATAATACTTGCTAATATAAGTTAACAACCTAAGAATATGTTTTCTTTAGTATTTGATTTTTTTATTAATTTTTATTCCACATTTATCTCATTTAAATGTTATAGAAAAGTTCACTAGAATTGTATAATAATTGATTTAATTTATTATTATGCTCTTATTTTATGCCCAAAAAATTGATTACGAAAGAATTATGGATAATGTGGAACTTAAATAAATGGACTAGATTGTATGCCAACAAAAGAATTCTATGAGTATATCAAAGTTGAATCTTCCATGGTAGTTGAGGAATTTTCAAGTTGTATATAAGATAGGAAATACCATGATTTTTGTAGTGTTTATTTCCTTATACAACTATTATTCAATTATTACCATTGTCTAACTAGGCACAAACAATGGCTATGCACATCAATATACAAAGAGAGAAAAATGAAGTATTAATTAGAACATGATGGTTCATATTCCCATTGTAATTGTTACAAACATTGATAACATGCCAAGCCATATAGTAATATTCACATGCAGTTATGACTTGTGGGTTGGAATATATGTGCTAAACAACACTTAAAATTTGTGGTATGATCTACTGACATTTTAATAGTTGATTTAAACCCCGCTTATCTTCACAATTGATGTTTTTTTAACAATTAACCTTGTTTGGTTTGAGCACGGTAACTTATGCATTACTATACATGTTTACAACAAGTTAAAACTTGATCTGAGAGGTACTTTATAGATAATGGAAATATGCTAAATTGTGGATATGGTTGGTGATTTGTTGTAGTTTAGAAGCACTAGTATCCTATGTAGTTTGAAAAAAGAACTTTTACAGGTGATTTAAAATGTATGTTTCTTCAACATGATTTGTACACTCAACATAAAAAAAAATTGACAAGGTGTTGCTAAGTAGCTAGTTTTATTTTGCAACAAGTATCATTAAATGATAACAATTTGAACAAGGTCACTGTTAATTTTAGTTGCATCAATATTGAGGGTGTCTCTTCAATGCAGACTTTTTTGTAAAAGAGAAATAGACTAATGTTGTCATCAATGCAATTTATCTGTAGAATAATCAATACATCCTATGAATAGGTACAATCATACTCCGCTGCCTAGTAGTTTGTTCAAAAAATCTACATCAAATAAATTAATTTGTTTACTGACAATATAGTATTTCTTGAAAATAGATTCTTCTTCATAGTTTTTGCTTTTCATATTTGCATATTTCCATATTTGCAACTGCATTTGCATCTCTTTCATCTTCAAAAAGAACAAACCTTGGAAGCAAATCAAGTTTAAAGTTACATTCATGTTCATCATACTGAAAGCTTGTATTCATAGTGTGATGCCCCATCATGCAACCCTAGAGTGTTAGTCTAACAAGAGCAAAAATAACATAGATATTTTTTTAAAGCAAGAAAATGCATTAATCATTAAATATAATTACACTATTAACAACATTACATGAAATGAACAGCTAACACCTCTAGGGAACATAACTGCACCAGATAAAATTATAACATTACAAGTGATATGCATCATAAAACAATAGAAGAGTATTACATTATACATTTGCAGAGATGGATAATTACAAAGTTTCAATTCAAGATTACAAGACCGACCACATCGGTTTACAAATAATACATTTATGAATGTATACTACAACTCTTAAGGTGTAGAACAAATCTGGAACTGGAACACTTCTGCATTGATCTCGAACCATAACATCCAAGAAGACCAATGGATAGCTCTTCCTCCCAACCATGTGGAACCCTGAGGTCCACACCTCTAACCTAGGAGATAACAATGAGGTTCCACTAAGTCAAAGGATACAAACAACAAACGAACAGACAAACTCGACACAGACAAAACAAATTATCAAGATTGCACAAGACAAGGCAGTACTCCAGAGGCAACAACAAAAGATAAAGAGGGAAGTAACTAAGCTACAGGAGGAAGAGTGTCATCACATGGTCCTAGCATGGGTTACCCAAGCTATCTCTCACTAGAAACTGGCCCCCATCTATGGTTACCCTGGTAGCCTCTCTCTAGGCACCGGCCCCATAGGGTGACACATGCAGAGCTGACACATCCTCTCATGGAAACAAGGAGGTCGACCTTGCCAACCAGGCCTTCTCATCCCATCCTTAGCTTGTGACAGCACTCAAAGCATGGGTGAGGCATCTTACTTATCTTGTTATGTAAATTACTACCCCAACCCTCCTAAATAAATTATTAAGTTATCACTTGATTACAACTTCCACGGGGTTACCCAGGGGACCACTTTGGGCACCAGCCCCACCATGAAAGCCACTCTCCTACCTACAACTAGCAATCTCTAACCAACCATTCAAAACCAATAACATGCAAGGACAAGGGTCTACAAGACATCCCTTCCTTACATCCCGATCCATTACATAAGCCATTCAAACTTTAACCACAACAATAAAAGTTCCCTTATCCACTTCAAAACCCAAAACAATACATCATTGGAATAGAATGACATAAATAACAAGTTGAAACCCAAGTAGTTAAACCTATGGAGGTGGTAATTTGAACTCTTTACCATGTTACAAAAGTACCTTTCCCGATATGGAAACTAGGTTTAAACGACTATGACTTTCCTTTAGACCAAAATAATTTAAGGCCAACAAGAATAAAGAAGAAAAAAAAACATAACTCAATACCATCATTATTACAAGTTGATAATAATATACAATTTTATTCCAAGGGCAACCTTACACTATGATAACAATGACTCAACGTACCATTCCCGGACAAGATTTGCGAAAATGAAACACTTCAACGAAAAGGTTAATACAACATTACAACCTATAACCAAAACATTCTTACTTTCTTCCATAGACATGCATTAACAACAATGAAATTTCAAGCAAGGCCATAATTAACTCAACATTACACCATTGAACAAATTAAACCAAGAAATTACTATAAGTTTTTCACTCCCTTTTAAAATAAAATCTAAATATTATTCCACTTCTAGAACTATAAATCCATCTATATTAGTAACTAAACATTTCTTACCTAAAACCCAATTAATATAACAATTATATTCTATTCTAAATTCAAATTTTATTACCTTCTAATAATCATCCTAAGTATTAAACAAGCAATAAGGTAATCATTTCTAACTTCAATCTTACCCATTATGAAAAGCTTAATTAAAAACCATATATATATATATATATATATATATATATATATATATATATATATATATATAACTAAATAGCTTTACTATCATGATTAATGGAATATAACCAAGTGATAAAAGTAGGCAGTTACCCTAATACCAAAGTGCTATACTATAATATATGCCAATGATTAAAATTACATCCTAACGTAAACAATGAGAACCATCATCTAAATCTTTAATATTATCTAATAATAACGATGGTTATATATGAATGCAATTTAACAATAAGAATGTTAACAACTAAATTCAATATTTCTAACATGCTATAAGAGGAATCAAATCCCTATCTTTATGTCTTGAACTTAGTAGTGAAGATATATAATTTATTAAAAAGGAAACTTACTATACTTAAATTTTGCAACTTCCTAATAATCTGATATTTTCTTTTCCTAATCATTGTTGGTGAAGGATTAACATTCAATGAGGAGCAACATCTAAAATTACTTCATCAGATTGGATGCCAGGATAAAGAAGTTGTCCATGAGTTTTATTTAGACAATTCAATGGAATTTTTCTGTGCCTCCGAGAGTTGCCGTACGGCGTAGGTAAAAGTATGCAAGGTTTTTCAATGAACAAGAATTCATTTGAAAGCACCCATATAAAGAAGATCGGCCCTAGATGCGACTTAGTGGTGAATGAAAGATTGCAATACATTTTGAGGAAGCATCGGTTAAATTCATAGGTAAGGATTATGGTGGGGTCAACAATTTCAGAAGGAATGATTTGGATAGAAAATGATAAGCCACACCGGTGCGCCTCCAAGGTAAATTGATTAAGGAGTCATAGAATACAATTGAACACATGGTTTGATGGTCGGAATGTCTTCCAAGAGCCCGATTATCAAGAGATCCAATTTTGAGTGAGGAGCAAAAATGACAATCTCCTTTTGAAGGGCGCAATCGGTAGGTTATCAAAGAGGACTGGTCGGCGGTCAAGGAGCGGTGATAGCAACAGGTAAAACAGGCTTTGAGTAGCCAATAGCTTCTAGCCACATCAAACGAAAGTAGCTCAAAACTCTCTAATCACCCCCCACAACTTACAATGAAGAAGGAAACTTGCTAGAAAAAACATCTTAGGTCATATAAGCTTTCCATGCCTCTGAGAAACGTTTTAAAGCATTAACATAAGCAGCTACAACAATCGAATGTCAGCCAGATTTACAGCAAAAATTATCTCAAATGAGCATCTCATATTGCAAGATTTGGGGAAAACTGAAAGGGATAGCGGCAACACACAGAAGGATCACCTCCGAGCTGAAGATAATGTTTATTTTCTAATAAGAGGCCGCAATACCAAAGGATATCAGATAGAAATGATGGAAGTTTTAGGGTTGAAGAACAAATATAAAAGTTGAAAGTGTGGTTGCTATTGAGAGTCAAAACACCAAAAAGGCCAATGCACTAAGAATGTTCTCCCTCACATGCCTCAAAAGGTTATGCTTTGACAATTGTAATGATAGAGTGGGTAACGGATCAGTCAGATAGAACAAGGCAACGAATTCACTAGATTGCCACAGTGGAGATCGATTGATAGTCCCATAAGTTACAGAATGAAACTATAGTGGACTGAATTGATACACAAGGATACCTCGGAGGAAAGGACGATAGAAAACTTCAGGACACAATCTCATCATACTTTTAAGGACAATTGTTCAAATTATTAAGCATACAATTTTTTTTTTAATTTCACATTCACAACTATCATTAAACAATCATTCCATTATGCAGAAAACATACGTGGAACTATAAACCCCAGATCTTAGAATCCTTCCTCCATTCCTTCTTCCTCTGCCAAAACATTTTTCCCCAAACCTTTCTCCCCCCTTTTCTGAATGACTTCCTCCCAAAAAAGATCCCCCTAGAAACAAAACAGCCCCGAGTCATAAATGCCCACTAACACCAAATCCGTTCTCGAGAATCCTCTCCACCAGAAGAATTTTAAATTTTTACTAATAACAGAGATTCCCCACACTAGAATCATAAATGACAACTAACCACATTTAATTATTCCCGAGAATGATTCTATACATAGCTATATAATAATGAATTAAAATAAAGCTTTTGACCCACATATATGTTTTTAGAAACATTAGAATAGTTACTTGATTCTGGATTAAAATTTACTTAAATAATATTCCACTACAAGTATTCCAATTTTACGACAAAGCAAAAATACTACAATGTTTGACAATAATAACAGTATAATATTATTGATCATTTATCCATACTAGAATACACATAAGCTGAATAATCAAGGACTCGACAATAAACCTACAAACCACATGACAACTAACAAACTGAAGATTGAACTGACCTAGGGAACAAACCTCATGTTATCTCCTTCAACGTTATCCATTGGTGCAAGGGCCCGCTCAGACCTGCTAAGTCAGGTGGAGTCGAGGCCCGGTACCTGCAACCTGTAACAAAACAATATGTTGCATACAAATATATATATACCTACATAACACATACATAGAGTTAGGGATTCACAGCATAGTAGGGTGCTCGGAGTGAGCAATACTACATTGTCCCTTCTCAGAGATCATGACAATAACATATGCATCCCTAACTAGAAGTTAGATAACATTAAACTACGTAAACAAGATTATATCCATCTGCATAATCCATCTAGCCATCAACTAAACATGTCAAAACACATCATGAGCTAAAATATCAATAATGTCATCATGATCATGATAAGCATCAAACATAAGTCTAACATCTCAAATATCCCAACTGTCAAAGTGCAATATAAAACTACTAACTGTATCAACACTATCTAAAACCATAGAAAACCAATATCTATCTCAAACCAAAATTGAGGGGCATTACATCCTCCCCCCAAGAGTCAGGCTTACTCTTGGAAGCCTACAAATAAGTAAGGGTATAACTCTCTCATGCTGGAAGCATCCTCCCAGGTAGCAGAAGTCTCATCATTAGGGTCCCACTGGACCCTGACCTGGTACACATCTTTGCCCCTAAGAGCAAGTCTCCTGTGCTGTAGAATGCCTATGGGCTCCAAAGCCAGCTGCCCATCCTCTACCTGTAGAGCAATCCAATCAAGAACATGAGCAATATCTAGATAGTAAGGTCTAAGTACAGAAACATGAAACACATCATGGATGCGTGAAAGACTGGGAAACAAAGCAAGACGATAAGCAACATGACCAATCCTCTCCAACACCTCAAAAGGTCCAACAAAGCGTGGTGCTAGCTTAGAGTCCTTTCAGTAGCGGATCAGACTCTTTCGCAGTCACACATGCAAGAACACCTGATCCCCAACTGAAAACTACTGATTGACTCTATGAGCATCTGCATACTTCTTCTGTCTATCATGCGCTGTCACCAGATGCTCTTTAATCCTCTCAACCTGCTACTCCATATCTCTAAGCATATCTGGTCCTAGAAGGACTCTATCCTCGAGACAATCCCAACTTAGAAGGAGTTTGACAAGGACAACCATACAAAGCCTGAAATGGAGACATGCCGATAGAACTATGATATCCATTATTATATGCAAACTCCACCAAGTATAGGTAGTCCTCCCAATGGCTCTACCAATCCATCACATACATCCTAAGCATATCCTCAAGAACCTGATTAACCCTCTCAGTCTGACCATCAGTCTTAGGATGGTATGCTGAACTAAAGTTCAGCTGTGTCCCCAAGGCATGCTGTAGAGAAGTCTAAAGGGCTGAAGTAAAAACTAGATCCCTGTCGGAGATGATCCTACGAGGAATCCCATGAAGTCTGACTATGTCCTCCATGAACACTCTGGTCACTGTAGAAGCATTATAAGAAGAACGGACAGGAGAGAAGTGAGCTACCTTCGTCAACCTATCCACAATGACCATAGTAGCATCATGTCGATGAGAGGATACCGGCAAACCAATAATGAAGTCTATCAAAATGATGTCCCATTTCCATTCTGGGATCAAATGAGGCTGCAAAAGACCTGCAGGGTGCTGATGCTTCGCCTTCACCCTCTGACACTCAAGACATCTCGACACAAAATCAGCAATATCCCACTTCATGCCACTCCAAAAGTACAACTGACAAAGATCTGCATGCATCTTCTTGACACCTGGATGAGCAGAATAAGGTGCCTGATGCACTTCTAAAAAAACTAGGGTATGAAGACCCTCTAAACAAGGAACATAGATACAACCCAAATGTCGCAAAAGACCATCTAGCTCAAGAGAGTAACCAAAAAATCTACCCTCCAAAGGTATACCTGACTCAATCTCGGACTTCACCTCCTGGTACCAACTGTCGGTAGGAAGTGCTGTGAGAATATGACCTCTTAAGTCAACTGTGAGAGAGACCGCCGAGATTCCATGTCTCCGACGACTAAGAGCATCCGCTACCACATTCTCTTTGCCCTGAATATACTTGACCTCAAAGTCATACTCACACAAGAACTCTATCCATCGCCTCTGCCTTGCATTCAAGTTTGGCTGCGTGAAAATGTATTGCAAACTATGATGATCATTGTGTAGCTCAAATTGATGCCCTAAGAGAAAATACCTCCACCTCACCAAGGCATGCACAACTACAGCTAACTCTAGATCATGAGTGGGATAGTTCAATTCATGATCCTTGAGTTTGAGATACTCATAGCCAATCACGTGGCCATCCTGCATCAGAACTGCTCCTAAACCCTCCAAAGAAGCATCTGTACAAACAACAAAGTCCCTGGTAGGATCATGAATTGCTAAAACAGGTGCACTGGTCATCTGCTCCTTAAGGGTCTGAAAAGATGCCTAACACTATTCTGACCAAACAAACTTCTTCCCTTTCCTTTGAAGGGAAGTAATAGGATGTGCGATCCTCGAAAACCCCATAACAAAACAACGATAGTAACTTGCCAAACCCATAAAACTGCGGACCTCAAAAACATTAGTAGGTGCAGGCCAATCCATAACAGCTTGGATCTTTGAAGGATCCACTGCAATACCCTCTCCATAGATGACATGACCCAAATACTTCACCTCTGTCTGAAAGAATTCACACTTCAACAAATTAGCATAAAGCTGATTTTCTCTGACACTGCAACACCTGACGTAAATACTCTTCATGCTCCTCCATAGTCCTCGAATAGATCAATATATCATCTAGAAATACAAGGACAAAACTGTTGAGATAAGTGCGGAAAACACCATTCATCAGGCTCATGAAAACTGAGGGTGCATTCATCAACTTGAATGGTACTACTGTGAACTCATAATGTCCATAACAGGTGCGAAAAGCTATTTTATGAATATCTGCCTCAAATATCCGCAATTGATGATATCCTGACTTAAGGTTAATTTTAGAAAACACCTTGGCTCCCTTAATCTGATCAAACAAATCATCGATCCGAGGCAAGGGGTATCTATTTTTCACGGTCACCTTATTGAGCTGTTGATAGTCGATACATAGCCACAGAGATCCATCCTTCTTTTTCACAAAGATCACAGGTGCTCCCCAAGGAGAAACACTAGGTCAAATGAATCCCTTGGCTAACAACTCCTCCAACTGCAGTCGAAGCTCCTTAAGCTCTTGAGTAGTCATCCTGTATGGAGCTCATGAGATAGGCTCTGCACTAAGAACAAGATCAATCCTAAAGTCGATGTCACTCTTAGGTGGCACCCCCAGAATCTTAGAAGGAAAAACATCAGCAAACTCCCTCAAAAGTGGGTGATCGTCAGGAGATGCCTCTCAACTCTCCTCCATCTCCAAGTCACTAACTGACACTGCAAAAAGATGACATCCCTGATGCATGCATCTCTTAAGCTGCATAGCGGAGATCATACATAGAGAAATAGGTCTCTGAACTCTTACCACCTCCACCTCTACACCAGAATCATCCACACATCTAATAGACTTATGTCGACAATCGATCACTGCCTGATGGGCCTCCAGCCAATCCATCCCCAAAATTATATCATATGAACCAAGGGGTAGGATGTGAAGGTCTACAGTAGTAGATAGGGAACCAATCCTCAACTCACACCCAAGCACTACAGACTCAACTGCAACCTTAGCCCTGAAAGCTAACTCAACCTACCACCTATCATCTTGCTTTGTTGCCACTAAGCTACAACGCTCCACAAGAGAAGGAGATATGAATGAATTAGATGCACCAGAATAAAAAAGAACAAAAAAACCAATACCTCGCATGAAACCAGAAGTCTCCACCATGGTGCCATGATGCTTTGCCTGACGGTTATCAACCACTGCAAAGACTCTGTGCGATTTGCCTGCATCACCAACCGTTGTCTTTGAAGCGGCTGGTCGATGTCCAAACCCTGAAGTACTCCTCTGAGGACACTGTCTAGCAATATGGCCCTATTGGCCACAAGAGAAGCACCGGTGCCTCTACCAAAGCCACCGCTACCCTGGAAAGCACTATACTACTGGAAACTACCCCTGCTTGCTGCGGACTATGTACTCTGAGAGGGGTGATCGAAGCGGTTACGCCTATTCTGCTGCCATGACCGATCTTTCTTAGACTGAAATCTATTACCTTGTTGAGACTGAGAATTCTTCAGTTTGGTCTAAGAGTGCTGCTGCCGTCCACCCTTTGAGGGCGCATGAGATACTGATGCCTAAGCATGACCACCATGAGAACTATATCCTTCAGATGGTGCATTACCAATATGCACACCAGTATGCCCATTGAGTTCCATCGCCAAATTCTCCTCCACTAACTGGGCTTTTTCCACTGCTACCTCCATAGACTTAGGTTCGAATACATGAACCCCTCCGCTGATCTGGGCATTCAGGCCCTTGATAAAATGCTGCACCAACATAGACTCATCATCTCCGATACCCGCATACTGCTTGAGCTCATAGATTCTGCGCTTATACTGCTCAACTAACATGGCCATCTGCCTCAGCTCATGGAACTCATCTGCGCGATGCTGCCTCCAATGATCAGATAGGAAACATGCTCTGAATGTCTCTAAGAATAACTCCTAAGAAATAGTGCTAATGTCCAAGTGCAGCTTCTGCTCATCTAAATGCCACCAAGTCGAAGCAAAACCTTAGAGATGCAAAATAGCACATCTGGCTTTGGTGTTGCTACCGTAAGGATGCATGGCGAAACACCTACCTATATCCAATAACCAATTCTCTACCTCTAGACCACTACCAGCTCCATCAAAGGTGGGAGGGCGTGCCCTCAGTAGATCTCTCATATGGCTGGCTAGTGTAGCCTCCTGCTCAACTGTCAACTCTCTCCGCCTAGGTGATCTCTCTCTTTCCCTAGGTTCCAGCTGATCTACCTCTTGACCCCCTCTAGGCTGCTTAACCTCCTGTCTAGGGCCTAAACGGGCAAGGGCCTCCTCAAGTAACTGTCACAACTGGCCTCCCTCAGGCTGGTCATGACCTTCCATATTCTAACCCCCACCTTCATGGGCACTCTCATGAGGAGAACTAGGAGGAGGTGTACTGCCACCGCCCCTCCCACAGCCCCTACCTCTGCCATGACCTTGACCCCTACCTCTAGGCATCTACCTACAACATTAAAAGATGATTTATTACACACAGAAAGGGAAACAACATGGATGAAGTTAATCTACAGAGTTTAAGCACTGGGTCACTTAATGGGCTCAGTTATAACCAGAGTACCTGGTGTTTAAACCTGGCTCTGATACCAAATGTGATGCCTCATCATGCAACCCTAGAGTGTTAGTCTAACAAGAGCAAAAATAACATAGATATTTTTTGAAAGCAAGAAAATGCATTAATCATTAAATATAATTACACTATTAACAACATTAAATGAAATGAACAGCTAACACCTCTAGAGAACATAACTACACCAGATAAAATTATAACATTACAAGTGATATGCATCATAAAACAACAGAAGAGTATTACATTATACATTTGCAGAGATGGATAATTACAAAGGTTCAATTCAAGATTACAAGACCGATCACATCGGTTTACAAATAATACATTTATGAATGTATACTACAACTCTTAAGGTGTAGAACAAATCTGGAACTGGAACACTTCTGCACTGATCTCGAACCATAACATCCAAGAAGACCAATGGATAGCTCTTCCTCCCAACCATGTGGAACATTGAGGTCCACCCCTCCGAGCTAGGAGATAACAATGAGGTTCCACTAAGTCAAATGATACAAACAACAAACGAACAGATACAAACTTGACATAGAAAAAATAGGTTATCAAGACTGCACAAGACAAGGCAGTACTCCAGAGGCAACAACAAAAGATAAAGAGGGAAGTAACTAAGCTGTAGTAGGGAGAGTGTCATCGCATGGTCCTAGCATGGGTTACCCAGGCTATCTCTCACTAGAAACTGGCCCCCATCTATGGTTACCCTGGTAGCCTCTCTCTAGGCACCGGCCACATATGGTGACACATGCAGAGTTGACACATCCTCTCATGGAGACAAGGAGGTCGACCTTGCCAACCAGGCCTTCTCATCCCATCCTTAGCCTGTGAGAGCACTCAAAGCATGGGTGAGGCATCTTACTTATCTTGTTATGTAAATTACTACCCCAACCCTCCTAAATAAATTATTAAGTTATCACTTGATTACAACTTCCATGGGGTTACCCAGGTAGTCACTTGGGGCACCGGCCCCACCATGAAAGCCACTCTCATACCTACAAATAGCAACAATAACATGCAAGGACAAGGGTCTACAAGACATCCCTTCTTTACATCCCGATCCATTACATAAGCCATTCAAACTTTGATCACAACAATAAAAGTTCCCTTATCCACTTCAAAACCCAAAACAATACATCATTGGAACAAAATGACACAAATAACAAGTTGAAACCCAAGCAGTTAAACCTCTGGAGTCGGTAATTTGAACTCTTTACCATGTTACAAAAGTACCTTTCCCGATATGGAAACTAGGTTTAAACAACTATGACTTTCCTTTAGACCAAAATAATTTAAGGCCAACAAGAATAAAGAAGAAAAAAAAACATAACTCAATACCATCATTATTACAAGTTGATAATAATATACAATTTTATTCCAAGGGCGACCTTACACTATGATAACAATGACTCAACGTACCATTCCCGGACAAGATTTGCGAAAATGAAACACTTCAACGAAAAGGTTAATACAACATTACAACCTATAACCAAAACATTCTTACTTCCTTCCATAGACATGCATTAACGACAATGAAATTTCAAGCAAGGCCATAATTAACTCAACATTACACCATTGAACAAATTAAACCAAGAAATTACTATAAGGTTTTCACTCCCTTTTAAAATAAAATCCAAATATTATTCCACTTCTAGAACTATAAATCCATCTATATTAGTAACTAAACATTTCTTACCTAAAACCCAATTAATATAACAATTATATTCTATTCTAAATTCAATTTTTATTACCTTCTAATAATCATCCTAAGTATTAAACAACTAGGGACAAAGCAATAAGGTAACCATTTCTAACTTCAATCTTACCCATTAAGAAAAGCTTAATTAAAAACCATATATATATAACTAAATAGCTTTACTATCATGATTAATGGAATATAACCAAGTGATAAAAGTAGGCGGTTACCCTAATACCAAAGTGCTATACTATAATATATGCCAATAATTAAAATTACATCCTAACGTAAATAATGAGAACCATCATCTAAATCTTTAATATTATCTAATAATAACGATGATCATATATGAACGCAATTTAACAATAAGAATGTTAAAAACTAAATTCAATATTTCTAACATGCTATAAGAGGAATCGAATCCCTATCTTTATGTCTTGAACTCAGTAGTGAAGATATATAATTTATTAAAAAGGAAAGTTACTATACTTAAATTCTACAACTTCCTAATAATTTGATATTTTCTTCCCCTAATCATTGTTGGTGAAGGATTAACATTCAATGAGGAGCAACATCTAAAATTACTTCATCAGATCGGATGCTAGGATAAAGAAGTTGTCCACGAGTTTTATTTAGACAATTCAATGGAATTTTTCTATGCCTCCGAGAGTTGCCATACAGCGTAGGTAAAAGTATGCAAGGTTTTTCAATGAACAAGAATTTGTTTGAAAGCACCCAGATAAAGATCGGCCTTAGATGCGACTCAGTGGTGAATGAAAGATTGTAATACATTTTGAGGAAGCATCAGTTAAATTCACAGGTAAGGATTACAGTGGGGTCAACAATTTCAGAAGGAATGATTTGGATAGAAAATGATAAGCCACACCGGTGCGGCTCCAAGGTAAATTGATTAAGGAGTCATAGAATACAATTGAACACATGGTTTGATGGTCGGAATGTCTTCCAAGAGCCCGATTATCAAGAGATCCAATTTGGAGTGAGGAGCAAAAATGGCAATCTCCTTTTGAAGGGCGCAATTGGTAGGTAATCAAAGAGGACTGGTCGGCGGCCAAGGAGCGGTGATAGCAATAGGTAAAATAGGCTTTGAGTAGCCAATAGCTTCTAGCCACATCAAACGGAAGCAGCTCAAAACTCTCTAATCATCCCCCACAACTTACAAAGAAGAAGGAAACTTGCTAGAAAAAACATCTTAGGCCGTATAAGCTTTCCATGCCTCTGAGAAATGTTTTAAAGCATTAACATAAGCAGCTACAACAATCGAACGTCGGCTAGATTTACAACAAAAATTATCTCAAATGAGCATCTCATATTGCAAGATTTGGGGAAAACTGAAAGGGAGAGCGGCAACACACAGAAGGATCGCCTCCAAGCTGAAGATAATGTTTATTTTCTAATAAGAGTCCACAATACCAAAGGATATCAGATAGAAATGATGGAAGTTTCAGGGTTGAAGAACAAATATAAAAGTTGAAAGTGTGGTTGCTATTGAGAGTCAAAACACCAAAAAGGCCAACGCGCTAAGAATGTTCTCCCTCACATGCCTCAAAAGGTTATGCTTTGACAATTGTAATGATAGAGTGGGTAACGAATCGGTCAGACAGAACAAGGCAACGAATTCACTAGATTGCCACAGTGGAGATCGATTGATAGTCCCATAAGTTACATAATGAAACTACAGTGGACTGAATTGATACACAAGGATACCTCAGAAGGAAAGGACGATAGAAAAATTCAGGACACAATCTCATCATACTTTTAAGGACAATTGTTCAAATTATTAAGCATACAATTTTTTTTTTTAATTTCACATTCACAACTATCACTAAACAATCATTCTATTATGCAGAAAACATACCTGGAACTATAAATCGCAGATCTTAGAATCCTTCCTCCTTTCCTTCTTCCTCTGCCAAAACTTTTTTCCCCAAACCTTTCTCCCCCCTTTTCTGAATGACTTCCTCCCAAAAAAGATCCCCCCAGAAACAAGATAGCCCCGAGTCATAAATGCCCACTAACACCAAATCTGTTCCCGAGAATCCTCTCCACTAGAAGAATTTTAAATTTTTACTAATAACAGAGATTCCCCACATTGGAATCATAAATGACAACTAACCACATTTAATTATTCTCGAGAATGATTCTATACATAGCTATATAATAATAAATTAAAATAAAGCTTTTGACCCACATATATGTTTTTACAAACATTAGAATAGTTACTTGATTCTACATTAAAATTTACTTAAATAGTATTCCACTACAAGTATCCCAATTTTATGACAAAGCAAAAATACTATAATGTTTAACAATAATAACATTATAATATTATTGATCATTTATCCATACTAGAATACACATAGGCTGATTAAAGAAGGACTCGACAATAAACCTACAAACCACATGACGACCAACAAACTAAAGATTGAACTGACCTAGGGAATAAACCTCATGTTATCTCCTTCAACGTTATCCATTGGTGCAACGGCCTGCTTAGACTTGCTAAGTTAGGTGGAGTTGAGGCCCGGTACCTGCAACCTGTAACAAAACAATATGTTGCATACAAATATATATATACCTACATAACACATACACAGAGTTAGGGATTTACAATGTAGTAGGGTGCTTGGAGTGAGAAATACTACACTGTCCCTTCTCAGAGATCATGACAATAACATATGCATCCCTAACTAGAAGTTAGATAACATTAAACTACGTAAACAAGATTATATCCATCTGGATAATCCATCTAGCCATCAACTAAACATGTCGAAACACATCATGAGATGAAATATCAATAATGTCATCATGATCATGATAAGCATCAAACATAAGTCTAACATCTCAAATATCCCAACTGTCAAAGTGCAATATAAAACTACTAACTGTATCAACACTATCTAAAACCATAGAAAACCAATATCTATCTCAAACCAAAATTGAGGGGCATTACACATAGCATTAGCATTATTAGTCCCATGAGCTGTAGGCTTGTAAATAATAATTCTTGGAACCCACTGCTAATTATTTTAACTTGTTAAAGTCCATTTAATTAGTTTGGTTATTAGTTTACCATGTTTAGAAAATGGAAAGGCAAAGGAAAATGTGCTTGGAACGTGTGTTCGACAAGAGCGGCTCAACCACCACCATCTTATTTGGTATTCGAAATTTGAAAGACATGTGGCATCCGAAAAAGAAATGAGTAGTTCATTTTGAACAACCTGCATAATTAATTCATGTGGATGTGAATGAATGTAGAAGAAATGCCTTTAGCTAAAGCTTAAAGATGCCAAGGGCACATACCACTAGTCTAGATTAAACCCTGCACTTTTATATTGATTGATTGCAGGATAGAACCTGCAGTTTTATCTTCACCTTCACATTGTCACAATTGATTCCTAATACATGCAAGCTTATATTTGATTGTTAATATTTTCTTTGTATGGGATATTGATTCCCTTCTTTGGATTATGGGCCAACATTTTGATCTTAGAGTTTCCTTCATACACAATTTCTTACCAAATTTTGACATATACCAAATGGATTTGGATTAAACATAGAATTGATTTCTATTTTTGGCTTGTCTCGTTTGTTTGCTTGTTTTCTGTCCATCTATTTTGAATTTATGATTACATTAGCCCCAACTTTGAAGTAAACTCTACCTTGCCAATCAAACAAACTTTGTACATTTTTTTAACCATGGCCCCTAGACAATAGATTTTATATCCAAACCCCTTATCTCTAGGTTTATGTATCTATCAGACAACATATGTATGAATCTCATAGTCATGTATCATATTTACTGATGTAACTTTAATCAACACCCTAATATTTGCTGCTTTATGTATCTATCAAATAACATGTGGTTGACATTAGAAGCATATATGTGTGAATTTCATAGCCATTTATGCAAATTGTCCATATGTAGGGACATAACTTTAATCAACACTCTTATATTTGCAAGTTTATGTATCTATTGAGTAACACATGGATTGACACTAGAATTATATGTGCAAGTTTCATAGCCATATATGCAAATTGATAAAATGTAGCGGCATAAATTTAATCAACACCCTGATATTTGTAGGTCTATGTATCTATCAAATAACACATGGAATGACATTGGAACTATGTGCAAATTTCATAGCCATGTATGCAAATTGACCATATGTAGATGCACATGTCATTGTGTCTTTCAACCTTCTTTTAAACATATTCATTGAATTAGTTCTAATTTCACATGAATAACCAAACCATACTCCCTTCTTCTTCAATATTAAAATCTTATCCTTCCATCTTTCATTTGATTTTTGGAGTGGAGTAATTTACCATTAGTGTAAGTCATATATCCTTGAATTAACCAATGATTTTAAAAGGGATTATTATATAGACATTTTCAAAAACCTACCTAAAATAAGACTCCATTTTTAATCATTTCCACCAAGTTATATATTTTATATTCTTCAAATAGATAATGTAAATGGAAACTCCATGATATCCACATCTTTAGTTAAGCCTTATTCAATCTTTAAATAAAATTTGAGCAACTTATTACTTAGTTCTAGTGTAGGCTTTATTTATCACTACTCGTCCTTCAGTTCTTCTAGTGGATAAATTTTGTGGCCTACATTATGTCCTCGCCCTAAAAATGAACTTGCAGCTATTAACCCTCTATATGGATAAATTGTAGCTAGATGCTACAAATGCATGCCTTTGCTGGCCTCCCATGTTATTCTAAACAAATCAATGCATTTAACATAATTTCTTGTTGCAATAACAATGATTTTCCTACAGTCACAATTTTTAGTCTAGCCCAGAAATAATCTAAAACAATGCTAGATTTCTTTTTGCGAAAAATGAATATATATAATAGAAATGTTGTCTTTCAATTACTAACTACAGATCTTAGTTTAACACAGGAAATCAGGGATGCATTTTTGGAAATAATTGTTGTGTAATTTTGTTTTCCATTTGGTGATTGCAAGATGCATATAAAGCTACATACGACTATATTATCTGTTGAATAAACTACTACACAGTGGAGCATGATTGTGCTTGTTCATAGGATATAGTGACTATTCTATAGTGCAAATTGCATTGATAACAACATTATTCTGGTTCAATGTGAACTGACCTTTTGCATCAAAGTCTTGTAGCATGAAGATGACCATTGACTCACTTTCAATGTACTCTTCATATGTGATGCCTTTTAAATCTTCCAACAATGTTTTAATGGTAGACATAACAATGATTTGCTTGTAGCTAGAGTTTTTAGGTTGCCCCATAAATAATCTAAAACAATGCTATATTGCAAAGCAATTTTTCTAAATATGTAAAACTAAAACTATGCAGAGAGTTTCCCATTGCATACCTTGTTTTTGCTACAACATAGATACTGCAAACAAAACACACAACATGTGGAATGAAAAATATAAACATTCAATGCATTAAATTCATTTGCTTATTGAAATGACAATAATTCAGTAGATTCATTTACATCTTGGCACATTCTCATAGGTGACTACATGTCATCGGTTGCCAATACAATCTATCCATCAATTTTCAAATCCACTAAAATTTAAACCATTTATTTCATTTTCCCACTTACTGTTCACAATATCCATTAATCGGTGAACAAAAAATTGATATTTACTAAATTATAAAATAAAAGAAATGATTTTAAATCTCCACTTATTGGCTACTTAAACTATGCTGTTTTAGGCACTTTGAGATAGGGAGGGATAGGAGGAGGCTATTGGTCTTTGTTTTTGCATTCCATCACTTGCTTTCCTAGGTTAAAAATAATAGATAACTTTAATAATGAACAATTTTTATATCATAGCCACCTAGTGAAGCCAAGCATTTGTAGCATCTAACTGTGATTTATCCATGCAAATAGTTAATATCAACAAGTCCATTTTTACTTGCACGACACACATAAAGCTATTTATCTTGAACCTACAGTCCTCTATCTAGACATGGGTGAGCTTGTCATATCAAGATGATGTGGAAAATAAGTAATTAGGATACAACATAGCTGGCAAATGACCAGCATCATTATGCAATTGATGCAAACCAATGCAACGTTAACAAACCATTGCAACATCAATACATTAAATTCATCTGCTTCTTGAAATATCAATAATTCAACAAATACCTTTGCATCATGTTTCGTTCTAAACAATAGATAGTTTTTCCTTATTTACATTTTGTTTCATTGATTCATGACATGTTTCACTAAAATTTCATGCATGGAAGAAACACCCTTAATATCGATCTAGCTTAAATCAAGTACTAGTCCTAATCAAATTGCTACAATTTAATCATGCTTGTTCTAAAATAAAAATAGTTGCTATGTTTTTATTTTAATAGTTGACTTAGTTAAATGTTGGACTTTGAAAAAGGCATATTTGCACGTGAACAATCGACATCACATAGATTTTTAAGTTGTAGATTTGGATCATCATTTGCTTTTCTTGTTTTAAAAAAACAGATTATCGGTCCCTTGTTAAGAAACTATTTTTATTTTAGAAGATGAATCATTCAATCATAGCAATTTTATCAGGTTTAACATTGATTTAAGCTCCATCTATATTGATGGTGTTTTATTTCATGTAGGCTTTTGTCATAAAAGTGCAATTCACATTGAACCAAAATGATAAAGAATCTTACTCAGAGGTAACAAAATTTATCTTTCCTCCATAACAATCTCTTTTATCGTATATTATAAACACCACATTTCACCAATTCATTGCTCACTCTTTACACATAATATGCTTACAACCATCTTTGTGCACATATTATAGGCACTGAGTCGATAAAAAAATCAAGTAGAAATAGATTTCTGTTAATCAGATTTCATCTTAACAACTTAAACGGACTTCCCAAAAATGTATCTCTAATTTTGGACACTATGATTTCCTATGTTAGACTAAGGCCTATACAATTTCTATATCCACCTAGACAATTTTACCATTATCAATTTATTCAACATTTTACTTGGATAATCTTCGATACTTTGGTTGTTCAAATCCACATACTTTGTTATGTAATTGCATTATGCACAAACACATTTTATGTATGGAGCTGCTACCTTCAGTTTCATGCATTGTGAAATTGT
Organism: Cunninghamia lanceolata; assembly: GCA_027924645.1. Taxonomy (NCBI): domain Eukaryota; kingdom Viridiplantae; phylum Streptophyta; class Pinopsida; order Cupressales; family Cupressaceae; genus Cunninghamia; species Cunninghamia lanceolata. The sequence continues at coordinate 6,306,501 of BSBN01000123.1, forward strand.
AGATACATTTGGATATTTTGCCAACTAAGTAGTTGAATAATATTTTTGTGTTTTGATATTTTACCTTCTAGGTTGTTAAATGCACTTCTTCATTCAACAATTTGTAAAGAATACCAAGCTGTTGATACAAATGTAAACAGAACATATAACATTTGTGCATTCCAAAACCTAAATTGTGGTTATTTTACATAGTTGCCCAAGTCTTATTGGTGCGATTTCATTGTATCTGCCACCTACAAAGCTTGGCACATTCGCTTCATGTTCTTTATTTCTCTTTGATACAAACAAATAGGAACTGATAATTGTACAGAGTAATTTCTACATGTAACAAGAAAAATTTGCAATACTGTGACATTGACTTCGTTAGAGTTGTCTCTTAACAATTAAGACTCTAACATGCATTGGACGGAGGCTTAAAACATAGTTAAATTCTAATTACATAACAATATAAAAATATAGTATATAATTTAAAATATAAATTATACACAACAACAATAATAAGATTGTAGTGACAAATTTTATAAAACTCAATTAAAATAACAATATTTTTTTGATGAATTTTGAAATATGATTATTGTATCATACACCAAAAACATGGATAATGTTAAGATAAAATTAAACCCATTGTGCTTGAAACTACAATTCTTGTTAGCAACTTGCTATCTTTGTTACTGTAATATTTGACTCTTATCATAGCTTTAATGAAATCTAAAAAATCATTATATATTTGTGATGCAGGAGCATCCAGAGATGTAAGGGTAATCTTGCATCACCCAAAAACAATGTTGGTTCAAAACTGATGACTTTGTTTTTATTTCTTTTTAAAATTAGTATTTCTAGTTCCATAATCGCTTGAATAATGATGTAGAACCTTCAATTTTTTTTGGGTTCTAGGATCCTCCTATGTGCTTCTCTCTGGGATTTCTCTCCTTGCTTTGAATCTCTTTGGCTTCTTGCTTCCATTGTTCTTTTATTGTGCTTTTGTTTGTTGTCTTTGTCAAATTATCTTTAGGGTGTTGCAGGTTTTGTAGCCATTAATCTCAATGTCATATGCATAGTCTTTGTATTTTGTTTTTAAATCTTGAACAACACCTTTTCCCGCCTGGTCTTGACGTCATCAGGGGGTCACCTGGGTTGTGCTTGAGGGAGGGTGTTGGAGGCTTGCCTGTTGGGGATGTTTATTCCCCGGTTGCGCATTAATGGAGGGTAATTACTCTAGAGGGCCTCCTACAAGCAGAGATGAACCAAAATCATTCAAGGATGTTGTTGGCATGGATGAGGCTCAACATGCTCCGAAGGGGGCTGGCTTTGATGTGGCTGGAGATGTTGGACTCGATGGTGTAGGCGCAAAGAAAGGGGGAGAAAGTGGTGGCCGAGGAGACTCCAGACATGGTGAGTCTCCTTCCCTGCCCTGGAAAGTCTCATTGACTCCAAACAATGAACTAACTATGGCTGTTAAAAAAGAAGAAAATAGATTAAGAAGCATCGCTATTTTTTTACCTGTGTTAATAAGGAAAAGATGCCATCTCGAAGGTTTTTTGATAACTGGCTTATATCAGTTTGGAGTAAGAAGATGGGTATTCATTATTCATTCTGTAGGATGATTCAACCTGGGATCTTTGTGATGTTTCTAAAAAACCATGGAATGCAGAGGAGGGCTGTTGAGAAGCCCTATTGAAATATGAGGCAGGCTCTGTTTAAGACATTTCTTTGGGAGCCTGATTTATCTCACAAAGAGATTCAGTTTTGTTCCATCCCTAGATGGATCTTGCTCTGGGATGTCCCGACTTAGTTTTGGAACTTTCTCCCCCAAATAATGGCTCCTTTTGGGACGATTTTAAAAATTGATGATACTAGGTCCTCTCTTCTGCACCTTGATGCAAGGTTGTTGGTCTCTTTCAATACAGGCATTAAAATCCTTGAGATCTTAGAAATTAATTGGGAAGGCAAGCAATTTCAGTGTAACCTAATTAGCCTAGGCAGACTCAACTCCTGCTTCCATTGCAAGCAAGACGGTCACCAAAAGAGGGAGTGCCCCTCATTAAACAAAGGAACTAATAAGAATAGGATGGGTTTTGAAACAAAGGGTGAGGGTTTTGGCCCCGAGTCAAAAGTGATAGCTGGTGCCCCTCCTCCGGGGGGCAATTCAACACCTCATGTCAACTTTCTTGATATGGTTTCAGTCAAAGAAACTAATGCAATGATAGCAGAAAATGTGCTTACCACCAAAATCAATGATGTTGTGAACAATGATAATAGGGTCAATGGATCTCTTAAGTCTAACCCACTATGTGATGATTCTCATATGGAGGAAGATACTGAAAGTAATCAAGATGATTCCCTCAGCCTTTATTCAATTGATGGCTCTTAGGGGATTTTTGACCCCCTCATAATTTCCCAAGTTCCCGAGTCCCAAATGGATGGCTTGGGGGCTCCAAACATACTGAATAATGATGGAGTTGACAAAGACAAGGTTGTTGAACCATGTGATGACCACCCTCATGGATATGCCTTTGATTCCGGTTTCATAACTGTTAAAAAGAATCTGAATGCCCAACAGCTGGCACTTGATAAGATTAGAGGGCTTGCCCTCCAAAGAGGAAACTCAAATTACCCAAATGCAGACCACACGAATAACTTTGAGGCATAGACCAATCACCTAAATTTATTCCAACAAGGCATCATAGGAGGTGATCCCTCTCTGAAGGAGAAGGCAAAAAAAGTTAGTTTTCTTGCTACTATTAAGTTAGATGAAGAAGGGAAGAAAAAATTGTGAACCGGTCTAACAGTTCTGTGAAGCCCAGAAAAAGGGGCAAATAAGAAGAAATAGATGTTGAAACATGGTTTAGTTGAACATATCCTGTGCCAATATCCCATCCTTTTGAATAACTCAAATGATCAAGTGCTTTAGTTGAAATATAAGAGGGCTTGAATCCCCCGACATGAAGTATGCAATCAGAAGCTTCTATAATAAAAATAGGGACATGGATGTACTTTTTATTCAAGAAACGAAAGCTATTGGATTTACCCTAGACAACTCCTCGAGGTTCATCTGGAAGGATGCCTACTATTTTTCTACCAAGCATGAAAAAGGGAAAGGTGGGAACTCTATTTTGTTAAGTCCAAGACTTTCAAAAAACCTTAAGTCCACAGGGACCTCTCCCTATAACAGGTGTGTTTGGGTTATTCTAAATTTTGGGGGGATTGACATAAGGCTGTGCTTGATATATGCCCCCAATGACTATTTGAATAGAATCAAATTATGGAAATGGCTATCCTCTGATCTCCCGAAAGTCCCATGGGTGGTGGAGGGAGACTTCAACATGGAGGAAAACTGTGATGATAAGAAGGGAGGTAATCCTATGATGTGGAAAGGCAATGAAAAGTTCTACTGGTAAAGATTCAAAAGTTCCCTTAGCCTTGCTGATCCTCTAGAGGGTGGTAAAAAGAAAAGAAAAAGTGTTTGGTATACTTGGTCTAACTGCCAAGCTGGCAATAAGAGAATCTATTCCAGGCTTGATAGATTCTATTTGCATAAGGATGTTTTCCTCATCTCACAATCCAGGGAAACAACAAAGTTCAGGTTCTGCCTAACCCCCTCTCTAACCACCACCCTATCAAATTATCCTTTTCAGTTAAAAATCAACCTGCTTCTCCCAAGGGTAAGATGAATGGCTCCTTTAAATTAAATTGTGAGCTTTTGAGAGATGGATACTGTAAAGGGGGCATTCTGATGATTAGAGAAATATGCAAATCAAGGTATGGTAATTCTTCTTCTTTACAATATTGGGAAAGATTAATTGGATCTTGTAGAGCTGTCTTTCAAATTGTTGGGAAAAAGCATGCCCTGGATAACAAAAGCGGAAGCTACCCTATAGGATGAATTTTCTTCTATTGAGCAAAGCATTCAAGATTGTCCATCTGAACCCCTATTAGCAGAAAGAATGAATGTAGTTAAGCACAATCTAAGGAAAGTTCAGATAAGGAAGGCTCAAGGAGCTAGAATCAGGGCTAAATTGAACTGGTTGAAAGATGGAGATAAGGGGACCAAATACTTTTTCAATATATTAAAAGCCAAATACATTAAAGAAAACATATAGATTGTTGTTGAAAATGGGGTCACTTACCAATCTCAAGTTGAAATCTTGGATACTTTTAGGAAGTTCTATGAGAAACTGTTCAAATCTGAGGCAAGTTCAAGGGAGTGCACAGATGCACAAGAGCTTTGTGGCAAGATTTGCAAACCAGTGATTAATGAAGAGATGAAGGAAAAGTTGAAGGAAAAAATTACCAAGGAAGAGATTAAAGTTGCCATCTCCTCAATGAGTAATGACGAATCTCCGAGGGCTGATGGTCTTCCAGTTGAGTTCTACAAGGAAAACTTGGATTGGATTGTTGAAGACCTATTTGAACTTTATGAAGAAGCAATTGAGAATGGGTCCTTGGGGGCTAATATTGACAAGGGGATTATTAAATTGCTGCCTAAGGAGGGGGATAAGACTGAACTAAAAAATTGGAGACCAATTACTCTTTTAAATGTCTCTTATAAAATCATTGCAAAAATTTTAGCTCAAATGTTAAGGGGGATACTGTCAAAAATTATTAGCCATACCCATACTAGATTTATTAAGGGCAGATTCATTCTTGAAAATCTTCTAACTAGTTGGGAAAGCTTGCATTGGGCCAATCAAACTAAACAAAATGTTGGTATCCTCCTGTTAGACTTTGAGAAAGCATATGATAGAATTGAGTGGTCTTTTTTATTTATGATGCTCAAAGCTCTGGGTTTTTTTGATTTCTTCTGCAAAATGGTTGAAATGCTATTTGCTGATGCTTCTGCACAGGTTGAGGTGAATGGAGAATTGTCTTCTTCTTTTAGAATGGAAAGATCCATTAGGTAGGGATGCCCTTTGGCTCCTTCCCTATTTGTCATAGCCTTAGATGCTTTACATTATTTATTGAGATCTAGATTAATTTAAGGTAAAATGGAAGGCATTCAGTTGCAAGATGATAACAGATTATTGAATGTTCAATTCGCAGATGATACAACTCTCTTCCCAAGATTAAATGAGAGAGAATTTATTACCATGGAAAAAAGACTAGACTTATTTTGCCTGGATTTTGGGGAAAAAATCTCTACTTCTAAATCCATACTCCTAACCTGGGATGACAATAGGCCCATGTGGCTTTCTCATGATAAGTGGCAATGGGCTAGACCCACAAATCAAGTTAGGTTTTTAGGCATCCCTTTTTCCATCTGTCTGAACTTGAAACAAATGTGGATCTAGCTATTCTCTAAGTTAGAGAAGAAATTAAAAAATTGGAATAAGCTGTTTCTATCTTTAGCAGGCAGGACTCAGGTTTGTCAAAAAATATTAGCTGCATACTCTGTATACTTCTCTTTTATGTGGCTATTTTCCAACTATCAATTTGAGTCTATCCACAATCTCATAAGGAACTTCCTGTGTTCTGATGGAAAAGGGATGCCTAAAAAGCATCTTGTAAGCTGGGAGTGGTGCTGTGTCTCTAAGGAATTAGGAGGTTTGGGGTTAAAGAATTTGAGATTTCAAGGATTAGCACTTGCAGCTAAGTGGATTATTAACTCCCTGTCGGGTGATGAGCCATGGAAAGTTCTGGTTAGATATAATATTTCAAATTTTGTACCTGTGAAAAAGAAAGATTGGGAAGTAGTTAACTTCTATGATGCCTTGTTGGGTGGATTTCAGATAAGGCCAAAAGGCTCTGTGGTATTTGGGAGCATTTGGAAGGCATGGGAATAGGTCAGACTACTCATTATGGGTAGAAAAGCTTTCTCTTGGGATTATTCGGCCTTTTGGGGTCGAAGGTCCATTTGGTGGAATACTATATATAATGGCAAGCCTCTGGCTCTTTACCAAGGTTGCTTTGCAAGGAAGTGTAACATTAGGGGTCTTTCTTGCCTTGAGGATCTCTTTGTGGATGGTGCCCTAAAATCTTGCATAGATATTAAGTATCAGTTCCATTTGGATGACAGTTTTTTCAGAACCTATTCTACCTTGAATAAAGCCTTGCTGTGCAATGTTAGTTCAGGAGCTAGTAATGTGGGGGAGGATGGCATTTATGAGTTAAAAAATAAAGATGGTACATCTTTGTGCTCTATCAAACCAAAAATGATCTATATAAGATGTTGGCTGATTCTAATGGCATCCTCCTCCATATTAGCAAAACCTGGTTGTGCTCCCCCGAGATAAATGTAATTCTTAAAATGTTCAAACTGCTGTGGTCCAAAATCTTTGAACCTAATAAAGCCGCATTCAAATGATTATTGTTGTTAAACAAGTTGTCATTGGGTCCTGCAAACCTGTCATGTCCATTGTGCAATGTTAATGAGTCGGTGTCTCATATATTTTTTGAATGTGTATATGCCAAATTTGTATGGTCCATTGTTATGGGAAATATTGAAATGTGGAATAGTAATGAGAATGAAATCAAATGGGAAATACTGTCTAGTCATGTCATGGGTCTTAGCTCTAAACATAACTGCTTTTGGTTTGTTTTATCTAATAAAAATTTGTGGCTTCTATGGAAGAAAAGAAATGATGAGAGATTTCAGGGTAGGGAGAGAGATCTCACTGAGAGTCCTTGGAATCTTATAAATTTTAAACTCTGTGAATAGGTTACAATCACCTTGGAGATGTCAGTGAATAGGTTTCAAGAGCTGGTAGAGAATGGGACTATGTGCTACAAGGAGGATATTAGCCTGACAGACTTTGGGGCAAGGACTAAAAAATGGTTTAATGAGAGGTTTTTCAGATACTACACAGACTTCTAGGGGGTATACAACAAAATGAAGCAAAAGGCCAAAATAGAGAGCCTTCTATTCAAACACTTGGAAATGTCTGGTCAGAATTACAACCTTAATGCAGATTAGCTTAACCTCTCTCCCAGAATTGGGGCACTGCCAGAGTTTGGCAAATATGAAAGCAACAACAATAGAGACTACATATGGGTCAAGGAACCTGATTGGTTTAATGACCCAAGATTGGAATTTAGGAAGATTTCCTCAGATGATTCTAGGCAGGGAACATAAGTGGATGATAGTCAGGGATTATACTACCTTTACCAAGGGGATGCAGAGGTACCAGATACAAGACAGAATGAGGAAAATTCAGAAGAGTAGGTGAACTCAATTGGGAACTCCAAGAATTTGAGATCAGAGCAGGAGCAGAAACACAGGGATGCCAGTGAGAGGCTTCTAGAACCAGAGAGCTCAGATGGGGGGAATTAAACAGTGCCAACTAAAAGTTATTGCTAGTTAGTTATTGGATTTCATATGATACTTTTTGTCCTTATATATGCTGTAGTTTTGAGTTCAAAACTGTTCGTATGTACTAGGAACTCTTGGTGTTTTTTGGATTGTTAAAAGTAGCTACAAAAATTTTGAGTGGTTATCCTTACCACTAAAGATGTAATCGTCTATTTACTTTGAATATATTGGTGCTAGATTTACAATACAAAAAAAGAACCTTCGGTTTTTCCAAACTACTAAAAATAGCAAACTGCTATTTTTAGAAAGTTTGCATTTGGGCATGTATGGAAGTGAAAATTGACATGAAGCTTTGCAAATGAAAAATAACACCTTTGGCGAAGGAATCAAGTAAAGATCATTTGTGGGTTGAAAGATATTAAAGTTTTCATTTCCTGAAAAACCCTTGAAAAAGTTTTAAAGTCAAGTTTGAGGTACTAAACAGCCACGCACAGTCTCAAAAATGGTAAAAATCAGCAAAGCTAATTCTAGGCGCGTAGAGAACTCCGTGAGATTTCCAGCACTTCAAACGGTTCGTTAATCGGACACCCGAATAAAAAGTTATGGCTCTCGAAAGTTGACCTACTTTTGGAGGGAGTTGCAAATTTTGAAATTTTAGCTATAGGCCACCAAAAGGGCTATATATGACCTTTTTGGGAACCCTTGGCATTAGTAGAGATAAGGGGGAAAGTATAGAGTCAAGAAAAAGTGGGAAAACATAAACCTTAGTAGATTTGGAGCTATAGAAGGCAGAAGGTTCCAGAGTCTAGAGATAGGAAACTATAATGTGTTGCATGTTGAAATGCAGAAGACAACTGAGAAGGGGGGGGTGAATTAGTTGTCTCTAAAAACTTAACTTCTTATCAATATCAACACATCAACTACTTAATCACTATTGTTATGATTTAACCATGAAATCAGAAATTCAACACAATAACACATTCAACATGAGACACTAGATTTTTTACATGGAAAACCATATAAGGGAAAAACTACGGTGAGTGTTAGCTCACAAAATAATATGTTATAGCAATATTAAAAATCAGAGGCTCACTACCTTAGGGCTCACTGCCAAAGGTTGGTGAACTGATCTGGTAGCATCTACTCCATGCCTGAGTGCAGTTCCATTGAAGCACAATATAACTCCTCTGCTCTGCTGTACAGTTTCTCACTTATCTTCACATTTTCACCCAAGAACATCTTTTTCACAACTTCATTACATGTTTTTATACAATTCATCAACCTTGGAATGTACATCAAGGTTGGCATTACATTCATCAACCATTGGAACAATTTCTAAGGTCGGCATTACAAACATACATTGAAATAGGACATGACCTAAACAAAATTAGCTAAGGAAAAGATGTATGCGGATCAAGTTATGCCTTAGCCTAGATGCAAATACAATCTTCCACGCCACAACATGCTTCCACAATCTTCAATGCATCTTTGCAAGTAGTGAAAACAACCAAGTTAGCCAAGACTAGTGTTAACACTAAGTCTTTTTGGAATAGTCTTTATCCACGATCCAAATTTCTCTTTGCGGACCAATCAAAAAGTAGAAGCATGATCAAGAGACATCCACAAGCACATTATAATCACCAAGAACATCCACACAACCTCTGATCATTTTATTCATAAGATTCTTCAAACCAGAGCACATTAACATAACTGTCAAACACTATCATAAGGAAAAGATCGCTTGTGGACCACCAAATCATGAATCATTAGAGTTGAAGATACATAACATCATTACAAATTTAATTCTAGAATTGCAGACTATGAAACTTAAATGTGGAGAAATGCGGAGCAGAACACATTCTCCCTGTCACCAATAAATGCATAGAAAAAAATAATTTTTACTCTGGTGAACATAACTCACTCAAATCTTCATACCGAAGGCTCAAACTTGGAACATAGCATCTTTAGACATCCCTCTAAATAACTTCTAATCCAAAGACAAAGATATTCAATCTACAAGAAATGCGGAGCAAACTATTGGGTTGTTCTTCTGTAAACAAAGAAACTCTGTAACTCATTGTTTCCCCTAGGAGAGCAAATTTTTTCAAAAGCACTTGGAAACTCAATATCAAAAACACTTTCTCATTATGTTCAATACTTATATAGGCAATACAAAGCATCTAACTCAATACAAGCAAGCATTAAAACAAGAGCACAGTTGACACCAATGACAACATAGATATGTTGACATCAATGACAACACCGATTAGGCACATACTTGCAACAATCTCCCCCTTTGTCATTGATGGCAACATATGATGTAAAAAACTGTAAAGACCATCAAGACAAGATTCTGCATTGATTACCTTCTCCCCCTTTCTCTTTATACATCTGCACTCTTTCTCCCCCTAAGTTTTTCACATGATTTCTCTCCCCCTTTGACATCAATGGCACATACTTGCACTCTATTGCTTTGATCAAACTGAAATTGCTCTGTCAAAAACACTTATTGCTCACATATCAGCAACTTTTAGCTACTCCCCCTGAGAGGTAGCCCTTAAAACATCAATCTAGGTCAAAGAATAAGAATTTAGGCACCATTGGACTGATGCATTCCTATGCATCTTAGTTCAGAGAAGGAGGGGTAATAACCCCTAACTTTTCCCCGAGATACTCAAAAGTGTCCTTAGGCAGAGGCTTAGTGAAAATATCTGCAATCTGATCCTTTGTAGACACATATTCCATCTTTACTTCATTCTCTATTACCTTTTCCCTCAAAAAGTGATACCTTATTAATATATGCTTTGTTCTTGAGTGCATCATTGGATTCTTTGAAATGTTTATAGCACTAGTATTGTCACAGAAGATTGAAATTGGATCTTTATACACAACTCTTATGTCCTTCAATGTCTGCTTCATCCATAGCACTTGAGTGCAACAACATGCTGCTGCAATATACTCTGCTTCTATAGTCGACAAAGACATTGAATCTTGCTTTTTGCTCAACCATGAGACCAATCTATTACCCAAGAAGAAAGCACCTCCACTTGTACTTTTTCTGTCATCAACATCTCTGGCCCAATCTGCATCTATATAAGCACTGAGAGTGAAATCATTATCCTTTAGATACCATAAGCCATGATCTGATGTGCCTTTCAAATAACTCAAGATTCTCTTAACTACCATCACATGTGAATCTCTAGGATCTTCTTGAAATCTTGCCAAAAGACAAACTGCATGCATTATATCAGGTCTAGTTGGTGTTAGATAAAGTAATCCTCCAATCATAGATCTATACCTTTTCTGATCAATCTTAGGTAATTCATTAGTTTTGCTCAATTTGCAACCAGTCACCATGGGAGTACATACCGGTTTAGAGTCCTCCATCCCAAACTTCTTTAACAACTCTTTTACATACTTAGACTGAGTGATGAAGATTCCTTTATCTAATTGAGTAATTTGCAGACCTAGAAAGAAATTCATTTCACCAAACATAGACATCTCAAACTCATTTTGCATTTCCTTTGCAAATTTCTTACACATACCTTCATTGCCTCCAAAAATAATATCATCAACAAAGACTACAACAATCAAAATTTGATCATCATTGATTCTGAAATAGAGATTACTGTCTGCAGTGCCTTTATGGAACCCTAGTTTCAACAAATACTTATCTAACATTACATACCAGGCTCTGGGGACTTGCTTCAGTCCATAAAAGGCCTTCTTCAATTTGCACACCATATCATCTTGGTCTGATAACTGAAATCCTTCTAGTTGTTCAATGTAGACCTCTTCTTCCAACTCACCATTCAAGAATGTAAACTTCACATCCATTTGATACACTTTGAAATCTTTGAAAGCTGCAAATGCCAGGAACATTCTTATTGCTTTAATTCTCGCCACAGGAGCATAAGTCTCCTCAAAATCTATCCCTTCAACCTGAGGATAGCCTTTACATACTACTCTTGCCTTGTTCCTTACTACTTCTCCATTCTCATTCATCTTGTTTCTGAAAACCCATTTGGTGCCAATTACATTCTTGTCAGCAGGTCTAGGAACCAATTCCCAAGTTTGATTCTTCTCTATCTACATCAGCTCTTCTTCCATAGCTTTTACCTAATTTTCATCATTGCATGCTTCACTAATATTTTTTAGGTTCAATCTTAGAAAGAAAATAGTAGTTCACCTGTTCTTCTGCAGCTCTTGTCCTTGACAATACTCCTTTACTTTTGTCACCTATAATATGATCTTTAGAATGATTAATCCTCACATACCTGGGAGTCTTAGCAACACGTTCCTGAGCCTTTTCTTCTTCTTCATCTTGACTATCTTCTTGTTCAAGTACTTCTTTATTTACTGTAGAAACAAGCTCATCTGATTCATAACCACTTAGATATGATATTCTTTCCTTGTCTTCATCAACCTTCACATTAGCACTCTCAATTTCTGCAATTTCTATTGTTGGGTGTTTTATGATTTACCCCCTTCATCAAGTGGTATCAGAGCAAGGGTTCCTAAGTGTGTAGATAGATCACCGACTACGAGGCAGTTTGCACTAGGGCCTGAGGTTGTGGGTTTGTTGTAGAGATCAAAATGCCTCCATGAAGAAACCGTGGTGGGATAAATGCTTTGACAGAAGAGGCTTTTAGAGTCCTGCAAAGGAAAATTGATGCATTGCAAGAGGAGCTGTGAAGAGCGTTTGAACCGAGAACAAGAGAAGAAAGCAAAGATGAAGCTGCAAGAGATCCTACAAAAGTTGGGTTATTGAGGGTCATTTCAAAGATTGGAAAGAGACCAAGGATTGAAGTCTCTACCTATTCTAGGAATCTGAACCTAGAAGAGCTTATTGATTGGATCAATGATATGGAAGAATATTTTGAGTATGAAGATGTGGAAGATCTAGAATGGGTCAATTTTGCAAAAATAAAGTTGAAGGGCCATGCTAGTATTTGGTGGAAGGAGGTCCAGTTAGAGAGAAATAGAAGAGGAAAATGAAAGATTACTAGATGGGATCAGATGGTGGACAAACTAAAGAAGTAGTTCATTCCTATGGACTATGAGTTGGAGTTGTTGAAGAAGCTGCAAGGATTGAAACACCTATACTAATCTCATCCTACACACACACATATTCAACATGAAATAAAAATTTAAACTAAAAATGTACAATTTTAAGCTACAAACCATGGAATATGAAGCATGTTCCTACATAGATGATGGTGGCACTGGTCCTGGATGACTTGGTTGGTTTGACACAAAAGTGCCAGGACCTCCCATCTTCTTTAAATTAAAAAAAAGGTTCATCACATTTTCATATTATTCTATAATTATTAAAATAGATTATCCAATTAAATAATCTCTAGAGACTAATTTTTATACCTCAACTGTATAAGGTCTACCCATCTCTACAGCCATTGACACTGAATGGTCCAACCACGATGAAGTAGTAGTAGTTGATGGAGTCATCTATACCAATAAACATGTTAAATATATTTAAAATTTATTAAAAAGATTGATTATTGATAATTGGATCTATTATTTATATTAAATTTAATTTTATTAAATGTGGCATACATACCGAGTCCATAGGAGCGAATAATGTAGCCAAATAGGACTCTTCCAAAGCAGATGTAGGACCAAAACATGGATGATTACAATTTTGACAAAAATGCGATGTGGACCGCAATGGTGTCAATGTCTATGATGTGCTAGGACCAACACTAGATGCTCCTCCAGGCTCTGCAGGCTCTCTAGGATTAACTTCATCTGCCAAGTAGGTAGCTTGGTCAGTTAAGTTTCCTGAGAGCAATGATAACACTCTGAGTGCCGAGACGATTGTTCACTGGTGAAAGGACACAAGAACAGAGGGCAGAGAAGGGACAATAAGTGTAGAAGGCAAATGTTGAGTTGGATCGACACGTGCCCCTAGTCTATATTGTGGCATTCCACCACCCACACCCTAAAATGATCTCATATCAAAATAATTGGGCTTTAAGCCCATCTCAAACTCCGCCCATAATTTTTTCAAAAAATAAAAGGGAACCTCATAATTAGCATGAGGTGGATGGTCAAAGACCATCCACCACCATTCCCAAAAATTATTAGCTATCTGCTGATGTGTGCACCATCTTATTAAGATTCTCTTTTTATTTGTTGGTATTTGTTGACCTGTGGAGGGATCAATAAAATATGCAACAATTGTATTTTTAGTGATATGAAGATCATTGATCTCTTTATATGAGAGACCATCCTCATAAAATCGCCTCCTCTCTTCTCGCCATGAGTGGAATGTGTCTAGATCAGTGTGATTACCTCTCACTAAATCAATAATAGTTTGCATCGTAGATGCAAACCGTGAAATGTGTGGTGGAGTTTGGATTTGGCTTTGCAAGAAATTGTTTTTTCTTGCAATGTTTGTATATTCTCATCAATTGTTGCTTTCAAGTGAGCCTCATCGAATGGTGGTAGTGGTGGTGGTGGCGGGGGGGAGAGAGGGAGGAGGAGGGGGGGTTGGGGTAGGGGGTCCTGGGCAGGATCGACCATGTGTACAAATTGGGTCTAGAAGTAAAGATGCAATTACAAAAAAATAATTAAAATTGAATTAGGTATTGAATATATATATATTAAATTCCATGTACAACATGTGTTTAAATACATGCATAAATTGAAAAATTTGAAATATATAAATTTGCATGGTTTAAACAATACATTAAAACATTTAATTTTACATAATAACATATACATGCATTCAACCAAGTGACCTTTTCCAAGAAAAATTTAAATGTTAGAAAATGTAAATCACAATTTATGTTTAAGAATCATGACATGAATTAAACCATTTTTTAGCTCTATCAATCAATGTATCACTAAATTGATCATGTATGTAAGTATAATATAATTTGTAATTTACATATACCCTTACTAAAATTTTGTTACCATTTTATCCCTTTTCCCATGTGTGTGTTTTACATGTCATTTTGACTATTTTTTTTAAAAGCATAGCCTAAATGTCATTCCATAGCCATGTTACCATTTCCTATTTTGTTCCTAATATGTTTATCCTTCCTAAGTGTTTTATTTTATTCAATCTTTGAACCCATCCTATGTATTCAACATTATTTTACTTTTTTCATTGTTGTTGTCCCTTTACCTCTTTGTTAAGCCTCAAGTTGTCATAGATAGATGGATATGTTTAAATTATAGATTTAAACATAATAAAGTGACTTATAGGTTTTAGGTTTAGGTTTAATAAGTCATTTAGGTCAGGTCTACAAAAAGATATTAGGGTCATGTCGTGTCTAATTTGTAGGTTTTTAGCTTCATGAAAAGCGTTTTACAAATGGTTAAATTAGGACTATGAGACTCATCAAGAACATTGAAACCCATGAAGTTCTATCAAACCCTAGTTCATGAAGGGATTGTCATGTGGCCATAAGTCTTTATAAATATTATATATAGATGGATATGTTTAAATTAAAGATTTAAACATAATAAAGTGACTTCTAGGTTTTAGGTTTAGGTTTAATAAGTCATTTAGGTTAGGTCTACAAAAAGATACTAGGGTCATGTCGTGTCTAATTTGTAGGTTTTTAGCTTCATGAAAAGAGTTTTACAAATGGTTAAATTAGGACTATGAGACTCATCAGGAACATTGAAAGCCATGAAGACTACAAGAATAGGCCTATAGTGTATAAACATAGTTCTTGAGGTCTATATAGACAATTTCAAATGATTTTGAAATATCATTGCTAAAAGCTTATTGTTAAGCCTATATAAAAGAAACCCTATAAGTTCTATGAAACCCTATTTCATGGAGGGATTGTCATGTGGCCAAACCTCTTTATAAATATTATATATAGATGGATATGTTTAAATTAAAGATTCAAACATAATAACATGACTTCTAGGTTTTAGGTTTAGGTTTAATAAGTCATTTATGTTTAGGTTTAATAAGTCATTTAGGTTTTAGAATAGGCCACTCCTTACTAAACTTACATGTTTCCATTTTATCCCCTTTCCCATGTGTGTGATTTACATGTTGAATCTTACAAATGGTTTTTGTATGACCAAATGGAGATCATCCAAACACCATTCGAATTCTACATAGTTTGGAGAGAGGATTACAACATGACCAAATGATTGTGTTTGTAGGATATATATCATTATATTTCCATTATATGGTTGAAATGCTTGTCCCTTGGAAGGGTTAGATTTAGTGGTGTAATGGGACCATCCTTGACTATCTAGGACTGAGATAGGTTCTTCAATGACTATCCTAGATCATTGCTATAGGTTCTTTTATGTAAATAATAGTATAGTGTTATGACTAAGATGACAACTAATTGTCCATTAACATGCTCATGCCAACCATTAATGATAGTCTCTTGATTGTTAATTTTCTTCTCTTCTTAGTTTAGGATGATTGCCCTCTCTTATTGTGAACAACACAACTATATCCTTATTGTGGTAGTCCTATGGTCCTTTTCTTCTAGTGACAACTCCTCTGGATGTTCATGCATAATAGTCCATAGCAAGGACAAGAGATTAGATTTGCAAGATGTGACAGTCCTTCTAGGTCATATAACTGTTGAGGCAGTGTTAAGATTTAGATGATGGTGCAATAAACTTTGTTAGAACCTTGATAACTACCTTATCATATTATGACTATCTTCT
The DNA here is from genome assembly GCA_027924645.1 of Cunninghamia lanceolata. Taxonomy (NCBI): domain Eukaryota; kingdom Viridiplantae; phylum Streptophyta; class Pinopsida; order Cupressales; family Cupressaceae; genus Cunninghamia; species Cunninghamia lanceolata. The sequence continues at coordinate 6,322,420 of BSBN01000123.1, forward strand.
TTGATCCCCATCCTAATGACAATCCTATTAGATGATTTGGATCTTGACATTGGTTAAGTGATCCTAACTGACCTTAGATAACAATCCTCTAGGTTATCAAGTGACATGAGTTCTAGTTGTTTTCCTAGGGTAACTTTGACGTTCTTAATGGTTGTTATGACAATCCTTAAACTTAATAAAATTCTATCAAGTGACATGAGTTAACTTTGTTGTCCTAGGGTAACTTTGACATTCTTAGTAGTTGGTATGATAATTATTAAAACTTGATAAGATTCTATTATACCTTATAAGTCATATGAATGAGGACATTCCCATAGCTCCCTGACTCTTTGACCCATGGGACCAACCTATGACAATTGTCTAAATTTTATATGTTTATACAAGTGTCCATCGAATTTAATATATAGAAGGTGTTTGTATGTTACAAGCCCTCATGAAAAGAGTTTTACAAATGGTTTTAGGACTAAGTGACTCATCAGGAACATTGAAAGCCATGAAGACTAAGAACATGCCTATAGTGTATAAATAGTTCTTGAGGTCTATATAGACAATTTCAAATGATTTTGAAATATCATTTCTAAAGGTTTATTGTTAAGCTTATATAAAAGAAACCCTAGAAGTTTTATAAAACCCTAGTGTATGAATTAGGGTTTAGACTTTATGAATTAGCATTTACGTTTTAGTGTTTATGAATTACGGTTTACGGTTTATGATTTAGGGTTTAGCACTCGTTTTTAGTTTAATAGGGTTTAACATTTATAGTTTAAGATTGTGGAAAACAATAAAAAACAACAAAAGCAAAAAAAATAATAATGAAAAACAACAAAAAACAACAAAAGCAAAACAAAAAATAATGAAAAACAACAAAAAACAATGGGCAACCTAGGACAGTTGATAGCCAATCTGAAGGAGGCGGGGATGTTTTGGAGGTAGGGGGTGGGGTCAGTCGATGCGGGTACCTATTCTGTGGCTTCTTCTTGCTACTTTTTCGTGGCCTATGGTGGTAAAATGAAGCCATAGGCCTATTTTTAAAAATATATATATACTTTACAAAAACGGGTACCTGTTCCATTTACGAGTGTCCATTCCATAACAGGTGCTTGTTTGGCTTCGGGATCCCAATCCTAAATAGGAGCTCATTTAGGCTCGGGTTCCCGTTCCTAAATGGGGACCTATTATTTTCAAAACGGGTACCTGTTCCAAGCAGCATTTTCCATCCATGGAAGACTTTCGCAAAATCTATACTCATCTTCTTGCACTTACCCAGAAAGTTGTTGTTCTATCTAGCAAACCACTAATCTTGAATAGAGGACAACCCTTTGTTCTTGATATTAGATGTCTCAATGAAACATTTGGGTCCCATACTCTTATGTGTAAACATATTTAAATTCTTTCACCCTCCTTCTGACAACAAATTTGTGTAACATGGAAGGACTATAATAATTTCAAACTTCTATAAACATCATTGCTCTCATGCCTTGAACCATAATCATGAAAATAATCAAATTGTTTACCATTAGTTGCTGCTTTAAAATTTTCAACAAGCTGAAAAATAACATTAGTATCCAGTGAGACACCTTTCTCATGCACATGCCTCTCAATAAGTTCATCCTGAAACTCCAACTCATAAACTTCTTAATTTTCCAATCTAAAATCACAAAATTGTTCAAAGTGTTGGTCTATCTTAGTTATTGATTTAGATAAATCAACACTTTCGTTTTGACAATCTTGCAAATCATCAATCATTAGAGGATCGATGCGTGTACTAAATAGGAACATCTTTCTCGCTCGTGCATTCAACAAGTGATGCTTCCTCTTTGACTATATTAATATTTTTTTTTTCTAATATGCAATCTTAAAAGTCAATAAAATAACTTTTTATTCATCAAATTCCATGTCTTCCACCTACATGGCAGAATCCTCCAAGATTTGCTTCCTTTCAATCTCTTGCAAATCTAATTTTTCTTCCTTCTCAGGCTCTACCATCACAATTTCTACCCTTATGTCATCACTAATCTACTAGAAATCACACTTGTTAGAAGCCAAATAATCATTTTTCTTTTCAACTCGTGGCTTTGAGGTATCCATCTCAAAAAGTGGATTATCAAAAGATATATCTACATCTATCTCAAAAAGTGGCTTATCTAAGAAGGATTAAAAACTAATTTTGTTTTTATGTTTAGACCAATCTTCATCCTGGCCTAATTTTGTGTAGTTGTCTTCAGAAGCCTTCATTTATGATTCCCAACTAGTCATGTCATCCTCAAGCTGCCTTGAGTGTTCTTCCTTCTAAAACTCAGGTTTTTCATCTGACTTCACCTCTTCTCTGCTCCAACATTTGTGGCCTGGTTCCCAAGATTTTTTGCATGAGAAACAAAGTTTTTGTCTTCTAAGTTCATTTTTACTATCATTTTTTCTCTTGCCATAAGAGAGCTCTTTTTCTATAGGCTAAAAGGAGGTGCCTTATAATGAAATTTGTTTCTGGTCATTGACTACTCAAGTGTTGTAGCTCTTTTTATGAATTCTTGAGGCTCTAGTTTTAAGTGTTCTTCATTCTTCTGTTGAACTAGGTCTTTGCTAAATATTTAGAGATCCTTGTGATGTTGGTTCTATTGAAATCTTCTTGATGGATTTCTCATTTCCAAATTGCAGAAATATGAGAAAGAGATATGTTTTTGAATATTAGTATCAAGATTTTTATACCTTTTATGACAAGATTTTATGTCTTCTATAGCTGACTTTGCTCTCCCATACTTTCTTCTCTTATAGAAATACATGATTGAATATCTAATTGATGATCATTCTTCAGCTCTTCTATACTTCTGCTTAATCAGATTAATCAATTGTTCTTACTATCTTGCAAAGTCTGTAACATCTCTTACAAAGATTCTCGAAATGATTTCATTTCTATGTCTTCCATACTTTCTTCTTCTCTTCAAGAAATTTCTCATTTGTCTGTTAGAGCACTATACACTATCATGCAACTATTGAAACTATTCTGCAACTGCTAAAACTATGTCATACAACTGAAGATCTGCAACAAGGTGTTAGCTTCCCAATAGACTGGCAAGACCACCAGCTTTGATACCACTATAATGTCCCTTGTAAGACCGTTACCTCAAATCCACTAAAATTTTGTGATTGCTCAAATTTTAACTCTTTCTGATCACCAAGTTCCCGATGTGGCAAGGTGAGAACATACAAAGATTAAAATGAGAACAAAAGAATTGATTGAAAGATGGCAGATAGCCGACCAACTTACAACATAAGCAGAGTCATAGAATCGATCGAGCCAAATTAGTTGATAGTGAATGCAAACCTCGATCAAGCTAAATTGGCTAAATACAAGCAAATTGTGTCAACACAAAAATGACAAACTAATTCACTTAATTTCAATACACACCCAAAAAGCAGGAGGTATAGAAAATTTAAAATGATCCAACAGTTGAACCAACTAGGATCTTATAATATATGCTTGAAATCAAACTTTTGGTGATAAACCATTTAGAGAATTACAATGAAAAACATAAGCAATTATTTCCAACTCCAAGAAATATATCACACATTAAACCAACAGAATAAAAGTAGACATCTGTTAAACAATTGGAAAGGAAACTACACTAAGTGAAAAATACCCAGATTGAGATGAGATAATATTGTTAAAACATCCTAAAATTTATAACCAAACAACTGAAACTCTTTCTAATTTTATATTAAGATTTGTTACTTGTAAACCACTTGAAATATGAATCCAATAAGCAAATTTGAAAGGTATTATCAACTCTATATTTGAAGTAATAAATCTACAACTAATAGACTGATTTACTAACCTTGTTTGTTGCTGAACAACTCAGATAAAAACCAAAATCTGATATAAAGTTGTTATTACAGTTGAAACCATATTAAAGGCAATCCTAAGGTAGCATGACTTCCTTAAGACCTTGTACGACACTTGCATTCCACTTCTAAATGATGCAATTCGCCTTTTATTTCAAACGCCCCTCATCTTTGGCTTGTATAACAGCTTTGACTTGGGTGGCCAACAATATTAATATGGTATGGCTTCTAGACTATTAAATGTGAGTTTTCTTGAGAGTATGGCCTGATTTTGTGAAGAAAAAGGTACAACACTTCATATGTAAAATAGTACGGCCAACAAGTTTCGTATGCCTTGTTAGTTCCCCAACCTATAGACTGTAGTCTCTAAAAATTGTGAATTTCTATGCTCAAAACTGTAGAAGGGTTGGTTAATGCACGAGAGATATTAACTTAGTCTCCCCTACACTTCAGGCTCTGCAAGACCAAGGTGGGTTTCCCTACAATGCATGTAGGATTAAAATAAATAAGACATTCACTAACAACATGCTAGTAGATAAAGATTTCATACTATATGTCGAGGATCTGTAACATAAAATACTTTTACCATCATAATCCTTGTATCTTTTATGCTTGGGTATGAATGAGGATAATAACATACTAAATTAAGTTATCTTGAATTTTAGATTTTCAAAGTTTGCTTTGAAATGGATAGCAACTTCATGCTTTAAAGATCGATGCCTTATAATAGCAAACACATAAGATCCACACAATTAAAAACACAAGATTTACATGGAAACCCTTTTGGGGAAAAACCACAGAGAAGGACTGCTTGGATCTATTGTCCAAATCCAGTCATAACAAAATAAAATGATCTTACAACATTTGCAGGCATCAACCTGCTCGAGACACCAATCCCCACTTATGGAATTTGCAGACACCAACCTACTGGAGACACCAATTCCCACTACTGAGCACCAACTCAGCAAGAGACACCAATCCCTTGAAGTATGAAAGTGCAGAAAAATATGTTCATCTACATAGCCTTTTGGCTTTTCTTCATTTACCTTCTTTGGTGGCTCTTTGGGATCTTCTTTGGTAGTCATTTGATTTTCTTTGTACCAAAGACTAGTCTTGATAAATGGTGACCTGGCCATTGATGATATCATCTAAGATTTCAGTACTTTTCTCAAACTTGAGGCTTTTGTTCAACTTAGGAGTTGTTTTCTCTAGTTCCTTCCTCAAGGAAACAATTTTGGACTCTAGTCTTTCACAATCTTCTTTTGTCTTCAATTGGATTCTCACCTCTTCCTCTATTCTTTTTGCTTCTTCAAGAGGAATCTTTAGGTTAATGATCATTTTTTCTTATTCTTCAAGGCTTTGTGACATTTTTGCTTCTGAATCACGATCCTCTTCATATTTCTAAAGCTATAACTTTTGTTTTAGATTCTTCTTCATAAGCTTCTTGATCTCACTTAGGACACAAATGAGTTTTTCTAGATCTACTTCCCCATCTATTTTGGCACTTTCTTCCTCTTCTGAATCCTTCTCTTCTTTTATTTTGTCTTCACTTTCTAGGATATCCCATTTTGTTTCTATTGCCATGAATAGAATTTCTTCTCTATCACTAGCGAAGACACTCTCATTACTCTCCTCAGATGAGCTACTTTCCTCTTTAGGATAGAGACTTTTCTTGTACTTATGAAAGTTCTTATTTTGCTCAGGTTTTCCCTGTTTGTAGCTCTTTTTATGATGTTTGCTACCTTTCTTTATGACATGATCTTCTTCATCCTCACTACTTTCATTTTTTGCATATGGACACTTAGTAGCAAAATGTCCTACTTTTCCACAATTAAAGCATTTAAAGGGCAACTTACCTTTGTCCGGATCCTTAAGATTCCTCACAAAATCAGCTTCCTCTTCATTCGATTCATTGTTGGAGCTATAGCTTGACTTAGGCTCTTTATTCTTCATCTTCCTTGAGGCTTTGAAGGCTACCTCTCGCTTTTATGATTTCTCCTTTTCGGTTCTCATTTCATATGTCATGAGGATACCATACAATTCATCCATTGTTTATTTATCTAGATCCTTCATTTCTTCAATAGCTGAAATTTTTGCATCAAATCTTAAGGGGAGTGATCGTAGTACCTTTTGCACGATCATTGATTCTTTGACTTTTTCACCAAGATCTATGATGGTGTTGACGATTTCATCCACACAAAGAAGATAGGCTGCAATGTTTTCTTCATCTTTCATTTTCAAAATCTCAAATTGTCTTCTATGAGTTTGAAGATTGGCTTCCTTCACTTTGTCATCTCCTTCATAGATGTTCTTAAGTTTGTCCCAGATTTCTTTGTTGATTCACAGTGCATCACCTTGACAAACTCCAATTCTGATAAACCACATGCGATTGCATTCATAGCTTTTGCATTGTTCTCACTAGCCTTCTTTCCAGCCTCATCCATCGGTGGAGATGTTAGAGCTACATAACCATTCACAATTGATTGCCAAATATCAAAGCTAAGAGCCATTAAATAAGTTTGCATACTTATGCTCTAGAATGAATAGTTTGTTCCATCGAACAATGGAGCTCTATTTGAGGAGAAACCTTCTTGATTTTCCATGTGTGCTCTTGAGATCTACCTTCAAGCGGTTAGACTATTTTTGAAGGAACCCGCTCTGATACCAATTGATGAGCACACACTTATACTGAGAGGGGGGTGTTCATCAGTATAATATAATCTTTTACTTATTTAAAACTTAACAACCACAATAAGCAAACACATAAGATCCACACAATTAAGAACATAAGATTTACATAGAAACCCTTTCAGGGAAAAACCACGAAGAAGGACTGATTGGATCTACTGTCCAAATCCAGTCATAACAAAATAAAATGATCTTACAACATTTGTAGGCATTAATGCATTGGAGACATCAATCCCCACTTACAGAATTTGTAGGCGCCAACCTATTGGAGACACCAATTCCCATTACTGAGCACCAACTCGGCAAGAGACACCAATCCCTTCTTTTAGGAGGCACTGACCTCTTTTGCAAAAATCACCTTCTGGATGTTGCTTCTTCAATGGATGATGAACATATTTTTCTGTACTTTCATACTTCACAAAATCTGCTCTATATTAGATCCGCTTTGCATTAAATCTGCTTTGCAATAAAAACCTGCTCTGCTAAAAATCTTCTTACATTCGAATGATTTTACATTTTTGCTTACACACTTTATTTGCCCAACACTCTTCTCCTTTATATATCACTTCATACCTTTTCAAAGGGAAGTCGACCTCTTTAAATTAATCATAATAATCATAATTTTATCCCATGAGTCAGCCATCAAATAAATAAAATTATAATTAAAGCAACATATCTCATGGGTCAGCCAGCCAAAATACAATAAATATTCTCTTTTTGACTTAATTCTCCTTACCATTTATTCTCTTCATTAATCCTCCTTTGATATCAATAATAAATTGTCTTGACATTAATTCGCTTTGACATCAATGACAATATTTCCAACAATTAAGAATAGTATTATAGAGTATGCATTAAGAACAATATTATAGAGTACACATTAGACACAGAACAATCACTTGTTATTCCCAATAGGATGCCTTACAGAGTTCTCGTATTATTTCCTCAATTTTCTTAATTTTCCATCTCTCTCTACAAAGCAAGGACTACATCCTTATATAGAAAAGTTACAAAGGAAAGCCTTCCTAGATGAGTGACATTTGTCACTTTTCAACAACTTTACAAACAACCTTTTATGTTCCTTTTGAAACTGCCAGCTGGATTCACTTGAGAGGAGCTCACCCGAGTGGCAAGAGGACACCAATTTCCTAACTGCTTCTGTTAACATATATCAGGCCACTCTTTTGTCTAGTAGATTTGAGTAGGCATTCCCATTATTGTTGCTCATATCTTGAATAGTGATTCCTTCATTGGGTGAAGATGTGCAATGGGCCCAGAGGAAGGAGAAGTGAATAGATGGGGAGAGGCCACCACCCTCAATCTACAAGATAGATGCATGGGCATCTATCATGTCACCAGGAGGACGAAAGGCAAGGCCTGGTACCTTGCTATGCTAGTTGAGGAGTTTCAAACCATAGTGAGAGAAGGATGATGTGAGATAGCGCCATCTTATTCCCACTTTATGTCCCAAATAGAGGATATTACGACCCCTATTTGGAGTGTCCTTCTATAGATGTACATCCAACATCTCTCTCCAACATTACGATATTTGCTCTTACCCAAGTATCTATGTCAGGCAGTCGGTTGCCATCTTACCAGATCTTCCCATGCCATTTAGTGGCAATAGGATTTCCACTTTTCATCTTACAACTACTAGCTCCCTCTAGGTACTTGTATCAACCCAACTGACCTTCCATTTTAACAGTTTCCTCCAACAAAAGAGACTGCACCCTTAACAGAAAGATTACCAAAAAATGGCTAACAAAAGTTATTTTCGAATGCAACTCACTAAATCCTTTTATAGCCGAGGTTGTAGCTAATTTAATCCTTGATTATACTTTACTCTAGCTTAACAAAACCCAAAACCTACCAACCATCCACCATACCATCTAATCAATTCTACAAAATCAAGAAGATAAATATGACACGATTCATCATGTCCTTTAGACACCAAAATGTTATTTCATACAAAGCTCAAAGAATACTTGAGCATCCAACATGTAAAATTCTCATCATATGGTCAGGGATGCTCTAAGACCTTCACCAACTTAGTCATGTGGGCTTGATATCTCACATCTAATATTGCTCTAGCTCTTTTCACAAAAATGTCAAGCCCGGACTCCAATTTTACCAGATTATCTGATTTGGTGTTGCACAAAATAAGGTGTTCTTTATCATCCTACATAACTGATGTGACTAGAGCTGGGGCAATGACTTGAAACTCTGATTTCCACAAATCTAATGATTTCACTTCTCCTTTGGCATTCACAATCGACAGAAGTTGAAACCCATCCAGGGCCTTGAAATTCTTAAACTTTTCCCTAATCATCACCTCATATCTTCCTTGGGAAGAAGAAATATCTCCCAAAAAGCTCACCACTTCATACGTACCTCCTATTTCCTAGAGGGCATCTAGATTGAATCTTGCCATACTTTGGATGACACTCATAGAAGGCAACCTTAGAATCCATATGTTTAGGATTTGCCCCAAAGTTGTCCCCTACCTAATCAAGACATCTCTTGCAATTTTCAATTTATCAAAATATAGCCATGCATCATCAACCTTCCCCAAAATACTAGAGATCCTATGATTGAATAGGTTTTCCACCAACTCAGAGGTATCTGCACCCCTTTAACCTTTGTGGCAATTTCTGTTTCCTAGCTCCTTTTCAATTCTTCCTTGAGCCCGTGAATCTCAAGCATAAAGGTATCCCTGTCATGTTGGGATATTGTGCTTGAAGAGACTGGAGGTGACACCTGCCTTGTCATGGTGATCCTATGTTGATCAATCAATGATTTTATCATATTAAATTCTTGCAATAATCTTGTGTACTTAGCTTGTAGCTTATTATAATTAGCCTATAATATTTTAGCTACAACCTCACTGAATAGGGCAATGTTGACTGCCAAAGAAGCAGCTTGCAGGGTTGTAGTGTCACTCAACCTTTTAACAATCAAATCCCATTTTAGCCCACTTACATCTTTGGCAACTTGAGGCTTGTCATGTGCTGGTGTTAAAGCCCAAATGGCCAGAGTCTCATGCTTGGTGTCCAAACTAGACCCAAAATAAAGTTTCTCTACATTCTCTTCATCTCCCAGGACATCTTCATCAACATTTTGTCTCCTAATGGTGTCTAAGGCTATGGCATAAGCTATGTCTCATTCAGGTAATAACAAGCATCCATTTTCTTTTACAATTCTCCTTTCCTCCTCAGGTATCATCTTTGATATATCATACTCTATTTGTTGGGTAGAAGCTTTGGATAACTTCCCCTTCATTGTCTTCTTGCACTTTTTGAGCAACATCATTCTTTATCTATAGATTGGCATTCACCTTACCTTTGATCAACAATATTTTGAACTGTTTAGTTTTGTTGAGTGCATCATAAAAAAGAAACTATTCACAATCTAGAGCTCTAACATCCTGAACAGCTTTGTCCCCTTTTGATAAATTTGGGAGCATCCTTTCAAAAGTGGTACCAATCTCAACAAGCCTTTGAGGGGAGGCAATGCTCCTTAATATCTCTTGATACTCAACTAGGTTCTCCCCAACATGGTATGCTAGATCACAACCCCCTAAGAGTTGGGTTTCACCCTGCTACTCAATTTCAATAGAGCCCCGCATTTCATCCATCGACGCAACACTTGCATATGACATATGGGGAGATGTGGGCCCGACCTCCAATGTACCAGCGTTAGGCTTCATAGCTCTAGCTATACTAAGAGGCATGGTTCCTAAGATATCAACATGTTTCAACATTTTCTCCATCCTAATGATGGGGTCCCTTATGATATCAAAGGCCCCTTTATAAGTAGGTTCTACCTCTTTCCTTTTATCCTCACAAGCATTGATTTGTGCCTAGGAATCTCTCCTTGAGATAATTTCATCCCGAGTCCAGCAATTTCTAATTAAATCTTTTGAAATGAGAAACTGGTGATCATACCTCGGTCTCCCCTTTGACCTCCTTGTTTGATTGATGATATGCTCGGGGTCATACCTTATTACTCTATTAGATGCCATCCTATAACACGTTTGGTTTTCAAAAGGTCAAAGGCTTCTTTGGCAATGATTATGAAGTCAGACAATTTGGCATTAGACGGGAGAAATGATCCTTTCTTCTGGTTCCTGAGGTGCAACTTATCAAACTCATTTAGTTGCCATAAGGCTTCAAGAAAGGCCACTATGTCTAGCACAAAACAAGGGAGAACATGGGGTTCTACCTCTGCTCTATAGATTATAATTACTGCATAATTTTGGTGGAAGAACCAATCTCCACAATTATGATCATAATCCCTTCCTAAATCATACTGCAATGGTCTCAAGAATTTTTTGAACGTAGGGGACAACCTATACCTGTGGTGCCCCAATAGGGATAACACCCGCTAAACAAAATGTTGCTCAAAAGTACAACAGTCTAAAGTAGGATAGTGGGTATTACATATGTGCCTTCTAAATTGAATAGGCATAGGGGAACCATCATGCTTTATGAGTTTTACTCCTAAAGTAAGATCTGACAATATAGAATACCATTTGAAATATGGAGTTCTATTGTTAGTCTTAAGGGATACCAGTTGTTTGTGGATCTCATCAACAATGAAATAAGCAAAATCAAACAGTCTATTCACATGCCTATGCTGAATGTCTGCAGCCAACATCATCATATCAACAAGAATTTTCATGAGCTATGATCCACTCTTAATGCTTGGCATAGTGCCATATAAGTGAATTTGAAGTAATCTTTAAATGTATCCACATCAAAAGGCTCACATTCACTCAAATGAATCCTTTTGTCTTTGTACTTCTCACCGATTCTATGCTATGTCGGCTATTTCACCTTGTAGTTGCTTTTGTCCGCTCTATATTCACGACGTAATTCACTAAAATCAATCTTGACACTCGCCCATGGGTTTAGGTCGAACACTTCTTCAATCAAGTCTCGATTCATTGTAAGCAATATCTTACCCTCATGTGTGTTGATTATACTTGTTGATGGCATATACCAGGTTAATGCTCACAAACACGTTAGGGACGGCCGATTTACCCACATCGAAGAACCATATATTTGAGATTGGCTTGGGCTAGAAAGTGCATTTATGACTATGCATAACCAGTTCCCAACTAGTGATCGGGATAGTTGGGTCTCCAATATCTAATATTTTATCTGTCAATCCCCAAGTAAGGATACCAGTACCTTGGGTTTGCTTACCCTTCTTCGAAGAACTGGGAGGTGAATTGAGGATATCCTGATTCAAACCTATCTTCGCCCTACTAAACTGAGTTGACCCTTGGCTCATGGTGACAATTGTACTTCTTATAAGGTAATGCAGTTTTGGTAATCAACAACCCTTGGGAACTCCTTTTATAATGCAAGCCCTACCCGACCGTGTTTTATTCAATCTAAAAAAACCCTACCCCTTCCTGGGAATGGAAAATTCAGAAAGCCTAAGAGCATGTACTTGTTAGCACGCTAGAGGGATACCAATTCTTCTGTTCCTCGAGCAATTCTCCTTTCGTATATCAGTCGCTGGCAATAGCAATTATTAGCACAATCCTCTGTTTATATCTCTAGGGAAAATTTTGAGAACATTCTTTTGAAAAATCAAGTTGATCTCCCAAAATATCCCACCACCCTAATTAATGTTCATACGTGCTACAATCCTTGGGTGGCACTGTCGTCAAAGAGTTTGAATTTTGGTCATTGATCGCAACTCAAATCAACGATGCATATGAAACCTCACGTTCACTGGAAAAGATGCCAATTAACAGGGCCCACCTTGAGAATAATCACTTGAACCAACCAGCAACTACCTTCACATGTGCTATCGCCGCGCAAGCTCAGAAACTTGAAGGGAACCAAGGAAGTGAGTGCGCTACATTGAAACCTTGCAATGCAATAAAGCTTGGACATGTGGACACTCACTCATACACCCACCAAAAAATTAAAGTAATAACTCGAGGTAACTAAAGCTTGTGGCGACAGGTAACAATGAGTGACTTAATAGAAGGGGTCGATAAACAAAAGATAGCAAGGGGTTGGGTAATGACTTAAGTGAACAACAACTGACTGGGAAAGTCAACATAAAGATAGAAATCTCGCCCAACGTAAGGCTAAAGACTCTGAATATTGCAGATTTTAGACATAATTAGGGATAAAACCTAGCACAGTGCTCTACAAAAAGCCTAAAGGATGAAATTTAGGAAAAATTTAGGAACACCTCTAATATGGCCTTCAAAGGATATATTAGCACAACCTGCATAACGAAAACTCACCAAAACAACACATTGATATTCATAATAATAATATTCTTATTCCTCGAAATCTTAGAATTGAAACAATACCATTATTCTACCAATATCAATCCAAAACTAAACATAATAGGGATTTCACTGAAAAACTGAAAATAAACTCTGAAAACCCAAAATCTCGCACACCCCAAATACTAAAAATCACAACCACAACTGAAACCTAGAAATCTGCAAAATCAAACTAGGACTAAAAATGTCTTCATTAATTCAGCACAACTGTGATGTTTGTATGAAAACATCAAGTAGAACAAGAGAGTTTTCATCCTTAAATCTTGAAAAAGGAAACTGAGAGGGTTTTCATCCTCCAGATTTCTACTCAAAGAGGGTTTTCATCCTCAAATGGAAAAAAAGAACTCTCGTTCATTACAAATGATTGAATTTGATTATGAAATTCTATGACTTTTTTTTCTAAGCCCAACTCCTCATATAACTTTTCGAGGGAATATAATATAATTTTATATATTTTTATTTTATTTATCCCCTCAAAGTTAAAATAATAATTGTCTTTTTACCTCACTTTTTGCACCTCCATGCCTAATGACACTTTATAGTCATTTTTTGTCTTTTTAAAATATTTTTTTAATAATAAAATAGAAGTTGCTTTAATAAAATAAAGTTACTTTTGACAACTTAAGTTGAATGATTAATTTATGGTATGTACTACTGTATATAACTTCACCCAATTTATGGTATGTACTGCAGTATATAACTTCACCCAACTTATGGTATATATTGTAGTATATAAATTCACTCCAACTTATGATAAGTACTGCAATATATAAATTCATACCTAAAGCACGAAAAAAGGGACATATGGAATCTACTTATAAGATTAATTGATAAATGGAATTAAGAAAGAACATGATCATTTGTTAAAATCTTTGACACATCGAGACAATGTGCTTTGTATGAATGTATGTGTGCTATTTTCTATCCCTTATAACAAAATGCCAAAACTATTTAAAATTAGACGAGAGCATGAGAATATGTTTACACAAGCAATTATGCAATACCTTACCAAGCAATCAACAATAAATGGCATGTACAAATATGATTTACAATATGCTATAATGTTCTACCCCCAATTTTTTTAAAATTATTTCCACACTATCAAACAATGTTAGCAAATCAAATGCAACCATGTAATCTCCTCCACACCTTCTAATCACCAAGTTCACCAAATGGGCAACGTGAGAGCATACAAGAGCTTCCGAGTTAGCATTCAAATCCTAATATGCAATAATAACAACTTCCACTTATTCAGTGGGCATCTGCTTACGTAGCAGGCATCCACTTATGCAGTGGGAAACCACTTATTCAATTGGAGAAACAAAAAAGAAACCTAGGCACATCCACTTTTCAGTGGGAAGCCATTACAAATAAACCACTTGTTCAATGGGGTGAGTATCATGAACAAGAAAGATTATTCCATTGGTGGTACTACCACCTAGGGATTACAAAGTATGATATGTCATTGCAACATTAGATATAATCACAATGGAAAATATAGGCTGCAATAATATTAACCCTGATTTCAAACTTGATATCACTGCTGCAACAAGTTAGCACTTGAAAATCACCAAAAACATGAAGGAAAGCATAAAAGATTTGTTCAAACTTAAGTACTGGAATTATACCATACTAGGAACCATATTATTGAGCCATTGAAGTCTGATATGAGTCTAAGATCATTGACATATTGTTGTAGCAGTCTGACATACTATTTCAGCAGGGTTGAAACCCCATTAACAATCCCAAGCACATTGAAATCCATTTCCAAACTGCATAGATATCAACTGCAACCCTTGGCTCCTCAATCCCAAGCATGAAATGCAACAAGAGAGGAGCGATTCAACTTCTAAACCCTCACGTCCACTCCCAAGCCTGCACGACTGGCATATGATGTACGACCTGCAATATATGCCTTCAAACTATTACAAAAACTCATTATTATCTCCAAAACCTAGGTGGCTAGGTATAAGAGTAAGTAATAACAATACTTTGTAAATAATAGAAAGAAAATCAAACACCAAAACTCATGCCATGGCTGCAACTGTACGACATCTAGGTGTACAGATTGCATCATACTCATTAAAAACTACAAAGAACATTCATCAAACTCATTCTAAATCACTCCAAAATGCACTACAATAACCATAGCATCAAACTTCAAACAAAAACTTTCAAAGACATCAAAAACCATTGAGTGCAATGGCAAACTCTATATGAGATTGCTCCAGTAATTCCACCTTCAGCACAATGGCAGTTTTTGATTGAAACCACACCCAAACTACAAGAAGGTTTTCGTCCTCAAGAGAATCTACAAGAGGATTTTCTATAATGTCCCTTATAGGAACAATACTAATTTTCCCCTAAATTATCAATTTCCAAGAAAACAAAGGTTTAGAGAGTACCTTGGCTTGATTTAATTCCTGCAAACAAGTTAGAAAATACTTACAATAATCTATATTTCATAGCAAGTTTCACAATGCTTATGACACTAATGATAACCATTCAATTATATGCATTGTCATTATTTATCATATGACATTTATCATAAGAAACATAGAGTTAGATACATCATACCAAGAGGAATGATTCTTGCATTTGTATCCTTTGGAACTCTTAAGGATTTATTCCTTTCTTCTATGTTATCTGCAGCCCAATATACTGCTAGTATATTTCCAGATTCTCATTATTCTTTACGTATGTTACACTTTCCAATCTGCATATTCACACTTGTGTATCTGCTGATGTATGATCTTCTATACCTTCATCAAATCTACCTTATAACAGATATTTCCTTATCCACTTATACTCTTATAGATATGTCTATGCTTCCTTTTCTATTTTGCATGTATAAACTACTCCTTAATCATAAATAATATTCCTTATGTATCTTGCAGATTATGTCTCCTCTTTGTATTTTCCAATTCAAAAATATATATTCTTTATATTCTTCTTCTTTATGTCAACATTAATCTTCTTCTTTATCTCTGCACTATCTTCTTCCATATCAGCATGTCCTCCTTTTCTACCTCCTTTCTTATATCTGCATAGATCTCTCTTCTAATTCAATCTCTTAATCTCTCCTTATTCCTCATACTCTTTCTTGTTGTTCAGAATATATACATCAGCAATATATCTTCGACTCAAAATCCTTCCCTCTTGATGAATATATCAGAAAAATATATATTTTACTCTATATAAACATATCTCTCTTACTATTCATATTCCTTATCTTTATTCTTAAATCAGCCTCTCCTTTTATATCCTTTCAATAAGACAAAGGACATACCTTTTCACCAAGATTACCACCTTTCACAAATGATGTACCTCTTGAAATAAATCGCTGATTTAACAAACTTTAATCTCTGCCCTTCACATATTTCATAAGCGTTGCCCTTTCAAAATACTATTCATATAATATATATTTCTATTTTTCCAGCACATGTCTTGCGCATATATATATGTGGTCGGCCATATGAAATATTAATTTTAGAATGTTTTAAAACTTATTCAAGGTGATCTGCTACTTTAAAGACACGTTTTTAAAATAAAATTAAACTTCATATTTATTTATTGTATGCTGCTCACTTTAAAAGTACCTTTTTCATTTTATTATGAACAAATCTTAGTTTTATTATAATTTAAATTTATTTTAATGTCCCCTTCTAGCAAGTCAAAATTTTCTTAACCTTGCACATAAATTCAACTTGTAAAAGAGAACATTAGTAATCAATTCTTTTATAATTTCAACATATCATATTTAGGGTTAATAACCACTTATTAACATAAATATCAAAATTCACATATTTTCCACATTTCCACTTAGGGTTAGTAAACTTATAATAGTAATCCATATTAAATTCATTACATAAACACTTTTCACAATCACATTTATTTCACATAGTGTCTTCCCATGATATACCTCGAGAGAGACGCCACCTAGGCTAATTGTCAACCTAGTAACTCACCCCATATGGATATGTTAAGGTGCTGGTGTAACCATCCCACACGGAGGCCGAAAGGCTTCAGACTACATGCAATGTACTTCACCATTTGGCTCAAGGGACTTCATGCTACATGCAACATTCCTTGTCTAGTTGAGGATCACCTACCATTGGGCACATTTATAATAACTATGCATTTTATAACCTTAGGCCCAAGAGCTTCACACTACATGTGGTGTTCCTCGCTTCTTGGCTCAAGGGACTTCACACTACATGTGGTGTTCTTCATCCAGTTGAGGGTCACCTAGGTCCATTATACCGCCCTTCCTTAACTCACTACCATACTTGTAGGGTGATTGATGAAGGAGGTAATTCCTAAAACACACAATAAAAGAAATTGCACACAGAAAATAAAATGATAGTTTATTAATATGGGCAAAACATTACATTATAGAAGCTCAATTACAATCAAAGGAATCAATCCTCCATAGGTTGCAACACACTACAGCTACACACCACCAGGCTCTAGAATATTCTACCCTTTGTAACCCCAAATCAACTAGGGTTTTTGTTTTCCTGCTTATTCTTGACTCTACACTTTCCCTCTTAACTCTACTACTGCCCAAGGTTCCCAAAATGGTCATAAATAGCACTTTTTGGTGGCCTTCAACTAAATTTCGAAATTTGCAACTCCCTCCAAAAGTAGGTCAACTTTCAGGAAGCATAACTTTTGATCCGGATGTCTGATTGACAAACAATTTTAAGCTTTGGAAAGCTCGCGATGTGAACTATCATGCCGGAAATCCATAAATAAATTTTTGTCAACTTTTCAGGACATTATGGGATGGTTTAGTGCCTCATATCTCATTTCAAAAATTTTCAAGGGCTTTTCAGAAAACAAAAACTTTAATATCTTTCAACTCACAAACAATCTTTGCTTGATTCCTTCGCCAAAGGTCTTATATTTCAGTTATGAAGCTTTCTATAACTTTTCGCTTCAATCCGTGCCCAAATGCAAACTTTCCAAAAATGGCAGTTAAACTTTCCAAAACTGGCAGTTTGCTATTTTTAGCAGTTTTGGAAAAACTGAAAGTCCTACATCATTATTCAAGAGATTATGGAACCAGAAACACTAATTATGGAAAGAAATGAAAACAACTGCAATGTTTTTGAATTAACTTCTTTTTGGGTGATGCAAGATTGTCCTTACACCACTGGATGCTCCTGCATCAGACACCCAGGGTAATTTGAGAAGTGACCCTATCATGTCTCAAGTGTTTGTGTGAGAAAAACCCAAATGGTCAACCTCTGCCTTAGACAACCAAGAAGAATTTTCAATAGGCCTTCCTTTCCATTTCACCAGATATTCTTCATATTGCTTATTCTGAGTACTTCCCACATGGCTATCTAAGATCTCTTCTATCTCCAACATTGAAGTAGATGTCGGGATACTCTATTGTTCTTGCGTTGGTCCATCCTTTGTGCCACCTTCATGATATTCTATTAAATCAACAATGTTGAACACAGGGGAAATATTGATCCCACTCGGCAGCTCTACCTTATATGCATTTTCGGAATCATGCTTCTTTAGGATTCTGCACGGTCCAAATTTCTTCATTTTCAACTTATTGTATGTTCCAATTGGGAACCTTTCTTTTCTCAAGTGAACTATAACTTCATCTCCTACCTGGAACTCGTTATATCTCCTCTTCTGATCTGCCTTAGCCTTGTATTGAATATTCATCTTATTAATGTGTTTTCTCACCTCTTCATGCAAATTCTTCAGGTGTTCTGCAAAGTCTTCGGCCTCGACACTTGTCTTTTCTCCTTTGTCTAGCTTCCTTAATTTTGAAGCATTTCTTGGACTATTGCCATATACAATCTGGAATGGTGATTTACCAGTACTCCTATTAACAAAATTGTTGTAAGTGAATTCCGCCTGTGGCAAAATCAAATCCCATCCCTTGGGCTTATCTCCTACTAAGCATCATAGTAGGTTACCCAAACTCCTATTCACCACTTCTATCAGTCCATCAGTCTATGGATGGTGTGCAGAATTGAACTTCAAATCTGTTTTCAACTTCTTCCACAATGTCCTCTAGAAATAACCAACAAACTTGGTATCTCGATCTGAAACTATGTTCTTTGGTAGACCGTGTAATCTCACCACCTCTCTGAAAAATAATTTAGCAATATGAACATCATTAGTCTTCTTACAAGGAATAAAATGTGCCATCTTCGAGAATCTATCCACCACCACAAAAATGGAATCATGTCTTATCTGTGTCCTTGGTAAACCAAGAACAAAATCCATACTAATATCATCCCATGGCTTCTCTGGTATAGGTAGTGGTTGATATAAACCTATATTCTGACTTGCCCCTTTTGCCATTTGACATACTCTGCAACTCTGCACAAATTTCCTCACATCCTGCTGCAACTGTGGCCAATAATAATTTTCACCAACAATAGCAATGGTCTTATCTCAACCAAAGTGTGCAGCCAATCCTCCACTATGCTTGTCCTTAATCAGGTTCTCTCTCATGGAACTCCTCAGAATGCACAACTGGCTTCTTCTGAACAACATGCTATCTTGGATTATGAAATCCAACCATTTTGTCCTGTCCAAAGTAACAGGTTCCAAACAAGCTTTCCAGGCCTCTGCAAAATCTGGATCTTCAGGATACAAACTTTTGAGCTCATCGAACCCAACAACCTCTATCTTTATTTCTGTCAACAAATTTTGCCTTTTACTCAAGGCATCTGCAACTCTGTTGGACTTCCCACTCCTGTGCTTCAAAACAAAAGTATAGCTCTGCAAAAACTCAACCCATTTTAAGTGCCTTTGATTTAACTTTCTTTGACTATTAAGATACTACAAAGCCTAATGATTAATATATAAAACAAACTCCTTGGCAACAAATAATGTCTCCATTTCTTCAAAGCCTGAACTATTGCATAAAACACTTGATCATAAATACAATACTTTTTCTTGGCATCATTAAGCTTCTCACTAAAATAGGCAATGGGCTAACCTTCTTGGCTCAAAACAACTCCTGTAGCATTGCCACTAGCATCACAATCTACTTGAAATACCTTATTGAAATCTGGAAGTGCCAAAACAAGTTGCTCTATGACTTTCTACTTCAATGTATCAAAGCTTTTATCTGCTCCTTTAGTCCATCTAAACTCTTTTCTATCCCCTCTCATTATCTTAGTTAGGGGTGCACAAATGCTACTAAAATTCTTGAAAAACTTTCTATAAAAACTTGCCAAACTATGAAAAGATCTTACCTCTGTAGCACTCCTCGGTGTAGGCCATTCAATGATAGCCCTTATTTTTTCTAGGTCCATCTTAAGACCTTCCTCTGAGACAACAAATCCTTTTTATACCAACTCCTTCGTAAAACTACATTTCTTCAAATTAATCAACAAATTCTCCCTCAACTTCTCTAGAACTCTTCTGATATGCATTAGATGCTTATCCCAAGTCTTACTGAAAATCAAAATATCATCCAAATAAACAATAACAAAACTTCCAAAAAATTCTTTCAGTACCTCGTTCATGAGCCGCATGAATGTGTTCAGTGCGTTGGTTAGCGCAAATGGCATGACTAACCACTCATACAAACCTTCCTTTGTCTTGAAAGATGTCTTCCACTCGTCTTCTTCTTTGATATAGATCTGGTGATACCCACTCTTCAGGTCAATCTTCGTGAAGTACTTGGCTCCACTCAAACAATCCATTATGTCATCCATTCTAGGCAACATAAATCTGTACTTGATTGTGATCTTATTGATGGCTCGAGAGTCTATACACATTCTCCACTCTCCATCTTTCTTTGGTGCTAGTACTGCAGGTATTGCACATGGACTTAGGCTCTCTCTTATCAATCCCTTCCTCAACAAGTCCTGAACTTGTCTGTTCAACTCTTCACTCTCTGCTGGAGTCATTCTAGGGCTGCCTTATTCAGCAAACTAGCTCCTGGTATCAAATCCATTTAATAACTTATCTTCCTCACTGGTGGTAAACCTTTTGGTACATTATCAGAGACAATATTTTGAAATTCTTCCAACATTTTTGAGACTTTTGCTGGTACATCTTTACATTTCTCTTGACTAATCTTAGGAATCAATGCAAAGCAATGACACTAATGCTTCATACCCTCCAAAAAAATTTCTACCATCTACCAAGCAAATTCTGGAAGTACTACATACCTTTTCTTCCACCTCCTTCAAGGGCTTCAACTTATGACTAACTGCATCCTTTGTTAGGGAGTATGTGTTTGCATGACCATCATGGACATCGCTCCTATCGTATTGCCACGACCTCCCCAATAACATATGATATGCATCCATCGATATGATGTCACACAACACCTCATCATGGTAGTCACCAATCTTGAACTTTGCTAAACACTGCTCATTGACCAAAGCTCTATGGTCCTTCTACAACCATGCAATATGATATGGATGCGGATGCTTTCTTCTTGTCAACTTCAACTTGTCAACCATCTCCTCTGAGACAAGATTATCAATGCTTCCACTGTCAATAATAATATCACAACACTTACCTTCACATTTGCACCTTGTGCGGAATAAACTCTTCCTCTGATTGGGTTCTTTCTCCTCATTCAACAAAGTTCTTCTGACAACTAGGGTTTCTCCCCTTTTAGCATCTTCAGAATGATCAGATTGCGCATCTTCATCGACATGCGCAACTCGTGCATTACCTTTAGGTCTTCTATTTGTCCTTCCTTGATGTTGTGGACACTCGTATGCTCGATGTCCTTCTCCACATTGGAAACAGGTTCCTCTAAAACCTCCTCTTCCAGATCCTTGTCCAGGTCGGCCTCTTCCTCTTCCTCTTTTCTCACCATTGTTCTGGTCACGAGGGCGGTAGGTATTATCTCTTCTCTGATTTTGACTGGTGTCGGCTTCTTCACTTTTCTTTGAATCTTCATTTCGGCCCCCATAGGGTCTTCCACCAATCCTTTTGCCTTGACCTTTTTCCCTTTTCTTGTTGTCAAATCTTTTATTCAGCTTCTCTTCCACCTTTAGGGAAAATTGGTATGTATCTTCTATGGTGGACATTCTGACCAAGCTCAACTCCTCTTGAATACTTGGCCTCAACCCATTAATGTAATGACCTACCTTCTCCTTGTTGCCCTCTGCATGGCCTGTCCTAATAGTAATCTTATAAAACTTTTCTGTATACTCCTTAACAGACTTGTTACCTTACTTCAGTCCTTGTAGCTTCTTCAACAACTCTATCTCATAGTCCATAGGAATGAACTGTTTCTTTAGTTTCTCCACCATCCGATCCCATCTGGTGATCTTTCTTTTTCCTCTTCTGTTCCTCTCTAATTGGACCTTCCACCAAATACTAGTGTGGCCCTTCAACTTTGTTTTTTGCAAACTTGACCCGATCTGGGTCCTCCACATCTTCATACTCGAAATACTCCTCCATGTCATTGATCCAATCAATAAGCTGTTTCGGATTCAAATCTCTGGAATAGGTAGAAACTTCGATCCTGGGCCTCTTTCTGATTTTTAAAATGACCCTCAACAACCTAACTTCTGCAGGATCTCCTGTAGCTTCTTGTTCTTCCTTAGATAGCTCTTCTTTAGCTTCATCTTCACTTTCTTCTCTTGTTCTCGACTCAAACCCTCTTCGTAGCTCCTCTTGCAATGCATCGATTTGCCTTTGCAGGGCTCTAAAACCCTCTTCCATCAAAGCATTCCTCCCAATACGATTTCTTCGTGAAGGCATCTTGATCTCCGCAACAAACCCACAACCTCAGGTTGGCGATCTGTCTACACACTTAGGAAACCTTGCTTTGATACCACTTGATGAAGGGGTAATTCCCAAAACAAACAATAACATAAATTGCACACAGAAAATAGAATGATATTTTATTAATATGGGCAAAACATTACATTATAAAAGCTCAATTACAATAAGAGGAATCAATCCTCCATAGGCTGCAACACACTACAGCTACACATCACCAGGCTCTAGAATCTTCTGCCCTCTGTAACCCCAAATCAATTAGGGTTTCTGTTTTCCCGCCTATTCTTGACTCTACACTTTCCCCCTTAACTCTACTACTGCCCATGGTTCCCAAAATTGTCATAAATAGCACTTTTTGGCAGCCTCCAACTAAATTTTAAAATTTGCAACTCCCTCCAAAAGTAGGTCAACTTTCAGGAAGCATAACTTTTGATCCTGGTGCTTGATTAACGAACCGTTTTAAGTGCCAGAAAGCTCGCAATGTGAACTATCACACCAAAAATTTGTAAACAGATTTTCATCAACTTTTCAGGATGTTATGGGATGTTTTAGTGCCTCATATCTCGTTTTAGAAATTTTCAGGGGCTTTTCAGAAAACAAAAACTTATATCTTTCAGCTCACAAACGATCTTTGCCTGATTCCTTCGCCAAAGGTCTTATATTTCAGTTATGAAGCTTTTTGTAACTTTTCGCTTCAATCGGTGCCTAAATGCAAACTTTCCTAAAATAGCAGTTAAACTTTCCAAAACTGACCGTTAGCTATTTTTAGTAGTTTTGGAAAAATTGAAAGTCCTACATCATTATTTAGGAGATTATGGAACCAGAAACACTAATTATGGAAAGAAATGAAAGCAATTGCAATAATTTTGAATTAACTTCTTTTTAGGTGATGCAAGATTGTCCTTACACCACTGGATGCTCTCGCATCAGTGATAGAGAGGTTAGAGGATGAGACTAGGTGCTCTACTCCGAGTATATCATGGATTTATAAATCATATCTTATTAACCTATCAATACCATTTTGTTGATTATCGTTCTCATTACTTGGCAATTCATTCAATATATAACATTCATCATATAAGTATTCTTATGGCCTTATGTTCTTAGGCTATTCATTCTTATTATTATAAACATGAGCATCTTTATGTCACTAGGATTATAACATTCTCACCCTATGTTCTCAATTTCAATTTATCCATTCTATGATAATCTTTCAATACATTCATATACCTATGCATTCTATGATAACACATACTTGATCCATAATATCACTTATTCTATGTTTCAACTTTCTCTATATTCATAACATTTGCTCTATGTTAGTATTTCATTCCTATGCATATTTGTCTTCGTAACATTTGTTCTATGTTAGTATTTCATTCCTATGCATATTTGTCTTATGACAACAAAACACATATATTTTACTTAGCATGATTCTAGATATGATTATGCATATCGTAATTTCTACATCATATGTTTATCTTAGATCAATGATATATTAGAGTTGAGATAAAGATCATACCTTATTCTTGATCTACACCAATGATGATAGTGAGTGTCGATCTGCTATTAATATATATTGTTGTTATGTATGAAGTGGTTTGATGTGGGTAGCTGATTATGAGATATGGTGAATGGTCTGATGCTGGCAATAATTATATTCGTTGCTAGCTGATGATACTAGGCAATCATTGCTGAGTTGGTATCTTACAATCTGCAAATTGCAATGAATGTGCTTCAATGATATGAGCTATACTTGTCTGGTCTTTCTATTGCAAATTCTATTCGATGTTGAATGATGATTGATTTGTTTGATGGTTCTATGTTTTTTTTTTGAAATGCAATCTGCCGATCACCATTTATATCTTTGAGGGATCACTTGTCAGCGGTCATCTCTTTCAAGAAATGTTACTCCTTATCTAATCGCACTTCTTCATATGTTAATTGTTTGCCTTTATTTAGAATCAGTCATTAATTATTTCCTTTGAAGGGTCTTGTATTAATGTATTCACATACCTTTCCTCCATCATTTGTTATTCTTTAAACTTCCATCGCATGCTTAATACCTTTGCTGCCTTCTTTTTTTATGTTTATTACTCGTTGCTACTTTAGACCCAATTCTATGAATGGTTTGCCTTTATAATTTATTTAGATATATAAATATTATTATATTATGATCACTATTATATTATAGTTGTTATTATATTATAATTAGTATAGTTATAATAACATCCTTAATATTGTATTTATGTTAATAATTATATCTGTTGATTAGATTAAAATATAATATATAATTTATGAATTATAATATATTTGATTTGTATAATATTTTAAATACATTTAAAGAATATTCGGTTTTATGGACATTCATATATTTAATTTAAATGTCTAATGCATAATCAAGCCAGTTGCAAATATAGGGATATGACATTTATTTTCTTATTTACATATTATATATATAAATATATTTATTAATGATTATGATAATATCTAAATTGTTAATATTTATATTTATTACGCTCCACTGGTGTAAGGGCAATCTTACATCACCCCAAAAGAAGTTAATTCAAAATCATTGTAGTTGCTTTCATTTCTTTCCATAATTAGTGTCTCTGGTTCCATTATATCCAGAATAATGATGTAGGACTTTCAATTTTTCTAAAACTGCTAAAAATAGCAACCTGCCTGTTTTAGAAAGTGTGTCTGCCATTTTAGGAAAGTTTGCATTTGGGCACGGATTGAAGCGAAAACTTACAGAAAGTTACATAACGGAAATATAAGACCTTTGGCGAAGGAATTAGGCAAAGATTATTTGTGAGCTGAAAGATATTAAAATTTTTGTTTTTTCGAAAAGGTCTTGAAAATTTCTAAAACGAGATGAGGCACTAAAACATCCCATAACGTCCTGAAAAGTCGACGGAAATCCGTTTATGGATTTCCGGCATGATAGTTCACATCACGAGCTTTCCGGCGCTTAAAACGGTTTGTCAATTAGACACCCAGATCAAAAGTTATGCTTCCCGGAAGTTGACCTACTTTTGGAGGGAGTTGCAAATTTTGAAATTTCGCTGGAAACCGCCAAAAAGAGCTATTTATGACTATTTTGGGAACCCTGGGCAGTAGTAGAGTTAAGGGGACAAGTGTGGAGTCAAGAATAGGTGGGAAAACAGAAACCCTAGCTGATTTGGGGTTACAGAAAGCAGAAGATTCCAGAGCCTGGTGGGGTGTAGCTATAGTGTGTTGCAGCCTGTGGAGGATTGATTCCTCAGATTGCAATTGAGCTTCTGTAATGTAATGAGTTGCCCAGATCAATAAAGAAATATTCTATTTTCTATATTCTATTTCTGTTGTTGTGTGTTTTATGATTTACCCCCTTCATTAAGTGGTATCAGAGAAAGGGTTCCTGAGTGTGTAAACAGATCGCCGACCATGACACAGCTTGCACTAGGACCTGAGGTTGTGGGTTTGCTGCGGAAATCAAGATGCCTCCATGAAGAAATCGTATTGAGAGGAATGCTTTGACGGAAGAGGGTTTTAGATCCCTGCAAAGGCAAATTGATGCATTGCAAGAGGAGCTACGAAGAGGGTTTGACCCGAGAACAAGAGAAGAAAGCGAAGATGAAGAGCTATATGAGGAAAAATAAGAAGTTGTAGGAGATCCTGCAGAAGTTAGGTTGTTGAGGGCCATTTCGAAGATCGGAAAGAGGCCCAGGATTGAAGTTTCTACATATTTTGGAGATTTGAATCCGGAATAGCTTATTGATTGGATCAATGACATGGAGGAGTATTTCAAGTATGAAGATGTGGAGGACCCAAATCAGGTTAAGTTTGCAAAAAAAAAAGTTGAAAGGCCATGCCAGTATTTGGTGGAAGGAGGTCCAATTAAAGAGGAACAAAAGAGGAAAATGAAAGATCACTAGATGGGATCGGATGGTGGAAAAACTGAAGTAGTTCATTCTTATGGACTATGAGATGGAGTTGTTGAAGAAGCTGCAAGGACTAAAGCAAGGTAACAAGTCTGTCAATGAGTATACAGAAGAGTTTTATAAGATTACTATCAGGACAGGCCATGCAGAGCCCAACAAGGAGAAGGTAGCCCGTTACATTAATGGGTTGAGGCCAAGTATTCAAGAGGAGTTGAGTCTGGTCCGAATGACCACCATAGAAGATGCATACCAGTTTTCCCTGAAAGTGGAAGAGAAGCTGAATAAAAGATTTGATAGCAAGCAAAGGGGAAGAGGTCAAGGCGGAAGGACTAGTGGAAGACCCTATGGGGGCCAAAATGAAGATGCAAAGAAAAGTGAAGAAGCTGGCACCAGTCGAAATGAGAGAGGAGATAATACCTACCGCCCTTGTGACCAGAACAATGGTGAGCAAAGAGGAAGAGGCAGACCTGGGCAAGGACTCGGAAGAGGAGGTTTCAGAGGAACTTGTTTCCAATGTGGAGAAGAAGGGCATCGATCATACGAGTGTTCGCAACATCAGGGAAGGACGAATAGAAGACCTGAAGGTAATGCACGAGTTGCACATGTAGATGAAGATGCGCAATTTGAGTGTTCTGAAGATGCTAAAAGGAGAGAAACCCTAGTTGTCAGAAGAACTTTGCTAAATGAGGAGAAAGAACCCAATCAGAGGAAGAGTTTATTCCGCACAAGGTGCAAATGTGAAGGTAAGTGTTGTGATATTATTATTGATAGCGGAAGCACTGATAATCTTGTTTCAGAGGAGATGGTTGACAAGAAGAAATCATTCACATCCATATCGGATTGCATGGTTGCAGAAGGACCATAGAGCTTTGGTCAATGAGCAATGTTTAATGAAGTTCAAGATTAGAGACTACCATGATGAGGTGCTGTGTGATATCATACCAATGGACGCATGTCATATGCTATTGAGGAGGCCGTGGTAGTATGATAGGAGCACTGCCCATGATGGCCGTGCAAACACATATTCCCTAACAAAGGATGGAGTTTGTCATAAGTTGAAGCCCTTGAAGGAGGTGGAAGAGAAGGTATGTAGTACTGCCAGAATTTGCTTGGTAGATGGTTGAAAATTTTTGGAGGGTATGAAGCATGAGCGTCATTTCTTTGCATTGATTCCTAAGATTAGTCAAGAGAAATGTGAAGATGTACCGGCAGAAGTCTCAGATATGTTGGAAGAATTTCAGGATATTATCTCTGATAATGTACCAGAAGGTTTACCACTAGTGAGGAAGATAAGTCACCAAATGGATTTGATACCATGAGCTAGTTTGCCAAATAAGGCAACCCACATAATGACTCCTGTAGAGAGTGAAGAGCTAAACAGACAAGTTCAAGAGCTGTTAAAAAAGAGACTGATAAGGGAGAGCTTGAGTCCATGTGTGATACTTGCAGTACTAGCACCAAAGAAAGATGGAGAGTGGAGAATGTGTACAGATTTTCAAGCCATAAATAAGATCACGATCAAGTATAGATTTCCATTGCCAAGAATGGATGACATCATGGATTGTTTGAGTGGAGCCAAGTACTTCAGGGAGATTGACTTGAAGAGTGGGTATCACCAGATCCGTATCAGAGGAGATGAATGAAAGACAACCTTCAAGACAAAGGAGGGTTTGTATGAGTGGTTAGTCATGCCATTTGGGCTAACCAACGCACCGAGCACATTCATGTGGCTCATGAATGAGGTACTGAAAGAATTTTTGGGAAGTTTTGTTATTGTTTATTTGGATGATATTTTGATTTTCAGTAAGACTTGGGATGAGCATCTGATGTATATCAGAAGAGTTTTAGAGAAGCTGAGGGAGGAGAAGTTGTTGATTAATCTGAAGAAATGTAGTTTTGCAAAAAAGGAGTTGGTATACCTGGGATTTGTTGTCTCAGAGGAAGGTCTTAAGATGGACCCAGAGAAGGTGAGGGCTATCATTGAATGGCCTACACTGAGGAGTGCTTCCGAGGTAAGATCTTTTCATGGTTTGGCAAGTTTTTATAGAAAGTTTATCAGAAATTTTAGTAGCATTTGTGCATCCCTAACTGAGACAATGAGAGGGGATAGAAAAGAGTTTATATGGACTAAAGAAGCAGATAAAAACTTTGAAACATTGAAGCAGAAAGTCACAGAGCAGCCTATTTTGGCACTTTCAGATTTTAATAAGGTATTTCAGGTAGATTGTGATGCTAGTGGTAGTGCTATAGGAGCTGTTTTGAGTCAAGAAGGTAAGCCCATTGCCTATTTTGGTGAGAAGCTTAATGATGCCAAGAAAAAGTATTTTGTTTATGATCAGGAGTTTTATGCAATAGTTCAAGCTTTGAAGAAATGGAGACATTATTTGTTGCCAAAGGAGTTTGTTTTATATACTGATCATCAGGGTTTGCAGTATCTTAATAGTCAAGGAAAGTTGAACCAAAGGCATTTAAAATGGGTTGAGTTTTTGCAGAGCTATACTTTTTTTTTGAAGCACACATGTGGGAAGTCCAACAGAGTTGTAGATGCCTTGAGCAGAAGACAAAATTTGTTGACAGAAATGAAGATAGAGGTTGTTGGGTTCGATGAGCTCAAAAGTTTGTATCCTTAAGATCCAGATTTTGCAGAGGCCTGGAAAGCTTGTTTGGAACCTGTTACTTTGGACAGGACAAAATGGTTGGATTTCATAATCCAAGATGGCATGTTGTTTGGAGGAAGCCAGTTGTGCATTCCAAGGAGTTCCATGAGAGAGAACCTGATTAAGGAGAAGCATAGTGGAGGACTAGCTGGACATTTTGGTCGAGATAAGATCATTGCTATTGTTGGTGAAAATTATTATTGGCCATAGTTGCAACAGGATGTGAGGAAATTTGTGTAGAGTTGCAGAGTGTGTCAAATGGCAAAAGGGACCAGAGAAGCCGATGGAAGTTAGTCTTGCTGATAGGGGCCGAGATTGCCATTTTGGGTGGACTGTGGGATTTCCTCCGCATCACCTCTACCATTCCTTAAGATTTGTATGTTCTCCTCATATGTCCTCATAATTGCCTTAGCACACCATATGTCTTCAATACTTGGAAGTCCCTAATATGAACATTCTTAATATAAGAAAATTAGCTTGATAGAAGAGAATTGTATGGTATTTGTGATAGAGCTACTCAAGCTTCTCGGAGAGGAGGTTATTTGATCTTATTTTAAACAATTAGGTTATTTATGGATCATTTCATTTGTAGGGTGAGTTTCTCATTTGCAAATAATGAGTTAGATCTAAATAAACTTGCATAGATTGAACATCTAAAAAATATGTTAGAGTAAAGATTTTGATTCAACAATCATATTATTAAAACATTCAAGCATAAAATTTTGGCTTCTAAGAGATTTTTTTTCTTAAAATCATAGGTATGTCATTGTGAATGGATGACCAAATGAACTTGGTAGTTTTACAACCCAAAAAAATGATTTGTAGATGCTTGTGGCATGCAAACCATTTTAGAGGAGTAATATTGATTTATAAGGATTAGGAAACTAAAACGTGAACAATAATTTGGATTAAGGGATCATACAAGAAAAGAAACAAGATTAAAAACAAGAACTTTAGAGGAAAAATGAACGTTTTCATGACTTTGGGTTGAATTTATGTTTACTAATACAAATCTCCATGTGTGAAATGATCCCTAACTATTGAAAACTTAGAAATGAAACAAAAAGTTATCCTTTCCACTTCCATCTTCTAGGGGATTCTTCTTAGACCCTTGGAACATGATAACATCACTACCAACTATATATAGAGATGGAGAGTATGCATTTTGGCATAGGAAGAAATATTTGAGTATTGTAATTAAGAGAAATTGGAAAACTCAATTGTTCTTAGTTTGTTGAGGCTAGATTGAGTAAGATGAAACAATTGTTATTGTATCCACTTGTATTTTTTATGTCATTAATTATGTCAAAGTTATATAAGTGTTTACCTCTACAAAAGTTGGTTTTCCCCTCAAGGGTTTCTAGGGTAAATTCTTTATTTTCTAGCATGTTTATTTGTTATTTTCTATAAAATTTATACCTTTTTTCTTTTCCATGTACTTTCTTATCTGAGTTTGAATCTATATGGTAATATTTCCATCATTTTTGTACAATCCATGTTGAATTTTGACACTTTAATGGTTTGATTTGAATCTCAACCTACAAGGATCTATATGTAACAATTTTTAATTTGTTAGATTTTGGAGTTCTATAGTTCAACAACTTTTTAAGCTTGTTTACTTATTGGCTGGCTTGAGTAATTAGGAATTTTAGAGAGGAAAAGAGATGAGAGCAATTTGGAAGACATGGTTTTAGACAACGTGTTGAAAGAGGCCATGCAAAAGGATGGGCATTTCTCGTCACGAGTTGGCATCTGGGTCTCCTAAGGAAAAAATAAGTGAAGTAATATAGGGGCATGAGGCAATGATCGTGGAGGGAGATTTGTGACAAAAATAAGGGGCAATAATTCATCGTGACTACACCAATGAATTTGGTTGATTATAGACGTTCACAATCAATTCATTTTATTGTCAATGACTCCAACACAATTTTTAGGCCCTACACATATAAAGGAAACCCTGAGATATTACCCACAATTCCATCTGGAGAAATTAGGTCTCCACACTTATTGTCCGAGTGGTAACTTGTAATAATTTAATTACATATAATTATTTTTAATATAAAATCTATATTATAGTTATATTTATTATTATATATAATATTGAATGTAATATAAAATCTAGAGAGGGGGGGGACAAAGAGGGAATTAGAGATAAAGGAAGAAAGAAGGGAAGATAAAGAGAGAGAGAGAGAGAGAGAGAGAGAGAGAGAGAGAGAGAGAGAGAGAGAGAGAGAGAGAGAGACATTTTGGTATATAGAGGTAGAGATATAGAGAGATAAAGAGGGAGAGATTGGTATATATAGAGGTAGAGATATAGAGAGATAAAGAGGGAGAGAAAAATAAAGAGTGATGGAAAGAGAGAGATAGAGAAAGATAGAGACAGATAGCATGTCTAAATTTTATTTTAATCTATTTGAGCTCCAAATTATACAATGTGTGAAATTATAAAAGCAACGAGGATCACTAAGTTTGATTTATCTTTGTATCATGTGCCATCCCATGAGAGGATGCATGATGGTAGGCTAGATGACAAATAAACATGATGTAGGTGGTGACCATGCTTATATTTCCAAGAGAATGCCTATTCAATGTAGGTATCCAAATGTGAAATATGAGGCTTGTGAGAAACACACATACATGCTTCAAATAATATGCATAGGTGACTACTAATGGAATGCAGATGAATCTAGGTGCATTGCATGAACAAGAATCTAGAAAGGAGATACATGCAAATAGAGATTAGACACCAAACATGAAAACTCACACATTTGAAGTAGATACTAAACAAAACACAAGGATCTTGAAATCCATTAAGATTATGCAAATTAATTCATGACACTCAAGAAAACAAAAAATGACATGGGCCATAAGGATACAAGACAATCATTATTCACTTTAAGACAACAATTGAACTTCCACAGCTCTTCGGCGTACCCATTGCACACCAAGGTGCGATTGCTAGTATTAATATTTGCTATTTATAATTATATTTATCATTTATAAATATAATAATATATTCTGGTTAAACAAATATATTATATTATATTAGAATATTTATGTAATAATATTATTTATATTGTTTATTAAACATTATATTTAATAATATATGTTTATTTAAATATGAATATATACGCAATTATCTAAATGATCCAAATTGACAGAAGCAACTTCACCGTCTTTATCATGATGTTTAAATCTTTAATTTAAACAATACCTTAATATCGGGACATCACAGTCCACCCCGCCCAAGATTGCTTGTCCTCAAGCAATCATAATTAGAATACTTTTAAAACCATAAGGATCCTAAATTGATCTCTTCGGGAATTGTTGTTAGTATTCTTATCTCAATCCAACTGTCAATGTTAGCATTCTCCAAACTATAAGGTAATTTGTCATTCCATTTTTGTTCATGTATTTGTATTTCCCACTATCTCTCGACAACGAGAATTGGTAACTAGTGATGTTCGAGACAAGTTTCTCTCGTTTAAGCTTGTTATTAGACTTGAAGCACACACATAGATATACATAATACATGATACGTAAGACACGAAATATACCCCTAAATACATGCGAGGCATGAATCATACACATAAGTACACGAAGTATACATATGAAGCATATACATAGATACACGGAATATGCGAAGTATACACACACAAATATATGTGAAGCATGAATCGTACATGTGATATATGAAGTATACACATAATACATGAAGCATACACAAGCTTATACACTTAATACATGGAGTATGGAACATACACATAATACGTAAGTATACGAAGCATGAAACATGAACATAGTATGTAATACACAAGTATACGCATGTAATACATGAACTATATAGCATACACTTGATACACAAGGCATGAGGCATACAAAGTATATGCACGTAAGATGCAATGCACATAACACATAAAGCATAATTCACAAAGTATACATAAGGCATGAAGTATGCACATAATACACGAATATGAAGTATACACATGAATACAAATAAGTCATGAAGCGTGCACTTGAACATACATAAGTCATGTAGTATACACTTGAATAAAAAATCATAGAGTATACACTCAAATACAAATACAAGTTATAGAGTATACACTTGAATATATAATCATGAAGTATACACTTGAGTACAAAGTCATAAAGTATACATTTGAATACAAATACAAAGTCATAGAGTAAATACTCAAATACATAATCATGAAGTATATACTTGAATACAAAATCATAGAGCATACTCAAATACAAATACAAGTTATAGAGTATACACTCGAATACATAATCATGAAGCATACACTTGAGTACAAAGTCATAGAGTATACACTCAAATACAAATACAAAGTCATAGAGTATATACTCAAATACATAATCATGAAGTATACACTTGAGTACACTTGAATACACGTAAGTCATGAAGTATATGCCGGTCACAAAATATAAATATACGTAAGTTGCATTAATACATGTAAGTAGACAATTGGGAAGGGGATTCGGTGCATCCCATACTACACCGCGAGTCCGTCCACCATCCCAAGGTCACCAACTATACACATGAGTATACACAACAAGCATGAAGCATACATGCGAATAAACGTAATACACAAAGTATTCACAGCAAACAAAGATCATATATAGCAATGTAACAAGTCTCAAGGACTATGTGGGTTCAACCATAAAGAGGGGGGAGTGGAACGTGATAAGGTGTCCCAAGTTTCCTCTACCCTAGGCCCAAAAACAAGACCTTATCCTCCGTTGGTGTAACATCACTTTCCTTAATGCACAAGATTTAACATACACATTCATCTTAATCAAGAGATTGATTAACAATATGATTATGCAAATCAAAATTTAACCATAGTGATTCATTATCATTTCATCAATTAAGCATGTTATTCTAAACAGGATATAACAAAGCTTACAATACAATAATCATTTACATATCTTCAGTGAGTAACCATCACTATTCATGTACACGTTATGCCCAAGGCATCAAAATCAATTCATACATTACAATAGACCAACTGGTCATAAATGCAAACATTGTATCTGGAACCAATGTCATCTACCTCCATAAGCCTCGGCTTGTCTCATGCTTGGGAAGGAGAGCATTATCTCGATGCTTTTCCACCAACCATGGACCTGCGGTCCCCCACTCAACTTCCTAATTGGAAGTGGCCCTACCCTTCACGGAAAGGTTAGATATTAGGAACCATTAGGTTAGCCATCTGAATATTTGGTGTTGTGTCCTTCCTAATGTCTCACGATCACACAACTATAGATCCACTCTAACTATGTATGACACTACTGGAGACACTAAGCCATCTGGAACACCGTGGACCGACAATGCATGCAGAGACAGATGCATTACTTTGGCCAAAGATTTACATACATATATGTTGCACAATGAACGTTGTCGTATGTCCACCACCCTAACTCGACTTATAAGCTGTCATGTCCTACAGTAAATTCAAATTGACCTTTCTTTCTAGGTCTAGTACAAGTGGGATCAATTCGATCTATTGTCCATGCTTAGACACTCGACTCCCATCATAAGTTGGTTTACGACTCAATGGGTTACTTTCATAATGAGGAACTAGTGACTCCACGTCACCTTGTTCCAATATCAATTTATATCATAAAGCGAACCATATTTACCACCCTAGGTCTTTCATGGCTCACAACTTCAATTTAATCTATCATATAAGTTAGAATCAAATTCTAATTACTCTAGGCATACCTTGCCTTAACCAAAAAGAATGGTTTCATAATGGTTAATAGCTCTAATTAACCTTATGAGCTTTGGGTGATAAACACTATCCCCGTTAAGGTTATTTTTATAACCCTTATTTACCCACAATTAGTTTTCATGTAAATTGAATCAACATTTGATTTGAGTGCTACAAGCACAATTTTGATTTAAGGCCGTATTGGCCATCCACACAATTGTGATGGCTGTGTTAGTATATGCAGGTCGTAACCATTTAATAAGTAATAAACATTATTGCTCCGCACTTCTTATGCCTTGAGTACCTCAAGCTCGACTCATTATATGAGTCTTAACCCTATTTTTGTCCATGCCACGTCGTTATTCGACGTATATATACATTGGGGTTTATGCATGGGCTCAACCATGATGGCCTCGAGCCACGGTTATAGTATGGGTTCCAATGTGTAAAGCTCGGCCTTCGTGGCCTAGAGCCACAAACATAACACAACATACATTACAATATAGTTTGACCTTCGTGGCCGTGAGTTTTAGCATGGGGGCATGGTATAAGGATTGAAGCTTGGCCTCCATGGCCTCGAGCTAAGCTAAAAAAATAATACTTTAATGCATTACTTCTCGGCCACAAAGCCTCGAGCAAAGTCTCAACAAAGGTTTTAATATATATAATAGCTCGGCCTCAGGGCTCGAGCTTAAACACAGTAAAGACGTAATACAGTATAGCTCGGCATATGGCCTTGAGCTTAAACACAACAAAGAATGCATTAACATGTAGCTCGGACGTATGGCCTTAAGCTTAAACACAGTAAATATGTAGCACAACACGACTCGGCCGTAAGGCCATGAGTCTTTGTAACAAAGTAAATGCCTTAAAGATTGCAAGGTTGGCCATAAGGCCTCGAGCCTCTGCCATTAAGTATGCATCAAAGATAAGGACCCCACAATAACATATATAAAAGCATGAGCTCCATACAACATGCATGCTAAGAGAGTTCGATAGAAAAGAATCTCATAACCCATAACAAATTCAAGAATAACATCCTTTAATCTACTTGTAAACAGTCCTTCAATGCAGAGTTGTTCTCAGATCAACCTCTGTTTGTCCTGTTCGATAGAAAATAATCTCATAACCCATAACGAGTTCAAGAATAACATCTTTTAATCTACCTGTAAACAATCCTTCAATGCAGAGTTGTTCTCAGATCAACCTCTGTTTGTCCTACTATGAAAGTCTTTCTAGCGCAGAGCTAAAATTCTCCCTTCTCTTCAAAACCAAAAGATAACAATGATAGTCTTTCCAGAAGACTAAAGGATTAGTACTTCATCCTAATTCGCATGCCTATTTTCGTGGAAACTACCACACTCTATCAATGTGGCATGAGTGGTTTCTCCCACTCAGCCAACTACCACGATCATGGCTCGCACAAGCATGCCACCTGCTAGACTATGGTGAGCTCGAAGCTCCCATTAGTTATGATGTCAACTATATCAAAATAACAAACACAATAACATAGCAAAATATTAAATATCAACTTTATATAATTATATTATAATATTTTTACACGCATCCACTAGATGCATGCGAATACTAATATTAACCAAGATGTTATTTTTTGACATCACCTCCTTCATGGAGATAGTCATCGTGTGATTTAGGGATCGAGCACCGCTCTCCCTTCTTCGCTAAGGACTTGAAACTTAACAGACCAAATAATAATGGATTTATAATCTCAGTTTGAAAATATTTAGAGTGATAAGAAAATGTTTTGACAAAAAGCAAAACTAACTCTTGACTTGTATTGACATTTCAAGAACGTCGTTGGGTCGAGTCGATGCAACATTGTTGAAATGACTAAATTGACATAACGACACAAAAGGAAAATCAACTGGCCAAGAAGAAGCGTAACTTAGGCCAACTTACACTATTCGAAAGGACAAAATGTCTAACACTCAGATGGCTACTGACCCCACTTCCCAACATCTAACTCTTCCTCTAGGATGATACTCTCCTTCCTTCTTCGAAGGATGTTACATTTTCCTGTTCACACTTAGGACCACAAAACCATGATCAATGCATCATAATCATATCCCATAATATAAAATAATTAGTGTTCAAAACTAATTAACATCAATCATTAACTTCATAATTAACGATCAAATAAGATATTTTCACAATATCAAATCAGTTAACTATGACTAACCCTCCTGATTATCATGCAAAGTTAATGATTGAGTCTAACTGTAAGTTGGGGATGTAACAGTTGGCCTCATGTGGTCCTTAACTAATGGTCCTTAATCACCATCATGAGGTGGTGTATCTAGTGAGGGCTTTACGTCGTTCCCCTCCATCACACCATCCTTTCAATAATTGATTCAAGTGGGAATAATCTGGGACGTTGCAATAGGGTGTCCTAGATCCTCAACCCTAGGCCCAACATCAAGATCTTATCCTCCGTTGGCCTCATGTGGTCCTTAACCATCATCATGAGGTGGCATACCTAGTGAGGGCTCATTCATCGTTCCCCCTCCTTGCAGTCCTACCTCATCCTTTCCTTGACCAATTATTGCCAAATTTAGATCATTATCCATAACATCAATAACATATACAGACATGTAGTATATACTTAAATGCATGTAAGTCAACTATCATTCATAGGATGGCAGGAAAGATGCTCTGATACCACTTGTAATGTCCCTTATAGGAACAATACTAATTTTTCCCTAAATTATCAATTTCCAAGAAAAAAAAGGTTTTAAAGAGTACCTTGGCTTCATTTAATTCCTGCAAACAAGTTAGAAAATACTTACAATAATCTATATTTCATAACAAGTTTCACAATGCTTATGACACTAATGATAACCATTCAATTATATGCATTTGTCATATGGCATTTATCATAAGAAACATAGGGTTAGATACATCATACCAAGAGGAATGATTCTTGCCTTCGTATCCTTTGGAACTCTTAAGGATTTATTCCTTTCTTCTATGTTATCTGCAGCCCAATATACTGCTTGTATATTTTCAGATTCTTCTTATTCTTTACGTATCTTACACTTTCCAATTTGCATATTCACACTTGTGTATCTGCTGATGTATGATCTTCTATACCTTCATCAAATCTACCTTATAACAGATATTTCCTTATCCACTTATACTCTTATAGATCCGCCTATGCTTCCTTTTCTATTCTACATGTATAAACCGCTCCTTAATCAAATAATAATATTCCTTATGTATCTTGCAGATTATGTCTCCTCTCTGTATTTTCCAATTCAAAAATATATATTCTTTATATTCTTCTTCTTCATGTCAACATTAATCTTCTCTTTATCTCTCACTATCTTCTTCCATATCAGCATGTCCTCCTTTTCTATATCTGCATAGATCTCTTCTAATTTAGTCTCTTAATCTCTCCTTATTCCTCACACGCTTTATTTCTTGTTGTTCAGAATATATACATCAGCAATATATCTTCAACTCAAAATTCTTCCCTCTTGATGAATATATCAAAAAAAAAAAAAAAAAAAATTTACTCTAATATATAAACATATCTCTCTTACTATTCATATTCCTTATCTTTATTCTTAAATCAGCCTCTCTCCTTTTATATCCTTTCAATAAGACAAAGGACATACCTTTTCACCAAGATTACCACCTTTCACAAATGATGTACCTCTTGAAATAAATCACTGATTTAACAAACTTTAATCTCTGCCCTTCACATATTTCATAAGCGCTGCCCTTTCGAAATACAATTCATATCATATATATTTCTGTTTTTCCAGCACACGTCTTGCGCGCACACACACACACATATATATATATATGGTTGGCCATATGAAATATTAATTTTAGAATGTTTTAAAACTTATTCAAGGTGGTCGGCTACTTTAAAGACACGTTTTTAAAATAAAATTAAACTTCATTTTTATTTATTGTATGCTGCCCACTTTAATTGCACCTTTTTCATTTGTATTATGAATAAGTCTTAGTTTTATTATAATTATAATTTATTTTCTTATTTACATATTATATATATAAATATATTTATTAATGATTATGATAATATTTAAATTGTTAATATTTATATTTATATTAATATTTGCTATTTATATTTATATTTATCATTTATAAATATAATAATATATTCTGGTTAAACAAATATATTATAT
The DNA here is from genome assembly GCA_027924645.1 of Cunninghamia lanceolata. NCBI lineage: Eukaryota > Viridiplantae > Streptophyta > Pinopsida > Cupressales > Cupressaceae > Cunninghamia > Cunninghamia lanceolata. The sequence continues at coordinate 6,361,489 of BSBN01000123.1, forward strand.
TATATTAGAATATTTATATAATAATATTATTTTAATAGTGTTTATTAAATATTATATATTAATAATATATGTTTATTTAAATATGAATATATATGTGGAAGCGACTTCACCGTCTTTATCATGATGTTTAAATCTTTAATTTAAATATCACCTTAATATCAAGACATCACATTTTCGTCCTCAAGAGATAATGGAAGAACACACAAGTTCAATCTAGTAGAATAACAATATCAAATCAATAGCATAGCCCCCATAATGAGCTCCCGGCCTCCTTTTATAACCTTTTGAAGGAAATAGAATTTTATTTCGTTTTGTCTCTTCATATTTCTCCTCAATAATAATTCTCTTTTTTAGACTTTCTTCAAATATTTCTTTTTCCAAAGTCTAAAAGCTCACTTTATGTGTTCCACCAAATGATTTATCAAATTCCCTTTCCATGAGCTATTATACTTAAGTTATTTTAATTTAATTCCAACCTTAGGTGACTTAAGTGAAAATAATAATAAAATAGCTCAATTAATCACCCAACTTACGGAAAATCTCAAACCTTGGCAAATTGCAAAATAAGCCATACCGACACCATCTAGGAGGTTTAGGATAAAGAATGACGCCAACTAGGTGACTTTCTATAAATAGACAGCTTCTCCAAGAAGTTTGGATAGTAAACCGGAAAGTTGAAAGTGCTTCTGAAAGCATCATTGTACTCCTAAACACCATCTGAACTCAATGCCATATACAAGAATCCACTCTAAGAAGGGAACACCAATTTATAATTAATATTACACCAAGTTGCTAGTCCTTATTCCAAACCTTAGGCAACCTTAGTGAAATATTAATTAAACTACCAGATAATAGTCTCAAGCTACAGAAAGCATAGAGATGCACTGATCGAACAATTTTGACCATTTCAAAGTGTAGTAGAAGACTTGGGACGAAAATCGGAGCTCGTTAGGTGACTGTCTAAAAATAGCATGTTTTTCCAAGAAGGTTGGAGAGCACTTGAGAAGTCGGAACTAAATTCTGAAAGCATCTAAGAACTCCAAATGACTAGCACAACTTAAAACCATGAACAACTGCTCTGCACAATTGAGCCACGACCACTCCACGAACATTGGAGTCCTCTCAAACAAAGCTAATAGCCTCCTGAAGACTAGAAACGAGTGAAATGCGCACAAAAGATCTATGCGCCAAAAAAGGGGCATTACATATACAAGGACTCCTCATATTCTCAACACATTAATTCGACCACTATATTTATTCTTCAAATGTAATACTCATTAACATGACAAATTCACATTTATATGGTTCACTAGTAATCCATCTATCAACCTCCCATGCAAATCTATAAAAAACTACTATTATTGTAACTAATATATGACTGTAATTATATCTCATATGATAAGCATCTCTTGTATTTTGTAAATTAAATATTTCCTAAAAATTGCTAATTATTAATGTAGTTTGTTTTCTTGTCCCATTAATTTCCTTAGTAGTCCCTACGGGTACCATGTTTACGCATTATGATGAGTATTTATAAATTGAAGCTAAGAAAGATTAGCCACTTGAGCTCCTAAGGTAATAAACATTTTGAGGTCCAACTGCCTAGTATGATTATCTATGCATTTAGGTCCACTAGGGTGCTGTGTGGAATCAATTTGGTGTCATGAAATGAATTCATGACTCCTCATTGGAATTTACAACATATGTTCTAAGTCTCCTTTTGCGGGGATGGGGAAACATGAGAAGTTGAAAAGGGGAAACCTAGAAGTACCCCCAAATTCCTAGAAGCAATATTTAAATAAGAAAATAGCATGGGAAATGGGACAGGAGAAAAGAATGGTGATGGGGGTCAAGAGGATGGGAATAGGAACTGGAGAAGGGTATGGGAACCGAGGATTGGTAGAGCACCCTGACGGACCATAGCTTAAAACACACTAAGTGCTGAATCAATTTGCCTCTTATTCACAAATATTGGAGCAGTTAAATTAATGTCTTCATCCCATCATGTTTACCTAAAAAATGCAAGCAACAAATACTCTAGAAGCCAACATACATGAGGATAATAATATGTAGGAATATGTCAATAAGCTAATACTATGATCTTGACATAGCAAATCCATGGATGGCATGTTTCCACTCAGCAACAGATTACTTTTATGTACACAATTTAAGAATTCATTTTCTGTCAATTGCTTTCAAAGAAAGGCACCATTACTACAAATGCAAAGTAACATGAAATTTGCAAATGGGGAAAAGTAAATGTTTCAAAGGTTTAAAGTTGAATACAATTGAAGAGAAAACACCCTGTAATGGTAGCTTGCATAGTGACTTTCATGAATCAGGCTGTACACAATCCTTCACCTGGCATTGATAATTGTCCAGACAACCCTACATAGCATGACCATAACAAAAATTGATGCACTCATATGTGAAAGACATTGGACAGGAAAACCAGCATTATGCTGTCATGAACTATCATTACCTGGAGAATGCCAACTGCAGCAAATTTATCCTCAATTCCTTTCATCTGTAATGGGGGCAGGTCCAAAGGCTTCAACATAGACTCCACTACCTGTCATAAACAATTGAATTAAATTCTATATAGCATAAGATATTTACCCTTAACTGTGATAACTATTTACACTCACCTTTGTCGTGAATCTTTCATCCCAGTATGTATAGACCAAACCTCCAAATCTTGCAGTTTTCTTAAGTTCGTCCACAAATTGCTTCACTTGCATTGCCTTCCTTCCAAACACAGTTAAAAATGCAAGATGACCAGCAGTTAGAAGGGTGCGTTATAAAGCATGAGAATTTGTGATAGGATACATGCACACAACTCACTCTCTATTGTTAATTTACTATTTATACTTGCAAATCAAACAAATATTAAATGTTTTTTTTATTTAACTGATATGTCAAGCATGAGAGACTTAGGAAACATTCATTACAACAACACAGTTTTTGCTAAGTCTGTCCCGCATGACCTCCTTAGACCTTTATTTAATAACTTGTGTGCTTCATTTGCAGCATATAACTTTGATAGATATACTGCTGATAGGAGGGAAAACACTTTGAGGCATCTAACTTAAGGTTCAAGGGGACTAAGACTTGCATAACAAAAACCCCTACATATATGTGGGTTATTGAAAGGAAAAATCACATTTTAATGACAGCTTTCTAGTCTGTAATAGTGTTTTACACTTTTGTATCATGTTTTGACACTCAAATCCCACTGTTGGTCGGTTGGGATTCAGCCTCGGCTTTGGAAGTTATTGCATTTTTCTTTCATCTTGCTGTCCTGATGTATTTCTGGTGCAATCAGCTCGTTCTGGGGGCTGAAATCTGTAGAATATCTTCTAGTCAGTTCTTTTCCTTACTTCTGCAATTATTTCCCACTTCTAAACAATATATTTCCTCTTACCAGTATAACTAGCACTTGCACCCATAGGAGGTTCAAGGAACACACCAATAGAAACAACCGACGAGTTTAGAAAATTTTCCGGCGTGAATTTTTTTAATGGCAAGAGACAATTCCGAGCACTATAATGCTTACATATAAAAGCCTATCGATTAATAAGAAAAGCATTTATACTGTTGGCTGGAGCATGTTAAACCGATCCCGTGCGTATCATCATGAGACATAGATGGCTGTGTCCAAATTACTGCATGTTGGCAATGTCTGGAAGGTGAAATGAAGAGAAGAGTATATTGCAAGGTATAATGCATCGTATTAGTCACATGAGAAGTGCTTCTAGCTGTCCGTTGGCCCATTGCATGTCTTTGAAAAGGACTCCCCACTAAAACAGCACACCACTTGACTCATGCCATGGGGTGGCACACATGTTACACCAGTTTTAAATGGTGCACTGCAAATGCGCAGTGTACAATGCAATATTTATGTATGGGTGCTTTTGGTATGCATCAGAGGTATAATACGACTTCATGATTAAAATCCAACTAGAAGTGGAGGCACAAGTTTGGCATGGAACCCGCCATTCCTGGTTTGGAACAGCTTTGACTTGTTCCTACAATTTGTTGAAGGAGCTTGAAAACATATAGGAAATTATCATATACCCATAGAGTTATGACAGAGGGTTGGATCCACATGTGAAATGTTATTTGACATTGAGTGGTAAAGAATGTGTGGTGTTGACCACAGGAATGGAGTTTATTTATCTAGCGGGTTTGGAATGCTACAGCTATTTCCTACAATTTGTTAAAGGGGGAGGCATACATGAAATTAGCATATGCCCGTATAATTATGACAGAGGGTTGGATCCACATGTGAAATGTTATTGGACATTGAGTGGTAAAGAATGTATGTGGTGTTGACTGCAGGAATGGAGTTTCTCTAGAAGGTTTGGAATGTTTATGCTATTTATCTATTGGTCAATCTATGGGTCACATGTTCAAGTTTGAGTTTGTAATCATCTTAGTCTTCTGAAGTCATTTTACTCAGAATTAAGATTCATTCCTCCATGTTATGCATTATAGATTGCATATGCTCATTTCCTCAAAAATCTGCCTTCCCATTGTTTACCCGCTATATAGTGTTCTCAAACAAAACTTGGAGTAAACGGAAATATACAGCAATAACTATAAAGCATATGATTCATACTAGAATTGCATAGAATAAAGCATTGTTTCCATTCATTGAATATATCAGTATTACACTACAATGTCACAATACTGCCTCCCAATTACAAGTATCGACTCAATATATAACTTATGCCAAGGCTGGTTGAGATACCAACCGTTGGCAACGACTCCACAACTATCCAACTGTCGGAGTTGATTCCCGATAACAAAACTTAATTGTGCACAACATTAATTAATTAATTTATTTGGCCGACTATGACTGACTACAATTATGACCGACTACATCATCCCCCCTACAAAATTAATCGTCTTCCAGACGATAGAAAACCATGAAGTATCAAGTGACATTAAGTAAACTTTGCCAAATTGACGACAATGCTGAAGTAGGAGCTGTGTAAAAGTAGAGCCAACACATTCGGAACACCTGCCAGTAGACCAACCAACCAAGGGACCCAATCTGATAGCACACTGAATGTTGCGAATGTTGCACCCCATTGCTCATTGAATCAAGATAGTACTGGTTTGATGGGGGTTTGGGGGGAACACCCCCAATGGAGTCGAGGGGCAGCGCCCCTTGCGGGGTCCTTCATGGTGCACATCATTTTTCTCTAAATGCTTGACAAAATCCAACACTCATTTGCAATCCAAAAACTCGTACGGTCGGTTGAGAACAAGAATTAGTACGACGGTTTAGAAACTCTCGACTCCTTCGTACGGTCTTCTTCTAGTACAGACGATGTACGATTGTTCTCTTCTCCTTGGTACGACCGCTTTGAAATGTCTTCTTCTGGCCTGTTAATCCTCTTTGTACAACCTGCAATGATTTCCATATGGCGAGCAGAAATTGTCTTTGAGGAAATGATAATTATGTTTGCATTTTTAAAACTTGGCAATGGTGGGCCGTATGACCTGATCGTGCGGCTAAGGTCGTACAACCAAGTCGTACGGTTCTGGTTGTACATCGTACTTTCACTTGTTTTTTTTTTCCAAAATTAAATTTTTCAATTTTATTTTTTCTGTTTTTTTCCATAGCCAACTGAATGGGGTTTTTCCATTTTTCTCCGACAGGGTCCCTGTTCGATCTGCCACTCCGACTGGAGAACTTTCTTCTCGCATAAATTGTCTCATAATATTTCTCTCTGTCATAATATTTCTCTTTTCGGAAATTTTGCTGCGAGGGTGATTTCACAGTACAACAAGTAGCTATATCCTCCAATTTAATTATTTTAACTTCCTTCTTCGGAGACGTACCTTTATTGATTTTGTAATCATCAGCAGGGTCGTCTGCAGGGTCTGGTTCTGTTTTTCTTGGAACCGAAACTGTTGTCTTCTGAGAGCGATGTTCTACGTTCCGCGAAAATAAACTGTCTGAATTTTTCACATCATTTTTTCTATGTTGATTATCACTGATCGCCAAAACATTGCAAGTTGACGGAAATACTCTATAGTCCTTATTCCTTATGTATGGTCTCTTTCTGGCAGGTGCTTCCAATACTGGATTCCTGTCGTTAGTTCATCACCCCGTTTCACTTGTTTGCCAATGGCTCCTCATACCTGATCACTTTGTTTGGTTCAATTTTATGTGCAAGTGTATCATCTATCTTGGCTTCACTCTCTGTACATTCTTTCTGTGCCTCTCCTGGTCGACTTGTTTCTGCCACTAGTTGCTCTAGTGTACTGTCTATTCTATACTCTTCATATGCTTCTAGAACAACTTTACTTCCTCCCTTTTGTCACTCATTACTGGTTCCCTCTTGCCAAGTGATTGTGTTTGTCCATCCATCAAGTGCACTCGGCCCAATGTTACCGAGTGTTTCACTAGTCACCCGAGACCATTTGCCACTTTCTCTTATTGAAATCATGTTACACTCCTGTTGGAAGAATTCATAATCTTCCATCTGCCAATGAAATAATCCGTTCAGTGAATTTGTCTCATCCTCCGAGCATTCATGGAGGTCCAGAATACCTTCGTTGTTTGGCTCTATAGTTCCCCTTTCTTCCTCCATTCCGCATCCTCCTTCAGTTTCTAAATCTGATGATGCTAGCTCTTCACTCACTGCTTGATTTACTAGGTCGATCACATATTTTGTTGAAAACAAGGTAGATAACTGAGAGGGGGGGTGAATCAGTTATCTCAAAACTTTCTTACTTTTACTTCCTTTTCTTATCTTAACATTCAGTGATATATCAAAACATGAAAGCATAAGCAACCATAAGAACTGAAATGAAATCAACACACATAACACAAGGATTTTTACGTGGAAACCATGTTAAGAGAAAAACTACGAGGTGATTAACCCAAGATTGTATTCTCTGTTAAAAGAATAAAGAAGTACAAAATGGCACTTGCCAGTTAGGGCTCACTGCCCGAGCACACTGCCTACAAGAGGCGCATTGTCTACAAAAGCTTATAGATGATAACAAAGTGTTTGAACTGGTGAACAGCATCCACATATGCAAGAATTCAGTTTCGGTTAGGCACAATATACCGATATTTCATCCTTCCTCTGCTCAGTATCACTCTTTTGTCATATTCCGAGCTTGGATTACTGCTTTCGCACTTCTCTCTGCTTTTCTTCGCACTTAATTCATCACACTATCACTGCCACACCTTCACAAGCTTGAATCCATCAGGAATATATATCCGCATCAAAGATTTCCAACAACTTTCTAGTCGGCAACAAGAACACTCAGAATATTTGCAAGTTACTGTTCTGTCAGCTAAATCCATACTTGATTGATGATGCGCACCAAAAACTTAGGCATAGAAATCATTACCTATGTCGGCCAAAATCATATAACACCTCAAGTTACTTGATCAACACCATCTGCACATCCGGATTGAGGTCTGATACCCTGTTGGCCAGTTCTTCCTCTCTCTGCACTGCCTAACTGGAGTCCAATACTCAGATGCTCATATCTTTCACATGCTTTGTCACCAGAGGCTAAACCTTTCGAATACAGTAGTTCAGATTCTCCTTATTACTCATCCAAATCCGCAACATGTTGGGTATCACCATCAGAGAGTTCCGGACCCAACTGTCGGACCCTATCATATGCTCTGTTCTTGACTACCGACCAACCTATCTTCAATCTGACTTCCGGTATGAGTAATTTATGTACTGCGGATGTGTGGGATATACTTTGTTGCCATCAATGACAACACTTATGAATCCTAGCAGTGTCTCTTGCCAACAATCTCTCCCTTTGGCATTGATGGCAACACTTAGTGAAATATGACTAAGTGTCGTTGTAACTCCCCCTTTGCTTGTGTTCCATCTCTCCACACTACTTACCGGTGCTCCCTTAATGCTGGATTTCTCATTTTTCACTGCTCTTCACTCCCCCTTTGACATCAATGGCAAAGGGTGGGATCCGCAAACAAAAAATGTGCAAAAATTATTATATAAGGCCGCATATGTACATACAATCCATAAGATAGCCTTACATATACTTAAGTATATCTGCAAATGTAGTCTTCAACTGTGCAAGCTCTATGGCCCAACTTCTCTTCATCCTATCCAAAATGGAGATGTGTCCACTCAACAAAAATGCATATGCTTCTGCCCTCTTCAAATCTGTTGGATCACTAGTCCGGGCTGTACTTAGAGCATCTTCTAAGGCATTATGCATTACTTGGGGATGATTATCCCTCTGAGTTCACCCATTCTATCCATTATATTCTTCTTCTCCTTAAACAATTTCTTTATTTCATTTGTTATAACAACTGCTTGGCATTCTTGTCTTACCAGAGAGATAGTAAGAGGATCAAAATTCTGAGATAGATTTGTCAATTTTTTTTCTTGTTCTTTTATTTTCTTCTCAATGTCCTCTACAACTTTAGGCCAGGATAAACAAAATTTATATATGTCTCCACCATCCTTAAGAGCGTTTTCAATGCTCTTAATGCCAATGTCTAGGGTTTTTCTATCATTATCAATTAGCCCTTGTACCTCACTGAATCTTTTTCCCAAGAACTCTTTCCGGACCTTAATTTTCGTTGATTTTTCTAAAAACTCAAAATGTGTATTGACAGAATTAACTAAGTTCTTCAAATTACCAGATGGAGAGGCAGATGGATCCTTCTGATATGTGGGCATGATCTTCTCTAGCACTCCGGATGCAATACTCAGCAGCTCACAGTCCTCCATATGAGATTTCAGGAGTTTTTCTTTGGCTTTGGCCTGAGCAAAAGATGCTATCTTCATTATCTGAACCGGAGAGAGTCTAGATTCAGTGGCCCTTGAATCAACTCTGGTTCATCTAATTCCACAACTTCCTTGTCCAAGAAACTTTGCACTGCTTCTGCAGTGTCTCTTGTAGTCTCATCTTCCTTTCCTTTGGGGGCATCTGGACTGATTTGCTTAATGCCATCAACAGTATTTGCCTCTTCTTTTTGTAGTTCCTCTTCCGGAACAGAGGAATCTAAGGCCTCAGATTGCTTTTCATCAATTTTCTTTAATCCTTCAACATCCATGTCAGAAGGCTCTTCATTTGCTTCCTCTACAATGGGAAGATTGAACCTTTTCAAGGCATTCCAGAGAATTTCTTTTGTCTCATCAACTATTTGGTCAGTTTCTCCAAGCATGAGCTTATTCATTCTGGACTTGCTCCGAAATTCTTCTTTGGCATCCTTGAAAACCATGTCCATTTATTTTTGAGTGATAGTTGGACATAACTGTATTACTATCTGTTCCCGGATCTCCAAGTCTTTCGCTTTTGCACTTTCTTTTCTTAACTCCAAACCTTTTTCTAAGCTCTTAGGAATCAAGGAAATTATTTCAATGAAAGCTTTGTTATAGATGTTTAGGTACCGTACTGCTGCTTCCTCAAGAATTCTCTTGTCTGCATCATTGTACTTTTTGGCGCCTACATAAACATTCAGTTTTCAAGCATTTAAATTCGCAGGCACTTTTCAAGAAAATCCAAGAAATTTCTAACTCCCTCGGCCTCCTTTTTTCATGCATGTATCTTTGTATATGCATCGCTGTTTGTATGTACATTTTAATGTGCAAGTGCAAATGTACATTGGCAGGCCCAAAAAAGATGAGTCAAATCGGCTTCAAAAGGTGAAAAAATAGTTATATGCATATTGGGTTGTACATTGTAGGTATATTCCATCGTAGATTCCCTGCTTGTATGTAAGAGTTTGCATGTATATTTTGTTTGTATGTTCGAACATACAAGGCCGACATGCAAGGGGAATATGCAAGGAGGGTTCGTCGGCGAAACAATACATATCGGCATCTTATCTTGAAGTCTCCCCGACGGCCGATGAACTTAAATATGCAAAGGCAATCTACAATCGAACAGGTACAAGGTGGACGCGGCCAGTGAATTAACTGCATTTGTGAAACAGGTGAAGTCCGCGGATTATATGTTGGGATTGTATGTTCCCAATGTACAATCAAACATGCAAGTGATATATACAAGTAAAACATACAAGGCGGGAGTGAGTAAAGTCAACAGTCTTCAAAGGCATGGTGGGCTCGCGCACTTGTATGTTGCACATTGTATGTGCAACATACAACGTGGTATACAATGAAGGAAGATACAAGCCGGACCTGAATGCGATTTCAAAATGTTTTATAATGATTTGGGGTCCGCGCCTTGTATGAAGGTTGATTGTATGCATATACAATCTCATATACAACTGCAGATATAAAGGTTGATACAATGGGTAGTTGTATGTATATGCATTTGCATATACAAGGCAAAAAAGGCGCCTACGTGGCGCGATCTCATTGGTTTGCGACTCTTCAAAGCGATTTGGAGTCGCAGATCTCTGCGGTAGGAAGGAAATCGACAACCCTGTCTTGATTGCCTGAGAAAGGAAGGATTTTCTTTGTATCTGCATCATTTCAGGCGGGAAAAGAATTTCAAAGCACACAGCTGTTGCGTTTCCAAAGGCCGCGGGTAGGTTGGCCATTAATGGCAGAGGTACAGAGGTATGGGTCTGATTGACTGGCCAACTACCAATTTTAGGGAGAAAATCTCCAGGCGGCGGCACATTCCCCAATCTCACCTGCTCTTTCCTTTGTTTTTCTTGGCTGCATTGAATATTTTGGGCGCCATTTCCATGGTGCAGTGTATTTGGCGAATTTTTGAAGTGACCATTGTACTTGATTGCTGAGTACACGTTCTTGCTATATATGCAATCTGTGTTACTCATTGTAAGGTTGTTGAAGACTTGGGCAAAATTTTTGGGAAATAATGAGAAACAAAGCCTTTCTTGGCTGTTTTATCTCTGTTGGAGTTTACGAGTTGCATTTTGAATGCATGTTGCAGACTTTTTCAATTTCATTGTTGTTTTATATGAAAATGCATTGTTGCATGTATTTAGTTGCTTGTCTCCATTTGTTGTATGCATAGCTTCTTCTGAATCTAGTTGCTAAGGGTTTCTCAGATTCTAGAATATAGACTTTCTGTATTGCATGCTTGATCTGTGACTTCCATTCAAGGAGTGGATTAAATTGTTTTAGGTTAAGTATGGAGAAGAATGTATGTTAGCTGGGATATTCATAAGTAGAAGCAGCTAAACACTCATTCTCGGGTGGTGTTTGTAAGGCAAATACCAGTCCTGACCCCTTGAAACTTAAATGCTAGTGCAAATCATTCATTTGTATACGTTTAGTTAACTCCTTGCCCTGAGATAGGCACCAGTCTACTCCCTGTGTTATGTTATGATCCAAATCCCCTGTCTTGCATCCAAAAAATCAAAACAAATCCTTCCATATTTCCAACCTGTTAGTTGTAGGAGTAGAAATAGGACCCCTGCATACTCTCATACTCAACCAGTTAGATATGTCCAAGAACACTGCCAACTTTGAGATTTATCATGCAAATCTTGGTCCAAACATGAGAGTATTCTGCCTGTTGCTGTAAAGCTAAATCTTTTTGTCATTGGGTGAGTCAAGGTTAAATCTTTAGCTATAGGGATACCCCCCTTGGTGCGGCAGAACCAGAAGTGAAGGGGAGGTAGCTCACGCCATAGTTGCAAAACTCGGACTCGGCAAACCCAAAAATTTTAAAAACTCGGGACTCGCCAAAAACTCGGGGAAAAACTCGGCAAACATTATTTTTTTAAAAATATTCTTAAAAAACACACATTTCTGAAATTGTAGAATGCATTGCTGATTTCCTTCTTATATAAATCAAAATTAAGAGTTTAATACATATCATAGACAAAAAAAAAGAGGTATAACCTATTACCTATCAAAAAAGAGAGAACAAAAAAAGTTTAATTAAAAATTTAAATTTGACAATAATACAGTTGACTGTTGTATCGCTGTATTTTGACATTTTTGCTATAAAAAACAATCGAAATTATAAAAAGACTGTATCATATGAAAGGAGAGATTTTGGATTGTATTATTTATAAAATAGGTGTATTATTTATAAAATTTTGACAGCAATTTCCTAGATATTATTAAATGACAGTGACTGTATTATAAAAAAATTAAAATTTTAAAATGACTGTATCATAGATTCAATCATTCATATGAAAGGTTTTTGGACGAATTGTCAAAATTTATATAGGATTATGATGATTTTAAATTTTTTTTTTGACAGTTCGTTCAAAAACTCTCCTTTCATATGATACAGTAAAGAAAAAATTGAAAATTTTAAAAGACTGTATCATATCAAAGGAGAGATTTTGGACGAACTGTCAAAATTTATAATAATATATCATAAAAAGTTCAAAATTTTAAAAAGACTATCATATGAAAGGAGAGATTTTGGACAAACTGTCAAAATTTATAATATCATAAAAAAATCAAAATTTTAAAAAGACTATCATATGAAAGGAGCGATTTTGGACGATACAGTCAGTTTAAAATTTATAAATTTAATATTTCTAATCGAAATTTTTCACAGTGCATCCAAAATCTCTCCTTTAATATTTCTAATGGATCATAAAAAATTTAAGAGTTCGTCCAAAATCTCTCCTTTCATATTATATAGTCTTTTTAAAGTTTTGATTTGTAAACTACTAAACACTGAAATTGCGCCGCTGTGAGGGAGGATTTCGCTGTGAATCGCGCCGCCGGGAGGAGGAAGAGTTTCGTGCGCCAGGAGGGAGGAAGGGTTTCGCGAGTTAAAAGAATGAAGACTTTACACTTAGGTTTCCGCTTTGTCTTTTTAAGTTTTTAACATTTTTTTTTGTGCCGGTTTTTTGCAGGATTTACCCGCGATTTAGGGCAGGTTTTTACTGTGTAACTCGCCGCGAGATTTTCAAAAACTCGGGCCGAGTTTTTCTCTGAAAAACTTGCCGTTCGTTGTGCCTCGCGATTACTCGCGGGTCTGGCGAATTTTTCGCGAGTTTTTCATCTATGGTTTTTGGCATACTTGTGATTTTAGAGCATTCAAAATATTCATTGTGTGGCAAAGCAGAGCATTGTTCTTGTGTTTGTATTTGTAGATTTAGCATCCATCTCCTCATGGCATGAAGAGCATCTTCCTTCCTTGAGATCTTCACTACAAGGTGATATCAATTGTGTTTTCTATCATTTATCATTTAGATTACGCCTCTATCCCGCATGGATATGCACTCTTTATCTGACAACGGTGTTCGGAAGACATGAATGTCTCTCTGGGGGTTGACTAAAGCAAGCCTCTAAACACCACAACCCCAACCCATTTTTCCGTGATTACAGGGTATAGGTTGCGAAAGCAGAAAGAGTGGAGTTGCATTAGAGTAGTGTAGACTTTTGGAATTGCAGATCAGAGAAGAAAATAGGGACCTGGACTCGGGCGCCCGCTTATTAGTCCTTCAGATCCCGCAACAAGAAAATCTCCGGAACAACAAGAATAGGTTATAGACTAGATTCCCAGATCTCAACAAAAACTGTGGCATTGGACTAGGGCACCTGCTCATTAGTCCCCAACTTTTCCATTTTCTGAACTTTGAAATCTAGTACGCATTTGATTGTCATTTGATATCTCTGTGCGATCATTTTCCGTAATTTGTCTGTTTGTTCACAAATTCATATAATTAGGGTTTTGAGCATAATTGGGCTTAATTGAACAACAAAATCATACAATTCCAATCTTCCCCTATGTTCCAAGTGACAGGAGATCTGTAGTAGGCTTTCTACTCGATTGAATGTCCTTGAATGTTTAGTGGTGAAAGGAAGATTAACACAAACCATCAAAATCAACCCTAAACAAAATCCTCTTCATTTTTCACATTAAACATTTTGGTGTACCTATATTCTTTTGAATTTTGCACCTTGTTGAGTGTTTTTCTTTAGCTTTACATTCATTTCATTCATTCATATCATTGTTCACCTTATTGCATTTGAAAAATTACAAAAAAAATTAAAAAAATTGGCATTTTTTAGTTTGCATTTTCAAGTAATTTAGATTAATTGGCATTGAATTTCAATAAATTTCTATCATTATCATTATATTTGATTTAAAATACAAAAAATTTTCATTCATCATTCATTTAGATTACATTTTCATGCTTGAATTGTTAAAAATTGCTTGAAATTGTGTATTTTTTTATATAACTTAATTTTGCATTAGCTAGGGTTTGTAGTCAAAATCTTGTTTCAGATTTTACTACCCTTTTAAAGCACTCATTAGGATTGATTTCTAATTGTAGTGTTTCATCATAGTGGTTTGCTTGCAAAATTTCATACCTAGGGTTTGAGAACCTAGATTTTCACTAGATTTTGGCCTTATCTTCTCTCTAGATTTGCACCATAGGTGTGTTGTAAAGGATTTTTCTGCACTAATTGGCTGTTATCAGGGTTATTATCTGCCGCCCCTTCTCAAACTCTTTACAACACCTTTTTTATTGGGCTCTTACATTGAAAATTTGGTGAAAATTGCATATTTTGGCTATATTTTCCCTAGGGTTAGACCTAGATTTGCACTCCAAGCGTTATGTGATGGATTTTATGGCTTTAAGTGACTGATATTACTGTTATAATCTATTGCTCCTCTTAAAATTCTTTACAACACCCTTTCTATTGGGTCTTTGCATTGAAAATTTGTGAAAAATTGCATATTTTAGTGTATTTTCACTAGGTTTTGACTTGTCATCACTCTAGATTTGCATCAAAAGCATGTTGTGAAGGATATTATTGCTTTCTTGGACTGATCTCAAACATATTATTTGTTGCACTTCATCAATTTCCTTACAACACCTTTTCTTTCACTTATTTGCATTGAAAAAAGTTGAAAAACAAGCATTTTAGGTCATTTTCACACAGTCTTGCACTTGTCTTTTGCATAACTTTTGAAAAGCTTTTAAAATTTGATCTTACATTGATTTGAAAACTTATACACATGGCTTCTAATCGTAACAACAACAATAGCTTCCCTCCTAGGCCTTCTATGAAAAGAAAGGTCCCCAAACTTGAAATTGTGTTTACACCTCATGGTAGAACAATTGGAGACATTGAAGGACCTCTTTATATCACTGTGAAGATAATGGGAAATCATGTGGATGGAACCCTTATTGATCATAATTGCATGACTAATGTGGCAATAGAAGAGTTCCTCTATTCACATGAATTGATACAAGACTTTTATGACCCCTTGAATATGATGATTAAAACACATAAGGGAACCTTTATAAACACTTCTAGGAAGATATCTTTATTAGTCACTGTATTTGAGAAATCCGTAGAACAATGGTTTGATGTTGTCCCCATTTTTGACCTTTTTTCGCATAAAACTAGGACATCCATGGTTAAAGGCTATGAAAGTTGTCCCTTCAACAATTCATAACTGTGTAAAATTTCCTTTGAATGGACAAGTGATTACTATTCCTCACAATAAGTATAAACTTTTGGTTACAAGACAACTCTTTACACTTGATTACTTTTGGGGAAGATCTGAAGTGGAACCGGAGCCACGAACAAACTTTAACTTCTTGAACTACAGAAACTACAAAACAAAACTATTACATCAATTGGTCGGTCCTTCTATTCAAGAAACAACAAGAGACGAACAACCCGCATTTGAAGAGAATCCTAGACCTAAAGGAAAAGGGCTCTATGCTGAGATTCCTCCCTCACCATCCTTACAAGGATCGGGAGGTAGTCGTCAACAGCAAAACATTCCACCTAAACAAATGAGATTTGATCCTGGTGCTTCCTCCTCTAAAACACAAAAACCTATGGAAGAGCAAAACACTATCTTACAAGATATAAGTGGTAAGACAAAAAAGAAATAGACAAGCAAGAGAAAGGAGGAGACGACAAGCTTATGCCCAACGACTTGCATCTCAACAAGAAAACATCTCACCTAACATTGAATCAAACAAAGATCTTAAGAATGGACAACTTGAAGAGAAGAATAAGCATTGGGCTATGGTACCCTATGTCCCACTTTCCTCTAACATTTAGGAGTGGGAAGATGATGATGATGATTTGATCGTTGACAACTTTTAATTATGTTGTCCTTACAGGTAAGTATTTCTAACCCTTTATCTCTCGTGTTGTGTTTCCCTCATGATGTGTTATGTGTTGCTTAGGCCTCCTGAGATGACCCTTGATTCTCTTGTAAGGTCAAGGATACCAGGAGACCACCTCTGTTGTGAACTTGTGACCTTCTATTTGTATAATTATTCTTCTATATTGTTTCTCTATTTTCATTGTTGTGTTGTGTCTTATGGACATAGCGTTGCGATTGGTGACTTGGGGGCACCCTCCTACATGACTATCCCTAAGGCACTTGTTTCTCTTCTCTCAATTTATTGTTTCCCTTCCTCTAGTGTTTCTATCTAGCGGGCGGATGACGAAAAACATTTTATACTAATGCCGACCTAGTGTCCCTTTAGCGAGTAATCAAAAAATGGATCTAGTCCATACATGACGATGGGGTTGTTATTTATTATTCGACGCTTGGCTAGTAGAATCACTCCGTGTGATTTTGATGTTGTCTTATCGCACTTACAAAATATAACAATACTGTTGCTTCGTGCACTTTGTCTGTCTTGAATCTTACATATGCTAATAGAATCACTCCGTGGGATCTTGATGTTGTCTTATTCCTATGCCGACACGGTAAGTTTGAATTTGAAATTCTTAGTGGGAATGTTTGTAGTTGCATATATAAGCATGATTAGGTTATCAATTGTAAACTAGATGGTTTTTGGCATACTTGTGATTCTAGAGCATTCAAAATATTCATTGTGTGGCAGAGCAGAGCATTGTTTTTGTATTTCTATTTGCAGATTTGGCATCCATCTCCTCATGGCATGAAGAGCATTTTCCTTCCATAAGATCTTCAATACAAGGTGATATCAATTGTGTTTTCTATCATTTATCATTTGGATTTCACCTCTATCCTGCAAGGATACACACTCTTTATTTGACAACGGTGTTAGGAAGACTTGAATGTCTCTCTGGGGCTTGACTGAGGCAAGCCTCTAAACACCACAACCCCCCACCGATTTTTCCGTAATTGCAGGTTACAGGTTGCAAAGGTAGAAAAAGTGGAGTTGCATGAGAGTAGTGCAGACTGTTGGAATTGCAGATCAGAGAAGAAAATAGGGACCTAGACTCGGGCGCTTGCTCATTAGTCCTCCGGATCCCGCAACAGGAAAATCTCTGGAACAACAGGAATAGGTTACAGACAAGTTTCCTAGATCTTGACAAAAATTGTGGCATTGGACTAGGGCGCCCACTCATTAGTCCCCGACTTTTCCATTTTCCGAACTTCGAAAACTAGTACGCATTTGATTGTCATTTGATATCTCTGTGTGCAATCATTTTCCATAATTTCCGTTTGTTCACGAATTCATATAATTAGGGTTTTGAGCATAATTGGGCTTAATTGAACAACAAAATCATACAATTCCAATCTTCCCCTATGTTCCAAGTGACAGAAGATCTGTAGTAGACTTTCTACCCGATTGAATGTCTTTGAATGTTTAGTGATGAAAGGAGGATTAACACAAACCATCAAAATCAACCCTAAACAAAATCCTCTTCACTTTTCATCATAAACACTTCTTATTGCTCGTGTTTGTCGTCCATGACATACTATGCAGCGCTCATGTATTTCATGTCTTCCTTATGTGTTTGCTGTGTCTTCCCCCGGGTGTGGTCTAAAGGTGTGTAGTGATGAGCTCCCTCCACACTTGGGTTTTTGTTTGGCGTGTCTTCAACCTGGTGTGGTCTAAAGGCCCGTAGCGATGAGCTCCCTCCACATTTTGGGTTTTGTTTTGCGTGTTTTTGGTGGTTTAAAGGCGCGTAGTGATGAGCTCCCTCCGCCCCCTAGTTAGGATTTATTTAATTGTTAAATAAATGTATACTTCGTGTATTGCATGACAGCTCTCATGTCTTCTTCGTGTATTGCGTGCTTCATTGTATTCTCCATGTATTGCGTGCTTCTCATTGTCTTCTTTGTGTCTTGCATGTCTTCTATGTGTCTTCTGTTGCTTACCTGAGATTGGGGGTTAGAAATAGTCCTTCAACCTTTGGGTATGTTTTAGTTCTATGTGCTTGGTGTGTTTGCTGTGTTTCTAATCGTACTTTAATGCATTTATGGAATCGTAAGATCATACATACATTAAAGTGGGGGCTAAATGTTATGGAGTAAAAAGTAACCCTATGCCTTTTTACCTCTTAGTTTAACTCTTAGGTCCCCTTATTTACATTATGCAAGTTTAATACTAATCCCGGAGCAATTTCCCCTGAAACCCATGTCAAATGAGACTTAGAGGCCTGTCCTAAATCTTAATCAATACCAAATTAGGGCCTTGAGACTTGGGCGCCCGTGCCCAAGTCTAGCCTAATTTGTCAAGATGAAATTTAAAGTGTATTGGCTTGGGCCCTTTTAAAAGGTTTCCCTTTGTCGGCCTTTTCAATTTGAATTACGAATGTTAGTGGGAATGCATATTTAAATAGGTTTATGTCTTCATTTTACACCTAGATGAATAATGTGAATTTATGATATTGAGCAAAGAGCATTCAAGGCATTCATTGTGTTGTAGAGCAGAATTGTGTTGTTATTGTATGTGTTTTGTTGCAGATTTGGCTTCATCAATCCATCTCCTCAGGATTTGAAGGATCTTCATCTCTGTGAGGGCTTCACCTCTAAGGTGACATCTATTTGTGCTTCAATCATTTCATTTCATCATTGATTTGGCCTCTGCCCTTCATTGGGCACGCACTCTATCTAACAACAATGTTGGAAAACTTGAATGTCCTTCCGAGGCTTGACTGAGGCAAGCTCCTAAACACTACAACCCCCAAACCATTTTCTGTGTTTGTAGGTTACAGGTCTGGGAGTTGGAAAAGTACAGGTGCAGAGCAACAATGTGAAGCATTAAGATTTGGGATCTAAAGATACTCTGTGAAGATTCATCCCTCCTAGACTACGGTGCCGGCCCCATAGTCCTCCCAACAGGATTTTCTCGAAACTTAGGAATAGGTTACAGTCCGACACTACTCACTGCTCCGGATCTACAGAAAAACTGCCCTATTAGACTTGGGCACCTACCCCGTAGTCCGCAAAGTTTTCAATCACGAAAATCCAACTTCTGGTATGTTTCTGATCTTTCCTGAGTGCCTATCCGGTTTTCCGTAGCATTCCGTTCGTCTGTATACAATTTCATTATAATTAGGGTTTGAGGCCTACTTGCTCTAGGGTTTGACAAATCTATTATTCTAATCTATTTTTCCATATCATTTGTGAGTACACAAACCTGTAGCTGAGTCCTCATCCATCTTGTAGTGACAAATACTCTGCAAAGATTCATCCCTCCTAGACTAGGGCGCTCGCCCCATATCCTCTTGACAGGATTTTCCCAAAACTCAAGAACAGGTTACAGTCCGACACTACTCACTACTCCGGATCTACAGAAAAACTGCCCTATCAGACTTGGGCGCCCACCTCGTAGTCTGCAAAGTTTTCAATCACGAAAATCCAATTTCTGATATGTTTCTGATCCTTCCTGAGTGCCTTCCTGTCCGATTTTCTGTAGCATTCTGTTTGTTTGTATATGATTTCATTATAATTGGGGTTTGAGGGCTACTTGATCTAGGGTTTAACAAATCTATTATTCTAATCTATCTTTCCATATCATTCGTGAGTACACAAACCTGTAGTTGAGTCCTCATCCATCTTGTAGTGACTTGGCTCGATTTTGTCCTTGAATGTTATTGTGAAAAGAGGGTTTGATCGAATATACCTTAACACCACTTTTTCCCTTTCCCACTTTTCATACATAACATGAGTATTACTATTTTTATAATTTTTAATTATTTAATATATATAAAATTATGAATTATTGTTATATATATATATATGTTAAAAATTATAATTTTATAACATATAATTATATATATTTTATATAACTATACAATTTTCTCTCTCTCTAATAAATACACCCATACACATACCCGAACCCCATCCCCATACCCATACCCGTACCCGGATCGACAACTTAGATTAAAATCCTTATAAGAGCTTCAACGGACTGGACTGATCCTTGGGCCTTTTGTTTGTTCATTTTAGTAGAACACATTTTAGAAGTATTAGGACCATCTCCCAAACCAAACACTTCAGGTAGAACACCTTTCTTTCCTGGTTGATGAAGATCCGTCCTAGTCTGTAGGGTAGCTTCTTAGTAGTTAAGAATGTTCAGGAAATTAAACATGGAAGGATTATTTACAGTACAAAGAATGCACAATATAATAAGAAAATGTAATACAAGCACCTATTTAGCCAATCACCATCTTCAAGGTCCACTTTGTTTTGAAAAGCCATTAAAAATATATTAAAACAGTAAATAAATTAAAACTCAAATGATAATGGTTAAAAAAAGGTTAAAATCCTAAAACAAAAGTCTGATGTGCCTGACCCTTGTTTCATTTCAATGTTTAATCTTTAGCGGTTGCTTCTTTAAAGTTCAATCCAAACAATTTCTATTCAAAAGTTTATGATTATTTTCCGAGTCATTCCGATTTATTAAAACCTATGTTATCCCAAGTTTCGAGATGGAGACGGCAGCGGACGGGGGGACGAGTTTCGGGGACAGCTTTTTTTGGGGCCATTTTTGGGGACGACAAGGGATGGCAAGGGGGACAGCTATATAAAAAATAGGGAAAATTTAAAATATATAGGGAAATTTCAAATATTCATATGATAACATTGATAAAGCATTTATCATATACATTATAGATCCTTAATACATAACATTTGAGCTGAATTGAGAGTTCACATCAGAGTCAAACAAATTAGCAAATGTCAAAACTTAATTGCTTTCATAATTCATTGTCAATATGCATGTGATATTAAAAAATACAACAAAATGCCCAAAGGTTGCAAGTTTACTTTCAAGGCTATTACTAATAACACTGACAGGAGCAGAGTCATGTCAAAGATAATTTGCCTCATTTGATCTGTTTCTTTGATAGCTTTCTGCCTTCATTGAAAAGGTAGTTGTTTTGCATCTATGCTCAATTGCACTGACCGCTTTGCATTAATTGTTATTCTGAAACATGGTGCATGGAAAGCGCACCAGAGATAAATTAAGTATGTTGAACGGTTAAGTATGGAACTGAAGTGGGATGCTGAGTATAAGAGAGAAGTCACTCCTATTGAGTAACACTAGCCCAAATGCTAGGCACCATAAAAAATGCATGTAGGAGTTAAGATTCAAGAACCATGTCTCTAATTCATTCAACAACCAAACTACAAAAATAATGAAATTTTATGAAATCACTTGCCAGAGTAGAGATGAAAATATATACTGGTTATGATACTATTAGTTTTTCCTGCCTCTAAAGACAACTTTCTAGTGAGAAACAAATGCTAGTAGCTTTTTGTGATATCCATCTGGGTTTATCAGATTGCACTTATTTAGATGGTCAAACAGTTCAAACTGCACTTTGTGACTAAATATTCAGGAACTTATTTTTTTTCATTGCTGGGCTTTTTTTTAAATAAAACATGTGGACTTTTCATTGGGGACGGCTGACTGTCCCCAGGACGGTTAGGGGACGTCACAAATGTCCCTAGCTGTCCCCTATGTTTCCAGGACTTCCCCAGCATATTTTGAAATGTTGGGGACGACCCCGGGATGTCCCTGAGGCGTCCCCACATCCCTGGAATGTTCCGGATATGGGGACGCCCCAAAAAATGCTGGGGACACGTCCTCGGGTATCCCTGATTAAAACTGATTTGGAGTACACTCTGAGTTCCAATAGTATGCTTGAATCATAATGGGTGTAGTCGGTCATAATTGTAGTCGGTCGTAGTCAGCCAAATAAATTAATTAATTAATGTTGTGCATAGTTAAGTTTTGTTATCGAGAATCAACCCCAACGGTTGGATAGTTGTGGAGTCGTTGCCAACGGTTGGTAGCTCAACCAGCCTTGGCATAAGTTATATATTGAGTCGATACTTGTAATCGGGAGGCAACATTGTGACATTGTAGTGTAATACTGATATATTCAATGAATGGAAACAATGCTTTATTCTGTGCAATTCTGGTATGAATCATACGCTTTATAGTTATTGTTGTGTATTTCCATTTACTTCAAGTTTTGTTTGAGAACACTATATAGCGGGTAAACATTTGGCGCCGTTGCCTGTTCAAAAACAGGTCGAGGGTAGCAAGTCCATGACAAGAGGAGTCGTCAGTGGATAATATGAGGAATTATCGGTCGATGACAAGAGGAATTATCAGTCGATGACAAGTTGAGTCGTCGGAGACTGTGGTCAGTCGATGACAAGTTGAGTCGTCGGAGACCATCGGACAAGTGGTGTCGTCAGGGACGAGCGAACCGTCGTACGTACTAGGGGTCAAAGAAAACACAATGAAAATGGTGGCATAATGGGTCGACCAATCCAGTCAGAAGAAGAATCATACACCAGATATCAAGTTGAAAGAACAGAGGAGGAAATACGAAGAATACGGGAGGACAGTGACGACGAACGAGAGCCGAACAATTGGGAAGACGATCTGACACAAGATCTCGTCTTCCTATGGGATTTATCACTGAAACAACACATTATAAACGAGGCCATTCGTCGAGATATTTCTGAAGATATCATTGAAGAAAACTTAGAAGTGAATTGTGAAGTGCAACGTCTCCTGAGTCGTATACCGAGACTATTGGTGAGAAATTTTTTGATCCTACAAGACCTCCGAGAGGAAAGAGTTCAAGAACAGTGCAGACAACAAATTCTCAGGAGGTATGAAGAACGTATGAAACAAGAGGAGCGCAACAAGAGCCGCCATCGCACACCACACAATTACCAATAGACAAAATATTGATTCATGCCCATACAGCTTAATAAGGATAAGATTAAAATACCAAGTGGGCAAGAAACACCAGAAGAGATATTGAGAAGATTAAAAGAACAAGAAAGGCCTAGAAAAAGGTTAAAACAGAATATTGAAAAAGGGAATGAATAGCATGAAGAAATAAATCAAGACAATACCGAGTTTCACAATGAGGGGGTTGATGAACAAGACTTCAGAACACCAGTAACAAATAGAGAAAAAGAAAATGGAAAGAAATTGACAGAAGAGCTTGAAGATAGTATACGCCGTATTGTAGCATTGTCAATTTTGGACGAAGGGCCGAGAGTTGGAAGATCTAAGCCTAAGACCCCAGGGCAGAGGGAGTAGCGGAACGAACCCGAGGAGACTCAAGGTATAGAGGACGCGGACAGAGGACGCGGGGAAGACTGGAACGTGGCCGAGAGTGCAAGTGACGCACCGGGACGTTGCGAGAGAACCAGTCCAGTCAAGTCCAACGCACAAGGAGGGCATCGGGGAAGGATGGTGACTCCGCCAGCCGAGAGGCAGAAGTTGCCAAAATTTATGAGGAATGGGTCAGAAGATCCAGTACGGCACTGCAAGACGTGCGAGACGATTTGGATAGCCAATGGGCAAGATGATGTGGACTACTAGTTGAAAGCATTTCCAGTGACACCGAGAGATAGTGCCATAGACTAGTACACAGATCTGGAAGTAGCACAAAAAGCCTCATGGCAAGAACTGAAGAAGGCATTCCAGAATGAATTCAAACTACTGAGAGATGATAATGAAATTGTAGCAAAGATCTATAGTACAAAGCAAGGAAAGCACGAGAACATGCGAACCTACAACTAGAGACTGAAAGAATTATTGGGAAAACTGGAGACTCAGCCGGCTGACGGGCTAAATAAGCGATTGTTCATCGAAGGGTTGCGCCCATTGTTGAGAAAGAAAATGAAAGTCGTGCCTCTGTCGTCATACGATGAAGCGTACAATCAAGCGATGGATATAGAGAGTGAAAACAAAACATCCTTCCGAGGGAAAAGGAAGACGGACAACGAGGAGAGTACAGACAACAGCGACAGTGAGTCCAAACCGTGCAAGCACTCAGGAAGGACATGATGAGAATGATGAAAGAATTGAAGGCCGACAAGGAGAGTACAAGGGAAGCCAGAGAATTGTGGTGTACTGATTGCAAGGGTGAAGGTCACACAAAGGCAAACTGTCTGAAAAAACTGTCCAAAGCAGAAAGGCATCAACATGTTGAATGTGGAAGAACTAAACCAGGAGGTACTGGCGGTCACCACCAGAGCCTAGGCAAAGAAGGCTGTCTACCCAGATCCACGTATAGAAAAGCAAAGAATGAAAGAAGCAAAAGCAAAAGTGGAGCGGGTGATGATGAAGGAAGAGAAGACCACTCTAGATATTCCAAGTACCTCTTGGTGATTAGAGGCAGAGAGCAATATTGTTCAGTAGATACTGCAAACCACCGTACCTATCAAGGTGACAGACCTTCTCCAAACTATGCCACAACTTGGAATGGCAATCACAAACGTAGTCAGTAATGATCAACGACAGCGACAGGAAGGTCGAAGGAATTAATAGTAGAGCCTCCACCACAAGGTGACCAAGTCAGCGACCCAGTGTTACTGTCAGTAAACATTGGAAAAAACCCAGCAATCGTACAAATGAAGATTGGAGGAAAAATCCTAAACACGATCATCGACGGAGGAGCAGCATTCAACATACTTCCCGAAGATACATGGAAGAGTCTCGGGAAACCTACACTCTGGCCACCGACATTCCAATTGGTGGGTGCCGACAAGCATGGCATCAAGCCGTTGGGAACATTGATGGCGCAGAAAGTGACAATCGGGACACAGCCATTCTTGCTGAACTTTGTAGTCATCCCAATGCAGAAGAGAGGGTACGACACATTGCTCGAAAGAGGATGGTTGGTGGTAGCAAGAGCAGATCATAACTGGAAGAGAAACACATTATCCATAGAGATCAACGGGAAAAAATATGTTGGCAAGAGACATTGCTAGGATTCATAGTGTTTTCATTGATGGCAACAAAGTATATCCCACACATCCGCAGTACATAAATTACTCATACCAAAAGTTAGATTGAAGATAGGTTGGTCCGGTAGTCAAGAACAGAGCATATGATAGGGTCTGACAGTTGGGTCCGAAACTCTCTAATGGTGAAACCCAGCATGTTGCGGATTTGGATGAGTAATAAGGAGTATCTGAACTACTGTATTCAAGAGATTTAGCCTTCGGTGACAAAGCATGTGAAAGATATGAGCATCTGAGTATTGGACTCCAGTTAGGCAGTGCAGAGAGAGGAAGAACTGGCCAACAGGGTATCAGACCTCAATCCGGATGTGCAGAAGGTGTTGATCAAGTAACTTGAGGTGTTATATGATTTTGGTCGACATAGGTAATGATTTCTATGCCTAAGTTTTTGGTGCGCATCATCAATCAAGTATGGATTTAGCCAACAGAACAGTAACCTGCAAATATCCTAAGTATTCTTGTTGCCGACTAGAAAGTTGTTGGAAATCCTTGATGCGGATATATATTCCCGATGGATTCAAGCTTGTGAAGGTGTGGCAGTGATAGTGATGAATTAAGTGCGAAGAAAAGCAGAGAGAAGTGCGAAAGCAGTAATCCAAGCTCGGAATATGACAGAAGAGTGATATTGAGCAAAGGAAGGATGAAATGTGCTAGATCGGTATACTGTGCCTAACCGGAACTGAATTCTTGCATACGCGGATGTTGTTTATCAGTTCAAACACTTTGTTATCATCGTAAGCTTTTGTAGACAGTGAGTCTCTTGTAGGCAGTGAGCCTCTTGTGAGCAGTGTGCTCGGACAGTGAGCCCTAACTGGCAAGTGCCATTTTGTACTTCTTTATTCTTTTAACAGAGAATACAATCTTGGGTTAATCACCTTGTGGTTTTTCCCTTAACATGGTTTCCACGTAAAAATCCTTGTGTTATGTGTGTTGATTTCATTTCAGTTCTTATGGTTGCTTATGCTTTCATGTTTTGATATATCACTGAATGTTAAGATAAGAAAAGGAAGTAAAAGTAAGAAAGTTTTGAGATAACTAATTCACCTCCCCTCTCAGTTATCTGCCTTGTTTTCAACAATTGGTATCAGAGCTAAGTTCCTTAGAAAAAGCCTAATAGCTTGAGGAGGATCTGGGAATCTCAATGGATGCATATGGTATGAAAGAACAACTACAGTCTGCCTTAGATGATCTTGATTAATCCCAGTCTGAAGTCAATAATTTGAGAGCAACTTAAGGAGGCTAATGATTTCATCAATGCGCTGAAAGAAAAACTCAGTAATTCCATGAAAAAGAGAAAGGAACTACTTCAGAAGTTAGCGGATCATAATGAAACCAATAATACTGATGAGGACCTGAATGAGAAAACAAAGCTATGTGAAAAGATGTCAAAGGAAGTTGTTATGCTAAGATATGAAATGGAGTCGGGGGTTATAAAATTTACCCAAGAAATTGAAGAGAAGAGAAAGACTGAAGAAAACTTAAATCAATCCCTGAAGGAGAAAACAAAAGATTGCTACAAAATGGACAGAATAATTAGACATCTTGAGTCTGATCTTGGAGAAGCCACGTACAATGAAGAACAACTTGAGAGATAGATTGACACTCTAAAACAAGATCTTGAAACTGCAAATGAATACAAAGAAAAATTCAAGATAAGCTCAGCCAAACTTGAAGTACTACTTGAAAGTCAAAAGATGGTAGATGATAAGCATGGCTTGGGATATGAGAAAGGTGAAAGCTCTGGATCTGGTCAAAAGAAATTTGGGGCAGGAAGACAAAGAAACAGGCCTAGAAGACCTCCGGTAAAACAACCTAATGCTCAAAGATATCCATCTTTGAATGGAAGCTGCTTCAACTGCAACAAATTTGGTCATAAAGCAACTCAGTGCAAGAGCAGAATGAATCAGTATAATCCATCCTTCTCTGGTCAATGTTTTAATTGCAAAAGGTATGGTCACAAATCTCATGAATGCAGAAATATGCAAATAAACAATTCTTTCAATGGTAGATGCTTTGCATGCAATAGAATGGGGCATATTGCTAATCAGTGCAGATCAAGAGTATATCAATCAAATAAGCAAGGAAATGTTGTGTTACAATTGCAATAAATCCGGTCATATAGCTAGATTTTACAGGAGCAGAAATCATGATCGAAAAGGTCCGGTGAAACATGATCAAAAACAAGACAAAGGCAAAGGTAAAGTGAATGCGGATGAGATTCAGAAGGAGATGAACAAGACTTGGGTAAAGAAGAGTGTGATGAACATTGGTAATGGGTCCGCACCGGAATCTGGTGTTGATAATCCTTCCGGAAATTAAAAGGTGAGCTCTGGCTCAGGGGAAGCTGCAAAGGTCAATTTCCCCCAGCTAGCTAGTAAGTGCCTGAACTTGGCACATTGAGTAAGAATCAGAGGTTGCGGATTAAAGGGATTTTGGAGGTTCATCTAAAAATCATTCAGTTAAAGGTTGAGAAATCTGCATATAGATTTGAAGAAGTTATGAGTAGATCCGGTTCCGGCAGCTATCCGGTAAAATAGAATTACACAAATAGATCCGGTATGATCTGAAAATGCAATTTTATGGTTTGCGGATTTAGAGGCATGTTTTGAAAGGCTAAAGTTATGTTGTCAACTCACTTGGATAATGATTTGAAGATCCGCACAGTGATTCATGAGAAATTCACTCAAAACATGGTAACCGAATGACTTAAAGTGTGCATTTATTGCAATGGGGAATTAGGTTTTTGTGCAAGGATAAAAGGTTCTTCATTAGTCATTTACAACACTTTGCATTCATGAAGAAGAGAGAAGAGCTCTGAGAAGAGATCCTGTAAAATATTCAAGTTAAAGTTGAAGATCGAAATCAAGCAGAAATTTGCTCTGGCAGTTGCAACAAACCCTAAGGCATAAAAAGGTATTTCTTTTCTGCAAAATCTCTCCAAATTGCGTTGCTAGAATGGCTACTCCCATGGTTGTGAATGTCACTGAAAGGCCAAGACCGAAATTCAAGAAACATCCTCACAAATCTATAGAAGTTGATCCCTTGGGTGTGTTTTCCCGTATCCCGTACGGTGTTCTACATGTAGAAGATATTAGGGTTTACATTCATGCAAACATTTAAGACTTTGAAGACTTAGAATTGATGGAAATATATCATAAACAGTTAAGAAGTGAGAATTTTGATCTCAAACCAAAATTCAAGGCCCTAAAAGACAAGTAATTTGCATATTGCATACATTTCCTGTCTTTTGTAGAGGACGAATGGGTCCAGTATATCTTGAGTAGGATGCATGATAACTTTATGTGGTTAATGAGTCCATTTAAGAAAACCAAAGATGCCATCAAGGCTGTAACCGGATTGCACTCAACTGGTGGGTTGCTTGCACTCAAATTTGTGAAAAATCAAATGGTAACAGAAGCCACCGGATCAAAATATGACAAGAGGGCAATGACTATAGATGATATTACTGATCCGGATGTCAAGTTTGCATCAATTGTAATTGGTTACAAGATTTACCACTCAAGTAGGGAAAATTCTGTATCTGGTATAGCAATCTATACTGCATATCAGATGCTGAAAGAAAATGCAGACTCTGATTTGTGTGAGCTTCTATTGAATCAACTAATGGAGAATCTACAGAAGATTAAGAAAGATAAGAAAAATTCCTTCAAGTATGGCAATCTGGTGTTGTGCCTGTTCTTCTAACACATGAATGAGTTACCGGGATCAAAAGGTCTGATCTGGGCAAATGCTAGACCTGTTGCAATTCAAATAAGAGATTATTTATATAGACTTGGTGATGCACAAGCCCGAAAGATAGCTCTCTGGAGTTACTTCAAGAATTTCCAGAGCATGATGCATGCAAGAGAAAGAATACCAAAATCAATAGTTGAGAAATACAAAGACACAGTTTGCTTCATGGTTGACATAGATCAATGCCTAATGGAGGCAGTTGAGCCAAGAATTGTATGGGTAATGCCCATGGGTTATGAAGTTAATGAAAACATATTGGAGGTATATATTCAACACTTGCTAAGCCAACCCAAGGACACTCAAGCAGAGAGGTTTGGCACCTTTGATGAGCTAAACATAAAAATACATGTTGAATTAAGGAAGCCTGAGTCGAAAAGAAAAGTGAGGAGGGAGGTTGAAGAACTTGCTGTGAAGTTTGGCATAACAAAGGAGGCAGTAGATGCAAATAGAGAAAGTTTAGAGAAAATTGAAAAGGAAAGGGAAGGAGCAAAGAAAGAAAACATTCCGGTGGAAGCCTCTACCCAGACAAGATCTACCAAGAGTTCTGCCCCTACTGAAAGCTCAAAAACTGCTAAACCAGAAGCCAAACCATCTATTAAAGGAGAAACGAGAAAGAAGTCTAAGGCCACAAGAACATATGTGAGCCTTAAGGATAATGAAAAGACAGAATCAGATGTGGAGGTTAGAGAATTGAAGAAAGCCAAGAACAAACCTTCCAAGAATGAAAGGAATGATGAGCAGAAGACAGAGGAGTTTGTTGAGAGACCCACTCTCTCCATTGAAGACATCATTAAAGCAGTAACTCTAGATGGAAACCTGCAGCCGGTAACAGAATTCTATGATGAGTACTGTTGGAATCTTAATCCAACAAATATGGGAGGTTGCGTGAGCTGCCTCCCCTTCACTTCTGGTTCTGCCGCACCAAGGGGGGTATCCCTATAGCTAAAGATTTAACCTTGACTCGCCCAATGACAAAAAGATTTAGCTTTACAGCAATAGGCAAAATACTCTCATGTTTGGACCAAGATTTGCATGATAAATCTCAAGGTTGGCAGTGTTCTTGGACATATTTAACTGGTTGAGTACGAGAGTATGCAGGGGTCCTATTTCTACTCCAACTAACAGGTTGGAAATATGGAAGGATTTGTTTTGATTTTTTGGATGCAAGACAGGGGATTTGGATCATAACAGA
Organism: Cunninghamia lanceolata; assembly: GCA_027924645.1. Classification (NCBI taxonomy): domain Eukaryota; kingdom Viridiplantae; phylum Streptophyta; class Pinopsida; order Cupressales; family Cupressaceae; genus Cunninghamia; species Cunninghamia lanceolata. Next base: position 6,391,355 of record BSBN01000123.1, read on the forward strand.
ACACAGGGAGTAGACTGGTGCCTATCTCAGGGCAAGGAGTCAACTAGACGTATACAAGTGAATGATTTGCACTAGCATTTAAGTTTCAAGGGGTCAGGACTGGTATTTGCCTTACAAACAACACCCGAGAATGAGTGTTTAGCTGCTTCTACTTGTGAATATCCCAGCTGACATACATTCTTCTCCATACTTAACCTAAAACAATTTAATCCACTCCTTGAATGGAAGTCACAGATCAAGCATGCAATACAAAAAGTCTATATTCTAGAATCTGAGAAACCCTTAGCAACCAGATTCAGAAGAAGCTATGCATACAACAAATGGAGTGTCATGTCCCCGTTTCTGGCTTGATCATCAAGTGAAGGATGGATTAGCCTATTCCTCATTCCCGGAGGCTAATTCTAAATAATGAGGGAATGAATTGGTTTTTGACTAACTTAACTTATTGTTTTGCAGGAACAAGTCAGAAACTTGAAATATTGGCTAAGTCTGGAAGCCAAGAAGGCAGGAGGTTGACTCTTGGAGTCTAGGCGCTAATCCTATATCAAATTTCACAAATGAGCGCCTAACCAAGAATCATCAAGTTATCAAGTACTTCAATCATTTTAATTAGGGCGCCTTGGAAGAAAAGGATGTTTTGATCTTCAAAATGACTTATACATTGCAAATTTTCAGAGGAAATGGCTAAGTGGATACTAGGTGCCCTTCTCTATTCAAACTGACCCTAATGTGCGCCTAGGGTGTTGGAAGCATATAACAAGGTGGAGAGACCCTTTTAGTCAAGGCGTCGGTTTGAGACTCAACAGACACTCAATGAGCGCCTAGGCGCCTATCCCTGTTCCTGCAAACCGTTAGGAGCGCCTAGTCTATCTAAGGCATTAGGATAAGACTTTGTGACTCTGGAATGGCGCCTCATTGTGGAATTGAAGGTAAGTTGTCACTTCAAGGTGAAAATTTGCTTAAGGAATGCAAGGCGCTAGTCCTTGATCAAGTAAACCAATTATGCACATTGATACTTGGGGCGCTAGATCATGATGAAACCAACTTGAAATGGCGCCTAGTGAAATGAAAAGTTATTTGCATCTCCAGAGGGCCAAGATTGGATTAGGAGGTCATCCTTTCAGTTGAGATTGTCATTTAAGTTTAGAGAAGTGTTAAAGAAGTGAAGGCGCTCTTTTGGGTCTTCATCACTTCAAATGGGCGCCTAAGCTAGTTAAGGCGCATGTCAATGCCACTGTAACCCCAAATTGGCGCCTAAGATCCAAACATCTCCTAAGGCGCAGTTCTACTCACCCATGACCTTGCTTTGGCGTCTAAACTTGGAAACTCCTTGAAGACTTGCATGAAGTTAAAACTCACTCCCAGGAGATTAGGTGCCATTTCATGACTCTTGAACCTTGATAATGCGCTTTGGATTGATACACACTCTAAGATCTCAAAGAGCACCTAAGGAGTGATTTGATAGGTTGTTCAAAGTCATCTTTCTAAGAGTGAGGTGTACCTTCAAGGCTCTACAACCTTCAATTGGCGCCTAGCTATAGTAAGGCGCAGTTTCATGCAGGAACCACCTCAAATGGGCGCCTAGACATGGAATAGCATCAAATGTTGTCAGAAGACCTTCAATGAACATTTTTCACATGTTAAGGACACTAGAAAAGTAAGGCGCTCACTTCAGGATGAGGCATTCTACTTTCCAAATCAACAAGACTTGAAAAATTGACAAGGAAGACATCTTGCATGCAAAGCGCACTTCCCAGTGTGAATTGCCTAGTTCTGGCGCCTAACTTGAGGAAGGGTATCTTGAAGTGTTTCAGAGGTTTCAGAAGACTTCATCTTGCTAAAGCGCACTTCTTGGCAACTTCAAACTTCAACTTGGCGCCTAGATCATGAAGAAGAACACTTGCAAGTATGGGCGCACTTTCTAAGTCTCTGCCACCTCAAGGGAGCGCCTAGCTTGGAAAGGCGCCTATCTTAGTTCCCACTACCTTCAGTTGGCGCCTGACCTTGAGAATCTTGTCTTTGATCTCCTATTGGTCCAAGTGGTAACATCGGGATCCGTTCCAATTCATTGGATAAGGTTGCCACCTCAGAAGGGAGTCATCAAATGGAATATGCCGTGGGAATATGCTTTTGGGAAACGTGCCTTGGTTCCTCTTTGTGTATTGAAAAATGTGCCTTCATTGCCTTTGGAAGGCCTATAAAAGGAGGAGCTCTTTCATTCATTTGATATCTTAATCTTTTGACAATTTCTCTCTGAAAGCTTTGTAGCTTGTATTCTTGAAGCCTGCGAGTTTCAATTGTTGGGGTGATGCTCCCTCAACTGACAAGGTGATGCTCCCTTGTTGTATTGTGAGGTGTTGACATTCAATTGACATCATTGAGTTCAATTGAGTTGATCAAGTGAGGAAGTCATTGTAAACATCAAGGCTTCAAGGCCTTCTTTTGTAATTCCTTTGAATAAGTATGTACAATCATGCTATTGAAAGCATTATCCTATGTAATAAGACATTTGCAAGATGATTGAATCAAGCAATAAGACAAGTACCCAGCTTCAAGTTTGAATCATTCAAGTTGTTATCTTTGATACACATCATTAAGTTGTTGAGTAGTTGATGAATGAAATGCAAGTAAATTTGGTTAAGGAAAAATTTTAGTAGAATTAGTTGGGTATCTTACATGGAGACAAGCAACTAAATACATGCAACAATGCATTTTTCATATAAAACAACAATGAAACTGAAAAAGTCTGCGACATGCATTCAAAATGCAACTCATAAACTCCAACAGAGATAAAACAGCCAAGAAAGGCTTTGTTTCTTGTTATTTCCCAAAAAATTTGCTCAAGTCTTCAACAACCTTACAATGAGTAACACAGATTGCATATATAGCAAGAACGTGTACTCAGCAATCAAGTACAATGGTCATTTCAAAAATTCGCGCAGATACACTGCACCATGGAAATGGCGCCCAAAATATTCAATGTAGCCAAGAGAAACAAAGGAAAGAGCAGGGGAGATTGGAGAATGTGCCGCCGCCTAGAGATTTTCGCTCTAAAATTGGTAGTTGGCCGGTCAATCAGACTCATACCTCTGTACCTCCGCCATTAATGGCCAACCTACCCGCGGCCTCTGGAAACGCAACAGCTGCGTGCTTTGAAATTCTTTTCCCCCCTGAAATGATGTAGATGCAAAGAAAATCCTTCCTTCCTCGGGAAATCAAAATAGGGCAGTCGATTTCCTTCCTACCGCAGAGATCTGCGGCTCCAAATCACTTTGAAAAGTCGCCAACCAATGAGATCGCGCCACGTAGGCGCCCTTTTCGCCTTTGTATATGCAAATGCATATACATACAACTGCCCATTGTATCAACCTTTATATCTGCAGTTGTATATGAGATTGTATATGTATATAATCAACCTTCATACAAGGCGCGGACCCCAAATCATTATAAAACATTTTGAAATCGCATTCGGGTCCGGCTTGTATCTTCCTTCATTGTATACCACATTGTATGTCGCACATATAATGTGCAACATACAAGTGCGCGGGCCCACCATGCCTTTGAAGACTGTTGACTTTACTCACTCCCGCCTTGTATGTTTTACTTGTATATATCGCTTGCATGCTTGATTGTACATTGGGAACATACAATCTGTAGACTTCACCTATTTCACAAATGCAGTTAATTCACTGGCCGCGTCCACCTTGTACCTGTCCGCTTGTATATTGCCTTTGCATATTTAAGTTCATCGGCCGTCGGGGAGACTTTAAGATAAGACGCCGATGTGTATTGTCTCGCCGACGAACCCTCTTTGCATATTCCCCTTGCATGTCGGCCTTGTATGTTCGAACATACAAACAAAATATACATGCACTCTTACATACAAGCAGGGAATCTGCGATGGAATATACCTACAATGTACAACCCAATATGCATACAACTATTTTTTCACCTTTTGAAGCCGATTTGACTCATCTTTTTTGGGCCCGCCAATGTACATTTGCACTTGCACATTAAAATTTACATACAAACAGCGATGCATATACAAAGATACATGCATGAAAAAAGGAGGCCGAGGGACTGAGAAATTTCTTGGATTTTCTTGTAAAGTGCCTGTGAATTTAAATGCTTGAAAACTGAATGTTTATGTAGGCACCAACATTGGCTCTGTTTGGGGACGCATGCCTCATGCAGGCATGGCGAGAACCATAGATCTCTGAGATGCAGACCAGTCCCTTATCCATTGGGCAATAGAGTCAAACACTGCACCAACCTGCATCACAAATCACACTTTTTAAAATTTACTTGGTGGCCCAACGCCACTGAAAAGGAAAAACTAGAATTTCCCTTTGTCAAATATCTGATTTTCTTTTGATTTCTTTAAATGAAGCCGAAAAACACTTTGTTGTTTGCAGCACCCAGCATTGCAATTGTTTGTGTTGTTGCTCCATTCTCCTTCAACACATCTACAGTAAGATTCATAAACATCTACCATTCTTAGCAGTAGACTGTCATGATCATATGAGTCACTGATGTTGCTTGAAAAAAAACACTCACATGAAACAAATGAATCCACATTAGAATTTTGCCCTTCTTCAAAAAATAAGAGCTCCTCTGTATTAAACATACAATATTCAGGCACAAGCAGCATCTCATAATCATATTCATTTTTAGAAACATTGAAGTATCCATCATCATTGTGCTCAGCAATTTTGTCATTAAGGTCCACCTGGAATGTCTCAAGAGAAGGCATAAAAAGCTCAGAGTGTAGCCCTTCATCAAAAGCTTCATAGTCACCCCTGCAACCAACATTATCCCCAATTGTATGAGCACACACATCTGCAACTTGTCCATTCACATCTGAATAGTGACCCTGATTTTCCTCTTCACCAATGCCCTGATGATCAAAAGCAAATTTTTCAACCTCTGCATTGTAGAGGTGGTCATAATCTTCAAGAAAGCACTCATACTCATATAAATTTCATCATTTGAAAGGCTCACATATGCATCTGAATGCTGACAATCACTAATATATTCACTGCCATCCCTTGAATCAGCATTTTCTGTAGTCAGAGTGAAGCTCTGCATATCCACCTCATACAAATAATCATGAATAACTGAGATATGCCTATTGTTGCAAGACACAACTTCATGTATATCTTTCATTTCATCATTTGAAATGCATTTTGCATCTGCAAGCTTCTTTTCTAGACGCTGATAACAATTTGTCTTCACCATTATAAGATGTGCCCACATTTTCTACATCTTCTTCATGTTTATGCATCTCATCATAGCTGCACCCACTGTTCTGAAATACATTCCCCTTTGCTAAATCATCTCTCAATGAACACACTGGGAAAGCTGAAATATATTCATTTTGAAAACTATTTTGGAAACTTGCAGCCATGAAACCTACTGACATTCCATACTTCTGATTATTTTCAATATCCATAGCAAATTTGTAGGCCTGGTGAAGTGTAGTTGGTTCTTTATCTCTCAATAAATAACTCATTTCTTCATCAAATGCAGCCAAATAAATTGCCAAGCACAATGCATCATTTGGTCTCATATTCAGGAATCTGTTTGAGCAACTTAATAAATCTATGATTAAAGGCTGGAACCAATTCCTCATCTTCCTTTTGGATATTCATGAAATGTATGATCAATGAGGCCAAATCAAATCTTTCACCAAACTGCTCTAGGAATGCAACTTCTAAATCTACCCATGAAGAAACTGAACACACAGGCAGGTCTGAAAACCAGACCCTAGCATCATCCTCTAATGACTGAACAAAAAGTCTCTGTTAATTTTGGTAGCTAGGTCGGATCCCTTTCCAAGACCGAACTAGTTATAAAAAGCTGAATGGCCTATCGGCCTTAGCATTTTGAATCTCAGATTTAAGGCTGGCCCTATCTGGGCGAATTCATTCGATGTATCTTGAAATTGCAAATAGGTCTGGACCTATTTCAATTTGTAACGTGTATGTAATTGGCGCCAAAACTGATCGAGTGATCTCATATAAATGAAGAGCGACTGGCACTCAGCATTCACACAGAGCATTCACTAACCCCGAATTCTGATCAGCGAAAATTCTCCATCGGCATTCATCTGCGATAGTTCTAAGTGCCTCGCCACTGGTTCAAAGGTGCATCGAGCTCCTAAGGCTCAAAGGATTCGGCGGCTCAAGGTTGAACCATTTGATAGGTTCAACCGATAGGTTCAACGGTTCGGTTCAACCGTTAGGTCCAACGGTTCGGCTCAACCGTTCAACCGTTTGGTTCAACCGCTTGGTTCATCGGTTTGGTTCAACCGCTTGGTTCATCGGTTCGGTTCAACGGATTGGTTCAACGGTTTGGTTCAACTGTTTGGTTCAACAGTTCGACGAGCTCACAGGTTTCGGCGACTCAGGAAATTCTGCAGACAGTTGAACCGGTTCTGTTCACCGGTTCAGTGATTCAATTAGTTCACCGGTTCAATCACTTAATTGGTTCAACCATTCAACGACTCATACATTATTGACGGCTGAATCTTTGTGTTACTGTGCGACTACGCTGATATGCAGCAGCTTCATCCTGATCAGTTTGAATCAGGTTCAAACGAGTCGTAATTTTTGATATCTATGTTTCGTGCTCCCATTCGGGTGAAGCTGTAATTCATTTCTGCTCATAATATAAATTGAATCTGATATTTTCTTGCTGGGTTTTTCACCTCCAAGAGGGAGGTTTTCCCAGGGTATATGCGTGTGTTGTGTATAATTGTGTCTTATTGTTCTTACTGTCAATCTGATTATTAAAATTAACATGGTATCAGAGCCAAGTTCGAATTAGTATAATCAGATTTGCAGCATTCAGTTATTTACATTCTGCTCTTATCATTAAAGATCAAATAAAATGGCTCACAGTCTCAGGGTTGAAGACAGATTGAATGGGGCTTCCAATTTCACATCATGGAGAGTCCGCATCATGCTTGCGTTGAATGAAAATGACCTTGTAGACTTTGTGACCAAAGAATCTTCCGAGCTTGAGGCAGAAGGAGAAAAGATTCAATGGAGGAAGAAAGATTTTCAAGCTCAGAAGATCTTAATTGATTCAACAAAAGATCACATTGTTCTCATCATCTCCAAGCTGAATACAGTAAGCAAAATGTTTAGAACCTTGGAGGAGATGTATGAAATCAACAACACTAGTCGTGTTCTAGCTTTGAAGCAGCAGCTTCATCACATCAAGATGGCTAAAGGTGAATCCGTCATGGCTTACTTCATGAGGATTTCTGATTTGAGAGATCAGCTCTCATCTACTGGAAAGATTGTTGATGAAAATGATTTAACTATGCTAGCCCTCAATGGTCTTCCAGCATCTTGGGAATCCTACATTCAAGGAATTAGTGCAAGAGCTGATCTGCCCAAGTTTGACAGATTAAGGGCTGACTGTATCCAAGAAGAGTCTCGACTGGCTGCTAGAGGAGTTATCAAAAACACTCATGAAGACAATCATGTCCTTGCTGCCCAGTCCTTCAAGAAGAAAGGAGGCTATTGGAAGAAGAACAATTTCAAGAGGAATAGAGATCAAGCAAATATATCTTGACTTGCACATGAACCTCCCTTGTGTGTTGCGCAAAGTCTTCCACCTTTGCACTTATGCACCTACTACCTTCCATTCTCAACAATTCATGACACCTTGCAGAGATGTTCCACACATCACTTGGAATGATGTCTTCCCTAATGATTTATTCACAGAATTGTTGTATGCAAACTCTACTTGTGCCAACATAGAGTACCACTATGTAGGCTTCTCCCCTACTAGACATCTAAGTAGATTGCCAAGAATCCGAATGATAGGCTAATTGTTTTCAAACTGATTATGTGCAAAATGGGGACATTACAATCCTCCCTCCCCAAAATTGCTTGTCCTCAAGCAATTCTAGATCCGTATACCACTCCTAGGATCCCAAACAAATCTGAAAGATACTACACCACGTTTTCGTTGCGCCACTCTGGTACAACTGAAATCTGTAAATCTAACATTCTTTATTTCATTGTGAAGCAATCCACCAATCAAACAAATTCCTGGACCCAATTTTTTGAATCATCATATGTACTGTTGACGAAGGAATGAGCATACCCCATCAAATCACCCATCTCAACATTAATGTTGCGGGCAAACATCTGAATTATGTCATCTTCCATCCAAGGTTTGAAAATTTCCATGCAACCTTCATGTTCAAACCTCTTGCTTAACAATTTGGACCAACAAGTGTAGATCTCATCCTCATTAGCAATGATGTCTCTTGGCCTCTCAGAAAGAAGTTTGGTCAACAAGTGTGCATATACCCTTTCAAATTGGTCTCCATTAATGAGGTTGTAAGTTATGTCCAAAAAAGGACACAAATCAGCTTGTGTGCAAGCTGAAAACAAATTATGACAGCCATGAATCACCTGATTTTCCAACCAAATCAGAATTATGTTGGCTGATGTATTCATTTTCTTCATCTGGAAACATTTTCCAACATTCTTCAATGATTTCATGACCTTAAAAAGGTTCACCTTGCTGGTGTTGAAGTTTGTTTTTAATAACTTGTAAACTGATTTTGTCAAAATTAGTAATCTGAAAACGAAACAGTAGCTGCAAACATTAAATTTCCTAGCAATAACAAGAAATATGAGCATTCTAATGACTGGAAATACTTTTGTTAAAGCTGGAAATCTCTTTCCCAAAGTCGTCAACTGAAAAATGCTCCATCCTTTAACTGAAATTACTTGTCAATTCCCCCTGAAAGTTTGCAAATGAAATCATGTACTGATTGGAATGAGGACAGCAACACTAAGACTGAAATTGTGACCCATAATCCTTCATGGTACATTCCTTTGTCATCACTAGTCTCCAACAATCTTTGTTGATGTCCTCTTGCATAGATACTCAACAATGAATTAACTCCACCATGCTTATGTTGCACTACTCTCGTATTCATATGTGCTTCATCCAACAATCTTGTGATAGTGCTTGAGACTTCTTCACTACTGAAAATGCTTCCTACACCACCAATCTCTAAATCAGGATAGTGTTCAACTCCTTGTGGCAATCCTACAAAGACTAACATCATGTCATTATGATCCAAAGTAGAATACATATCATCAAGAGAAGATTGCTCTTCTAGACCCATGAGTTTGCACTCTTGATGCTCCTCATTGTTATCAACAAGCACCACAAAAAAAGGATTATCAAATGTCAAATCAACATCCATATCAAAGAGTGGATTATCAAATAGCTGAAAATCCTTTATGGAACCCTGGCTTGCAATTCTAGATCCTCTTGGACATTCTAAGTCAAAATCCTCATGAAGTTCATCAAGCTCATCAATAACTTGCTGGATTTTACCCGTCCATGCTTCATTTTCTTTAACAACCTCAAGTTGATCTTTTGCCTCCAATAGTGCCATGTGAGTTTTTCCTAACAAATTGTTTTTTGACTTAAGCTCAAAAGTGAGCTCATCAACCTCTCTCCTTTTCTTTGAAAGCACTATAAGCCTCTTCTACGAACTTGATGGCATGGTCTCGGTCTCTGATCAAATGCAAGTACTTTGATTTCATTGTCTCCAAAGAATCTTTGATAGTTTGCAAGTTTGATGAAGCGACTCTACCCTCAATGTCTTTCTACATGAGGTCTTCAAGGATCTTGTGTGTGTTGTCCAAACTTGTGAGGACTTGTATCTCCTCTCTTGTGACCCAGAGTTGACCCTTCAATTCATGCAGCTCTCTAGGTCCTTGTTCTATAAAGTCCTTCAAAATCCCATAGTTATGCCTCTGTTTGTTGTGGCCCACTTGACCCATTATTGCTAACTGATCTGAGATATGCTATAAGGGTCTCCCATTTGTCAAAATGCCAAAGTAATTCTATTAAAATCTAAGTCTGAAAGGTTTCTGGCTTTTCCCCTTAGGTTTTCTATCTTTTTTGGCCTTTCAGAATTTCAAGGTTTTCCTTATCGGCATGCTATTCTCATCGGCTCCAAACTCCCCTTGGTGTCTTGCAAAATTGGCTAAGAGTTTCAGGGTTAAGGCGTTGGTCGTTCTCGTTCTCAGTTGCTTCAGCGGCATGCATTTTGTGGTGGCCCTGGTCCCCGATCCCCAATGTTTCTCATTTGCCTAAGTTTTTCGAGATCGCCGAGTTGGGAAGGCTCATGTTCTCTTCCTCAGGTGAACGATTTTAGGTGGAGGCTTGACTACCAAAACTCGATATGTTATTAATGTAAGTCCGACGGACTTCAGGTTTCAGGGAAGCGTTCATTCTCTTGCTCCAGTGGCAGACATTTTAGCGGAATGCCTAATCCCCAATTCCCGATAGTTTCAAAATTGTTCCCTAAGTGTTTCGAGATCGCAAAATCGGGCAGTGCAGGTTTTGCGTGATCAATTAGATGGATGTATGGCATAGGCCCGATCATCAAAGCCCAATAGGATCCCTTGTGTTTCACTTTGGGGTTGGGGGATTCTTTCTGCTCCCAATCTAAATAAAGATGGTTCAACTTCAGCTCGATTGCCTAAGTCCGATTTGTTGCCTTCCTTCGCACTTTTAAGAGTTGTAGGGAGTATCCTACTCCCGATAAAGAAGTGGAATACTTGGCGGAAACCCACTTTGTCGAGGCCCAACATTTTTGCCTTCCCACCATTTTACTGTTCAGTACGCGATGGGACACTCCAACGATTCTCTGGACCACCATTAATGATCATTTTAGAGTCCTTTGGTGTGGTAGATGAATTATGATGCCAAAGTTAATGCAATAGATGCGGTAGGTGATTCCTACCCAAGTGCAATCGTGGAAAATAATGCTATATATACATCAAAAGGAGACGTACAAAAGGTTGGTCGTTGAACCAATTGTCTAGTCTAGAATCGCCTAAGGAAGTTTTTGGGCATCAAGCAAAGCATAACATTTAGGCAATGAATAAGGGAATACATCCAATAGTCCATAAGAAAGGGCTTCAACACATCTTCATGTAGTGGTATGTCTCCATGGCTGATTGGAATGATTCAGGGGAGTGTTGAAATTGTAGTTTCATTGTTTCCTCTTGTCACATTTGCTGGAATGAATGTAATAGAGTTAGATGAATGTATGACAGCATTTTAATGCAATACAAAGGCTTTGTACTGGTCTTCTTCTGTTACATGTGAGTTATTGCAGTTCAGCTCAGGATTATTATGTCCATTGTATGTTTATATATCTTAGATTTGTGTGTGAATACATTTTATGTTTCTATTGATGGGTGTTGTATCTCCTTCGCCTTTGCTTCTTATGACTCAGTTGCCCAATGGATTCGGCACTGGTCCATATTGGTGAAGGATCAAATACTCTTTTTCAATCAAACACTCTATTTCAATCAAACACTCTGTTAGTTGTAGGAGTAGGAGTAGGGTGAGGTTTAGTTTGCATGTTGTTCATGGTTTTGTTGTATAACTAGGGAACCATTCTGAGCGACCTAAAATTGTTTAAATCATTTGTGAATCATGTTCAAGTATGTCTACATCTTGTCATTGAATGTCAAATGAATCCATCATATGAGGATATAAACGCTATCATCTGCGGGTGCATGTACAAGATGTGTAATCAACTTAACTAGAGGTTTGTGTAGCCAATCGGTCTTGATCTAGTGACAATAATAGGGGATCAAGTGTACCTTGGGTATGGTTGCGGTTATCAATTTGTGTCTTATTTCATGCCTCTAGGAATATCCCTCCTGGGTCTAGCTAAGCCCTAAGTGCAGGAGATCATACCCATTGTCATAGAGTTGGCCTTTAACCATCCTTAATCTGTGGATGAGCCTCTTTCTCACCTCCCTGATGACATCCCTGGCTTGGAAGGAAGAGAAATGCTCTAGGATTTTGGACCTACAGTTTATGGTCCCAACAGGTTGGTTGCACAAGTGTAGTGGAATTAGAATAGATTCCCAATAGCACGAACTGTAATTGTGTATGAAACTTGGGTTAGTAGCTCAAATTCCTTTTCCATATAAGGATTTTAATTTACATATTTAAATATATTGGGGATGAGACAAGACCTTAACATTGATTGTTAAGCCCATGTCAGTTAAACTATTGAGATTACGATAGAATTTAACCATAGATGGGTATGATATGTCATGAGGGATTGTTGGGATCTCATATAAAGGATCGCCTATCATGTGACACATGTTTACAATTGTGTTATTGTTTTGTTGGTTAACAAGGTTATCAATTAACTATTTCAAAATCATGAATCTAACTATATGATAAATGTTATAGGGTGTTCTTGATAGGGTTCTAGTTGTTTTTAGGAGGGTGATTGTTGGTAGAAGCATATTGATCTTAGTGTACATTTATTGTCGGTGGCAGCAGTTTATAATGTTGTCCAATAATGCAATCAACCTAGAAAGGGCTGCATACTGCAAATTGGAATTGTAAATCCTAATGGCCTAAATATTGAACATTGTAGTCATTTTGAGTAATTTCCACGAAGGTTTAGTATTAAACCTCAATGAGGATGGTAAATTTGTATAATCGACGTGTTGTCAATAAAAGTAAAAGTAGATATAGTCCTCTAGAAGACCATAACTCTGATTCACCGGTTGGAATATGTAAGCAATTCAAATCAATGGAATCAGGTTGACAGGTCATGTCTAGGAATTATATGTGTTGTTTTAGAATTTGTCTTGGTTAAATTTCCAAGCTAGTGGCACATGTAGTGTGTTGTAGAACTGAATAAATAATTCAATGTGTTTAAAAAGGAAATAGTTGAAAGTTATGAGTTTAATAATTTATTTAGTGACAAATTAAATGTTATATGTATAGTTGATCTAAATATAACGAATGAGTAATCCAACTCATGATAAGTACAACAATGAATGATAAAGGGCAGAGTACATGTGAAGATAGTCTCGAGACCGAGTAGATAAAGAGCAAAGAGTGTGCAAATGGATGTTTTGGGGCGGGTTGGTGGGCAAGGGGGGCAGGCCAAGATTGTTGCAACCGAGAGATCCTGAATTGTTGCATGCAAAAGGACAAGAAGGCCATGGATACTGAATCTTCAGGCTCTTTTAAGGATTGTAAGGGTGTTCCTAAACAGAGGTTTCCAACGGCAGACAACACAGATTTAGGATGCATAGTTGAGAAAGAGAATATTTGTATGGTTGAGGACAATCAAAATTCACCTACATTTAAGGAAGTTTTAGTGAATAACTTGAAAATTTGCATCTCCAATGAGATTCCAACAATGAAAATTTCAGATCATATGTTGGAGGATGCCATTGAAGAATTGAAGAAGAAAGGCCTAATTGCTAAAAGCCTAAATTCATAGGAATCTAGCATTCTATTGACAAATAAATCTTGGATGGGTCAAGTTTGGAACAATTGTCCTAGGCCACAAATTAGCTATTTAGACAAAGGCTTCTTCCAAGTCACTTTTCAATCCAAAGCAGATAGGGATGAAAAAAGTTAGGTGGTCCATGGTTTATGGGAAATGTAGGATTATACTTAAGACCCTAGACCCATTTTTTTACTTTGGCTAATGAATTGATAAAATTTGTTCCATTGTGGATTAGATTGTATAAACTACCTCAGGAATTTCAGAAGGAAGACATTTTAAGGGAGATTGGTAATTCCTTGGGAACTTGTGATTGTTGTTCTTCTTCTACAAATCTAAAGGTGCTCAAAACTTATGCAAAAATATGTGTCTATATTGATCTATCCAAGCCTATCAAACACTTAGTTCAATTGTGCTCTTCTTTAGGCTCCTAGAATCAAGAATTAGACTATGAATGCCTACCTTTTCACTAGTTTAATTGCAGATGTGTTGGCCATGTGCCCAGAGATTGTGGTAAAAAGAAGAATGAGGGAGGCTTTGAAGGAAAAGTAAAGGTGGTCAAGGCGTGGAGGCCTAAGGCTTCTCCTCCGGTTCAATCTAATAAGTATGACTCCTCTTTAGGTAAGATTAAGCATGAATCTTCTACTTGCATCAAAAGGGTGGATCCTCCTAAGGCTAATGCTTCTACAGAAGTTCCAAGTGGCAATCCAAAAAATGCAGGAAAAGTTTTACAAGGGACTATTGTGTCGTTTGAAGATAAGGTCTTAAGTTGTAAAAAAGGGGTTTTGGATCATAATTTGGATGGTGAAAATGATTTAGAAGGGTAGGTGGATGTATGGGGAGATAAAGACATTGTTCTAGACTATGTGGCAAAATGCAAGGGTAGCAAGAGTTGCACTAAGATTCTTAGCAATCCTACTACTAGGGCAACTCCAAATGTTGGTGCTACGGGTGAGAAAGGGAGGAAATATGAGGCTTCTAAGTTTAAGAGCAATGCCAAAAGGAGGTTAATTGTGGAAAACAGAAAACGATTGATGGATTTCTCTCTGGAAGTGGGGTGAAACACCCCACCAAAGCCTCATGAGGATCTCAAGTTGGAATGTTAAAGGCTTGAATGCCTCTCACAAGCACCGCCTAATTAGGCGATTAATTGAAGAACAACCACCTAATGTCATTTTTCTACAAGAAACTAAAGTTGAGAAGGAAGTTATGGCCAAGTTATTTAAGAACGTTTGAAAAAGAGGGGAAGGGATGGTAGTGGATGCCACTGGTTCTATTAGCAACCTGGTTGTTACATGGAATAAGTTTTCCTTTCCTAGGCGCTTGTTGGAAGCTTCCTCTAATGTTATGCACTTGATTATTCAAGTTTTGAATGCTCCTGAAGAGATCATTATTTCCAATGTGTATGGTCCTTCCTCCAATCTTGGTAAGAGAGAGTTATGGGACTCTTTGAGTAGATTCAGAAGGCTTTAGAATAAGAAGGAATGGATTTTGGGTGGAGACTTTAATGCAGTTCTAAACCTCAATGAAAAGACAGGTGGTATTAATACTCTTCCAACTAGCTCTCTTGATTTCAACTCTTTTTGCATTGAGGAGGTTCTATCTAATATTATCCCCAAGGAAGGATGGTTCACTTGGTGCAATAGGCAAGTTAATAATGCTTATATTAGGGAGAGCTTGGATAGATTTTTGGTCAATTTGGATTAGTTTTCCAATAATGCTTGTTTTGTGTCTAAAGCTCTCTCCTTCACTTGTTCCGACACCTATTAGGCTGGAAATGAATCGTGACAAGAGGCCTAAGAGATGTCCTTTAAAAATGGAGTTTATCTGGTTCAAATTACCAGATTTCAAAGATAAGTTTATGTCTTGAGAATAAGGAGTTTAAAGGCTGCAAAAGATAAATTTTATTCAAGAAGTTGCAAAATGTTTTCAAAGAGGTCAAGATTTGGATTAAGGTTAGGGTTGGAATATCTTTGAGAAGAAAGCTAAATTGGAGGATTTGTTAATGGAGGTGGAAGAGGAAATTGCCATTTAGGGTCTCAATGATGATAATCAGTCCAAGGTTGAAGGAACAAAGTTTGTTAACTGATGTTCAAAATACCCTTATGATAGAGGAATTGTTTAGGACTCAGAAGTCTCAGGTAAAATGGATGGAAGAAGGGGATCGAGATACTAAATTCTTCCGTCTTTCTATGGTTATTAATAGGTAATTTTATAGAAGTGAAGATAGTTACCCCTAATGGTGCTGAAATCTCAAATATTGAGGCAATCAAATCTGAGGTTGTTTCCTTCTTTAAGAATTTGCTAGCAATCAGTGAAGACCCGAACAATGAGGCTAAAGACACGCTACTTGAGAATCTATAATATCCCCAATTAGGTTTTTTGCAATATTATGATTTTTTTGTGTTTTTTCTGAATTTTGAAAAATGAAACAAACTGGAACAGCAAAATAAACTTGCACACAAACAAATGAAATCACTTTACCAAACCCTTAATCACACTATGTGGTAAATCTGAACCAAATAATATCAATTATGCTTGCTGGTACAAACCCTAGATCACATCAAATATGCTAAACTGAACCAAATATGCATGTCAAAGTCTGATGTTATTGATATGCAACTGCTGGAATTGATTTACAGGGTTGAATACATCATCATAAAGCCCAGATCTGATTTTTAGATACTATCAATGAGTACAATACGAATCATACAAAACATATTCAGATTTTTCGATGTCAAACAAACTCACAAATTGATTAAAGATGCTGATCAGACACCTGGAACTGGAAATCAGACTTGTACGGCTCCTTTGCAGACCTGTACAGCAGCAACAATGACTTGGATCATACCTGTACAGCACTGGAATTAGTATTTCAGACCTGATTTAATTGTCTTCCTTGTTGTGGCCTCAGATCTAGTGTTAAATCACCTCAGATAATTAATTTGACTAAAAATAGGTGTTGTACGGACTGTGATTGACTGGAAAATGATGCTTCAGACCTAAATTGATGCCAAGAAAATGTGTACGGACTGCTCACCAGCTGAAACACCTCAAATCAGCATTTAATATCTCCCAAATTGATTCGTCACACTTGAAAAATAATTTTAGAATTGTTTATGCAGCTAGGCGACCTCCAAAATGATGTCAAACCCCTTCAATGATGTTAATCAACAATTTGCGCTTGTGGGAAAAATCTCCAAAAATTTACAAAAGATATTTGCTTGCAAATCCAATCAATAGATCCCTAAAATTTCGCACAAAATTGCCAAATTAGCTCAACATGCAAACCCTAGATGGAATTTGCCAATGCCAAAAATGAGAGTTTTTGTCCTCACCTCCAAAAATCAAGAACCAAAAGGGTTTTCGTCCTCCCGGATTGCTGAAAACAGTCAAGGGTTTTTGTCCTTGCCAAAGCTCACAATGAAATGCCAAAAGGAAACTCAATGATGCAAATAGAAGCCAAGTGCCCCCTTTTAAGCTTTTCCAATCTGAGCCCATGATTAAATTCCCTCCAAAATAGTATTTAAAAATACTTTTATCTAATACAAGTGTTTAAAAACACTTTTTTTATTTTAATAATATTTTTTTAATTGTACCTTAAATTAAAAATTACTAGGCCCAACTTAAAATAATATTTTAATTTATTTCCCTTATTTTTCCTCTTAGCCTATGGGAAATGGAAATAGGCTAGAGGTCTTCTCTATGTCTCTATTTTGAAAAAGGGGACATGACAGAATCTCTATCCTTTGACCTTGGGGGCTCAAAATAATGCATTGATGAAGCCTATTTTGATTGAAGAGGCTAAGATGATTGTTTTCTCCTTGGGTGCCAAGAAAGCCCTAAGGCCAAATGGGTTCCAAGATGGATTTTTTGGCATATTGTTGGAGAAGATGTTACATTGGTGGTTGAGGAGAACAAGAAGCACCATTCTATTCTGAAGTGTTGGAATTCTACCTTCTTGGCCTTAATTCCAAAAAAGACTAATGCAGAATACTTTGATGTTTTCAGCTCTATTGCTTTATGTAATACAACTCTCAAAATTACTACCAAAGTAATAGCTCATAGGCTAAGGGAGTTGTTGGATGATATCACTTCTGAAGAATGGATCAATTTTGTGATGGGCAAACAAATTTTGAATGTAATTATTGTACCTCATGAAGCCATTCATTCAACAAAATTGAGAAAAGATGGATGGGATGTTGAAATTAGACATGAATAAGGCTTCTAATAGGGTTTCTTGGGATGTTTTAATGAATGTTCGTAAAATCCCTAACCGGATCTGCCCTAAAATTCTGATTTTTTTTCCTTCTCAAACCCTAACTTCAGAATTCTGATTTTTATTTCTGATTTACAAAACAATTATAACAGCGAACATACAAGGGCTAATAATGCCAAATAAACATGCCAAATGATGCCACTAAATTATGAACACATAAATATGAATTCCACCATGAAATACATAAGATATAGCCACCAAAATGCAATACCAAAGTCTGATTTTCTGAATTAAACTCTGTTGTTACAAATCAGAAATGAAGACTGAAATTTACATCAAAATCATGGGCTAATCATGATCAAACATGGCCCGGAATGCTGCTGTCCAAATCAGACCTAAACCCTAGGTTTGTACATACCATATATGGTGAAATTGTGAATGATGCTCAACAAACCCTCCAAATGGTGGCACTTGCAAGGAATGATGGTGGCTGCTAGGTTAGGGTTTGGAAACCCTCCAAATGAAGAAATCGCCTTCCACAAGCCAAATTGCCCTCCTCCAAAGGTGGCGCTCCAGTCCTAGTTCAACATCAACACAAATTGCCACAAGTGCTGCTCCAATTCTGATCTGAAAATCTGACTATGCAATATGATCCAAGTATCCAATGAAGTGCAAATAGAACTCCATTATGAGTCCTCCACAAGATGAGCTAGGTTTTCGTCCAACTCACCGATATTCACAAGGGTTTTAGTCCTTGGAATATAGCCCAACAAATGTTGCAGCCAAAGAGAAAATCTCTATGAGAAAATATGATATGAATGGATGATGAAATGACTCCAAATGAACCTTTAGTTATAGCGATTCTTTTCTCCCAACTCAACCTTGGCTGACCTCCTCCTAGACAACCTCCTCTTGGCAAATATATTTTATTTTATTTGTTTTATCTTCTCCAACTTGGCCGACCCCATGCTAGGCGCCAAGAAATATTTTTATTTTATTTTTATTATTTTCTCCAAGAGGAATGAACCTCTTTTGGCACTTGATATTACATTTTTAGGCCTCTTCCTAGGTCGTCAACCTCATAAACAATTTTATTTAATTTATTTCTTTTTTTTCTACATGGCTCATAAAAATATAAGAAGTCATTTCACATCTTCAATTTGCCCAAATAAATTGATTAAATATAGTATTTAATCAATTAGGTCATTCCCTAGCCCTTTCGGCTTAGCCTACAAGAAGAGGATAGGCTAACCGACTCCATTAGGTGATCATTCGGAAAAAGGGGACATTACAATGTTCTAAACAGATTTGGATTTGGTGAGAATTGGAGATCTTGGGTTTATAGTTGTATTTCCTCTACCTCCTTTGTTTTGATTAATGGGAGCCATTCAGGGTTCTTTCAAGCTAAAAGTAGATGCAGCAGAGAATAACTACTGTGGTAGCCCTTCCTCTGCTTCTCCATGCCACCCATTCTCACATCCATTGGCGACTGTGCAGCACTCGCCTTTGGCCCCTGGATCTGCAAAAAACAAATATACAATTTGTTTTTCTTTATATAATATATTTTAATAGTTATCATATATCTGGATCAAGGATCTATGTTCTAGTAATATATATATGAAGGATATTTTTAATATGTTCCATAAATTCAGTAATATGTATGTTTTTGAAGAATATGTTCAAAAATTTATGTATTTTTAATGTTCAATAAATTTGCAGAATCTTTGCCGAGTCCCGAGTTTTTAAAATTTTTGGATCAGCAGAGTAATTGCCACAAGTTTTAAAACTATGGTTCAAATATAGCTGCTAACTTTTCCCAGGTCTCTTGTGCCAAATTAGCACTAGTAACATGAGGCAAAAGAGAATTACTTACAGACAGTGTATCAATAGCATACCAGTCATTTTCATCATATATTTCAGCCTTATCAGTGTTTATTGGTCTGGTATCAGTCCCTATTACAGTGCCCCATTCTTCAAATTTCCTCTCACCTTTGCTTTCCAGGCTCTGTAATTTGTGCCGGTCAGTATTTTACTCGTATATATATGAAAGCCACAATCTCAAAACCATATTCTGAGATCAGGTTGCATGAGAGGGTAGTCCATACAGGTGTAGGGAATTGTACAGATTAGGGTTTCTGAAAACCTAAAAAATACAAATAAACTTTAAAACTTTATGGCCAAATCAGATCTGAAAATTTTTTGCAAAAAGGACTTAAGATAAGTTAGAAAGATGGCAAAAAAATTCACAGACCAGCGGCTAGGGTTTTTGAGGATTTTTGTTTGTTTCTCTCAAATCTTTCACCTAACAGGACCGAATTTGGTATTGATGGAAATCTTTCTGTTGATAACTATTTCAAACCTCGAAA
This sequence comes from Cunninghamia lanceolata, assembly GCA_027924645.1. Classification (NCBI taxonomy): domain Eukaryota; kingdom Viridiplantae; phylum Streptophyta; class Pinopsida; order Cupressales; family Cupressaceae; genus Cunninghamia; species Cunninghamia lanceolata. Next base: position 6,411,267 of record BSBN01000123.1, read on the forward strand.
CTTGAAAAAAAAAATCAAGCAGAAAATGGAGTTTGAAGAAAAACAGCTCAATTTTCTTGCATTTTCTCCTTCGGTACTATCAATCTGATGACGAAACTTCACCAGCTGTATATTCTCTCAAAGGGGCTTCTTTTGAGGTATCATTTTTCAAACTGGGTTGTACGGATTCCATAGAGTCTGTACATATTCTCGAGGTTTCTTCAGAAACTGAATGATATGAGGCCTCCGTAAGTGAATGATCTGAGGCCTCTATAAGTGGTCCCCCCAGATTTAGATAGTGATCCTAATGATCCTGCTCTGATATCATGTTGAAAAGCCCAAGTTTCAGAACAAAAGCAGAGAGAGGGGATTGTTTTCATACATTAAATATGAAGAAACTTACATATTTATACATAAGGTGCACCCCTTGCTTGTATGTCAAGTGTCAAGACATGAGTCACTTTATCTAAAGGTGATAAATGTCACATATCAACATAAAGGAGAAAAATGACACATAATCCTTGAAGGCACTACCTTACTGCATAGAATAAACATTATATTTTAACACGTGATTTAAAACCATCAGAATTGTAGAATGAATCAATTTGGGAAAAAATAAAGAGTTTGTTAGCATAGTTTATGTCACTACAAAAAAATCCCGAACCTCCTATGCACAGATTTGTGTTAGAAGATTTTTCCAAACCTCCTCCAACAGCAATTAACTCTTTCACATACTTGGAAACCTGGCATTGGAAATTAGATTACGAATGTTTGCTCTAATGGTGCCATCTTTGCTGTGAAATGGGGCCTTCCAAAAGGGTTTTCTAGAAATCTAAGCTAAGGCAACATTTAGTAGTAATAAGTAATGCAAGACTTCACGCCCAAGTGGTAATCTTTAAGCAGTAGAGCTTCCGCAAAGGATATTCAAAAGAAAAATAAGGAATGCATTTCCTTGTAATCCTATCCTGGTGTGAATATTTCGATCATGAATATAAGATGTGTTTCTTTAAAAGAAAAAGATTTGCAAAGTGTTCTAGCAAATGAGCATTACACAATTTGTGTCACCTTATTGGGTGGAGATGAAGTTATTATTGTTTTGAATAGGAATGCATTGCATGTATGCCAAGTCCCTTCTCACTAAAGACATATATTCATTTACTTTTCTTGTGTATACTTTCTTTCACATTAACACTTGCTAGCCCTTCCCCAAAGTGCTGTCAAGAAGTTGCAGGCAATTGTCCTGTAGAATTAGAAGTGAGCCTTTTCACAGCTGTCCGCAAGACATTAGATTAATGTGATGGAAAACAGGTTAAAAAGAGGAGAGGCAGGTACAAGGTGAAGCACTCCATGTACAGCCATTCCCAACCAGCAAACATGATGAGAGCATCTTGCTATCCATATGATCGCTTGTGACTTGTTCCGGTGAGTCAAGGACATGATTTAAGGATTTAAAATTGGATTTGAATCACATCTTCTGAACCCCAGTACGAGTTACTCAGATTCTTTGCAGAGAACACACGAATTTGAATCCCAACTTATTACCCTTCTAAAGAAGTTGTGAGACTTTGAAGCATATACAAACTGCCTGACAAGAACTAGATGAAGCAGTTTCACTCCATGTGCACCCCCTACAACAATGGTCTCCTACCAGGAACTCACATACTAAGAAGCCCAGATTTTTCATGAAATTCCCAATGTTAAGAGGCAACACCATATTCTGGAAAGCAAGTATTGCTATTTGCTACAAGTTATTGTTACACAGGATCAAAATAGTTTTAAGTCTTCTATTCTGCCAAACAACTTTGCAATTGATCGTGGTTGCTTTATCTCTGCTAAGAAATTTTCCAATAACACATTGACACTTTAATGCTTAAACCATTACAGTCTTGCATATGTATTATTTCATATCAATCAGTGTACTGGACTTTTGTATGGTCGGTGTACATGGTATATGATTCCAATGTATATCTTCTTGATGACAACTGAGCCTAATATATATTACACTTTACTTACCAAAAGAAATACTTTGAACATAAAACATTAAAATATAACCTAAATACTATGATGACATCAATAACACACTTAAAAACTAATAAAATTTACTTATTGATATCATAAGATAAACCATAGTTACAAAAACCATCAAAAAATAGAAAGAAATCAGTATTCACAAATCACTCGAAAATGATTTTTTGAACTGAAAAACTGTGATTTTTTGTTAAACTCACGGTCAACACCTTTGACCATAGAAATCACGATAAAATTGGCAGTCTAAATTAAATTGTGTTTTTTGGTGGTTTTTTTACTGTATATTGTGATTTTTTTATTTTTTTTCAAAAACCCTGACCTGATTTTTATTTTTATTTTTTAAACCCTAACCCAATTTTTGTTCTGATCAAATCACAATTTTTTGAAAAAAATCTTTATATTTTGGTTTGCTGATTTATTCCTGAGAACAGTTTTTGCTACCATGAGATAACAATGCAAGACATAAAACAAGGAGTTAACTTGGGACAAAAACATGACGGTATTTATTTTTATCATTCCTTTTGTCATGTCCCCTCTCCCTATGAGCCGAATACCCTTTGAGTAGATAGAATTTAAATTAAAGATTTAAATTGTAATTTCCTAAGACAAAGATATGCTGGCCGACTCAAGAAGGCCGACTCCCCTTGGATGAAGAGGCCGATTCCTAATTGATGTCGCCACCATTAGAAGATTAAAGCATAAAGTGGTGCAAATATGTGAAGAAATGAGAATTAGTCAAATGAAGTGATTCAAATTGAGAAATTACGTTTTAGTTGAAGGATCAGCGTTTTGTTTATGGAGAACAAGCGATCAGCATATAAGACAAAAGTCTTATAAAAAGGAGCAATCCAAAAATAAGAAGAGATACGATTTGGAACAAGACAAAGGGGTTTTGTTATGAAGTGTGATTAGTATTTAAGGGAGCAACACTCATTGATAAGAAGGCAGCAAGCCAAAATGGCAATGTTTAAGTCTAAAAGAGAATGTTAACAAAAGAGATGCATCTTTTTGTAAAAGATGCTTTTCTCTATGAAGTTGCCTCCTTCTAAAGAGGCATATGATGATATATAGAATGGAGAATAATCAATAATTGAGGAGGAATAACAGATATGATATACAACAGTCTCATATAGAAATACATCAATCAATAATCAATCATTTGGATCATTAAATATTATAGCAGACATTCGATCTGCAGAATAATAACTATTTATTCAGTCATATAGACTATTAAGGACAGCAAAGGGATACATTACAAATTCTGAACTGAACTATAAGTTCAATATGAATCCTTATTGAAAATACAGGTAGGCAGAGAACAGCTAGTAGGGCACCCTACTGTCCTGTGAAAGGGAGAGAACGGCTAAGGGCACCCAAGGGCAGAATTCTCCTCCTTGATCTCCATGTTGAGAGTTTATTGACAAATTAAGGTTCACCAGTTAAAGAAGCATGGTGAGGGGACTGTTTGGAGGGAGAATTGTTGATTGACAACACCCTGCCATGCCTCCTTGCACCATCCTCTTCATCAAAGAAGAATGGTAAGGGCATTGTTTGGAGGGAGAACTGTTGATTGACAACACCCTGCCATGCCTCCCTGTACCATCCTCTTCTATGACTGAATTATGTAAACAAACTGAGTTATCTGCATGGTAATGAATATATAATCTCTCTATATTGGTATTGTTTATAAATCTGAATGCAATGTAATTTTGTCTAACCCTAATTGTTAAAGATGTATATTTGTATTTCTGTATTTTGTATATGTTTTCCTATGTTATGACTGCAGAACTCAAGTCCAAGAATTATGCAGTTTGGGAGGTATTCTAAATGGTAATTCTGAAACCCTAAACCTAACTTGTGGCATTTGAATTTTCTAGGGCAAATTAGGTAAGGGACATTACACCTTTTCTTATTGAAAATATAAATAAGTAAATACTAAAAACAAATATAAGATAACTTTAATGCATATGTTATCCTATGAATGATATTGATAGTAATGCCTACGGATGACTCAAATCATCATAGGATTGTATCAATGTAGCACAATGCGGTTACAAGATAAGAAAAAATAATCCCCAAGGGAAGCACAGAAATCTGTATATACCTGTGCTGTAGATTGAGCTTTATACATAGGAAATGGATATCCAATAACAAAGCCCACCAAAGAGAATTGATCCACCTATAAAAAAAAAGAAGAAAATCCCATAAATAATAACAGGAGTCTTATTTAGAATAATAATTCAGAATATCATAAAATCCTTGTTCAAACGTTTTTAAGATTCACAAAATTGTAATTTCAAGGTTTAAATTCAATATTCTTTGATAAGGTTTAGGAATGTGTACTAGCCAGTATGTTAAATGCTGCTAAAAGAAGTAATTCAAAAAAAGAAGTATCAAAACCCTCTTAAAATATCTCTCCAAACTTTCTAGCATACTCTGTACTACATGCAGTTTCCCTTCTAGTTTTTACCTGCAAATTTGTGCTGTGGAAATACTGTATCCCTAGAAGATATAGATGGCGTGGCAAAATGGAGACCAAAGACAACCAGAAGTGAACAAAAACTAGCCAGTTAGAACATTATAGTTGGCAAAGCAGCTAACAAAACAACTACTAACTATGTAGTGCCTGGACAGGCAGCATCTTAGACAACTCATTTTTGTGGTACTCAATTATAAACATTTTTCCCATTATGATATGTATTTTGATTGCCTGGGATGTATCTTTACTATGACACGGATGTTTTGGTGAGTCGCTTCATTCAATATACGTTACCTATGCTGTTTCTAATTTTGTTTAATGTTCAATATTTAACTATTTGTTTTGCAGTAAATTTAATTATTGTAATATAGTGCGCCTCTAATTGATTTTATTATTATTATTCTGCCAATATGCGGTTGTTTAGATGCTTCTGAGCAATGTGTATATTAATAGTTGCTCTTTTCTGGACTAGCTGAGGTCCCAGTTCTATGTTTTTATTTTTAGATTAAAAAAATATATTGCACTAATAAAATGATATACATTGTGATATTAAAAAATTTGCATGGCTGAGAACAAAGCATTCAGCTTACATATGAAACAATGAAGACCCTGAAGGATGCTACAAAATGAAAAGACACAGAAAAATGGACACCTAATAAACTAGAAGTTGATGAACCAAAAGAGATGCTACCCAACAAGGATTGGTGTGGTACTTAGTGGGTTGAAAATCCTTTTAAGTAACTTCATCTACATACTCAGTGAGGGATGAATCAGCAGAATCTTGTTCAATACTTTGTCATCAGAGCAGCTTCTTTAGGAGATACTCTAAAAGCAGCATCTCCATTCAACTCTCTTACTGTTAAGAATAACATATTAAAAGCATCATTCACCCTCCTAAAGCTTTTGTTGCTTCCTTCTAGCACTAACTGAAGGTAATAATCATAAATTTGAGTTGTTCCATCAAACACTCCTCCGGTCCTGAGACCAGGCCATGCATTGGAGCTCGCTATAGCATAAAACAAACATGATGTCATATAGAAATGTTGGGTTTTCTCAAGATTAACCAATTGATCATGGATATTATCGCTTATGAGTTCTCCACAGTCGATGTACAGATCTCCTTGACAGATGATGCTAATGAACACATCCAATAGTGGAAAGTGTTGGTTTCACTATGACCCATAACCCTGTTCAAGAAAGTGATCATGTCAATTAGGTCTTCACAAAAGTTCGGCCTATATATATTCTTAGGAAACTTTGATGGCCCTTTTCTCTTCTCATTCAGCCAGGACTGAGCCACAACTGTTCTGCACTCATCCTTGTGTTCCTCGTAGTGTACTTCTGTGATATCCTTATCAATCTCTACATATTCATCTCTTTGTGGAAGCTGCAATGTAATACTGAGAGACTGTTTGTCTAGCCTAGCAACCACTTTATCTTCAACGGTTTTAACTTCTGTAGTCTCCTGATCATAACATTTTGCACAAGCCAATACTAAATCAACACATTGCACAGATGTGGGAAAATTAGCAGCATGAGCTAACCCACTCTCAAAAATACTCTGAGCCATTGGAGTTCTTTTATTATCCCGCATTCTGTTTTAGAAGTCACTCAAATTTATATGCACTAAAATAGAATTGTCAACCTCTGCTAGGTTAGTCTCAAGGGCCGACATTTGCTCATACCCTTGATATTTGTATTTCATCTTCACCAACTTGATGACTAGAGTTGTTTGAACAAAGGGAATGAATTGATTTTGGAGAATTTGGTTGGGAGAGAATTCAACCATAAATACTTGGAAATAGTTGTAGATAATTCAACAAGTGAATGGGGTTCAATTGCAAGGTTGCTTAGCGGCAATGGCACAGGAAAACAAATTTACACTGATGCTGGAAGATGTTCCAAGGCTACCTAAATGTATGAATACAGCTAGCTATGAGTGACAAGCAATCCCTAGGCACTGAACACGTTATAATTAATGAGAAACAATCTATGGATATATTAGGGCAGAAGTAACATGTAATGTCCCCTTCTAGACACATGGTTAGTCCATCATGGAGTTCTCGTGGGCTAGCAGTTTGGTTAGGGAACTGTGGTTAGTTTGGCTCTAGAGGTCCTTGGCAGTGACAAAGTCTTGGTTCGCATTTAGTGGATCCAGTTGGCATCCTCGTGGTTGGTTCGATGGGCTCTTGGCCGTTACTATTTTTAGTAAGTTCGGGTACTGTGTCGGTTCGGGATTTTCAGAGTTGGATCAGATGCGTTTCGTCGAGACCTTTCCAGCGAGCTAAAGATCAGTGAATTCCGACACTGTCTTCATACTTATTTTAAAGTCCGAAGATTTATTAATTTATATTAATATGGACTTTATTATATTTTGCCGGAAAAATGAAATTAATGAAATAAAGACAAAGGCTTATATCTTGACCTTGGGAGCTCATCCCTAGGAGGCATAAAGTGAAATTAAATATTATTTTCCCTCCTAAATGCCCAACGCCTATCTTGGAGGAAGATAAAAAGGGTCACTTGGAGCTCATTTGGGATTATGCGATGATTTGATATTTTGTGTATGAGAGCTCTGCTAGGGTTTCGGAGTTGGAGATTTTGCATCAGGCTATTGGAGATGGAAACCTCTATTAGTGACGGTATCCCACAGGTGTGCAATACCACCCAACGGTGCCATTGACGGTGGATGTATTCGGCATTCACAAATGTGCTGGTAATGGAGATATTCGAAGAGTGGCTGAGCTAAATGTGATATTCTTTATGATATTATCATTTGCTGATTAAGAAGGGTTGTGTAGGCAGATTTCAGAGTGTTTGCGGTAGTTTTCTTGCTGCTGATATATACTTTCAGCCATGGCCGTACACATCCAGGCATGAAGTTGGGAGTTTTGAGCTTCATTTCTTTTTGCGGGCAGCTTCTATTTTGCATTGTATGAGGTGTCTAGGGCCTCCTGTATTGTTGCTATTAATATAGGCATGATATTTTCTATTCCTTGGAGTTTGGAGTGATTCTGGCTATGCCCATTTGCTAGTTCGGCTACAGCAGAAATATCAAAGTGCAAAACTTGACATGGGTATGTAACGATAATTAATAGTTGTGGATTTGATGATCTGGGTCATTGTTTGTTTGTGCAAATTCATTGTACTTTTTCTGGGTTTTCTACATATGCTCTACATTGTATGCTACGGCAACACAACTGCAAGAAAACTGAAAACTCCTTCTGCATTCTTCTATCTAGTCTGAAAGATCACAATAAAAATTAATAAAAATCACACATAAAAGATCTTTAAAAATATACAAACAGGTACGGCACATTACATAACAAGAAAATGAACCTTGTTTGGCGAATGTAAACCAACAAATTTGAGTTGTGAAAACCAGGACGAGTGTAGGGCACAATCTTTGAAATGGCTAGCTGTATTTCTCTGTACAAACATTTTGACGAATCTGAATGAATTTTTTATACTATTTTGAGGTTCGTCGAATTTCAAACTCCATAGAAGAAATTCGGCAAACCTTGTGACATAGGCTACACATCCAACAATCTCAAATGGTGTATCAACAAAGCAGAAGAGTATAGAGGCAAAGAATTCTGCAAATTACATGCATCAAATGCATGATGAGGTGAAAAAGAAATTACAGCAAAGTAGTAAGAAATATAAGAAAAAACCAAGAATCAATGTTAATACGTTTAGGAAGGATAGGTTCCTTGAAGGAGCTTCAAACAAGTTGAAAGACGAGAAAATTGGCCATTGAAAGATCTTGAGAAAATTTTCAAATAATGCCCATGAACTAGAATTGCCAAAAGAATTGGACACTTTGCCCATTTTCAATTTCTCTGACTTCCATTCATATAATGGCAATGATGAAGCTGGAGCTGAAAAGGAATAACCAATATATTGGAGCAGTTGGCATCTATAAACAGATTGAAGCAATTCTGGTGAGCAAATTGGTAAGAAACAAAACATCATGCTTGTAAATAATTTTACGTACATGGGAGAGGAAAAAGCCCAGAAGAAGATTTGTGGGTTTTAGAAGAAAAACTTTTCTGAATCCATCAACCGTGTTTCTCTCTTTCTAGACTCATTGTGAGCATGATGCTCACCATCAAATGTCCAAGGAAGTCTAATGCAAGAGCATCCCTATAAGTCCAAGTAATCCTACAAAATTTTCAAACAAAGCCACACAATGAAGAGCTTCGAATTTTTTTAATACTTTCTTTACTATAGAGAGGCCTAGGAGCCATTGGATTCATTTGGATCAATAGCCTTTCATGTTTTGCAGACTACAACAAGCTTCTGGATCCTTCCGATCCCAAAGTACTTTGGAACAGTTGATGAGCTCTTGATCTACAACTATGGGAGGCATTCAAGTCTTTAAAAATCCCTAAGGCATTGGTGTCCTTTCCTATTGAAGCTGCTTGAGAGTTATTCAATCATTCATGATAAGCAGTCTTTCGGTCCTTGCTAATTATAAAGGGCTTTAAAAACATATATTGAGCATTAGATGTGTTGTGGGCAATGGTCTTTTGACTGCTAGACGATTCATAAGGCTTAGAGAATTCTTTTTTACCAAGAAGACTTGTGAATTATCAATTGAAACTGAGATCCACAGTCCAGCAAGCAGCTTACATTATGAAGGGATTTAAAGCCCTTTTATTATTCGAAGTAAACCAACACCATTGGATCTAAAATTCTAAACCAATGATCTTGTGTAAGTTTAAATATGCCAAGGAACTTTGGGGCACGGATAGGCAACACATGGGACTGAACAATAACAAATCCTCTACCAGCTGGATAGTTAGTAAAAGCCTTTTAAAAATTTTATGATAAGGCACCGAACATGAACTTTTACTTGGCTCAAAAAGGTTGAGGAGTGTTGATTCACTTTGGATGAACAAGAAGAGAAGTCCACATGGATAAAAGCTTTTCAAAGGATTTTAAAAGACCTTTAAAGTGTTAGCAAGGCTTGTGACAATTTCACTATTTGGATCAACAACTGACAAATTGCTTTGTAGGATAAAAGTTAAAGAAATTGTCAATTAGTTCAAGGTAATCAAAAGTAAAACAACTTGTCATCTGTCGGACCACAGATATCTTAAACAATCATGATGAGGCAAAATTCTTAAAATGAATTTCAATAAAATCAGACCCTTAGAGCCATCAGACGTGAAGATAGACAAACAATGAAGAAGGCTTGGCAGTTTGAGGATCTTTTTAAACAAATGTCATTTTGAAGCCAAAAAGTCTTCAGAACCATTGCATCAATGTTCAGATCAATGGCAAGGATGAAGGCATTACAGTAATGAATGGTGTTGCTAATTGAACCAAAAACATGAGATTTCTTCAAGACCTTTAGCAGTTTTGGAGGATTCTAAACAATTAGCAACTTGTATAAGCTTGTATTATTTAGTGGATGCTTTGTTTTCCCTTCACCATCACAAACAGCTTCTTTTGTAATGCTTTCTAAAGCATAGATAGGAAAGGAAAGCTGTTTGTTTGTGGGAGGCAGACTGGATGAGGGGGTGATTCTAAGTCTGCAGAAAGAAATTGGTACGCTCGTAGTGTAGATAGGGGAATAGTAAAAAATAGGGTGATGACCTAGTAGGAATTCAAACAAGGCTTTAGCAAACCAAGTTTGAATGCATTTGAGTTGAAATATAAATAGAGATTATGAGTGTTTCCTTACAATTATCTTGTATCTATCTCTACAATTTAACGAAATTAAAGCTTCTTTTGAGTGTTCAAATTGTTCCTTTTGTGTCTATGAACATTGAAGTCAGTTACATGGTTGATAATTGTCCAATTGTCTTCAACCTTGCCATCACGACTTCTATGGTGTTACAAATTATTCCTCCTATTCCAATAATGCCTGGATTACCCTTGGCTGCCCATCAAAATTTAACTTGTAGAATCCCATATGGGGAGGGAGTCAATTTTGTCTTTCATTGAGTACAAATAAACAAAACTTATAATAATATTGAATTCTACATTGACCATCTATTAACATTTTAATTTTTCTCTTTCAAGACAATACAAAATGAAACAATGTGTACGGTAGAACCATTCTTCAAATTGTAAGGGGAAGCTCCCTGTGATCTAACTAAAAGCAAAACTAACAAAAGTTACAAATATGCACACTATATAAGATTTTAATGGGGTTTTTGCATAAATGCAAATATCTGTGACTATGTTTTTGCCCCAAATGCAATACCGGACTGTCAACAATCAAGCCTTGCAACAATATTTTCAGATTAAGGAGGATAAACACTTTAAGTATGAACAAACACGACTTTCTACTGGCTAAAACAGAGGTCAATATTCAGTTGTAAATAAAGATTTAACTCAATAACACCAATGGATGTTGATTAAATGATTAAATGGACGAACATCACACGATTCCACAAAATAAATTTCTAAAGGGATACACAAAGTTGTTACTTTAATGAATAACACGCATCAATGCAAAGCTTGATAAGGATATTATATTCAATTTAACTCACAAAATTATAAACAAACGTTTAGCAATTATTGAATAACAATAACAACTGAATGGTTTCTGCAGCATAAGCTTTACATCCATTATCCTTCACTACACAATGACTTGACTTCAACCTGCAAATGACAATTTCTATAGCATAAGTCTAACATAAACTATATTTTTATACAATGTGCTTAGAACACATGCTTATATCCCTCCAAAGGCAACTTTTAGGGCTCAAATAATAATAAAATACTATCTTTAAAGAAACCATAATCTTAGCCTTTTGAAAGAGGCTACATATTTATTCCAAAATAACCTGAAAAAGGCTTTCATCTACTTTAAATCTGTCTTCTTTCTAAACCTGACCCACCAAGATAGGACAGCACCTTCCTTTTGAATGCATTTTGCTTTAAAACAATTAATTTGGAGTTGGACTTTCAATGATTGTTTTTATGACATGAAACTACTGACTTGGGCAACTTATCCTCCTAGTCACACCTTTTAGATGGTAATGCCACATGAAAATCGTGACTCCCTTTAATGTTTTTAAATTGTTCTTTGTTGGTCACACTTTCTTCATTCACTTGCCACTTTATTTGCCATTTTGGACTGGCATGACCATGGGAAAAAATGTGATTTTCACTTATTTATATCTGCCTATATGCTAGTCATGATTTTACTGATCATTTGCCACTTTCATTGCCCTTTTCTTCCGGCTTGGCCACTCTCAAATCGCACCTGGAGGAGTTATAGAGTGGCAGCGTCTCATCAAAAGTGTGTCTTGTTCAATTATAAACCCCTTATAAGCCTAGCGTTCATACAGGATTCGCCATGTTTGAGGTTGTTTACAACTAGGTATGCCACTAGGTCTGCATGCCATCTCTTCAACTTTATAATTTCCTTCTATTCTCAAGCACAAATCACCAATACAATTGCCACTTCTTGGAACTTAGGTGGAGTTTTCTTTTTTGGCAATGCCAAGATGAAAGCAAACCACCTTCACCACTTAAATCACTTCATTTCCTGATTATGTTTCACTTATGTCTTAACCATGTCATGGCGCAATTTTATTACATGCTTACCAACTAACTAGTTACAATTTTCTAATAGTAAGACCGTGTAAAAAGCACGACACCTTTTATTTCTGTCTGTCACGACTTCCTAAGTGATTTGCCACTTAACTAGTCACAATTTTAGCTTGGTTATGCCAACTCTTTCAAGCTCCCAACTTTGGCATTCTCTCTTCGCATTTTTAGACTTAGTTTGTCATCTTAGTGGCCCTTTTGGACTAAGTTTGCCATTTGAGCACCTAGCCACCTGAAAAGTGAGCCTCATCTCCCTTTTGTCTTGATTTGCCTTATGTTGATGTTGTAGACATAAAAATTTGACCATATCTTGATTATCCATGATCATTCCTAATATCCCTAATAATTCCTAAATTTAATAATTTCCCTAAGGTCAAAGATTTAATTAATTTTTAATTAATTAAATCTTCCCTAATCTCCCGTAAACAATAAAATAATTTTAACAAATTTATTTTATTATTTACCCTAAGCGCAAACCTACAAACCATTTCCTATCCCGTAAATAATAAATTAACAATTTATTATTTACCAAACCAACTTAAAACCTATTTACTACACCTCTCGTTAATGATAAATTAAAATTAATAACTTTAATTTATTATTAATCTAAATACCAAAACCTAATCCCAAAAATTAAAAGAATCCCGTGCAAGTTTGTTTACCTACCTTATTGCAATTCAACTACCCTATGAACCAGTTCACCTAAATTTTATAAAAACCCATTTATTGCCCAATTACTCTCTCTTGGAAAAATCATCCTTAGTGTTATGTTGGCAAAATAAAAGCAACCACATTTATGCATTTGGTAATATTTACAAAGTTTTATATTTTCAATAGTTTATTGGTTCTTAGGGTTGATATTATAGTTTGTTTTAATTTTTCTATAGTTAGCTTTGAATCTTGTGATGTGGCATTTAATATGAGTTTAGGGTTTTGAAATGTCTTGAAATCTTTTTATTGCAATTCATATTTTATGTTACAGATGTATTACTAGAATGGAGTTTACTTAGCCATTTTGTCAATTTGGTATCTGGCTCCAAGTCCTTGATAATTCCTTCTTTGCTATTATCAATTGAAGCACTTCTTCACCTCCATTTGGCTTTCTTCATCCTTGAACAACCTACACATTATTAGTTTGAAGTTTGAACTAGATCACGACCTAAGGACTTTACAAATTGACAAGGGGGTAACTTAGTTGCCATTAATAGCATGAAAAGAATCACTTCATCTAAGAACGTGACTGTAGGCAAAGTTTCGTAGGGGTAACCAACACTATCTATTTGAAGGTCAATCATACTAGATGTTTGCTACCTACCTAATGACCACGTTATCTAGATTAAAGTTGTTTCATGAACCTAGAACTAAATTGTTCATGTAAGATCTTGGTTTTCATAGGCCTCAAAATTTGCAAAGTTGCCTAAGTCTAGTGCTTCTCTGTTGCCTTGGCCCTTGTTGCCCATCACTAATAACTGATCTGAGAATTCCTCCAATAGGCCCCCCTAGTTATTTTCTGGCTTAATGTTGTTATTTTCCTTCCCTCATGTTTTTGTCATGTGCTAATGATTGCAAAAAATCCAAAAATTTCTAAGTTTGGGGAGTATTTGTTCATTTTCTGGTCTTACTTTTGCGGAACTTCTAGGGACTTCGGCCATCTTCCACATGTCCTCTTTTCCCTTTGCTTCCCGCACCTTTGCAGCTTTGCACTTACGCGGACTTTCCATGGACTTATGGACTTCTTCCATTGTATGGGTCTCCCTCCTAATCCTACAAACTCCTTTCTCCGACTTCCTTCCCTTTTCACTATTCCTGCAGACTTGCAAGTTTCATGTGGACTTCTTCCACTTTTCCAAAGTTTCCTAAGTCCCAATTGCCCTTACATTTTCCTATTTCTCTATTGGAATTAGTATTACATCTTAGTATAGTTTAGTGTATAGGTTAGACTAATAAATAAATGTTAGTTTATAATAGTTAATATATAAATAAAACAATTGTTAGTTTTTGGGAGTTACTTTCCAGTTAGTAAGTTTGGGTAGTTAGTACGGGAAGATAATGGCTTTATAAGCAAATGCAACATTACGTAAAATGCGTGAATGAAATTTCAAATCAATCATATATTTCGGTATCTAATTCTGCACTGATGTAATCTACAGTTTCAATTTTGTTTGCTTTATCTTTTTCATATGGTATCAGAGCATGGAACAGTTCTATCCCACTGAAGCATTTATCCCCGCATTTAATATTTCCTGTTGTGGTCTGATTTCCGCATTAGACGTGGAGGGCATAAGGTGACATTCCTTCATATGCTGCATAAGGAATCAGGAGTTGCTGTTTAAGGATATATCTACCCGCATGGAAGAATCCCTGCAAGCGCTGCCAAACAAATAAAAAGTTATTGTATATCATAATGCTTTCTTTATGCCTCTTTAGTCTGTTCTATGGCAGTTAATAGTTCAAATAACTGTAAAGTATCACATGTAGAAATTCGTTCCCGAGCGGCTTGAGTGTATGTGGATCGTCCCATACTACAGTTATTTCTGTATAATCGCTAGCAGCCTGTGCAGATTGTTTTTGTTTGTTGTAGTCACCGTGAGCATATGTTCCTTCTTCCCTGCACCTCAGTTATGGTTCTTCAATATTGAGAGGTTCTTTCCTTTGTGGAATGCAAGATAAGTATGGGGACAATTATATCAATGCAATAGAAAAATGGATTTGTTTTACATGTTAAAAAACTGGGGTGTGATATCTTTAGAACTTGATGTTTATGGCGAATGGTGACTTGAGAGAAAGGTGTTACGTGAAGAAATAAAACAAATCTTTACAAGAGAAAAGATGGAGTTTACCTTTTCTTAAGTGATATTGATAATGCATTTTGTATGTCAATTAAGGAGGCCATAAGTTTTTTAAGATTAATAAGGACTTTAGAGGTGGTTTTCTTGGAGTGTTAAGATTTTAAGGTTTAATTCTTGGAGCGATAAGGTTGTAACTACGTATTATTGTCTCATAGAGATATAAAGCCTTTTTTTTGTGGTAAGAAAAAAAGAAGTGTTTGTAAGGAGTGATAAGGAGGTGAAATAAGAGTTATAACGACATTTAGTATATACATCAAGGCCACATTGTAAAAAGGTGCATTATTGATTGAATCCAACACTCAAATTCTTTCTTTTAATTATGGCCACACATCTATCAAATATTGGTTGTATTCTCAAGGCCATATATGCTACACCTAACAAGAGTTTCAAGGCCTTTGAAGACTCACATGCTGCTTCTATTGACTAGAGTGTAAAGCAAGTCATATTGGAGGCTGGAGGCACCGATGGTTGGAGATATATTATCATCTCAAGCTAGCTTCTCACTCAAAGATGATACTTTGCATGAGAAGTACCAATTTTATTTTGAGTTCCTTCATGGAGCAAGGGGGGGCATGGCAGTTTTGTTTTGGTTTGTGGATAGTTGAGTATGTCTCGATCCATAGACTTGGTGAGTTGTACCTATGGATAGTTGAGTATGCCTCAATCCATAGATTTGAATGTTTGTATTTGTGGATAATTGAGTAAGTCTTGATCCAAAAAGGGACGACTATTACTGTGGATAGTTGAGTAACTCTTAATTCACAATTGGTTAATGTTTTTCTTATGGATAATTGAGTGTGTCTCGATTCACAAGAGGAGTGGTGTACTTGTGAATAATTGAGTATGTCTCGATTCACAAGTATTGTTGGATAATCAGGACATCTGCCTAGACATGAGTAGTTTGGGGTGTTCTGAGGATTTGCAGATTTGACAGTCAAAACATCCGCTGTTGAGATTGGTTTGGTGTGCCTTGGGTAAGTGAGGAGATTTGGTGGAGGCACCTCATCAAATGTCCAGATGCTCTACTGTGTTCAATCCATGCAGTGTTCCATACTTTGTTTGGATTGAAGTGATACGAGGGGGAATGTTGGAATTAGTATTACATCTTAGTATGGTTTAGTGTATAGGTTAGACTAATCAATAAATGTTAGTTTATAATAGTTAATATATAAATAAAACAATTGTTAGTTTTTGGGAGCTACGTTCCAATTAGTTTGGGTAGTTAGTACGAGAAAATAATGGATTTATAAGCCAATGCAATGTAATGTAAAATGCATGAATGAAATTCCGAATCAATCATATATTTCGGTGTCCATTTCTGCAATGATGTAATCTACAATTTCAATTTTGTTTGCTCTATCTTTTTCATATTCTCCCATACCCCAAATCGTTTGTGTTCCTCCATTTTCACCCTTGCGGGATTCTTCCTTACTTCTAGACATCCTACACTTACGGATATCCATCATTTTCACGTGCCACTTCAAGTTCACTTTTGCAAACCCTTCATGGACTCATGGACTTCTTCCACTCTTCCCTTCGTCCATCCAATTTCCAATTCCCCACATCTTCTAGTTTCCCTCCATGCTTCTCCTTGTCGACTTTCCAACTTCCCATGGATATGTTTACATCTAACCTCCACTTCCACATCAAATCCCCACAAATCCACCAAACACCTCACCCACTCCCCTAAACTCCCTAGGATGCCATTAATGGTCAAACCTAGCCCTTTGCAACTATACAAATGCATTTATCTTGCCAAAATGCCATTGCTCATCCCAAGGGTGCAGATCCACATGTGTGCTTCAATGGAGGATGAAGAAGGTGAATTGATCGACATGAATGCTATAGTTGAAAACCTAGGCACCACTAGTCTACACACAAGTGTCAGGGTACCCATTTCAGGTAGGAAATGTGTTTTGCTTCTAAGAGCTCGCCCTACACTTGGCTCAAGGTAGAATTTAGGGATCTAGTGTACTTGCTTGCATTTAATGCTTTGACTAGAAACAAAATGTTGTGACCTCAATGAGACAAGTAGAATGTGTGATCACCAAATGTTATAAATACAAGAGAAAAAGATATAATGTCAGTTGGTCGTTAAGCCAATTTCCTGACTACAAGTGTCGCTAGCTAGTTCTAGGGCATCATGTGATATAAGTTTGGTCTGTAGGGGGATGGGATGCATTCTGTAAACCATAGGGAGGGTATTCAATGAATGCAAGGCACATAAATGGTATGTCCCTATGGTAGTTTGTAATTAATCATGGGGGTGCTCGAACCTAGTTGTGGATCCTCTTTTGCCACATTTGCTGGTATGAATGTAATAGTAGTTAGATGAATGTGTGACAACTTCTAATTCATTGCAAAGCTTTTGTGATAGTCTCTTCTTTGTTCCATGTGAGTTCTTGTAGTACTAAATGGATTATTAAGTATGTCCATTTGCGTAAAGTGTCATCTTTGATTTGTATGTATATGCACATCTGGCTCCATTATGCTTTCTAGGTGTATCTCTCTTTTCCCTGTAGGTCATGACTATGTTGCCCAATGGAGTAAGTGCCAATCTAATTGCTGAGACCAAACATCTTTTATGAAATCATCCCTATGTCCTCAATAGATTAGGAGTAGATTAGGGTTCTACATGCTACTATGATTCATTATTATAACTTGGGGAACATTCTAAGTGACCTCAAACAAATAAGATGGTTAGAGAATCATGTCGTGCATGCCTACACCTTGCACTTGTGCATGAAATGTTAAGTGGATTCACTTGTGAGGATATAATACTATTGTTGTTTGTAGGTGCATATGCAAGGTTGTAATGATCAACTTAACAAGAGGTTTTGCAGGCAACTGGTTAGTATTTGGCCTAGTGACAAGTATCAGGGTCAAGCATGCATTGGGTATAGCTGCTATTGTTTCAGTCATGATTCATCTTAATCGTTTAGATGCCTTATTAAGGACACCTCTAAGAATACCCTCCTGAGTCTAGTTGAACCCAAAGTGAAGGAAAGAATACCCACTCTCAGAAATTGGCCTTTAATCATCCAATCTGTTGATGAGCCCATGTCCTATCCTCCTAAAGACCATTCCCTAGCCTTGAGGATATGATAATACTCTAGGACTATGGAGCTGCAATTTTGGCACCCAACATAAGAGAAAAGGCATCACTATTTGTCATGCCCCCTTTTTCTGAGTCAGTTCCAACATGTTTGGAGTGTTCCAAGATTCTTGGAGGAGTCCACAAACCTTGGAGAGCGCCATTTTTAGTGCTTTTGTATTTCCTGCATTGCTTTAGTCCTTAGTCTTTGTTGAAATCATTTAATTAGTTCATTTGGTATTTTTTGTAGTTGTAGTGTGGGAACGGGAAATAAATTAAAATAATAATTAAAGTCGATCTTAATATTATTTATTTTAGCATTATAAAAAGGCCACTTTATTCTTATTATTCAAGCTACCTAAATGGAGCAAATAAAGCCTTTTGTAATGTTATGTTCATTCTTTATAGTTGGGCAGGAAATTACAAAAGGTAATTAAAATTAGGCTCAGTTTGGGCAAAAGTAAATATTATTATTTTATTTCCCTCCTATGCCTATAAAAGGAGGATGAAAGCTCATTTGAAGGATTCTGACTTTTTACAAACTTATTATCTGAATTTGAGCTTTGTGCCCAACTTTTTTCCTGA
The DNA here is from genome assembly GCA_027924645.1 of Cunninghamia lanceolata. Lineage (NCBI taxonomy): Eukaryota > Viridiplantae > Streptophyta > Pinopsida > Cupressales > Cupressaceae > Cunninghamia > Cunninghamia lanceolata. The sequence continues at coordinate 6,429,853 of BSBN01000123.1, forward strand.
AGGATGAAAACCCTAAAGGCTGCCCTAAGGACAAAAATCCTAAAGGCTGCCCTAAGGACGAAAATCCTAAAGGCTGCCTTAAGGACGAAAACCCTGAAGGCATAATAGATTGAGTACAAAAATCCCCCATTCCTGGAGAGATATTCCATTGCAGGGATTTCTAGTGAATTGATTGCATTGTAATTTCAGTTGGTGTTTTAGTGTGAAGATTTCTTTGTTCGTGTTATGTGTTATTTTCAGAAAATACAAATATATCAATGTGTTGTTCCAGATTTCCAGAGTTGTGTGTTTCTATTATGGTTTTGGTATGAGTTTCAGATTTGATATTGATAACTATCACATTTGCCTGCAAATCCTTTATCGAATATCATTTGCTTTGCAAATCTTAACATTTCTTATGAAGGAGTTCCTTTTTCTAACAGGCCGTACTATTCAGAAGTTGTACCTGGTCATACAGTTTCAAAGGCAGATTTAATCTTTATTTAGTGGGTCGTACTTCCTCAAATAGAGGTGTTTGTAGTGTGCAAGGAGGTGCATCTGTTTGAAAACTGTCATTTTTGCCATTGTCTGGTTGTACCATCCCATAAGGAGTCGTACTGCTGCATATTGGATGTTGTACTGTTTGTATAAGCTGAATCATGCTTTTTGAGGGCTATTTAATGTTTGTTTTGACCTGCAAATTCACTTCTGGTCTCGCCACCACTATTGCGGATGGAATTTCTTACATTTGTGATTTGTTGCAGCTCATTTGAGCTTGTCCTTTGGCCATACAACAGTAAGATGGCTGCAAAAATCAGTATTTAATCTCTGGGGGGCAACTTTCAGGTCTATACTTCAGAAAATTCTTTTAATATTTGTTGTTCATGAGTATTAAGCTAATCATTTAATTGGGAATTGAACAATTGTTCTCTGTGGCCAATATTGGAGTTGATATTGATTTCTTTTGGAAGGTTAATGTTGCTACAACTTATACAGAAATTCATTGTAATGATCTGGGTTTACCACCAGATGTAAGTCATTTAGCATTGTAATAATCCAGAAGGTTATCCACCGGATTCATTTACTTTCTTGTACTTGCATTGTGATCAACGTTTGGATGTTGTAGCTGCCAAGCAATTACATTTCATTATCCGTCATTTTGGCATTGACAAAGATTGGCTTGTAGTCTACTATTTTGGAATTGACCCGATCTGTAGTTGTAATCAACCAATTTGGCTTGAACACATACACATAGTTGTTTGCCGAAGAGGTGTTGATCTGGTCGGCTATGCCACCTATATGCTCTAGTCGACTATACCACCTAATTACTTTATGAGCATTGCATTCTTCTAGATAGTGTTTCCAAACACTGTATGCTCTCACCTTGCCCACATCAGGAACTGGGTGATCAAAAAGCGTGAGGGCTTGCATTTGCATCTTTCTATATTGTTAAAATTTCAAAAAAAAAAATTAGTTCAGTACATTACACTATTACTTTCCTCAAACATTTGGTTGTTCCTCTCTTACCATAGGTTTCAAAATGTTAATCCTAAAATAAGTTTATGGGTAACATTTGATCGCTTCCATTTGTATGGATAGCTTAGACCAAAAGAAAACTGTTTTTTCAATAGATGTGATAAAAAAGAATTTTGTCCCAACAGAATCTGCAAGTGTGTGCTAGATAGTTCTAGCATAGAAGTCGTCAATGAGTAGATGAACCATAGTTTCTGAATTTTTTGGCAATTGGGAAGAAGAGTGAGGAAGTAGATACAAACAGCCTGCAACAATTGAATTATGGTTGCCATTAAAGGTCACCTATTTATCCATCGTGCAATTTTGAACTTCATTTTGTTTATGGTTGGGTCATGTCCCCTTCTCAAGTGTAAGTCTAATGAAGACCCTTGGCCTATTATTTAATTTCTCATAGGCTAATGAGGTGGTGCTAGAGAAATAATTTAATAATTTAAGTTGTCCAAAATGTAACTCTATATTATAATATAAAAAAAGGCAACTTATGTTTTATTATTAAAAAGGTTGTTTTTAAAAGAGACACATAAAGTGTCGTTAGGAATGGAGTTTAAAAGTGATGGGACTTTCTAAACACTTTTAAAAATTATGTTTTGGAAGGAAAAGGGAAAATAATATAATACTCAATTATATTACCCCAAAAGCCTATATAAGGAGGATTTGTGCACAGAAGAACTTCTTCCAACTTATTATCAAATTCCAATTTCTTGAGAATGAACAAGCGTTCTTCTTTTCTACCCTAGAATGAAAACTCTTTGGCAAAGATGATTTCCAGGACGAAAGCCCTCCTAGCCATTTGAATAATTCCACATAGGGATTACCAAGGTGTTGAATGTTTGCCGTTTTTAGTTTGTTTGTTGTGGAGTTCATCAGTTGCAATATTATTTCCAAATTTTGGTTGTGTTTATGTTTTGAAGAGTTTATCGTTACCATTTGCTTGCAAATCTTATCGATTCACTTTGTGAAGGAGAGTTGTATCATATTCCGAAGTTGGTCGTATTCTCTTATTTTTGGGCATACCACTTCAATAACAGGTTGTACATTTTATTGCAGAAATTGTGGTCATTTTTTGTAGATTGTACATCATACTATAGGGGCGTTTGAATCACCATCACCATCATTTTCAGGCTTGGAAGAGGATTGGGCTTCTGGAACACCAGAAGTTAACGGTTTCATGCCAAGGGTGAGTCACGCCACTTCAGAGAAGGCGTGACTAAGCAATTGCCTTCAGCATGCCACACAGGGACAGACTTGGACATGATTCTGAGTACTAATTTGCTAGGGATAGTGTCATCACCAAAGTCACAAGGAAATTTGCGAATCTCAGGAGACACATGACATCATTCTGCCCTCTGATCTGTGTAATGTCCCCTTCTAGTGAGTCCGAATTTTTCCTTTGACCTTGCACAATTCAACTCACCCAAGAGAACATTAGTATACAATTCTTCTCTAAATTCACATATCATCTATAAACATATGCCATTTGTTATCATAGATTGATGTATACATTTCATGATTCCCTAGAAGAGATCTACTTGGCCCTTTTGTTAATCAAATCGTCCATCTTATGAGAGTGAATCCGTTAGGGTGCAATGCCAATGGTATAGGTCGTTCTTCCTTCGAGGGGTACTCTAGACCCAGGCCACTCTAGGACCTTCCTTTGACTTGGGGTTCTCTAGACCACTCAAGTCAAAAGACTACCTCTTGCTCCCTAAGGTACCATCTTGAGACAAGGGCTCGAAGGGGTGCTCTAGACCAATGAACCCGTACCTATCCTTGGTTGATTGCCCGCCCCTAATCTTCCCTACTCCTCATAGTGGTGAGTTGATTAACATTATTGCCTTCCTCTATTTTAGGAATTCATGCCTTTTATGTACTTATACTCTTTGTATTCTTTCCTTAGTTCATTATAATGAAAATGCACATGAATATTTCATACTCATTACATAATCTAACTAAACTGATTGCAATGTAAACAATTCATAATTTATAATGATTTGATGCTATCACAGTCAGCTATTGTTACTGTTACACAATGCAATTCATATGTTCATTGTTCACCATTTATCATGACATTTCACATGCTATCTTCATGATCTTATCAACATACACTTCTTCTCTATAACTTATATACTATTCCTTAACACCATATGGGGTTGATAGGGTGTAGCATGTTGTTGTTCATCATAGGCTATGTTTGTCTCCCATCCTTATTCAAGAACTACTTGGTGTATTCTTGAGGCTAAGGCATCCGTGAGGATTCTTGGTACTCTAGGTAGCCAAGACCAATACATCGACTATGAATGATAAACTAGACATGTCACCCTTCATTGATCCCATATGTGGTTAATGAATGGGATATAGAATACACAGTTAGTGAATATTACATATGACTGTCCATGAATTATATTGCTCAGAACTGGCTGTAAATAAATGCAGTGTTATACTGAACATTAATACAAGCAAGGGAAACAATGTACTGTCATACCTGTGGTATTATGTCAGTTTGATTACTAGAGCCTGCAAGAATGGCAGTTTGCTGTTGGAAAGTCTTCTTATAATGCTTGCTGTAATATCTTTGATAACAGATCTGAATTATGCAGAGTATCTACTTTATGCCAATTGTTTTGGTTATGGACTTATCTGTTGATTGAAGTTAAGTATTTACACAGAAATATATATATCTTGCTTTGCTTCTGTTTGACCTTTGAACTGCAGATGTTTTTCCTGTCTTTTGGAGAATATGATTTGATGTTTATATAGCTTTCATTTACTGCCCTTTTGGAGAAGACATGACTCTTCTAAAATGCCTCCTTATGCATCGTATCCTTTAGCAAGTATAATAACTTTCATTTGTTAATTTCTTTGTCTTGATTCTTATTTTGTCTTTTTCCTTATTTTGTCTTTTTCTTCTTGGTTTCAAAATTGACTAAGTATGGGAAAGTATAGAGGGTAATAGGGAGAATTCCTCAATGTTTATTATTTCCAATCTTTAATTGGTAAAATATCAGATCATTACAATCTGCTAGTAAGTTGATATCAAATTCGTGTTAGGAGTGGGAGTAGCGAGCATAGTATGTATTGCTGAGTGCCTTGTGAACAATCTGTACTTAACTGATGATATCATGCTGAATAGATACATTGTTGTCCTATGTAGAATTTGTTGTTGATTTATAAAGCAGATCCAGTGTTATTATTTCAGAGCATTCATCTGTTGTAGTAGTTGTGGATGATTGAGTCAATGTTTATAGCTAAAATCCAGACATCAGAATTAATTAGGAAATAATTATACTGGGACATCACATTTTTCCCATATTTCATATACCACCTTGGTTTCAAAGGTGCCCATCGAAACCTTTTTGGTTGAGAGGAGATATGCCAAGAAATAATATCCCTTCAATTGCATCATTGTATTCTATCATGTCAATTATAAGACTTTTGAAAACAGGATGCTGATTTCATTCTCTCAGTATAATGCATGGAAAGTTTAGATCTTTGTAGCAACTTATCCCACAACCATGCAATTTAAAGCAAGAAGGATGAGTGATCATGTAAAGATCAAGACTTTCCTGTATTGCCATTGTCATCAGCCATCGTCCTCCATAAACTGTATATAGAGCTTATTTAATTTCATCGTATGACTGGACAAAAATTCAAGGTAGAATCTTCCAGAACATTGTCCCTGGCACTGGCCTCTAAATACCCATCCACTTGTGTAGCTTCCTACCACTCTATTTAGATTAATATAATTTTTGTCGCAACCTTCATAGAAGTGATTAAATATGATATTAACTCAAAATGGCCAAACACTGTCAAGAACTGTTTTGGGCAAGCATGCATCACTTATTAGGTGTTTCCAGCATTCAGCAATTATAAATGATAATCTGGATTCAATATATCAAACCATAACTCAGACGCAGTTTAGTAAAATCTTGATGGTAAACATTCACAAGTAGATGATCTTTCAAACAAATCAAGGAGACATAAAGGGAATGCCACCAAATTTGAGCAAGATGGATAATTCAGAAATGTAATCCTGCTACAAGACCAGCACCCGCATATTGTCATTTTATCAATTCAAAATTTGTCCATTGTTTTGCTTTTCAGTCCCCTTCATTTTTGGGAGGATGGAGCAGCTTGCTATCATGCAAATTTTAACTCAGTAAATTTGAATGGTAAAAATACTGTTATGATCATAACCTTCTGCATGCCATTATGTTTCCTTAGGTTATGGGGCAGGTGAACTGTGGCATTCATAACTGGTGTTAATCATATGTTAGTTGCAAGATTTATAATTTATAGGTGGCTGGCTACATTAGGGCTTTGCAGTCACCCCAAAATCTAATGTCTTCTATATATATGAGCTAGGTAGTCAGTTCTTAATAATTGTGTGTTCTGATCTTAGCTTAAAACTTTTGACCCTTTGGTAGGTCAACCCATCAAAGTGGCCCAGCTTTCATTTTATACTACAGCATTTCCAATCTGTTCATATTAATATATATTTCAGACCTGAGATCTGCACATTTCATCTATATCACTGTTATACAAAGTTTGATTTTTTCTGCCAAGCTCTGCTGTTGATACTGTGCAAATCTGTTATACATTCTATTGAATCTGCTATGTTCTGCTGTTTTTTCTGTGTGATCTGGTAACAGGTTCTTATTGAATTTAGTAAGAACATTTCTTATGTTTAAAGGTCAGTTTGTACCTTAACTTGCACATTCTCATTGATACAATCAACCATAGTTGGAAAACTCGGCTCAGCAAAAAACTCGGCAAGCCAATTTTTGGAGAGTCAAAAAAAACTCAGAGAAATCTCAGCAAAAACTCGGCAAAAAACTCGGGAACATAAAAAATTGCTAAAATTTCATTAGAAACGCATTTTTTTTGCAAAATTCAATGAAAAGATGAATCCAATGAGTCCATAAATGAGTACAAAAGTGTTTTCTATTAAATTTGATTGACTTCAATGCAAATTGATTACAAAATCACATTCTCATGCGGAATCCTAATGGCTGAAAGCCTGATAGTCTGATGCAAATTACAATAGAAAGCTGAAAATGAAAAAACTCGGCATGACTCGGCAAAAACTTGGCAAAAACTCGGCATGACTCGGCAAAAAAAACTTTGCGAAATAAAGTAAAAAAAAACTTGTTTTCAAAAAAAACTCGCGAGTTTTGTGTGACTCAGTGAAATTTCAGCGAGTTTTCCATCTATGCAATCAACTGTTGTCAGTGAATGGCTTCAGAGAGATCAATCACATGACAAGAGCCTCAATATTACATTTCAATATGTGATTCTGGAATATGAGTCATAACTTTATCTATTTAAACACAATAATAGAGAACCGTCCAGAATAAACATACCAAATCTCGCAAGTTGTCTGCAATCGATTTAATATTTGACCGCTTCCGTATCAGCACACTAAAGATGAATTAGCATCCCAAATTAAAATTAGAAGGCAGCATCAGTTTGAGTTTAAAATCTTTCATGAAATCACCTCTAAAAAACAGCAAAGAGAAACAAGCATTCAGTCACCTATTTAAAGCACTGCATTTGAGACTATTACATCTTACAAAATGTAAATGCAAGGAAATGTAGCCATACAAACAGATTTAAGCATTATTTGTCCAAGTAAGAATACTGGAGAGCCAAAATCCTAAAAAGTAACAGTAACTAGTAAAAAGTTACAGAAATAGTAATTTCATGCTGAAACATTTTATAGTACCTTTAATTATATAAACCCTTAGGGCAATTATGAATTATCACATCATAGAGAATCAAGCTTAAAATAAAAATTTGTGGTCATTTCCATGAACTGCACTTCACAATCATGATTGATTATACAACTGCAACCATAACCATTGTTGTATGATTTTCTTGTTCTGTTTCTGGTAGTCTTACTAATTGAGATGGTTCTGATGGGCACTGATATAAGAGATATAATTCATGATAGTTCTAGCTGGGGGTATAATGTTTCAAAAGTCGGTTACAAATTTATGTGTTATAGGCATTTTATAGGTCCCACGATGTGACCAAGAGAAATTTGAGGTAAATAGAATATAATGCGCCATTGTCTAAGGTTTTTACTCTTAAGACAAATCATCAAGTAACTAGTATTCTTTTGGCAATTGGATTGAATAATTCAAGACATCACTCACAAGACTTGGCCTCAATATCATTTTCATACTAAGCAAGAGGCTAATAATGCTTCTTTCTCATTGTTGTTTTGATGTTGCAAGAACCATTCATGTTTCCTTTACAACACAACACTAATATTAGTCTTTTAAGCATTCAAACAAACATTCTATGAATGTCATTTGAAATAAGTTCAAGTAGAATGGTAGTTGTGTAATTTTTGCAAATTCTAATAGTAGTTGTGCTTGGGAGTGTACAGGTCAGAAGCTCTGCATAGCTTGGAACAAGCAGCATACCCCAGGGACACATCCACAGGGCTAAATTGGCATCCCCCATTCAGGAATGTTTTGGAAGCATAGGAACAAGGACAAAACATTTCCCCCTCCTCCCTATCCTAGAAACTAATATTTTGGGGGGAGGTCCCCCTTTGGTTTAGTACTTTGGGGACAGCCTGATGTACCTAATGTCCTGGGAATGTCAGGGCATCCCCCACCCATCACACTTTTGATCATTTTGAGACAGATGAGAATGGCAGAAAACAAAAGAAATTAGGGTAGAGGATGCAAGGTTAAACAAGTAAATGTCTCAACTTAATCATCTTCTATTTTCATATCATCTTTCAATTGTTCAGAGGGAAGACAAGTTAATCCAGGGCATAGCACAATCATGACGGTACTCTGCTAGATAGGCTGCAGATGGTTAGCAACTAGAAAGTTGAAAGAGATGCAGATTTCCCTTGGAAGCATGTCTGGATGAAGGATGGTATATCAAAGGTAAATTTGTACACTTGATTAGCCATGCAGGGTCAGGATGATATGCACCCAAAGCCATCTCAAGAAAAGAGTCTTTCAAGGGCCCTCCTGCTGCCCATTGTTTGAAAGAATAGGAATCTAAAGATCAAGTATTACTTTATAGTTTATTCATTATTGTCCACTTGCATATAAGTTGTGGTGTTGTATCTTATGGAATTTTGAATTAAAGTGGGCACCTGCAAAAAAATTGAAATATAGTGGGCACCTGCAAAAAAATTGAAATATAGTGGGCACCTGCAAAGAATTTTGCACATATGGTCACTCAATGGCAGATTCAATGGAGTAACTGTAGATTAACCCTCATCTAGAAATTATGTCTAGGTATAGCATGTTAGACAGTCTAGTTGGAGAGAAACAAAAGAATGTTTGAAGATTGTCGTACCCAATTCAAAACTCTACTGTGTTTCTGTGACACCCATTTTCCATTGTTAGTTTGTCAAATCAATCATTTGTGTCAAAATTAAAATCAGATTGTCATTTCTAGTCAAGTCACAAATTGCCGTATTGAAGCCCAAAAATGTTGAATTGTCAAACCTTGTAACTTGTCTGTCAATTTTAATTTTAAATTATACATTTTAATTAATAATTTATTATTATACATTTATTTTTAAAATTGAAATTATTGTTAATAATATTAATTAAATTATTTATTGATATTATTATTGTACAAAACTCAAAAATTAAAAAATCTAAAAATTATAGTTTATTTATTAATTATTAATTGATTTTTAAATTATTAATTGATTTTTATCAATTAATAATTTGTTGTACCCAATCAAAAAAAATTTGCTTCATTAAGGCATTTTGTGAAAGTCTAGAAAAAATTTTATCAAAAAGTCAAAAAGTCAAAATTTCTAAAAATATAAATTTCTATTTTTAGAAAGTTTCTAAAAATAGACGTCAAATTAGGTTTTCTAGGTATCTTGAGATACGGATACTAACAAAATTTTCTAAAAATAGAATCTTTGATTTAGGTGTCGTGCCTAATTCTGATTGGCTGACTTTGCTTCACGATCAAGGTGGTTCAAACGAAATATGCGAAAGATCAAGTTTTCTCTACTAGGTCATTTCTTCTTTTTCAGATGGCGAAGCATGAGCTCCGGAGCCATCAATGGGAGAAGTTCATCTACCAGAGCTCATTTTCAGGTTTTCGGAGCTATTTCAGTCAACGCAAAACTAACGAACAATCGTCGATTTGACAAAGAATAGGAAACGGAGCAGGATGGATCCGGAATGAGAAGAAAAGTTGAAAATCTTGAAATTTGACTAAGGCATGGATTTCCAACGCCCCTGGAGGCTAGGGGCGCCCAACTTTGCAGTGTTAGTTTTTTTTACATTTTTCGAGAAAATGCTAGAAATGTCTCCGTCGGTCAACTCCGGGGTGGATAAAAGCAGTCATTTTCGTCAACAAATCCTGAAAAGCTGGGATTCACCTCAAATATGCCCAGACTATCTAGTTCATCCTTTATCCAGCGGCAGTCGTCCGACAAAATCATCGAAATCAGTGACAGGAAGCAGCTGCCAGCACGAGAAACAAGGTAAACTGCAAACAAAGCTTGAAAATCATAAATTTTTCTAAGGCATTAAAAACCAAGCGCCCCTTGAGGCTAGGGGCGCCCATCTTTTCCTGCTTTAGAATTTTTTTTCCATGTTTTTCAAGAAACATCAAAAAGTCTCCATTAGCCCGTTTCCGGGTGGTCAAAATTGGTCAAACTCGGTCGAAAAGCTCAAAAAAGCTGGGATTTCATCTCAGGTATGTTCAGGCTACTCAGATCACCTCTCATCTTGCTTTAGCAATCAGCCAGATGACCAGAAACGAAGATCAAACAGGACCTACAACACACAAAACGGAGAAATGCAAATAAAATTGAAAAACATAAAAAAATTTCTAAGGCATGAAATGCCAGGCACCCCTGGAGGCTAGGGGCGCCCATCTTTTCCAGCCTTAACTATTTTTTCATGTTTCTCCGGAAAACGATGAATCTTCCTCCGTCAGCCCGTTTGGATCTGCAAAAAACCAGTTTGGCACGATTTCCAAGGCAAGCAGAGGGTACAATCAGTTCAATTTTCATTAGGCTTGCCTGTTTCCCAGATCATCAGACCCAGTTTTGCTTCGGCGCGCGGAAATCGGCATTCGAACAGAGGTCCACAATCATCGAAACGCGCGCGGAAATCAAGAAATTGAAAAGGTTGAATTTTCCAAAAAATAACTAAGGCACAAAAACCAAGCGCCCCTGGAGGCTAGGGGCGCCCAACTTTTCAGGTGTTAGAAATTTTTCATGTCCGACAGTGTTTTCTCACAACTGTTTTCCAAAACTTCGTCCGACGACAAGTTTCAAAAGACAGATTTGCAGTTGAATGTCATCAGATCGTCAGTCCGAGGTTGGGAATGAAATCAGGATGGATAAATCTTCAAGGTGCCATGATCAGTCAGCTTTTTCAGTCAACGGTGACAATTTGCCGCCTTGTTGAAGTTAGGGACAGGCCATATTAGAGTCAAAACAAGTGCAAAAGTGTCGAAACAAAGGAAAAATTGGCTAACACTTTTGTAACCTCACGTGTTTGATGACATCATCAAAAAAGATAATTTTTCATGATCTCACACATGAAGCCATAGGCAGCTATAAAATAGGGATTCTTCCTATTTGAGGATATCTACTTGGATTTGTGCTTTAAAAGATGTTTTCTTCATGGATAAGATTCAAGCTTTATTCTTTCACAAATAAAACTGTTTTTTTGCCCTAAAGTTCTATAAAGACAAGCTTTTGGCTTCTTTATTCATTACTTTTGCAGGTTGCATCCAAAGGAGGAAGATTTTTATTTTCTTTCCACCAAGATTCAAAGACCCAAACAAAGTGTTTTTTCAGCGTTCTTCATAGTTTCAGGATGAGGAAGCACGGAGGCACACTTTTTCAAGGTCCTTGTTCTAGGGGATCGTTTTCCAAAAACAGGGCCGAAGCTTTTTCAATTTTCATCGAGATGGGTCCATCCAGAATTTCATCCTCTTGAAGATTGGGAAATTTTATTTTTTCGGGAATCTGCTTTTATTCTGCTTTTTCAGGAAACCCTCCGCTTTTTCAAAATTCGACGATCTAGGTTGCTTCAAAACAAGATTGCCTACAAAACCCATGTGCCAGCTTTTTCGCTCACATTCTGCTTTTTAGAAGAAATCAGCAAGTAATTTTCAGCCTTTTGTCCAAGATTTTTCCGACATAGGCGTGTTCACAGTCATTCTTTAAGTCTTTCAGTATGCAGTACTCTCCAATTGAGATCATGCCTAAAACAATGTTGGTTCACGATTACCTAAGAACTTTCGAGACAGATTTGCATAAGGTGCTTCCAGTGTTCAATTTGCATCCTTCGAAAGATGCAGGAAACAGCGCTATCAGGAATCTGAATCACTCTGGGTTGCTTGCAGCAGCTTCGTTCCCCATCATAGTGCAAAGTATCGAATTCGTAATTGCTTGTATGAAGCATTACAATTCAGTCACAAGAGAAATCCAATCAGCAGATGGATGGGTGCTCTACAGTCTTAGGCCAAATGATATTGAGAAGTGTTTTTCGATACCAATCTGGAGGGAAAACTTAGTTGTTTCAATTGAAGAATGCAAGAGTGTGTGGCACAATGATAAAGAAAAGTATCGGAAAAAGATTGCTCAGAGGTGGTTGAAGGAAAAGCAGAATGTTATGCCAAAGAATGTTGGACGTGGAGAGTTCAAAGAAGAACATGCAATAATGATTACTCTGCTAAGCCGAATCACAGGTCAAGCAGATGCTAACAAATTTCAGTCTTGGATGTTTTACATTATGTCCCAAATTATTGACGGAACTGAATACTATGATTGGTCGGCACTCATCAGTGATAGTCTCCACCAGCAAATAATTGATTTTCAAATGGCCCATGAATTCCACATGATGTCATACCTTGTATATTTAATGGTTTTTCAGGGTCAATTTAGAGGTTTGAATATTGTCGCAACTCTAGGCATTCAACATGTATATCACCATTTCCCATAGTTAGAATTTTCTCAAGCTAAGCGACATTATAGGCGGGTAAATGATGCATTCCTCATGCATGCAGTACGAGATCTGGATGATGAGTTGCATATATGATTTTCAGCTGATGCTAGAATGGCGATGGCAGAATGGGCTGATTGGTTTATCTAGTTTCCTACTTTCTCCTACATCAGAGCATATGATTTCTCAAGAGAGCCAGCCATGCTGTCGAGATATCCTACAGATGAGGTAGCATTCATGGAATTTTTGAGGCAAGTCTATGAAGTTCATTCATTTCTGCGTAGCAGGCGCAAGGCAGCTTTCAATTTTCCAATTGGGATGGGTATTTACAGATGCAGATCTGGAGCAAATGCTAAAGTAATTGGTAGTGAATCATCCAAGTATGGTCTTAAGTTTTTCGACAGGAGGACTTCATATGATCCTCATGGTGTGTTTGCATCACACCTTGGTCAAAATTGTGTAGATGCACCTGCAGTTGAAGATTTCTGGGCTAATTGTGCAGATGAGTTTGAAGTGCGGAAACGTAGTTACAGCAGGTTTACTCTTCGGCAGTTGGCTGAAATCCTGTCAGAAGATGTAGAGGGCTTGTCAGATGATGGTGAAGTTTTACTTCCCACATATTTCAGAGATCAGGTCGAGCAACAACCATTGCCACTAGTTAATTGGTCAACCAAAGAGAACACCTCAATTGAGGAAAGAACGAGCCGAGTTGTTAAAAACAGTTTGATATTCTTGAAAAATAAGTGGAAATAAGTCATTCCGGTTGCAAAGCCACTAATAGTTCAACCATCAGTACCTTCCACTTCCAAACCAAAACAAAGAACTAAAGCTATGAGCGTCCTTCCAGAAGGAACAAAGATGGCCAAGTTGAAGAGGAAAAAGGTTGAATCTCCAGTTCATAGTCAGCAGGAACAACCAGCAGTTGCATCAGAAGTTCCTACTGAACTAGCACCGCATGTAGAAACATTGCCTTCTCCACCTTCACCAAGTTCTCCCATTCACATTGATTCAGACCCAGATTCGCCGGTTCATAACTCTGAGACACATCGGTTCATCAGGTGTTGATGAAGTTAGAACCAAGTTTCCAAGAGAGGATGGCTCATCTTGGCTTGAAAACATTCTGGGAAGGAAGAGGAGAAAGCCTTCATATCAGTTGGACTTGACAAATCTTAAAAGCGTCTACCAGGACACACCAGACAGGAAACTTAAGAAGCAAGTTCACATTGAAAAGAATGCGGATGGAGAAATGATCCTTGAAACTGCAACACCACCAGAAGATAGAAATGTTGATGATATTGAGATTGATGACTTCAAGGTTGTCAAAGCTAATCTTGGTAGGAGTACCCAGCATACATATGTAAATCTCTTCGAGGTTGCAGCAGATAATTTGAAGGAGAGGGTGTAGAAGGATGGAGAAGATAAAGCAGCCCTCAAGGTTGAAGTTAGGCAGTTGCGGCAGTACATTTCCAATCTTTTTCATGGCACGTCACAGGTCGTTTTACTACGTCCTCCGATTCTGGGATCACCGGCCGATCAACAACAATTCAATCAGTTGGTCATCTATGGGAGGCACATGAAGGATTGGGTGGAAGAATTCGTGACTAAAGGTAGAGTTGTACTTTCACAGATCTATCAATTAAAGTATAATGCTCATGATCTATGTCAAGGCATTCAAGGGTTACAACAGACTTTGGCTGAAAATAGACCGGTGTTTGAGATCATTATCTCTGACTTGAAGATAGCACATAATTTTGTTGATTTAGTTGAAAATAAGAAGATTGTTTCTACTTGGAAAGCACAGTATCTTTTCACAGTAAAAACTTATGACAGTAGAATCTCAGAGTTAGTGGAATGGAAAGAAAAAGTGGTAAATGTTCTCAAGTTTGTGAGATCTTTTGTTTCTTAAATCCCGTGTTCGTATGAAAAAGAAGATGGTACCCTGTATGATCTCAGGGAAGCATAGACAGAGTTCCAGACTCTCATCCGCAACAATTTTAATGGTGATATCAGTGCCGGCAAGATGGATCGTTTTGCCACAATGATAGTAAAGTTTGATAAAGTTGTGGGTGAGGTTCATGAATTCTTTCAGATGGTTGCAAATGGTAAAGAAATGTTGGAACACCAGAATATCATCTTAGAGAGTATTAGTGTTCCTGGCAAAGATGTGGTCACTCGCTTTTTAGAAGATATTATTTCCCAAAATATCAATGGATGACATCACCAATAAAGCAAGAATGTAGATGAGGATGACTCAAAAGAAAGCAGCTTTGACTCAAATGCTTTTTGTTTTAAAGCATTTGCTTTCATCCTAAGATTATCCATCCTTAAAATAGTAAAAATCACTTTGTAATAGTTAGAGTTTTCCTTGCTTTAAAGCAAATTGTTTTAAAGCGTTTGTTAGTTGTAATCTTTGTCTTAGAATAGGAATAAAGTTTGCGAGTTGGCAAGTTAGTTAGGGTGAAATCAAGGAGATTTTAGGGGTCCCTACTCCTTTGATTTAGTATAAATAAGGGCAACCTTGCCCATTGTAAGTAATGGTAATTGTGATAGCAAATTTGTTGTGCCTATTCTAGCCTGCAGAAATTGTTATTTCAAGTGCTCTTTCACTCCATGTATCTATTTTCCAGTGTTTGATCACATATTGTATGCTTGCCTTTTGCTACAATATTGTTGTCTTGGAGTTGTATCAACTTTATGATATTGGGAATAGAAGTCTCATGTCTGCCATTTGCTTTGACTTTCTATCTCAGATCATCTAATTTTGTCGTCAAATGTGTGGCTTGTGTAATCTAATTTCAGTTTTCATCTTAAAGTACAATGAGTCTTCTGATGTGAATCTCGAATAAGTTTATTAAAGTTTTTATGTTAAAAACAAATCATTCCTTGTCAACTTTTAATCCCTTTGCTCTGAATTTACTTAGGAGATTAAAAGCATCATTTAGTTTAGGCCTAGCTGTAGTTAGAAGTTTTAAAAAAAGAAAAAACCTCTGCTGTAGCGAAAAGAGTTTTATAACCTTGTGCTCCCAGCTGAGAATTAAAAAGAAGACAGGCAAATTTGTTTTAATTATCTTTTTAGCGAACATCAGCAAAAAGGGAACTCCCTCTCATAATAGGAGAGCAGTTTATCTGTGCATAGCTGTTCATTTCCAACTCGCATTCCAGAGGTGCGAATTGAAACACCAACATAATTGATATTTAAAAATTTTTAAAAATTACAGATAAATATATTAAAAGAAAAAGAAAAGGTTAAAAGTTGTGTCAAAGTCTATATAAAAAAAACTGCAGCACACTTGAATAAAGGCTCCTCTTTGTATCTTTTATGGAAACTGCACCTAAAAAGTTTGCGCCTAAGACTTATATTTAATTTTCCATTTAAAAAAAACTACAATCAGTTTATTAAAAGCGCACCTACTGCTTTTGGGATTATTTTATAAATTTTTATTTCCTTTCAAAAAAGTTTAAAAGAAAAAAATACACTACTGCAATCACATAAAGAAAAGATGTTTTCAACTGAGTCAATCAGTTCAAGGAAGGAGACTATTGCAAGACAAAGATTCTATATAACAAGACGATTATCATTCATTCAAAATTCATTCAGCCTTTCCTCTTGTGGTTCATAACAGCAAATATGGTGTATTTTTTTTATTTTCAAAGATTCCAAGAACTGATTTTGGGTGCTATAGTGAACAAATTTTAGAGTTATAGAAGAGTATGGAATGAAAATCAGCATCCTATCTTCTTCAATCTCTTCAAAATTCTATCATCTACCTCTGAGATCAAAGGGAGATCAATCAAAGAAGAGTCTTCAAACTCAAAGCATCCAGAAGTTGTTAGAATTTCAAAGTGTTTTTGAAATATTTACCATAACCAGAACATAGGGTTTACCAAACTTCGTCAACAATGAAAGAATCGAAGTAAATTTTTAGAACTTCATCAAAGGGTTTCAGATTTCAATCACCAAGATCAATAAATTGCTAGGCTCCCCAGGGACGCATCCCCTGCCCTTTTCTGCCCGTACCGTACCAAGGACGTCCCGGGGACGCGGGGAAACGTCCCTTGACCGTCCCCGTTTCCCCAGGGACGTCCCCTTTTTTTAAGGAAACGCAAGGGACGGCTAGCCGTCCCCTATAGCCCAGCAGAGATATAACTCAAAAAACAAAAAACAAAAACACACTTTAAAAAAAAAGGGATGGAGGGCCCACAAGGACCCCCACATCCCTCTTAAACAAACCTAAACCTAAAAAACATCTTATATCATACAAAAACAAAAAACACAAACTCCTTACCTCATTTTGACATTCTTGAACAGCAGCTTGAAGAGGAGTAACAGCGGTTGGAGGGTAACAGCAGTGAAGAGAAGGCATTAGGGCATCAAATCATCATCATTTGAGATAAAATTGATATTCTTTGTTTTATTGTTCATATTCCTTTGTATTTTCTTTATTTTTTTTTAATTTCAAACACATGGGGAGGGTTTTTTTGTTTATTTTTTGTTTTATGTTTGCTTGCAGCTGTCTATTATCATTTTTTCAAACAAAAAAACAATGAGCAGCAGTGAGAGTAGTGAAAATTCTGAAAATGAGATCGAAATTCAAATGCAACGGCAACCAAGTAGAAGTAGTGTTGACTTTTCTTCTGAATCAGCATTAGGGTCTGCCACTTCTAATGCACAGGCAGATTCAGCCAACTAAATACAGGAGGTTGCGTGAGCTGCCTCCCCTTCACTTCTGGTTCTGCCGCACCAAGGGGGGTATCCCTATAACTCAAGATGTAACCTTGACTAGCTCAAAGATAGAAAGATCTAACTTGACAACAACAGGCAGAATACTCTCATGTATGGACCAAGATCTGTATGATAGATCACAAGGCTGGCAACATTCTTGGACATGATGTCTGGTTGGGTATGAGAGCATGCAGGGGTTTCCTACTCCTAATCCTACAACTAACAGATGGAAGGAAGAGATGGTTTAGTTTGAATTTTGGATGCAAAGCTGGACATGGTGTATAACCTCAACACAGAGCTAGATTGGTGCCTATCTAGGGCTTGGAGTCGGTAGACATACACCTGTGAATGATCAGCATGAATAGCTAAAACTGGATTTCAGGGGGATACACATGATATCTGCCTTACAGATATCTCCCAATAAAGAGTGTTAAGCTGTCTATACTTATGGCATCCCTATTGCAGTAAGAAACATACATGCAAAACTGGAGACAGAATCAGCATAACACATGCAAACACAGCATTATTCATATAAGATTAACCATGAAATCAGTGGATTCATGCCAAATTGTACAACAGGAGATACATAAACTCACAAGTTTTGCTGCACAGAGCAACCAAAACCAGTTGTATCTTATTACAGAGCCAAAATGTCCAGTTTTCAACAACAACAAATGAGTAACACTTCCTGCTTATAACAGCCAGGTAGTGTACCATAGCAATTAATTACATGGTTGACCAAAAATCCCGCCAGATACACAGTATCAGAAAAAAGGCGCTCAAACATTCAATGCAGCAGGTAGGAGAGGAGACAGGAAGAAATCTCGAGCTTTGCGTCGCCGCCTAGGGATCCAGATCTTCAATCGGGTACTAGATCCGTCCACACCATCGCCCATACCTCTGCAACAATCGCCATTAATGGCGCACCAACCCGCGGCCTTGGGAAATGCAGAATACTGTGCGTCGCAACCGTTTCCCGCCAAGATACATCGTCATGATATTTCAAATATGCAGGATATCAATTATCCCACATGCACCCCGCGGTGACCTTTTCATCACCTTATATACTAGGTCGCGAGCATATATGATGTCGGTGCTTTTGCTCCTGACGACACTAGTATAAGACTTCATCATCATCCTCCAGCAGCATGATATCCTGTCGCTTGAAATATCACCCTGACGTCAGCATCATCATCGCAATATAACCTGCATGATAATCGCCTTCATCGGCACAACCTGATCCATCGGAGGAAGATCCTCCTGCTTAGCCGATACCAAATGTATGGCCGATGAACATCCTGATGACATCACCGTCATATCCTGCTGACGTCATCAGCACATCTGCCTACTGCGCACCTCCTCATATCCGGATGACGTCATCGTCATATTCGCAACATTGGGGGATCTTCATAAGAAGAGTAATGTTAGAAATATGACTCCCCGGACCTTGATGACGTCACCACCATATCGACATCAGGATGATATTCAGAAGATAACCGGATATTTGGAAATATCATCCTAATGCACAAATATCATGCTGCACTGTAGCTCCACTATAAGATCGGGGTGATAAATGAATATGCCAGATATTTGAAAGGATCACCCCCCACTAG
Organism: Cunninghamia lanceolata; assembly: GCA_027924645.1. NCBI lineage: Eukaryota > Viridiplantae > Streptophyta > Pinopsida > Cupressales > Cupressaceae > Cunninghamia > Cunninghamia lanceolata. The sequence goes on from BSBN01000123.1 coordinate 6,448,662, forward strand.
ATAATGCACGAAGCCAACAGGCGGATATCTCCCTTCGGAAATATCATGATGCAGACAAGCAGAAAACCGGATATCACCCTGACGTAAGAATGACGTCAGCATCATCAGGGTGATAAAACAACGAACATGAAGTGATACAACAACATCAGGATGATAATGACTAAGATCATCCTGACGTTCAAAATATGATGACCACGATGAATATCGGGTCGCACTTAGAACTTTACAGCAACATCATCAGGATGATCTTAACAAAGATCACCCGATGTTGAAAAATCACCCCCCGCAAGCAAATCAGGGCACACTGTAGCTCATCAGCAGGATCAGGATGATATCCAAACATCACCCGATATTAAAACATGATGATCCTGATGAAAAATCGGTTGACAAAAAACATGATGATGCTGACCACCATCGAAGAAAACATGATGATGATGACCTCCTCCTCAGGAAAATATGATGCTGCAGCTGAAAAATGCTGAGGAGGTCCAACACTTAGAACATTTTTAAGGAAGGTGCCTGCATGAAAATTGCTCAAAAACTGTCAGTCAATTCAGGCACTAACAAGTAGTACTAGAGGTCGTAAAAAGAGTGGGGGTTGTGCTAGTGGCAGTGGTACAACAGAGAATGTGAGTTCATTCAAATCTAATCCATTTGAATGCCCCTCCAAAACACTTGCCACTTATGCAAAAGGCCCATTTCATCCTGAAAAACATCTCTTACAATTTGCAACCCGCATAGACACTAACAAACAAAAGAATACTGGCGGGTCTAGAGTATGGCTTTGTCACATTTGCAACGAAACCTATAGGGGCAGCTATACAAGAGTTTATTCTCACCTTTTGCATTTGGGTGGATTAGGGGTAAAAGGTTGTCGAAAAATTTCCCTAGCTGAGAAGGTCGAGGCAACTAGGTTGCACATGGAGGGGGAGGCAAGATCTAAGGGATTGTCAATGGAGAGTATGCCTAGTGTGTCTGAGTCATTGCCTTCACAAAGCCAAGTAGAAAAGGTTTTTAGTAAGGGAAAGAAAAGAACTACTACTGTTGCAGGGTTGTTTAATGCACAAACACGAGAGGTGGCCGACTCTTCCATTGCTAATTTTTTCTTTGCACATGCCATACCATTTCATGTGGCATGCTCTCCCTATTTTAAACAAATGTTTAAAGATGTTACAGCTGTTGGTCCTTCATATGTCCCCCCCTAGAGAACATAAGCTACGCACCAGCTTACTTGAGAAGGAATATTCTCAGGTGAGTATTTTGATGGAGGACATGAGACAAACTTGGATTATGGATGGCTGCTGTATTGTCATGGATGGGTGGATCGACATCAAACGTCGGCCACTCATCAATATCATAGTCACATGTCCAGCTGGCTCTTATTTTCTTAGAGCTATTGATTGTACAAGGAAGAAGAAGGATGCTCACTTCCAATTTCAGATTTTGAAAGATGCCATAGAAGAGGTTGGGGCATCTAATGTTGTTCAAGTGGTAATAGATCCAACCTGTGTATGTAAGTTAGCTGGTTTGATGTGGAGGGTGCTTATAAGCACATTGTCTAGACCCCATGTTGTGTTCATGCATTAAACAATGCATTGAAAGACATTAGGAAGATTGCTTGGGTGAAGGAAGTGGTGGCAGAAGCTAGAGATATACAGATGTTCATTTGCAACTATCAAACCTCACTTGCATTGTTCAAGACTTTTTCGAAGAAGGAATTCCTCAAGCCTGTGGAAACTAGATATGCCACCTATTTCATTTTGTTAGAGAGGATGGTTGAGGTGAACGAGCCTCTACAGTTATTGGTGGTTAATGCAGAATGGAATAGATGGCCAGAGTTAAATTCAGCTGAAGGAAAAAGTGTGAGGCAAAAGGTCCTTGACAATGATTGGTGGTCCACAATAAGGTATGAAATTGAAATTTCAAATTGCTGATTTTCTTTTTATTTATATTATGATATTATCATTTTATTAAAAATTAAATTTTTGTTCTTAAATTGCTGATTTTTGTAACTTGTTTTCACTTGCAGCTATGTTTGCTCCTTCATTGCACCTGTTGTGGATTTCATAAGATATGCTGACACAGACTCTCCTAGTCTTGGAGAGATTTATGAGACATTTGATAGCATGCTTGGGAAAATGAAGCAAGCCATTCACAGCAAGGATCTTACTTTGGGATTTTACGAGGAGCATCTTAGGCCCATTGTGACACGGAGGTGGGACACTATGAACACCCCACTTCATATGGCAGCATATGCTCTAAATCCCAAATGGTATGTTTTTAGACCTAGAAAAGTGCCATGCCATATACCTCGATGACCCTATTTCAATTAAAGATTGGAATAGTCACCCTGCCATGCTAATCAAGAAGACCAAATCAATGATGAGATCAATTGCAACACTTTGTATTTAAACATAAGAAAAGGCATCAATATATATACTAAAATGGCCAACTCCGATGAGGTTTCTAAGTGCCGATGAGAGACAGTCATATACCCATAAAGGAAATAAATAAGATACTTAAATGTCAATCACTCAGCTATCCATGAAGAGCAAAACAGCGAATCCATAAAGACCATCATTTTATGCATAAGATTTGAATTGGATCGATTGTCAATGATCATGTGAATGAAAAAATAATAATAAGCGATTAGTAAGGATAATAAGAAGTGCCGGTGGTAACGGATGGATTAATGTTAACTAAAAGATGCATTATGAAGAAGCGTCTCTTGATGAAAGGACACCCGATCAAATATATAAGGTGATCGGGGGTAGCAAGGAAGGCATCGATCATAACACAACCATCCCTCTCTGGAGATCGAACATCAATTGAGGTACAAAACATAAAGTACATCAGCAAATTGAAGCATAGCATAACATTATCTATGCAAACCGAAACATATCACAAGCATCTTATCTCTTAATCATTTAGCAGCAGCGAATGGGCATTGATGTATATTACATAAATAGAAGTATTTGAGCAGATCGTTTCCACAAACATTGCCCAGTCGGCATTTGTTTGAGTCTGCAGATATAAAGGTATGCACTATGCCTCAATTCTGTGTTTGGTTTACATATTTGAATAATGATTACACTTGAATTACATACTCAATGCTTGATAAATGATATGAATGCTGCCAAACCTATCTCTGATTTATATGACTAAGATATGCTCAGATTTCCTTATTCGATGCATAAGCAAATAGTATATGATGATTACATGGCTGTTAATAAAAAGTATAATACTAGAACAAATCTAATTGTGGTATATGAACAGATGAATCATGATTAGAAATGAAAACAAGTCATTAGTTAATTGTCTTATGATTGAAATTAAATATAAATGATATAAAGCTATATGACAATGATGTATGAATTGAATTAGTAATGAAGCCTAGTATAAGGCTATGAATAAATGATGAAATGAGGTTCCATGAAGGAACAAGGATAGAGATATAAAGATCTCAAAATGATGAATAATGAATTGTGGCTCACGAACTTGTGATGTAATCAAAAGGATGTTCAAGCCTCATCCTTAATCACTTCTATTAACCTATGTGTATGGGGTTAAGTTAAGGGCAAAAATTGGACCTAGGTGACCCTCAAGTGGATAAAGAACAATGCATGTTGTGTGAAGTCCCTTGAGCCAAGAAGCGAGGAACACCGTGTGTAGTGTGAAGCTCTTGGGCCTAAGGTAATATGAGCTCATAATTAATGTGCCCTACAGATGGTGACTCTCAAGTAAGGAATGCCGTGTGTAGCATGAAGCTTCTTGAGCCAAATGGTGAGAAACACCGCACATAGTGTGAAACCTTTGGGCCTCCATATGGGATGGATATATCAAGCGCCTTAACAAACCATGCTCATACGGGAAATAGGGTTGATTAATGATAAGGCTACTCAAGAACTTCCTTGAGATGAATCATGAGAATGATGAGAGAAAGAATATGGATATGAAATGTATGAACTTGATATGAATCATGACTATAAGTATAAATATGAAATGTATGTGATTATGATTATAAGGTTACAAGCCTTAAGTACAAATGTGGAAAATATATGAGTTTGATAATCATTAATCCTAGTTATGAAATAAAAAGAAGAATTGAATACTAATGTTCTCTTTTACTAAGTTGAATTGTGCAAGGTTGTGAAAATTTTGACTTACTAGAAGGGGGCATTACAAGTGGTATCAGAGCTATCGTCTTGCCATCCTGTGAGACCATTGCATGCAAACATATAGAAGGACAAGAAACAACCAAGCAAAAATGAACAACGAATTGAGAGCCTTCATTGAAGCAACCACCAAGAGAATGAATGACCAAAATCAAGCTACTCAAGCCCTATTGCAAACCGTGCAAACTTTGAGAAATGACATGGAAAATTTAAAAGCCCAATCCACCAATGGAAAGGAAGTGGGGTTGAACCACTCCGAGAATAGTAATACATCATCTATTCCAAGAGTACCTATACCATCCTTCCTTCGAATGAAGAAACATCAAGCGCGGAAGAGTTGACGCCCACCGCAATGAGTGTGGAAGACATAGCACGAGTTTATGCAAATTTGGAACCAGAGGTGAGGAGAGTGGTATCTTTCAATGACTTCAGCAATTTAAAAAGAAATGAAGCCAACCTAAGGGAGAGAAGGCCTATAAACAAGGACTTGAAACACAAGACAAACAAAGTTTATCTACCCAATTTTGATGGATCAAACAAGATTTCTGCCCATGAGTGGTTAGAGAAGCTTAATGATTACTTTCACTTGAGTCCTATGACCGAAAAGGATGTATTACAATTCACCATCCTACACTTAGAAGGGCTGGCCTATGAGTGGTGGCACCATGGCAAACACACCCTAGGCCACGAAAAGATAACCTCCTATGAAGAATTCTCACGCAAGGTCATAAAAAGATTTGATAAAAGACACCCACAAGAGGATTTCAAAGAACTCACACACTTAAGACAGCGTGGAACGGTGGAAGATTACATTCAAGAATTTGAGAAACTATCCGTAAGAGTCTCTGAAATCGAAGAGGAACGACTCACATACTTGTTTGTTGAAGGTTTGGATGATTCTCTAAGAAACTTGGTAAGTGCTTTCAAACCTGCAAATCTAGAAGATGCCATAGATACGGCCCTTAGATAAGAAAAAGATAAGAAAACCAAGCCATATACCAAACCTTTCACCAAAAAGGGAAGATTCTAAAAATCATCCCATCCTAAGAGAGAGAGAAAAGATACCAACCCATGCCACAAATGCGGTGAACCATGGAAACCGGGACATATATACCTAAGGGATGAATTAAGAGAGAAGGGTCTATGTTTTAAATGTGGTCCAAAACATAGATGTGGACAAGTTCAAAATATAGAAGCCATAGTTGAAGAAGAAATAGATGAAAACCCAACCAAAAGAAGGAAGTGTGAACCCCAAGAAAAGGTAACTCTAGCTGCCATATCCAAAGTTTCTAAGCATCACCCCTTTAGGCTTAGATGCCATCTTAAAGGTAATAAGGTGACCTCCCTAGTGGATAGTGGGGCCACCCATAACTTTATTGATGAGTCCTTAGTCAAAAGAATCAAATTAGATGCCCAAGATTTTGAAGGATTTATGGTATCTCTAGCCGATGGATCCGTGAGGGGTTGTTCAAAAATGTTACCCCAACTAAAAATGACTGTAGGACAACACACCATTCAAGACGACTTCTACATAGTTGATATGGGTGACGCGGATGTAATCCTTGGTACACCATGGCTACATTTGTTAGGTCGATTCACACTAGACTTCTCTAAATTAGAACTTCAATATGAAGACCACAGAAAAAGGGTTACTCTACATGGCTTATCGGACGGTTCACCCCGAATGGTCTCTTCCAAAAAGATGGAGAGAATTTTTAGTCATAACCAGGTCGAATGGGCAGCCGAATGTATGATATTAGACAAGGCAACTCCTTTAGGGCAAGCCATTCACATAGATATTCAGCCCATCCTTAAAAAAATAAAAAGGTGTTTGATGATATACCACCAGGGTTACCCCCCAAACGTGGGTTTGAGCATATCATCAAATTGGAGAAGGGAGCAAAACCCGTTATCACCACTCCCTATAGGCACCCGCAGAAATTCAAAGAGGAAATAGAAAAAACAATAAATGAACTTTTCGAAATGGACCGTATTCAGCCAAGCTCTAGTCCATTTGCCTTGTCCGCAGTCCTTGTAAAGGATGGTACCATGAGAATGTGTATTGATTATAGAGCCCTAAATAAGCAAACTATTAAGAACGTTATCCGATTCCCAGGGTAGATGAATTAATTCATGAATTACATGGGGCCAAATACTTTTCAAAGATAGATCTACGATCCGAATACCACCAAATCCGAATGAGAGAGGAAGACATTCCTAAAACAGCCTTCCGGTGCCACTATGGCCATTTTGAGTTTTTGGTACTACCCTTTGGGCTAACTAACGCTCTGGCAACCTTCCAGTCATGTATGAACCATACCTTCTGAAAGCAACTAAGAAAGTTCCTCTTGATCTTCTTTGATGGCATACTAATATATCCATCCTAGAGCAAGAATCCCTTTATGCCAAGGTTTCAAAATGCGAGTTTGGGATGGAGGAAATTTGTACCTAGGGCATAAGATTAGTGCTGAAGGTGTAAAGGTTGATGAAGAAAAGATTAAGGCCATAAGGGAATGGCCTAGACCCTGAACCCTGACTCAATTATGTGGATTCTTGGGGCTCTGCAGCTATTATCGGAGGTTTGTGAAGAACTTCTCCAAGATTGCCACCCCCTATCCGATTTAACAAAGAAAGGCTTATTTCATTGGAATGATTCTGCTGAAGTAGCATTCGAAGAATTAAAAAGAGTCATGAGCACTTGCCCCGTGCTAGCCATACCCGACTTCTCCTTACCATTTGAATTGGAATGTGATGCTTCTGGCGAAGGCATTGGAGCCGTGTTGATGCAAAATAAATATCCTATAGCATTCGAGAGTCGTAAACTTTCAGCCCCCGAAAGACTCTACTCAACCTATGATAAAGAAATGCTAGCAATCATGCACGCCTTAGCCAAATTTTGGCAATACCTGGTGTGCGGGAAGTTCTCAGTTAGAACGGATCATAATAGTCTTCAGCACTTCCTAAAACAAAGAGACTTGAATGATAGACAACAAAAATGGGTGAGCAAACTCCAAGCCTACAACTTCGACATAACCTACATGAAGGGTAAGAACAATGTGGTGGTCAATGCTCTATCACGAAGGCCACACTTATGTGCCATGTCTAGCATCTTCTCGGATTGGAAGAACCTCATTACAGCCAAATATGTCAAGGATCCTGTAATGTCCCCTTGTCACAAGTCAACATTTTCAGAACTTTGAACACATTTCCAACTTGCAAAGAGAACGTTATTAGACCAAACTTTCTTAATTTCAATTATAGCAATAGATAAATGATATATTCAATCACATAAGAACATTGCCTTTAGATTTTCAATAATTAACATCAATTATCATTTTCTATCTTGTATCCATAATCTTTGTGATTACTTTCAATACACATTCTCTATATTTCATATATTCCTCTTAAGTTCACTATGATATTCTTTATCATTGATGTCATGATCTCTATTAGTATATATATATTTATCATCACTATCCATGCATTAACTCTTAACTTCATATGAGATGAGGTGAAAGGATGCCCTTTGGCCAATCATGGGTCCACTATTAATCCTTTGGCACGAGGGGTGACTTCTTCACCAATTGGAGCCAAAAGCCACTTCCACTTGTCCAAGGGGTACCTTTGTACCTACTGAGACAAGGGCCATATCCACTTGTCCAAGGGGTGCCATTGCACCTACTGAGACAAGGGCCACTTCCACTTGTCCAAGGGGTACCTTTTTGTACCTACTGAGACAAGGGCCATATCCACTTGTCCAAGGGGTGCCATTGCACCTACTGAGACAAGGGCCACTTCCACTTGTCCAAGGGGTGCCATTGCACCTACTAAGACAAGGGCCACTTTCCACTTGTCCAAGGGGTGCCATTGCACCTACTGAGACAAGGGACAAAACATACCCATGTTGGCTACTATACATCTCAGACTCACCATCTCATATGAGGTTATATGTTAATCTCATGATTCAACATGTTTTCCAAGCATTATTCCCTATCTCAGGTAATCATGAAGCATATAATACAGTAATGATATATGGCATACCTTTGAATTACTCTAATTAACATAATGAGCTGATTTTAGAGTACTAAGTCATGAAATACACTTACTAATCCTAATGCCTATTCGAATCTGAACCAAGATATCTTTTACACAGTTATTCTCAGAAATCAGAGTACATTATTCGTTAGATGCAAGGTATATGCATACAAATCAGGTAAAGCATTTATTAATGGAGTAAGAGTATTATGACGTACCTTGCTGTGTATGGTGTCTGGCTGCGGCAGAGCCCTGGAATTATTCTTTGGCTGTATATGATGCTGCTCCTGTTATTTCCTATTGCAGAGAGGAATGTATCTTTTTTGCTGCCTTTGGAGGAGGGAAAGTTCTCCTTTAAAAACCCACAAAGGAGTTTAATCGCCCAAAAGATGTAGTGATTGGAGACATCCGTTGCTTATACAAAATGCGGTGTTAATTTATCATGTATTATATGTATGCAAAATATATTTGTAATATATTTGGAATAAATGTGGACTATAAGGTTTGTTATAATACAATATGATCATGGGGGAATATGACAGATCCTTTCACAAGTGATGTGATGGAAGGAAAATTGCAAAAGGAAGGTTATGAGGTGAAAGAAGATCTCATCCTATATAGATATAGAATATACTTGGCAACTGGCTCAAGGGTAAGAGACCGAATCATCAAAGAATTTCATGATAGCCCTCTTGCAAGACATCAAGGGTATTACAAAACATACAAACAAGTACGAGAAAAGTATGCTTGGAAGAGATTAAAAAGGGATGTGGTCCAATATGTACAAGAGTGTACCACATGCCAAAAGAACAAAGTAGAGCACACATACCCAGTCGGACTCTTGCAACCATTACCTATACCCGAGCAGAAATGGAGTAGCATTTCCATGGATTTCATTATCGGACTTCCTAAAGTGCAAGGAAGAGATTGTATTTATGTGTTGGTGGATAGACTCACCAAGTATGCACATTTTATGGCCATCTCATCCGAGTATTAGGCTCCTCAAGTGGCTGAATTGTTCTTCAAGGAAATATTCAAACTCCATGGGTTACCCCAGACTATAATCAGTGACAAAGATAGCCGATTCATGAGCCTATCTTGGAAAGAACTATTCAAGTTATCCGGAACGAGACTCACCCCGAGCCCAAGTTATCATCCGCAAACCGATGGTCAAACGGAGGTAGTGAACAAATGGATCAAAGGCTAATTGAGAAATTATGTAACGGGGCAACAAAAGGCATGGATCAAATGGTTACATATGGGAGAATATTGTTATAATACCACTCATCACATGTTTATTGGGATGAGTCCATTCAAGGCCCTGTATGGATATGAAGCCATGTCATTTGGGAAGCGACTTCTGCCAAACAGTAAGGTACCCAAGGTGAAGGATTTTCTGCAACAACATGAGGATATTATGAGAGTCCTTAAAGATAATTTACATCATGCCCAAAATCAACAAAACACTAATGCAGATTGAAGGTGAGTGGAAAGAACTTTCGAGGTGGGAGATATGGTGTACCTTAGACTCCAACCCTACAAGCAAACCTCCATTAAGAGTAATGGAGCGGAGAAACCCAAACCCTGATTTTATGGACCCTACAAAGTGTTAAGGCCATTTGGTGAAGTTGCTTACGAGTTGGATCTACCCGGAAACAAGATTCATAATGTATTTCATGTCTCCCGGCTTAAGAAAGTGCTTGGCCAAAGAGTTATTCCATGTGAAGACCTACCCCCACTTGATGAGGAAGGACAATTAGTCCTCGAACCAGAGAAGATACTTGACACCAGGGAAAGAAGATTAAGACATAGAACTATTACCAAGTACCTTATAAAGTGAAAAGATCTACCTGAGGACAATGCCACATAGGAAGGAATGGAAATTCTCAAACATCCAAGATTGAACATTGCTTGAGGACAAGCAATCTTAAGAGGGGAGGCCTGTCATATCCCTCGATGACCCTATTCCAATTAAAGATTGGAATAGTCACCCTATCATGCTAATCAAGAAGACCAAATCAATGATGAGATCGATTGCAACACTTTGTATTTAAACATAGGAAAAGGCATCAATATATATATACTAAAATGGCCAACTACGATGAGGTTTCTAAGTGCCGATGAGAGACACAGTCATATACCCATAGAGGCAATAAATAAGATACTTAAATGTCAATCACTCAACAGTCCATGAAGAGCAAAACAGCAAATCCATAAAGAACATTATTTTATGCATAAGATTTGAATTGGATCAATTGTCAATGATCATGTGAATAAAAAAATAATAATAAGCGATTAGTAAGGATAATAAGAAGCGCCGATGGTAACAAATGGATTAATGTTAACTAAAAGATGCATTATGAAGAAGCGTCTCTTGATGAAAGTACACCCGATCAAATATATAAGGTGATCGGGGGTAGCAAGGAAGGCATCGATCATAACACAACCATCCCTCTTTGGCGATCGAACATCAATTGAGGTACAAAACATAAAGTACATCGGCAGATTGATGCATAGCATAACATTATCTCTGCAGACCGAAACATATCACAAGCATCTTATCTCTTAATCATTTAGCAGCAGCGAATGGGCATTGATGTATATTACATAAATAGAAGTATTTGAGCAGATCGTTTCCACAAACATTGCCCAGCCGTCATTTGTTTGAGTCTGCAGATATAAAGGTATGCACTATGCCTCAATTTTGTATTTGTTTACATATTTGAATAATGATTACACTTAGAATTACATACTCAATGCTTGATAAATGATATGAATGCTGCCAAACCTATATCTGATTTATATGACTAAGATATGCTCAAATTTCCTTATTCGATGCATAAGCAAATAGTATATGATGATTACATGGCTGTTAATAAGAAGTATAATACTAGAACAAATCTAATTGTGGTATGAACAAATGAATCATGATTAGAAATGAAAACAAGTCATTAGTTAATTGTCTTATGATTGAAATTAAATATAAATGATATAAAGCTATATGACAATGATGTATGAATTGAATTAGCAATGAAGCCTAGTATAAGGCTATGAATGAATGATGAAATGAGGTTCCATGAAGGAACAAGGATAGAGATATAAAGATCTCAAAATGATGAATAATGAATTGTGGCTCAAGCACTTGTGATGTAATCAAAAGGATGTTCAAGCCTCATCCTTAATCACTTCTATTAACCTATGTGTATGGGGTTAAGTTAAGGGCAAAAATTGGACCTAGGTGACCCTCAAGTGGATGAAGAACAATGCATGTTGTGTGAAGTCCCTTGAGCCAAGAAGCGAGGAACACCGTGTGTAGTTTGAAGCTCTTGGGCCTAAGGTAATATGAGCTCATAATTAATGTGCCCTACGGATGGTGACTCTCAAGTAAGTGAGGAATGCCGCATGTAGCATGTAGGTTTTTGAGCCAAATGGTGAGGAGCACCGCGTGTAGTGTGAAACCTTTGGGCCTCCGTATGGGATGGATATATCAAGCACCTTAACAAACCATGCTCATACGGGAAATAGGGTGGATTAATGATAGGGCTACTCAAGAACTTCCTTGAGATGAATCATGAGAATGATGAGAGAAAGAATATGGATATGAAATGTATGAACTTGATATGAATCATGACTATAAGTATAAATATGAAATGTATGTGATTATGATTATAAGATTACAAGCCTTAAGTACAAAAGTGGAAAATATATGAGTTTGATACTTAATCATTAATCCTAGTTATGAAATGAAAAGAAGAATTGAATACTAATGTTCTCTTTTACTAAGTTGAATTGTGCAAGGTTGTGAAAAAATTGACTTACTAGAAGGGGACATTACATGCCTCCGTCTCATGATGATGAGGTGAAACAAGGGTTCATTAAGGCACTTGAAAAAATGTATACCGAGGAGGCTTCTATACTTCACTCACAATGGATGGCCTTTGTCAATCTATGTGGTCCAAACTTCAGCAAAAAAGAGGCGAGGATGGATAGAGCTACATTAGCTCAAACTGACCCTATGGGGTGGTGGATGTGGCATGGCACGGATGCACCAAAATTGAGGACACTTGCCACTCGCCTCCTTGCACAGATTGTCAGTTCCTCTGCTGCAGAGAGGAATTGGTCCACATATAGCTTCATTCAGTCGGTGAAGAGGAACAACCTTACCTCTAGACAATCAGAGAAGTTGGTGGCAGTGCATAGTGCCTTGCGGCTACAGGATCGATAGAGACCTGAGTATCGTCAGACTCCAGTAGCACGTTGGGATGTTGATCCCGAGAATGTTATGTAGATTGATAAGGAGGAGGCACAAGAGGGATTGGTTGGGGTTCCACTGGATGATGTAGACCCTCATGGTGGTAGTGATTCGGACTTAGATTCTGATATTGATGCAGTATTAGGAGAGGCTGATTAGGGACAGCCATATACTCTATGTTTTTGTCATTTTGTTGTTGAAACATTTTGTTATTGAAACTTGAAACTTGCAGCCTTTGAGCATTTTGATATAATTTTGATATAATATATATGCAGATTGTCGTTGAAAACAATTAAATTTTGTTTATTTGTTTGCCAATTCTCATGTGACAAGTTGAAAACTAAGTTCAAGTGTAATGTTATGGTTATGTATGCATGTTTTAATGTTCTATAATGTCTATAATGAATGCCTTATCAATGCTATCATCTAAATATTTGAAATTTCCTTATATTTAAAAAAAAAACCTTTTTTTTAGTAGCCGTCCCCTGTCACACACTAAAAAATGGCCCAAAAAAAATGCCGTCCCCGAAACTCGTCCCCTTGTCCTCGCCCGTCCCCATCCCCGAAGCTTGGGGGAGCATAGAAAAATTGTTAAGAAGTTTAGAGCTTCATCAAAAGGTTTTGCTAGACTTCGTCAAAACAGAGGATTCGCCTTGAAAGCTCCACCAACACCACCTTCCAGGAAAATCTATTTTTAGCCCGCACTAAAAATAGCTCAGCACCATTTTTTAAGAAGTATATTCAAAGTTTGAATTTTTTTACCAAAGCTCGCACTATTTGTAGCCCACACTAAAAATAGCTCTCACCATTTTTGAAGAAGAGAGTATATTCAAAGTTTGGAATTTTTTACCAGAGCTCGCACTATTTTTAGTTTCCCACTATTTTTAGCGTTCGATATTTTTAACCTGGAGTTGACTATCGTTAGATTGTCTATCTCATCATGCAAGAGATATGAGCATTGAGGGATAAATTATAATAATTTCGATCATCAGTTCATCTGGCAGTCACATGTTGGAAATCTAAGAATTAGCAGACGAGAGAACTTGTAATAAAGATTGCACATCATGCAAGTAGTCATAGCTTGAGCACAAGTTCAGTAAATTCATTTATTTTCATGCAGTTACTTTGTAAATAGTATAAATAAGTGTTATTTTGCAATAGATGGTTAACAGTAATTCTCACGCCTGCATATTGTTGGAGTTACTATTCATCAAATATTCAGTGTTACTGTTATCCAGAATTTGTTATTCACTCAATGACATTTATTACACTCATCTTGCTTATAAATGTTTATCGAGATGTCTCGCTATGTGTGCTAAGGGTTAAATTGCTTTGGCAAATTTGTAAGCTTTGTATTGCAAGCAAGCTCGAAGCCATAGATCGTGGTTTTGTATCAAGTCCTATATCTAATTTAACCATAGGGTTCATATTTACATGTTAGCCTATTCAACTCCATATGTATGCTTGCATTGTTTAGTTTGCATTTAACTGAACAACACAAGCATCTACTCTTAGGATTTATTTTCAATCAAAAAGGTATAAAACCCTTTGCATTGCACTGAAAGATCGTTCCCAAAAAAACATTGTAAAGATTGTCAATTGCAAGTACATATTGTTCATGGCATAGTTCGCCGACTCTTTGGACTCGTCGCGGACTCTCCAAGACTCGTGAGTCCCTGAGCTTGACGAGTCTACTTGCCATGGACTCCTGAGTCAAGTCCAAGCGAGTCCCTAGACGAGACGCGCGAGTCCTGCGAGTCCTGAGGTTGGACTCGCGAGTCCCGTTCAGGGACTTGCGCTGGTGACTAGGACATTAAACAAAAAGATAAAACCCTTTTTTTTTTGCTTTTTTGGCTCATTTCACAACTGCACTTTGCAAAAAAAAGGTTTGTACTTGAAGTAAGGTTCGAAGAAGCTGAGAAGACGAGGTAAGGAGATCCTAGACATGTGTAATCTTTGAATTATGACAAATTGATAATCAAATTAGGCTCTTATGTTCTCTAAATACATTAATTTCTTTTTTTTTAAACAAACTACGGTTTTTTTTTTTTTCCGAGTCCTAGCCGAGTTTTTTCCCGAGTCCGTGTTGAGTCCCGAGACTGAGTCCTATTTTGGGCTACCGAATCTGCGGCAAGTCCGAGTTTTCCAACTATGGTTCATGGTAGGTTAATTTTTATTATACAGGGAGCTTCCCCTTCTAAATTCAAAGGGCAGTTGTACTACACATCTGTTCTATTTTGTGTCGCACTAAAAGGTGCAAATTAAAACTCTAACATAGATAAACCCTAACAATTCTATCAACTGAAAAATCAAGCACAGTTAAATAAGTTGTTAAGTATTTGTTGGGTCCCAAAATAGCTAATCCCAATCCCTAGAACACTTATTCAATCTCTGAGGCTAGGGATGTCATCAAGGAGATGAAAGGGGGGTTCATCAACAGGATTAAGGTGATTATGGGCCAACTGGTAGGAGTGAGTAGTCTCCTCTTTGCTTTTGGTTCAACTAGATCAAGGAGGGTACTCCTAGAGGTATCCCTTAAGAGGGATTGCCTATCATGCAAGATGTATGCTAGACAATAACAAGGGCAGTGTTAACCAAAATGTTGTTCTATACCCTAAAACTGTCACTGGTTTAGACAAAAGCTCACTGCTTCTAATAACCTCTTTTTAAGTTGAAAATGGCGTCATTGCAACAATGCAAGATGCATGTATACATGCATGTTCTAAAAAGGATAAAACACATCTACTTTCCCAAAAAGATATACCTTGACTTCAACACAAAACAAGGATGGATACAGAATTGTAACTACACTTCACACTTGATATATTGTTTTGATTTATTAGTGTGTGTAGGTGATAATAGGCCTCTCAACCCGGTGCCTATATAATAGGCTGCAGAGTCTCACGTTTATTAAAGGAGAACAATTACAAAGGGGTGTATGATTGTCTATCTAATGGATTCAGATGCATAAAAATCAATATCAAACCATGCAAATACTTATTCATCCAATACCATACTACATTCATCCATATGCAACACTAAAATAACCAAAAACAAATATATTCTAAAACCATAGTTGAAAAACTCGGACTCGGCGCGGACTCGGCAGCCCAAAATAGGACTCGGACTCGGGACTCGGCAAAAAACTCGGCTAGGACTCGGCTAGGACTCGGCAAAGAAGAAAACCGTAGTTTTACAAAAAAAAATAAAAAATTAATGCATTTAGAGAACATAAGAGCCATAATTCAAACATTACACATGTCATATGATCTTCAAACACTCAATATTTGAAATTTCATCATTCATGAACCATAATCATACGATTCATACTCATAGTTTCAAACTTTCAAATGTATAACAAGTAACAACATCATACGTTTATAAATATTTACATATAATGATGTCAAAATGAGAAAAACAACCAAATAAAATCTACATCTTCCTCTTTCCTCTCCTAATGTAACTCAATTTTTGAGGCCTCGAACTAGGTGCTACAGTTGTTTCTTGTTCTTCAAAATCAAAATTGTCTTCGTTATCCTCCATTTCATCCAATTCTGCTGCTTCTGCTGCTCCTCTCTCCAATTCTGCAAGATCTTCTTCAATAAGGAGGACATCATCATCATTTTGTTCATTGGTAGTCCATTCATCATATGGATCAATATCATCTAAGTCGATGGACTCATGTGAAATGCCCTCCACCTTTCTAGTTCGAAGGCGAAGGTTGTATCTCTATTTCGATCTCCTTCGATCGTAATCTTCTCTTCTCCAGCTTCTAATCCACTATGCAGACCTATTGTGTGCCTCAAAGAGTGTTAAAATGAAGAAAAAAACCAAAAAAAAATAGTTTTAAGTGTTTTTGGGCGTTCATTTGACAGGACAAGAGTCCAGGGTCGGGACTCGGGAGTCCTACCCTGGGACTCGCGAGAGTCCTAGGATAGGACTCGCGAGTCCCAGGGTAGGACTCTTCAGGACTCGACTCGCGAGTCCGCGGCGAGTGGACTCGGCCAGCCTTAGGACTCGGGAGTCCGCCGAGTTTTGGCGAGTTTTGGAAGAGTTTTTAAACTATGTCTAAAACAACTAATAAAATAAAACTAAGGCAACCTAAAAAAAGGCCCTCATCCACTACCTGAAAATGTTACACCAAAAATAGCCAACTATTAGCCGCTACTAATAATAGCAATTTGCACACAAGCATCCTCTGATGAATACTGAAACCCTAACCATCATATATCTACTAACAACTCCAATCTGACTTAATGACTTAAATCAAATGTACTTTAGAGTTTTGAATCGACTAAAGATTGAAGATGAAAACCCTAGAATGATTGTTTGGATCAACAAACTAAGAAATTGATGCTTAAGGTTTGAAAAGGCCAAAGATTTGTAGTTGAAACCCTAGGATAAAGATATGACAAACCCTTGGTCACTTAGCCACACCTTATATCAGACTTGGGTGATCATTTTATGCTTGTTTGTCATTCAAAATTCAGTCCCTTAACCCTAGGCACACTCTTATGAGGGATATTTGCAACTTATTTCACTCAAGCCAATTCTTTCAAATCTAAGCGAAATTCTTAGATGGTTGAACCATCCCTGGGAGCGCCATAATGGCATAAGCCACAATCGAGTGGAAATTTGGATCGCTTTTGCCACCTTTCTCTTTGAGAAAACTTTTTGTCTTCTAAACCACATTCCTAAACTTGAGCCGAAATCTTAGATGGCTAAGCTATCACTAGCATGCCTCACCATAGTTTGCCACCTTTTTAATCTTCTAAAACTTGGTTATCTCCGTCCTGGTGCTCACTCTTGATAAGTTTACCACTTTTCCCTGCATGCTTGGCAGACCTTTTAGACACTTAAACCAAAGCGGAATTTTGCATGATTTAAGCCAGTTTTCATTAGTTGAGCAGAAGTTTTAAGTGGCAAAACCACTACAAAAGTGTGCCAAGCTTGCTTGAGGCAGAATATTATAGTGACTTATTAATATTTTTATTGCTGAGGCGAAAGTTTGCCATGACTTAACCTAGTTTTTGCTATCCCTGGCAGAAGTTTGAGTTGTCTTAGACCTGTTTCTAATAGGTGGAACTTTGATAGGACTTAGCCAAATTCTTGCTGGGAAGAGATTTTGATCAATGTTGCCATCTTTGGCAATCAGGCACAAAAGTTAAGTGACCCTACCAATTAGCAAGTGGGCGGAACTTCTACACTTACTGCCACTTTGGCTACAAGGAGGAACTTTCAAGTGGTTGCACCATCTCATAGTTATGCCATTTTCTGATGTTTGGTGGAATTCTTCAAGAACTTTGCCATCTTTCAAAATACCAACCAGAAAACTACAATGACTTAACCATTTTTCCCCGTCTTCTTTGCTAATGCCTTTTCATGTTTGAACATCGTCATTATTTTTTGTCAGATTTGGGGTGATCACCATCACCCCACAAAAGTCATTAATCGAAGAATAAAGACCATGACATGACAACCTCGCAAATTGACTCACAAGATCATGAGTTGAATTGGATCAACACACAAACGACGATCAATTTGACTTCAAATGAACAAAAGGGAAGTGTGAACATTGAGTTTCGTTGGGGTGCAACACGTTCAACTAGAAGCAGTACAGGCAGATTGTAGGGAATTTCATTTATCTCACAACTACAAGGCCTCATATCAGTTCTGTTGCAGGTACATAATCCAGGTTTCTTGAATCACTATAGATGATGCATGAAATGCATCTAAGAGCTATCAAGGGATGCTAAGGAAAGACTTTCAATAGCTGTTTCGAATGCTCTCATTGATTTGGCAATGATATGGATAGGAACAGAAAAAAATTGACAGTCTCGGGTTATTGAACATTTTTTTCCAGGTTGCCCATTCTTCGTGCAAAAATAGAGCATAAGGTGCCATTCAAAAGCAGCTGTTAAGGTAGAGGGGACTGAGTTTGTCATGTTGATTCTTGCTGCATTCAACAATTTTAGTCTTTGACAGCAAAGGGAACCATATGGCATTGGTGTCCAAGGACCGCTACTTTATCTTTTATGCAAGAGCTGGGAGCTAGACTTCAAGACCTCAATCAGAAACAAATGCAGAACTTAGATTGTAAATGTAACATCCCTGATGGATATTAGACTGAAATTTTAAAGCTCTGATACCACTTTAATATAGGTTTGCACATAAACTTCTGAATCTTACAATCTGAAATTTAAACCCTCGGACAGAATTTTCTGATTTTCTATTTGCAACTTCAATTTGTCTTTGACAACATGGAATCAAATGCAAATCTATAGTAGAATAGATTGTTATTGGCAGCCTTTCAATTTGGATTACAAGATTACAAGATGACATTGGCAGATTACAATGGTAACAATGACTGAGAAATGAAGTCAAACCTCTCTGTTACAAAATCAGTCTATCAATTCTTTCAATTACAATGTCAGCAGTGGAAGAAGAATCAACTCAGATTTAACAAGTGTAAATCAGATTTGCCATCCATCAATATTTGTAGATATGGAAACCAAGTTCATGACTTATACATATCTCCGTTACATATTGAACTTGCAAATCCTCAGTGCCTCTCTAACTATAGCTCATGCCAGCTAAGAACTACAATACTGATCCGCTGTTACAAATTCAGACTATCTATGCAATGATACATACCCAGAATACCAGGGAGAATGTCAAACTGTTGCTATTGTGGAATCTTCAACGACTGCGAATGATATCCCTATTGACTACAAGCTGATTGCTAGCCTGGAATGTTGTTCTCTGTACCATACGACCTTTCAAATATCAAATCCTCAAAGCTGAATATTAATCTTATATGAACTTAACACCTCTGGGTCCCGCGATTTCCTATATCTTCAATTCGGTGGCTTGTATCAATCTTCAAACATCCAGCGCTCCTTTATAATATTAAAACCTATTCCTTTAGCCACGGATTACCCCTTGATATTTACCCCCCTTAATATATTTTGAAGTCTGTAGCTAGCTCTTTTGAGAGACCCACGAATTCCTTGTTGTTCAGATTTAAAAATGGATTCAACACAAGCTTAATGAATTGGCCATCCTTAGTGGAGATTGGGACCCACCGAATTACCTGAATTATCTTAGGAAATGAAGATTTATTAACAGTATTGCTGACTGAGCCTTTCTGTCAGACTTTGTCCCTTAGTTTGGCAACAATATATATATACGTAGATTCCCCACAAACTGCTTTTCCTTTGCAAAATATGTCTCAGTTAAAATCTTATTGCATTCCAATTCCTAAATACATAGCTGGGACCCACGGACCACTATCTTTCATATACAAATCCTTATTAAATTGAAAAACTTGCTGAATCCTGTCAGTACTTTGTCTCCTAATAAGCCTGCAAACATATAAACTCTAATACCACAAATCTTCCTTCACAAATTCATATTTATTTATAAATTAATGAATTTGCAAATAAAACTCTGTGTTAACAATATTATGAAATCTGCAGACAATATAAAACTCTGTATGAACAATAAAATCTGCATATAATAGATATCTTCAAAATTTTCAAAAATGTCACCAGACCAATTTCTTCAATGAAGCTTTACCAATGGTTTCCGATCAAATAATGAACATCAACAATGAACTCAAACCCATAGAAAACTTAGAGCACACTTTGAAGTACAAATGTGAAGCCTGAAGCAACTTCACCTCAAGGTTGGTAAGGGAACATCACCAAACCAACAACTACCAAAGTATCATCTCCTCGGTACAGCGAATGCAAGGGAACATCACCTTGTCAATCAGCTGAATACAACTTGATAAAAGTCATAAACCAAAACATAAGCATCTGAAAAAGCATGTTCAACAATGACTCCCAGGGTTCCTTTTAAAGCCATTACATTAATTAGGCCCAGCCTAACTTTATTAAATGAGAGTTTACATGTACACATCAGACCAAAGCATTTTAAATGCTTTTACATGAACTTTATTAAATGTTTGCATTTGTACTTTTTAAATGCTTGTTCACAACACTTTTAATAAAGTGTAGTACTACTGACTTACTAACTTAAATAAAATATTAATTTTATAAAATAAATAGCATACTTTACAAAATTAATTTATAATTAAAATAATTTTAAGTTACTCCAAAATTGGGGACATGACAGTGAATATAAGGATAAATATCATAAATTGTTTTTAAAAATATTTATTTATTTATACACACACACACTCTCTCTTCATGCCAACTAATGTTTAAAGGTTGTAATGTCCCCTTTCAGGAAGCTCTAAATTTCTTTCCCTTCAGACAATTTAACTTATTATAGAGAACATTAGTAATCAATAACTTCATTATAAAATCATAATATCATAATTACGGTTAGTTACTTCATAAACATAATTAATATCAAAGTACATTAGCACTTATTCAATTCATATTTTCCATTCTTATTATGTAATGTCCCCCTTCTTATTTGGCTTAGATCAAACCCTAACATCACAATTTCAATAATTTAGGATTAAGGAAATGACTTACATGTTATTATTTTCTTCATTATGATTCCTCACAATGGATCCTGCAATCATTACATAAGAACACCAATGCAATATATGCATATATAATCAATGTTAATAAGAGGGTTAGTTTAATCATATAATAAACTTGAAATTTAAGCTCTTACCATTATCAAACATATTCTTTTCATGGAGTGAGAACATGGTTGGCTTGACTCATATGTCAAGTCCAATCCATGTTGAGTTTTGGTCTTGGTTGGCTTGACTCATATGTCTACATCCAATCCATGACATTGTTGGCTTGACTCATATGTCAAGTCCAATTCCATGTTGAGTTTTGATCATGGTTGGCTTGACTCATATGTCTAAGTCCAATCCATGCCATTGTTGGCTTGACTCATATGTCAAGTCCAATCCCATGTTGAGTTTTGGTCATGGTTGGCTTGACTCATATGTCAAGTCCCATCCATGCCATTGTTGGCTTGACTCATATGTCAAGTCCAATACCATATATTAGTTGGCTTGACTCATGTGTCTAAGTCCAACCTTGATTTACATAGTTAGCTTGACTTGTTGAGACATGGACCAGCTAGGACTCGAACCTAGGACCTTCCATATGCTGCTGGAGTGCTCTACCACTGAGCTACTAGCCCCTCTTGGACCAGTCCATCGTCGGTCCGGGTGTGGCTTATTTCTAACACCAACACCCCCCCTTAAGCCACACCTCACGTGTGTTTGAGACTCCTAGCCTGGGCCTGGCTCTGATACCATGTTGAGACATGGACCAACTAGGACTCGAACCTAGGACCTTCCATACGCTGCTGGAGTGCTCTACCACTGAGCTACTGGCCCCTCTTGGACCAGTCCATTGTCGGTCCGGGTGTGGCTTATTTCTAACACCAACATGACTCATATGTCTAAGTCCAACCTATGTAGACTTTAGGAACATAGTTGGCTTGACTCATATGTCTAAGTCCAACTCATGTCTCCCATTCATCCATTCCATTTTCATTTCATATTCATATTCATCACATTCATATTAACATTCATTTCTATTTTTCCTTTATATACATATACATATTCATTTATCTAACATATTCATATTTATACCCATGTTCCTTTCACATATGTATTTAGTTTTTTATCTCATTTCTACATTCTTACCTATTCCCATCTTATTATTCATAGTCCATATCATAGATGCATGACTCGCCGAGTTTTGAAAAACTCACGAGTTTTTTCAGGCGACGAGTTTTTCAGAAAAACTCGCGAGTCCGCAGAGAAAACTCGACCGGCGGGAAAAAGTGATTTCGGCGTCATTTAAAGGTTCTTTTTGACTCATTTTTGGTCATTCTACTTGCTCCAAACTAGAAAAAAACTCCTCCAAACCATTTTACACCTATTTGCAGCAATTTGGCATCGATCGAACAAGATTTTGAGGCGGATTCGAATCAAATTTGAAAGGCAAATCAGATTTCTAGGTAGGTTTTTGTTTTTTTTCTTTCTTTTTTTGAAATTTCTTCTTCATTTTCGAAGCATCTAAGTTTAAAAAACATCATGAATGTAGTATAAATGGATTTGTATTGATCCAAACAAGATTTATATTCATAAAAACAAGATTCATCACTGTTTTGTTTGCATTTTTTTTGATTTTTTCATTTTTTTCACATTTTTTTCATTTTTTTCAATTTTCTTCGTTCTTCTTATTTCAATCCAATTTTTTTTTGTTTAAGTCTTAGATTAGTTTGCATTTTTAGTAATTTAGAGTAATTTGTTTATTTCTTCATTGTTTTCATATTTTTTGTTGAATCCATGTTTTTTTGGAACAAAATGTTTAACTTTAGAATTTTGCGTTAGTTTAAATTTAATCTATCAAGTAGAAATCTAATTTAGGTTGTTTTTTAATTTTCTATTAAAAAACTAACAACTTGTGCTTTCTCTTTGTATGTGCAGGTTAATTTATAATGGCAGATAGAGATGCTTCTATATCCAGTTCAGCCTCAGGCCCTGTTGCATCATCATCATTTGTAGGCAAACGTTCTCCAGGAGCTAGAGATCCTGCGTGGAAATATGCCTATCTAGGACCGTACCCTGGCTCAGTTTTTTGCATCAAATGCCAAAACGTATACCGTGGAGGCATTAACCGCCTCAAATACCATCTTGCAGGCATCAGTCGTCGTGATGCGAAGGCCTGTACTGGAACCACGGAAGAAATAAAAAGACAATTGAATGCCATACTTGCAATTGCAGAAAAAAGAAAATTACAAAGGGAGAAGGCAAAGGCAGCCATGCAAGCATCCATAGCTTCTTCTCAAGGTGCTCCAGTTAACCTTGAGTCGGATGATGATGCACTTCAGGGCATAGTGGGCTCTCTTCGTGGTCCACGTAACCGAAGGCAACCCACCACCACTGCGAGCCCTTCATCTACTTCCAGTAGAGCACCAGGATCAATACCTACACGCACAGTAGATAGTTTTTTTGTGCCTAGAAACACACCTGGATCACAAACTTCCTTAGAGGCAACTGGGTGGAATAAGGAGGTGCATGAGCATGCATACATTGCTTGTGCCAATTTTTGGTATTTCAACAACATCCCTTTCAATGTCGCAAATTCTCCTTATTGGCATAATTTGGTTACTGCACTGACGGTTGCAGGAAAGGGCTTCAAGGCACCTTCTCGCACAGAATTGAGTGGGAGGTTAGTTAATTTAATCTTTTACGTTTTAAGTTTTTGATAAATTTATATTCTTTAATTTATAGAAATTTATGATGAATTTAAGCTATTTTTTGTTTACAAACAAAATTTTTGTACTTAATTTCACTTTGTACTTGTAGGTTGCTTACAAATGCAAGGGATAGGGCAAGGGCAGTGGTGGAAGACTAAAGAAATGAATGGAAAAAATATGGCTGCTCTATTCTTTCCGATGGGTGGACGGATGGTAAAAACCGCACCATCATTAATTTTTTG
The DNA here is from genome assembly GCA_027924645.1 of Cunninghamia lanceolata. NCBI lineage: Eukaryota > Viridiplantae > Streptophyta > Pinopsida > Cupressales > Cupressaceae > Cunninghamia > Cunninghamia lanceolata. The sequence continues at coordinate 6,472,577 of BSBN01000123.1, forward strand.
GTAGCTTGCAAGAATGAAGTGGTGTTCTTGAAGATGCCTCCAACATAGTGAAAAATGTAGAAAATTTGGCTAAAATGTTGGAGCAAGTTTGCATGGAGGTTGGGATTGAAAATGTTGTGCAAATAATTACTAACAATGCAGCAGCATATGTGGCAGCTGGTAGAATCCTCCAAGAGAGACACCACACAATTTTTTGGACACCTTGTGCAGCACATGTCCTTGACCTTCTTTTGGAGGACATAGGCAAGCTTGATTGGATCACACCGATTGTAGAGGATGCAAGGAGGATCACAAAATTTATCTACAATCACCCTTGGGTTCTTAACATGATGAGGGATTACACCCAAGGGAAAGAGTTGGTGAGATCCGGTGTGACAAGGTTTGCAACGGTTTTCTTAACGTTGCAATGCATTCTTGGTGCATTGGGGGCTTTGAAACAAATGTTTGTGTGCCCAAAATGGACAGAATCATCTTATGCGAAGAAGCCAGAAGGAGACAAGGTTGCATGCATTATCTTTGACAAAGTATTTGTAGAAAGAGCTACAGAAATTGTGAAGGTAACTTCAAAACTTCGAATTTAAATTCAAATTGAATATTTATTTATTTTTAATATGTCTTTCATTGTAAATTAGTACCTTTAATCTTTTTGCATTTTTATATTGTAGGTGTCGGAGCCCTTGGTTAGAGTCCTCCGCTTGGTAGATGGGGATAAAACCCCAATGGGGTATCTTTATGAGGCCATGGATAGGGCCAAGGAAGCTATTAAAACTTATTATAAGGGGGACAGCCTCAAATTTGATCCCATGTGGGAGATTATTGATAGGAGGTGGAACAATCAACTCCACCAACCCATCCATGCAGCAGGGTACTTTTTGAACCCCCGTTTCTTCCATTCAGGCACCTTCTCAAATCCTACTGGAGAGGTTATGGAGGGCCTCACTTCTTGCATTCAGAGGATGACACCCCAGGCTGAGGTGGCAGACCTCATTGTTGATGAATTGCAAGCTTATAGGGAAAGAAGGGGTAGGCTCTTTTCTTCAAACCTGGCTACACGAGCAATAAACAATCAGTCACCAGGTATAAAATTCAAATTTACAAGTTACAAACTTACAAGTTACAACTATTGATAATTTGATATTTAATATGTTTTGAACTTTTCACTTTCCTTTCTAAGTTTCTAACTCTTCAATATTTTTTTTGCAGAGGTTTGGTGGACAAATTGGGGTAGAAATACCCCAAATCTCAAGAGATTTGCCCTCCGTGTCTTATGCCAACCATGTAGTTCATCCAATTGTGAGCGCAACTGGAGCTTATTTCAGGCCATCCACACAAAGAAGAGGAACAAGCTAGCTCAGAAACGCCTCAATGACCTTGTCTATGTGCAATATAATCTTCGGCTACGCACAAGAAGGGTAGAGGAAATATCAGATGATCCAATTGATTTGGATGAGATAGATCCTTACAGTGATTGGACAGGGCAGGATGAGCAGCCTTCATTGTTTTCTGAGGATGAGATCTATGATTTGGAGAGACAGGCAATGGAGGAGGGGGCTGCCGCTGGAATCGATGGATTGGGATTCTCATTGGATGACATTGAGGATGAGGATGAGGAGGATGAGGAGGATGAGGAGAGTCAGGAGACATTGCCACCAGGACCACTACCAGCATCTACATCCAGGATGGAGGTTGAGCCACGGTTTGTCATGCCGAGGAGGGAGGAGCCACAGCAGATTCCTAGGACTAGACCTAGTTCTACCACTCCCCTAGTTTTCAGTAGACTTGGGAAGGGGAAGGGGAAGAGGAAGATGTAGTATTTAGTATTTACTTTCAGTTTCAGTTTTACAAAAACAATTTGCTATTTCCATTTTGTTTCAAACTATCAGTATCAGCGCATTCCTCATGAGGATGCCATTTTGTATCCAATTTACTTTGAAATCAATCAAATACAACTAGACTCAGCTTGTTTCTCATTTATTGACTTGTTGGATGCATCTAATCATTGAATTTTGCAAAAAAAAATGTGTTTTTAATGAAATTTAAACAATTTTTTAAGTTGCCGAGTTTTTTGCCGAGTTTTTGCGAGTTTTTTGCCGAGTCGAATTTTTCAGGCTTGGCAGGTTTTTGCTTTTGGCGAGTTTTTCAACTATGGTCCATATACCTGCTTACGCTACTTGTCTTTATTGTCTTTGTTGCCTGGATTCTATTCCTTTTTCCCCTGTTCGCTGCCTTCTTTAATATCTGTAGGTTATATCTTTTGTTCCTTATCTCTGCTGTGACTCTTCTTGAGTCGGCCTCATGCCTATTCTTTAATATTTATATATATTATAGTATTTGTTATAATATTAACAATCTCTCTCTCTCTCTCTCTCTCTCTCTCTCTCTCTCTCTCTCTCTATATATATATATATTCATAACTATATAAATGAAATGTATATTTTATATTACATAACATTTATTATTACCATAATAATTAATCACTATTATTATAATGATCAATGATCATTATTATTGTCATCACAATATTATTATATCATTATCCATATGATTTTGTAATTAATTCAAATTGTATCTTGGTTCTTATCTGAATATCACAATTCATTTTAGAATATCTATATACTCTTAGAAATCTGAAAATATATTATTTTCTTCTATACACCCAACAGATATGTATATATATTTGGTAGCACTTGAATTCTATTGTTGTATTATTATTAACATAACTTTATAATATATTACTTATTTATTATCATTATAATATTATTATTATGAATATATATATAGACATCATTTAATTATTATATAATATATATATTATTATAATATTATTTATTATTGTTATTATAATATCATTATTATTATAGTATTATCATAAATATAATTTTTAATAATGTTTAATCATGTCGATCTCTATGGGGACATTGCATCTTTATCCACTATATATATATTTATTTTTACTTGAATCATTTCTCCCTTTTACTGTTGATGTACATATCTCTATATATTAATTTATGATATCTTGCCAAATGATCTTTTCCTTCTATCACAACCTTTATTTATTTCCCTTTCAAGGGATATGTTCCAAGAGGCACGTCTCTTATTATGCTTGGTGGTAAAAGACATACTTACCCTCTTATAATTTTTATTACTATATATTAATTCCCTTTTGTGGTAAAACTAGTTCTAACCATACGTAACTCCCTTATCATAAGAGGATAGGTTAAAAGATGTTTATTTATATTATTATTTATTTATATTATTTGTATTTATATTATATCATTATAATAAATGATATATTATTTATTTTATATTCTTTATATTATATCATTTATATCATAATAAATGATATATGATTTATATTATATTATTTATATTTATATTATTAGATATATTTATAATATATTATTTATTTATATTATATCATTATAATAAAATGATATATGATATATATTATATTATTTATATGTGATATTTATAAATATAATAATAATATATTTTGTTAATTGTGTTAAAAATATATTATTTAAATATATTAAATAGATTCCATTTATAATATTATTCATATCTTTAATTTGAATGAAATACATAATGGATTCAATTATAAATTACTAATATAGGGACATGACAAAGGTTGAAACTAAATTAAATTTTTGGCAATAATTTGTATTATATAATATATATTATTTGAAAATATCAAATCTATCAATTGCACTTGTATTTTTATGTTTGTTTATTAAAGAAAGGCTCAGCATGATTTTTTTTTAATTCTAAACCTTAGTTGGATGCAACTAAGTGAAAGAGAACCTAATCTGTTTAACATTTTATCCATATAACAATAGCTCCTGAGGAATACAGATGTCAAACACCAAAATGATGAGGAGATTCCTAGATCTGTTCTGCTCTCATACAATGATATAATTCATTATTATCAGTGTTTAAGTTTGTATTTTCAGTCCTATATAAGCAATGATTAAAATGTCTATGGCTCCTGTAGGAAGTCAATATAAAAAAGTTTAAACTACCTTATCTGAAAATTAAATTAATAAAGAATTTTGATGGTTAACAGATTAACACAAACATGACACGCAAGAACAGATATTAAAACAACATTTTTAGTTTTTGTTCTTGGGTGAGAAACTTGTGTACAAGCAGGTACATTGCACAGCAAGCAATGATCCCTAACCTCCAACCATAAATTGACTACCTATCGGAGTTTAAGACCCATACACCCTCCAACGTCAACACCTACATAGCCAGAACGTAATCTTGTGATTTCTCACTTCAATAAATCAACCTAGGAGAACTACAGTCCTGATATGTATTGGCTTACAGATGTATCTCCCTTCCAAAGATTTAAAAATATATAAAATTTATCCTTACCAAAAAGGAAACAATAAGTTGACATAATAAAAATAGAATGCATATTATTACAAATCAATAAGCCATAAATATCAGTTATTCAGTTGTTTGTAAATAATAAATATCAATTCCTAAGGAAACTAAATAAAGTTATGTCTTCATTTAATTTGTTTCCTTTGTATTCCCATCTGATATTTTAAACATTTTGTTTCTTACCAAAAAAAGTGATAAAAATTTCATCTTTTATGAACATTTGGGCATATCACTGTATGCATTGATTGTTATATTCCAAATCGATTAATCATTCTCACCAACTGCAGCTAGTAGATACATATAAAAGACTTGTGAGTTGTCACATCATTTAAGATAAGTAATTAAAGAGACCAAATTACAGATGAAGTTGGCATCAAGAAGAGTAACACCAAAATGCATTGTCCATACTCCATAAATGTTTAGATTATTAAAGCATATTCATACCTATGAGGTGATGCAATTTCATTTGAGGCATCTGAAACAGCAAGGCCAACATATCGCTCACCAACATCCATTCCTAACAACCGACCTGTCTGTAGCCTGTCTTTCTTGAAAAGAATTTGAAACAATTCCAGATGCTTAACATATTTCATTCTTTCTTTTCACTCTTTCATCCACTAAGATTCCACACAAAAAAGACTTATGTTAGACAATCTTTACTCTACTGTTCAAAATCTATAGTAGAAAAATCAATCTTGAGAAACAAAATCTGAAAATAATATGTTGATTAGGCAAACCTTCTCAGTAATGAAGACGCGAGAAAATAATATCATAGAAAATGGATTGGACATTGCTATTTTTACATGGCATGAATAATATTACTTTGTTACTTTGCCAAAAATATTTTTTTAAAATTGCCCTGGAACTATTCATTGGTCTAACTTATGAACAAGTTTGATAATCTGTAACAGAAATGATTGCATCTTCCCTATTGTAATCACTACACTGGAAAGACCTGAACATTACGTCACATTTTTCAATATACTACATATGTTTTTCACTCAAGTTTGTACACACATTTGACAAATCATTTAGGATCATCAAATACATGTTTGTTCATACTTTCTTATGAATGTACACAAAGCCTAGATTTGTTCATGAGCATAACCCCCACCCTTAGTATCAAGGTAAGAAAGCCCCTTATCACCATACTCACGTTGTCTTTTAGTAAACATAAACAAACTCCTCTTCTTTGCATTAGATGAAGATATTTCTGATTAGATTTGGCTAGAACTAATTGTAAATTCTAATTTTCATTAACTTTAAAGATTCACAAATGGTAAAAGTAACACCATAAATAGGGCAGGAAATTACTCGGACTAGCCATAGGAATGCCAAATATTAGCTAAATTTAAAAACCTTGAGATATGCTCAATGAAAATTAGGCGTAAACATAGAACCATAGTCAACCAACCATGCAAGGTGAAGGAGTTGCTTATTTGACTCTGAAGAATTCACACAAATAGATAACCTTACCTTTGTTCTGCCATTAATGTTAACACTTGAATGGAGTAAAACTATGTAATGTCCCCATTTTTGGAATGGTCACCACTAGAGAGGATTTGGGCTAATCATCTCGCTCTGCGATTTTTGGAGGGGATCTTGGGTAATGAGGATGACTTGTTACATTTTTATGATGTCTTTAATGCACTTGCCTTGGATAAGATGATTTGGAGCGAGCTGATTGAGAGTCTCCATCATGCTGGGAGATCACATTGTATTATGTGGATGCCATGTTGACATAGGGAGATGCTCTCATTCATGCCAAGAGAAATCTTTTGGTGCCTTGCTTATGACTTCACTCATGATTACATTGTACATGGAGGTCGCTATTATTATTATTACCTTGGCAATTATTATTATTACCTTGGCACATAATATTCCTATGCTAGCGCTTGAAGGAGGAAACAAAATAATAAACAAATCTTTAATTTGGTTTATTATTGGCGCTCATAATGTTGGAGGATGGTTGGCCCTCTTGAGAAGGAAATTCACATTAAAAAATACATATATCCTTGCCTATGTCGGTCCTATAGACAAATTGCATATATATGTGGTCATTTGGCATTGGAAAGGCATCAGTCAATCATTCATTCATTCACCTTTTGGGAGTTTATCTCTTGAAGAAGATCTTGGGACGAAAACCTCAAGCATCTTGGAGGAGTTGGATGAAAACCTAGCTCTTCTTGTGAAGGATTTCGTGACGAGAGTTCACTTGCACTTCATTGTTTTGGAGCAGAATTGCAGATCAGATTTGAAGATCATTTTGGAGGACTTTACTATCATTATTTTGCATTATTTTTGGTATGTACAACCTTAGGGTTTAGGGCAGATTTGAGCTGGGCTATTTGTCTTGTTGCCCATGCTTTTTTGATGAGATTAAAGACGTGTTCAGTTCTGATTTTATAGGAGCAGACTTCTGAATTATATTTCAGTCATTTATGATTGCCATTTGAAGTGATTTAATTGCATATTGTGTGGTGGAATTCAAATATAATATTGGAAATATTGTTGGCAATGATATTATGGTGATTTGGCATATTTTATGGAGATTATATGTTTAAGTCTGATTTTTGGAGCTGAAGTTAGGGTTTGTAACATACACCCCTCTGTATATGCTTGTCTGACTGATTTTTTTTTGTTTTCTGATGTTTTGTTGTTTAGGGTTTTATGGGTTGTTTTTGCATGTTTGTTTTTTGCATTGCATGTATGAAATATGAAGCATATGAACAAACCCAGAAAATCTAAAAGAGATATTAACAAAATAACGACTACCCAGATAGCAATGAGCCAAAATATGAATTATATTGACATACCCAGATGGAGGTTTACAACTTTGTCCGGATGCTGTAGCCGGACCAGCCACTAAGCCACAGGAATATGCTCACAACTTCATGCAATGAAAAGATATTGTATTACAATCATCAACAGCTACAAAACTATCTCCAAACACCAAGAATGTGAGAGACAAATGCCCCGAAACTATGAGGAATCACCAGTTTCAAGGACCCACATCCATGGCTGAAGTGTACGGCCTCCTTGGAGCAATGGTACAACAATTTCTCAAGCAAAAACCCTCCTTTTTCATTATGTTTTGATCTGTCTATGTCTGCAGCCTTGAATTGACCCTTTGTGATGAAAAACAACTACCAAAAAGTGAAGAAAATGCACAAAAGGGAGTGTACGGCCCTACACAAGAGGTACAGCCAGCAGCAGATTGTACAGTCTCCTTAAACACTGCAACACAGCCACAAAACTCCTCAAAAATGCATTTAATCTGCTCATAATAAACTCATTCTCATCTACAAACCACAACTCCATAGTATATATCCTTTTTGTCTTCGAATGTTCTCAAAATTGTGTTTCTTGAAAGCCCAAGTGAGACTCCTGGATGAAGCCTCCAATAACCTCTCCTGATATGATCTTCTAGGCACGAGAAAAGGGATTAATGAAGGGCTTTTTGTCCCAACACTGTCACAATCAAACCCTAGAGCCAAGATCAAAATGCCAAAGCACAAGAAACTCACAAGTGAGCAAAATCCAATATCTTTGCATAAGGCAAATGAGCCTTTAAGCCCCTCCAAGAGAGGGAATTTTTTAATTTATTTTTATTTTAAAACAACCCCTTGTCTCTCCATGAGGGGCACCCACCTCCTAGTCACATCACTTTTAAGTTATAACTTAACTTTATAAAGTAATATTACCTTAGAACTTAAAGTGACTCAATATCTCATATAGTATAAGTTAAATATTTAATTTAACTTATATATCGACTTATATCACCTTGGGCCCTAAAATGACATGAATTCTAGTGTTATGACCACCCATGTTGCCCTGCCAAAAGTAGCAACTGCTCGGCTCTTGACTTACTATAAATAGTAAGTCCCTGGAATGACTTCCTATACATCTCCATTAGCCTACGGAAGCTGAATTATAGGCTAACCCTAGTCCTCTGGTGCAATGAGCTAGATGGGGGACATTATAGTCTGCCCTTCCCAAAATTGCTTGTCCTCAAGCAATCTCAACTCAGGATGCTGCAGTATCTACTCACTCTCCCAGGTGGCATCCTCCAATGGTAAATTCTTCCACTTGACCAAGTACTCTTTGATAACCCGTTTTCTCAAGTGTCTCTCCCAGGTGTCAATGATAGCCTCTGGTACTAAGATCAACTTCCCTTCCTCATCCAATGGTGGAAGCTCAGCTAAAGGACTTATGTTGTGGCCAAGAGCTTTCTTCAACTTGGAAACATGGAACACATTGTGCACCCTGCTATCTGATGGTAGCTCAAGCTCATACGCCACCTCACCCACTCTCCTGATAATCCTGAATGGACCATAAAATTTGGGTTTCAGTTTCTCTGCTCCACTCTTCTTGAGAGTGGACTACATGTAAGGTTGGAGCTTCAAATACACCATGTCTCCAACCTCGAAGCTCCTCTCCACTCGGTGTTGATCAGCATACAACTTCTACTGATTCTATGCCTATTGTATATTCTCCTTAAGTTCCCTTAGAATGTCTTGGCTGTCCTGTAAAAGATCCTTTGCCTTAGGCACCCGACTATCACCAAGCAAGAGATCTGTAAAGCATGGGGCATCATAACCATATAGTGCCCTGAAAAGAGTCATTTGAATAGACATGTGATGAGTAGTATTATAGCAATACTCCCCTAGGTGCAACCATCTGATCCAAGCTTTCTACTACCCCAACACATAATTGCACAGGTACCCCTCTAACCATTTGTTCACCACCTCTGTTTGGCCATCTGTTTGCGGGTGGTAACTAGTACTAGGAGTCAACTCTATACCACACAGTCTGAATAGCTCCTACCAAAATATACTCAGAAACTTGCTATCCCTGTCACTTACTATGCTTTCGGGTACCCCATGTAACCTGAATATCTCCCTGAAAAACAAATCAGCCACCTGAGCAATTGTAAAGGTTGCTAAAATGGTGAAGAAGTGTGCAAATTTGGTGAGTCTATCGACCACCACATATAGACAATCCGTCCCCTGCACTTTTAGCAACCCAGTAATGAAGTCCATGGAGATACATTCCCATTTCTGACTGAGAATAGGTAATGGTTGTAAAAGTCCTGCTGGAAAGGTATGCTCATGCTTATTTTGTTGGGAAATGCGACACTCACGAACATACATCTGCACTTCATCCTTCAGTCCCTTCCATGTGAACCTCTCCTGAATCTGTTTGTATGTCTTGAAGAATCCAGGATGGCCAACCATTCATGTATCATGGAAAGTTTTTATCACCTTGTGTTTGAACTGTGAATTAGGCACCAAGAATATTCTGTCTTTGTATATAATCAAGTCATTCACCACAGAATATCTCTCATCCTTATTAGTGCCCTCAATGACTCCTGCTGCCCAAGAGTCCTTGGCATACTCTGCTATAATCAACTCCCTCCAATCAGCAGAGATCTCCCCAACTAAGCACAAGTGAGGTCGACATGACAAGGCATCTGCAACTATGTTCCTCTTGCCCTTGACATACTCAATATCAAAATCATATGCCTATAACCTGCTCACCCTCTTTTGTTGTCTATCATTCAGGTCCTTCTGGTTCATAAAATATTTGATGCTATTATGATCAGTCCTGATTATAAATTTTCCCCCAACCAAATAGGCCTGAATTTGGCCAATGCATGCATGATGGCCAACATCTCTCAGTCATACACCAAGTAACTCCTCTCCATACCCCGAATTTTTCTACTCTCAAAGGCTATCGGATGCTTGTCCTGCATGAGTATTGCCCCTGTACCCTCTCCAGAAGCATCACATTGTAACTCAAATGGTTTGGTGAAGTCTGGGATTGTTAACACTGGGCATGTAGACATCAAGTGCTTGAACCTGTCAACGCACTGCTAGGCTGTGTCACTCCACTCGAAGGCTCCCTTCTTTGTCAAATCAGTTAATGGTGCTGCTATCTGTTAGAAGCCCTTCACAAACCATCTGTAGAAACCACATAGTCCAAAAAACCCCTTAAGTTGTGTGAGGTTTGTGGGTGGAGGCCAATCCACAATCACCTTAATTTTCTCTGGATCCACTCTGACCCCATCCGCACTGATAATATGGCCAAGGTAAAGTAACTCTGTCATGCCAAAATCATATTTTGATTCCTTGGCATAGAGTGATTCACTCTCCAATATGCTCAATACCTCCTCAAGGTGCCTCATGTGGTCCTCCCATGTCCTACTGAAAATCAAAGAAGATCAAAACAAATTTCCTGAGTTGCTGTCTAAATATCTGATTCATACAACTCTAGAAAGTCGCAGGTGCATTGGTTAACCCAAAAGGCATCACCAAAAACTCAAAGTGACCGTAATGACACCTGAAGGTTGTCTTCTCTATATCCTCGACCCTCATGAGAATCTGATGGTATCCAAACCTCAAATCAATTTTGGAAAAATAACAGGCACCATGTAGCTCATCTATCAGCTCATCGATCCTCGGAATGGGGTACCTATTCTTAATAGTCTTCTTGTTTAATGCCCTGTAATCTATACACATCTTGATTGTCCCATCCTTCTTTTTGACAAGAACAACTGCAGAAGCAAATGGGCTCTTACTGGGCCAGATGTGTCCCATCTCTAGTAGCTCCTTAATTGTTTTCTCAATTTCATCCTTGAGCCTCTTCGGATGACGGTAAGGAGTGATCATGATGGGCTTGGTCCCATCCTCTAGCTCAATAACATGCTCTATGCCTTTATCAAGAGGCACTCCTGGTGGTATATCTCCAAACACCTTACTGTGCTTGGATAGAAGCTTCTGAATATTAGGATGATAGTTGTCCTTCTGTCGAGGTGGGGACTCTGGCATAATAAGGCACTCTGCTGCCCACTCTACCTGGTCATGCCTCAATAGCCTCTCCATCCGCTTCAGTGATACCACCCGAGGTCCACCATCTGATATGCCTCTCAAGCATATTTTCTTCCCATTGAATTCAAATCTCATTTCCATCTTCTTCACATTCATGGTGAACTCTTCTAACTGGCTCATCTAATGCATGCCAAGTACCACATTGGTATCCCCAATGCCAACAACATAAAAGTCATCTACCTACTCGTACTCTCCCATGATGATTTTCAATCCTGGTATCTTCCTGCTGCACTGCATTTTGAATTCGTTGGCTACCATTACCTTGAAGCCTTCGAATTCCTTTCTCTTCAACCCCTTGCGAGCTACCAACTCCTCGTCAATAAAATTATGTGTAGCTCATGTATCAATGAGGGTAATAATACATTGCCCACCGAGTACACCACGCACCCTAAAAGAACCAACCTTCTGGAAACTGGATAGCTGGGCAATAGTACCTCCACTGCCAACACTGTGCTGTGAAGCTCTCTCATCTCCACTATCTCCATGATCGGAAGGCTACTCTGAATCTGAGTCGGATGCATCTAACTAGGTCTCCTCAGCTGAATAGTACTCGATCAACTTGGCCTTAGCCTTGTGTGGACACTTATGTGAGGGATCCCATGGTTCTTTGCAATGGAAGCAAAGTTCCTTCCTCCACTCGTTGAGCTGATCATCAGTCAACCTGTTTGTCTTATCCCTATGCTACTCAACATCTCTATGGAAGGGTCTCTTCTCCTTCTCCTTATCCCTCCTATGTGGAAACCCCTTGGACTGAAATTTTCTCCTCCACAATGATGACTCCATATCTCGGGCCTTCTTCATGGCCTCCTGGAGTGAAACAGGGTCAAAACCCTTAACCCAACCACGAAGTGGGTCTAACAATCCATCAATGAAGAGAATAACCAATCTGCACTCGGAAATATCTGGGACCATAACAGATAGGTCTTGGAACTCAGAAATGTAGGAGTCAACTGATCCACTCTGCTTCAGCTGCGCCAACTCCTTAAATTGTAATTCTAGGTCCTTATCAAACCTGTCGATCAGTCTAGCTGTGAACTCCACATATGAAGTGATCTGATCGTGACCCAGTGTGACCTTCTCGTTGCTCCACCATTTATGTGTTGCTCCCTCCAAGTGCAAAGTTGCATAAGTAATGGTATCCTCAGGCATGGGACTAATCTGCAAGTAGCTGTCCAATTTCTGGACCCAAGCTCTCGCTGTGGCTTTACCTGATCCATCAAAGTAGGGAAGTGTCATTTTGCTCATTTTTTTCTGCAACTCTTGGTTCTGAGGTCTACCTCCCCTATGAGGTATGTTCCTTATCCTAATGTCAGAGTACTCTGCACAGGTCATGTCGGCCCTAAACTCTGCACTAGAAGCTCTCCAATCCCTCAAAATCTCATCCTAAAACTCAGCCTGTGCGGGATCCTATTCAGGAACTTAGTTCCTTGGAGCAAAGGTCGGGATGCCAGGTCTGTCACCTGCTGTAAATTGTGAAGCCCTCTTGTGAGTAACCGAGGCCTCATCCTCATCATCTCTGAACCTGTGTCTGTCATCCTGGTTCCTGTCCCCATTATTCCTGCTCCCCTGGTTCATGTCACCATTGTGTCTATCACCCACATTATGCCTGTTCCTATCTCCCCCATTGTCTCTGTGTCTGTCACCGTCATTGTTCCTGTTCCTGTCACCTCCATTGTACCTGTTTCTGTCATGGTGATTATTATTATTTTCCCTGTTATTTCTTCCATCTCGAGGTAATAACTGTTCGAGGATATGTGCTATCTCCGCCTGTGATTCTCTTAACTCCTGTCGAGACTCCCTCAATTCTCTTTCTAGTGCCAACGAACTCCTGGTGAGCACATTCAAGATCTCGTGCATGCTAGGCTCCTCACCTTCTCTGTCACCCATTTCTCCTATAGGTTCTATAACTAGAGGTAGTTCACCTGAAAAAGGGTTTGTTCTTGAAATTTTGAAATCTTCCTCACTATATAATACTGGTGTTTCCCCCTCAGTAGCTACAACCTCTGTCTCTAACTCAAAGAGATCAATCTGTGGTACTTTTTTTTGTATTCTCTGTGGGTTTCTTGTTCCTGGTCTCGGTCTAAAATTATATCTATCTATAGGCCGCATGTCTCATGTTCATCTTTTGCTTATCATATTTAACCTCACAGGATGGCAAGATCTTTTGCTGTTATACCACTGTAACATACACCCCTCTGTATATGCTTGTCTGACGATTTTTTTTTGTTTTATGATGTTTTGTTGTTTAGGGTTTTATGGGTTGTTTTTGCATGTTTGTTTTTTGCATTGCATATATGAAATATGAAGCATATGAACAAACCCAGAAAATCTAAAAGAGATATTAACCAAATAACGACTACTCAGATAGCAATGAGCCAAAATATGAATTATATTGACATACCCAGATGGAGGTTTACAACTTTGTCCGGATGCTATAGCCGGACCAGCCACTAAGCCAGAGGAATATGCTCACAACTTCGTGCAATGAAAAGATATTGTATTACAATCATCAGCAGCTACAAAACTATCTCCAAACACCAAGAATGTGAGACAAATGCCCGAAAACTGAGGAATCACCAGTTTCAAGGACCCACGTCCATGGCTGAAGTGTACGGCCTCCTTGGAGCAATGGTACAGCAATTTCTCAAGCAAAAACCCTCCTTTTTCCTTTTGTTTTGATCTGTCTATGTCTGCAGCCTTGAATCAACCCTTTGTGATGAAAAACAGCTACCAAAATGTGAAGAAAATGCACAAAAGAGAGTTTACGGCCCTGCACAAGAGGTACGGCCAACAACAGATTGTACGGCCTCCTTAAACACTGCAACACAGCCACACAACTCGTCAAAAATGCATTCAATTTGCTCCTAATAAACTCATTCACATTTGCAAACCACAACTCCGGAGTATATATCCTTTTTGTCTTCGAATCTTCTCAAAATTGTGTTTCCTGAAAGCCCAAGTGAGACCCCTGGATGAAGCCTCCAATAACCTCTCCTGATACGATCTTCCATGCACAAGGAAATGGATCAATGAAGTGGTTTTCGTTCCAACACTGTCACAATCAAACCCTAGAGCCAAGCTCGAAATGCCAAAGCACAAGAAACTCACAAGTGAGAGCAAAATCCAATATCTTCGCATAAGGCAAATGAGCCTTCTTTTCCCTTTTTAACTCCTCCAAGTCCCAACGCCCAAGAGAGGGAATTTTTTAATTTATTTTTATTTTAAAACAACCCCTTTGTAGGAGTTCAGAACAACACTGAGAGGGGGGGTGAATCAGTGTTGAGTAAATTCTCAAATCTTTTTGCAAACTTTGACTTTCAAAACACAAAGAGAGAAAGATATCATTGATTTGTCAAATACATATGCACATGACTGAGAAAGAAGAAAAAGAACAAAACCTCTTGAGCAAAGTATTAACATACACACATACAAATGAAAACAATATGAGACATAACACAAATTTGCAAGAGTGGAAAACCCTCCTGGGGTAGAAAAACCACTCCAAAACTGCCTCACTGGCTTAACCTTGAAAATAACTTTACAAGCCTCACTGGCTGATGTGAGTGTCTCACTGACAAATGCATAGGTCTCACTGACCACAAGCCTCACTGGCATTTCTCAATCAATCAGAACTAAAAATCTCATGTGCAAGTAGTGATTGTTGCTCAATCTAATTTGCACCATTCAAATCAACTCATCTGCAAAATATATTCCATCATCCCAATCCTCAGATATTTTATCCTTGAATCATCTAATTCACCTGGTTAGGGAAATATATCTTTTTCACTACAAATTGGTTTTCACATTTTTCTGAATCTTCACCATTGCATGTTGAATCACACTACTGCATAAGCACTGCCATACAAAACTTGTTATCCTCTCTGTCTCTGTCAGTTTGATGGATGCATAATATCATGACTTTCACTATGAGCAATGTATACATGGTTCACTTAACATTCACCATTAATAATGTATTCTTAGAGTGAACACTATGATCATATTCTTAAAGATCTCACTGATCTGAACTCAGAAAAATTAACACTTTAGATCATCT
The DNA here is from genome assembly GCA_027924645.1 of Cunninghamia lanceolata. Classification (NCBI taxonomy): domain Eukaryota; kingdom Viridiplantae; phylum Streptophyta; class Pinopsida; order Cupressales; family Cupressaceae; genus Cunninghamia; species Cunninghamia lanceolata. Next base: position 6,487,910 of record BSBN01000123.1, read on the forward strand.
GCTGTAGAAACAAACAAAAATATATATATACCTTAATATGCTGCTCTCCTTATGTCATAAAGATCTAAAACCTTTAAAACATATTGCAGTTTCAAAGCAATCAAAACTATATTTTAACACCCCCAATCTTCACAAGTCTGACATGGTCGGGTAGATATCACTCTGTAGAATGCAATGAAATAATCCATAACCATAAAACACCTCTATCTTCATTATATAAAATTCTCTGACCATCGCAGTGTTAAAAAAAAAAAGTAAAAGCATCTTTTTAGACTTTTATAGAGAAAAGCACATCAAATTTTGACACAACACTGTGACCGTTGGGCTTCAAAAGCAAATTAAAAGTCATCCATATGATTAAAACTTCGCGCCACCTTCCTTTTTAACCTGCACCACACGATGTGCTTTTGGCGCTCATTTTAAGTTGTATCACCGGAGATCAGTTTTATTAGGCAGAGGGGCTGGTGGAAGCATGGACTTAACCCCTTAACTTTATAACTTGAGTGCCTTTTGACCTCCAATAACCGGTCAACACTAAAATATAACAAAAAAACAACTTTATGTGTGACGGGTGAAAACATTAGTGCTTTAGGGTTTAAACTAGACACTTAGGGTTTTGAAGTCTAAGAATATGAGAATAAAACACACTCCAAAACATAGATTTGTAGCGGTGTATTTCCCTGAAACTCCAATGTTAATAACTTATATACTACAGCAAAGCAAGTTTTGTTGGAGTCAACACAACTACAAAGACATTGCCATATCACCATTACTGCAACTTAACCAATGTCAACCTTGAAATGATGCAGACCTTGTAGCACTAATATAAATATGAATATGAATCATGAATACCAACTTAAACATGAAATTACCTTTTGGCTGCTCCAATCTGATATCTTAGCATTTTCACATACATCAATGAAAAGAACACAACAACTCAAATATCCTGGTCCTGTTCAATGACTGATCCTGTTCAATGAGATCCATGAAGCATAAGCAAACACCAAACACCAAGAGCCTCCTGATACTCAACATGAATACAATGAAGACCATTAGCCATAGCATGAAGCAACATAGCTGAAGACATCTCCTATCATGATCATGTCTGCCCTGTGCATTGAGAGATCCATCTAACTTCTGACCATTCTATTATCATGAAATTCATGAACAACCTGCTATGCCATGAACAACCTGCTATGTTATGCCATGAACAAACTCCATGAAGAATGACCATATGTGACCAACTCCTCAGCTCATCAACCAACATCAAAGCATCCCGATCTTAACATTTTGAGATCATGAAGAACATTATGACAACAATCCTCTTCCAACTTAGAATGACATCCTAACACTTTTGACATCAATGACAACCATGCTCTACACCCTTGTCTCTCCATGAGGGGCGCCCACCTCCTAGTCACATCACTTTTAAGTTATAACTTAACTTTATAAAGTAATATTACCTTATAACAAGTGACTCAATATCTCATATAGTATAAGTTAAATATTTAATTTAACTTATATATCGACTTATATCACCTTGGGCCCTGAAATGACATGAATTCCAGTGCTATGACCACCTATGCTGCCCTGCCAAAAATAGCAACTGCTCGGCTCTTGACTTACTATAAATAGTAAGTCCCTAGAATGACTTCCTATACATCTCCATTAGCCTACGGAAGCCGAATTATAGGCTAACCCTGGTCCTCTGGTGCAACGAGCTAGATGGGGGACATTACAAGGTTAGAGCGGAAAACTAGGGCAGAAGTTAGAGTTAGAGCAGAAAACTAAAGTGCAGAAAATTAGGGTAGAATTCAGAAAATCCATTTGAAAAGCCCATAAACCCAAATTAGGAGAAAATATCCCCATTTGGGATATTATAATGGTATCAAAGCCATGATCTTGCCAGCCTGGAGGGTTTGATCATGCATGGAAGAATGACGGAATCATTTAGACAAAACCAAGATAAATTGAAGGAAATTGATAGATGGTTGTATGAACAAGAGGCCACTCAATTCCTTACAGAGTACAATGCTTTATCACTTGATGTCAGGTTAGCAACTCCTTTTGGAAACTTCTTGAAGCTTCATGAAGATGTAAATCAAAGGAAGAAAGATCTATATGCCTACATCCGATCAGCAGTCGTCTTTGAAGAAAGATTAGAGAAGAAGAATCACTTGCTTGTGACTTGCAGCTGACAAGTAACCATGAGGAAGGCATGAATCAATCTAGGCATGTTGAAGATTGGGCTCCAAGCCCTAAAAAAGACAAAGCCAAAGGTACACTTCAGCCCTATGAGGATAAGAAGGAAGGAGAATCGTCTATTGAGGCTACAAGTGAAAAAGACATGGGGCTTCATGATAGCTACATGGGTGAAGAAGATGCCACCATGGAAGAAGAATTACTTGATGATTTGCATCATGAGGATATGGGCGAAGAAGCATCATACATTGCAAATGGAGAACACCTAAGACTTCATGATGACCATAAGGTTGGAGGGTACACTGTCACGGAGGTTGGTAGACCTACAAGATTGGATCAGCTACGAGAAGGTATGGGTTCATTTGGTTTTCCTTTGGTTGAGCCTAGCATTGTTTCATCACCTTTGCATCACATTAGCATGGAATCAAATGGTGGTATGGGTATCTTTGAGACGAATGTTGTTCATAAGGACAATTCAGAAATTTCAACGGGAAGTGATCAAAGTGGGTTGTACAAGATTGATTTGACATTGCAAGATAAAGAGGTCATAGTGGTGCACACATCTTCTAGATCAGCCATTGAGGAAAATCATGAGGTAGAAGATTCTACCTACCACTTTAATGGAGATCCTTTGATAGAGCATAATAAAGACTTAGCTTTCACACATGGGTGTAATGAAGAAGTTGATTTGTGGAGGCATGATCGGGATATGTTGCATAAAGACCTTGGGTCTCATAAGTCTCATCACTTGGAAGGACAATTGAAGACAAATGAAGGCAAGCTTGTGGTTGCCCTAAATCATTTTGATCGTGTTCATGAAGTGATGGCAGGTTTGTGTTGAAAAGCTCTAGAGAGGCATGAGCCCTTTGAAGAAGATCTTTACCTTACAGTTTTCAAGAGCTCCAAGAGGTTATGGCTATGGTGAAGTCAAACTACTTGCATCTACTTGCGGATAGCGATCACCTATTCAAGATGGGCGAGATATATGCTGGTGCTTTGAGAAGGGAGGAAGATGAAGTGGATAAGCTCACCTTGGAGCTTAAGGACACTATGGATTCTTTGAAGAGCACTCAAGAGGCCCTTCAAGAATCAGAAGATCAAGTGAAGAAGCTTCGTTGGGAGTTGAGCATGGCACACTCTTCATCATACACATCAGAAATTCAGACTTCTATGGCTGCCACATTCAAGGAAGAACAATGCAACATGAAGAGGGCAAAGAGTGGAGACATGGAGAAAGGTCTTGAAGGATTCTATGACGAGGTCATGAAGATAGAAGAGATGTGTACACACATGAGGATTCAGCTTGCAGCCATGAGACAGAAGTTGTGGTACATGACACATCTGATTTTCCATTGGAGACATCACATGGACCTACCCTAGTTGATGATCACTCACTCATGGAGGAAGTGGAGGTTAAGGTCTACAAGGACATCATTCACAAGCATGAGGTAAGGTCTGATTTTTGGATATGTAACAGTAGTCCCTTACTCTCACAATATCGAGACATGACAGCCAAAGGGAAAGAGGTACAATTCAGATTGAAGGTAAGTGAATTTCATATAGAGCCCCTTTTTGGATCTGCACTTGTGGGAGGACACATTGCAAGGGAAGAAGAAGTGATTGAGGAGCTAGAGGACAGCTTGTTAAGGTATGATAACAGTCCTGATTTTCTGAGGTATGACAGCAGCCCTTTACCTTCACATTATTATGTTATGACAGCCAAAAGGATCAGCCTTGAGGCATGTAAATTTCATGAGGAGTCTCACATTGGATCAGCACTTCATGGAGAGCATGCAACATCGATGAAGAATTTGTTTGAAATGGATGAGGTCACTACTAAAAGGTATGACAAAGGTTCTGATTTTATTTGGATCAACAGTTTTTCACTCTTGCATAATCATTGGTTGACAACTCCTTCACGTGAGAATGAGAGTGGGAAGACTTCTATTGTTAGCACCCCATGGGAAATCAAACATGAAGGTTTTAGGGATTGTCCAAGACACAAGAGGATTGATTTGATATGCCATGACAAGAAAGAGACAAAGAAGATTCAAAGCACGTGGCATAGGAGGGATGAGCATTGTGTGGTGGTCAAGCTAGTGGTGTAATCAGTTTTGTACGGTGAGAGGTATGATTTAGATTTCTTTGTTTGTTCATTTAGCTTGCCTTATGAGGATATGGCGTCACCTCTTCTGGAGAGTCATTTGGAGACTCATGTCATACACTTAGATGGAGTTGTTGAGACTACACTTAGTGGATCAGCCACTAATATCATGACTTCACTTGAAGAGGGAATCATAAGGGATTCAGTTTGTGATGATCATAAGAGTTGGGTGATAATGTGATGCAACTTGTTGGTGTTTCAATTCGCACCTCTGGCATGCGAGTTGGAAACAGACAACTATGCACAGTTAAACTGCTCTTCTATTATGAGGGGAAGTTCCCTTTTTTGCCGATGTTCGCTTAAAAGATAAATAAATTAAATTTGCCTGTCTTTTTTTGTTTCTCAGCTACGAGCACAAGGTTATAAAACTTTAATCACTGTAGCAGAATTTTTTCCTTTTTGAAACTTCTAACTACAGCTAGGCCTAAGGGTAAATGCAAGAAGTTGTGTCCACTTAAGGTGGAAGTTTCGGAGTTAGAAAAAAATCCGAAATCGGGTTAACCAAAACGGGATCCCGCTTTTTATAAAACGGGATCCCGTTTTTTAAAAACGGGATCCCGTTTTGCTTCGGAATCCCGAGCCAAAAGCGGGATCCCGTTTTCAAGAAACGGGATCCCGTTTTGAGTTTCATAAAAGGTTAATATTTTAACCTTTACAAAACGGGATCCCGTTTCAAAACGGGATCCCGTTTTGTAAAGGTTAAAATATTAACCTTTTATGAAACGGGATCCCGTTATTTAAAATTTGAATTTTAAGCTCGGGTTTTGCTTTGTAACCCGGTTCGGGAAATGGTTTGGGGACCCGAACCTGACCTCTGGACCAGGTTTGACCTGCAACTTGAAGGTCCTGTCAATGTCACAACAAAATAGTGACTTTGGGCATATATCTGAAGGTCTATTTTACAGAATATTTTGACGAAATTAAAACCCATTATAGATGAGACAGTGTAGATTCTAAATATGTAATTTTTTTTACAATTGGATTATTTTTTCTATTTTTTAATCAATTTCTGATGAAATAGGTCCATAAACTTGAATTATTAGGGTTTTTTAGTATTTTAATAACTTTTTATTAACATATTTTTTTGTAAAAAAAATTGTAGGAAAACGTACTTTAGACAATTCTTTTCAATTTAAAAAAAAAAAATTTCAAAAAATGTTAAGTTTAGGTCGTCTTATGCGTGACGTACACGATGATTTTTTAAAAGACCAAAAATGGCCAATAAAAAATTAATAAAAAAAAATATATTCAATAAAAAATTACAAAAAAATATGGAAAACGTGCTTCAGTGAGTTACAAATATTTTCCCAAAAGGATTTTGAAAAATATGATTATTTAGGTCAAAATATGGATGACGTACACGTACATGGTATAGTAAAAAAAAGTGACTTTTAAACAGTGGTTTTTAGAAACACCTATTCAAAATCACTTTCTATCATCTGGGTATTGAAAAAAATTACATATTTGGAAACTAGATTCCGAGTACTACATTTCATATTTAGTGACTTTTTCCAAGATTCCACCGTTAAGTGCTTCAAATTTTTAGGTCAAATGTGACAAATTCTGAAAATCAGGGAAAACACTTCCACTTTTTGGCCAATAAGTGGACACAACTTCTTGCACACACCCCTAAACTAAATGACGCTTTTAATCACCTAAGTAAATTCCAAGCATAGGGATCAAAAGTTAACAAAGAATGATTTATTTTAACATAAAAGCTCAAATAACTCCTTCCAGATCACATCAGAAGACTCACTGTACTTTAAGATGAAAACCGAAAGTAAGATTACACAAGCCACACATCTAATGACAAAACTAGATGATCACGAGATAGAGAATCCAAGCAAATGGCAGGCATAAGATTTCTATTCCCAATATCATAAAGTTCTTACAACTCCAGGACAGCAATATTGTAGCAAAAGGCAGGCATACAATATGCGAGCAAATGCTGGAAAACAAACAACACAGAGTGAACAAGCATTTGAAATAACAATTTCTGCAGGCTAGAATAGGTACAGCAAATTTTGCTATCACAATTACCCACTCCTTTTACAATGGGCAAGGTTGCCTTTATTTATACTAAATCAAAGGAGTAGGGAACCCTAAAATCTCCTTGATTTTATCTAACTAACTTGCCAACTCGCAAGCTTTATTTCTATTCTAAGACAAAGATTACAACTAACACCTGCTTTAAAACAATCTGCTTTAAAGCTAAGTTGCCGAATCGGGTTCGGGTACAGGTACGTGGGTACGGTACGCCGGTACGGCAAATTTTTTGGGGGGAGTTGGGTACATTTGGGTACGTCCGTGCAAAAAAAAGAAAAAATAATAAATATATATGTATTTGCAGCCTGACATATCATGCATATGCTAAACAAAATTGAAAATTACCATAAATGTTACACATTTGAAATACAATAACATAGATATGCTAAACAAAATTGAAAACTACCATAAATATTACACATTTGAAATATAATATAGTAATATACTATTCCAAATTCGATATTCATATTGATATCAACGATAATTTGTCAAAACTTGAATGTCATCATAGATATTCATTGTTCATTGGTTCAAAACTTCAATATTAAAACAAAACAAGTAGTAATTACTAATATCTAATCACTAATCAGCATTATATCGGTCATCATCATTGACATTGTCAATAGATAATCCAGGTAGATGAGAACATGATGCAGTATTGACACTATCACTAAAAGTATGCTGGCTATCTGAGTCCACAAAAAGTGAAGATTCTATGGCAGCTGAAAAATCCAAGTCAGTTCGCTCTAGATCTACATCCCACAACTTTGTGCCCCCTTCCTTGTACTCATTTTGTGTGTGAGTAAGAAGGCGCAAGTTGGAATGCACAAAAACTAACTCCTCTGCCTTACTTGATGCCAATCGGTTGCGTTTCACTAAATGGATGAAGGAGTATGTACTCCAATTCCGCTCAAATGAACAGGAACTAGCAACCTATTGAGGCAAAGTGAGAGAGTTACAGTTATAAAATTGTAAATCAAACTTCAAATTTGTTTCAAAATTTTAAACTAACAAGTTTATTATTTTAAAAATGAAAAACAATTCAAATTTTAAATTTAGAGAGTGCAATAAAAAATAAGAAACTTACTTGCGATAAAACTTTGATTGCAAGACTCTGCAATTGTGGTGATGTTACACCATTGAGGTACCACCAAGTATGAGCATCCTTCCTATACTTGTCACGAAGAGCTGAAACACTTTGATTATTGGAGGCTATAAATTCACCAAACTCAGTTGTAACTATATCCTCCATTTCAGGATCAGGGAAGAGTTTAGTAAATGCCTTCCTATACCCTTCGTTGACTTCTGGATCTCTGTATGGTGCAACCCTTGATGGCATAGCAAGAATCTCATCACTATAAAACTTGGGAGTCAATGCAAAGGCAAGAAGATGTAGTGGGGTGGTCATTTTGTTCCACCGATCAACACAAATTGTTTGCACCTCTCTGAAGAAAGTTTCTTCAAGATCTTGCTCTTTTTCATTTATGATGGACCTCATCTTCTCAATCATTGAGTCGATGCCATCATACGCCTCTCCCAAACATGGCTTATCCATGTCAGTAAAACGGATCATACTCATGATGGGCTCGGTGAAACTAAGAAGATATTTCACACGGTCCCACCAATTGTCATCTAGGATCAACCGCTTTACATTTGCTGCCCTGTCACTATTGGACTGCCTCCATAGGGACCAACTTTGGCTAATGACCATGCTAGAAAGTGGCACCTTCACCTTCACAAGTCGTCTCAAGACGATTGTGTTGGATTCAAATCAAGTCTCAACAACCTATTAAAAAAATTAAAACAATGAGCAAAAGCATACTTAAATAATAAATTTTAAAAAGTAAATTAGAAATTTCAAATTACTAATTACAAAATCTAAATGTAAAATTTAAAAATTAGTGATTCAATTACCTTCAATAGCTCCAATTGCGAGAATGATCTAAAAATGGCTTGAGACATGTGATGGTTTGTGATGAACATTTGGATCTCTTCAGCCTCAGCATAGACTTGTTTGATCCACTCTATCTTCCTACCCAACTTTTGTAACATGAGGTTAAGTGAGTGGACAGCACATGGTGTCCAAAATATGTGTGAAAATCGTGTCTCAACCAACATACCAGCTGCTCTACAATTCTTTGCATTGTCTGTTATGACTTGGACAACATTTTCAGGACCAACTTCTTGAATGCATTGTATAAGGATGTTAGCAATAAATTGTGCATCCTTCACTTGCCCTTCACAATCCACAGCTTTCAAAAACATTGGCCCTTTAGGGCATATTGCAATCACATTGATTAGTGGTCGATTTCTTGTATCCTTCCATCCATCAGAAACAATGGACAGCCCTGTAACTTTCCATGAATTCCTAATGGGAGCCAATGAAGAGTGTATAGATTTTACCTCTTTTGCCAATAGTGTGCTACGCACCTTCTCATAACATGGGCCTTTGTACCCTTTTGGAGCCTCATTTACCTTTCTCAACATATCTTGCCAATACGGTGATCGAACAACGTTGAAAGACAAACCATTTGCATAGAGGCATCTTGCAACAGTTTGATTTGCAATCTCTTTAGCATCACTCTGAAATGCCCTCTCCAATGGACCCTTTGTTCTCTTCACAATAACGGGCTCTTCTTCATTCCCACCCAAAAATGGGTGGCTGTCTACTGCATCATCAGGTGAAGCACGAGAAGTAAGGGGTCTTTGTGATCCCCTTCCTCTCCTCAAAGGATGGTTTGCACTGCGAGCAATTCTTGCATCTACTTCCTCTTGCTCTCTAACATATTCTGCTATTGATGACGTGACAAACCATTACCATCCGGTCCTGGACATGCTTTGATTCCCAAGTTTGAAATGGCACAGAAATGAGCTGTCACTCGGCTGTAGGAGCTAGTATACTTAAGCTTACAGAGACTGCATATCCAAACATATGTCCCACCACCTCGAACATTCTGTATCATTTCTACATACTTCCATAAAGGTGAACTAGGGTCGGTTTTGAAGGTGGGTTGACGAATAGTACTAGAACTGGCTGCCATTGCTCCCTGTCTACAATAAATTCAAAAAACAAATATTGAACAATAAATTAAAATATTAAATAACAAATGCATATATAAATTTCATTTATAATCAAAATTAAAAATAAACAAAAATATAAAAAATTAAGTCTAAATCAAAATGTATATACTATTAGTCTATTTAATATTACATATAATTTTATAAATATAAATTTATAAAAACTTCTAGAATCTAAAATTACATACTGTTATTGTTAAAAATTTAAAAATTAAATATAATGGTACTTTAAAATTTAAATTTAAAATTAAAAATTATAATAAAAAAAAGTTTAAAACAAGTTTAATTCTGGTGTTATTTTACTTTTATTATTAATTTATTAATATAATAATATTTAATATTTAATCATTCATATAATATTATATAATTATAATATAAACTGCTTTAAATTTAATTTTTTAATTTTTAAACTTTCAATAAAAAAATTTAACTTCAAAATTAAAAGAGTACTTGCTAATAATAATATTAATAAATAATAACAATATTAAATTAATAAATAGTAAATATTAATAATATTAGTAAATTTAAACTAGTTAAATACTAAATAGTAACTACTGTGTATATTAGCATTCTATATATATAGTATACATATATTTAATATTAGCATATTATTAATTAACATTCCTATATAGTAATATATATAATTTTATAAACTGTAATATATATTCCTATATATTTTAAAAATTAAAAGCATTCTAATTAAAAAAGTTTTAAAACCACACCATTCGAAAGAATGGAAAGTGAAACCATTGAATTTGAAACAATGAAATATAATTTATAAACAAAACTTAAAAGAATTTGAAATTTTTTTTTAAAAGTTTAAAACCTGCAATTGAAGTCGCGGCGGTCCCCTGGTTCGGCGGTGTCTGAGCGGCGGTCCCCTGAGCGGCGTTTGAGCGGCGTCTGGTTCGGCGGCGTCTGAGTGGTGATATCCTGCAATGCTTTCTTTTTTGTTTGGCGGCGGTATCCTGAGCGCCTGTGTATTAAACTTTAAACCTCTAAAAGCTGCGTGAGCGTATGTTATGCTTTTTTCTTTTAAAACTTTTAGGTTAAAATGCCCGCCGACACTCCTATTAAAATAAGATTAAAACAAAAAGTCAAAAATCTAAAAAAAACTTCAAAAAACCTCGCGAAACTTCATCGAAACGCCACGTCAGCAGCCGAATCGTCGGGAATCTTTTACCGTCGCCCAGAACCGCTTCCACTCTAAAATTGCAGATTCCTGTCCGAATCCACAGGGATTCCTGGCCGTACCCGATTCGGGTATGAACCGTACCAGGAAACGCCAAGGGAGGGGGGGAGATTCGGTAACTTAGCTTTAAAGCAAAGAAAGCTCCAACTATTACAAAGTGATTTTTTACTATTTTAAAGATGGATAAGCTTTGGATGAAAGCAAATGCTTTAAAAAAAAAGTATTGAGTTAAAGTTGCTTTCTTTTGAATCACATCCCCATCTTTATTGCTGCCTTATTGGTGACGTCATCCCCTGGTATTTTGGGAAATAATATCTTCTAAAAAGCAGATTTTGAGAGAAAAAGTTGGCACATGGGTTTTGTAAACAATCCCATTCTGAAGCAACCCAGATTGTCGGATTTTGAAAAAGCTAAGGATTTCCCGAAAAAGCAACAAAAAAGCAGATTTTCGAAAAGATAAAAATTTCCAATCTTCAAGAGGATGAAATTCCAGGTGGACCCATTTCGATGAAAACTGAAAAAGCTCCAGCCCTGTTTCTGAAAAACGATGCCCTAGAAAAAAGGACCTTGAAAAAGCGTGCCTCTGTGCTTCCCAATCCTGAAACTATGAAGAACACCGAAAAAACACTCCGTTTGGGTTCTCAAATCTTCGTGAGAAGAAAAAGATGTTTTCTTTCCTCTGGATGCAACCTGCAAAAGTAATGAATAAGGAGGCCAAAAGCTTGTTTTATAGAACTTTAGGGCGAAAAAGCAGCTTTCATTGTGAAAGTACAAAGCTTGAATCTTATCCATGAAGAAAGCATCTTTTAAAGCACAAATCTAAGTAGATATGCTCGAATAAGAAGAATACCTATTTTATAGCTGTCTATGGCTTCACGTATGAGATGATTAAAATAAATCTTTTTTTTTATGATGTCATCAAACACGCGAGGTTGCAAAAGTGTTAGCCAATTTTCTTTTCGTTTTGAAACTTTTGCACTCGTTCTGACTCTAGTATAGCCTGCCCCTGACTTCACCAAGATGGCAAACTGTCACCATTTGACTGAAAAAGCTGACTGATTATGTCACTTTGAAGATTTATTAATCCTTATTCATCCCCAGCCTCAAACTGACGTTCCGACGACGTTTGACTGCAATTTTGACTTCTGGAAACTGTTGCCGGACAAGGATCGAGAAGCAGCTGCGAGAAGACACTGTCAGGCATGAAAATTTTCTAACACTTGAAAACTTGGGCGCCCCCAACCTCCAGGGGCTCCTGGGTTTTCATGCCTAAACCATTTTCGGAAATTTTCACCTTGCTCACTTCTCGATTTCCGTGCGCATTTCGATGATTGTGGACCTATGTTAGGCTGTCGAATCTCGTCTGCCGGAAGAAAACTAAGACTAATGATCAGCCAGTTAGGCAAGCCTGATGAAAACTGAAGTGATTATACCATCTGCCTGCCTCGAAAACTGAACTAAACTGGTTTTCTGCGGATCCAAACAGGGTGACGAAGGAAGATTTGTCATTTTTTAGAAAAATCACAAAAATAAACTAACTCTAGTGATGATGGGTGCCCCTAGCCTCCAGGGGCGCCTAGGAAATTGTGCCTTAGAATATTTTTGAGATTTTCAATTTTTCTTTCCATTTCTCCATTTTGCGTGCGGCAGGTCCCGTTCAATCTTCGTTTTCGGCCATCCGACTGACTGCTGAAGCAGGATGGGAGTGATCTGAGTTGCTTGAACATACCTGAGATGAATTTCCATCTTTTACCGACATTTCAGCTGAGTTTGACTGATTTTGACCACCTGGAAGAGGGCTAACAAAGACTTTTTTGACATTTCTCAAAAAACGTGAAAAAAATTCTAACTCTGAGCATGATGGGCGCCCCCAGCCTCCATGGGTGCTTGGATGTTCATGCCTTAGAAAAACTTATGATTTTCAACTTTTGTTTGTAGTTTACCTCGTTTCTCGTGCCAGCGACTGCTTCCTGTCACTGATTTCGAAGATTTGTCGGACGACTGCCACTGAATGATGGATTGGGTCACCTGGGTATATTTGATGTGATTCCCAGCTTTTTAGATCCTGTTGACCAAAATGACTGCTTTCCTCCCCCCAGAAACTGACTAACGGAGGCATTTGTCGCATTTTCTAAAAAACACGAGAAGTCTGCTAAAGTTGAGCGCCCCCAGCCTCCAGGGGCGCTTGGAAAATCCAGACTTCACCATTTTTTGAAGGTTTTTAACTTTTCCATACTTTCTGGATTCACCATGCTCCGTTTTCCGTTCTTCGTCCATCGACGACTGCTTGACAATTCTGCATTGTCTGAACAGCCCAAAAAACTTGAAACTGATCTTTGGCAAATGAAATTACTCCATTGATGGCTTCGGAGCTCGTGCTTCGCCAATTGAAAAAGAAGAACTGACCCAGTAGGGAAAACATCACCTTTTGTAGATTCCATCTAGACCACCTTGATCATGAAGCAAAATCAGCCAATCAAAATCAGGCACGACACCTGAATCGGAGATTGTATTTTTAAAAACTTTCTATTTTAAAAAAATTTTGCCAGCGTTCGTATCTCAAGAAACCCAGAAAACCTAATTTGACATCTATTTTTAGAAACTTTCTAAAAATAGAAATTTTGACTTATTGACTTTTTTGACGAAAATTTTTCTACTTTCACAAAATGCCTTAATGAAGCAAAAAATTTGATTTGGCACAACACAACTCTATCATTCTATTGATCCTTTGGTAGCGTTGAAGGCTGCCCTATGTCCAAGTTTGGTGATGCATAATACCGAGGCACTTGCATTTGAGGTGCATACTTCAGAGATACAATTGGTTCACATGTCTAGGCATGGAGATATTGCTCTCATTTCTGATTTTGAGACACTAGGGTTTGCTTTTTAGTTGGACTTTGACATTGGAGTTGGAGTGAGCATGATGTCATTGACATTCCAATCCTAGTACATAGGGATCTTTGGCATATATGGATGAGAGATGATCATTCTACTTCATGGTGCATGGATCTCATACTGAGTATATGGAGGACAGCAGTTGTTTTGGAGTTGAAAGGAAAGTTGGATCATCTCCTCATCTTGGGAGAGCAGCACATTGATGATATCCTATCATCCATTGTCACGAGTGACATCCTCCGCACTATCATGGAGCTGATTTGCCTTCATGAGGTTATTGTTTGGGTTCATGTCAGCAGCTTTGTGGGAGCAGTTACACGCCTTCTTGCACCTGTATCGAGCGTACTTCACATTCATGGGATGTCTACTAGAGTTGGAGGTTGGCTTGGTGTTGAGGATTTTCCGAGATGCTTCCACTACCTCATACTATGCACATATGGAAGAGTGATGATTTGGGATTCAGGTGGTGGTATTCGGGATCTATATAGGTTGCTTCATCACTTTTGGGACATTGATGATGACAATGTGAGGCAGTCAAGGCTTGGTGACAGGTGGACATGTTTCGGAGACTACACTCTTCACCACTTGTTGACAAGTATATTTCTCTTCGAGGCTTCATTCCCGAGTGGCACCTTGGTAGCTTTGGAGGGTGTAGCACTTGTGGTTGCGGGATTACTTTCAAAATCTGGAGGATGGTGCTTGGTTGGGCTCAAGTGTGTATGGTTTTAGCCATCGGAGTTCACTTTGCATTGCACTCTTCACATTCTTCTTGGAGGATGCGACCCCCAGTGGAGGATTTGTACGGCCACCGGGCATGCGGATAGATGGAGATACATGTCACTTGACACTATCTCACCGTATACACACTTGCCTTTGCTTGAGGACAAGTAATTCTGAGAAGGGAGGACTATAATGTCCCCATTTTTGGAATGGTTGCCATTAGAGAGGATTTGGGCTATTGGAGGGCATCTTGGGTAATGAGGATGACTTGTTATATTTTTATGATGTCTTTAATGCACTTACCTTGGATAAGATGATTTGGAGCGAGCTATTTGAGGGAGTCTTCATCATGCCGAGAGATCACATTGTATTATGTGGATGCCATGTTGACATAGGGAGATGCTCACATTCATGCCAAGAGAAATCTTTGGGTGCCTTGCTTATGACTTCACTCATGATTACATTGTACATGGCGGTCATTATTATTATTATTACCTTGGCACATAATATTCCTATGCTAGCGCTTGAAGGAGGAAACAAAATAATAAACAAATCTTTGATTTGGTTTATTATTGGTGCTCATAATGTTGGAGGATGGTTGGCCCTCTTGAGAGGGAAATTCACATTTAGAAATACATATATCCTTGCCTAGGTCGGCCCTATGGGAGACGAGACAAATTGCATATATATATGTGGTCATTTGGCATTGGAAAGGCATCATTCAATCATTCATTCATTCACCTTTTGGGAGTTTATCTCTTGAAGAAGATCTTGGGACGAAAACCTCACGCATCTTGGAGGAGTTGGACGAAAACCTAGCTCTTCTTCTGGAGGATTCTATGATGGGAGTTCACTTGCACTTCATTGTTTTGGAGCAGAATTGCGGATCAGATTTGAAGATCATTTTGGAGGACTTTACTATCATTATTTTGCATTATTTTTGGTATGTACAACCTTAGGGTTTAGAGCAGATATGAGCTGGGCTATTTGTCTTGTTGCCCATACTTTTTGGATGAAATTAATGACTTGTTTAGTTCTGATTTTATAGCAGCAGACTTCTGAATTATATTTCAGTCATTTATAATTGTCATTTGAAGTGATTTAATTGCATATTGTGCGGTGGAATTCAAATATAATATTGGAAATGTTGTTGGCAATGATATTATGGTGATTTGGCATATTTTATGAAGATTATATGCAATTGTTTAAGTCTGATTTTTGGAGCAGAAGTTAGGGTTAGAGCAGAAAACTAAAGTGCAGAAAATTAGGGCAGAATTCAGATAATTCATTTGGAAAGCCCGTAAATCCAAATCAGGAGAAAATATCCCCGTTTGGGATATTACAAACTATTTCATAGAGTAGAAGAGAAAAGACAAATGAAACACTACGATTTAATAGTCAAATGGACCATTAACAGATCCTTAGCAAATGAAAAGATAATGAAATCTGTCAATTCCCCAAAAGAGTTAAAGTTTGCACCATCTATTGAGAGCATTAATAAATGCTTCTAATAGGTGTAGGAAGGCACTTTCAATAGTTTACTTTCAAGACGTAACTGACAATACCAATCAAGTCCTTGAAGTAGTCAATGGCAATGTGGTTTGCTGGTGGGTTTGATGGATTTTCATGCCATCCAACAGTTTTGTTAGGGCCCTAAGTAGGCCCAACATTACTAAAAGAAACAAAATCAGGTAGTACAGTTTCTAACCACACACCAGGCAAGCTATCAGAACCAAACAAAAGTTACTAGGGAAAAACAAGTGACATCATCAAGATTCAAGACATCATAAATCCTTATTATGACATCATACAGGATAAATATTGCATAGACACAGCACAGATACTAATGAAATTTATCATTTCTGATTTTTTAATAATTTTCTCCTTAACAAGGTTGTCTTGAAAGTAAACACACAACTAATGTAAATCAATAAATATATAAGTACAAATCCCTGCCTCATTTCATGCACATATTCAAAGGTATCAACTAGGATAAAACTGGAACAGGGGACCATCAGAAGAAAGGAAGACTTTAACCATTTAAGTGCTGGCATCAGCACTTTCGATTAATGACATCAGTGATTGGAAAAATGCCATTAGCAAAGAGGAACTGAACTAGTTTGACTTCCACTTGATCATATTTGACTGCTGTTTGCTGATTGTTGTTTCACAACAGAAAGAGCTACGTTGACCATTTTAATTACTGTACTTACATTGACCAATAATTAATGATGTTGACTGGAATTTAGTGGTAGATGATTTCTGCAATGATGAACTTGACTGAAGTGAAGGCTGTTATTCATTTCTGAGTTGTAAATGTTTGGGTTGACAATCAACCCTTTTTGGTTGTAACTGCAGGTCAGCCCATGATGCTGTTGAACATTAGTCCCATATGGATGCTTATAAGTCATCCCAGTAATTGGTTGATGCCTATAAGTTATCTCATGAGAGCAGTTAAGTGCTCTATGGTGGATGCCTGTAAGTTGGATACGTGTAAAAGAGCCTTGTAAGTCATTCCATGTTATGGGTTGACACCTAGAAGGAAGAGATCAGGGATTAGAGCATTTAAGTGCTAGCATCAGTGCATCCAATTAAATGATATCAGTGATTGGAAGAATGCCATCAACAAAGCGGAACTCAACTCGTTTGAATTTCATTTGACCAAGTTTGACTGCTATTGGTTGCTGATTGTTGTTTCACAACAGAAAGAGAAATGCTGACCATTTTGACTACTATATTTGCATTGACCAAGAATTGATGAGGACTACAATTTAGTGATAGATGAATTCTGCAATGATCAGCCTTGACTGCAATAAAGGCTGCTATTCATTTCTGAGTTGTAAAGTTTGCATTGACACCTAGAATTTGTCCCCTTTTGTTGCTGCTGCAAATCATCTCATAATAATATTAAATGTATGTCCCATTTAAATGCCTATAGTCATCTCGGCAATTGGTCGATACTATTAAAACAAATTTAGATAATTTATTAATGGTCATCTATTGTAATATTTTAGTTTGTTTCTAATTCTGTTTAGATTAGCTTTAATCTTATTAGAAACATCTGTTTTGTAATTTTTAGAAACATCATTTTGTATATCATTCTGATTTTAATATTTACATGGTATTAGAGAAAAAATCGAACGGGAAACCTATGTTTTGATTTTTTTCCTTTTTTTGGCGCTCTGGAATTTCCATACGACGTACAGACGGCGCCAGTCTAGTTCGTTTTTGTCTCTCTCTATGGGGTTTTCGACTTCTTCTGGGTCTTCTACAAATCACGACTTGTTTATGATAATTGTTGTCTAAAATCGCGATTTTGTGAGAAGTCGCGTGTTTGTAGATTTGTATCGGCGTTTGAAGTTTTTTGGTAGCGATCAAGGTTTTTATCCTCTAGTTTGGTCACGATTCTAAAATCTTTGGTGGTTTTCTCCTTGTTTTCCATTGTTGATAAAACCTATCTGGTCGCGTTTGTTCTTTGATCACGGGTTATATTCCGTTTTCTGGTCCTGTTTTGCAAAGGGTCGTGTCTTTTCTTCTGTGGTGTCGGCAATTTCCATCTTGTGGGTTGTGACTTGGATCGGCGTTTTGTATTTTGTGTTAAAGTTGAGTTTTTTCTAAGGAGTCATATCTTGTTGCTAGTGGTTCGCAATTTTTCCTTGTTGAAGGTTCTGTTTTGCCCACCTGGAGGTCACGTTTGGTGCAAGCAAGTCGTAGTCATTAGTGCTCGCGATTCAGTTTCTGGTGATCGTGATTTGTTGGAGGACGGTTTTTGGTTCTCTTAAGAATAGTGTTTTCTGCATCGACGTCTAAAACCTTGCCTAAAGTCCAACTTTGACATTTTGTTTTCTAGGCTTTTCTGTAGGTTCCTTGGTTGTCGTTCCACCTGTGTTGGTAGGTAGAAACTTTCAACAACTTCTGGTCGCCTATTTTTTAAAATATTTGATAGGCGTCTTAACTCCACAATCGGCGCTCACAACATATTCTTTTCTGACAAGAAGCCATATTAATCATACCTCAGAATTTGTGCCTCAAAAATCTGTGTTCGGGTTTTTTGAGCCTGTGTTTTTTCGTACTTTGAAATCTGTGCCTCGTAACCCATGCAAGGTTCTGTTCTCTATTTGTGCCGTCAATCTGCCCTGTTTTTTGTGCCATCAACTTGTAATCCGTTTTTCGTGCCTCAAAAAATGTGAAAGATGGCATCCTGGTCCAACATCATATTGGAAGGCAATCAGAAGTTCAATTGCCACAATTACAACACCTAGAAGCAGTGCATGATGACAATCTTCGAGTATCGGTGCCTTGACCAGCTTGTTCTGGGCAAATCTACGCACCCTCCAGTGGCAGGTAAAGATCAGGATAAATTCGATGAGCAAAATTGGGAAGCGGTAAGGCTTATCAAATTATCGATCACCGATGATCCACTACCCCAAGTTCCATCCAACAAAACAACGAAAGAAATTTGGGATCCGTTGAAGGACCTTCTTGAAACATTTGACAAGAACCGAGCGTTCTTTTTGAAGAACATGTTTTCCATCATGATGGATGAGAAGACAACTCTGCAGGAGCACTTGACGAAAATCAAGGACATCTGTGATCAGCTCGAGACGATTGGTCGGAAGATGGAGGAAGATATGGTAGTCATTACTCTGAAAAGTTTACCACAATCCTATGAGCACTTTATTGAAACGTTTAACATTACTTCAACTAATGTTAACTTGAAGTTTCCAGAGCTGTGCAACACCCTTCTGCAACAAGATCGATGGAAACAGCAGTTTGGAAGTGTTGCTAGTTTGTCTTCTATGGAGTAGGCATTTACTACCATGTCCTTTCAGCAGAATAAGGGCAACAATCAGCCCTCTCAACAATCCAGTCAAGGTCAATCCCAAGACCCTTCGAAAAAGCACATTCAATGCAATTATTGCCACAAGTTTAACCATATGAAGAAGGATTGTCGGAAACGCTTGGCTTCTGCACAGTCCAAGCCAAGAGAGTCCACACCATTAGCCCATGTTGCAGAGCACACTGAGCAGGAGTCTGCTTTCTACACCTTTATGGCCAAGACACCAGCAAATCCTGTCAACTCTTCTGCTTGGTATATTGATTCAGGTGTGTAATGTCCCCATTTTCGTGAGCATCAGTTTTCAAAGGGATTAGCCTATTTCCTGACCCTCGTAGGCTAATGGAGTTGTTCAAAGGGTCCTGTTTGGCAGATGTTTGGTTAACTTCTTTGTCAGAGCTCAGTTTCGTTCAAGATCGGCCTTCGTTTGACTCAGTTTCTCATACTTACTATTTATAGTAAGTCAATGATGTTAGAGAGGGACCCTTACTATATTTAGTAAGGCACCTGGACGTGTTGGGTTTGCGGTGTCGATCTCCTAGTTCAATTGGTTTGGCCAATTGATGAGTATCTATGGAGTTATTATCATTAAAGTCATTTTAATGATAATAAAATATTATAAAATCATAATATAAAGTTTTATGTGCACTTTATGACCAATGGGGCCATGACCCTCTATTTAAGTCACTTAAAGTACATTAATGAATTATTAAAAGGGGAGCCCATTTATTGATGCACTGTATAAAGTCAAAAAGCAAATATAAAGTATGTTTTTAAATGATTATAAAAGCATTATTTTTGAGGGGCCATTTATTAAAGCATTCAATGAAGTTGAAAAGAAAAGATTTTATATCATTTTAAATGATTTAAAGTGCACATGAAGGGGATCTACCTCTTGAGGAAAAATATATAAGGCACAACAAAAGCAAACATCAGGCATTCACTCATTTGTTAATTGAAGATATTGAAGTTTGTGTTTGAGCTCTTCTCATGGAGAAGTAGAAACCAGTGTTTGCTGGTAATGGCTTTGGAGAACAAAGTTTCTTCATGGTTTTGCTACCTGAGGATGTGAAAGACCACTTGAAGGCTACATTGTGTGGTGGCTTCATTACAGGAGTCAACTTGTGCTTCATTGGAGGAAAATACATCAAGTTTCACAAGAGTTCCAAAGGTTAATCATTTGCAGATCTGAAATTGTTGATGGCTGCTACAGTGGCGTGAACAGTACCCGCTACAGTACCCATAAACAGTACTTGCTACAGTGTTGGTGCATTATTTAGTGATCATCAGCAAAAGAACTCAAGGGTTTGTGAGTAGTTTTCAGAATATTGAAGGCCCTTGGCTAGACCAATGTTCACATTTGGCAGCAACTTTATGTTGGAGACATTATCATTTAATGCTAGGCGCGGGAATTCATGAAGATTACTGTTGCTGTCACTAAATATCAGAATTTCCAGAATTACTTCAGTTTCCGGGTATGAGTATATGGCTGTGCAAAGGTTATGATCTGATTTTGTATTTGTACATTGTAAATGCAAGAGTTATGCCAAATAAGATGTGAGTCATTAACGTATTAATCTCCTATACTTTACATTATTTGCATTTGCACCTTACTTAGCATTATATCATTTGGCATGTATATATATATTTGCATTTCAACCTTACTTGGCAAAGTTCTTTAAATTGTCCAAACTATCAAACAAGCATATATTTGTAAGCTCAAATCTTTAAACAAGGACAGAAAATTTGTATTCTCAAGAAATCTGCTTGGAGAGGGTTATTACAAGGTGCATCTCAGCATCATGGACCAGCCTACAGATCTTCTCACCAAGTCTTGGACCTTGGATAAGTTTGTCAGATTTAGGGGGCAACTTGGTGTAGTTGATAGATTGACCATTAAGGGGGGGTATTAAAATAAATTTAGATAGTTTATTAGTGGTCATCTATTGTCATATTTTAGTTTGTTTCTAATTCAGTTTAGATTAGCTTTAATCTTATTAGAAACATCTGTTTTGTAATATTTAGAAACATCATTTTGTATATCATTCTGATTTTAATATTTACAGATACTTGTAATTTGGAACACTTAAATGAGGTCCTATGTGGTTGATGTTATGAACCTACATAAATAATAGAAATAAACTCCAATATATTCAGAAACAAATCAAACCCATTGAGGTAAAGCAACATTATACAATGCTCTTTATTTGGTGAAGCCACTCCACACTATATCTCAATATGAGATCTCAAACGCATACAATACTCTTCATATATCCTCTCTTACCTAAGCCCACAATATATAACACTCAACTACCTACCACTACAACTCCCCACACGTGGGATTAATACTTTTATTCTTATTAGATAGTGGGATGACTCACAAAGCATATGCACCCACACCTTTATTTATTACTACATAATACATATCAATATCATACCCCTAGCTACATGACGTTCCATCCTCCTTGACATGATTTGTCCTCAAAAGATGAGAAACAACCAAACAGTAAAACTACTGCAAGTCAGTACAATTATGATGTCATTCCCTAACATCCAACCATTCTATATATGATCTTCGTGGAGGGTTTTGCTTGATGGTACCTATATCTCAACTTTGTTCCATATCCACTCTGATTCAATTCACCGCCATAATCCTCTTTTGCTGCCATGAAGAGCCATTCCTTCTTTGATGCCACTAATTCCTATAGTTGTTCCTTTGATTTCATATAGATCCATGGTGATTGGTCCTATGAATCCCTATATGTCCATAGTAGTGCTTCTTTGATATGTAGTACCATGCCTCTATAATTGTTGGCTCTCACAATGATGCAGATGTTTATATGTTGCACCTCTGGAACTTTCTTTGATTCTTCAACTTTTTTTCCACTCTTTCTAATGGCTCTTGAACGGAAATAGTCCTTTACTCTTGCTTCTTGTCTTCCTTTGCCTCATTTTATTCATCTGATCCTTCTGTACATTCTTTGTCAACTCCATTCACTTGCTTTACTCTGTCCTTGTTTTTGTCCACATTATGTGCAATGTCCTGCAATGTTACTTGTTTGTTCCTATACCAAAGCTTCAAAAACTTATTTTCCACATTAAAGTTTACTATTTTGAGAGTTGCTAACCACGGATATCAAAGAACAATATCCAACCCATCCATATCCAAAGCATACAAATTTGAATGCAAAACATATATGTCTATGGTGAGTTTCAAATCTTCAAAAACATGAATAAACTTACAATCTATTTGAGATTGCTTGATCTTCTTTTCTTGAACTTGTAATTTCTTCACTAAGTCAATGTTGATAAAGTTATATCTGCTGCTAGGGTCTATGCAAACAATGGCCTTTTTCTTTTGAATGCATTCCTCAAATTGAATATAAAATCTTCCTTCCTTGGAGCTAAATTGCATGTACTCTTATCCTGCATCTTTTCTTCATCTGCATTGTTAATATTGGCATCATCCTTTGTAAAGACCCACATTAGATCTTATAGAATAAATATAAACTTTATCTATGAAAGAAGAATAATATCATATTAGTATTAGGTTTAAAGCAACTTATTAAAAAAATGTTTTAAGTCAATCTAAGTACTCAGGAATTTTCATGGCCAATACGGGCTATTTTGTCCATTGGGCTTATTCGTCCATATGTCACGATCAATTCAACATAGTCAATTTGGACCATGTCTCTATCTAGTATAGGATGGGCAACTGAAAACAGCCATTCAGCCTATAAGGACAAGAAATTAATCAATATGCTCTGGCTAGAGACTTAGACTCATCAGAACCAATCGGGTTCTGAGTCACTTATAGAAAAATCACAGCATGCCCATACTACTGTACCGAGGTTTTCTACAAGTTAATATACTACTTCACACTCACATCTCTTGCATGATGATCAAACAAAAGTCAACTCCAAGTTATCGCCAACAATAGAGACTGCTAAAAATAGCATGGGCTATAAATAGCTTCAGCTAAAAATAGCAAGTCTTTGAATATGCTCTCCTCTTTGGAAATGGTGACCTGCTAAAAATAGCAAATCTATTTTTAGTATGGGCTAAAGATAGACTTTTGGATAGCCATCTCTAGATGACTTTGATGATTTTGTAGAAAACTTGTTGAAAATCTTTGAAAATCTATTCATTCATCCCTCCTTTGTATTGGCGCACTCCCTTGTCTAGGAGCATGCCTATAAACTAGCCTATTCAAATCTTTAAAAATTGTCTTTCTTTGTATTTGCACGTGAGATGATCGTTAGGTGCACCCATAGCAGCAAAATCTTTTGGGGAAAAAACCGGCAAACCAAAAGTATAAAGAATTTTTCAAAAAATGGAAAAAAATTGAGTAAAAATCATATTTTCAAGAAAAATGCAAAAAAGAGAAAAAACTACTTTTTAAAAATGTAAACGCATTTTAATAGCATAGAGATAGAGAGAGCAAATAAAAATGAGAGTTGAGTCCATGAATTGTGGAATATAGATTTTTTTCATTTATGTTCATATCGTTGATTCCATTGCATTGCATAATGCATATTGTATGGTGCATAAACGATAACTAGATTCTAATCTATGTTACACCAAGTTTCTGGGACGAGGACAACGGACAAGGGGATGCGTTTCTGGGACAGCTTTTCTGA
This sequence comes from Cunninghamia lanceolata, assembly GCA_027924645.1. Classification (NCBI taxonomy): domain Eukaryota; kingdom Viridiplantae; phylum Streptophyta; class Pinopsida; order Cupressales; family Cupressaceae; genus Cunninghamia; species Cunninghamia lanceolata. Next base: position 6,511,684 of record BSBN01000123.1, read on the forward strand.
GAGGCCTTTTTTTAGGGGATGGTAGGGATGACTATCAAAAATAGGAGAAATTTAAAAATATAGGAAATTTTGAATATTCATATGATGGCATTGATAAGGCATACATTATAATATCAGAAACATACAAGATCCTAAAACCCTAACACTTAACCTACAAATGGAACATTTGGAGCTGACAAAACCCTAAATAAATTTAAATCCCACAATTATGCTTCACACGAAATTTTTTCAACAGCAAAGAGCCTAAACTCCATGTAGCTAACAATTAAACTGAAAAATAAATATCAACGAACATCGGTAGAGGTTTCCAAACAAGATAAAATGACTTCAAACAAATGACAAAAAATAAGTTGTCAGTCCTAATAGGGAATGGGTACGGGTTCGGGGGGCTCAAGTATGAGTATCTAAGATGAATTTAAACAAACAACAAAAAATAAGTTGTCGGTCCTAATATGGAATGGGTACGGGTTCAGGGGCCTCAAGTATGCGTATCTAAGATGACTTTAAACAAACGACAAAAAATAAGTTGTCAGTCCTAATAGGGAACAACTACGGGTTCAGGGGCCTCAAGTATGAGTATATATATTCCTCGTTTGCAAATGTCTATTAAAAATATATAAATATTTATAATTTGCAAAATATATATAAACAATATTTCTAATTTGCCCCAAACATATAAAATTTGACGAGAAACTATGAGAATTACGGCTTCATTGTGAAAGGCATGAAGTACACCAACACAACACAACCACATAAATTTCAGGCAGTGGCACTTTTAGTGGTTAGCGACTAGTCAATATTTTATCGGTGCTCCATGGAAGGCTACTAGGATACCCTTTTCCTCCACACCTATGTTACTAGAAATGAGAAACAAAAACACCAACCGCAAGGCAAGAAAAATAGGGTATTTAGAGGTTGCAAATAAGAAATGGATCTTATATACATATACATTTTCAAAAAATTAAATTTATTATAAAATTTTATTCCACAAATACAATATGTACTTAAATTTAAAACAAATTTCTAAACTAATTTTTATATTTTAATTATAATTATAATGTGTATTAAAAAATAATAATAATAAGAAACTTAACAAAATATCATTTAAATCTTTTTTTAAAATCATGTAAAAAACAAATCAAACTTTTCACTAATCGCAATCTTCAACCAAAAAAATATTGAAGTTTTTAAACAAAAGCCACCAAAATGAATAGAAAAATGCGGAAATTTTCTTTGTTTTTTTTTTAAACTACAGTTTCATAGAATGTTTTAAATGGAAAAGGCAAAATGCAAAACACACCAACTAATCGATCTTCAGAGAAGATTTCGCAATGTTTTCAATGGACAAAAATGACAAATCATGACGGGTTTAGAAACAACATGAAATGCATGTAAACCCTAGATAGATGAAAAAATAATTGACCAAAGTAAAAAATGGTTAGAAACCTTGACTTGACCCACGACCACACACGACTTAAGCATAAAAAACGTGAATTTTCATGGTTATGGAGAATAAACCAGATAAAACATTGTTGACCACGGTTCTTTTTTTTTTTTTTGGGGGGGGGGGGGGGGGCGGGGGGATCGTGAAACTTGGTGATTCATGATTTTTACAATTAATCACAACTTTTTCACGATTTCTGCTTCTATGGGCACACCGATACAATAGCTCAACATTTTCTTAAAAACCACCCTCGACCCATCATCTGCTAGGCACACGCGCCTTTCAACCGCCATCATTTTTTTCTTCTATTGGTGTGTGAGGCAAAAAACATGCGCACATGTCCTTAGCTTTGAATGTTGTTTTTGTTCAGGCATGCCAATGAGTCAACATGCACACCTCTGCTATGAGTTCCTTTGATATGGCGAATGAAACATCAAGAGGGTGCGCTTCTTGTCTTGTTGCTGAGTTGCGTGTGGGAAAGGCATCAAACACATCCTTACACTATTTTGTGATTAACTCCTCTGCTTTGGTGTGGCGTGCTAGATGAAGAGAGACGCTTATGTTTATAATAGCCCTGCCTTTGATAAAGTACATTGAGCACAGAATGTACGCGCCTCTGCAAGCAAAAATATTTCTTATGCCTTAACTCTTTGGTCAGATGCATCCTTATCCATCTAGGCATGCGAGGTTCCAAGTGGGTGCACTTCTACAAGGAAACAAATGAAAACTATCCTTTGTCATGGCACTTCATATGAAGGTTAGGTGTGCTTAATAGAACAGATACTTTGTTTCACCAATGTATAGGTGCGTCTGGCTCCAAGGAGGCACACTTTTTGTCTTGGACAAGCACGTTGGATCTAAAATAGACACACTTTTACACTTTGAAGTTTTTGTTTCAATCCTTTGATGAGGCGTGTGAGTAGAATAACGTGCACACCTTGTAATTGAGGTGTGAGATATTGCCTTAGCTTGTGGTGCATTCAAGATTACACAGGCGCGCATTTACACTAAGTCTTCACCACTTTGTCCAAGGGCATCCAATGAACACTAGATGCCCTTCTAGACCAAAGGTGCGCCAAAGTGACATCAAGCGTGCTTTTGATTTGGTTAGGCGCATGAGGCTCCAAGGAGGCATGCCAATATTATAAAATTCATTCTTCCTTTACCCAGGCACGTCCTTCTCCACCTAGGTGTGCTTTTACACTATATCTTCACTTCTTTGTCCAGGCACATGGGGTCTTCAATAGGCGTGCCTAAAGACTAGACAAGCGCATGAGAAGCTCTAGAGGCACGCTTTTACACTGCAGCTACTTTTTCTTTGTTCAAGCGCACACAATGACTACCAAGTGCACTTTTGCACTATATCTTTTTCAAAATTCCTTGCTCCAACACACGTGGTGACATTTGGATGTGCCTTTACATTGAATTTGCAATCAAATGGATGAAATGGCATCCTTGAATTGGTTAAGTGCTTTGATGCCTCTGCAAGGTTAGTAAAATCAACAAAATGATATATAGGAAGCAACATTTTAGAACAAGTTAAGGGCAAAGAAACAAGGTTTTGCTTGATAAGATTGACAACATACAAAAAGTTTCGTATGGGCACAACACATCCCAAAGCTTCTCAAAAGTGGGAAGCTTCTCAAGAACACAAATACCCTGAGCAAACGGATCCTAATATGGAGAGAACCCATTTAAAGTTGTAGAAACCAACTCTTCATCCTCCACTTTTACCCCTATTGCAGGAAGCTAATCACAAAGTTCTCTGATCTTCATCAAGTAGGTAGCTACGTGTCACTCATGCATGTAGCACTGAGCTTGTTCTTCAACATCTTATGGGAGATATTCACACTTCAATATAGAGTGATCAAGGCATCACACATCTCATTCATTGTCCTCTTCTCTACAATGTGAGGGATCAAATGATCCTTCACTGAATCTAAGATGATCACTTTGCCTTGACCATCTTTTTGTTGTGTTTAACCAGCTAAACAGGATCAACAAGAGGTGCAACCTTGGTGTCCACATAGACCCAAAGATCAACTACTTCCAATAACATCTGCAATATGCACTTCGAAGGGATAAAGCTGGAAGTGCCCTCTAGGCAGTCACACTCTTTGAGACCAAGATCAGATATTAATGCAACTTCTGGAATGTTTTACTACTAAACAAATCAGATGAAAATAAATCAGATCAGCTGCCTATCGTAGGTGCAAATCAACACTCCAATCACTAGAGCAATTAGGGCATCACACCCTACAACCTCTCATAAGTCCAAATTATTTCAATCGCTAAAGTAAGAGCACTCAAATCTTTTGTCAACTCCCCCTCATAGGTAGCAGCACATTCCATTCATGGACCTAGAAGATTTCAGTTACTGAATTCTAATAACATGTTAAGCAGATTTTGCACTAATAAAAATAATCTTAACTACAAACTAAAACTTCAATCAAAACAATAGACCTGAATACGATAACCTGCAAATGCACTGCTGAAAATACGAACAACAAACACTTTAAAAATTGTCATTTATTAAATTGAAACTAGATTACACTCAACATTGTTTTTCTTCTATATTCTTTTTTTTCCACTACTAAGTTATGCACCCAAGATCTCTTTTATAGACTAAGATGATCTTTTGGGATTTATAAAAGCTAAATAAACATAAGACAAAGTGCTTTATTCTAGAAACAAAAGCATCTTATCCTCATGAATTTAGAATCCCTCTAGATATACAAAAAGCTAGAAAATATATACGAGTTCATAGAGAAGAAAAAAAAAACTAAAACTAAAACTTAAAGCTGCTTTCAGTGCCCAGCTATAGGAGAATAGCAGCCAAGTAACACACTTGAAAAGATAACACAGTGGATGGTAAAAGTGTGTTATTTGATTATTGGAAAGAACATTTACTTGGTCTGTAAGGAGCAAAGGATGAGTTGTTTTCTTTTGTATGGGCATTTGTCTAGCACTCCAAGTTTTTCCTATGTATTGAGTTGTATTCAAGTTGCTAACTCCACTTGTAGAGCAAGCAAGGAGTATGATGCAGTCACTATGGGTGACCATGCTAGATAAGTCTAATTGGAAAGCAAGAAAGGGCAAGTAAGAAGAAAATATATGAGGTAATGTGTAAATTTCAGCCTTCACATTTCTTGCAAATTGTTGTCACATCCACTTATTGTTTGAAAGCAAGAAAGGGTTATAATGTACCATGAAGAGACCAATGTTGTGACATTGTTTCTAATTCCATGGCAATTACTGTAGCACATAGTATGCACTGTAGGGGGTTGAAGAAGTGGTCACCATAGAGTTGATCACGGGAAGGACACAAAGACATCCTGGTTTTAAGCAAATAGAGCATCAACCCCTTCTACCTCATAACATTATTTGAGTTGAGAATCACTCTGAAGATATGAGGGGATTTTTATTCCTATCAAACGTATGATAAGAGTATCACTACCCCCTACCTTGTGACACTACTTGAGCTGAGCATCACTTTGGAGATGTGACGAAGTTTTGTTCCAGTCAAGCACAAAAGACCCATACACATTGATGCAGAGGTGTTAGGTCCCCAAAGATAATTTAACAAGGTTCCAAAGGTTTCACAAACCAATTTGATAGATTCTTGATAATTCCCATTAAACAGGCCTAATCCTTGTAGTCTTGTTCAGCGACTAAACTGTACTTTTCTCCAAACTTTCCCAAAACACTCTTGAAACAAATGACTGATTTGGATACCCTCTATTGAGTTCTAAAACATATCTCAAACTCACCTACTGTTGTTTTGGACGAAATGTGACTGTCCTAACACCCTGCTGCCTTCCTACAAGGCCTAAATTGACCATTTTACAAAGGAACCCTATGACAAACTTGTCCCACACACTTCAACTGTGGGGTCGTTTTCCCCTCTTTACAACACATGTTTACATTGGTTTTACAAAATAACTCTTAGAAAACCTTACATTGCATGACTTCCTTTGACTAGACATACTTCAAGGACCTTAACATGACTTCATTACATATGAGAGTGGTCACTTGGACCTTATTAAAAAACATGAGAAATGGTCTTTCAAGACCTTATTAACAACCATGGTCTCTTAGAACACAAAAACTTCAAAATGTGCCTTATGGGGGTTTGATGACACCTCAAGTGCTCCTGCACCATACTCCCCCTCTACAAAAGAACTCATGTCCCATGAGGAAGGACTGAAATCAACTCCACAAATTGGACAAACTCATGATCACCCTTAGGTCTGCTCCATGGACTCAAATACTGCAACATGGGCTGCCAAATTGGAATCATGACATTGTCATCTTGCAAGTTGGTCTGTACTTTGGGGATCACATCTGAATAGGACTTGTTTGCTGTCCTTGGACTTGGAAATGGCATCCATCCTGCCTTCCTGCACTTACAAATATTTTCACCATGATGAGAAGCCCACATACTTGCCTCTCTCTCTGCTGCAACTGCAGACTCTTTGGGTTCTTCCTTGTGTGGCATATCCTGCTCTTGCAAATTGACCACTACATCCACTGTTGTATCAGCACCTTGCACCATTGTGCCTGTACTTTTAACTTGTACAACAACCTTATCCTGCACCAAAGGACACACTACCATTCCAATCAAAATGTTAGCCTTCCAATCAATTACTAATTCATCTTTTACATCAGACTTTGGTTTGAACTTGTTTATGACAGCAGCTTGAACCTTTCTGTCAACTGGTATGGGTTCTTTCTTCCCACACATGATCACTGTATTCATTAGACCTGCATCCTCATCATCCTCAAGGAGTGGAAACAAAGTAAATGTCTTGCCTTGACTATGTATGGTATATGTATTATTCTTGCCACTATACCACACATCCCTATCATATTGCCAGGGTCTACCAAGAAGTAAATGACAACAATTCATGGGTACTACATCACAAAGTACCTTATCCCTATATCCTCCAATAGAAAACTCAACAATAGCTTGTTCATTAACCAAGAGAGTTTGATCATCACTCAACCATGACACCCTATATGGCAACTCATGAGGAATCCTTTGTAAATTCAGCTTATTAACCATTTCATTTGAAACCATATTTGTAGTAGATCCTGAATCAACTATAACCTTACATACCTTATCCTTGCACTTACATGTGGTTTTGAAAAGAGCTCTCCTATTCAATGAATTTTTGGATGCTTGCAATGGTGTTCTTCTCATCATCAATGTCTCTCCATCTTGAACTGGGGCTGCACTCCCAATTGGAGAGTTAACACTTTCATCTACCTCCTCTTCTTGCACATATTGAATCCTCTTTTCATTCCTTCTTTCACTACCACTGGATGTAGAACTTTGTTTCATTGGACACTTGTATGCTGTATGACCAATCTCATTACAATGATAACATCTCCCAGTGAAAACATTAGAACCTCTACCTCCACCTCTGGTGCCTCTAAATCCCCCTCTAAAATCAGAAACTTGGTCCTTACCTTTGCTTGTGTCTCCTTGGTCTTCTTGGATTGATCTTGTTCCTCTTCCTCTATTGGTATTTCCTCTACCTCTTCCTTGTCTCTCTTGCCTTCTTTGCAACTTTTCTTCAGCCTTCATAGCCAGCTTGTAACATTCTTCAACTGTCCTTGGTGTTGTGAGACTGATTTCATCTTGGATATTGTACCTCAAACCATTGAGATACCGTGCTACCTTCTCTTCATCATCTTCCTCATGTGCTGTTCTAATATCCAACTTATGAAACTCTTCCGTATATGCTTGCACATCCTTCTCCTTTTGTCTCAGATTTTGCAGCCTTTTGTACAACTGAACATAGTAGTCATTGGGCAGAAACTTTGCCTTCAACCTCTCCACCATCTTGCTCCAAGAAGTGATCTTTGGCTTGTCTTTCTTCCACCTATCAGCCTGCACACAATCCCACCATAACAAAGCATGACCTTTCAATCTTGATTTGGCCACCTTAACCTTCTGATTTTCTTCCACTTCTTCACACTCAAAGTAGTTTTCCAAAGCCCCAATCCAATCTATAAGTTCTTCACCATCTAATTTCCCTCCATACATTGGTAAATCTGCCTTGGCTTTGTGGTCACTCACTCTAACTGCCTTAAGAAGTTTTGCCATCCTTGCATCTTCTGGATCCAATTCTTCCTCTTGTGGAACTTCTTCTCCACCATCTTCCTCTGACTCACTCTCACCTTCATCAACTCTCCTCCTCCTATCTCTGGCTTCCAATGCTGCAACTTGCTCTTTAAGGGCCTTCAACTCCCTAGCAATTGCTGATCCACCTTTTGGAGGCATCTTGCCTTCAACTATCCAAACTTTCTTCTCTCAACCTTCAAGAATCTACTCCCTTTCTCTGATACCACTATGATGCAGAGGTGTTAGGTCCCCAAAGATAATTTAACAAGGTTCCAAAGGTTTCACAAACCAATTTGATAGATTCTTGATAATTCCCATTAAACAGGCCTAATCCTTGTAGTCTTGTTCAGCGACTAAACTGTACTTTTCTCCAAACTTTCCCAAAACACTCTTGAAACAAATGACTGATTTGGATACCCTCTATTGAGTTCTAAAACATATCTCAAACTCACCTACTGTTGTTTTGGACGAAATGTGACTGTCCTAACACCCTGCTGCCTTCCTACAAGGCCTAAATTGACCATTTTACAAAGGAACCCTATGACAAACTTGTCCCACACACTTCAACTGTGGGGTCGTTTTCCCCTCTTTACAACACATGTTTACATTGGTTTTACAAAATAACTCTTAGAAAACCTTACATTGCATGACTTCCTTTGACTAGACATACTTCAAGGACCTTAACATGACTTCATTACATATGAGAGTGGTCACTTGGACCTTATTAAAAAACATGAGAAATGGTCTTTCAAGACCTTATTAACAACCATGGTCTCTTAGAACACAAAAACTTCAAAATGTGCCTTATGGGGGTTTGATGACACCTCAAGTGCTCCTGCACCACACATAGAGCACTACTACCTTCTACCTTCAGGCACTTGTGTGTAGAGCAACACTTCGTCTTCACAAGAATTATGTGAGGGAGCTTTGTTGGAATGAATTTGGATAGAAATTCTTCTATATTTCAAAGTAAGCTTTTGTGGGACCAAATGCTTTCCAATAAGGGAGTAGTGATCCATATTGAATCTAGAAGAAAAGTTGGAGGTGTGATCCGTATCAATCGAGGAAAAGAGTTATCAGCAAATGAAGTCACTTCAGCATAAATAACCCTTAGAACTCAGTTTTACGAAACTGTTGGTTCCCCACAGTCAGTTTCATAACCGCCACCTGCTAAGGGACAGTTTTGTCCCAACGTGGGAAAAGAAAATTTGAACGTTTCAGCAACTTTGTCCCCTCAAATTTCATGCAGGAAGGTTTTGTACACAGTTTTGGAGTCTTCAACATCCTATTTGAAGACAAATTCAACCCAAAAAGAAGGGGAGGAGGAGAATTGAATTGTTGTCTCTACAAGAAGTAGAAGAACAAGCAGAAAATGCAAAAATAGGCTTGACAGAGGTTGTAATTACATTTGTACTTATCGATTTGAGAAATACACTCCAATAGAAGAGCAATTGCCACTACCAAACTTGGTTGTTCAACCTTCATGGTGTTTTCCCAGGATAAATTCCTGTGTTTGTGTTGCATTTTCTCATTTCAATACTCCATATCCATGTATGACAGCTTTTTAATTCCTCCACATTCCACTGACATTTGGGAATCCAAGTAGCATAGTAGTTTTAAGTTTGACTTTGTTCTTTCTAACTAGATTTTGGTAGAAATTATGGGTCATACATTCATGCCTACATCAATTGCATCCTTCAATTCACACTCCAAAACATGCTTCTACACATGTGAATGCTTAAACAATCCACAACAACTGTATTGCAACCAAGAGTATGTTTATGTGGGTTTAATTCCAACAAAAGGCTGTTAAAAGGAACAAGAACCATGCTTGTAAATGGCGGATCATCCTTAAATACAGCTGCATCTTATCTATTTGTGCATAAATTGTTAGGAAACTTATAAGAAAATAGCATAATAGGTGAAAGAAACATCACATTGAAAGGAGATCCAACACAAGTGATTTGCCTTGGAGAAACCCAATGTGAGAAGACAACTCTAGCAAGAATCCACTATCAAAAATCAGTTATAAAGGCTTGGTCCCTTTATGAAGGCCTCTAAAACACCTATCTAGCATCCTATCACTTGCACCCAGTGAACTCCATGACAAAGCAAACTCTAATTACCCCAAGAATCCATGGCAATGAAATACAACCATAATATCTAGGATCACAAAAGGATTACAATCAAAGAATCCTCTGTTTTGAGGCAATATATTAATCTAAGCTCTCTCAACCTTCACAAAACTCTTGTTCTTCACCTACCCCAAAACATACCCAGACCCCGATGGTGTATTTATATAGGAGAGGAAGGCTAGATGAATCAACCAAGACACAAAGTAACATCTCCATGCAAAGAGACAGCAAGAAGAGCCATTAAACTTCTTAGATGAAATCCTTCAGGCTACACCATGTAGAACTCCTCGTCCAAAACCCCGTTCAAGAAGGTGCTATTCACATCCATCTATTGCACTTTTCAAATAGATTGAGATGCTATAGAGAGAAGCAACCAAACTATAACCATCTTTGTCATAGGAGCAAATTCTCCTTATAGTCTATCCCCTCATGTTGGAAATATCCTTTTGTAACAAGATGAACCTTCTACTGGCCCAAAGTACCATTGAATTTACATTTCATCTAATATACCCATTTGCATCCATAGGCTTTTTGCTTGGAAGCAATTCAACCAACTCCTAGGTATGATTTTTCATCAAAGCATCATATTCAACCTACATGGCAACCTCCCATTCAGGTCTACCTTTTGCTTCTCTATATCATTGTGGTTTAGGCACCTCGAAAAGATCAAAAGAGAAAGCAAAATCAACATGCTCATCTGAATCAACAATTTGTTTCCTTGCTCATCGAGGTCGAGCAAGAGATCAACTTCCTACATATCCTGAATAGTGCAATAATACCACTTGGGATTCTGCTGCTATATGACCTGAAACTCCTATGACGAAGCAACCATATTTGGAATTGAGGTCAAATCAGGTCTTCGTCTCTAATATACTAATGGCGTACAAGAAATATTAGCCAGAGGCTGATGCACTAGTAACTGTGAGGGAACACAAGAAAAGCTAGAAACTTCATCTTTCAAAGGAACCACAACACTAGTTTTAGACTAATCACTAATAACCTGTTGGTTGGGGTTCAAAACAAAGAAAGGTTATGTTTCTTTCACATCAACATGTCGACTAACTATAACTTAGTGGAAATATCAATGAGTCTATATGCCTTAGATTGTTCACTATACCCAGCAAAGAAATATTTGAATCTGTTAGAATATAGTTTAATCATTTTTCAATTGGGAGCCAAAACATGTCCAACTCAACCAATAACACAAAAATGTGTTACCTTTGGTTTGAACCTGGACTAGGATTCTTCAAGTGTGACATCTTGCAAGGCTTTACACAAAATTCTATTCAGGAGATATAATGTTGTGTTCACTGCTTCTCCCTAATATATGTATATCACACCTCTATTGTTCATCATGCACTAGGCCATCTCTACAAAAGTTTTGTTCTCCTCTCAATGATCCATGAGGATCTAGACATGTAAAATCTTCATCAATATGAGGTATCCAAGAAAAGATCAGCAACAAAAACACCCAATTTTGTTCATAGCACAAAACTGTCTGTCCCTGCAAGGGGCGATTAAAACCATCAATTCCCCTTAAGAAGAAATTTTGTAATTGACACAACAAATTCAAAACTGCCACAAGAATTTCATAACTGCCATAGCAAAAACATAATTGTTGCCTATGCAAACCAGCAATTTCGTCCTAACATGTAAAATCCAAATTTTGAAATGAACAATTGTACTTTTCTCATTCTGATTCCGCTTCCTTCTAGTGCACAAGGAGGATGTTTCAGGCTTTCAGCATCTATTTAAAGGCATGAGGAGGTCGGGTTGCATCATCAGAAGCTTGTGTGAGTGTTGTAGTGATCAAAATTAGGAAAACTCGGCGATATAAGTCATTCAGAGCTTGACAGTAAGCCATTGGAGCAGCTATTGGTTGTATCTACTTTTTGAACTTGTTCTTTGGTGATTAATAACATCTAGGTAGAGGTCCAATTGAAGATTCAAGCAATTAGGAAAGTAGCTACTTTTCATGTTCTAGTAGTTTATACAATTTTAATTTGAGAAATTACGAATCACTCAACCACCCCATTCTGTTGAGGGGCGTATGGGGTTGTCAATTGTCTCGGAATGCCTTCCTTCTTGCAGTAGTCCTAGAACTACTTTGAATTGAACTCGCCCCTATTATCAAACCTCAAGGTCTTGATCCACCTACCTTTCTGATTTTCAACCAACGCTTTTAACTTGACAAAGGTTTCAAAGCAATCAAACTTTTTTTCCAGAAAGTATACCCACATTTTTCTGAAAAAATCATCAACCAAAAAAAGTGCCTCACACTAAGGATTGTTGATGATTTCTAGGACAACTCATATAGATTTGCATGAATGAGATCTAAATCTCCCTTTGCACACCATGCCCCTTCAGAAGGAAACATCTTTTGTTCCTACTTACCAACCAAACACCCTACACATATTTTACTCCTAGATAGATGGAAATATGTGAATTATACTGGTTTCCCTCAATTTGACTAAATACTGAAGATTGAGATGTCCATATCTCTCATTCTACTAAATGTTATTGTTGTCCTCCATAGCTAAGGCATGCAAATTAACTATGACAAGATCAACTAGCATGTATAAATCGCCTTGCCTAATGCCTAGGGCAACCATTTTGTCATGCTTAACAAAGGTCACAATACATTTATTTTCAAAAAACTCACAGTAATGTTAGAATTTTCTATTAACTAACTAAAAGATGATAGATTTTTGTTCATATTTGGAACAAACCTAACATCCTTCACTATGAATTTTATTAAACTGCTAAGAACAATCCAAACAACCCATATCGCTTCTACTGTGTGTGTTCTACCATCATCCAAAGAAATAGAACTATAGAACTAGAATCAATAATAAATTTGGCATACTAGTCTCTATAGCAAGTGAAATGTTGAGATGCACTAGAATCAAAGAAACAACAACTGATTACATCACTGTTATCTCGAGAAGACACCATAAAAGCATACTATTCCTCCCTAGGGTCTTCCTCCCTATGCCAAACTTGAGGCTTATCATGAGATAGATCATATTGTCATTTCTGGCATTATTTTCTCATATGCCAAACTTATGACAATAATAACACTTTACTTTGTGTTTGGATTGTGAATTACAAGTTGAGGTTTTCTTCGCTTTGCTCTTATTCTATGCAACAAGTGAACTTTTAAAACGTTTAGAACTGGACTCAACTATTTGCATTTGTCTCTTTTTTTGTGCAACAAATAACTAATTTTTCAAAGGTGAGAGTTTGAATCTCTACCAACAAATGCAAAGACTTCACAAAAGTTTCAAATGACAATGGCAAACTTTTGATGACTAGCAACCATATCATCTTTATCTACTTGTTTATTAACAGTAGAAAGTTGATCCCTTAGGTCTTTCATCCCAAGTAGATGCTCTAACAATGACCTACCCTCACCCAACTTCATGTACCTTTTTCATATTTTTGGTATTTATTTCTCAGACTTTCCTAAGGATCGCCAACGGAAGTGGCATTCTAAACTTCTAGGATCAAATCATCAAAAACGGATGATTTTAACAAGGCTTTTTTATGACAGTCATCAAAATCTGCAAGAGCTGTCCTAGTTTCTTCTTTTTGGATAATTCTAATACAATTCCTATAGCAATGGTGAGTATTTTGTGACTCCAGACATTAAAGTTTTGGCTTGTCAATTTTTGGACTTTGGGCAAAACAAGATTTTGTATATTCGCCATTGCTATGCAACCCAGGGTTTACAGGAAACTTCCAGACAAAAATTTCAGACTACTCTAAGAATTTTCACAAAATAATAGTACAAAAGTCATATGTTTGCAGAAACAAAATTGCAAAGGATTTCAAAAACCTAAATACCCGAGCACTTGTTAAAAACTTTAAAACACCCATTGCTGTTAGTGTAGGTTTTTATTTCCTAGTTGGGTTATTTATTTTTCCCTATATTCCTAGGTTTTTCCTACACTTCTATTAATCTCGCTTAGGTTAATAAAGCATGACTTATTAGGCGAGAGGATTATGAAGTGTCACCTTTCTACATGTGAGCATCCATTAGCTATCTTGGGAAGATATTTTGCTATCTTTAGTCCGATAGATGGTTGCTCCTGATTGGTTGGTGTTGCCACCTCCTCCCTCTTCCTAGTCTATATAAGTATGCTACCTAGCTTGTATTTTGTATCTTTTGTTTTTGCATCCTCTTAATGCTATTTTGCTTCTAGCATTTACTCTCTTGGAGACTAACTCTGTGTTGCTATTTTGATTTCGTATCATTTGCATTCATAATTTAGATATCAATTCTTTGCACTAGTTTTTCTGAGTTAATAATATTTTCAGATTCTAACATGGTATCAAAGTTGTTCTATGTGCAAGAATAGATTTTAGTTTCCATATTTGAGAGATTCGGGGGCGGGGGCGGGGGCTAATTAAGCTTATTGCAATTTTTCAAAAAACTCAATATGCTCTTCTCTTGCATCTTCGGAAGATCTTGAGAATCAGAAAAGTTTGACGGAAACTTTTTTAATCTCTGGGGTTGCACATGTGTTTTATGAAATCTGGGTGATTGCAACATTTCTGGTTATACTGGCAGCATTTCCAGCTAATCTAACACGTCCAGGAGGCTTGAGAAAGTCAGATTTGGCTTTCGTTTCACCGAAATTGGAGATCGTCATACACAATTGCGGAACCGGGGTTTCGAGCTCAAATCTGACAACCAGCTTGCATATTTGGTGTTTTCAATCAATATTGCAGGTTCCAGTATGCCATTGCTTGTCTTAGGTAGCTGATTCAGCCTTTGCATGTCGTTTTATTGGTTGTTGGGGTCGTTTTTTGTAGCTAAAGGTGTTTTGTTTACACTAAATCAGCATCTTTTGTACATCAGCAAGAAAAACGCCTTCTGGGTTTTGTTCGCAGCACAGAAAAACCATCTGGGTATCTTTCCGTTTTTGCATGCAATCTGTATATTTTGTAGAAACGCACTTAAAAAGCTACAGCAGGACCCCTCTCCGTTGGTAGTTGCAGTTTTGAAGGCAATTTTCAAATGCTCCATTCTTGCTCATACGGACTCCTTTTCCCATGAAATTTTTTTTTTATTTTGGCTATTGTTTCGTGCTCTATGCACTAGTGCAGACGTTTTTTAATTTTGATGCTGAGATTTTTCAGAAATTGCAGATTCTCAGTCGTGACATTGCACAGTTCTTGTTTTGGGAACTTTAGAGGATCATAACCTTCACATACGACCTCGTATCAAGGCGATTCTTTTTTTGAAAGTGCATGATTTTTCGAGTAGATCGCAGTGGTGCTGTTTATTTCCTTGGACATTGTGCCGAAGTTGTATTTTCAGCATATGCTCTTCGTGAGGGTTTTGTAATGCATTGAAATCAAGACCACTTAGTATTTCTTGCTAGTGGTAGTTATAAATGCACTAATATAAAGTGCCAAATCATATTTTCTTAGGGGGGTTCTTTGATTGAGTGAAAAAGGGGGTTGTCTTGGTTGGGTTCTCTTCTTTTCGGCATTTCTTCTCTACATTTCTTCATCATGGATCAAACAAATCTGCCCATCCTAACTCCATACAATTACTTTGAGTGGAAATCATGCATGACAATTCACTTAAGGAAAGCTGGATTAAATAGGATAACTATGGGACTTGAAACTGAACTTGCTAAAGATGAAGATAAGCCTAAGTGGTTTAACAAATGTGATGAAGCATATGGAACATTGTGTTTGTTTGTTTCTCCTAATTTGCTCTTTCACATTGAGTCTTTGAATATACCAAATAAAATCTGAACAAAGTTAGAAAAACTATTTGACACACAAGATTCAATGAAGGGTCATATGTTGGAAAATGAACTAATTAGTTTAAGTCCAGGCAATTTCAACACAATCCAAGATTTCTTCACTAAATTGAAATCACTAAGGCTACAGTTAAAACAATGTGGAATTGAAAAGAAAGATGAACAACTGATTCTTAGTATTCTCTCTAAGCTAAGTTCAGAATATTCTGTGTTTGCTTCTACTTTCTATGCTACTAAGGGTGCACTTAGTACTCAATTCACCATGCCATCTTTAGATGATTTTGCTGTCAATCTCACTCAGGAACAGGACAAGCTAATCCAGATGGGCACTTTTAAGTCCTTTAAGTCACATGCCTTGGCTGCCAACCAAGGCACAAAAGAACAAAAAGGACAAAATAGTAGCAACAATAGTAAGGATAAGAAACAAAAGAATAGCAAGGAGAAGAAGGATCAGATACCGGTTGCTTCAAAAGCAACTAATGAGACCCAATCTTCCAAGGGCGACAAGCCTAAGAGAGGGTCCAATGTGCCTATTGTAAAAGACTCGGTCATGATGAACATAAATGTCTGAAGAAACAAATTGATCACTTGACACACATTCTTGAGAAGAATAATATCAGTGTTCCTGAGTCTATCAAACAGAGTTCTAACGAGGGGTCTAATAAGGCAAAAGAAAACAAGGGGAAAGGAAAGGGCAAGGCCCTTGTTGCAGTTGTTTCTTCACCATCCACTTGGGTTCTTGATTCGGGTGCTTCGCACCACATGGCTTCATCTAAAAAAGAACTCACATCTTTGGAGCAATGTACTATGCCTTCTATTTTGATGGGTGATGACACTCCTATTAAGGTGTGTGGGAGAGGGTTTGTTGATGTGGGGGATGGCACATTCCATGATGTTCTTTGTGTGCCCTCATTATCAACTAATCTCCTATCGGTATACCAGATCACTCACACAGGTTCAGGCAAGCGGGTTGAGTTCACTACTGATTCAGTGGAGATTCGTGAGTTGCACAGTGGTTCTACAGTTGCAGTTGGGAGAGCAGATCATCAGTCACGGCTCTATATGTTTTCTCACTTTGTTCCTAATCCTCCTTTGACTGTTTTGCTCACTCATTCTGATGATGTGAGTAGATTATGGCATGAGCGGTTTCGCCATCTTAACTACCGCTACTTGTAGCAGCTCAACCAGTAGAGCATGGTCACAGGGTTGCCTTCAGTTCAGTTTTCAGGTGGTGTTTGCCAAGGTTGCATTCTTGGTAAGCATTCTAAGGAAAAGTTTGACAAAGGTAAGGCATGGAGAGCTTCACAGATACTGGAGTTAGTTCACAGTGATTTGGCTGGTCAATTTCAGCATCCTTTCAGCAGGGATAGATATGTCCTCACATTCATTGATGACTTTTCTCGATATACTTGGGTGTACTTTCTCAAACAGAAGTCAGAGGTATTTGATCATTTTTAGGACTTCAAAACTTTTGTAGAGAAGCAATCCGGGAAAGCCATCAATGTTTTGCACACTGACAATGGTGGTGAGTATGTCAACCATCGGTTTGAGAAGTTTTGCACTTCAGAGGGGATTGATTTGCAGCATTCAGTTCCATACAATCCTCAGCAGAACGGTGTTGCAGAACGGAAGAATAGGTCCTTGAAGGAAATGGCGAACTGCATGATCTCTTGCACCACAGCATTGAGCAGAGACCATTGACTGTGCTTGTTATATCCAGAACCGTGTTTCTCACCGAGCCTTGAAGGGAGTCACTCCTTTTGAAGCTTGGAGCGGTCGGAAACCATCAGTTAAGCACTTTCGAGTTTTTGGTTCTCCTGCATGGGCCCACATTCCTGCAGAGAAACGCAAGGCCTTGGATCCCCAGAGCAGACCTTGCATATTTGTAGGTTATCCTGATGGTGTGAAGGGTTATCGGTTGCTCCACCCTACTACACATGAGTTGTTCATTGAGAGGAGTGTTCAGTTTGAGGAGGGCTCTTCGAGTTCACTTTCTATCACTTCTCCAACTCCTACTTTGACATTGGACTCACTTGGGATACATGACAAATCTTCTGATCAGTCAGATTCACCTGAGCAGTCTTCTACCTCCACTTCAGATACAGAGAGTGATTCAGAGGACTCACCTCCTTCCTCTCCTAGTCATCATTCAGAGGTTGATGATTCTCCTCCAGATTGTCCATCTTCTGGTCCACTTTGGGCTAGACAGACCTTGCAGTCTGCAGGTGATTGGGTTGGGGATCCATCAGACACCAGGCGGACTCGTTCACAGTTTCAGGATGCTCCACATGTCTTCATTGCTACTGCCTTAGATCCACAGTCTTTTCATGAGGCTTCTAGTATTCCTAAGTGGGATACAGCTATGCAGGAGGAGTATAGTTCCTTGATGAGGAACCACACTTGGGATCTTGTCCCTCTTCCTAAGGGAAGAAAACTTGTTCGATGTAAGTGGATCTATCGGACAAAATTTGCAGCAGATGGGTCGGTTGACAAGCATAAGGCTCGCTTGGTCGCCAAAGGATTCTCCCAAGTTCCTGGGATTGACTACTCTGAGACTTTTCCGCCAGTTGCCTAAATGAATTCCATCCGACTTGTTCTTGCCATTGCTACAACTAATCGTTGGGAAGTACACCAGATGGATGTGAAGAGTGCTTTTCTTCACGGTGACCTTCAGGAGGAGATCTACATGGAGCAGCCACAAAGGTTCCTTCAGGATTCTTCACTTGTGTGCCGTCTTCGGAAGTCTCTCTATGGCCTCAAACAGGCTCCTCGGGCCTGGTATGCCAAGATGGACTCCTTCCTTCTATCAATTGGGTTCACTCGGTGCCATTCTGATCCCAATGTCTACATTCTGCAGCAGGATGATTCACTCCTATTTCTAGTTCTGTATGTTGATGACTTGCTGATCACAAGGAGTTCTTCATCCACCATTGGGGCTGTCAAAACTGCCCTTCATGATAGGTTTTTGATGACTGACTTGGGCTTGTTGCATTACTTTCTCGGGATTGAGATCTTTCAGTCTTCTTCCGGGATCACCATCACACAGTCCAAGAATGCTCTAGATTTGCTCTCGGGGTTTCATATGGCTGACTGTAAGCCTGCTCCGACTCCCTTTCTTTCTGGAGTCAAACTTGAGGATCAGTGTTCTTCTCCACTTGTTGATGGCACTTTGTACCGACAGCTTGTTGGGAGTCTCATTTATCTGACTCATACGAGACCCGACATTTCATATGCTGTAGGCATGGTCTCTTGATTCATGCAGGAGCCTCATGAGTTGCACTGGAAAGCAGCCAAGCAGATCCTTCACTACATTCAGGGTACTCACAGTTTTGGGATTCACTATGCAACAGGCATTGAGCTTGACTTGGTGGCCTACACAGATTCAGATTGGGCAGGCGATTCTCAAGATCGCAAGTCTACTTCAGGTTATAGCTTCTCACTTGGTTCAGGTCCTGTTTGTTGGTCGAGCAAGAAGCAGTCTGCTATTGTTTTATCTTCTACTGAGGCCAAGTATCGAGGGGCTGTGAATGCAGCCACTGAGGCCATTTGGCTTCAGAATCTTCTCACTGAGTTTGGTATCCAGATCAGCCACCATCAGTCATATTTTGTGACAACCAAAGTGCCATTCAGATCTCACGGAATCCGGTCCATCATCAGCGGACCAAACACATAGAGGTCCACATGCACTACATCCGGGAGCTCCTCCATGGCCACGTCATCGACCTTCGCTACTGTCCGACTTCTGAGCAGGTTGCTGATATCTTCACCAAACCCTTCACTGAGAGCAAGTTCCTTCATTTGCGAGCTTTGCTGGGGGTGCGGGATACTTCATCTTCTGGGGGGGCTTCTTCCTCTCACTCGGAGTCCTGACTCTCTCTACTTTTGGGGGGGTCTCTTTTCTCTCTCTTTAGAGGGGAATTTTATGTACATGGGTTACCTCATCAGGCTTGATTTGCTGAGACCCATTTCTACATCCACCTAAACTTCGCTTATGGGGGGTGTTAGTGTAGGTTTTTATTTCCTAGTTGGGTTATTTATTTTTCCCTATATTCTTAGGTTTTTCCTACACTTCTATTAATCTCGCTTAGGTTAATAAAGCATGTCTTATTAGGTGAGAGGATTATGAGGTGTCACCTTCCTACATGTAAGCATCCATTAGCTATCTTGGGAAGATACTTTGCTATCTTTAATCCGATAGATGGTTGCTCCTGATTGATCCGTGTTGCCATCTCCTCCCTCTTTCTAGTCTATATAAGCATGCTACCTGGCTTGTATTTTATATCTTTTGCTTTTACATCCTCTTAATGCTATTTTGCTTCTAGCATTTGCATTACTCTCTTGGAGACTAACTCTGTGTTGCTATTTTGATTTCGTATCATTTGCATTCGTAGTTTAGATATCTATTCTTTGCACTAGTTTTTATGGGTTAATAATCTTTTCAGATTCTAACAATTGCCAGTAGTCCCTTTACAGCAGATCCTTTGCAGCAGTTATCTTCTTCTTCAATTGCCCTTTGACAGCAAAAACTCGGCCCTTAACAACAGTATTTAACCAAATTCAAAATTGCACTCAGCCTTAGCAGGATAACAAGTTGGCCTTAACAGCAGATTGGATCGAACAGTATAGCAAGTCGGCCTCTTACACTTTCAACAGGTCAACCGTCCAAAAAATACCATCTTCAACAACACTTTCAACCATACCTTCAACAGGATCAGCCCTGGTATTTATGCCAGTCAACTATGGCAGAAGTATTTATAACATTGGCCCTATACATCAATTTATAATTTTATTCCTCTTAGTCGGCCTTATGACAGTCATAATTCTTCTTAAGTCAGCCCTCTGCAAGTCAGCCCAAATAGGTACAATTGGCTGTCAATCTTGCAAGTTGGCTCTTGAGTCTTGACATAAGACAAACACAAGATTTGATGATATCCATGGGAGAATGACCTGGGCTAAGAGGAGCCAGCTGGACAATCCTTGGAGCAAGCAGGGTTCTCCCACTACAACCTCTCCTAACGTCTATATATTACAATGACCCTCATGAAATCTAGTGGTCTTTCTCAACTCACAATTGGTAGGACTGTAACGTCAACTCATCAAGGGGAATCCTAAAGCCATGTGACTAATGATGTTAGAAATAACTTCAACAAATAATGATATTGTCATCAATCAACAAGAAATGTATGGCATAGAAATCTTTCCTAAGACTCTGTTGTACCCATACGAAATTTTTCGTATATGCATATGAACGTCCTAAAAAGATGCCCAAACACACCTCCCAAGCACTATGTAGCCTTGTCATTATTGCACTAACCCTGCAAGTACAAGACATCAAAAGATAGCGATCCAAGGCTCAAATGGAGGGAGATTCTAGCAAGCCAATCAGGCCTGGAGCTGTAAAAGAACATCTAGAAGCGGAGGCCAAAGTGATGGATCGAGGACCAAAATGACATAAAGGAACCAAGGAAAGCAATGCAAACACATCTAACAAATCAAAATTCAATTTAGAAAAATTTTCAAAATTTTGACCAATGATGTTAGAAATAACTGCAACAAATAATGATATTGTCAAAAATCAACAATAAATGTATGGCATAGAAATCTTTCCTAAGACTATGTTGTACCCATATGAAATTTTTTGTATAGGCATATGAACGTCCTAAAAAGATGCCCAAACACACCTCCCAAGCACTATGTAGCCTTGTCATTATTGCGCTAACCTTGCAGGTACAAGACATCAAAAGATAGCGATCCAAGGCTCAAATGGAGGGAGATTCTGGCAAGCCAATCAAGCTTGGAGCTGTGAAAGAACATCTAGAAGCAGAGGCCAAAGTGATGGATCGAGGACCAAAATGACAAAGAGGAACCAAAGAAAGCAATGCAAACACATCTGATAAATCAAAATTCATGTTTGAAAATTTTGAAATTTTGAAAAAATTTCTAAGGCATTTTTGAGTGTTTTTTGCTAAGTGTGCTTCACCTTGGAGCGTGCTTCATGGAGAAGAGGCTTCAATAAGAGTTTCAAGTGTTATGAGCCTAATTTCCAAACGTCAAGGCTTTCCATCATCGAATGAAGAAGTTACGGCAAAAGAAGCTCCTCAAGCAGAGACAAATGACGTTGATCCAAGCAGTCTTCATCAAAAAGGGCTAAGGCAAAGTTCAAAGTTTCCAAGGCCAAAAGTCATGATGAAAGAACATGGAGAATGGTGAATCAATCACGAGGTTTTCATGAAAATCTCAAGGCAAAAGATCAAGATCTTCAAAAGGCCAAGAACGAGAAAATTGAAGAAGGCAAAGTGTCTTGGAAAAGGCACCTATATTGGGCTTTTCACACACCTTTTTGTCACCTCAAAAAGACGCCTATATTGGCCATATTGCACTCCTTTTGGCCACTTCAAAAAGGCGCCATATTGAACAAATTGCATGCCTTCTTGCCATCTCCAAAAGGTGCCTATATTGGGCAAAATGCACTCCTTTTAGGCCACATCAAAAGGCACTCATTTTGGCTATTTCACACACCTTTTTGGTGCCTTGGAAAAGCACTCATTTTGGAGAAAAAACATGCCTTTTGACCCTCTCAAAAGGTGCTCAAAATCACTAAAACTCACTCCTTTCTGACCCTCTCAAAAAGCGCTCACTTTGCCTATTTTGCACGCCTTTTGGTGCACTTCAAAAAGGCGCTCAAACTTGCCTAAACCCACGCCTTTTTGGCTCTTGTAAAAAGCGCCCTTTTTGGGCTAAACCCACCCCTTTTTTACCTTGATGGAAAGCACTCAAATTGAGGGATTTGCACTCCTTTTCGAGCATGCTAAAAACAACAATATGCCTCCATTTTTGGCGCCCAATTGCAAGAGAGAGAGTGCTCAGGAGAGAGAAGATCAAAGGCTATAAATAAAGGTTTACCATTCACTTCTTCACTCTTCTTTGTTGCATGGAGCTAAAAATAAAAGCACTCTATTTGTGGAATAAAGCACATTGAAACCCTAGGAAGTGAAAGCAAGCTATAAAGGAGATTCTTCTTCATTGTTATTATCATTTCCAAAGGCAACTTGAAGGTATAGAGGCAGCGTTCAGCTTGGAGACTCCATTGATGAAGGTTTTGAAGCTTTTGAAGGCAGATAGAAGGGGTTTAAGGAGAGGCGCTTCACCTAGAAGGCCAAGATCACACATTGTTGCATCATTCTATATCTCTTTCTTGCATCCCAAGGCACATCCACACATGAGAATGACATTTCTTCACATTGGCAGTCATTGATGAGGGTTTCAAGCCTTCTTATTGCAGGTTTGAAGCACTTTATGGGCCAGCAATACATCTAAGGGGCAAATTTGTAACTTCAAGGCACTATTTTCTTCATCCGACATCATCTAAAGACATTTGTGCACACTCAAGAGGCAGCGCCAAAGTCTAGGAGGCCATTTTTGGAGATTTTTCAAGCCTTCTTGCTGCAAGCCCAAAATCACCACCTACAGCCAAAAGAAAAGTGATTTTTGAGGCCTTCATGTTCAATTTTTCTCATTTTTATCGCATACCCACCTCAGGAAAAGGCGTCTTCCATCATTCTTGATTCTCTAGAACTCAGATCCGACAATTTTTTAAGGATTCAGCCTCATATTTTCACTTTCCAAGTGCAAAAAATACATTTTTTCACAAAAATCAGATTTTGGACAGTGAGAATAAAGACTTGATTTTCTCGAACAACGAGCATACAGAGGCCTAGTTTGATCTTTTTAAAGCAGAACAGTGAAGAAGAAAGGCTTTTCTTGAAGCCTAAAAGCCACCATGCAATATTCCTTGGTCATCATTGAGGCCAAATCTCTACTCAAACATGAATATTCCAAAGTCAAAGAGACAGATTTGTGCCAGGTTTCGACGGAAGGTTTTGACTCGGAACTGTTTACTGGCAATGTGGTGTTTTATACAAACATGGAGTAAACAGAATTATAAAGTAGTAGTATAGTGCATAACATAGAACATGAATTTGTAACAATATTGCATAGAATAAAGCATTTGTATTCATTCATTGATCACAACAAACATAACATCACAGTACATGTCTTCAAATCATTTCATGTCATGTTCATCATCTCCCGACTACAAAATGTGGACTCAATATATAACCTTGCCAAGGTTAGTTGAGATACCAACCGTTGGCACCCACTATGTAACTATCCAACCAACCGTCGGGATGGTTCCCGCTAACACTCCTAACTGTACAATTAATTAACATTTATCATTTGGCCGACAATTGGCCGACTACAACTACGACCGTCTACATCATCCCCTCCACAAAATTAGTCATCTTCCAGACAATATCACAACAAAAATGACTAACAAATTAAGCTACTGAGAAGAAGGGGGTTGTGTGGACATCACTGGATGAGTTGAGGAAGTCGGGGTGGGTGAACACCTCTCCAGTCGCAATTGACGTTCTGCCATGATCTCATGTTCCCTCGCTGCCTTGACCATGTGTGTTGCCTCCAACACCTGTGATTTGGCCTGCTCCACCTCTACTCCCTTAGCTACCAACTGAATCTCCATATCTTTCATCTTTTGTTCCATTTCCCTCATTCTTTCCTCCATCTCCTTGGTCTTTTCAGCAACATTCTTTTCTACTTCTGCTATCCTAACCTCCAAAGCTAATGCTCACGCCCTTTCTGTATTAGTGAGCTAAGCATGCTGGGCTAATTGATCCTGAAATTTTTTCATGTTATCGGCCAATTCTTCCCTCAACTTCTATACTAATTGGAGAGCGTTCTCCTTCTCTTCTTCTTGACCCAATGTTGTCACCTCATGCAATTTCATCTAGTAGAACACATCTTTGAAGGCCCTCTCAATACTGAATAATGCCTCTATGACTTTGCCATCTCGTCCTCCAACCACTGGCCGTGCTCCTCGCCATGCATTAAGCCTCCTGCTACAGTCCTCCTGATCGGGCCATCCTGTACTGGTGAAGCAACATGCAAACTCTTGTTCGCACCCCACCTAAACAAATGCAAGAATCCTCTGTACCTCCTGGGCTACTAGGTGTGATTGGCCAATCCTAGGTTGCTTAGAGATTTCTCCTACTTCCTGCATTACCACTTCTACATTCTCGAGATCCTCTATATACCTCTGCATCGTCCCCAATGGATCTATGGCATCAGGCTTGGACATGGTAAATGTCAAATCGTCCGGTCCATCCCAACCGCCCTCCTCATCAAATGAACTCGTCACTGCTGCAGGAGAGTGATGTGATGGTCCCCCAGTCTCATGAATGGCCGGTAAGGGCTGCGGTGAACCATCTTGCTGGGTATCTGTTGTGACCAAATCACACATCACCCCATTGCAAATGTGGACCCCCCTTTTTGAGCTCTGATGCTTTGCATTTAGTTCTAGATGATGTCTTAGGTTCGTTTCCTCTGCCAATCCAACAATAAGTCTCTCCTAGAAGGTTTTTGCTTTATAACTGGAGGTCTCATCTGGAACATGAACTTGCAGTAATGAAGAGTCTTGATCAAATTCCATCCAAATGATGAACACTGGGATCAATCCTGATGTATGTTTGAGATCCTGAAAATGACTAAGTCTAGTAGCCTGAAATCCTGAAAAATTGACTAAGTCTGAAATCTAGTGAATCCTCCAAATTCTAGATTTTGCATGTTAAATTCGGTGGATTCGAGACCTATCTCAAACATCCTGAAAGGTATATTGAAATTATACTTAAATATATTTTTCAATAGACCTTTACCCTGAGAGACCTTGAAAAACGACTAACTGCTCCAGAGGATCCAAAATCTTGATCCAGTGCGACGGGATGTAAGAGTGGCGCAAAATCTTGATGGAATGCGCTTTTAATCAAAGAACGAGATGTGGATTTCTTGCGCCTAGACCAATGCGCCCAAACCAAATCGCAATTTCAAAAGGTAAAGTGAGGTCAAAGGTTCAATTTCAAGGAGAGATCAAAAATCTGATCTGTTGCGCCATGTCTACAAGGGAGAAATGAGGTGATGTGCCAAGACTCATAATTTCAAAACAAGGATTTAAATTTCCTATCTGTTGCGCTGCCTTGGTGGGTATTAAGAAGGGATCCGGATTCTTTATCTAATGCGCTCATCTCTGGAAGATATCAAATACCTCATGTGTTGCGCCACTTCAAGGATGGGAAAAGTCATGAATATTTTAAGAGTTTTGTAGAGGATTTAAATACCTCGTGTGCTGCGTCATTCCAAGGGTAGTGTGGAATTTTTCAAGTGAAATGGGAGTTCAAAACTATGAAGTAATGCGCTTAGCTGATATAAAGATTTCAGACCTTCAATCCAATGCGCCAAGACTGATCTGGAAGGATAAAGTTTTATGAAATGCATTTAGAAGAGGATCCCAAAATCATGAAGTGATGCACCTATAAGGAGATCTCAATTTTTTAATCTAACAAGTATTTCAAGGGGATTCCTTAAACCTGATCTGGCGCGCTCATTACAAGAGTATCCAAAAGCTCTAAGTAACAAGTTATATCAAGAAGCTTCTAAAACCTCAATCTGATGCGCCACTGCTAAGATGGAAAGGGTAAGAGTCTTTCAAAAGTTTCAAAGAAGTTTCTAAAAGCCTTATCAAATGCGCCATCTTGGGGAAGTAGATTTGAGTCTAAATTTTAAATCATATTGAAAAGAAATCTCAATCTCAATCTGCTGCACTAAAGGTATATTAAGTTCCCCAAGAAGAACTCAAAGTTCTTATCCAATGCGCTGCCACAATGAAGAGTGTAAGGACGTTTCAAGGGGAGAATGAAATTGTTAACTAAAGCGCCAACTTTAAACATCTTTAAAGCAAGTTTTAAGAAGATTCAAAAATCCTATCTAGAGCGCCCTTATCAAAAGGAAGGGTTGAGGAGTT
This sequence comes from Cunninghamia lanceolata, assembly GCA_027924645.1. NCBI lineage: Eukaryota > Viridiplantae > Streptophyta > Pinopsida > Cupressales > Cupressaceae > Cunninghamia > Cunninghamia lanceolata. Next base: position 6,538,043 of record BSBN01000123.1, read on the forward strand.
TTAAGAAGCAAGTTTTAACCAAAGCAAGGAGAAATCAAAATCATTAACCCCAGCGCCATAAGGAAAGACTGAATTTGGGTGAAGAGAAGGTTATCAAGAAGATGTTAAGATGAGGATTCAAATTATTGAGCTGATGCGCCTAAGGTCAGATAGGAGAGTAAGGAAATAAGACTCATTTGATAAAGGTCTAAATCTCCCTTGGCATCATTTGAAGAGGATCCTAACATTATGATCCAGTGCGCTCATCTCAAAGTTCTTATCAAATACGCCAAAGGGTATGTGGAACCTTTTAAGGGCAGATCTAAGGTTAATCTTATGCATCATCTTCCAACCAATCACAAGGGGATCCTAACATCATGATCCAATGCGCCCAATGAGGAAAATTTTAAAGTTTTAAGTATGATTTTTTTGATGAGGATCTGAATATCCCATCTGCTGCGCCACTCCTATAGAAGAATATCAAGAGGATCTTGGAAGTATAATCCATGGAGTTCATTCTACAAGGAGATCCTAAAAGTTCTATCTGCTGCAATAACCCAATCTGCTGCGCTGGCCTTAGAAGACTCCACAGTTGACTTCTAATGTACTAAATGTTGATCTAAAGTATGAAAATTGCAAACCTTGGGAGCCTTTCAAGAGGAGAGTCTTGGAGGTTGAAAGTCAGATTTTAGAACCTTTCAAGGAGGATTCAAACTTGTGAACCACTGCGCCACATATGGAGAAGGTGTTGACTGGCTTTGATATACTTACAAGAAGATCCTAGACATTTATCTAATGCGCCATGTTCAAGCTTTGAACTAGTTTCAAGGAGAGATCAGATTCCTCAACTATTGCGTTCAAGGATAGGAAAGAATGTAGCATAGGATCCAATTTTAGAATATTTCAAGAAGCTCCTAGAATCTCAATCTCATGTGCCTATAAGGAGATCTCTAAGACTTGATCCAATGCACCCATATCAGGGAGATCAAAACTTCAATCCAATGCACCCATATCAGGGAGATCAAAACTTCAATCCAATGCGCTATTATTGAAGGATGATTGAGTTGAAGTCTAACAAGGGTACTCAAGTGAAGATGAATTCCCGATCTCATACACCTTTATCAATATATCCAAATTGGAAGAAGTTGACTTAGAGTGAGTTTGTTGTGAAGATTTTATGAAGGATCTTAGACTCTTATCTGCTGCGCCAAGAATAGAGGGAGAGAGCTCAACAACTTCCATCTAGTATGCTAATCTCTAGAGGATTTAGAAAAGCCATCTAATGCGCCAATATTAAGAAGAAAATCAAACTTCTATCTGCTGCGCCAAGATATCCATATCTGCTGTGTCAAGAAGGAGGAGTTCAACAGTTAAAGGAAGATTCAATGACTCCATTCAGTGCTCTACTTTCTATATTGCTTTCATGTTTTGATCTTCTTTAGAGTTTAAGCAAGTGATCCTTATGTGTTATGAAATGATGTTATAAAGTAAAAGGATTGATGTTGTTTCTTTCTTTATGTTGCAGCAATAAGGTTGGAGGTGAGGGATTATCTAAGGAAAAGTGATTGGGACCTTTGACAAGCAAGGAATGAGAGAAGAATAAGGCATCATGTAGCCTTCCAAAGAAGTCACTTCAATGATATCATATTGGATCACTCCAAGTATCAACTAGATTCTCCATCAATCATCGCTGCAAGATAAGCAAGTAGCTGCTCCAAAGGGCCTCCTTCAAGAATCATTGAATTGGAACCTTTCATCATCCTTGTGTTGGAATTCTTTGGCATCATGTTAAGATCATCTAGAAGACATCCATCCAAAGGACATCATCTTCATCATAATCAAATGTTCCAAAGGCATACACTCTACTTCAAGTTCTTTCAAGCTTCAAGATGAGCCTGTAGCTGTTCTAGAGGAACTTCTCTTCAGCATTCCAAAGGCATTTCAAAGTTTCAAGTTCCTCCGATGCTTTCAAGTCTCCTGGAGAAGTTATAAGGAAGATGTTATCATCTATATCTTCACTCCAAAGGAATACTTCAAGATCATCAAGAGCAAGCGCTTGAATCACCTTCAAGTTGCAGAGGAAGCATCATTCCAAGAGGCTCACATCAAGTTTCATATGCTCTATCATCAAATGTTCCAAGGCATTCATCCATTCAACTTCAAGACTCTACAATCTTCAAGTCCAAGAGAGATCCTACTTCTAATCATGAATCAAGTATCATCATCTATTCTATACTACACTCATTAAGAAGATATATTCAAAGAAAATCATCATGTATCTTACCTGCAAGAGAAGAGAAAGCATCACAGTGTTAGTCAAATGAAGCAACATCTATCATACATCCAGTTTACAATTCAAGATCAAGGCAAGATCAACAAAGCATTTCTAAGCATTCAAGTTCAAGCAATCACATTGAAGACATCACATTAATGATACAATTTGGGAATAAGCCAAGGTAGCACCTACGTGGCAGACACTCATCATCAAGCCAATCACAAGTCGCCACATCATTCGACAAGCAAGAGGATAGAGAAGACGTCCATGTGGAAGATGCTTCAAAGATTCCATCTTATCTTATCTTCTTGGAAAGTGTGCCTTCATTGCCTCTCTTTTGTACTAAAAATAGTAATTTGTTGTAACTCCCTACTGAGGTGGCATGATCTGAACCCTTGGCTATCGAATTGATCCAAGCCATTCGTTGTAATCTGGACCACTATATAAAGGCCTTGTTGCCTCATTTGTAATCATTAGCGATCAGATATAGTTTTGTAGGAGTAGAATAGGAGACTCTCGAAATTCTCTGAGAGGACTTGGAGTTGTTGTAAATATTTCTCAAGAGTAATGCAAAGACATTGGAATTTATTTGGTGTTAAGTGTTGTCTTGTGGAGTAACATGATTTCTGATATCTTGAATTGAATGAAGAGATGTTTCAAGTACATTAGAAGTAGATTAGAAGCTCATTGATGTAATGTATGTTTGTATTGAATATTTGATCAACTCCTAGCTCATGCTTTTAACGTTCATCACCGGTGAAGTGTTGTGTAAAGCTAGTCTGAGCCTTATCATTTGCATAAGTTCGATTGTGAATGCTTGTTTGAGCTGCGTCGTTTAATGGGTGCTTGTATGAGCCTTCATGATTTGAAAACCATTCGCGAACCTTAGGAGATTGCACCAACTCCATGTAGTTGTAGGCATCCTTGGCAAAGTGGAGTTAGGTTAATTCAGGAGTTTGTCTATTCATACATCATCATTGATTCATTGACCTTAGATTAGTTTCCTAAACCCTATCCCTTTTTCCTTTTTTATCATTGATACATTGTATATACTTCATCCACACCGAAGGAGGAATGAGCTGAATGAAAATAGAAATCTAATGTAAGTCCCTTTGTGATTATCAGCAAGATCACATGTAATCACTGAGTTAACCCATCATGAATCATAAATAAGGAACCTTGGAGTTACTTCACTGGATCACATAGTTTAGCCTTTGAAGAGCTTTATTCAAGAGAGAGTGGGATACTCTATTGTTGACTTGTCTAAAAACAAACATCAACAGTACCCTCCTCTGGAACAAGGCTTTGTTGCAACTCTGTACTCTCAGTTACAGGTGTGAAGCCCTCAACGAAGTCTAGCACCTCAAGTGTAAGCCCCACTGTTTTCAGCCAACTGTCAATTTGTGTCCCTTTTGTTTCTCTTGGTGTGGCTGGTGACATTGATGGTGCCGTGGATGACTCCCCCCTGGCTGTACAATAGTGCCCCAAGATGTCTCTGTCCCTACTCGTGCTAGTGGTGAAGGTGTGTTCTCTACTGCTGGTGGTGATGTAACAACTGGCAGTGAAGGTGCTACTGGAACCAATGGTATAGCTATAACTGATGGTGATTACACAGCTGGTAGAGTCGTAGTACTATGTGTCTCTGTGCTATGTGTCGGTGTCGGTAAAGTGAATGAAGCTGGTCGAAGTGGCAACACTACAACTTCTACCTACATCTCTCGTCCTATCTCTCCATCACCTCCAAGTGACACCTCCTCTCTTTCTTCAACCTCCCTTACTGCCACTGTCGTTGTCCTTCTCCTTGTTACCCTTCTTTCTTCCCTTATTTCTTGTATTGATGAATCACTACCAGATGGGGAGGATTGGCCACTCTCTTCATCCTCCTGGTATTCCTCTTCCTCTTCTTCGCTGTCCAGGGATGCTTCACTCTGTTTTCTCTTCTTTGGCCACTGCGAAGATTCTTCTCCATGTGTCGTGTCTAAGCCTTTCCAGTAAAAGGATGTGGGCCATCCCGATTCTACCTGTGGGGCTGGTTCCAATCTACCCCATTTGTCGGCTGGCACCTGTATGTGAACTGCATCTAGAAATAGTGCTATCACATACTGGGTCATGTAAAATACCTTATGTGATGGTGGAAGGAATTCTCTTATCCGTTCGGAAAGTAGACTCGCTCAATTGTAGACTTTGCCATTACTAAGCCCGATCATGTACTCCACCATCCATATTGATACATCAGATGCTCGGCTAGCTCCTGTTAGCCTACATTTAATTAGGTCCAAAATACACTTCCATTCGGGAGTTGCCAGAAGACTCTTCCTTAACCCTCTGTTCCCTGAACTCCAAATCCTTTCTTTTTCTTTTTGGCTGAGATCACTTCTGCAAACCCTTCGTATGACATTCTCCTTATGCTGCTGGGTCACTCTGCCCGGTTTCGTAATACTCGACCCAGTTGTTGGAACGCCCATAACCCTCAAAAAATCCTGCGCCCAATATGATACTGTTACTTCACACCCTCTATAGCCTATCATGGATTTATTTGAGTGTCCACAATAATTTTCCACCATTGCTTTTAGGTAGGGCTCAAATTCTCGGGCATTGAAGTATGGTAGAAAAATGGCTTTGTCGACCTAAGCGTGCTTCAACGCAATTTTCAGTATATAATTCTCTTCTGTATTTTTCCACCACAACTTGCATTCATTTCCCGTCAGACTCTCCCAGGCAATGGCATTCACTCTCGTTTCTACACTTGATTTCTTCTTCTTTTCGGATGCAATCTTTGGCCTATAGGATGCAATTTTCTTCCCCTTGTCCATGTCGTGTTTGGTTTTGCTCTTTTGGCTCTTGTATTTATGTGCTTAAAAAAACATTTCGACAACTACTAGCAACTTTATATTGGCTCAACCAAAATGAAATCGCCCATCTTCCTTAGAGCTTTCTATGGCCCTAACCTTGTACGGCTACACTTGATGGCACTCATGAGCTTCTCCGTACAGTCCTTCCTGTTTAGCGTACGGTCAATGACTTCCTTTCACGGTCTGAGGCTTCCTTCCAAAATGCCTTCCATACGGCCTGGCGGAATTCTCCTATCTTCTACCCGTCCTTGTTCCTTTGAATCGTACGACCACTATTCTTTCCTTGAATCGTACAATCTGTAATTTATTTTCGTCTACAGAAAGAAATGTGTTTGCAGAGAGATGTACTTGCAAAAGAATGTGAGTGCAGAAATAAAAAATAACCTCTTCTTATGTTTGTTTTATATGGCAAGGCGTGGGGTGGGGCTGTACGACCCAAGTCGTACGACTCAGGTCGTACAATCTCAGTCGTACAGCTGAGTTCCTACAATCTGAGTCGTACTTTTCTTTTCTTTTTTTTTCAATTTTTTTTTTAACCTGACTTAGTCGGCTCGATCTAGTTAGCCGACTCAGTCATCTTCTGGTCTTCCTCCACGATTTCGATTTATGTCATGTGGCAGAAGATGCAGTTTATATATCCCTTCAGTCGCAAACAATCATTAGAACAACATTGATCAATTTCTTCCAACTCCCAGATCCAATCAAATATTGTATTTTCATCTTTAATGTTCCTCAGGTTCCACCCCATTGGTTCTTGAGTCCATTGGAATGTCTCCCATCGGCGTTCATTTTGATGTTCTTGCTCCTGTACTTAGCTTTCTAGATTCGATTTTTAGGAAGCGGTGTATGTTGAATTTTGTCTAACTGGTTTTTCATTCTTAATTCCCATATTTTAATCTACTCCTAAATATAAAAAATAAACAAGCTTGCTACTATAAAATTTATTCTTTGGGGTTTTGCATAAAGATGAAATAGCTAAAGCAAACTTGACCTATTTGTTTTTGATCTCGGGGATTAGAGCACATGACCTGAAAATCTCCTATCTCACCAACATTTTTTTCTATTTTTGCAATACTACACTCCAAAATGCTTTAACAATAATGTTATCTGATGATTAAATCAGAGATCATCAACATCACATCCACAATTTGATTGGTTCGAACATGACAATGAAGGATAAGCAAACACTATGAAACATACAAAGTTGCTTCATGAGCTCGAAAGTAAATGCTATGCAAAGTTAACATAAAACTTCTTTGCCACTTATTCTTCTACTTGCACGATTACAATAGCATGCCTTGATTTGAATGAAGATTTGAACAGCATAAGCTTACTTCAATCTTTCCTCTCCTCTTGGGTGTACAACTCTCTAACTTTCTAACTCCTCTTCTAAAATCCTAAGTCTAAATCCTTCTATCAGTGAAACTATGAATGATGAATACAATGTACTCTTAGCACTTATTTATAAGCCTTCAAGAGGCTGCTTTAATGAATAAAATACTATTATTTAATTATGCTTTAAAGCAAACCCTATCCTTATCTCCTAAAATAAGAACAAAATATTCTAAACTGAAACTAATTCTAGAAAGAGCTAATTCATTACAATATGCCAAAATAGGCACTCAACTCGTGCTCAAAATAGCATGTGGACAAATTTCGGAATTTATCACCAATAATGACTAATTTAGTCATTCTTTTCTTCATCTGATTCTAAAATATTTGGTGATGTTAGAGGTGTTGCATCTTTTTTTGTAGCCAAATGAACTTCATTTTCGAAGTCCTTTATCTCTATCACGGATGGCCTCTAAATGTTTTTTTTCTCTTCTTTGTTTAAGCTGCACAAACTCTCTGCTTCTTATGACCAGCACTTGATAATTTGGTAATTTGAGCATGAAAGTTCCAACTCTGATAGCTATCTTCATTAACTCCTCCATATAACTAATGTCATAACTAGATCTTCCCAACTATACCATTACCAGCTGCTCAAAACTTATTTGTTGCGTCTGAATCATCCAAAAATGTAATAGGCAAACTATCACTAAAAGATAAAACATATTTTTCTGCTGGTTACAACTTTGATATAGCTTCTTTACAGTCTTCAAGGTAATGGTTTAGATTTCGAAAATGAAATGACAACCTGCCACCCAATCAGGAATTGAAGTCATCTAAACATATTTTTCTGCTGCTTGCAACTTTGATATAACTTCTTTACAGTCTTCAAGGTAATGGTTCAGATTTCAAAAATGAAATGACAACCTGCCACCCAATCAGGAATTGAATAGTCATCTATACTGTTAATTGCTTTCAGCTGTAGAAGTTCATCAATACCCAGTTACTCAATCAACTGAAGACGCTCCAAACAAGTATTATACACTTCAACAGTGGTAGATAAAGAAAACTCTAATTTGATTGCTTGTTGAATTGCATCTCCGAGCTCATTCAACAAGGTGAATAATTCATCAATGGTCTTCAAACCATCCTCATTCAAATTGCTGATCCACTGCTGAATTGTTTTACCATGAGCTACCAGCTCATCTAGCTGCTGTTTTTGAGGAATGTCATCAAGTTTTGGTGGTGAATTATCTCTTGGTTCTGTTACTAAATGTGCAATGTACTCTCTAAGTGCTTTGTTTTCAGTCTTTAATCTTGCTTTGTCTTTGCCACCTTTTTCCAATCTATGCTTGGTACTTTGGGTGACAAAATCTATCGTCTCCATGTGGCTCTGTCTGCTTACAAGTCCCATATTAACCTCTGTGAACTAATAGTCAGCAACCTGCATGTTATGCAAATCTTTATGCTCTGGTGGTATTGCTATTTCTGCAATTATGTATCCTTCCTAGTTCTTTTTGAGCCTTGTCTGCTTCTTTGGAACAACGCTAGAAACTACAATGAAGTTCATTGGTCTTGCCACTACTATTTTCCTCTTCCTCTTCAAAGTTTCTTGCACCCATTCTGTACTATCTATGTTGGCACTTGGAATTACAATTTGTTCATTATGTTCTTACGAAGGCATGGGTGAGTGCTGATCCAGGGGAGTTGCTTCTATAATTTTTAGAGAAGTAATGATATGAATTTGTGAAAGGGGCATAACTCTTTTCTTGACAACAAGCTTTAGTTTTCTGATTTAGAACTTTACTCCGATGAACTTGAAGCTTTCATTTTTCCCCCTTTGTCTTCGATGGCAAGAACTTCATCTTCTGCATCCAAGACTATCTCTATATTTTTGTCAGGTTGTCTTGCTCTTTTCTTGTGAGAAGTTTCTTGAATTCTTTCAGCCAATTTTCTTTCTACGAATTCCTTGGATCTTTCAACAACTATGTTCATGATTTCTTCAGTGGTTCCATCCTTGAGTGACCAATCAACTGGTGATAGTAGTTGAAGATCATCTTCTCTTCACTAAAGCAATAATTCATTCTAGATCAAAACTACGATTTTTGTCTCAACACATCGGAAGGAAGACGTTAAAAAAATAATAGGTAATGAAAGAACTCATTGTGATTGCTTGAGGACAAGCAATCTTGAGTTGGGAGGGCTGTCAGGTCCCAGTATTAAGGCAATGTTTAAATTAAAGATTTAAACATCATGATAAAGAAAACGGCGAAAGTGCCTTTGTAAAATATCAATTCGAAATAATATGTAATATTATTATTATATGAATATTTTAAAAATATAAAAAGAAATAATAGCAATTTAATACTATTATAATCATAATTATCATGAGATAATGTTATGATTATAATTATCAAAATATAAATAAAAATATTAAATATTATTATAGTAATTGAATATAATATATAAATATTATTATAGATATATATATTCATATCTATAAAGATTAAGAATAAAATATTATAATAAATATTATAAATTAAATTATATTATAGATATTAATAATAACAAATATATATTAACAAGAATATATATATCATAACAAATTTAAGCCTAAACTTTAATATTATCATGAGGATCGGACCTCTCTAAAAGTGACGCCGACCTCATGTAAATAATGATTAAGACAACTGGCGAACAACTCTAAGGGAGATGCAGCCATTTAACAAACAATGGTTAATAATCAGCGAATGCCTTAACAAAGGCAGCGAATGTCTTTAAAAGGTAAGCGACATACCCCTTAGAAACAATGCAACTCTCCAAACCTTTAAATAATAATCTCTCTATCATTCAAAGAAAAACCATCATCCTTTCTCACTCAGAAAATAACAATCATTGAACAATTGAAAAAGCATCGAAGCATCATCCAGGCAAAAGCCAGAGAAAAGGGAAAAAGGTAGGAAGGATCAAAACGCACCACAAGGAGAGTAGTCTGCGGCAGCCAAGGTAAAGAATCAGCAGGTCTTTATACCAGGTACGCTTATTGAATAATATATTTGAATCTTTAGTGTAGCATATGAAACGTAAACATTCTGGTATATGTTTGATGATAGACATATATGAAATCAGAAATGTCTTAATCAGTAAATCAGTCAATATGAATGAATGTTTAATAAATGAACACACTAAATCCAGGTATGACAAGTACTCAGATTTCCTTATTCAATGCATAAGCAAATAGTATAGGATGATTACATGGCTGTTAATAAGAAGTATAATACTAGAACAAATCTAATTGTGGTATGAGCAAATGAATCATGATTAGAAATGTAAACAAGTCATTAGTCAATTGTCTTATGATTGAAATTGAAAATAAATGATATAAAGCTATATGACAATGATGTATGAATTGAATTAGCAATGAAGCCTAGTATAAGGCTATGAATAAATGATGAAATGAGGTTCCGTGAAGGAATAAGGATAGAGATATAAAATCTCCAAATGATGAATAATGAATTGTGGCTCACAAACTTGTGATGTAATCAAAAGGATGTTCAAACCTCATCCTTAATCACTTCTATTAACCTATGTGTATGGGGTTAAGTTAAGGGCAAAAATTGGACCTAGGTGACCCTCAAGTGGATGAAGAACACCGCATGTTGTGTGAAGTCCCTTGAGCCAAGAAGCGAGGAACACCGTGTGTAGTGTGAAGTTCTTGGGCCTAAGGTAATATGAGCTCATAATTAATGTGCCCTACGGATGGTGACTCTCAAGTAAGTGAGGAATGCTGCGTGTAGCATGAAGCTTCTTGAGCCAAATGGTGAGGAACACCACGTGTAGTGTGAAACCTTTGGGCCTCCGTATGGGATGGATATATCAAGCGCCTTAACAAACCATGCTCATACGGAAAATAGGGTTGATTAATGATAGGGCTACTCAAGAACTCCCTTGAGATGAATCATGAGAAAGATGAGAGAAAGAATATAGATATGAAATGTATGAACTTGATATGAATCATGTCTATAGGTATAAATATGAAATGTATGTGATTATGATTATAAGGTTACAAGCCTTACGTACAAATGTGGAAAATATATGAGTTTCATACTTAATCATTACTCCTAGTTATGAAATGAAAAGAAGAATTGAATAGTAATGTTCTCTTTTACTAAGTTGAATTGTGCAAGGTTGTGAAAATTTTGACTTACTAGAAGGGGACATTACATATATTCATTACAACTATTCATCCATTTAACATTACGTTCGCTCGAGCCCCCGAAACTAAATGGGAGAATAGATATTATATCATATATATTATTATATTTATATATTATATTATTAATATTTATATTTTATAATGTTATATTTATATATTATAATGTTTATAATATGTATATTATTAATATATTATAATATGATGTATCTATACTATGTATAAATATAATATAATAATATATCATATTATAATGTATTAATAATATACATTTAATAAATTAAAATATTATAATATAATATTTATAATATGTATATTGAGAATGAAAATGAAGATGAAAACAATGGCGTCAACAGCCTGGGGCTTCTACAGCGTGTGCTAGGGGAAACCCTAGCCGCGTCTTTTTTCTGTGTTGCTGCTCTGCATTGGGGAGATCGAGGAGGGAGTATTTTGGTTGGTGCCTGGGGTGGGGGTGCTTGTAATGTCCCCATTTTGAGCTAAGATGCATTTTCTAGTTTGAGCTTGTTTCTATACATGGAGAACCGGAAAGTTGGTATATGTCTATACATGGAGAACCGGAAAGTTGGCTCAACTAGTATATTATTTGGAAAATGCACTATTGAAATTGTATTTTCAATTATTCGGTTTGATTTGTTAGATGGAATAAAAGCGAAAATGAAATCTTTAATTACATTTTCTCTAATCTATTTTTATGGAGTTTTGTGTGGAATAAGGAATTGCTCCAGGTGGGACCTATTTGTCATCACAAGCCAATGTAGGAGGAAGATAGGTCCAAACTATTCAAATGGCTATTCAAAGAGGAACGACTAAGCATGATGAGGTGGCGATTCCATTGAATAATGTGCAAATGAGTGGAATCGATGCAAGAAAGAGGTAATCGGCCAAGACAAGATGCATTAGCCTAAGTCAAAGGTATTTAAAAATAATTATATGGAAATTCAATGTCAAGGATCAATCGCCAAGGTGAAAGATAAGTTTTTTTAAATGCAAAATTTATTTATTAAATGATTGCATTTGGATCAATGGGTTATGTGATGAGGACGATTGGAATTGAAGAAATATTTCATGAAGAATTTAAATGCTTGCCTTGGGATCGAATTTTCTATTTGAAAGGTTTTAAATGCCAAATGCCACTATTGAGGAGGATCGCCCAATTCTATGAAAGATATTCAATGCCAAATGAAAATTTTAAATGAATGATTGCAAGTAGCCGCTGCCTATACAAGGACTCATTGCTAAAGGATCGATTCCTATGGAGTAGTTGTATTTCATTTAAAATAATTGAAGATTGTTTTAAATGAATGAGTTTTGGTTGCAACTCATTTACAATTGTTCAATTCTATTGCTCATCATTGGTGGAACTCAAATTTCAATCCAAAATTGCTAAGGAGAAGGATGCCTATCCATGGAGGAGATAAATAGAGGACTTGAACATCAATTTGCAACTATTGATGTTTTGGTATGTTTTCTTATTCTATTGTTTTTCACTGAAGTTTTTGATTTTCATGTCAATTTGCAAGGTGATGACCCCTTGTGTTTGTATGGTGATGACCCCATACTCTATGTGAGGTGATATTATGCAGATATTCACCATTGAGCTTGATATTGCAGGTTACTAAGGAGTATTTGAAGTGAACTTGATGTCAATCTAACCCTTGGTCATTGTAGAACTTAAACCAAGGTAGTTGATTTGGAGAAATCATTATATGAAGGTTTGCTATGCATTTTCAGTTCTGATTTTTTATGACAGTCAGCTGGTAATGATATTTCAGAGTTCATATGTAAGCTTTGAGTGAAGACTTTGATGTATGAAGTGCTTTGGAGCATCATAGGCACAAGACATTGCATCTAGGAAACCATCGCTTGGCTACAAGAGGAGTTTTTGTCAATGATTTAGTCTCTAATAGATTTTTGGGCATATGCATATTTTGTATCAGTCATGACAGCAGTATACATGATGTTGTCAGTCAAATATATGAGGTTGTAATAGTGACATATGTTGCCTATGGACATTGGGCATTGATGGTACTTTCATAGTAAAAGTTTGAAGGACATTTGGATGCAATATTTTTAATAAATTCAAGTCTGATATGAATAATTCAGTGACTGAAATTTGATAACAGCAGCAAGCATTTGATGTCATTTCAAGTTGAATCAATGATACATGCAATGGTGATTCATGGTTTCATATATATATGATTGTATTTGAATTTTGGCATTATTTTGTGCAAGAAATCTTATCTAAAGTTGATTACATTTTCAGTCATATATAATAAGGTGTCTTACAGTGCTTCTCTGTGTGGAACCTTTGTGGCTTTTCATTCTTGTATCTGCTGCGTTTTACCTTCTTGTGTATGCGTGGAGGGTTTCTCTCTGGCTGCACGAAGATCTCTGATATTTCTTTTGCTGGCTTTTGCGCTCGGGGGTTTGGGGATTGTGGATCCCCATTTTTTGAGCTTTTGTTTTTTCCTTTTTTCTAGCTAGGTTTTGAGATGGAGAAATAGCCTCAATTTTAGAGAACTCTAAAGACATGGGCATGGTGGATCTGTCTCCCTCTTTACATGCAAGGTCTTTGGAGCACTTAGGGAAGTTACCAACTAGCGCAGGCTCTGCGTCTGGGAGTGCACTTCCCAGGCTCAAAAAAGTTAATGGTTGTTTGGAGAGAAGTCAAGAGCATCCTGTCCTAATGATCCAGCTAGACTCAATCTCGGAAGATGTTGAGTATCTGGGCAATCATGCTCTTATTTGTAAGTTTGTGGGTCTCTGTCTTTCACTACCAGTGTTGGAATCTTGGGCTCAGAGGGTTTGGAACCCTGAGGGGGTATGGAATTAATGATGGTTGCGAACAACTACTTCTTGGTTGTGTTTTCGTGCATGGCGGACAGAAATAGGGCTTTTGAAGGAGGTCCCTATTTCTTCAATCAGGTAGGGCTTTTCATGAAACCCTAGCATGTGGGGTTCAACTTAGCTGAGGAGCTTCCTACAAAGGTCCCTTTTTGGGTTCGTCTTTCGAGGCTTCCTCTTGAGTTTTGGAGGACCGACATTCTACATATGATGGCTCTATTGTTTGGCAAGCCATTTGGCTTAGCACAGCAAACTCTAGACCGAAAGGTAAACTCTTTTGCCCGCATTTGCATGGAAATTGATTTAAATAACCCTTTACCAGATTCTGTGGAAATTTGCCTTGGATCCTCTTCATGGATCCAGCAACTTGATTACGAAACCCTTCCTTTCAGATGTTGGTTTTGTCATGAGTATGGACATCTGCAAAGAAAATGCCCTCGGCTCTCTCAGGCGTCGACTGCAGCTAATGTTTCTTCTGATTCTGACCTTAAGAAGGATAAAGCAAAGGTTCCATTAGTGGAAGGGGTTGCTGATAAGGAGGGATTTATTCCAGTTAAGCCCCGTAATAGGGGGAGAGGTCTAAAGAGAACCCTCAAGGACAGGCAATCTAATGGGGTCTTTAACCAATTTGATGCTCTAGAGGACTTAGTTCAAAAGGAGGGAATTCCAGTTGTGTTGCCGTCTGGGGTTGGCTCCATGGGAGCAACCTTGCTGGAAGACAAAGAAATGGATACTCAAGATTTGCCTTTAGTGGATGTGGAGGAGGGCCCGTTGGTTTTAGATTTATCTCCCTGACTACCGCTTGGTCTTGAATTAGATAGGGCTTTAGTTATAAAAGATGTGAGTGATCCGGCTGATCCAATTCCTTCACAGGTGAAGGAGGCTTTGGACTTGGGTAAAGGCGGTGGATCCATGCGTACTTTGGATCTTCAGCCAAAGACCATTAAGAAGGGGCCTCCGAAGAAACCAACCAAGGTGGGTAGCAAAAAGGACCACGAAAAGGTTAAACTTCTTGGGGAGAATCTTGTGGATGTTAAGTTGGTGAAGACCATTGACTCTCATTTCTCCCAACCTCATAAATGATAGTTATCTCTTGGAATGTAAGGGGTATGAATAGCGACCCTAGACAAAAGGCTATTCGTGAGATGATTGGTGCTCATTCTCCTAATATTGTCTTTCTTTAGAAAACTAAGTTGACTGTGGATGGGTTGTTGAATAAAGCTCCCAGTATATGGGCGCGGGGCTTGTGTCAGTGTGTAGGGGCTCATGGCAGTTCTGGTGGTGTGGCATGTTTCTGGAATCCGCAGAAGGTTGTTCCTCTTTGGTGAATCTCGAGCCGCTCTTCTATTTCTTTGGTTGCTTCCATCTTAGACTCTGCTTAAACCTGTCTTTTCACTAATGTCTATGCTCCTTCTGATCTTCTGGGTAAATCAAAGCTTTGGTATCATGTTCAGTATGTATGGTCACTTGCTCCCCTGCTTCCTTGGATTGTAGCAGGTGACTTTAATGGTACTAATTGCTTGGAAGAAAAAAGAGGTAGCACTGCTAGGCTTGACCCTTCTATTTATCTCCTAAGGGATAACATTGAAATTTTGCATTTGATTGATGTGAAGTCTAGTAATGGTATCTTCACCTGGGCAACAGAAGATGTGGTGAAGGTGCTATTTCTGAGCAACCGGACAAATTCTTAATCTCATGCTATTGGATTGGAGATAGGTGGAATACCACCTCAGAGATTTTGGATTGGAAGGGTTCAGACCACTAGCCGATTAAATTTTCAGCAGTTTCCTTCAGTGCTTCGAGGAATCCTTCTTTTGAGTTTCAACTCATATGGTTGAGAGACCCTTCTCTCTAGGACTTAATGGGAGATTGGTGGCACAAAGGGAGGACCTACTCACGGTAGGGCTATGCATTCTTTTGCCAAAAGGCTGCAGTATGTGAAATACAGGCTCAAGAAGTAGAATAGGTAGCGATTCGACAATCTACACCACATTAAATTGGCAGCTCAGGCCCATTTAGACATCATCGCCCACCAAATTCGAGATCAAGGCCTCACTGAAGATTTGAGTAGGGAGGAGACTATAGCAGCTAAGGAGCTAGAGGAATGGGAGCTGCGGGGGGAGATTTTTTGGAAGCAAAAATCCCGTATTGATTGGCTACAAGAAGGTGATAGGAATACGGCCTTTTTCACAACTCGATCAAAGCTAGAAGGAACGGTAATCTCATCACTTCTCTTGTGTCTTCGGAGGGAACTTAGCTCTCTTCTATGGGTGAGATTTCTGGCGAGGCTTCCCGGTTCTTTTCAGCTCTATTTACAAAAGATTCTCCTCCTGCTATAGAAGATGAAATTCGTATTCTTGACTGTATTCCCTTGCTTGTTTCCAATGAGATGAATGCAGCCCTCATGCTTCCCATCTCGCTGCGGGAACTGGAGATGGTGGTGTTCCAAATGAAGAAAGGTAAGCTCTAGGCCCTGACAGTTTTCCTATAGAATTCTTCCAGGAGTTTTGGGAAATCATCAAGTTGGATCTTTTAGATGTGGTGCAGGAATCTCAAGGAAATATGCAAATGTTAACGGCCTTGAATTCCACTTTTCTGGCTCTTATCCCAAAAAAGGAAGGTCCTAATTGTCTGGACCAATTTAGACACATTGCTCTCTGCAATGTGATCTACAAAATTATTACTAAACTGATTGCAGAAAGGCTCAAGCCCTAGCTCAACTCGTTGATTTCAGAGGAACAAGGGGGTTTTGTGGCTAGTAGACAGATTCTCGATGGGGTTGTGATAGCTACTGAGGTCATTCATTCCATGGCGAACTCTAAGGAAAAATCCATGTTCATCAAGCTCGATATGGCAAAAGCTTATGATAGGATCAAATGGACCTTCTTGCAGAAAATTCTTCTGGCTTTTGGATTTGGTAGGGAGTGGGTGGCTTGGGTGATGAGTTGTGTGACCTCTACTTCCTTTTCAGTCCTTATCAATGGGGAGCCTTCTAAGTTATTTGAGCTTCCAGAGGCCTTCTTCAAGAAGATCCCTTATCTCCCTATTTGTTCATTATTATGGCGAAAGGATTGGGTAGATGTCTCAAGGCTCGAGTTAGACAAGGAGTAATTCAGGGATGAAGTTGGAATAATAGTTTGCCTCCTCACTCCCATCTTCAGTTTGTGGACGATACTACCTTGATGGGTTTGGCCAGTATTAATGAAGTTGTGAATTTAAGGAAAACTTTAGATACCTATTTGCCTGCCTCTGGACAAAAGATTAATGAGGATAAGTCTTCCATCTTCTTATTCAATACCCCTTAGCTTATCCAGAGTAGGATTGCTCGAATTCTTCATTTTCAGATTGGTTCTCTTCCTTTGATTTATCATGGGATTCCCATTGTTGTGGGGTCTCAACGCAGGAAGGTATGGCAGGATATTTTGGACAAGTTCCACAAGAGGGTTATTCATTGGACTTATAGATGGCTCTCATCGGCTGGTGAGTGTGACGCTTTTGAAGTCGGCGGTTCAAGCCCTCCCTATTTACAGGTGCTTTGTGTAGGATGCTCCCTCAAGCTTCATTAAGGAGTTTGATGCCCTTGCCCGACAATTTCTTTGGGCAGGCAATTTGTCCTTTTCGAAGTGGAGACTGGCTAAGCGGGAATCTGTCTGTAAGCTGAAGCAGGAAGGACCTGGGCTTAAGCCTGCAGGGTTGAACGATCAAGCCTTAGCTACTAAGTTGTATTGGTGATGGTGCACATGCCAGGATCAGGATTGGGCTCATATTCTCACTCACAAGTACCTTCGGGGGGTGGACCCTTCTGATGTGCCCAGATATAGCCTTATGGGGAAGGGATCTATGATTTGGGATACCCTCTAGAGGGGCAAAGCTTATTAAGGATGGCCTTTTCTGGATTTGTAATGGCAGCTCTAAGACTCTTTTCTGGTTTGATTCTTGGGATGGTCACCCCCAGATTTTAACTATGTACCCTCATTTGCTTACTCTATGCAACAGTTTGCTTGAAGTCAGGTGGAGCAGGGTGGCGGATTTTAAGACTATTCAAGTGTCAGGTCAGGTGGAGGTAATGTGCTGGAAGGATCCTCATGAGTGGCTGCCTGGGGGTAGTGAGGAGGATCAACAAGAGCTTGCTAGAATCTTCGCTGGAAGAATGTGTAACTCTCTCAAAGGGAGGGATGTTCTGGCGTGGGGTCCGGATCCGAAAGGAAAATTTTCAGTTGCCTCGAGCTACTTGGAGTTGGATAGAAAGTTGTACGTGCAGGTTGGTGTTCCTTGGTGGAAAAGGGTCTGGAATATATTTTCTTGGCCCAAGTGTAATTTCTTTGCTTGGTTGTTTGTTCAAAATAGATGCCTTACTTGGGAGCACTTGAAAAAGCGAGGTTTTCAGGGCCCTTATGTCTGTGTACTTTGCCGCAATAGTGAAGAATGTGTCTCACACCTCTTCTTCCAGTGTCGTTTCTCTCGGGAGCTTTGGCACCTTTGGTGGGGGGCGTGGAATCATGGTTGCATTCATGCCACTTCCTTGGTTGAATTCTAGGAAAGTTTGGGTAGGCCTCCAGCTCAGACCTCATTTCTCCAGACTGTTTAGACTATTGGGCCTACTTTTATTATTTGGCACCTTTGGTTAGAAAGGAATAGGAGGATTTTTCAGGATGTGAGGCTGGGAGTAGTTCAGTTATGGCAAAAGATATGTAGTAGAATCCAGAAGACTATTTTAGCAAAGTGTGATCTCTCGGTCAATGTGGATCCTAATGATTTGGCTATTGTTAGGAACCTGAATTTGGTTGACAGTGGTTTGGGTCTCTCTGCTGGTAGACGGCCTCAGCAGGCCAAACAGAAGCTTCGGCAGGAAGGTCAATCGTCCCCTCCTCCCTAAGGAATTCTGAAGGTTAATACTGACGGGTCCTCTAGAGGGAATCCTGGACATGCGGGGATTGGGGGTGTTGGCAGAGATAGTGCGGGGGATGTAGTGTTTTTCTTCTCAACTTATAAAGGCTTTCATACTAACAATTTTATGGAAGCCCTTGCTATTCTTAGTGTTGTTGAACAAGGATGCTCCCTTGGTATTAAAAAAATCATCTGTGAATCTGATTCACAAATTGTGGTAGATATGCTGCTAGAGCAGAGGGTGGATGGAGTTAATTGGCAGTCGGCCATTGGGGTTAAGCAAATATTGGATCTTTGTTGTTCTTTGGATTATGTTTCCTTTCGCCATATTCCTCGTGAGTGGAATAGGGTGGCGGATTGTCTGGCCAAATGGGCCTCAGAGCACTTGGAGAGATGGGATGTTGGGGATTGGGATATTTTGTCACCAAAGTGTACTCTAGTTTTAGAAAAGTTAATTACTGAGGGCAATAATAGGTAGGTGGCTTTCTTGGGGTTCCTGGTGAAGTCCTGTGGGTTCTTTGTGGGCCTGGGGCCTTTTGTTTTGTATGCTTTCTTTTGTTGATCAATAAATTTTTACCCCCCCTTCAAAAAAAAAGTATATTATTAACATATTATAATATTTTATTTTTTTAAATTAGTGAATGGGGTATTTTTAGCCTGGTCCCGCTCCAGGTGAGGCCACAAATAGGGGACCTCATCCCCAACATGAAGACACAACATTAACACTGGCATGAACGCTGGTCAAACCCACAAGCTCATTGGCCCATCGAGGGCTCTTAAGTTGCAAGCTCGTTGGCCCAACAGGGGCCCTGCAAAGAAGCAAGGCCTGCAAGCTCGTTGGCCTTGCGGAGGTTTGAATCTTGGTGGCATGAATAACAACGCTATGCCTTACCTGCCACATTGTGCAATGAACCGCATTAATATATTATAATATTATATTTATTTATTATAATATAATATATTGTTATACATATTATATTATAATATTTATAATATGTATATTATTAATATATTATAACATTATATTTATATATTATAATATTATATATATACTTTTTCTATGAACGAACCCAAAAACGAACCCAACCCCAAAAATAAATTTGCCGAATCCACAAACCGAATCTGCGAACTAGAACCGGCAACTTAGTTGCAAAGAAATCTTCTATAGTATCCTATTAGACCTAAGAATCTTCTCAAACCTTTGATACTTTTTGGTTTTGGCCACTCTTTTACTGCTGCAATCTTCTTAGGGTCCACCTTAACACCTTCGTGTGACACCACATCCTAAGTATTCCACTTCTTTCACCCCAAAGACACATTTGGATTTTTTTGTATAGAGTCAACTATCTTCCAATACACGTAATACCTTCTCTACATGTTGCAAATGTTCTCATGTTTTACTATAGATGAGGATGTCATCAAAGAATACCGACACAAATTTTTGAAAAAATGAGTGGAACATTGAATTCATGAGTCTTTGACAAGTTGATGAAGCATTAGTGAGACCAAAAGGCATAACTAAGAATTCATAATGACCCTCATGTTCTAAAGGCAGTCTTATGTACATGCTCCTTTAGTTGAATTTGATGATAACCTAAACACAAATCTAACTTAGTAAAGAAAAATACATCATTTAATTCATCTGATAATTCATCAATAACAAGAATAGTTAACTTATCTTTGAGAGTGAGCTTGTTGAGCTCCCTATAATCTAGGCACATTCTCCATGACTCATCCTTCTTTTTAACCATAACTACTAGAGATGAATCTGCACTTTTGTTGGGACAAACAATTCTTGAATCCAACATTTTCTTAACCAATTTTTCGATTGCTGACTTCTATTCATATGGATAGCAATAAGGTTTAATGTTAGGAGGAATACTTCCTAGTATTAATTCAATGGCATGATCATGGTCTCTAACTAAACGTAGACCCTTGGGTTCTTGAAAAACCTGTTGATAGTGTTGAATGATCACTTGAAGTTCTAGAAGATCTTGAGTTCTCACATCATGTGCTTCAAAAAATTGTAGTTGTGCCACTATGCCATAAGATCCTTTCTTAAGTAATTCCTCCATCCTATTAGAGCTAATAATTTGGCCTGGTGGTGAGGGCATCCCTACAAGTTTATACTTTTGTCCATTTGTATTGAAAACCATGAATAGGTCCTAAAAATTGAAGGACATTGTCCCCAACTATTTAAAGCCATTGCACACCCAAAACTACATATGCTCCCCCAATTGGATGGCAAACATTTTCGAATCTAGTTGATAGTCACCCATTGAGAGTTCTAAATGATGATGTTTACCACCACAAGAGAGTTGTTTCCCATCAACTATCATGACCTCAAAATTAGAGATTGTATACACAAAACAATTGAGCTCATTAGACAATCTTCTATCAATGAACTGTGTACCACCTATATCAACCAACACGGTTACCTTTCACTTTTTGATGTAACCAGCCACTTTAAGTGTTTGTGGTGTGTTTATCTCATTCAATGCATGTAGGGAGATAGTAGGGCTTTCTTCCTCAGAATTTGCATGCTCAAGTTCCACATTTGATTCTTCTATAGCTACTTCTCCCTCTCCTTCAACCTCACGCTCAATAATCATCAATCTTCTCACTATTGGCACACTTATGACCTCTAGACTATCTGCCATCACAATGCCAACATAGACCTTTTTCTCTTTTCTCTACCTCCTATTGAGGGGAGAGCTTGGTAATTTGTCTTGGGCTAAAGAATCTTGCCACATTTTTGTCAATAGGATTGGTCACATTTTTACCTCTCCATCCTATGTTTTGACTTTACATGGATCTTCTAGTGGCAAAGTTTCATTGCTCAATACGCAATGCTTATTGCATAGCTTTCCTAATTGTACAAGGTTCCAACAAACGAACATCATGGTTAATTCGGTCATGAAGTCCATTGATGTAGAATTGTAGCCTCCAATAAGATGTTGCATCCTATGTTCCAATTGTCAATCACATATGCTTAGCATTATATTTGGCTGTAGACCCTATTTCTTTCAAATTTGTCAATTGGGTGAATAGTTTTCCTTCCATAGTTGCTCATAGTGGGTTGCTAAGTCATTAGTAAATTCTTTCCAGCTAAGTACCTACCTTTGCTAGTCACCCATCATCCACGGGTACCACTAATAAGGTTCAATTCTAAATGTAGTGAGGCTATGTCAACCATTGCATTCTCTGGTATATCAGGAAGCTTAAAATATTGTTCCATGGGACTTATAAATGAAGTTGCATTTGTACCATCAAACTTACAAATGTCTATTTCAGGTAGGTTCAATTTTGGACTTTGATAAAGTTAACCTACTCCTTGATTTTGTTTGTTGGGGTTGTACCCACCCAGGTGGTTTGGTTGGGGCTTCAATTCCGACAATAATTCTTGTTTAAATTTATCCAAACCCTCATTGTAGATGTTGCAAATGGGTCAAACAAATTATCCTTGATAAAATTTACCACTGTTTCACATCCGGGTGGAATTTTTCCCTCGACTGTAGATGGTGGACAGTAAAGAGTCACTAGACTCAGAATTTGTAGAAAAGTTTTCTAATCCAAAAGATGATATGACCTTTGTAGTGTTTGTTTTCTGAACTCTAGATTATTGATTAGGTAGGGGAGGGAAGTACCCAATGCAAGTTGTAACCATAAAATTTAAAACATAAGCTATAACTGAATCTGATGTCCCTCCTTTGACCAAATTTGACCAATAAATTACAAAATGTATTTTGCCTTTCATTAGAAACTATAAAGAACTGACCCTACCTAATTTTTCACGAGCTTTCCAAGAATATAAAAAGTCTAAAAAATTCTTTAAAATTGCAGCCTATAGAGCAAATAGATGAAAAATCCTAAAATCACAATAATCACTCAAAAATGATCACGACAAGCTAAACAAATTATTGAAACTTATTTGGATATACTACTCAAAATCCTTAAAAAACATAGTCAATCTGCAATGGTTTGAAAGTTATAGCGAAAACAAAATTCTTGGCCCAAATTGCCACTTTGATACCACTTGTTAGGATATTTCTTGGAGATAAAAGCAAAAATCAATAAAATATCAAACCACTTCGAGGGGTGACCTCCAAAAATCATAATATGAGAATATGAATTTAATCTTACAACTTATGATAGTTTGGAAGAGCCTTTCTCTTCCATATTTATAGACATAATTAGGTAGGGACACACACCTTCATTCTAATTAGGTCGGCCTAAGGAATTAACTAGAGCTTATAAATGAAAATATTAAGGTTAAGCATGCCACAAGTGCTTAACCTCATTACAGTTAGGAAGATGAATATTAGGGGCATAATAGTGAGACTCTATTGTGAAAAGTCGAGAGACGTGAATAAACTGTTGATATACATCCTCCTTGACAAAGCTGTTTATCTCGCCCATTGTGGGAAGATGGTGAGGACGAGACACTGAGTATCTAAATGGAGGAAACAAATCTATGGAGATTTTAATGGATTGAAGATGAAAACTGATCTCTAAATACCAAAATTGTCGCCTTCTAGGGAAACCCATGGAAGAAACCCTCTCTAAAGAATGATGGTTTAAATGTGGATATATCTCTTGAACATAGACTAAATCACCTGTGGACCTAAGTTTGTGAAGACAAAAAAAAATGAACCTAAAGACATTCCCAAGGTAAAGACATTGGGCACCATATTAGTGCATATTTGCACTCCATTGTAATTCGGACTTGCCAAGTTCCTTGATTATAGGCATAGATATATTATCCCTGAAACGTACCAATTTATGTAGTGGTTCTTAGGTAAAGTTATAGTTGGAAAACTTAGGTACACCCTTTATGTACCTAGGTTCCAAAATCATCGGTCCTACATGATGGTGTGATACACTGAACCTGGCCTAACTTTAATAATAGAAGATCAACCTGAGATATAGTCACCATAAGCGTATGCATTCACATTGTACCAACAACTAAGGATATTACCCTATCTATTAATAATTAATCCATACACCAAAGTGATAATTGGTATTCCTTGTATCACTCTATCTGTTTTATCACTGCAATGTTATTGTGAATGCTTATCTTTTGAATGTTATGGGGTGATAATGGAATAGGTGGTTGTGGATCTTGTCTCAATGGTCTTCAACAGAGTTAAGTAGGTTTTGTAGGGATAATCTTACATGTTCCGATACAATAGTCTTTGCTTGGACCATACATTGAGGAACCATTTGTTTCTAACAACCATATGTTGAATCATGATAGTGTCTACCCTGTATATACTCACCCACTCAAGAGACCCTGAACTAGGACCCCAAACCTCTGACCCATAAAGAACTGTCAATTAAATGAGTGTCTTGAAAAGGCCCTATCTTGGAACATATATATTGGAGAAGAACGTGAAAGCATTGACACTCCAAAATGGAAAAAGGCATACCCCCCTACAAGGTCGCAATTAAGAAGCAAGTTTTAGATTAAGAAATAAACCTGTAAACTAGTACACATTTGTCATGAACTCCATTGTCTCCTCTTTGTAGGAAATTCGAAGCCTAAAGAGAGCATCCCGAGAGGTATCGGATTAGGATGGCCTTGACTTTGCTAAGTTTAACCGCTACCTAGCAGCACTTGTAGGATAAGAATTTGCAGGAAAAGCATAAAAACACATTTACATCATGAAACACCAACAGCACAGCATAAATTAAATTCACGGGATAGTTTTCATTGTTTGCAAAGGCTTTTTTAAAGGCACGCTATTTTAACTTGCTAAACTAGCCAACAACGAGAAACGAAATATAAAATGGGCATACAGCAAGTTTGATAATGTTGAAAAGAAAAAGCAAGTACAGAACTTACATGGCCCATGAAAATAACAGAAATAACTGGCCGACTGACGTACAGGCCTCCGCAAGATTTTAAGCTCTATTTCTTCACTGTGTCTTCGTTGCTGGGCATTTCAAGGGAACAGTAAAAAAGGTGTTAAAATCAAACATCGTGGATTGCAAGATAGCGAAATTAATATCTGAGCCCGAAATGGTTTTGGTGGTTTTTTTTTTTTAATGCGAGTGGGTTAAGGGGGGGAATGGGGAGTTTTTTGGCTATGTACAAAGCTGGGTAAGACTTTAATTGGGCACATAAGAGTAGATTTTACAATAAAATATATAAATCAACAAGTGTGATGTCGTGGCCAATACCTCTCTTTATAGTATTGCAATAACAAAATTTGTTTTTTTAATTTTTTTTTGGTAATTGGAAAATAATGCAAAATTTAAAACAATTGTAATTGAATGAAAATAAGTAGTTCTAAATGAAGTCTAAATCTTAGAATATCGAATTTCTATGGAAGGTATTGAAGAAAGACTATGAGAGAGTAATAGATTGTATGTTATTTTAAAAAAATCATTTCTGGAAATAATGGGGAGCTAAGTTAGGGTTAGTTATACAAAAGTAGATGTAATGTAGGCACTTGTAGCAATGGCTAAGCATAATTTGTAACTCAAGAAATGGAGGTTGTAGATGCTATTCAATATTTTTTTGGCCTAGCCAAAAGACTTATTTTGTTTTACATTAGAACTATTCAAGAATTATTTAATACAATAAGATATATGTAATGTTAAGTCAAGTTTCAACATCACAAAGAATTAACAAAGAAACATTATCAATTGCTTGTATGAAATAAGCATTACATGAAAGTAGTATGAAACATTATCTTTAGCATTTGTAGATACATTATTATTATTGTACGTATGAAAGTTTTTGTAGCATTATCTTTAGTTTTTGTAACATTTGTAGATACATTATTATCTTGTACATAAGATTAGGGGCTTGACGCATTATCGATACAAGACAAGGTCTTCAAGATTTTGCCTCTAAGCAAGCCCCCGAACAAGTTTCTCAACACAATCAAGCTTTTCGATCACATAATTAATATCCATTAACACTCATACTAATATTAATGGTGTGGAAGAATGTCCCTCCACCAAGAAATCATATTAACTTCCTTACATTAGGTGTGGAGACAATCCAAGACCAAGTGACTGATAGAAAAACACTTGCGACAATGGAAAGGAAGGCCTTTGTAGTTGAGAAGTTGAACCCATGGATGATCCTCCACCTACAAAACAATATCTACTAGTAGATCATAGGATATGTCAATATCCACTAGGGTACAAGCAAAAATCATGTGGGAGAAAGCCATAATAGCCAAATCAGTCATTTGAAATTAATCCAATGCATTTTCAATAACCTCATAACAAAAATCTAGCCAAAATTAAAATGAGAGGTTGGGTAACCTAACCCAAACAAGCATGATATTGAAAGATTCAGTAATAGGGTTAAATGAAGGAAACCAGGGTTTAAGCATGCGAGAGTGTTGACCCCACATCCAAACCTACCCATCGAGCACATCATCCCTATCATAGCTAGTGTCAAAAACCACAATGAAAAACCCTGATGCAGAGGTAAAACGCAACGGGAGCTTACTAACAGGAAGGAGGAGCCAATAATACAAACAGCATGATAAAAATCCCTATCGGCTCAGCATCATCATCATATTTCCTACAAACACCAACAGCATCATCATATTACGGATGAGCAGAATTATCCTCCTGCCGACTACTGTTCACCTCCTCCGCCTGTCGCCTTTCATCATCATCATCATGATACTCAACGAGCACAAACATCCTCTGGTTGCACTGTTCATCGGGCACCAAACACTATCGGCATCATCATGATATTCAACATTCCCTTCGTCAGCAGGATATCAAATATCCGGTTGCTCCAAATATCCTGATGACGACAACTTCAACACCTTCCCTTCGATGCCCCGATAGCTGACGATACAAGCAACAGCATCATGATATGATTTATCCGGTTCTCTCGAAACCTCCCGATGATGTTAACACAACTTTCTGCCTACGCCGATACCTAACCACTTAGCGACAACAGGATCAACTTGCATAGGGGGATATCTCAATATCCTGATGACGATGACGTCACACAATATCCTGATGACCTCTTCAACACTTAGTCAAAAAACTGAACTTTCACTCCCGCATCTGCTAGCGATACGCGGATGATGGGCATACCCGAGAGATGATCCTGACGACGATATATACACTGAGTATATATCCGACTTAAAACATCCTAATGCACTTGCAACATGCAAACTTCAACAGTTTCATGACCCGATCTTCTACCTCATGCCGATGCACTCCTCTTCGGCAACTCCTGATGATGATCACCCCGACACACATTCACTTCATGCAATCGAAAGCATCATACTCATCTCCGCTTATCTGGATGACGATGTCCAAAGCGACTGCAGGATATTTGCAGAAATATCCAGGTGATGCCGTTTTGATGAACTTTCAACCTTAGCGGATTTCCACTGTTCTGATCCGCCGAACCTCCTGGGATGACTCGATCCACTTCCAGGGTGACCTTCCAAACTCTATCAGCTCGACCTAGCACATACCCATGCTAGGGTCTTCAACATCTCTTGACCGCGATCCTGCACACCTGCATGCAAACAGAAAACAAACTACCTCCTAATCTACTGTACACAACCATTCCACCGATTCGACGAATCAACCGGTGGAATGGATCAGCATGTCCATGAAACCACCAGATCAGCAAATCGATTAAACAATGGAATCCAACCAGAGAAAGAACACAAACAGGATCTCTTTATTGATTTCAAAAGATGCAATTACAATGATCAGTCTCTCTCTCTGTCTCACTCTGCGCAACCTAGCTCGATCGATGATATCTCTCTATATGCAATATCAACCGATCCTCATCCTTAAATAGATTTTCCTACGAGTACTACTGACCCGACTCCAAGCGGCTGGGAACTCTCCAGGCGGCTGGGAGATCCAACCGGACCTACAGCATGACAGTTGTCTAACAAACTACCTAAAAATAGTAAAAGCATGGTCAGCGTGATCTTATCATGATCAGCATGACCTTATTACATGCATTTGGTCTTATCAGACCTTCTTGGAAACATAAACAAGACTCAAACTAACTAACTGCCTCATGAAGGCCAGCTGTCAGGTAGGTGCTCCTGCACCAAACCCTCTAGCGTAGGGGTAGATATCCATATTGCCTTCAATTAGGGTCACCCAGCCTCTAGAAGCCATTTGTGGAGCATAGGGAGGCCTAGCTAGAAGCAGTTGAAATAGTAAATCAAACCCTTAGCTATAAAATAAGCCTCTCCCTTGACCAGTTCCTTCTTAAAATCACCACTAGAGAAGAACAAGCGCAGGGTAGAGGTGTGTGCTTCCCAAGCAAGGGGGTGTCCATGAGCAGTAGAATTTATAGTAGTCTTACTTGACATGGCTTCCACATCCACAAGCAAATGAGGGCATCCAAAATCTCTCAACCTTAAATCCATAAAACGAAAGCCATCAGCATTTGCAAGCATAGGAATTACCTGAGGAACACCGCCATTTGATCTAGAAGCACATTCCTTTGTGCCTCTAGAAGTAGGGGAAGAAAGAGTATCCTTGAAACTCGCAACAAAACTGGTGTCTGTAAGCACCAAAATCATGCACACCCTCCACGAGGACCCCTATGATGACTCACATCCTTGTCACGTACATGTAAGCATGAAATAACATCCTCTCAGCATCAATTCTCTTGGTGACGTGTGTTTTTCTTCCTCCTTATGTTGTTCCCCCTTTGTCATTTTCTCTCTTTTTACTTTTGACACTTGTCAATTTGTGTTTCTTGTGCTTGCAACCCTATCCCCTAAGCCTTGTATGTGTTGTGTAGGTGAGTTTTCACCTTTCCCCAGTGTTTTCCATACATTCCCACCCCTAGAAGCCTTCTAGAGGTCCTCCCTAGCCATCTCCAACTTTCAATTTTTAGTTTCACTCAACCAATCCAAATCTCCCCCTATTATTTCCAGATCTCCCTTGGGAGATGCTACTTTTACAAGTGGAGATTTGGATTTTCACACATGACTGACTTGTTTCCTACCTGAGATATTATTAAATATTATTATAATTATAAAACTAAATATATTTGGAATTATAAAAGTACAAAAGTCTTATGACCACTAGTTAATTAAAGGATTCATAGATATGATGCTAAGGAAGTAATTTTATAAAAGGCAACGAACAGATTTAAGGTGCAGTGATTAATAAAAAAGACTAAGGCATCGATCAAAGAATATTAAGGCAATTACTAATAGTTATAAGCCTTGCAAATTAATTAAAAGCTACAACGATCCATGAAGGGGTGCATCCCCCAATACACATAAAAGAAATAAAGGAAATATGGGAAGAAAAATACACATTGGAAAGGAGCGGTCTAAACAACAATGGAAGAATATATTTCATAACATAAGAAGAATATATATATATATATATATATATATATATATATTTCTGGGAATCATATCTGATTTATATAAGCAAATAAAAATAATTTTAAAGATATACATCTAATATATATTTCTGAGTTTAAAGAAGGAATACAAAAGATATAATTCTGAGTGGAAAAAGAATATATAGATGTCTGAATATAATATATATATATATATATGAATTAATATTCAAATCTGTAGAAGTATAGGGAATATATTCTTAATGAAGGCAGATTGGAATTATCAATCAATCAAGTCATATAAGCAATTGTGACACAATAAGAGGATATATTTCCATCCCTGAACTGAACTATATTTATTGATCAAGAGGTTAAAAAATCAAGAATAATCCAAAAAAAGGGGACATTACATTATTGCTCTCCAAATCAAGCATTCTCATGCTCATACAAGACATAGGAGTCTTTTTCTTTTATTTGTTGTCTCATCTAGCTTTCATACAAGCTCGTTTCGTGTCCATACATGGCTCACATCACAAGCCATAGTGCTCATCAAGCTCTCATTGAGCTCTTTTCAAAGCTTCAAAGCTTCTTTTGCTTCTGTTTTCTTTTTGTCACCAAGAGGATCATCCCACTGCTACAAGAGGATTAAAGGTTATCAATACAAGGATATTTAAGTGTAGTGGAGGATCACACATCTCTAGGTTCCTTCATGCTTTTTTCATTTCATATTAATTAGATAATCAAAATTTTGCTCTTGGGATAAGTAAATACATGTTTTTTCCTTGATAGGCTAAGTAGATTTGCATTGTTAAATTCGTTTCCCTTTCCAAAAGTTCATAGATTAAAATAAATTTCCTTTCTTAGATTAGATCAATCCACATATTCAGAAAACAAACAAAAACATAGAATACATTGCATTAGATAACTTCATCATAGCTTGCCTACATTTTCTAATTCCTAGATTAAGAAAAAGCACCTTGATTTCCAAAAACATAAAAAAGCACAAAAAGACATTTTGCACTCATATAGGCTTGCATGCATATAAAATCCAAAAAAGAACAAAAACATTAGCAACATAGAAGGTTCGCAAACCCTTGGTCCCAACACAAGGTCATTTTAGTTAAACATTGGTCAAAACCTTTGGTTTCATCACAAGGTCCAACAAAGTCAACCCAAAGTCAAACATCAGGTCACAGAAACCCTAATTCAAAACCCTAGATCAAGTCAAGGTTAGATTAAACCACCTCTCTCTTGTATCGACTCATGAATGTGCCTTGGACTTAGAGATGAGTAGGTAAGGGCAATCCTCGACAAGATAGAGGAGATCCACCCTAGACAACAACAAGATCAACTAGTCATTCAACAACAACAAGAAGGATTTAGACAACTCCTAATACAACAAGCAATCATCTAACAACATGAACGACAACTAAACATCAACGAGAATAATAGTCAACCCACAAAATGTTAGAACATCAGAAATCCAAAAAGGAGAATGGTGACTAGTGACCCTTCGGGTCATATAGTTATCTTTACAACCACGATCATAGAACACCACATCCAAACAAGCGCACAACACAGCTGTAGATATCAGAGTTAGTGAGTTATGAGTTGCTTAAATAGAAAGAGTTGTGTAGGTGCAAGTGTAGGTGGTGTTAAGGTAGGTAAGATGAGTATTGGTGGTTGTGCTTCCTTCCCTGCTTGTTTCCATCCCTCATTCTGCATTCCCTGCTTCCCTCCATCTTTTGATCATCCTTGTTGGATTCCTTGCTTCGGTGCTTCCCTGCATGGATGAATGCTTAGCCGACCCCTCTCCATAAGGTCCTGCTCTCCAATGAGCCAAACCACCCATGTGTCTCACCTCCTCTCGACTGGCTACTTCCACGAGAGCGAGAGTGATGTGCAGGTTTGCCCTGTGGCAAGGAGAGAAGGGTCCGTGTGCATGCCAAAACTGACTCAAGTGCCCCAAGCCATTAGATCTAAAAGCACATTCCTTTGTGCCTCTAGAAGTAGGGAAGAAAGAGTATCCTTGAAATTCGCAACAAACTAGTGCCAATGACGACTTCAACCATTATATCATTAACCCCACCATTCACACAATAACCAGGCCTGCTCCCATCACATGTTATACAAACTTGTAAGAGAGAGGTAAGAGAAAATAACTAGGAGGGGGGAGGAAAAACCTCCTTGGAAGCCAAAGGTAGGGTAGGGGAGTTGCCTACGAATGTCAGCTAAAGATCCTTTCGTAAAATCGCATATCTTAAGTACAAGTAAATATATAAATGTTATTGTATTGTGTAATATATGTGTGTGTGTGCGCACTGTGTGTGCATGTGTGTGAGTGTGCATGCGATTATTAATTTGATTAAAAATAGATAAAAAAATTATATATAAATATTGTCTAACCTAGGTATACTAACAAAAAAAATTATATATAAATATTATGATATATATTTTAATATTAAGTTATTATATAATAATAATAACAATAACTTTTTTATTAGTAAAATTTAAAAAAATTAACCTATTATTTTTAATTTAATAATAAAAAATAGTATATGATAATTAATATTTTAATATAGGGCAGGGACCCTGGCTTGATTGGCTAAGTATTCATGTTGTAGGTAACGAGGTCACAAGGTCCAGTCTCCCCCCATCCACGTGAAGCCAGAGGGCGTGTCGCGCCAGCGTCACTAGTCACATGTTAAAAAGTTTACCAGGCGCTTTAAAAAAAAATTAATATTTTAATATATTAATATGTGAAATTATGTATTTGGTATAATTGTAAATAAAAATTTTATAATATATTTATATTAATAAATATAAAATTATAATAAGATTTGCTTCGTCAATAGAGTCATTGGACTAAATTAGCGACAAAATGCAGGCGAGCGCGAATGGAGAAAATTTGAATCTCAAGGAGCAAGCGGTCGTTGGGCAAGGAGTTTTTGCGAAGGAGTGGCTGGTGTAGGATGAGAATCTCCCAAGAGGAAAAGAAGAAGGCCAGGACTCGACCTCTTGGACAAAAGAAGACGAAAGGGAGTTTCCTCTGGAAGTCATTCAAGAAAGGGCTCGCAGGGAGGAATGGAGGATTAGAGGCAGGCAAAACAGAGGCGGTAGACATGCGGGAGGAAATAGGCAACATCACCCCTTCTTCAAGCATCAAGGTGTGAGGAGTCAGCAAAGAAATCCTTGGGATGTTGGAAGGGGCGGGCTTGGAAATGGGTAATCGGGAGTTCGTTGGAAGAAAATAAATCAAAGGAACAAGATCTCCATGGTTATGCCCTCAAAGATCCTGGGCCCTTCCATTGAGCAGATGAAAAAATTTGGCATAATTGGGAAATGGTTTGGTACAAACTTGGATTGGAGCGAGCTTGTTAAATGGTGGCAGGATCGCTGGGGAACGGATCTCAAGATGAGATTGATGGCAAGAGGCTTCTTTGTTGTGATCTATCCCTCATAAAGCATTAAGAAAGACATCGTGGAGGGCATTTGGCTTCTGGAGGGGTATGGGTTTTATCTTAAAGATTGGGAGATTGGTTTCAACCATTGGAATCATCATTTAAGCTATGTTCAAGACCGGTACAGGCTTCCGAATCTCCTGATTGAATTTTGGAAGGATTATCTCTTAGAGGAACTGGGCAATTTTTTAGGGAAATTTATTTGCGTAGAGGAATGGGAAGAAGATAGTGCGGAAGGTCCTTTTGTGAAGATTTGTGTGGAAAATAAGCCGAATTCTCCTAGATGGAGGGAAATTGAAATCTATACGGATTGTGGAATCCTCAATCAAGAGCTTATCCATGAGCCAAATCCCAGAGGGTCATTCAGAGAAGTTATTGGTTGGCGTTCTTGGGACAAGGCTTCGGAACTAGGGATTAGAGGCAGCAAACAAGCCTCAAAGGCCTGTAATGTGGAAGAAAGGGTTAGGCAGGATATAGGGAAAGTGTCTAGGCCCTCTTTAGAAAAGAGGTCGGAAGCCCCGGGATCTCATGCAGAGGTAGCCCCTTGCTTAAACCCCCCAATATAAGGAAATTTGAATCCTAGTGTGTCGAAAGAACCAAGCGTGGTTAAAGCCTCTTGGGAGGATGTGGTGAACTTGGACAGTAAGATCTCAGCCACCTTGAACAGGATGCACCCTGAGGTGCAGAAGAAAGATTTGAATTCACTAATTGAGATAGGTAAGGAATTGATGGTATTGGCTGAGGCAGCTAAGGAGGGGACTATCCCGATGAGAAATGAAGACTTAGAAGATGAATGGCTGGGGTCATCAAAGGATGAAGAAGATGAGGTCGAGGAATCCCCACTCCCCCCTCAGTTGTCGTTTCAAAGCAATGGAACAAATAAAGCTCCGCTAGGCTATCTTGGACTGGGAATTAACGAGGCTAAGAAATTAAACCCAGACTGTGGGGATCCAAAAGGTAGGGGTCACACCCCCAATATAGAGAAATTGAAATTGGATGGGGAAGTAGTTGGCCAACTCAAGTTGGAAGATCTAATGAAAGTAGGGACGGGGGGATCCCTTCCTAAACAAAAATGAAGATTACTTCCTAGAATGTTAGGGGCTTAAATGCCCCTAACAAAATAATTCTCCTGAGGCTTCATTTGGAATCTGATTCTTCAGACATTTGGATATTACAGGAGTCAAAACTGAATGAAGAGGAACGGGAGAAGTTTTGTAGAAGTATTGGGAGATGGAGTTCACTTGGGGTAAACTCTTCTGGGGTGTCTGGGGGCTTACTCACCTTGTGGCATCCGCAATCAGTTCTGGTTGAAGAGACGGTTAGTAGTAGGTCCTGGATGGCCTCAAAGGTAAGGAGCCTAGCCTCAAATTTGAGTTTTCTTTTGATCAATGTTTATGGTCCTAATTCTTGTGTAGACAAAAAGAATGTATGGAAGGAACTTGATACTATTTGTAATGATCAAGCCTTTGAGTTCATCTTTCTGGGTGGGGATTTTAATGCCATTTTGAGATTAGAGGATAAGATGGGAGGAGTCAGTAGAAAGCTACAATCTCAGGTAGACTTCAAACTCTTTGTGGAAAGAAATCAGCTTTTTGAGATACCATTGGGAAATGGAAGTTTCACGTAGACAAATAGAAGATTAGGTTTTAGCAATATAGCAAAAAAGTTGGATCGTTTCTTCTTCAAAGGAAATTTGAGCCTCTTCCCTTTTAAGTTGGACAACAAAATTCTACCTCTGTCTAGATCAGACCATTTTCCTATTCGCTTAGAAATTGAGGGGGAAAGAAGACCTGCAAGATGCCCCTTCAAGTTCGAGAACATGTGGTTTAAAGATCCAAACTTTCTGGACTTAGTCAAGTAGTGGTGGATGGAGACGAAGCCGGAAGGCTCCAAGCTATTCAAAATAGTCACAAAGCTAAAGGTGGTGAAGTAGAATCTAAAAGTGTGGAATAAGGATTGTTTTAAAAATATTTTTGAAGAGAAAAAGAAAGTCCAATCAGAACTTGAGTCTCTCAATCTGTTGGTTCTAAAGGAAGGAATGGACGGTCGCAGTTTCTTGCGAGAGAAGGAGCTCCTAGGCAGATTGGGTGATTTAAGTTCTAAGGAGGAAATCTTCTGGCACCAGAAGTCGAGGGAAGTCTAGCTTAGGGCCAAGGACAAAAACTCAAAAAAATTTCATACTTCAACTAGGGGAAGAAGGGAAGTTAACAGAATTTCCTCCATTCGATCGGTAGATGATTCAGTCTTGGACAAACTGGAAGATATAAATAGAGAAGTGGTGGTTTTCTTTTCGAATTTGTTAAATGACTTTGAAGGATCAAATATTGTAGAGCAGCAACAAATCCTGAATGTTATCCCCAGGTTAGTTTTGGAGGCTCATAACAAAAAAATAATTGAGAGCTTTTCAGAAAAAGAAATCAAGGAAGCCATTTTCGGAATGCATCCAGATAAGGCCCGGGTTCGAATGGCTTCCCGGCATCCTTTTTTAAAAAATGCTGGGACTTCATGGGGAAGGAAATTACAGAGGCTCTCAAAGATTCAAGGAAGTCTAGCAAAGCGTTGAAGGAACGCAACAATACTTTTTTAGCTCTTATTCGCAAAATACAGAAGCCAGCTTCTATGGAGGACTTTCAACCTATTGCCTTGTGCAATACCCTTTATAACATTTTAGCAAAGGCAATGGCAAACAGATTAAAGGTCAATCTACCTAAAGTTATTGTGGGAGAACAGACTAGGTTCGTTCGTGAGAGGTCGATCCTAGATGGTGTTATTGTTGCCCAAGAAGCCATCCACTCAATAACAAAATTGAAGAAGCCAACAATGTTGGTAAAGCTAGATATTAAGAAGGCCTATGACAAGGTTAATTGGAGGTTCTTGTTCAAAACTTTGGAAGCTTTTGGGTTTGACAAGCTGTGGCTGGATTGGATCTTTGAATGGATCTCCTGTCTGAAGTTCTCTGTTCTTATAAATAGGTCTCTCGAAGGCTTCTTCAATTGCTCTCGGGGCTTAAGACAAGGGGACCCTTTGTCTCCCTTCCTTTTTATCCTAATGGCAGAAGCTTTGGGGAGATTGTGCCAAACGGCCAAATAGGAGGGACGCATCCAGGGCATTCAGATTACTCAAGGTTGTCTGGAGGTTACGCATCAGCAATTTGCTAATGACACAATGTTCTTTGGCTCAGTGAAGGAAAGGGAGGCTAGGCATTTTAGAAGAATTTTGGATTTATACTCTACAGCTTCAGGTCAAGAAGTAAGCCTTCAGAAATTAGAAGTCTTCTTCTTCAACACTAACAGGGCTAAAGAATCAAGTATCCTCAAAATTCTAAGATTCAGGAAAGGGGACCTGCCATGCAAATACTTGGGGTTGCCCTTGGAAAAGGGCGTTAGGCTGGGAAGCCTGTGAATGACCTTTTGGAGAAAATCAAAAGAAAACTCGTCTCCTGGAAGTGCAAATGGTTGTCCTGGACAGGGCAATTGATAATGTTGAAGGCAGTAATCTCGACCATCCTCGTCTACACCATGTCATGCTTCCCTTTGTCTATGGCAGTTTTGAAAACCTTGAATAAGAAAATGGACTTTTTCTGGAAGGGAAATTTGGACAAGCACAAATTCCCACTAATTAGCTAGAGACAGGTTTGTGAACCCAAAGAACTCGCAGGTACAGGCTTGAAAAACATGCGGGATCAGAATATTGCTCTAGGGGCCAAATTGGTTTGGGCTATCTATTCAAAACAAAACCTGAAGTGGGTTAAAATTATAAAAGCTAAATACCTGGAAGAGGAGGATACTAGTATTTTTAAAATGGATTCCTTGCCAAAAGGGTCAAGGATCTGGAACTTCATCAGCAATTGTATAAATTTTTGATTGCTAATTTCCTAACGTGGGTTATTCGAGAAGGGGACAATGCCCTTTTTTGGGAAGATTTATGGGGAGGAATGCCCAACTTAGCTGGAAGGATGGACTTGAATCAGGTTAGGCAGATCACTAAGGCTAGATGGGGAAGCAAAGTCAAGGACTACCTGGACCCTTCCTCATTTGAGACAAGGTCCATAGTCTCTTGGAAGGATGTGAGGTTGCTTGGTATTGATAACAATCTAGCGGAATCTTTTGAATCAGAATTAAAGTCCCGTAAACTCAGCTTAAGGGCTGGTGTAGATGAGCTAAAATGGAATTTTTCCCCCTCTAGTTCTTATAGTGTTAAGGAGGGATATTGTGCACTCAAAGCAACTCCAGGAGAGGAATCAAATCTTCCTGTCACCCTTTGTTGGAATAGGCTTTGTTTGCCAAAGGCAGGAGTCTTCACTTGGGTTGCAGCTAGAGGTAGAACCCTTACTGACATATTTAAAAAGTTGGGGTAAGCAGGCCCTTCTAGATGTGTACTTTGTAAGCAGGAGGAGGAATTCGGAGATCACCTCTTTCTGAACTATGAATTCGCTTCAAGTTGTTGGATCTGGTTATGTTCAAAGCTACTTTGGTCATTGATCTTCCCTTATAAACTTGTGGATCACTTGTGAGCTTGACAGAGGTTTTTCAAGGGATCTCTTTTCAGAGGATTATAGATAACCAGCCCCTCTCTAGTCATTTGGGCCATTTGGAAAGAGAGGAATAGAGGAATTTTTTAGGATAAGGAGATGCCTCTACATACTTTTTTGAACAAACTTGAAATTAGCATAGTAGAAGTCATAAATGCCAAGATCGCAGAAGGGAGTAATAGTAAAAGAAGTACACCCCATGGGACGAGTAGATGAGGAAAAACTGGCAGGGACTTATGATTCCTCCAGTAGGTCTTAATCCCCAAGGGGTTGCAGATAATGAGAGGAACAAGGCTAAATGGATCCCTCTGGCACATGGATGGTATAAATTAAACTTCGATGGGGCTTCGTGCGAGAACCCAGGAGCCTCAGGTGCAGGGTGTACCATTCAAAATTGGAAAGTGGACACCGTTGGAAGATTGGTGGAGAGCTTACCGGAAGGTACAAACAACAATGTGGAATTGCAGGCCCTCCTTCGTGGTCTTAAGCTATGTCAAGATCTCAATATTAGGAAGTTGGAGATTGAAGGGGATTCCCTCCTGATAATCAATGGTTTGAGAATGCGTAAACTGTTAAATTAGAGGTTACAGGGAATGTTGGAACAAGCAATCTCCTTTCTGGACTCCTTTGCTCAGGTAACAATCAATCATATTTACAGAGAAGGGAACATGGAGGTGGATGCCCTTTCTAACATTGGCGCGGATGGCAGTAACTTAAGAGAAATAGTTGATCATTTAGTAGAAGATTAGCACCTATGGCTGTGGGCGGTAGGGCAGGAGTCCTTCCATACTTCAAGTTGTGGAAGGACTAGGGTTTCAAGTTGACAGGTGGTTTGTGAGTTGGCAGCCAACTCATCTCTCCCGATGGGCACTTCCCTGTATGTTTAATCATCATCGACGGAAGTTTCGGGAAGGTTGGTGCTTTTAAATAAGCATCTTTTAGCGCACAGTGATGGATGTCTTATTTCTTTCTTGCCATGTCTCCTTCCCCTATTCTTTCTCTGTGATTATGGGTGGTGTTGGCTCGGGTTTTGTTATGAGGATTGCTCCGGAGGGGCTAATATATCTAGGCTTCGAGACTTTGGTGCAACTGGAGAGCACCGTGAGGTAGTTAGCCTTCAAGGGGCTTATCTCGGATCAAAGGTTGAAAAAAACTACGAGGGTGTACGATGATTTCCTGCTACTAGGAGTGAAGGTGGTGCTGGGCAAAGAAGTTTTTGGAGGATGGGGAATACTATAGGGTAGATACCACTATTGTCTCTCGCTTCCTTGCATTAATTCTGGATGCAGGCATTCCTAAACCGAGAGTAGGGCTCCTGGTGTGGCGTTTGTTCATCAATAATCTTTTAGTTGGTTTGGAGGAGATTCTTCAGGTAGCTGAGCCGGGTATGGGTATCACAAGGCCGGCGGACTTCCACCTCCTAGAGGATGATGGAGCAGTGGTGCGTTTCTTCCCATTCCTACTTGACATCAAGGGCATGCCACTCATCTTGTAGAGAGAATAGGTAAACCTGGGAGCGGAGTTTCTTTTCAAAATGCTACAAATAGACCCCCATGACTCCTTCAATTGGATTCCTGAATTCAGAACCAAGGCAGAGGAACTGGGTTCAAGTAAGCAGTTTGTTTGGCTTTTGTTTCCTGTATTTGGGATGTGAATAGGGTTTCTCTGATGCAGTGCTATGTTTTTTAGTCTCCTATATAGGGTGTTTTTTCTCTTTTTCAAGCGATAAGGATGTAAAGGTTGGGATTTTGTTTAGCTAGTATTAGTGGGTGGGGGCAATAGGATGTCCTGTTTTGGTGAAAGCTAGCCCTATATGGCAATTTTGGGTTTTGCAGACCCTATGTGGTCACCATGAATAGGCAGGGTTGAAGGGTGCAGGGTTTGGTCTTATTTTGATAAATAGTTAAAATCTGCCTGTGTGGCAGCAACGAATTGTAAATTTCTATATGTTAATATAATATATCCTTACTTACGAATCAAAAAAAATAAATATAAAATTATATATTTAAAGGGTTTGGGCACTTTCAAAACTCCACTTTATGCATTTTATATTTAATATGATAAAAATATTTTGAGAAATTAAATATTTAATATTAAAATAAAATTAATATGAGGATTACTTTAATTATTCCCCAAATAATAAAGAGATTTGATTTTATTTCCTCTTAAAATCAATAACTTGTATACTAATGTGATGCCTGACAAATCCAACCACTTAAGAAAGGGATTTGAGGTAAGCCACATCATGATTGGATGGATTGGTTAACACCAATGGGAGAAAAACAAAAGACAACTAATTATAGTGTTCATAACTACTGAAATAATAAAATAATTTAAATTTTTTAATTTTAATTAGTCGATATCATTTATTTAATTAAAATTTTGAATTGAATAGAAGATACTATACATGCTTAAGTGAGGTATGGTAATAGAATAAGTCTTATCCTATTTTTTAATTTTTAGTATAATAATATAATAATAGTTAAAAGAAAAAATAAATGTTATTTCTATATAAAAAATATTTATTTATAATTAAAAGAGAAATTTTAGATAAATAAAGATATAGATTTAAAAAATAATATAAAATTAGAGTGTAGTGAATTATTTTAAAGACAGAATTTAAACAAATTTATCAATTTAATAAATTATACTAAAAATTAATTATATAATAAAGTAATATTATATTTATTTATAAATTAAAAATGTTTCAAATATAAAAATATAATATTATTAAGGGAGGGATAAATCTAGAGGATGGATTGCTGAGTGCCTTCAAAATCAAACCAAGGAGCAGATAACGCTGGAAGATGGAAGAGACCACAACAAAGTGCCATGCCCATAAATTGATTTCTCTCCGACCAAGAGGAAGTGAACATGCTCTTAAGGACTGTCGTTACCTGTCGTTTCATCGGGTCCAAACTAAGCGAAGGCCAAGCCTACAAGGCATTTACAAGGCAACGCTGACATGAAGCAGGTTATTTCACTATTCCGGGAAGGGGTCATCCAGGATAACATGGAGACACGTGAGTTTGTGATCAGGTTTTTAGATCCAGGATATCAAATTAATAATATTAAAAATCAAAACCATTAAATTATAAATTTATTCTATTCATAAAAATTATTTAAATATATAGTAAAAATATATGGTATACAACATCTTAACACCCTCATTTATTATAAATTTATTATATTCATAAAAATTATTATTTATCAAAACTATTAATTATATCAATAAAAATTATATTATTTATTATATTTAGGAAGAGATCTACCTTAAATGTCTCCTCCATTTTAGAATGTTTGTTTTACTAAAAATAACATTTGTTGCAATAAGAGGTGAGTTTGTTTTAGCCAATATGAGTATTGACAAGTAATTTTTTGAATATTTTTAATTAAATAATTTGCATGTTTAGAAAATAAATATCTAGTGTAAGCAAGAAAAAATATAGTATGTAATTGGTTCATAAGTACAACTAGTAGTAACTAGTTAAGTGATCCTCATTCCAATAGTATTGTCCCCAAGGTAGGTACTAAAAAGCTAGAAGGGGAGTAGATTATCTAGGTTTATAGGATTTGTATTGAAAAAATCTTTGTTGTTTTAAGCTTACGTATTAACAATTGTGTGGTTAATAAATCAAGCCCTATAAATACATATCTATGGATAAGAACACAACCTTTACAAATATATTTGAGTTTAACAAATTAATTTTAATATAAATTTTAGATAAATCAAGGAGTTGAATTTGACTAATAGATTGAAATAAATTAATTGGGATTGTAAAAACACTTGATTATAGAAATGTGATGGATTTAGTGCTTACTGCAAAAATCAATACAATATAAACTTTGATGGTTGTGATAGAGAAATAGAAGCTAGAATCTATAATATTGGTTTTGAGTTCAAAAACGTTAAGACAACTAAAATCTGAAAGTTTGGGAGTCTAGTACACAATTGTAGTCATGATCATGTCTAGGTGGCACAATTCCATTTAGATGGCATGATTTTGTCCTGAATAAAATTGGACCTTTAGCACCTACAGAAGAGACCCACAAGATATATATTTGTAATAAGTAAAAATTGGGCAGTGCTAAGAAGTATCTTTGGGGATGATTATAACAATGGGGAATAGTGATTTCCTTGCTACTAGTCAAGCACTGAGATTGAATTAATAGCGATCAAACAAATATATTAGTGGTGTTAGAAGCTAACATAGACTGAGGAGTTAATGTGTTGAACCTATAAAGTGTTAAATACATATGTGTAAACATGTTGTCATGCTTTTATCTAATAATTCCATCATGATAAAATGACCTAGGATGATTCTTGTAAATACAAACCCTTACCATGCAATTCAAACATTTTGGGACACAAGTCAATAAGTAACAATCATTTCCAAGATTATCAACCTCAGACTGAGGGAATTTGATTTTTTAAAGAAGAGGACAAGATTATGCCTGTGATCTAGCCTAGAGGATGAAATTGTAGGTGTGATCCAAATTGATAGTCAATGTTTTGAGAAGTGGATCGTAGGTATTACGAGTAGAGTGATATGGCATAATATAGTGTTAAAGTAGGACTTGGGTCAGTAAGCATGCCAAAATAGCCC
The DNA here is from genome assembly GCA_027924645.1 of Cunninghamia lanceolata. Taxonomy (NCBI): domain Eukaryota; kingdom Viridiplantae; phylum Streptophyta; class Pinopsida; order Cupressales; family Cupressaceae; genus Cunninghamia; species Cunninghamia lanceolata. The sequence goes on from BSBN01000123.1 coordinate 6,579,363, forward strand.
AAAAGTATCCACACAAAGTGTTTTAAAGAAGTAGGGATAAGTATAAGGGTATAATTTTTCTTCTCTACATTTTTCCCCCACTTAGGTGTGCATGCAAGTGTAAATGAGCAGGCATGCCAAAGTAGAGTAAGTAAAATAGTAGTGACATAAAGGATATGAATCTTTTAAAAACTAAGTCACTCAAACAAGTTTTTGCTCCCATATTGTGAAAACTACGCATGACCTAAATATGAAATCAATACTAATGCCCCCTTGAATTGTGTATTACAAAGGAGTGTGCACAAATTAAGGAGAGAAAAAGTGAATAAAACTATGATTAAAATTGAGCAAGAAAAATATAAAATTAAGTAAAAAAATGTATACCTATTGTATTTTACACCTCTATGTGATCAATGTGAATGAAGCATGTGGATGAAAAGATGCCCCCAAGTTTTTTCCCTTGATGATAAAGCATGAAGACATAAAACCTTCAACAAGAAAAACTACCTTCCCCCTCCCCCAAGTGGCAAGATCAAGAGAATGGAATAGAACAATATGATATAAATTATACAACATGTGACATGTAGTGAAAACAAGACATGAGACAATACTAACCAATAAAATTAGTGAAAGTAGGTGGATATGGATCTATTTCAGTGGGATCAAAAGAAGTGTCATTTAAATTAATGCCCCATGTGACTATCCTCGATAATGGCATGTTACATTGATGATGATGTGTGGTCATGGATTGTATCTCTATAAATAAAAATGGTACATAGACATGCTAGTTGTGAGGTAAATTCTTTGAAACAACTAATCTAGATATTATGTTTTACCTTGCATGTTCTTGGGATTGAGATTCTTTAGTGGATATTTTCTTATAATCTTACATTTGGTGTGATCATACATGTGATAACTTCATTTGTAACATCGATTTATGGTGTGCTAGGTGTATCATTAGAAATGTCATCAAAATCAATATACGCATGATCATTATAATTTGAAGAATCCTCATCATTTGTTTCCATTTGATTAGAATTATTGTGTGGAGATGCTAAAGATGTATATTCATGACCATGAATGTGTAGTGCTCCTATCTTAGGTGTTGTTGTCTTTACATTGATGTCAAAATGTTGATGATCCTAGTGGTGATCTCTCAGTGACATGGGTTGATATGGTTTTGTGAAGTGACAGTGGCTTGCAGTGGCATATAGTCTTCATTTGATCTTTGCTTATCACAATTTCATTTGTCTTAGTCATATGTTGTGTCTCATATGATGGTCTACCACATATGTCAAAATGACAAAATGCCTTCCATTGTTGTGTCTCATATGATGGTTTGCCACATATTTTTTGATGTGTCTTTATTGTGTCTTTGTTCAAGTATTAAAATCTTAAATGCCACTATGTTTCGGGTTATGTCCTTGCCTTATCACTGTCTAAAGGGTTTCAAAGATCTGTAATAAATGAGTATGTAACTGTAATTAAATGGTGTCTCATCAGTCTTCACCACATGCTATAAAGTGTCATATTTCCAAACACTTAAAATCTATGTCAAAGATCTTAATCTAAACCTAAGTTATTTCTTCCTAAACCCTCATTTACTTGTCAATGCACTTTTGTTATAACTGCTTGTTGACCGGTTGGAGCAGTTAGTGTCACTTAAGTGACAATGTTAAGGGATCAATATCGTAGTTTTAATCGGCCCTATTGACTAGGTGCATGGTTATCAGGTAAGGCACAAAGAAGGTCTGGCGGGAAATCTTAATCAACGATCATAATTTAAATGATAGGTGGCGCGATTGTTTCATCAAAAGGATAGCATTCAAATTGCATGGAAGCCCAACAGACAGTTGGTGATGTTTATTTTGATAGGATTTTTGGAGCAAAAGCCAAAATTTAAGGTCTTTTCTTATTCCATTGAAGTTATATGAAAGGTTTCTTTCTATTCTCGAGAAGAAGAAAAGATCTTCAAAAGTTTTTTCCATTTTTGATTGGATTGAGCATGTGATCCGACAATTTTTAAATGGAAATAATTGATATGGATGGAGACATATAAATAATGATTTTTGAAGATGAAATATAGCTTCTAGTCTTATGTTTTTGGAGATAGAGAGTTTCCAATTGAGATTGGAGATATGCTTTTGTGAGGAGATATATAGTTTTTTGACAGAGAGAAGCTTTATAAGCAGAGAGAAGAGTTTAAAAATTTAATCAAATGATCAAATCTTTGCAGAGGTGCTAAGGAGTTTTGGAGGGGTCATTATAGAAATGGTGTAGAATCGAAGCAAAAAATTTGCAGAGATATGATTGATGACAGAGATTGAAGATTTATAATTCTTGCAATGATAATTTGTTCTTCACAAAAATTTTTGTTGGTTAAAATATGAAATTGATGTGAAGCTTCAATATCTTTCAGGAGTATTTCACAAATTTTTGCAGAGCTGATTTGGTTAAAAGGTGAATATTTGACATTGCGAGATTTAATCATTATTTTGCAGAGAAAGATATGTTTGTTGAAAATTTTGAATAGGGGAAATAAGGTGTTGAGTTTGATTGAAACAGGGAAACCCCCTTGATTTATTTTGTTCATTGTTCTTTTGATGTTGGAAGTCAGTGAGACTTGTGGTGAAAATCAATATGCCAGTGAGGCAAAATTGTATATGTTAGTGAGACATTTGTAAACTTGACGTTTTTACCATTTAAGCCAGTGAGGCAGTTTGAGTGGTTTTTCTACCCCTGGAGGGTTTTCCACTCAGTATATCTTTGTGTTAAACTTCTTGTGTTGTTTCTCTGCATTAATAATTTGTGTTTAACAATTTGATGATTGTGAAGTTAATATTTGATCTTAGTTCATAATAAAGTTCATTAACAAATTGTAAAAGGTGAGAAAATTGAATTATTATATCAACACTGATTCACCCCCCCTCAGTGTTGATTGTACTCCTACAATTGGTACTAGAGCCTGGTTCCCTGTAAAGGATTAATCATCTTGGGTAGATCATATATTTGGAGTACTTGTCATGGCAAGTGAAGAAGTAATTTCAAACTACAAGGCACCTATGTTTGATGGGTCTAACTATGCCTTCTGGAAGTTCAGGATGGAGTCATATCTGTCATCTTTGGGGTATGATGTATATAATGCTATTGTAAATGAATATATTGCAACAAATCCTCCATCAACACTTGATGAGAAAAAGGCCTCTGAAAACAATGCTAAGGCCAAAAATGCAATATGTTGTGGCTTGACCAATGAGATACTTGTTAAAATCATGGAGTGTAAATCAGCTAAGGCAATAAGGGACAAGTTGTCCAACATTTATCAAGGAGATGATAAAATCAAAGAAGAAAAATTACAATCCTATAGGGCTAAATTTGAAAGTCTCAAGATGAGTGATGATGAGAAAGTGGCTAAATATCTTCTGAGGGTTCAAGAAATTGTAAATGCCATAAGATGATTGGGTGATACTTTGGAAGAAAAGACAGTTGTAACAAAAGTCTTAAGGACTAACTCTAAAATATGAGTCCAAAGTGTTAGCAGTAGAGGAAAGAGATTTGAGCAAAGTAACCTTTGATGAACTTCATGGCACATTCACAGCTTTTGAGATGAGAATCAGTAATGATACACCCTCAAGCAAAGAAGTTGCATTCAAATCAGTCAAAAAGGAGAAAGAGATAAAATCTGAATCAGAGGAGTTGGATGATGATCAAGAGACATCTCTTACAAGTAAATTGAAAAAGGGATCAACTGACAAGTACAAAGGTAAGCTTCCATTCAAATGCTTTGAATGTGGAAGGATTGGACACTATGCAGCTAAGTGTCCTTACAAGGACTTAGAAAGTGATGAAGATGAAAACAAGAAGCAATTCAAAAAGAAACAGTTTGTTCCTGGAAGGAAAAACAATTTCAAAAAGAAAAAAAGTTTGTTTACTAAGAATTTTGATGTGACTGAAAGTGATTTAGATGATTCTCTTGAGGAAGATGCAGAAACGTTGTTTATGGTTGTCCTAAATGAAGTGCAAAGTGAAAAATGTGAAGAACAATCAAATAATTGTGAAGCTATTATTTATCTTGAAGGAGAATTGAAGTGTGTTTTAAGTCAAGTCAAGAAGCTTAAAAAGGAGACCATTGCACAAAGAAGTCAGTTTCAAAAGGAAAATGAAATCATGAATAATAAACTAACTAGTTATGAGAAGCAGATTGCTGATCTAAAACTGTCTCTTAAAAAAAGTAAGAGAATTATTGATGTTAAGAGTAAAAAGTTGAATGACAAGGACAAGGAGTGTCATACACGTGAAGCTGAAATTGTAGATCTAAGAAGAAGACTTGATATGTGCAGGAGTAGTGACAAACCTAATGACCTCCTTGATAGACAAAAGGGATTCAAAGATAAATCAAGTCTTGGATTTGAAGAGGGACAAAGTTCTCAAACAAATTTTGCTCAAAAGGCTGATGCAAATGATAAATCAATCATAAGGACAACAAACTACAAAAGGAATGAAACCTTTAGGTATAATGCTCATTTTATTGGATATTGTTTTTGTTGCAACAAGTTTGGACATAAAGCCAGTGAATGCAGATTTGGAATTAGAAGAGGAATGCATTTATTGCCATGAAATCCATTCATGTTTTTAAGAAGTTTGAAGTGTCACAATTGTAAAAATTTTGGGCATATTGCCAAATTTTGTAGACCTTCTTTGCAAATGTAGAAAACTACAAGGAATACTATTCCAAGATTGTCTTCTTTAAGTCCTGATAAGAAGTTGCTTGTTTGGAAACCCAAGTTGATCAACAAGAGCTTTGATGTCATAATTGCACAAGCTATTTTTCATGCCAAAAGGAAGGAACAATGGATGATTGATAGTGGTTGTTCTAATCACATGACAGGAGACAAAGATAAGTTTGTTAAATTTGAAGACATTGATGAAGGGTCAGTTATGTTTGGGAATAATGATTGCATCATGATCAAAGGCAAAGGTACAATTCTTCTCTATGATGAAACACCACTACATGATGTATATTTTGTTGAGGGTCTAAAGCATAACTTGTTAAGTGTTATCAAATATGTGATAATGGCTTTAATGTTGTGTTTGATGCACATGGATGTGAGATCAAAAAGAAATTAGGTAAATTTGTTGCAGAAGGTCTAAGGACTAGTGGTAACATCTACAATATTCATGAATCTAAAACTAAAAGTGTTGATAGCCATATTTCTTTCACGGGTCAAATTGAAGAAAGCTGGTTGTGGCATAGGAGACTTGGTCATGTGAATTTTGATAATCTTGTGAGAATCAACAAGAATCATAATTAAAGAAACATGCCTCGTATTTCAAAACCAAGCAATACTACATGCAAAGAGTGTCAGTTGGGTAAGCAAACCAAGGTTAGTTTCAAACCTAAGGAGCATTTCACTTCAAAACCTCTATACCTTGTGCATTTGAATTTGTGTGGTCCTACAAGGACTAAACCATTAGGAGGTGAAACATATTTTATGCTTTTCATTGATGATTTTTCAAGAATGACATGGGTAACATTCTTAAGGCATAAATCAGAGGCTTTTGAAAGATTCAAAATCTTCAAAAAGATGGTTGAAAAAGAATCTGATTTCAAGCTAAAATGTTTAAGGTCAGACAATGGAGGAGAATATACTTCAAAGGAATTTGATGAGTATTGTGAAAAACATGGGATAAAAAGGCAATTTTCAGCTCCTAGAACTCCACAACAAAATGGAGTGGCTAAAAGAAAGAACAAGACTGTAAAAGAAATGGAAAGAACCTTACTACATGATGCAAATCTTCCCAACATCTATTGGAGAGAAGCTGTTCATATAGCTGTGTATACTTTAAATAGAGTTCAATTAAGGGTAAAGTCAAATTATACACCTTATGAACTTTGGTATGGTAAGTCAGCTAATGTTGGCTATTTTAAAATTTTTCGAAGTAAGTGTTACATCAAGAAAGATAATGATACTTTGAGTAGTTTTGAGTCTAGGTGTGATGAAGGTATATTTTTGGTTTATTCTACACATAGCAGAGCATATAAATGCTTTAACAAAAGACTCAAAAGAATCATTGAAAGTACTAATGTTAAGGTGGATGAGAATTTGTAGCCTTGTATGCAGTTGATTTATGACAAGGAAGATGATCGTCATTCACAAAAGGAAGAAGAAATTTAGGTAGAGGAAGAAGCTCCTGAAAAATCAGTTGAAATTAAGACAAAGACTCCTTCAAAGGCATATCAAAGAGATCATCCTCATGAGTTGATCATTGGAGACAAGGATAGTGGTGTGTAAACAAGAAGAAAGCTTACTGCTGCACATAATCAAGCACATGTGTGTTTGATATTAGCAATGGAGCTAAAGAGTTATGTTGAAGCCAACACAGATGAAGCCTGGATTAAGGCTATGGAAGAGGAGCTAAGTCAAATAGAAAAGAACAAAACATCCCAGAACTTGTGCCAAGACCTAAAGGTAAGAATGTTATTGGATCAAAATATGTTTTTAGAAATGATCTTGAGTACAAAGGTAAGGTTGTTAGAAACAAAGCTAGATTGGTTTGCAAAGGGTATTCACAAATTAAAGGAATTGACTTTGATGAGACTTTTGTACTTGTGGCTAGATTAGAAGCTATAAGGATGTTTTTAGATTTTTTAGTTTGTAAAAACTTGAAGGTATACCAAATGGATGTCAAATCAGTCTTTCTAAATGGTACCTTGAAGAAGAGGTTCACATGGAGTAGCTAGAAGGCTTTGTGAATAAGGACAAATCAGATCATGTATATAGGTTGAAAAAGGCCTTATATGGGTTAAAACAAGCTCCAAGGGCTTGGTATTATAGATTGGATAAGTTTTTACAAGAGCATGGATTCATAAAAGGAGGTGTGGACAATAATTTGTACTACTTAATCAAAGGTGAGGATATCCTGGTTGTTGAAAATTATGTTGATGATATCATTTTTGGTAGTAACAATGATGATATGAGTCATTCATTTCCTAACATCATGAAATCAGAATTTGAAATGTCTATGTTGGGAGAGTTGTCTTTCTTTCTTGGTCTTCAGGTAGCTCAGCTTGAAAAGGGAATATTCACCTCACAAAATAAGTATGCCAAAGGGATGTTGAAGAGATTTCAAATGGATGATTGCAAACCTTTGGGTACTCTTATGGAAATAGGGCATAAGATAAGTAAAAATGATGAATCACCTAAAGTAGAACAATCTTTATATAGATCTATGATTGGAAGCCTTTTATATCTCACTGCTTCTAGGCTTGATATTATGCAGGCTGTTTGTTTGGTTGCAAGATTCCAATCTTGTCCTAAACAATCACATTTGAATGTTGTTAAGGGAATCTTTAGATATGTTAAGGGCACACTTGATTTTGGTCTATGGTATGCTAGATACAATGACTTTACACTTCTTGCCTATACAGATACAGATTGGGCTGGTTGTCCTGATGATAGAAAGAGCACAAGTGGGGTAGCTTTCTTTCTTGGTGGTAGATTGGTTGCATGGCATAGTAAGAAACAAGATTGTGTTTCTCTATCTATAGCTGAAGCTGCGTATATTGCTACTTCTTCATGTTGTACACAGGTGCTTTGGATGGTCCAATCACTTCATGATATCAAGGTTGAGGTAAAAAGGCCTGTATCTATTCTTTGTGATAATACTAGTTCTATCAATATGTCAAAGAATCCTATAATGCATTCAAGAACTAAGCACATTTCTATTAGATACCATTTTCTAAGGGATAAGGAGATTGAAAATGAAGTTGCTTTGGAATATGTGCATACAAATGATCAATTGGTTGATATCTTCACAAAACCTTTACCTAAGGAGATGTTTGAATCTCTAAGATAGAGGTTAGGAGTTCTATCTTTTGTCTCTCTTCAATAAGCTACATGGATATTGGATTCAGGGGGAGTAGTCTTCTATATCCTTATGATGTCTTGAATCTCATTTGAATCTTATCATGACAGTTGTACATAGTTTGTATATAGTTTTTGTACATATTTGTAAAAAGAATCAGTGTATGGTTGCTATCAGACAGTGGTTTATTTTCTATATGACATCTTTTTTGTGGTTTGACAGTGTTATAGTATTGTGTATTTGTTCTTTTGAAGTGCAGAGATAGTACTTTTATTACTACAGAAATTGTAGCTTATCCATTGATGACAAGTACAGATGTGTCAATTGTTGACAAATATTGTGGTAGAGGTTACTTTCAGGTAGCAGAGGATTGCATTTAAGAGAACAAGACTGCATTCTTTATTGGCTGTGGTATATCTTTTACCAGTGGTATGACAGTTATCAAGTCTAAGTTTTTAGTAGGCATACACAGGACTATGAATTCTATTGGCAATGGACAGTATGTTTGCCTTTGACATTTTATGTCAAAAAGGGGGAAAAGATTGTGAGACATATTTGTATTTGCTTTGTTTTTGCCATCAATGTCAAAGACAAAGAGGGAGTTTTGTAGTGCTCCTATCTTAGGTGTTTTTGTCTTTACATTGATGTCAAAATGTTGATGATCATGGTGGTGATATCTCAGTGACATGGGTTTATATGGTTTTGTGAAGTGGCAGTGGCTTGTAGTGGCATACAGTCTTCATTTGATCTTCAATGGTATACAGTCTTCATTGTATCAAGGTGTGACAGTCTTAAGGTTTGCTTATCACAATTTCATTTGTCTTAGTCATATGTTGTGTCTCATATGATGGTCTGCCCCATATGTCAAAATGACAAAATATCTTCCATTGTCGTGTATCATATGATGGTCCGCCATATATTTTTTGATGTGTCTTTATTGTGTCCTTGTTCAAGTATTAAAATCTTAAATGCCACTATGTTTTAGGTTATGTCCTTGCCTTATCACTGTCTAAAGGATTTCTGAGATCTGTAATCAATGAGTATGTAACTACAATTAAATGGTGTCTCATCAGTCTTGACCGCATGCTATAAAGTGTCATATTTCCAAACACTTAAAATCTATGTCAAAGATCCTAATCTAAACCTAAGTTATTTCTTCCTAAACCCTCATTTACCTATCAATGCACTTTTGTTATAATTGCTTGTTGACCAGTTGGAGCAGTCAGTGTCACTTAAGTGACAATGTTAAGGGATTAGTATCGTAGTTTTAACCGGCCCTATCGACTAGGTGCCCAGTTATCAGGTAAGGCACAAAGAAGGTCTGGCGGGAAATCTTAATCAATGATCATGATTTAAATGACAGGTGGCACGTCTATTTCATCGAAAGGATAGCATTCAAATTGCATGGAAGCCCAACGGATAGTCAGTGATGTTGATTTTGACAGGGTTTTTGGAGCAAAAGCCAAAATTTGAAGTCTTTTCTTATTCCACTGAAGTTATATGAAAGGTTTCTTTCTATTCTGGAGAAGAAGAAAAGATCTTGGAAACTTTTTTTCTATTTTGATTGGATTGAGCATGTTATCTTACAATTTTTAAATGGAAATGATTGATATGTATGGAGACATATAAATAATGATTTTTGAAGATGAAATATAGCTTCTAGTCTTATGTTTTTGAAGATAGATGGTTTCTATTTGAGATTGGAGATATGCTTTTGTGAGGAGATATATAGTTTTTGACAGAGAGAAGATTTATAAGCAGAGAGAAGAAGAGTTTAAAAATTTAATCAAATGATCAAATGTTTGCAGAGGTGATAAGGAGTTTTGGAGGGGTGATTATAGAGATGGTGCAGAATTGGAGCAAAAAATTTGCAGAGATATGATTGATGACAGAGATTGAAAATTTATAATTCTTGCAATGATAATTTGTTCTTCATAGAATTTTTTGTTGGTTAAAATATGAAATTGATGTGAAGCTTCAATATCATTCAGGAGTATTTCACAAATTTTTGAAGAGGTGATTTGGTTCAAAGGTGAATATTTGACATTACAGGATTTAATCATTATTTTGTAGAGAAAGATATGTTTGTTGAAAAATTTGAATAGGGGAAATAAGGTGTTGAGTTTGATTGAAACAGGGAAACCCCCTGATTTATTTTGTTCATTGTTCTTTTGATGTTGAAAGTCAGTGAGACTTGTGGTGAAAATCAATATGCTAGTGAGGCAAAATTGTATATGTCAGTTAGACATTTGTAAACTTGATTTTTTTACCATTTAAGCCAGTGAGGCAGCTTGAGTGGTTTTTCTACCCCTAAAGGGTTTTCCACTCAGTATATCTTTGTGTTAAACTTTTTGTGTTGTTTCTTTGCATTAATAATTTTTGTTTAACAATTTGATGATTGTGAAGTTAATATTTGATCTCAGTTCATAATAAAGTTCATTGACAAATTGTAAAAGGTGAGAAAATTGAATTATTATATCAACACTGATTCACCCTCCTTCTCAGTGTTGATTGTACTCCTACAATTGGTATTAGAGCTTGGTTCCCTATAAAGGCTTAATTCGCTTGGGTAGATCATATATTTGGAGTACTTGTCATGGCAAGTCAAGAAGGACTTTCAAACTACAAGGCACCTATGTTTGATGGGTCTAACTATGACTTCTGAAAGTTCAGGATGGAGTCATATCTGTCATCTTTGGGGTATGATGTATATGCTGCTATTATAAATGAATATATTGCAACAAATCCTCCATCAACACCTGATGAGAAAAAGACCTATGAAAATAATGCTGATGAGTGCCAAGTTGCACCATGAAATACATCCTTTTACCTCTCTTTTTCTCCTTCCTAATCCCATCTTTCTTAATGTCTGCACCCAAATAAGTTAGCAAGATCGTTCTAGTTAATGATTAATTGAGATAGATTACTTAAGATCATAACTTCTGATTGAGAGACTAATGTGCTTGGAATTGATAGAAAAATGCAGAAACTTCTCTCTTTTTGAATCAACAGGTGTAGATGCCAGGAACAACAATTTTATGCATCTCCAGAGATAGTCTTCAATGATCTCCGGAGACAATACCAGAGTACCATGACACCTGAAGTTTTGAAGTAATGAGGAAAGCCTCTCTGGAGCTTTGCGAGAGTTTGGAGTATCTCTGAAGCTAAACAAAGAAAGCTACAGGTATCTCTGGAGCTACAGTTATCTCCAGAGCTACAGACATATCTCTAGAGTTGCAGACAGGGACAGATATCTCTGGCACCTCCTAAGAGCAGGGCATATTTCTAGCGTAAGCTACCGATCAGGCACTCTCAACAGTGATCTTAACACCCCTCATTTCACTCAAATCATCACCTGAGTGGTGAAGGGTCATCTTTAGTTAAACTACTGGAGTTTTTATCTTTATAAAGTTTTTGCATGAGTTACAGATAGAACTGATTCAATACCCATATTTTCAGGGCCTCGCTGCCCAAATGTATTAAGACTCAAACTTTGAATTCTGAGTGGACTTCTGTTCCACTCAGTCTTCTTTTATTGCATGATTATTTTCCATAGTTAGACAGCTAGTGTAATAATGAGATGGATGTCATCTCATAGAGGAACTGGTAGATAAGATAAGTGATATGCCATCACTCATTTTGATATATATTGTTAGAAACAATAGAATAAATATACAATGATTTGATTATTCTGATTCTCAATAATCTCAGTTCTATGATATCAATATTTTTCATGAATGCAAAGCGAATGGAATTGGATTGAGTTTAGTTGAGATCTTCTTCTTTTATGCTAATTCTCCACTGTAGCCTTCAGCCCCAAGGGTGTGGAGCAAGGGCCCACTCTCACCACCAAGGTGGAAGGCTAGTACCATTACTTTATTACTTCAGATTTTGCTGTGAAAAGTATTTACTAATTTTGGTAGATAGATGCATGTTACTATTTTTTGATTTCTTTAAAGTAACTTCCTATTTAATTCTATTTCAACATTCCTTAAATTCATTTAGTAACTAGATAGATTAATCTTTTCAAATTTGTAGAAGCTGTTAAGATTAGTTAGGAAAACTAGTAACTGTAGAATCCCTAGTTGCAAACAGCCGAGGACACGGCCCTTGGATTATTGACATATGAAAATGGATTAAATGATGAGGTATAACGACACCTTGTCATTTTTGGCACCGTTGTTGGGGATGTATTGTGTTAATTAGGGAAACTTAGTTAAAATAATTTTTAGGATAGATCTGTATGGTTAGAGCTAGAGATTCAAAAGGAAGATATATAAAGTAGACACCCCAACAACAAGCCATAGGGGAAAGCAGTGGGGTGGCACAAGATCTTGTTGAAGAAAGAAACCTAGAACCTATTCTGGAAACTGCACCTCAAATCAATAGTCCCTTAGATCCTCCAAATCTTCCACTTGCCAATTATATCTAGGAATTACAACAAAAGTTTCAGGCAGATCCTTTGATAGAACCTAATTTCCTAGAACCTCAGGGAGAACAACCAGTACTAAACATGGATAATGATAATCATGAAGAAGAGAAAAATCAGGCTCCAATAACCTTCTCATATCCTATTGTTTTGGCTGCTGGAGATAATGCTCCTATGAAGAATATCTCACCAGCACACTTGCCAAATTTTAGAGGACTTTCTTCTGAGGATCCAGATCAGTTCTTGTTTGAATTCAAAGTAGTTTGCCAAACTTATGATTATGGATCAGATAACCAAAAACTCAAACTGTTCCTTTCAACTTTGAAAGATTCTGTGATGAGATGGTTTATGGGTTTACCTCAGAATTCTATCCATTCTTGGGATCAGATGGAAACAAAGTTTTTAGAAAAATACCAATATTACTATAGATCCAGTAATAAAAATGAAGAATTGTTTAAGATTAGGCAAAGGAGAGGAAGAAACCTTAGAAGATTATGTGGATAGGTTTAATTTCACGTTGAGAAGGTATGGCAACCCAGTAGATCACTCCTTGGCCAGAACCCTGTTTGTAAAAGGATTGGATAAAGAATGGAAACATGCACTAGGTATAATGGGAAAAGGAAACATCAACAAAATGGATATACCTGCTATAGAAGAACTTTGCATCTAGAACCCAAAATGGAGTGAGGTCATCCAAAACCTTTAAAGGGAAGAATGAAATAGGACAGTTAATGGAAGAGATTGCAAATCTAAAAATAGACATTTTGGTCCAATTAAATACCACATTGGATGGGATTCAAGCAAAAACTAGAACAACTGATCAAAATAGAACAACTGAACCACTCTCCATCTATTGTCCTAGGTGTAGAAACAAGCATCTGTTGAGAGAATGCCCTCTAGACAAATCAGAGATTTGTCAGATCTGTGATAGGGAACATCCTACTAGTCAATGTAGTCAACTTCTAGCCTTGAAAAGATTGAGTAAGAAGAATGCTATAATAGAAGAGGAATTGAACTATGTGGGACAAAAACAAGCTGGGAATTTCCCTTACAATCAGTATCCAAACCAACCTTCTTATAGGGGTCCTTGTAATTGGGGAAATAATCAGTGGAATCCAACTTGGCATGGGCCTCAAAATAATCCTCCTTGGGGATAGCAGGATTGGCCAAGTCAACATTGGCAAAACCAAAATTGGCAAAATCAGCCTTGGGGAAATCAACAGTGGCCACCACAATTTGGATCACAAAACATGCAACCTCAATGGGGTTCTCAATAGGGATATAATCAACAATACCAGGGACAACCTAGAGGTTTCCAACCTCAACAACAAGATTTACTAACTGGACCCTCCAACACACAAGGTCAGTCACAAAATGAACCAGTTAGCCAACCACCTTTACCATCTCAGCCTATACCAAACCCACGTAATAAACAGGGAGCTGCTGTTTACATGATAGAGCAAGAAAATCTGGCTAGAATTAATGCTATATATTGAAATAATCTCTAGCTGCGTTCTGGGAAAGCATTCCCAAGACCATCTCCTCCAACTATAGTTGAAGTAACCAATGATGAGGAACCTGAAAATTCATCCACTCAACCCCCGGAGGAGATTACTAACGAAAAAGTGCTAGAAGAATCATCCTTGGAGAACTCTGGAGTTGCTCCTAAAAGACTAACTCCGGAGAACATTCCTAAACACAATTCTGACAAGAGCTCCGGAGATGGAAAAACTAGCACCATACCCAGAACGGCTTAAACAGTATGTTCCCCAGAAAAAGATCTTACAAAAATAGGTCCAAACCAACATGGAATCAAAACTTTTGTAAGAAATCTAGCAACTAAACATCAAAATTCCTCTTCTCCAAGCAATTAGAGATGTACTAGAACTAAATCAGTTCATTAAACAGTATTGTATCAAAATGCAGGGCAGGAAGAAAAACTTTCCCTCCACAATACAGGTGGAAGGAAAAGTAGTAGATCTACTGATGGGAGAAATTCTCCTCCCAAAATATGGAGACCCTGGAAATCCTGTCATAACTGTTTTCATCTCAAGGGTAGAAATTTTGAATGTTCTGGTTGAGTTAGGAGCAACAATTAATGTGATGACAGTTCACACAATGAACAAATTAGCTCTATCAGGTATCCAATCCACAACTACAATTCTTCAACTTGCTGACCATTCAGTAGCTGTTCCAAAAGGGGTAATCACTGATGTACCAGTTATGATAGATTCATGGGAATTTCCAGTAGACTTCTTGATATTAGAACCTAGAAACCAGAGAAATGCTTATCCACTGATTTTAGGAAGACCATGGCTGGCTACAGCAGCAGCATCTATTGATTGTTGAACTGGGGATATGGTCATTTCTAATGGGATAGATTTAAAGAAAATATCTTTGTATCCTCCAGCTAAACCATCAATGCATTATACAGGAAGAGTATGGGTGGATGAACCAGAGAACAATGACAACAATGCCTCTGTAGCTATGGTGACCATCAAGGAACATCTAGGAGAGTTAGAAGAAGAAATATACTATGATACAACATAAGACATTACTCACATCCTAATCAATAAGGATGTGATGGAACTTGCCCAAGATTCCAAGAGAGAACTTCTCACTTCTTCTCATTGTACCCTTGCCAACATCATTCCTTGTGGGGAAACCTTCTACAGAGACTTAGCCACTTTCCACATGTTGCTACCACATTCTTGTCCTCTCAATATCATGACTCCAATGTACGGATTAACTACATCTATGGATCAAATCACAAAACAGGTCATGATTTTACCAGGGAAAACACTTAATATCAATACTCAGATAACAACAAATCAGGAAGAAAAACTCATCCAACTTCTGATTTCCCATTCAACAACTTTTGCTTGGGAATACCAAGATATGAAAGGCATACCTCCTGAGATTTGCACCCATCATATATACACTGAGGATATTAAACATGTCAGATAGCCCCAGAGAAGATTGAATCCTGCTTTAAAGGACATTGTCAAAACTGAAATAGAAAAATTACTTCAAGCAGGGTTTATATATCCAATCTCAGATAGTCAATGGGTCTCACCCCTTGTCATAGTGCCTAAAAAGAATGGGAAATGGAGGGTGTGTATTGATTATACAGAACTCAACAAGGCCACAAAAAAGGACTACTTTCCCTTACCATTCATTGACCAAGTACTGGACATCCTTGCTGGGAGAAAATATTTTTCTTTTCTAAATGGATTCAGTGGGTATAATCAAATTCAAGTAGCACCTGAAGACCAGGACAAAACCACCTCACATGTGCTTGGGGAACTTTTTCTTACAAAGTTCTTCCTTTTGGACTATGCAATGCCCCAACAACATTTCAAAGACTTGTTTTAGCCATTTTTGCTGAACTAGCTAATGAATGCATGGAGGTCTATATGGAGACTTTACTGTGTATGGGGATAACTTTGAAGAAGCTCTCACAAACCTTGAGAAAGTACTAAAATGTTGTGAGAAAAATTAGTTATCCCTTAGCCATGAAAAGTGCTTTATGATGGTGGAGGAAGGAATTGTCTTAGGACACCACATTTCAGCAAAAGGGATCAAAGTGGATCAAAACAAGATAGAAGTAATCACACAGTTGCCTTCACCCAAAAATCAGACAGATGTTAGAAGTTTTCTGGGTCATGCAAGCTACTATAGGAGATTCATAGAAAATATCAGTAGAATAAGGGTCCGATGAAACATCATGGCCTCATTTTTCTAGTAGTCAAACACCACTTCCCTTCCCAGGCCAATGGGGAGGAATTATGGCAAAACTTTGTTGAACAGACTTTCCAGGATAGAGGTCTAGAGATGGCACAACCAGGAGGTGACAATTCTCCTACTCACCAAGAAGAAGAAACTGAGCCTTCAACCTCCTCCATAGCTGTTCAAAGAGGAAAGAAACCCTCACAGGAGGCATCTTCATCTGCAACCCCTGTTCCTGATAAAAGGAGGAAAGACAAAGAAATTACAGAGTCTACTCCTAGACAAACCCCATACATGACTCGATTAGTTAGGAGAAAGATGACTCTAACTGAGGAATCTTTCCCTAAGGAATTAACAAAGGAGAGGTTAGGACAGAGAATAGAGGGAACTTGGTAGGCTGAAGAACCATCTCATGATTCAGATGAGATCCCTCTAGTCAGGAAGAGAAAACAAAGGGAAGTTTCCCCAGCACCATCTGTTCATCTGGGGTCAAGCCCAATTTTAGAACCATCATGTGCTTCGGAGACAGAAAACATACAAACTCTTACTATTTCCTCAGACTCTGAGGAGGAGAGACCTACTCCGGAGGCACCTGTCCCACCTCTGCTACAGAGAAGCAAAAGGCAGAGACAACTCTCACAGGTTGAGGAAGATATTGCCCTCCTAGCTGAGGTACTCCTAGGTTTTAGAACATATGAGGATAAGGCTGGGCCTTCATCAGTACCAGCAGAAGCAGAGGAACCCCAAGAGGAGCCTTAGGACATGCAGTCTGAAGAAAAATATGAAGTAGGGCAAATGGGTACAATTGACAGTACAGGGCACATGGCCATGGGCAACCCTAATGATCAACAAGCAGCCATAGGGGTAGCAACAGAAGCAAAGGCAGAAACCTTCTCTCATCCCTCTGATCAAGAGGATTTGGAAATTTTAAAAGAACAACAAATGATAGAAGAAATTGAAAACTTAAAGAGACTACTCTGGGGGAAGAATCTGATTATTATTGACCTCAAGAAGGTCAAAATAGAGGTAGAAATGGAGCAAAATGAGTCATTGAAAATCTACAAACATAACTCTAAAGCAAAAACAAAATCATCCATGAGAAAGAAGCATAATTAGAGGCCCAGAGAATTCAGAAAGAAGCAGAATTAGAGGCCCAAAGAATTGAGAAAGAAGCAGAATTGGAGGCCCGAAAAATTGAGGTAGTTAAACTGTTGGAAGAGAAAGAGAAAGAGGCAGCACAAAGTGTTTATGAGCTCACCATAGCTAGAGACAATAGCCTCACAATAATGGCATCATTGATTGAGAAAATACAAAGCCAGGATAGACAGTTGACTTGGACCAACAACGAAATAGATGACCAGGAGGAATATATTCAAGATTTGGCTGGCCCAAGGGCAACTAATGAGCAAGAAATACAAACATATGCATATGTGGGTCCAATCCCTATTGACATTCCTAAAGCCCTGTTCCATTGGGAGAAGAAATGTAGAGAATATGAGGCTTCCAAGCCTATGCTGCAATTACAAAGGACAGTCACTACCAAAACAAAAAGAATAGAAACTTTGGAAGGAAAAATCCTTGAAATGGCCTCCCTTTCTTCAGAAATTCTATCCTGTAGACCTCCAAGTGCCAGCTATTCTATGTTCTTACAAGAAAGAGTCTTGCAGAGGAAATTCTCTTTAATCCTATCTGACCTGGTTGAGGATACAGAGACAGTAGAAGGATTCATGACAGCATATACAAGGAGTAATGATGAGGACAAGAATTTCCTATGTGAATTATACTTACATGGTTTCTATGTTAATGATATAACCTTCATTCTTAATCATTTTGTGGGGGAATACTAGCTTAAAGCATTTATGTCCCTAATGAGAAATCATCAGATCTGGAATGAACGGATGGAAGATCATCTCAAGAAAGATATGGAAAACACATCTCTTCATCAGGAAGGAATGTCCCAATCCCAATGCTTTTAAGACCCAATTCAGGTCACTTATCTATCACCCTAAGAGTAAGAACAAAATTTTGCCATTATACCTAAAAAGTTTGCAAGAGTGCTCCATCGATTTTGGTCTTTTCATGATCAGTTCAACAAATCCAGTACTTGCCATAGCAAAGAAAAGATAGAATATTTTGACCTCGGAGCAAAAAATGAGAGAGGTGGTCACCCTTGCAAACTTAAGATTAGTTATGAGAAAAGAAAAATTAATATCCAAAATGATGGATAACCATAAGCAGGAATGGATAGGTGGACGGTTTAGGCCCCCTCTAATAATTGAACCACTCCCTGTCTGGGTGGAACAGATGGAAGATGAGAAATTACAAGACTAGATGAAGTAGGTTGATCAACACAGATGCAATGGTAATACCAACCGCACAACCTGGACCACCTATGCACAGGATTATAGCTTGATTGACAAGCTACTTCACTAGAATAAATCCAGATTGTGAGAAGCAGGAGGACCTGCCAAACCTTAGGTATGGGGGGATGATGAGTGCCAAGTTGCACGAATGAAATACATCCTTTTACCTCTCTTTTTCTCCTTCCTAATCCCATCTTTCTTAACATCTGCACCCAAATAAGCTAGCAAGATCATTCTAGTTAATGATTAATTGAGATAGATTACTTAAGATCATAACTTCTGATTGAGAGATTAATGTGCATGGAATTGATGGAAAAATGCAGAAACTTCTCTCTTTTTGAATCAACAGGTGTAGATGCCAGGAACAACAATTTTGTGCATCTCCGGAGATAGTCTTCAATGATCTCCGAAGACAATACCAGAGTACCATGACACCTGAAGTTTTGAAGTAATGGGGAAAGCCTCTCCAGAGCTCTGCGGGAGTCTGGAGTATCTCCAGAGCTGAACAAAGAAAGCTACAGGTATCTCCAGAGCTACAGACATATCTTCGAAGCTACAGACATATCTCCGGAGCTATAGACATATCTCCAGAGCTGCAGACAGGGACAGATATCTCTGGTGCCTCCTGAGAGCAGGGCATATTTCTAGCGTAAGCTGCCGATCAAGTACTCTCAGCAGTGATCTTAACACCCCTTATTTCACTCAAATCATCACTTGAGTGGTGAAGGGTCATCTTTAGTTAAACTGCTAGAGTTTTTATCTTTATAAAGTTTTTGCATCAGTTATGGATAGAACTAATTCAATACCCATATTTTTAGGGTCTCACTGCCCAAATGTATTAAGACTCAAACTTAGAATTCTGAGTGGACTTCTGTTCCACTCAGTCTTCTTTTATTGCATGATTATTTTTCATAGTTAGATAGCTAGTGTAATAACGAGATGGATGTCATCTCATAGAGGAACTGGTAGATAAGATAAGTGATATGTCATCACTCATTTTGATATATACTGTTAAAAACAACAGAAGAAATATACAATGATTTGATTATTCTGATTCTTAGTAATCTCAGTTCTGTGATATCAATATTTTTCATAAATGCAAAGCAAATGGAATTGGATTGAGTTTAGTTGAGATCTTCTTTTGTGTTGATTCTCCACTATAGCCTTCAGCCCCAAGGGTGTGTAGCAAGGGCCCACTCTCACCACCAAGGTAGAAGGCTAGTACCATTGCTTTATTACTTCAGATTTTGCTGTGAAAAGTATTTACTGATTTTGGTAGATAGATGCATGTTACTATTTTTTGATTGCTTTAAAGTAACTTCCTATTTAATTTTGTTTCAGCATTCCTTAAATTCATTTAGTAAGTAGACAGATTAATCTTTTCAAATTAGTAGAAGCTGTTAAGATTAGTTAGGAAAACCGATAACTGTAGAATCCCTAATTGCAAACAGTCGAGGACACAACCCCTGGATTATTAACATCTGAAAATAGATTAAATGATGAGGTACAACGACACCTTGTCAAATGCTAAGGCCAAAAATGCAATATGTTGTGGCTTAACCAATGAGATACTTGTTAAAATCATGGAGTGTAAATCAGCTAAGGTAATATGGGACAAGTTGTCCAACATTTATCAAGGAGATAATAAAATCAAAGAAGCAAAATTACAATCCTATAGGGCTAAATTTGAAAGTCTCAAGATGAGTGATGATGAGAAATGTTGGTTTTAGGACAGACAACTGAGAGGGGGGGTGAATTAGTTGTCACCAAAAACTTCTATTCCTTAATTTCTTAAAGCCTTCTTATATTTCAATAGCATAATAATGATCATGGAAGCATAATGCAATAACTCAAAAGCAAAAACACATTCAACACATATGACACCAAGATTTTAATGTGGAAAACTCGGTTAAGGGAAAAAAACCATGGGGTGACTAACCCAAGATTGTATTCTCTGTTAAAAGAATAAGAAGAACAAAATGACACTTGCCAATTAGGGCTCACTGCCTGAGCACATTGCTCACAAGAGGCCCACTGTCTACAGGAGACACACTTTCTACAGAATAATATAAATATTACATACTTGAACTAGAGAATAGCATCTTCATTATGCTTGAGATAGTTCCATTTAAGCTCAACACTTCTGCTCTGCTTTTCGCTCCTCTCCTCTCTACCACTTTCTCATCACAACAACTGATACTTTCGAATGACTTCGCAATTCTTACTTATACATGACATCGACTTTGGAATGATCATCAAAGTTGGTACAACATACTTTAATTTATTACAGAGCAAAAAATACAACGTGACTTGTTACAAAAATGTCATTTGTATCACTACACTATCGGCCACACATATCTGGGACTTCAATCTTCTTTGAGGAACATGCCATGCTTTCCAGAACATCTTTAGGATCATGCATAAATCATCCAGTCGGCCAAGATTAGGAAGAACATCATCACCCAAAGATGAATCTTCAATTACAAGCTCAAACTTTAATGCGGACTACCAACATGAACTAGACACAATCTAGAGATGCCCACAAGCTTGCTTGAATCACCAAGAACATCTATACAACTTTTGCTTACTATAATCATTTGCATCTTCATTCGAAACCTCAAGAACATAGTCAGTCATCATTGACACATTAGAAGGATTGATTGTGGACCTCAAAACCATGAGCCAATTAAGTTGTCAATTCACATTAGCTTCCCAAACATGCCACCAGATCCGCAGAACAAGATATTGCATTTTCGGATCTCACCAGACCTATTTGAGCCACTCTGTCACCTTTGAACAACTGCCAGAACTAGTTTTACTCACATGGCCATAACTTCTCCAAATCTTCATACGGATCTCTAAAATCTTGACTGGAGCACCTTCAGACACATATCTACTAACCCTTTGATGTGCATACTCTAATCTCCAACTGACTGGGATCTTTACTTCATAGAACTTTACTGTTTTGACAGTCCTTCTCTATTTCTAATAGGGCTAATTTTCTCAATATCCTCAGCACACAGCTCATCCAATCCTTGACAATAATGCAATAGGAGTATGTTGACATCAATGACAACACCGGTTAGGCCTATACTTGCAACAATCTCCCCCTTTGTCATTGATGGCAACATATGATGTGAAAAACTATTTTAACCATCAAGACAAGAACTTTTCCTCACTGGCTCCCCTTATCAACATCAACCATTCACATGTCTTTTCTTTCTTCATTGCTCCCCCTTTGATCAACAACCTCTTTTGTTTTTCACATGTCTTCTCTCCTCCTTTGACATCAATGGCAAAGGGCACATACTTGCAAACACTTCTTACTTCTTTAGAGTTATACTGACTGCTCCCCCTGAGTAGTAGCCTTCTAACATCAATCTGGATCACAAGATATGACTGTGAGATCCACTAGACTGATACACATCTGTGCACCTTACTTCAGAACCGAAGGGGTGATAACCCCTAACTTCTCCCTGAGATACTCAAAAGAGTCCTTAGGTAGAGGTTTAGTAAAAATGTCTGCAATCTAATCCTTTGAGGGTACAAACTCCAGTCTAACTCCATTCTTATTCACTTGTTCTCTTAAAAAGTGAAACTTGATGGATATATGTTTTGTCTTTGAATGCAACACTGAATTTTATGTTTATTGCACTTGAGTTGTCATAGAAGATTGTGATAGGTTCATCACACTCTATTCTGATGTCTCGTAACATTTTCTTTATCCATAGTACTTGAGTGCAACTTCCTATTGCTGCAATATACTCTGCTTCTGCAGTGGACATAGATATTGCCTCTTGTTTCTTGCTTAGCCAAGAAACCAATATTTTTCCCAAAAAGAATGCACCACCACTGGTACTCTTCTAGTCATCCATATCTCCTGCCCAATCAGCATCTGTATATGCATGGAGAGAGAAATCATGATCCTTGGGATACCATAAACCATACTCAACTGTTCCCTTCAGATATCTGAGAATTCTCTTGATTGCCATGACATGAGACTCTCTAGGATTAGCTTGGAATCTAGCAACAAGACCAACAACATTCATAATGTTAGGTTTAGTTTGAGTAAGGTAGAGTAGTTCTCCAATCATTGACCTGTACTTTTTTTGATCAGCTTTAGGAGATTCATCATCTTTGCTTAGTTTACATCCGGTTGCCATGGGAGTATTCATTGGCTTTGAATCTTCCATCCCAAATTTCTTCAACAATTCTTTCACATAATTGGTCTGTGATATGAAGATTCCTTTCTTTGTTTGAGTGCTTTGCAGACCCATGAAGAAATTTATTTCCCCAAACATAGACATCTCAAATTCACTTTTCATTTGACTTGCAAAAGTCTTGCACATACTATCTTTTCCTCCAAAAATGATATCATCAACAAATACTTCAACAATCAAGATATTTTCATGATCAATCTTGAAATACAGATTACTGTCAGTAGTTCCTTTGTTGAAACCAATCTTCAAAAGATGTTTGTCCAATCTTTCATACCAGGCTCTTGGGGCTTGTTTGAGTCCATACAGTGCCTTTTTCAGCTTGCAGACCATATCTTCATGATCGGATAATTGAAAGCCATTCGGTTGCTCAATGTATACCTCTTCTTCCAGATCACCATTTAGGAAAGCAGACTTGACATCCATCTGATACACCTTGAAATCTTTGAAGGTATAATCTGACTGCTTCAATCCTTGCTATCGGAGCAAAAGTTTCTTCAAAGTCAACTCCTTCTACTTGAGAATAACCCTTACAAACCAGTCTGGCTTTGTTTCTTATTACTTCACCATCTTCATTTAGTTTATTATGTAAGACCCATTTAGTCCCAATCACATTTTTGTCCTTAGGTCTGGGAACAAGATCCCAAGTGTGATTCTTTTCAATCTGTATCAATTCCTCCTTCATTGCGTTAATCCAACTTTCATCATTGCATGCTTCACTTACTATTTTTGGTTCAATCTTTGAAATCAGACAATACTTTACTGAGTCTTGGACAATATTTCTTCTTGTTTGAACACCTTTGTTTTTATCTCCTATGATCTGATCTTTAGAATGATTCTGTTTTACATACTTGGGAGTTTTGGAATTCTCTTGCACTTCTAGTTCTTGGACAGGTTCATTTAAGCCAGCCTCTTCTTCTTGTATTTCTGGATTCTCTGGATTAGTCTGAATTTGAACTAGAGTTAAGACTTGTTCTTCTTGGTCTGAGATATCATTTTGGTCACTTGCTTCAAACTCATAGAATCTTGAGGGATTCTCCATACCCTCATCAACCTTCACATTTGTACTTTCTACAATCTTTCTTAATCTCTTGTTATAACACCGGTAAGCTTTGCTTTGAGTAGAATAGCCCAAGAATATTCCTTCATCACTTCTAGCATCAAATTTGCCAAGGTCTTCATCTCTTTTGATATAACATTTAATACCAAAGACTCTGAAATACTTCACAGTAGGAGTGATGCCAAACCAAATTTCATAAGGGGTCCTACCAGTATTGCCTTTGATTTGTACTCGATTGAGAGGATAGAAAACCGTGCTTACAACATCTCTCCAATAGATCTGAGGAACATTTGCTTCCATCATCATGGTTCTAGATGCTTCTTAGATGGTTCAGTTCTTTCTCTCCACTACTCCATTCTGCTGTGGAGTCCTTGGAGCAGATAACTATCTCTTTATCCCATGTTTCTCATAGAATTCTATGAACTCTCCAGATGTGAATTCACCACCTCTATCAGACCTGAGACATTTTATGTTTATGCCAATTTCATTTTCTACCATAGCCTTGAATATTTTGAACTTCTCAAGTGCTTCATATTTCTCTTTTAGGAAAGTTACCCACATCATCCGGGAGTGGTCATCAATCGATAACATGAAATATCTATCACATTGTAGACTCCCGATTCTTGCCGGTCCACATAGATCATTGTGCACCAAGTTCAACAATCCGGTTGAAGATTGTTCCTTACTTTTAAATGTGACTCTATTCTGCTTACCCAATTGACATTCTTTGCAGAAACTGTTAGTAGGTTTCACTAGTCTTGGAAGATCTCTTACATCTTGAGTGTTGCTTATCTTGATGATATTATCAAAATTTACATGACACATTCTCCTATGCCACAACCAACTCTGATCAATTTGAACAAATAAACAAACTTTTACTAGTACCAACTAGGTGGAAGATGTTACCTTTTGTTTGTGTACCAGATGCAATCTTAGTTCCAGAGCTTTCAGAGATCTTACATTTTCCATTTTTGAATCGAAGATCATAGCCTTTGTCCACCAACTGTCCAACACTGAGAAGATTATGCTTCAGACCTTCAACATATAGAACATCACTGGTTTTGTTCTTTCCATCAAAATAAATAGTTCCTCTACCTCTGATTTTGCCAGCAGAATTATCTCCAAATTTTACAACTCCACCTTCATATCTTTCCAGATTTATGAACTTATTCTTGTCACCGGTCATATGGTGAGAGCATCCACTATCAATGACCCATTCATCTTTTTCTTCAACTTCAGTAGCCAGAGCCCTTTCAACCATTTTATGATTGACAGATTCAATGAGCATTGGATCTTCTTCCTTGATGGCAATAAACACGTAGTCACTTTCGGATTTGTTTCCTATCTCAAATTCATCATCTGTTACTCCATCATCATCTTCTTGAATATAGTAACACTTCTTTTGGAATCTTGATCTATTAGGGTTTGGCCTTGAAAATCTTTCTGGACATCTTGAGGCAAAATGACCAATCTTGTTGCAGTTGAAACATTTGAAGGGCAATTTTCCTTCATACTTACCGGATCCTCTTGGCAGTCTTTTTGCAATAAGGGCTTCAAGTTGAGTAGCTTCTGCCTCATCTTCTTCCAGATCTTTTCTTGCTTTATCATACCATGTTAATTTCTTTGTTTTCAAAATCTCCTTTTAGACTTTGTAGCTTGGCACATTTAACATATTTGTTTCCTTCACGTAGAATCTCCAGCTTTGACCAAATTTCATACATAGTTTTTAATTCCATAACATTTGTCAACTCTATATCAGATAAGGCACTTAGTAAGGCTTCTTTAGCTCAAAGATTATCTTCATCATTTCTAATTTCATCTAGTGTTGTCAGACCATTCTTTGGAGGAATATACTCTTTTGTAGCCATGTTCTGATATTGAACTCCAATACATTGCAAGTGACATTCCATGTAGCTTTTCCAAGGAGTGTAGTTCATTCCATCAAACCTAGGACTGTCCTTCTTGTAGGAAGACATCCTGGATCTCCTCAAGCGGTTAAGCTCATTTTAGAGGAACTTGGCTCTGATACCAATTATTGGTTTTAGGATAGACAACTAAGACAAGGGTGAATCAGTTGTCACCAAAAACTTTTGTTTCTTAATTTATTAAAGCCTTCTTATATTTCAATAGCATAATAATGATCATGGAAGCATAATGCAATAACTAAAAAATAGAAACACATTCAACACATATGACACCAAGATTTTAACGTGGAAAACCCGGTTAAGGGAAAAACCACGGGGTGACTAACCCAAGATTGTATTCTCTGTTAAAAGAATAAGAAGAACAAAATGGCACTTGCCAATTAGGGCTCACTGCCTGAGCACACTGCCTACAGGAGACACACTTGAACTGGAGAATAGCATCTTCATTATGCTTGAGACAATTCCATTTAAGCTCAACACTTCTGCTCTACTTTTCGCTCCTCTCCTCTCTACCACTTTCTCATCACAACAACCGATACTTTTGAATGACTTCACAATTATTACTTATACATGACATCAACTTTGGAATGATCATCAAAGTCGGCACAACATACTTTAATTTATTACAGAGCAAAAAATACAACTTGACTTGTTACAAAAACCTCATGCGTATCACTACACTGTCAGCCACACATATCTAGGACTTCAATCTTCTTTGAGGAACATGCCATGCTTCGCAGAACATCTTCAGGATCATGCACAAATCATCCGGTCAGCCAAGATTAGGAAGAACATCATCACCCAAAGATGAATCTTCAATTACGAGCTCAAACTTTAATGCGGACTACCAACACGAACTTGACACAATCTAGAGACCCCCACAAGCTTGCTTTAATCACCAAGAACATCCGCACAACTTTTGCTTACTGTAATCATTCGCATCTCCATCTAGAACCTCAAGAACATAGTTGGTCATCACTATCACATTAGAAGGATTGCTTGTGGACCTCCAAACCATGAGCCAATTGAGTTGTCAATTCACATTAGCTTCCCAAACATGCCACTAGATCCGCAGAACAAGATATTGCATTTTCGGATCTCACCGGACCTATTTGAGCCACTCTGTCACCTCTGAATAGCTGCCAGAACTAGTTTTACACACATGGCCATAACTTCTCTAAATCTTCATGCAGATCTCTAAAATATTGACTGGAGCACCTTCAGACACATATCTACAAACCCTTTCATGTGCATACTCTGATCTCCAACTGACTGGGATCTTTTCTTCATAGAACTTTACTATCTTCACAGTCCTCTATTTTCGATAGGGTTAATTTTCTCAATATCCTCAGCACATAGCTCATCCAATCCTTGCCATCAATGCAACATGAGTATGTTGACATCAATGACAACATTGGTTAGGCCTATACTTACAACAGAGAAAGTGGTTGAATATCTTCTGAGGGTTCAAGAAATTGTAAATGCCATAAGAGGATTGGGTGATACTTTGGAAGAAAAGATAGTTGTAACAAAAGTCTTAAGGACTCTAACTCCAAAATATGAGTCCAAAGTGTCAGTAGTAGAGGAAAGAGATTTGAGCAAAGTAACCTTTGATGAACTTCATGGCACATTCACAACTTTTGAGATCAGGATCAGTAATGATACACCCTCAAGAAAATAAGTTGCATTCAAATCAGTCAAAAAGGAGAAAGAGATAAAATCTAAATCAGAGGAGTTGGATGATGATCAAGAGATATCTCTTGCAAGTAAATTGAAAAAGGGATTAACTGGCAATTACAAAGGTAAGCTTCCATTCAAATGCTTTGAATGTGGAAGGATTGGACACTATGCAGCTAAGTGTCCTTTCAAGGACTTAGAAAGTGATGAAGATGAAAACAAGAAGCAATTCAAAAAGAAACAGTTTGTTCCTAGAAGGAAAAACAATTTCAAAAAGAAAAAAAAGTTTGTTTACCAAGAATGTTGATGTGACTGAAAGTGATTCAGATGATTCTCTTGAGGAAGATGCAGAGACTTTGTTTATGGCTGTCCTAAATGAAGTGCAAAGTGAAAAATGTGAAGAACAATCAAATAATTGTGAAGCTGTTATTGATCTTGAAGGAGAATTGAAGTGTGCTTTAAGTCAAGTCAAGAAGCTTAAAAAGGAGACCATTGCACAAAGAAGTCAATTTCAAAAGGAAAATGAAATCATAATAATAAACTAACCAGTTATGAGAAGCAGATTACTAATCTAAAAATGTCTCTTGAAGAAAGTAAGAGAATTATTGATGTTAAGAGTAAAGAGTTGAATGACAAGGACAAGTAGTGTCATACATTTGAAGTTGAAATTGTAGATCTGATAAGAAGACTTGATATGTGCAGGAGTAGTGACAAACTTGATGACCTCCTTGATAGACAAAAGGGATTCAAAGATAAATCAGGTCTTAGATTTTAAGAGGGACAAAGTTCTCAAACAAATGTTGCTCAAAAGGCTGATGCAAATGATAAATCAATCATAAGGACAACAAACTACAAAAAGGAATGAAACCTTCAGGTATAATGCTCATTTTATTGGATATTGTTTTTGTTGCAACAGGTTTGGACATAAAGCCAGTCAATACAGATTTGGAGTTAGAAGAGGAATGCATTTATTGCCAAGAAATCCATTCATGTTTTTAAGAAGTTTGAGGTGTCACAATTGTAAAAATTTTGGGCATATTGCCAAATTTTGTAGACCTTCTTTGTAAATGTAGCAAACTACAAGGAATACTATTCCAAGATTGTCTTCTTTAAGTCCTGATAAGAAGTTGCTTGTTTGGAAACCCAAGGTGATCAATAAGAGCTTTGATGTCATGATTGCACAAGCTAGTTTTCATGCCAAAAAGAAGGAACAGTGGGTGATTGATAGTGGTTGTACTAATCACATGATAGAAGACAAAGATGAGTTTGTTAAATTTGAAGACATTGATGAAGGGTCAATTATGTTTGGGAATAATGATTGCAACATGATTAAAGGCAAAGGTACAATTCTTCTTGATGATGAAACACCACTACATGATGTATATTTTGTTGAGGGTCTGAAGCATAACTTGTTAAGTGTTAGTCAAATATGTGATAATGGCTTTAATGTTATTTTTGATGCACATGGATGTGAGATCAAAAAGAAATCAGGTAAAGTTTTTGCAGCAGGTCTAAGGACTAGTGGTAACATCTACAATCTTCATGAATCTAAAACTAAAACTGTTGATAGCCATATTTGTTTCATAGGTCAAATTGAAGAAAGTTGGTTGTGGCATAGGAGACTTGGTCATGTGAATTTTGACAATCTTGTGAGAATCAACAACAATCATAATATACGAAACATGCCTCATATTTCAAAACCAAGCAATACTACATGCAAAGAGTGTCAGTTAGGTAGGCAAACCACAGTTAGTTTCAAACCTAAGGAGCATTTCACTTCAAAACCTCTACAGCTTGTGCATTCAGATTTGTGTGGTCCTACAAGGACTAAAGCATTAGGAGTTGAAAAATATTTTATGCTTTTCATTGATTATTTTTCAAGAATGACATGGGTAACATTCTTAAGGCATAAATTAGAGGCTTTTGAAAGATTCAAAATCTTCAAAAAGATGATTGAAAAAGAATCTGATTTCAAGCTAAAATGTTTAGGGTTAGACAATGGAGGAGAATATACTTCAAAGGAATTTGAGGATTATTGTGAAAACCATGGTATAAGAAGGCAATCTTCAGCTCCTAGAATTCCACAACAAAATGGAGTGGCTAAAAGAAAGAATAGGACTGTAAAAGAAATGACAAGAACCTTACTACATGATGCAAATCTGCCCAACATCTATTGGAGAGAAGCTGTTCATACAGATGTGTATACTTTAAATAGAGTTCAATTAAAGGTAAAGTCAAATTATACACCTTATGAACTTTGGTATGTTAAGTCAGCTAATGTTGGCTATTTTAAAATTTTTGGAAGTGTTACATCAAGAAAGATAATGATACTTTGAGTAGTTTTGAGTCTAGTTGTGATGAAGGTTTATTTTTGGGTTATTCTACACATAGCAGAGCATATAAATGCTTTAACAAATAACTCAAAAGAATCATTGAAAGTTGTAATGTTAAGGTGGATGAGAATTTGCAGCCTTGTATGCAATTGATTTATGACACGGAAGATGATCATCATTCACAAAAGGAAGAAGAAATTTAGGTAGAAGAAGAAGCTCCTAAAAAATTAGTTAAAATTAAGACAGACTCCTTCAAAGGTATATCAAAGAGATCATCCTCATGAGTTGATCATTGTAGACAAGGATAGTGGTGTGTTAACAAGAAGAAAACTTTACGCTGCACATAATCAAGCACATGTGTGTTTGATATCAGAAATGGAACCAAAGAGTTATGTTGAGGCCAGCTAAGATAAAGCCTAGATTAAGGATATGAAAGAGGAGCTAAGTCAAATAGAAAAGAACAAAAAATTCTAGAACTTGTGCCAAGACCTGAAGGTAAGAATGTTATTGGGTCAAAATGGGTTTTTAGAAATAAGCTTGAGTACAAAGGTAAGGTTGTTAGAAACAAAGCTAGATTAGTTTGCAAAGGGTATTCACAAATTGAAGGAATTGAATTTGATGAGACTTTTGCACCTGTGGCTAGACTAGAAGCTATAAGGATGTTTTTAGCTTTTTTAGTTTATAAAACTTCAAGGTATACCAAATGGATGTCAAATCTGCCTTTCTAAATGGTGACCTTGAAGAAGAGGTTTACATGGAGCAGCCAGAAGGCTTTGTGAATAAAGACAAATTAGATCATGTATATAGGTTGAAAAATGTTGGCAAGAGACACTGTGTGGCTTCATGAGTGTTGTCATTGATGGCAACAAAGTCCATTCCACACATTCACAGCACATGACATGTCTATACCGGAAGTCAGATTGAAGAGTATCTTGGTTTGGTGAGCAAGAACAGAGCATGCAGCAAGGCCTGACAATCAGGTCTGGATCTCTCAGAGGATGTATCTCAGCAAAGTGTGGACTTAGGGAAGATAAGAGGAGTACCATTACTATTATATTCCAGAGATTGAGCCTCTGGTGATGAAAGAGTGAAAAGATATGAACACCTAAGTGTTGGGTTCCTGTTTGGTAGAGTAGACTGAGGAAGAACTGACCGGCAGAGCATCAGACCTTAATCCAGATGAGAAATTGATGGTGATCAAGTTTCTTGAGGGATCATTCATGGTTGGATGACATGATTGATGACTTCTATAACTATCTTTTTGATACACATCACTTAGTAAGCATGGATATAGCCGACAGACTAGAGTTTGGAAATATCTTGTGTTTTCTGGATGCCGACTAGGAAGATGTTGAAATCCTTGATGCAGATATATATACCAGATTGATTTCAGTATGAAGGTGTGTGTGGTGTGTCGTGAAGTGCAAGGAAAAGCAGAGAGTAGTGTGGAAGTAGCAATATAGGTTCGGTATGTGATAGGACAACACCATTAAAGAGGAGGAAGAATGAAGTGCAGTAGATCAGTGTATTGAGCCTAACCGGAACTGAACCTCAGCATATGTGGATGATTTTCATCAGTTCAAACACCTGGTTACATTCTATATACCTTGTAGATAGTGAGTCTCTTGTAGGCAGTGAGCCTCTTGTGAGCAGTGTGCTCGGGTAGTGAGCCCTAATTGGCAAGTGCCATTTTGTACTTCTTATTCTTTTAATAGAGAATACAATCTTGGGTTAGTCACCCTGTGGTTTTTCTCTTAACCAGGTTTTCTACGTAAAAATCCTTGTGTTATGTGTGTTGATTTCTTTTCTACTCTCATGATTATGTATGGTTATATGTTTTGATGCTACACTAATTGTTAAAAAGGAAAGAAAGTTAAATATTTAAGATAACTGATTCACCCCCCTCTCAGTTATCTGCCTTGTTTCCAATAATTGGTATCAGAGCTAAGTTCCTCCAAATAGAGCCTAATAGCTTGAAGAAGATCTAAGAATCTCAATGGATATGTATGGTATGAGGGAACAACTGCAGTTTGCCCTAGATGATCTTGAGCAATCTCACTCTGAAGTCAACGAATTGAGGGAAAGACTCAAACAAGCTAATGACTTCATAAATGAACTGAAAGAAAAATTGGGTATCTCTATGAAAAAGAGAAAGGAACTACTTCAGCAATTAACAAGTCAAAGTGAAGCCAATAATACAAATGAAGATCTGAATGAGAAAAACAAGTTATGTGAGAAGCTGTCAAAAGAGGTCATTATGGTAAGACATGAAATGGAATCAGGGGTTATGAAATTCACCCAAGAAATTGAAGAGAAAAGACAAATTGAAGATAATCTAAAACAATCCCTCAAGGAGAAATTAGAAGACTGCCATAAAATGGATAGAATAATCAGGCATCTGGAATCTGATCTTGAAGAAGCTAGAGACAATGAAGAACAACTTGAGAATCATAAGGACACTCTTAAAAGGGATCTTCAAACATCAAATGAATATAAAGAGAAATTCAAGATAAGCTCTGCTCAACTTGACATTCTTCTTGAAAGCCAAAAGAGGGTGGATGACAAACATGGCTTGGGATATGAAAAGGGTGAAAGCTCCGGATCTGGTCAGAAGAACTCTGGATCAGGATATCCAAGGAACAGGCCTAGAAGACCTCCAGTAAGGCAACCAAATGCTTAAAGATATCCATCCTTCAATGGATACTGCTACAATTGCAATAACTTTGGTCATAAAGCAAATCAGTGCAGAAGAAGAATGAATCAGGCTAATTCATCCTTCTCTGGACAATGTTTCAACTGCAAAAGGTATGGTCACAAATCTCATGAATGTAGAAATATGCAAATAAACAAATCATTCAATGGTAGATGCTTTGCATGCAATAGAATGGGACATATGGCTAATCAATGTAGATCAAGAGGGTATCAGTCAAATATGCAAAAACATGTTGTTTGCTATAATTACAATAGATCCAGTCATATTGCCAAATTCTGCAGAAGTAAGAATCAGGACAAAAAGGGTCCGGCGGATAATAATCAAAGTCAAGACAAAGGAAAAAGAAAAGTGAATGCAGATGAAGTTCAAAAGGAGATGAATAAGATTTGGGTGAAGAGAAGTATAGAAAATGTTGGGGATGGATTCGCACCAAAATCTGGTGCTGATATTCCTTCCAGAAACTAAATAGATGAGCTCTGGCGTAGGGGGAGTTACAAAGGAAAACAAATTCCCCCAGCCAGTCAATTGGTGCCTAAAATTAGCACATGGAAAGTTGCAGATTAAAGGGTTCTCAGAGAAATATCTAAATAAGCCTTGGTAAAAATATGGAAGATCCACAAGAAGTTTTGAAGAGGTTAATCATCCAAGATTGATCCAACTTGACAGTCATCCGGTAAAAACAGGATTCTCATCGTTAGATCCGGTATGATTTAAAATTCAAATATCATGATCTATGGATAAATGGAATGATTGGAGAAAGGGAGATAGATTGTCATATATCACCAAGAATAATTCTAAGTGCGTCTCAGTGATTTGGAAGGATCTCTCTCAGAACGAGGTCGGAACAAGGAAACTGGAATGACTTAAGTTGTGCATTTATTGCAATGTGGAATTAGGGTTTGCACAGAAATATAAGGGTTCTCTTGTTCATCATTTGCACATTTGCATTCGAGAAGAAGAAAGAAGGAGCTCTGCAACAAAATTGCCTCAAACCTCTCCAAGATCAACCGCAAAAGTCAATTCAACCAGCAATCTTATCCGACTCATATCGTGAACCCTAGAGGCATAAAAAGGTATTTTCACTCTTGAATATCTCTCTCTGAATCTTTTGATGGCTACTCTGAATGTTGTCAAAATCACTGATAGGCCGTGCCCTAAGTTCAAGAAACACCCTTACAAATCTCTAGAAATTGATCCCTTAGGCGCCTTCTCTAGCATTCTGCATGGGGTTTTGCATGTAGAAGATGTTAGGGCATACATTCATGCAAATATTGAGGAATTTGGGGAATCCAAGCTGATGGATATCTATCACAAGCAGTTAATAGATGAATCATTTGAACTCAAACCTCAGTACAAGGCCATCCGGGATAAGCATTTTGGACATTGCATCCATTTCCCCTATTTTGCAAAAGATGAATGGGTCCGGTATGTAATGCATGACAACTTCATGTGGTTGATGAGGCCATTTAAGATCATAAAAGATGCCATTAGGGTAGTAACTGGATTGCACTCATCCGGTGGGTTGCCTGCTCTCAAATCAGTCAAAAACCAAACTGTAAGTGAGGCTACCGAATCAAAATTTGACAAAAGAGCAATGACAATAGAGGATATCACTGATCCAGATATCAAGTTTGCCTCTATGATAATTGGCTATAAGAGATATCACTCCAGCAGGGAGAATTCTGTATTCGAAACTGCAATCTATACTGCTTATCAAATGCTAAGGGAAAATGTTGATTATGATCTTTGTGAGCTTCTCCTGAACCAATTGTTAGAGAATTTGTAGAAAATTAAGAAGGATAAGAAGAATTCTTTTAAGTATGGTGGCTTGATATTATGTCTATTCTTTTACTATATGAATGAGCTACCTGGATCCAGTGGTTGGGTATGGCAAAATGACAAACTGGTTGCCATACAAATTAGAGATTACATGTATGGGCTTGGTGATGCCAAGGCTCAAAGTACAACACTTTGGGGATACTTCAAGAACTTCCAAAGTATGATGCAGGCCAGAGAAAGAATTCCCCAATCCAAGATTGAGAAATACAAGGATACAATGTGCTTTATGGTAGACACTGATCAATGCCTAATGGAGGCAGTGGAGCTAAGGACAGTCTGGATTATGCCAATGGGGTATGAGGTTAATGAGAAAATCCTAGAGCTGCATATCCAACACCTACTGAGTCAGCCCAAGGACCCTGAGGCAGAAAGGTTTGGAACCTTTCAAGAGTTGAGTGTGAAAATTCATGTTGAGCTAAGAAAATCAGAGATGAAAAGAAAAGTGAGAAGAGAAGTAGAGGAAGTTGCCAAAATATTTGGCATTTCTAAAGAAGCAGTCGATGCAAATAGAGAGAAACTAGAAAGAGCAAAGAAAGATAAACAAGAAGTAGGAAGAGAAAGTGATCAGGTGGAAGCCCCCTCCCGAACCAGATCCTCCAAGAGCTCTACACCTGCCACCTCTGAGAGCCAAAAAGCCTCTAAACTAGAAGCCAAGACATCTGGAAAGGGTGAGAAGAGAATAAAGAAAAAGGCCACAAGGTCATACACAAGTCAAAAAGATGATGAAGAGACAGAAACAGATGAGGAGGTTAAGAAAATGAAGAAGAAGAAGAAAACATTAGGTGGATCCTCTGCCGATACGAATAAAGAAGAAGAGGTAGAAAAATTTGTTGAAAGGTCCACTCCTTCTGTTGATAATGTTATCAAGGCAGTCACAGTGGATGGAAATCTACAACCATTAACAGAATTTTATGACAAGTTTAGTGATACTGACAAGAAAACCCTGGAAGATGCTGTAGTCAAGTATCTTAACATTTATAATAAAGCATTCATTGAAATCATCTCTCTAATTCCCAAAATTTTAGAGAAGGAACTTGAAATGAGAAAGGAAAATGCTAAGGCAAAGGACCTAGAAATCATGGAACAGATTGCTATTCAACTCTATCCTTCCATTACCTCTCAACAAATGAACATGATCTTCAAGGACTACAAGGATGAGTTCCAGAGCAAAGCAAGAATGAACCAGCTTATGCTTGGAGAGACTGACCAAGTGGCAAAAGAAATAGAAGATATCCTTCGAAATGTATTTAAAAGATTCAATCTTCCTGTCAT
This sequence comes from Cunninghamia lanceolata, assembly GCA_027924645.1. Taxonomy (NCBI): domain Eukaryota; kingdom Viridiplantae; phylum Streptophyta; class Pinopsida; order Cupressales; family Cupressaceae; genus Cunninghamia; species Cunninghamia lanceolata. Next base: position 6,614,765 of record BSBN01000123.1, read on the forward strand.
AGAAGACTTAGGCGATGAACCTTCTATCATGGATGTCGAAGGATCAAGTGTATCTAAGGAAGAATCTACTGAGAAAGCTGCAAAAGAGTCAAAGGAGATAAGTGAAGAGAAGACTAAGGACTTGGATTCCTCTGTTCCAGAAGAGGAAGTCCATGAAGAAGTAAACATCTCTCTTCCGGATCCCCCAAGAGACTCCAGAATTGAACTAGAAGAAAGAAAAGAAGAGAGAATCAGTCAAGAAGAAGAGGTGAAGGGAAGAGAATAAGATCAAACCGAGAAGACCACAGGTGATAGTGCTGAGGCTATAGAAGGGCAGAAGACTCTGTCTCTGGCAAGAGACACTGTAGAAGTAGTTAAAGACTTCCTGACAAAAGAAATGATGGAATTGGATGAACCGGAGCTGTTTCAAGGACCACTCAATTTTGACTCTCTCTCTCCAGTCTAGACAATGAAGGTAGCATCTTTTGCTTAAGCTAAAGCAAAAGAAAAACTTCTGAAGTCTCACATGGAAGACTGTGAGCTAATAGAGATTGCATCCAATGTGCTAGAGAAAATTATGCCATCCTTTCAAAAGGATCTTTCAGCCTCCTCATCCAGTAATCTGAAATCTCTTGTTAATTCTGTTAACACACATTTTGATTCTTTGGAGAAATCAGTAGAGGAGAAAGTCCAGAAAGAGTTTTTGGGTAAGAGATTCTCTGAAGTACAGGGGTTCATAGCAAATGATAGGAGAAATCTGAATTTTGGAATACACAGTGACAACAGACATTGCAAAGAAAGTGGAAGAACAAGAGAGTAAACTAGCAAGTTTATCTCAGAATTTTGATCCTCTCACCTCATCCATAATGAATCAAGAGTGTCAAGATATTGCCACTATAAATGAGATAAAGAGGCTTGAGAAGGAAAAGAAAAGTAGAATAAGCAGAATGAGTGAACTAAGAGGGATAATTATCCCTAAGTTAGAGGCAATGCATGAGGCCCTAACTGATGCCCAGACCACAACTTAGACCAGTGATCCGGTAGACTTAAAGAGGGTAAAATCTTTTGCATTTTTGCTAAGTGGTCACATTTCAATCTTGGACAGGATGAAGCAGAGTTGAGGAACATAATTTGTCCAGTTGAAAACAACTTTTGCGGATATACTTAAGTATATGTAAGTATGACTTGTATATATACTTATGCGACTATGTATAGGTTAAATTTTGCAAATTTTGGTGTGCGGATTCCACCCTTTTCCATTGATGTCAAATGGGGAGTGAGGAGTAGTGAAAAACATGGAATCTAGCTAAGGGGGAGCTCTGGAAAAGTGTACATAAGAACAGAGCATCAACCAAGGGGGAGTCTGCTATAACACTTAGTCATTTTTCACTAAGGGTTGCCATCAATGCCAAAGGGGAAGATTGTTGGAAAGAGACACTATGTGGCTTCATGAGTGTTGTCATTGATGGAAACAAAGTCCATTCCACACATCTGTAGCACATGACATGTCTATATCAAAAGTTAGATTGAAGAGTATCTTGGTCTGGTGAGCAAGAACAGAGCATGCACTAAGGCCCGACAATCAGGTCTGGATCTCTCAGAGGATGTATCTCAACAAAGTGTAGACTTGGGGAAGATAAGAGGAGTACCATTACTACTACATTCCAGAGATTGAGCCTCCGGTGATGAAAGAGTGAAAAAATATGAGCACCTAAGTGTTGGGTTCCTGTTTGGTAGAGTAGACTGAGGAAGAACTGACCGGTAGAGCATCAGACCTTAATCCAGATGAGAAATTGATGGTGATCAAGTTGCTTGAGGGATCATTCATGGTTGGCCAACATGATTGATGAATTCTATAACTATCTTTTTGATACGCATCACTTAGTAAGCATGGATTCAGCTGATAGTCCAAAGTTTGGAAATATCTTGAGTTTTTTGGATGCCGACTAGGAAGATGTTGAAATCTTTAATGAGGATATATATACCAAATTGATTTAGGTATGAAGGTGTGTGTGGTATGTCATGAAGTGCGAAGAAAAGTAGAGAGTAGTGTGAACGTAGCAATACAGGTCTGGTATGTGACAGGACAGTAGCACTAAAGAAGAGGAAGAATGAAGTGTAGTAGATCAGTGTATTGAGCCTAACTAGAACTAAACCTCAACATATGTGGATGCTTTTCATCAGTTCAAACACTTGGTTATATTCTATATACCTTGTAGGCAGTGAGTCTCTTGTAGGCAGTGAGCCTCTTGCGAGTAGTGTGCTCAGGTAGTGAGCCCTAATTGGCAAGTACCATTTTGTACTTCTTATTCTTTTAACAGAGAATGCAATCTTGGGTTAGTCACCCCGTGGTTTTTCCATTAACTAGGTTTTCCACGTAAAAATCCTTCTGTTATGTGTGTTGATTTCTTTTCTACTCTCATGATTATGTATGGTTATATGTTTTGATGCTACACTAATTGTTAAAAAGGAAAGAAAGTTGAACATTTAAGATAATTGATTCACCCCCCCTCTTAGTTATCTACCTTGTTTCCAACAAAAAAGGCCTTATATGGATTAAAACAAGCTCCAAGGGCTTGGTATTATAGACTGGATAAGTTTTTACAAGAGCATGGATTCACAAAAGGAGGTGTGGACAATAATTTGTACTACTTAATCAAAGGTGAGGATATCCTGGTTGTTGAAATTTATGTTGATGATATCATTTTTGGTAGTAACAATGATGATATGAGTCATTCATTTCCTAACATCATGAAATCAAAATTTGAAATGTCTATGTTGGGAGAGTTGTCTTTCTTTCTTGGTCTTCAGGTATCTCAGCTTGAAAAGGGAATATTCAGCTCACAAAATAAGTATGCCAAAGAGATGTTGAAGAGATTTCAAATGGATGATTGCAAACCTTTGGGTACTCCTATGGAAACAGGGCATAAGCTAAGTAAAATGATGAATCACCTAAAGTAAAACAATCTTTGTATAGATCTATGATTGGTAGCCTTTTATATCTCACTGCTTCTAGGCTTGATATTATGTAGGCTGTTTGTTTGGTTGCAAGATTCCAATCTTGTCCTAAACAATCACATTTGAATGCTGTTAAGAGAATCTTTAGAGATATTAAGGGTATACTTGATTTTGGTCTATGGTATCCTAGACACAATGACTTTACACTTCTTGCCTATATAGATACAGATTGGGCTAGTTGTCTTGATGATAGAAACAACACAATTGGGGTAGCTTTCTTTCTTGGTGGTAGATTGGTTGCATGGCATAGTAAGAAACAAGATTGTGTTTCTCTATCTATAGCTAAAGCTGAGTATATTGTTGCTTCTTCATGTTGTACACAGGTGCTTTGGATGGTCCAATCACTTCATGATATCAATGTTGAGGTAAAAAGGTCTGTATCTATTCTTTGTGATAACACGAGTTCTATCAATATGTCAAAGAATCCTATAATGCATTCAAGAACTAAGCACATTTCTATTAGATACCATTTTCTAAGGGAGAAGGTGATTGAAAATGAAGTTACTTTGGAATATGTGCATACAAATGATCAATTGGCTGATATCTTCACAAAACCTTTGCCTAAGGAGATGTTTGAATCTCTTAAACAGAGATTAGGAGTTCTATCTTTTGCCTCTCTTCAATAAGCTACAAGGATATTGGATTCAGTGGGAGTAGTCTTCTATATCCTTATGATGTCCTAAATCTCATTTGAATCTTATCAAGACAGTTGTACATAGTTTGTATATAGTTTTTGTACATATTTGTAAAAAGAATTAGTGTATGGTTGTTATCAGACAGTGGTTTATTTCCTATATGACAACTTTTTGTGGTTTGACAGTGTTATAGTATTGTGTATTTGTTCTTTTGAAGTGCAGATATAGTACTTTTATTACTGCATAAATTGTAGCTTATCCATTGATGACAAGTACAAAGGTGTCAATTTTTGACAAATACTGTGTGGCGGAGGTTACTTTCAGGTAGCAGAGGATTGCATTTAAGAGAACCTGACTACATTCTTTATTGGTTGTGGTACATCTTTTACCACCGGTATGACAGTTATCAAGTCTCAGTTTTTAGCAGGCATACACAGGACTATGAATTCTATTGGTAGTGGATAGTATGTTTGCCTTTGACATTTTATGTCAAAAAGGGGGAAAAGATTGTGAGTCATATTTGTATTTGCTTTATTTTTGCCATCAATGTCAAAGACAAAGGGGGAGTTTTGTAGTGCTCCTGTCTTAGTTGTTGTTGACTTTACATTGATGTCAAAATGTTGATGATCATGGTGGTGATCTCTCAGTGACATGGGTTGATATGGTTTTGTGAAATGGCAGTGGCTTGTAGTAGCATATAGTCTTCATTTGATCTTCAATGGTATACAGTCTTCATTGTATCAAGGTGTGACAGTCTTAAGGTTTGCTAATCACAATTTCATTTGTCTTAGTCATATGTTGTGTCTCATATAATGGTCTACCACATATGTCAAAATGCCAAAATGCCTTCCATTGTTGTGTCTCATATGATGGTTTGCCACATATTTTTTTATGTGTCTTTATTGTGTCTTTGTTCAAGTATTAAAACCTTAAATGCCACTATGTTTCAGGTTATGTCCTTGCCTTATCACTATCTAAAGGGTTTCTGAGATTTGTAATCAATGAGTATGTAACTGCAATTAAATGGTGTCTCATCATTCTTGACCACATGCTATAAAGTGTCATATTTCCAAACACTTAAAATCTATGTCAAAGATCCTAATCTAAACCTAAGTTATTTCTTCCTAAACCCTCATTTACCTGTCAATGCACTTTTGTTATAATTGCTTGTTGACCGGTTGGAGCAATCAGTGTCATTTAAGTGACAATGTTAAGGGATCAGTATCATAGTTTTAACCGGTCCTATTGACTAGGTGCCTGGTTATTGGGTAAGGCACAAAGAAGGTCTGGTGGGAAATCTTAATCAACGATCATGATTTAAATCACAGGTGGCATGATTGTTTCATCAAAAGGATAGTATTCAAATTGCATGGAAGCCCAACAAACAGTTGGTGATGTTAATTTTGACGGGCTTTTTGGAGCAAAAGCCAAAATTTAAGGTCTTTTCTTATTCCACTGAAGTTATATGAAAGGTTTCTTTCTATTCTGGAGAAGAAGAAAAAATGTTTGAAAGTTTTTTTCTATTTTTGATTGGATTGAGCATGTGATCCAACAATTTTTAAATGGAAATAATTGATATGGATGGAGACATATAAATAATGATTTTTGAAGATGAAATATAGCTTCTAGTCTTATGTTTTTGAAGATAGAGAGTTTCTATTTGAGATTGGAGATATGCTTTTGTGAGGAGATATATAGTTTTTGATAGAGAGAAGATTTATAAGTAGAGAGAAGAAGAGTTTAAAAATTTAATCAAATGATCAAATGTTTGCAGAGGTGATAAGGAGTTTTGGAGGTGTGATTACAGAGATGGTGCAGAGTTGAATTTTTTTTTTTGCAGAGATATGATTGATGACAAAGATTGAAAATTTATAATTCTTGCAATGATAATTTGCTCTTCACAGAATTTTTTTGGGTTAAAATATGAAATTGATGTGAAGCTTCAATATCTTTCAGGAGTATTTCACAAATTTTTGCAGAGATGATTTGGTTCAAAGGTGAATATTTGACATTGCAGGATTTAATCATTATTTTGCAGAGAAAGATATGTTTGTTGAAAAATTTGAATAGGGGAAATAAGGTGTTGATTTTGATTGAAACAGGGAAACCCCTCGAATTTATTTTGTTCATTATTCTTTCGATGTTGAAAGTTAGTGAGACTTGTGGTGAAAATCAATATGCCAGTGAGGAAAAATTGTATATGTCAGTGAGACATTTGTAAACTTGAAGTTTTTACCATTTAAGCCAGTGAGGCAGTTTGAGTGGTTTTCCTACCCCTGGAGGGTTTTCCACTCGATATATCTTTGTGTTAAACTTCTTGTGTTGTTTCTCTGCATTAATAATTTGTGTTTAACAATTTGATGATTGTGAAGTTAATATTTGATCTTAGTTCATAATAAAGTTCATTGACAAATTGTAAAAGGTGAGAAAATTGAATTATTATATCAACACTGATTCACCCCCCTCTCAGTGTTGATTGTACTCCTATAGAATGTCCTCTACGTGTATCACATTTTTGTCAATAAGATCTTTAATTTAATACTTGAGTGCAATGCACCTACCCATGGTATGTTCATTTGTCTAATGATAATCACAAAAATATATAGCCCTAAATATAGAATGACACCTTTAGATGTATATATTGGTTTAATTGGAGGTAAAGTGATGATTTATTTTTGTAAAAGATGTTTTAACATTGCAAACAAAGGATCCTCCAATCCAATGAGCTCTCTAAATCCTTTTGGTTTGATGTTTGCATGGTGATCATTTCTATTATTAACATTTTTTATTTCACCCTCATTGCTCTTTGATTGCAACTTATGGGGGAGACACTATAACATAAAATATCATTTTCTAACAATGTAAGCTAAAATTTGCATACACTACCACATAACTCAAAAAATGAATGATAAGTATTGTATACAGTCTTTCTTTGAGTATTTGAAGTAAAATTTTGCTAAATAAACTTTGAAGCTCATTGTCTAGTATTTGGAAACTTATATAGCTATCATAGTTCAAAACTAAAGCATATACTCATTGATTAAATGTGTTCTCTTTATTTACATTGCTCTAATTTTTTAGTCATTACCTTGAGTTTAATGTTGTGTTGAAAGTGATCTATGGAGACATTAGCCAAGTCTACAAAAGGAAATGGAAGCATGGGGTAAAAAGCAAAACCAAATAAGTGCATAATCAATTATGCTCCATGGAAATAAACTTGCAAGCAATTTGTTCTAGTAAAAGTAATCTAAGTGCATAGTTTTTAAGGAATATATATGAATTAATGGATCACTTATACCACCAATAATCATACATTGTAAAATTAGGTGTCACAAATCCAATTAGCTAAAGTATAGGTTAATATGTCATATGCCAAAGGATTATGTAGTATCTCACTTGTGTAACCTTTCTTTGGAGACTTTTACAAAATATTTAAATAATTATCTATATTTTGTGGTTTGTCAATGATGGTGCTCATTTGGTGGGGGATGTTGTGTGGTGTAGAAGGAACAATAGGGATAGAGATGTTATCATCATCAATTTTACCTATAGCCTTATGTGTATCATTGTCATGTGTAAGAGAAGAGGAATATTTGATGAATTGACCTCTAATTGCTTGAACATCATCCTCACACAACCCTAGCAAAACTATAAGAGATCATCACAAGGTTCTTATTTATGTATTTTTAAGCCATGTGTTTGTGTGTGTTGATCACTAGGATATGAGACCTCATGATAATCATGGGCAACATAAGTCTCAAAAGATGCATTATGATAGTCATAACATGGTCCGTTGGTCATTAGCATCTGAAAATGGAGTATCAATATGAGACATCTAGATAAGTCCATAAAATCTCCTAAGAAATGGTAAATAAAGGTTGAAAGATTAGAAACATACTTTAGGGACAAAAGTGAAATAATCTATGAAAGCATATGACAAAGCATGGAATGATGTATAATAACCATGACATGAATCAAACCATTATCTTACTTTAACAATCAATATATCTCCAAATGCATTTATTAATGTATCATCGTCATATATATGGTCATAGTCTGAAGATAAAAATGATCTTGCATGTAACATTTCATCTTCATTTCTACTAAATGCCTCTATCATTAGTGCTTGTTGGAAAGACAAAGCCACACTACTACCATTATGTTGAAAATCCAAAAGGGTGGCCTAATGGAGGCCAATGGTGAAAATCTACAAGGGCACCAAAGGTTGGTAGCAAAAGAACACATCCCCAAGTAGAATAGAGCCAATTAAAGTCACTAGAAGCTGAAGGAACAATAGTGTGACACCTATAAAGAGGCATATCAATGGAGGAACATGAAGAGGGACACGTCTCTATTTGTATTCATGAAAATTAATGTACTGCATAGGAATAGAAGATATGATATACGTAATATATGTAAGATGTGAGAGAGATGTAAATATATATGAGGAAAGATAGAGGTAATAATATGAAATATTGAGATAGATATTAAGATCATTGTATGAGAGGCCAATATGTATTAGGAACTAATAAATATGTATCACATGATGATATAATGAATATATGATGGCTGTTGGGATCTGATATGTGTATGAATGGTGATGCAGGAGCATTCGGGCAAATGGGCTATCCCGCATCAGCCAAAAAAAAAATTGTTTGTTTTTCTCATTTTTGGTGTGTGTGTGGCTTTATTGGCATCTCTCAGCGTCTTGAAAGCTCTCATTTGATCAGAATTGCAATTTTCAATTTTTCGTCGGTTTGTTGTTTCAGAAGCTCTGCAAGCAGTTTTCAAATATTTATTCCCAAAAATACATAAGAGATGGAGCAGAATCCTTTTGTAGATATATTCTTGGAGGTACCATGTTAAAAGTGCAAAAAGAAGCAGATCAATATCTTTCATGTTTTGATAAATTTTAATGCCAAAAGTTTGTAAAAATATGAGTTGACAATTTACGAAAAATTTAAAATCTGGATTTTTATGAAGGTTGGAGTAAAATCCTTTGAAAGGAATATTCTTGAAGACATTTCACTAAATATGCAAAAAGAATCGAAGTCATATCTTTCACCATTTAGGAGATTTGAACGCCAGAAGTTTGTGCTAGCAGTTTTACGAGAAAATTAAAATATCAAGTTTTATGAAAGATGGACAAAAATGGCTTGGCGGAAAGGTTTTAAATGTCATCATACACATCTTGTCAAGTTTTTACACAAAAAGCAGCTCCCATTAAAAAGTTATGGAAAAAGCAATTTTCAGACATCTCGGTGCATAGTGTTGAAGTCATGAAGTAAAAAAGTTTCTTCTCTAAATTTATTTGATAAGGTTCTAAAGATATTATTTAAGGTATTCAAATATCAATATGGGTGGAGGTAGAGAATCTTCAGTTTTAATATTTGATTTTATATGTAACCGCTTCGAATGCAACAAGAATATGCAAAAATCAAATACAAAATAGTAATTGCCTTGCATTAAGAGAACTATTTAGAATGAAAGAGGTGGATTCTAATTATAACAAGAGTCATTAAATAAACTCCTCACTTTCTAAATGAAATGGCTATGTTGGAAGAAAGAAAGTTTTCAAAGTTGAAAGTCTTGTCCAATTTTGGAATGTTATTGCAAGTTTTAGAATGCAGATTTTAAAGGTTTTAAATAGAGGTTTTAGCTATAGTTCAGAAGAGGAGAAGAGGGAAAAGAAAAGGAGTTTTGAAAGGAATAAATTGGTGGATGAGAGGGAATGGAAAAATAAATGAAAAGCTGAGAGCATAAGGAAAGAGAGAGATTCTTGTATGCGAAGCCATGGAAGGCCAAATGTAATAAGTTTTTTTTATTTTTTTATTTTTTTCTGATGTTGCAGATTTATGTAAGTTTTTCACAAGTTTGAATTCAATAAAATGAGCATATATGTTTGTTGCATACTTTGCATTTGAGGGTTTGAGTTTTTGTTGCATCATCAAATGGTGTATATGTGGATGTTTATTTTATTTGAAGCGTGTTGAAATCTACCACACTAATCTATAATATGTTGCATAATTTCTAATTCTCTTCCTTATCCATCACACTAGGGTAAGATACAACACTAATATAGAAATAGCTCAAACCTCCAATCTATGCTTTCTTGTCGATATTTAATTTCAATGTTGGGATCCTAGAAGTGGGTGGTAACAAGAGGACCAAACCAGGAAGAGTTTTTATGGTGGGAAATTTTCTAGAGGAAAGAGATTATAGATTAAAAAAAAGGAAGTTAATTTGATGTTGTGTGGCAGTGTACACTAGGTCCCAGTCCTTAGGCAGGGTTAGGCACCTAGGGGATAGAAAATGAAAATAAGGGATCTTGAAAGGATGCAACTACTAAGGTAGGTCTTGATTGATCCATTGGGGGTTGATAAAAAGATTAATATAAATCCAAATCAAAAACACCTATGGGAAAAGAAGATAGAAAAAAAGGGAGAGAAATCATTGAAAAGATTGAGATGGCAATTGAAATGAACATGGAGGAGGAAAGAAGATTGAAACTAACTCAAGAAAGACAAAGATATATTGTAGAAGGATAGAAAAGGCTAGGGAAGCCTCACTATAAAATGCTAAAAGGGTTGTTGTTGAGAGTTTAAAAAAATCACAATTAGAGGAACAAATAATTACAGCACCACTCAATTACAACAACACATCAAAGTAGTCAATTACCCTTATCAATAAAGTTAAAGAAAATTTTACAAGGATAGAAGAACAAATAAAAGAAATACAATGAATCAATGAAGTCACTTAGGGGAGGGCTTAGAAGCAAGAGTGCTCAATTAGGGCTTGGAAGTAGGGGTGCTTGATCATTTGGATTTTTGACTTGAGAACCATGTTCCAAACGAAATCTGTCAAACCTTAAGGTCATAATTAATGAAGTGTTTGAGGGTTTAATAACCCCAATTTCAAAACTAAAACCTCTAAATTTTAATGTAGAATATTTAGATGATTGGGTGAGTGCAAGTGTATGTCTATAGAAGGAGAAAATGAGGAAAATTTTAAAATTTCATGAAAGGGAGAAAGATGAAGGAAATACGATGCAAGGGAGATGTTCAATCATATAGCCATCAATACAATTGAACTACTCAAAGAATGATATCATATTTCCATATTATTTAATGAGATGTCACTAACTATTGATGAACTATCAAAAGTTGTATCTCCTAAAATGAAATGACCCCATGAAAAGGTGAACCCCCTAGACCAAGAGTCATCCCCTATATCATGTAAAACAAGAAGAGTTTATCCTAAAGATATATTTAGTGGACTATTTCGGATGGAGGAAGAGGTAAGGAGAAGATAATTTATAATTTTGTTTAAAGAGATTTTAGGTGAAGATTTCCTTGGTGTTGAGTTGCTTAAAGATAAAGACAAAGCGAGGAAGTTAGTAAAATAATTGTAAGTTGTGAAGTACAACAAGAGTGCCAAGAAGGTAATGCAAAAGAGACCTAAGGATCCAATAGAAAATAAAGAAAGAATAAGAAAGAGTGAAGGATAATCCTCATCAAATGGTGAAAAATCAAAGGCAACTGTCACTCCAACATTGGAATAGAGCCAAATTAAGTTGTCCATCTTTGGTAAGGATACCAAGAAGGCCATTGAACACATATTTGTCCTCAAGTATTCCTAGAGGAGTGGGGTTAGGTATAGCTAGACAAAGCTTTGTGACTTTGCTAGCACTCTGAGAGATGAAACCCTTAAGTGGTATATGAAAGAGTGCCTCTTGCATGCCAAAGAATGGACTACAATTAAGGAAGAATTCCTAACCAATTTCTAGTCTCCCGAGGTACCATCATAGAGTGTAAGTAAAATAGGATAAATGATTTAAAGGAAGGGAGAATCAATAAGAGAGTTTGATAATAGATTTAAAGGAGTAGCGAGGAGACTAGAAGAACCAATCATGAAGAAGCAAATAGTGGAATGGTTTGTGTCTAAATTACTACCTAGGATTAGAGCATCCCTAGATGATAGAATAAATAACACCTACATGAAAGCAATATAGTTGGCTTCAAGAATTGAAGCCTATCCTCAAAGAAGGTAGAATGAGAAAGGTAAAAACAAATAAATAGAAAAGTTGAGACTATATTTGGAACAATTAAAGATAAAACAAGAACTTCTAGAAAAAGGGATACACTCAAATGGATATATCACCTATCTTCAAGAAAAAAAATTGGTGTACCTACTATTTGAATAAATGTCTAGTGTTGGAAGGTAAGAAAAAAGCTATGACATCAAGAGTAGACTTTACAAAACCTCCTAGAAGGTTAAAGAGTTTTTTTTTGTGATATCTGCAAAGAATGGGATGAGCATAAAATTGATGATTTCTAATGCCAAAATTCCTTAAGATTATGTTCCAGATTTCTCTGGCAAAATCACAGTGTATGAATAAATGAGAAACAGTTTCCTCCTTTACACGGCACAAATAAAATCTATTGACCAAAGTAAACCCTCTCTTCTGTAAGTTGTCTTGGGTTAAAATTTTGTTATGAACAGTAGCCCACCAAAACATATTAATTTTTGGTAAAAGTTTATGATTCCAAACTTTCCTCCATATCTCCTTTCTATGCACCTTAGGAACCAACAGATGGTAAGCAGACTTGACAGAGAAACGACCAAGCTTATCCGGCCACCAATACTGCTCATCTTCGCAAGGGAAAAGAGGGATTCTGACTCCCTGGATCAAATGTTGAACAACTCACAACCTAGGAGTGAGATCAGGGTGATGGGCACAACAATCCAATAAGTATTTCCAGCTCCTAATACCATTATTATTGTACATGTAATTACAAACTTTATCCCCAAAAAATTGAGTAGTAATGCCAGCAATAGCTCCATAATACCCCTGAGTAATAAGAGCCTTATCTTTTATCCAAATATTGTTCCAGAAGTTAATAGACGTACCATTCCCCAATTTCCATCTAAGTCCTTGCTTAAGAAGGCTTTTGGACTTCAGCATTTTATTCTAGATAACAGATCCTTGGCGTAACCCTCCCTGTTGGAGAAAACTGGAACTATAAGTTCCATGAAGATATTTGGCTTGCATAATTTCCCCCCAATCTTTATGGTTATGGATCAGGTTCCAATTGATTTTGGAAAGGAGGGCTTTATTCATATTCTGGGTAGATCTGATATTGAGACCACCATGGGATTTGGGAAGACACACTTTCTCCCAGTTGACCAAAGACATTCTCTGTTTGTCTTCCACCCCTGTCCATAAGAATTTTCTTTGAATTTGTTCCAATTTGTCAGCAAAAGAACTAGGTATCTTAAAAAGAGACAGGAAGTAAGTAGGTATACCTTGTAGGGAGGCACGAAGAAGCTGTGATTTGCCTGCACCACTGAGTAATTTCCCTTTCCAGCCAATCAATTTCTTCTGAGTTCTTTCCAAGATTCCATTCCAAAAACCTTGAGACACGTCTTTGACCATAAGAGGGAGGCCAAGGTAAATAGTAGGAAGATTAGCTTCAACACAGTCAAGGATATTAATAATTTTTTGCCGGAGATCATTAGGAGTATTAAAAAAATACACATTGCTCTTTTGAAAATTTATGCCTTGACCAGAAGCTTTGGCATAGTCATTTAAAATATTCTTCCAACTCCTAGCTTCAATCACATAAGAGATGCCAAAAAGGATGGTATCATCAACAAACTGCTACACAGACATAGGGGAAAGGGATGAAGTTGGTTTAATGCCCATGATTTCTTTAGATGAGATCTTAGCTTGAATATGTCTCCCGAGGGCCTCCGCCATCATGATAAACAAGGAGAAAGAGGATCCCCCTGTCGGAGTCCCCTCGAGGAAGAGAAAAAACCCCTAGGGACCCCATTAACCAGGATTGAGAATTTAGCAATGGAAACAACCTCCCGAATGAGAAGAGAGATTTTATCATTGAAACCAAACTTTCTAATGACTTGAAATAGAAAAGTCCATGAGACCCTATCATAGGCTTTAGAGATATCTAACTTAAGAGCCATACCAGGGATTCTACTCTTGTCCATGGAATGAATAGTTTCATGAGTGGAGATCACAGCATCAAGAATTTGATGACCCGGGACAAAGCCTTTCTGAGAAGGGGAAATAATTTATCTAAAAAAGGTTGAAATCTCACGACAAGTACTTTAGTGCAAAGCTTATAGATGGTATTACACAAGCTAATGGGTCTGAACTTAGAAAGATGAGTAGGCTTCAACTTTTTAGGGACAAGGACAATAAAAGTATTATTGATCTGCTTTAAAAGTTTACCAGTTCTGAAGAAGTCTCTAACAGCAGTAGTGAGATCAGCCCCCACAATATCCCAATATTCCTGAAAAAAAAATGGGAGGGAAGCCATCAGGGCCAGGAGCTTTGAAAGGGCCCATAAAGAATAAGACAACACGAACCTCCTCCTCAGAAATAGGTTTTAACATTTCCAAGTTGTCTTCCTCAGCTATCAGACAGGGGATTTTGTCAATGAACTGATTCATAATCCTGCCATTCTCATTATTGTTAGCTTGTTCAGTTAGCAAATTCTGAAAGAATAACACAACTTGATCTCCAATCTCATTATCCTCAGTGATAATATTGCCATTTTCCAAACATAATTTTATTATGGAGTTGGCCTTCCTATGTTTCATGGCTGAGAGATGGAAAAAAGTCGTATTTCTATCTCCCTCTTTAAGCCACTGAATCCTGGACTTCTATTTCCAAAAAACCTCTTCTCTGCTCATAAGATTCTTCCAGTCACAAATCAGGTCACACTCTTCCTTAGTAATATCTTCTGAAGCATCTCCTTGAGCAATCCGCTGTTGGATATCTGCTAGTTTCCCAGATATATTTTTCTTCTGAAAGAACACATTACCAAAACTATATCTGTTCCACCCACAAACTTCCTATTTAATGTGCAGGAGCTTTTTAACCACCTTGAACATAGGAGTACCTTGAATGGGAATTTGCCACCATTGAGCCACCAGTTGTCTAAAATCTCTATGTTTAATCCACATAGCTTCAAAACGGAAAGGGAAAGGACCACGTTGGCCTGATCTTTCCAATTAAGGAAAATAGGGCAGTGGTCGGACATGGTTCTAGGAAAAGCCTGTAGATTCATATTATGATGATTATCCCAATTGCTAGAAATAAGAAACCTATCTAATTTAACTTGGATCATTTGATCTCCTCTTCTTCTATTAGACCAGGTAAAGTTCTGATTTTGCAGCTCAACATCAAGCAAACCACAAACATTGATAAATTCTGCAAAGTCAAACATGCTATCAGAACAATCAAGAATCCCCCCAGATTTCTTAGAAGGATATAAGGGAGTGTTGAAATCACCAGCCAACATCCATCTAGAGTGTGGGATATTGGTCAGAGTGGTACTCAAATCTGTCCACAAAGTTTGCCTTAGAGCTCTAGTATTTGGGGCATAAATATTGATTAAGGACCAATTTAAGGAAGGCAAAGAGAAGTTAATAATCAGAAAATGCTTACTAGAAGCAACAAGAGAACCCTGGAGTTTAGCATTATTCCACATAGTAATAATCCCACCAGAGGCCCCTATAACCAGACTAATGCAGAAAGCAACCTTGGGCCATATGTAGTCAGCTATCTTCTTAAAGCTCTCCTCATTCATCTTAACCTCCTGAAGTAACAAAATATCTAACTTATTATCCAAAACACAGTTTTTTACTTCGAACTATTTGGTGGGACTATTGAAGCCCCTCAAATTCCAAGATAGAATTCTCATTTAAAAGGTTTAAGGGATTGGACCTCCAGTGTTTTTTGCTTACCACTAGCAATCTCCCTGGCAATCTCTCTTTGCCTTGTTTCTCTAAGGGCTGATCTCCCTTGTTTGGAGTCAGTGCCTACATTCGCAGATTTTTTGCCCCTACAGTACTTTTTCTTAGGGGTGATCCAATCCTCCTGCTCATTACCACTACCACTTGGTCCTATTTCAACTGTCAATGATGGATTAGCTAGCTGGTCTCCTGCTTCCATGGCAAGGGAAGTATCCTGGGTTGAATTGAAGGTTATTACCCCATCAATGTCTACTATTTTTGGGGGTTGAACTGTTGGCAAAAAAGTCAGCGTCCCCCTTCGGGATTCGTGACATGGATTAACCGCCTCCCGTTGGTCTTTATCTGGGATGGTAGCGGTTTCCTGATAGGTGCGCCTTTTGGGAGAAACGGCTAGCTCAACTCCCTACAAGTGGTATCAGAGCCAAGTTCCTCTGAAAGGAGCTTAACCGCTTGAGGAGATCCAAGATGTCGTCATACAAGAAGGATAGTCCAAAGTTTGATGGAACCAACTTTACTCTCTGGAAAGGTTGCATGAAATGTCACTTGGAGTGTATGGGAAAAGCATACTTGGCCATGGTCTCAAAACCATATGTTCCTCCACAGGGTGGTCTGACAACTCTGAATGAAATCACAGATGCTGAAAATAATTTGCGGACCAAGGAAGCTCTCCTAAGCACATTGAATGACTCAGATCTCTCAAATGTTATTGACCTACCAACTGCATATGAGATCTGGACTAAACTGGAACTTCTGTATGAAGGAGATGAGTTTGTCAAGAGTGCAAGGTTGCAAAGTCTGAAAGGAAAATTTGAAAGATTGAAGATGAGAGATGATGAAAATATCACTACCTTTATGCCAAGAGTGAATGAGTTGGTATGTGGAATTAGAAATGCTGGTGGGACTCTGGATGAAAATGAGATTGTTTGCAAAATTCTCAGATCTCTTCCTGCTGCCTACAAAATCAAGGTTGCTGCCATTGATGAATTCAGAGCCCACACAACTGTCACAAGAGAACAATTGGCTGGCAAACTAGCTACATTTGAAATGACCGAGTTTGGAGATGATCCCCCCAAGACTGAATTTGCATTCAAAGCTAGTGCCTATGTGAAAGGTAAACAGAGATTTGATCCAGGAGAAAACTCTTCAAGGAAAATGTCATGGTATGATCAAGCAAGAAGAGACATGGAAGAGGAAGAAGCAAAAATAGCTCAACTTGAAGCCCTCATTGCAAAAAGACTGCCAAGAGGATCTAGTAAGTATGAAGGAAAATTACCTTTTAAGTGCTTCAATTGCAATAAGATTGGTCATTTTGCTTTAAGGTGTCCGAAGAAATCTACAAGGTCAAATGCTAACAGACAAAAGTTTCAAAAAAACTGCTATTATGTTCATGAAGAAGATGATAATGAAGGAGTAACAGATGATGAATCAGAATTAGGAAGCAAATCTAGAAATGAATGGGTGTTTATTGCCATTAAGGAAGAAGGTTCAATATCCTCTGAATTTGTCAATCATAAGGTTGTAGAAAGAGCTTTGGCTGCCCAATTTGAAGAAAAGGATGATTGGGTTATTGACAGTGGATGCTCTCACCATATGACTGGTGACAAGAACAAGTTCTTAGACTTGGACAGGTATGAAGGAGGAATGGTAAGGTTTGGTGACAATTCTGCTGGCAGAATCAGAGGTAGGGGAACTATTTCTTTTGATGGAAAGAGCAAAACTGGTAATGTACTATATGTTGAAGGATTGAAGCACAATCTTCTCAGTGTTGGTCAGTTAGTGGATAAAGGCTATGATCTCCGGTTCAAGAATGGAAGATGCAGAATCTTTACAAGCTCCAAAACTGAGATTGCATCCGGTACTCAAACTAAAGGTAATATCTTCCATCTGGTTGGTTCAAATAAGAGTTGTTTGTTTGTTCAAGTTGATCAGAGTTGGCTATGGCATAGAAGAATGTGCCATGTGAATTTTGATAACATCATCAAGATAAGCAATACTCAGGCTGTAAGAGATCTTCCTAAATTGGTGAAACCTACAAATAGTTTATGCAAAGAATGTCAGCTAGGCAAACAGAGCAGAGTCTCTTTCAAAAGCAAGGATCAGTCCACTACCGGATTGTTGGAATTAGTACATACTGATCTCTGTGGTCCAACAAGAATCAAGAGTATGCTAGGTGATAGATATTTCATGTTGCTAATTGATGACCATTCTCGGATGATGTGGGTTACCTTCCTAAAAGAGAAATTAGAAGCCCTCGAAAAGTTCAAAATTTTCAAAGCTATGGTAGAGAATCAAACCGGATTGAAACTGAAGTGTCTAAGGTCTGATAGAGGTGGTGAATTCACATCTGGTGAATTCATAGACTTCTGTGAGAAGCATGGCATAAAGAGACAGCTGTCTGCTCCTAGGACTCCACAGCAGAATGGGGTAGTTGAGAGAAAGAACCGAACCATCCAAGAAGCTTCCATGACAATGATGATGGAAGCAAATGTTCCTCAAATATTTTGGAGAGAAGCTGTCAGCACTGCAGTCTACACTCTTAATCGAGTTCAAATCAGAAGCAATACCGGTAAGACTCCTTATGAACTGTGGTTTGGTGTAACTCCTACTGTGAGATACTTTAGAGTGTTTGGTAGCAAATGTTATATCAAAAGAGATGAAGATTTAGGAAAGTTTGATGCTAGAAGTGATGAAGGAATTTTCTTGGGTTATTCCACTCAAAGCAAAGCATACCGATGTTACAATAAGAGATTGAGAAAGATGATAGAAAGTACAAATGTGAAGGTTGATGAAGGAATGGAGAAGCCCTCAAGATTCTATGAATATGATGAAGATGATCATAATGATTCTCTGGTGCAAGGAGCTCCATCCTCCTCTGAAATTTAGATCCAGACAGATCCGGTAAATTAGGAAGAAGAAGCTTGTCTAAATGAGCCTGATCAAGATTTAGTAGTACAAGAAACTCCAAAAGTTCCAAGGTATGTAACCCTAAATCACTCTGAAGATCAGATCATAGGTGACAAGAGTAAAGGGGTACAAACAAGGAGAAGAATTGCTCAAGACTCAAATGAATACTGTTTGATTTCTAAGATTGAACCTAAGACAGTTAATGAAGCTTGCAATGATGAAAATTGGACCAAAGAAATGAAGGAAGAATTGATGCAAATTGAGAAATATCATACTTGGGATTTTGTTCCTAGACCTAAAGACAAGAATGTGATTGGAACCAAATGGGTCTTCCGGAACAAACTGAATAAAGTTGGTGAAGTAATCAGGAACAAAGCTAGATTGGTCTGCAAAGGCTACTCTCAAATAGAAGGAATTGATTTTGAAGAGACCTTTGCTCCGGTGGCAAGAATTGAAGCAGTCAGATTATTTCTTGCATTTGCTGCCTTCAAAGACTTCAAAGTATATCAGATGGATGTCAAGTCTGCCTTTCTAAATGGTGATCTGGAAGAAGAAGTTTACATTGAACAACCGGATGGATTTCAATTGTTTGATGATGATGATATGGTCTGCAAGTTGAAGAAAGCATTGTATGGATTGAAGCAAGCCCCAAGAGCATGGTATGAAAGGTTGGATAAGCATCTTGTGCAGATTGGATTCAACAAAGGTACTGCTGATAGTAACTTATATTTCAAAATTGATCATGAAAACATTTTGATTGTTGAAGTGTTTGTGGATGATATCATTTTTGGAGGAAGAGATAGTATGTGCAAAACTTTTGCAAATCAGATGAAAAGTGAGTTTGAAATGTCTATGCTTGGTGAAATGAATTTCTTTTTGGGTCTGCAAATTACTCAAACAAAGAAAGGGATCTTCATTTCTCAGACCAAATATGTGATAGAATTGTTGAGGAAATTCAGTATGGAAGATTCAAAGCCAATGAGCACTCCTATGGCAACCGGATCTAAGTTGAGAAAAGATGATGACTCTCCGAAAATAGATCAGACAAAGTTTAGATCAATGATTGGTGGATTGTTGTATCTCACTCAGACTAGACCAGATATAATGCAGGCTGTTGGTCTTGTGGCAAGATTCTAAGCTGATCCTAGAGAATCTCATGTTATGGCAGTCAAAAGAATTTTTAGGTATTTGAAAGGAACAGTTGAGTATGGTCTATGGTATCCTAGAGATCTGGATTTCTCCCTTCATGCATATACAGATGCAGATTGGGCAGGAGATGTGGATGACTGGAAAAGCACCAGTGGTAGAGCATTCTTTTTGGGAAAGAGATTGGTTTCTTGGCTAAGCAAGAAACAAGATGCAAAATCTCTGTCTACAACTGAAGCAGAATACATTGCAGCAGCAGGTAGTTGCACTCAAATCTTATGGATGAAGCAGATGCTAAGAGACATAAAATTTGAATATAAGGAGCCTATCACAATCTTCTATGATAATTCAAGTGCAATTAATATTTCTAAGAATCTGGTATTGCATTCTAAAACTAAGCACATATCTATCAAGTTTCACTTCTTAAGAGAACAAGTGAACAAGGAAGAAGTCAGATTGGAGTATGTACCCTCCAAGGATCAGATTGCAGATATCTTTACTAAACCTCTTCCCAAGGACTCTTTTGAGTATCTTCGGGAGAAGTTAGGGGTCATGGCCCCTCCGGTGATGAACTAGGATGCACTGATGTGCATCAGTCTGGTGGATATCACAGTTATATCTTGTGATTCAGATTGATGATGGGGAGTTGCTACTAAGGCGGAGCAGCTGGTGTGATTCTGATGTGTTAGAATTGCAAGTATGAGCCCTTTGCCATTGATGTCAAAGGGGGAGAGAAGACATGTGAAAAACAAGGGGTTGATGATCAAAGGGGGAGCAGTAAAGGAAGAGAAGACATGTGAAGAGTTGTTGTTGATAGGGGGAGCTGTGATAGAAAGGACATGTTCTTGTCTTGATGGTTTTTCACATCATATGTTGCCATCAATGACAAAGGGGGAGATTGTTGCAAGTATGAGGTTAATTAGTGTTGTCATTGATGTCAACATACTCATATTGCATTGATAAGAAGGTTTGGATGAGCTGTGTGTTGAGGATATTGAGAAAATTAGTCTCAATCAGGAACAGTGAAGAACAGTGATAAGAAGAAGGCAAATGTACTCAATAGTTTGAGATTCAGAGGATGCGGATTAAAGGGTTTGTAGATATGAGTCCTGAGATGATCCAGCCAAGATTTCAGAGGTCCACATGAAGATATGTAAAATTTGTGATCGGTCAAGAAGAACCGGTTTCGGGACCTGTTCCGGAGTGACAGAGTGTTACAAAAGGGTCCGGTGAGATCCGGAGGGGTATTGTCAGACTCTGCAGATTGGAAGGAGTGTTTGGGATGTCCTTGTGATGTGTCATCTCAGTTTGTACAAAGTTTAGAGGTCCGGAAGCACCTTCTTCAGTATGACAGTGGCGACAGACTGTGTTCTTGAAGTTCTGGATGAAGAGGAGAAGAGATTCTAGTGAGTAGAGGAAGTGCGGATGTACCTGGTAAATCAGGAAAGCTTGTGAAGGCTCTTAGATCATGTTGAGGTTATGTTATCGGTCTGCATTGATGGTAGAGCCCGGAATTGAAGATATTCTTTCGGATGAAGTTCTTGCTCAGAATAGGCAACCAGATGAGTTGTTCATCCTGCGAATGTTCTTGTGGTGGGCGACCAGATGTGTTACTCATCTTGTGGATGTCCTTATGGTTGATTGCCGACTTGGATGATTGTTCCTAAGTCGATGTCTTGTATAAATAAAAGTTTGTGAGTTCATTTCAAAGGGTGTGTAATAGATGAGAGTGATATAGCGAAGGAGTGAAGGGTAGAGCAGAAGTATCTTGGGCTTAAATGGAACTGATCTAGACATGGTAAAGATGTCAATCTCCAGTTCAAGTTTGTGATTCTTATCACTTGGTAGACAGTGTGTCTCTTGTAGGCAGTGTGCCTCTTATGAGCAGTGTGCTCGAGTAGTGAGCCCTAATTGGCATGTGCCATTCTTTTCTTATTCTTCTAACAGAGAATAATCTTTGGGTTAATCACCCTGTGGTTTTTCCCTTAACTGGGTTTTCCACGTCAAAATCTTGGTGTCCAATGTGTTGATGTTTATCTGCTCTTGTGTTTTATGTTTCCATGGATGGTTAATTAATATGCTATTATCTAACGAAGAAGAATCAAGTGTTTGAAGTAAAAGCAAGTTTTTACACAACTGATTCACCCCCCCTCTCAGTTGTGTGCCCTAGATCTAACAATTGGTATCAGAGCTAGGTCATGGGTTCGAATCCCCTCGGGTAATGCTGAGGGGGGGATTGTTGGCAAAAAAGTCAGCATCCCCCTTCGGGATTCATGACATGGCTTAACCGCCTCCCGTTGGTCTTTATCTGGGATGGTAGTGGTTTCCTAATAGGTGCACCTTTTGGGAGAAACGGCCAGCTCAACTCCCTACATGAACATGCTGATCATCACTCAAAGCCTTGCCTCCTTCAACATCACCATCTACCGATTGGGAGTGTATTTCACCCTCCTCAATCAGATTGGTCTGTTGGTCCAGATAGTTATCTGTATCTAAAACAACATTCTAACAATCTTTTTCCATATCCTTCTCAGTATTATCTTCTAGGATAGCATTTTCCTCATTACCCCCCATTCCCTGATTGACAGGGGTAACATCTTTGTGTGAATGCTCCGCAACCTCATTATGAAGGTTAGCATTCCCTCCCATTTGCTTCGCCTTGCATTGGGTCATTAAATGGCCCTTCTTCTTGCAGATCTGACAGAAGGTAGTAGCATTTTCATAAAGAATCGGCTGGGTCCAAATCCCATATTTAGAGTTTAACTCTATGGACATGGGAAGGGTTTGGTTAATCTCCACATTAACACAAAACTAGGCATATACACACCTGGATTGGATGCGAGTAGTATGATCCATAGTAACATACTGGCCAAAGGAGTTGCTAATAGTAAAAAATATTTTTTCATCCCAGAATTCCAAGGGGAACCCTGACAATCTTACCCAAACAGGAGTTGACTTATTGAGGTCTGTGTTAGGGTCAAACCTAGGTTTCCAAGGCACAAAGCAAGTGAATGGGAACCATAAAGCCAGGGTCCTCCTACAAGAATAGCTATCATATCCTCCCTATTCGTAAATTTGAATAGAAACAACCCTCTTGCCATGCAATGACCGAAACACTACCTTTGATCCTCCACCGAGTAATCACCCACTTCCTAACCATCTCAATATTAGGATGGAAGGAGAAAGACTTACCAACCAGTGCAAGATCCATGGCCACCACTATTTCTTCAATCAAGTCGTCTGGAATATCCAGAGCCGTTCCTTCAGCTGAATCCTTTTTGACAGGAAGCCCCGACACGCCTTTAGGGGAACACATCTTCTTCCTTGTTAACACTCTTTTCCATCCTTTGGAAGGATCCTCATCCACAAGTTTGGGTTCCCAGAGGCACTGCCCAAGGTAGCAACCTCCATTGTCACAGAAAAACAATCAAATCTAACAAACCCTAAAAAACCATGAAATGCAGAAGGCAGAGCATTTTCAACTTGTTATATGCTCCAACTGGAAATCTTTCTTTTCTCAAGTACACCATCACTTCATCTCCTAGTTCATTCTCATCTGCCCTTTCCTTATACTTACTGTTCATGTCCTCCAAATGCTTCTTCACCTAATTATGCACTGTTTTCATATGATCTACAAATTCTTCTACTTCTGCACTCCTCTTTTCTTCCATACAAATGTCCCTCAATTCTGCAACTCCTCTAGGATTTACTCTGGTAACAATCTCAAAATGCGTTCTTTCAATACTCCTATTTACTGAATTATTGTATGCAAACTCTGCTTGTGAAAGAATCAAATACCAACTTCTGGCTTTCTCTCCAACCAAACATCTCAACAAGTTTCCCAAGCTCCTATTCACTACATCTGTCTATCCATTAGTCTATGGATGAAAAGTTGAACTAAACTTCAAATCTATCTTCATTTTCTTCCAAAGCATCTTCCAAAAGTATCCAACAAACTTTGTATGTCTGTCTGAAACTATACTCTTAGGTAATCCATGTAATCTCATAATTTTCTTGAAAAATAGGTCAGCTACATGCACTGCATCAGTTGTCTTTTTACAAGGTATGAAATGAGCCATCTTTGAAAATTTGTCAACCACTAAAAATATTGAATCATGTCCTCTCTGTGTCTTTGGCAATCCCATTACAAAATCCATGCTTATGCCTTCCCAACTCTCTCCGGTACTGTCAAAGGTTTATACAATCCAGTATTCTAACTACTCCCTTTTGCAACTTGACAGACTCTACAACTCTGCACAAATCTCTGAACATCCTTATGTATTTGAGGCCAATAGTAGTTTTCACTTACCAAAGCCACTGTCTTATCCAAGCCAAAATGTCCTGCCAATCCACCACTATGCTTCTCCTTGATCATATTATCTCTCATTGAACTTCTAGGTATGCACAACTGATTTCCTTTAAACAACATATCTTCTTGAATTAAATAATCCAACCACTTACTCCTATCTGTCACAACAGGTTCCTTACATGCTTTCCAAGGTTTTGCAAAATCAGTGTCTCCCTCATACATATTCTTCAATTCATCAAAACCCAACACTTCAATTCTCATTTCTGTCAACAAGTTTCTTCTCCTACTCAATGCATCAACAACTTTGTTTGAGTTACCACTCCTATGCTTCAACACAAAAGTATAACTCTACATGAACTCTACCCATCTCATATGTCTCTGGTTCAACTTACCTTGACTATTCAAATATTGCAAAGCTTGATGATCTGTATATAACATAAACTCCTTAGGCAACAAGTAATGTCTCCACTTCTTCAAGGCTTGAATTATGGCATAGAACTCTTGATCATAAACTAAATATCTTCTCCTTGCATCATTCAACTTTTCACTAAAATATGCTACATGTCTACCTTCTTGACTTAATACTGGTCCAATTGCACTTCCACTTGCATCAAAACCAACTTGAAATACCTTATTGAAATCTGATAATGCCAAAATAGGTTGCTCTATCACTTTCTGCTTCAACAACTCAAAACTTTTGTCTACTCCAGATGTCCACTTGAAATCCTTTCTGTCACCTCTCATTATCTCTATCATAGGGTTGCAAACTAAATTGAAATTTCTAATAAATTTCTGGTAGAAACTAGCCAATCCATGAAATTATCTAACCACTCTAATGCTCTCCAGTGTAGGCCATTCAACAATTGCTCTTAATCTCTTAGGGTCCATCTTCAATCCTTTCACGGAAATCACAAATCCCAAATATACCAAATCTTCCTTCATGAAACTACACTTTTTGATGTTTATCAGCAATTTCTCTTCCCTTAGTCTCTACAAAACTTGTCTAATATGCCACAAATGTTCCTCCTTTGTCTTACTGAAAATCATAATATCATCAAATTATACAATCACAAACTTACCCAAGAATTTCTTTAGAACTTCATTTATCAATCTCATGAAAGTACTCAGTGCATTTGTCAATCCAAAGGGCATCACTAACCACTCATACAATCCTTCATTTATCTTAAAAGCAGTCTTCCATTCATCACCTTCTCTGATTCTGATCTGATGGTATCCACTCTTCAAATCTATCTTTGTGAAATATCTTGCTCCACTCAAACAATCCATGATATCATCCATCCTAGGTAAAGGAAATATGTACTTAATTGTGATCTTGTTTATTGCTCTGGAATCAGTACACATTCTTCGCTCTCCATCTTTCTTAGGTGCTAACACTACAGGTACTGCACAAAGACTCAAGCTTTCTCTGATCAAACCTTTCCTCAACAATTCTTGTATCTGTCTATTCAGTTCTTCATTCTCTTTCGGTGTCATCTGGTGTGTTGCTTTGTTAGGTAAACTTGCTCCCGGTATAAGATCCATGTGACGACTGATACTCCTTATAGATGGTAATCCTTCAGGTACATTATCTGATATGATGTCCTCATATTCTATTAGCAACCCTCTTATCTCCTTCAATTTTGGTTCTTCAGTCTCTTTCTTCAATGCTTTATGCTTCTTAGGAATCAAGGCATAACACATATTCTCATGTCTCAAACCATCCAGAAATTTTCTTCCATCTACCAAACAGATTCTAGCATTTCCACATACTTCACTCTTAGGATCATCTTCTAAAGGAATCAAAGTAATTCTCTTTCCATTTGATGTTATAGTGTATGTATTCTTTCTCCCATCATGTATAGCTTTTCTATCATACTGCCAAGGTCTACCCAACAAGATATGGCAAACATCCATAGGCATAATATCACACAAGACTTCATCATGATAAGATCCAATATGAAATTTCACGAAACATTATTCACTCACCAGCACCTTATGATCATCCTGAATCCATGCTATCTGATATGGTTTAGGGTGTTTCAATCTTTCCAACTTCATCTTAGTCACCATCTCCTCTAAAACTAGGTTATCTGAATTACCACTATCAATCACAACTTTATAACACTTACCTCCTAATTTGCATCTTGTCCTGAACAAAATTTTCCTCTGCAGTGGTTCCTCATTTGTCTCTATTTGAAATAGTGCTCTCCTCATCACAAGTGATTCTCCTTTCTCAAGTTTTCCAACTGAACAGGGGTATTTAACAGGTTCTTCTTCAACATAGGCTGCTCTTCCACTATTTTCTGTCCTCTTACTTGTACTACCCTGATTACACTCAAATGCTCTATGTCCTTCACCTCCACACTTGAAACAAGTACCTCTAAATGTTCTCTTACCCAATCCTCTTCCTTCTCTTCTGTATCCTTCATTCCAGTATGCACTAGGGTTTCCTCTTCGGTAAAAATTTCTGTCATCTCTTTGGTGAGCATTGTTATCTTTGTCCTCCTTAAAGGAACTGTCAAATTTGTTCTGCTCCGGATATGATCTATCTCCTTCAGAAAATGTTCTACTTCTCTAAAATTTACCTCCTCCTTTGCCTCTCTGTCTCTAATGATGCCTTTAATTCATCTTCTCTTCAACCTTTAGGGAAAACTAATATGCTTCCTCCAAAGATGTCATCCTTACCAAGCTTAGCTCCTCTTGAATGTTTAATCTCAGTCCATTGATGTATCTAGCCACTTTCTCTTTGCTTGCTTCACTATGTCCCATTCTTATGATTAGCTTGTGAAATTCTTTAGTATACTCCTACACAGATTTCTCCTTTTGTCTCAGGTTCTGCAATCTCTTCAACAGCTCCAACTCATAGTCAACAGGTACAAACTGATTCTTCAACTTTGTCACCATCCTATCCCATTTTTTAATCTTTTCTTTCCCTCTTCTATTTCTTTCCAACTGAACTTCTTTCCACCATATAGCAGCATGTCCTTTCAACTTTATCTTTGCAAATTTCACCTTCTCCAGATCTTCAACTTCCTCATATTCAAAGTTTTCTTCCATGTCATTTATCCAGTCAATCAATTCTTCAGGGTTTAAATTACTAGTATAGTTTGGCACATCAACTCTGGGTCTCTTTCCAATCTTTGAAATAGCTCATAGCATCTTTACTTGATCTGATTCTTCTTCTTCATCACCTCCTAGGGTTTCACCAATTTGCTCAACAGATTGAAATTCTTCTTCCTCATTGCTTTCAACATTAGGTCTCGATGTCAATCCTCTTCACCTATCTTCTTCAACAACA
Organism: Cunninghamia lanceolata; assembly: GCA_027924645.1. NCBI lineage: Eukaryota > Viridiplantae > Streptophyta > Pinopsida > Cupressales > Cupressaceae > Cunninghamia > Cunninghamia lanceolata. Next base: position 6,641,835 of record BSBN01000123.1, read on the forward strand.
TCCAAATGAATTCACATTGTTCTTATCATCTCCATCATCTCATCCATTCTACCAGCCATTGTTCCAACATCAGCAACTCTCCTCGGTGGCATTGCTTCCGAGGATCAAGTGCAAACTGCCTCAAGTTCAGCGATTGGGGTACAAGGTGACAACTGCCTCACAATCGGTGATTGGTTGTGACACAAGTAACCTGCCTCAATTCGGCAATCTGTTCAAAACAAGATCTTACATAATTCCCTCACCAACTTCACTCAATTTGCTCCCAAAGATTTGAACTTTACTCTGATACCACTTAGTGCAGTCATGGTAGGAGGGTTCACGGAATGAACTATCTGGACCATGCAGCAAGAGTAAACACAATGGAAACAACTCAAAGAAATGAAGCAAATGTAGATTCAACCATTCAGTAAATCATAGAATTCAAATACAATCTGGCCGGCATCATGTGGGCTTACAATTAGGGCTCAAAGGCCTGATTTCAAAATATCAAAATATGTACAAGATATGGCTTTGAAGCTCCTTCACACAAAATCCAAACTATCAATTATCACTATGTGTGCTACTACCTGATCATTGCTTTCCTAAGGATCTATTACATCAATATATATCATCTCTGGAACAATAGATTCCTTTGCGTCATCCAAGGAAGATCACAAATTCCAAAGGAGAGATGTAACATGTGTACACAGATAGGTCAAACCTAAATGCATATAACACTTCCAGAAAATGAATGGAATGATATGCGGATCTCCGAGGAAGGTCAGCTATGAACCAAGGATCAATGAATGATGTGTCATTAGGCTCCATAGATTGGGAAATGCTTCCACAAGTTTCTCCTTCAGCTGGTTGTCTGTGATTATCCAAATGCTCTATTCTGAGAAACAGTCAAACTTCTGATAGCGATATCTTTCCGGTATTGAAGTGCGGATCTATGAATTCTAGATATGATGTAGATGAGTGAATGTATATGCTAAGTCTAGCTCCACAAGGTCTAAAAATGCTACTGGACCAAAATATAGAATCTACTTCTGACTGAACTGCCTGAATTGAACTGGAAAATGAAAAGAAACAAACTGAAATGTAAATGTTTTTGGTTGATGCAAGATTGCTATTGAACCAGGGATGCTCCTGCATCAAAAGCATGGAAAGGATATTTGAAAGAGAAGAACTTAGGAGAGAATCCTTAGATAATGCTCTAGTTTGTAGTGTGGTGATGCAGGGACTTCCGGAGGTCATAACTTTTGACTTGGATGTGGGTTTTCTATGAAATTTTATAGGTGGATGTGTTATGAGGTGGCTAGTGGTTTTCCAACCCATCCTAGTTGGTTGGACCTCATTTTGGCACTTTTTCAGGGCTTGAAACTTTCATCTTGGCCCTCAAAATGGAAAATTAGTGTTTTTTTCTAGTTTCTTAAAAGTTGCTTTTTTTTAATAACTCGAAACTCATGTTTTGAATTTAGGATGTTAGTTGGTTTTTCGTCCTACCTTAGCTTTATGATTTTTTTGGGAAAAAACTGGATTCTCAAGATATGATTGTAAAATTACCTAAAATGGCAAAAATCTGACAATTGTTGAAATCTGCCAAAAAAGGTAATCTTTTGATTTTTTTGTTTTCTTGGAATAAGAGAGTTTTCTCTCATTGTAGCAATAGAGTTGATGAATAGAAGTTATTTTATGTTCCAGCTTCCAAATCTTTGTCTCTCATATGTTTAATGGCACAATTCTACTGAGTGTATATTGTGTGCTGCATCATGTGGTGGTGGTACACCCATAAACCAAGTATCTCAACTTGGAAGGCATTGATAGTATTAATCAAAACTAGGTATCTAATTGAGAAGGGATATTGATTGTTTACAAAAGAACATTGTGGTATGATTGACCTAAGGATACATCTAGAAAATTATATTTAAAGTTGGGATAACACGAGGAAGTATGATGAGAGTCTCCATGTTTAATTGTTTATTGGACATTGTTGCCAATTGTAAGAACTTAGTACATTAACCAAGAAAAGAGGGCAGATACAAGAGACTAGATAATGGTACAAGAGGACTTCTGTAAAAAAATTCAATTCTTTAATATGTACAAACAACTAATAAGGTATTGTAAAAATGAAAGAATTGATAGTGTTACAAATAGAAGAAGTTAGGGATAGATTTGGAGAGAAAATAAAGATAGTAGATCCACGAAAAAAATAGGGAATTTAGAAACTAATTAAATGGATGGATAACACTAATGCAGTACCATAGAAGGTTTGTTCTAAAGACAAAAAAGAGAGAACAAATATAATATGGTGAAGAAGATCTTAATAATTTGAAGGTCTAGGTAGAAGAAGGTGAGAGAGAGCTTGTGGTATAGAATACGAAGAAATCAAAGTATTTCTATTAACCTCTCCAAATTAAGGAAGCAAACATAGCTACATAAGGTACTCTCAAAACAACAAAAATTGGTGACTACTGGGAGGAGAAGGAAATAATGAAATTGGTTAAGGTCTTGAAATATTATGAGGACCTATTTCCTAGTACATTCACAAACCTGATAGGAATTATGGAGGAAGCTAGTGTCATGAAGATTTGGGTGATGGAGGGCATGAAACCACAAAAGAAGAGACCATGTTGATTTTACCCCAATGTCAAAATCAAGGTTACACATGAATTGGATAAGATTTTAACAAAAGGGATCATCAAATTGGTGGAGGATGCAGAGTGGATTAGCCCAATGGTAGTTGAACATAAAAAAACTAGAGAAATAAGGATTTGTGTGGACTTTAGAGATCTCAATAAAGCATGTGTACACGACATATTTCCTACCCCATTTATGGAGAAAGTGTTAGAATTGTTAGCAAGGAGAGAGGTTTATTCATTTATTGATGGATTCTCTTGATACCACCAGGTTAAAATTTAAGAGGACCAACCAAAGACCACTTTTGCTACTAAATGGGAGTCATTTATGCATATTGTTATGTCTTTTGGAATGAAGAACACCTTGACTATTTTTAGTAGGATCATGGTAAATGCTATCATAGAATTCATCCATGATTTCCTAGAGATGTATTTGGATTACTAGACTATGTATGAGTTAATGAACGATCATTTTTAGGTTTTGTGGTTGATGTTGGAAAGATGTGGGAGCCTTCAAATAGTCCTAAATGGTACCTTTTGGTACCTTGTTAGGACATATCATTTATAAGGAGGGAATGATGGTGGACCCTCTTAAAGTAGAGATTATGACGACTTTCGCACAACCAAAGTCAAAGTCCAAGAAAAAACATTCATAGGTTATATAGGATATCACTGTGAATTTATAAGACGATATGTGGCAATATTAGGGCCTATTGAAGAAATTTTAAAGAAGAAGGATAATAAGAGTTTTGAGTGGACAAGACAATGTCAAGAGGCCTTTCATACTTTAAAGGACAAGATTGTAGAGGCCCCAATCTTAATATGAACTCATATTGTAATCTACCATTCCATGTCCATGTGGACACATAAAGCACCACAATAGGAGCAATATTAGCATAACCTAGAGGGAATAAAGATCATCCCACCACATTTGCAAGTAGGAAACTAGTACAAGCAAAGAAAAATATACAACTACAAAAAGGGAAGCACCTATGATGGTGTATGCATTATATAAATTCAGACATTACCTCTTGTCCACTCCCTTTACTTTCTTTACAAAGCATGAGCCTCTCAAGTAATTAATGAACACACTAGTCATTCAGGGGAGAATATGTGAATGGTTGATGCTAGTTAAGGAATTTGAATTTAAAATTATGTTGAAACTAGATAAATCTAACCAAGAACCTAACTATTTATCTAGAATTGACACAGGAGAGGATCAAGGCCCTATTAACAATGAATTATCATGTGAAAACCTATTTAAAGTAAATGTGGTACCTCTAGAGCTAAAAGGCATTGTGGAATTGCAATCAATAGGCAAATTCCCAAAGAAGAGAGGAATAGACTAATGCGGTGGTCATTGCCATATACATTAATTGAAGGAGAGATCCATATTGTTGGAAAAGATGAAATAATAAGAAGACTAGTATTAGGACATGAGAGAGAAGATATCTTTAGGGAAGCTTTGAATGAACCTTTGGGGGGCATAATTCAAAGGATGGGATTGCAAGAAAAATATTATTAGTTGGCCTATGATGGCCCACTCTTCAATAATTTAAACAAATATGTACAAAAATGTGATGTTTTCTAGAGGTTAGGGAGACCTATCGCAAAGGATGAAATGCCCTTGGAGCCAATCTTGACACAAACCCCATTTGAAAATGTGCAATATACTTTTTTGGACCAATTGAACCACATGCATGTAAGTCCCATGCTCACTTTATCATAACACATTGAATACTTAACCAAGTGGGCAAAAGAAATGGAAACTAGGAACTATACAACCAATATTTCCACAAAATTCATTTATGAAAATATCATATCCAATTTGGTTGTCCACTTGTCTTACTAGTGATTAGGGAAAGCATTTTGTAAACAAGACAATTGCAAAGTTGCTAGACAATTTTATGATAGCACATAATAGAAGTAGCCCTTATCATCCTTGAGATAATGGAGCTAGTGAGGCTTTTAAAAAGATATTGGGCACCACATTGACTAAGATGTATAATAAAAATATAACAAATTGGGATGTAAGAGTTACAGTTGTCTTATGGGCTTCCAAGACCACTTATAAGATATTAACAAAATTTTGCCATTTCCAACTAGTATATGGGCTTGATGCCACCCTCCCTATATAGTATATGGTTCCAAATTTAAGAGTGTAAAGCAAATTAAGATTGAGTGAAACTAAGGAGAAATTAGTGGAGGTAGATAAGTTGGATGAGAAAAGATTAATGGTCATATAGAATCAAATTCAAGAAAATAGGTGTCAAAAGGTTTGGCATGATAGAAACATTAGAAGTAAATCATTTCAAATTGGTGATATTGTCATGTTGTATGATAACAACTTCAAGAAACCTGAAAAATTAAATATGTGGGGTTAGTGTTGGCAGATGGTTAGTGCTTCCCATGGGATTCATGACATGGACTAACCACCTCCCGTGGATTCATTAACTGTGGTGCTTGTATCAGAAATTGAGAGGTTGACCTTTTAGTTTAACGACAATCGTGGGCCAACCATTGGTATCCAAGTAAAAGGTCATGGGTTTGAATCCCCCTGGGTAATGCTGGGGGGGAGTTTGTTGGTAGATGATGAGCGCTCCCCATGGGATTTGTGACATGAACTAATCGCCTCCCATGGATTCATTAACTCTGGCGTTTGTATTGGAAATTGAGAGGTTGACCTTTTGGTTTAACAACAATCATGGGCCAACAGTTAGGCCCTTCCAAAATTGAAGATATAACATCATATGGAGTTGTTAATTTGAAAACATTACAAACTGACTTATTGGATGGATATGTAAATGGAGCTAGGTTTAAACATTACTATGCAGGGAATTGAAAAGTGGATTCAATCCTAATTAAGTTGGGTAAGGACAAGAGTACCTTACATATAATATGTATTTTATTGTATATTAGTGTACATTAGTTAAAAATTGTAGTTTTTTTTATAATTTAATGATGGTGGTCAACCCATCAAATTGAGAACAAAGGCCAATAGTAAAATTAGAGAGAAAAGGGGTAGTTAGAGAATTAAAATCAAAATTTGGTGTTGAACACCTATATAGAGACACACAAAAAGCAAGGTAAAATACCAAAATTTGATGTGTTGAAATGAGCTAGAGTTGAGTTGTGAACTAAAGTATGAAGTTGAGTTAAGTGTCCACATGAAATTGAGAAGTGTTGAAGAGTTGTGGTGGAGAGTAATAAGGTAAATCCTCATGGGAAGAGAGTCAAGCTGAGGTAAGTAGAACCACACCATGGTGGAATTAGAGATGTAGGTTGAAATTATGAGAGGTAGAGCCAACGTTTGTGGGAGAAATGGTTGCACAGACATTAGTAGATGGAAATGATAATCCCCACAAAAAATACAAGAAATACCCATGAAAAGCCATGGAGGTGGTTGTTGATGGTGCTTTTAAAAATGTACCAACAAATGTGTTGTATGTAGAGGATATTTGGAAATACATACACACAACCTTGATGGAGATAGATCACAACAAATTTGAAGAGACAAGATTACCACTTAGAATAGTAAACAAAAACATAGGGTTGCAAGAGTATTTGCATTAATATCGAAGGGTTGGAGAGCTCAATTTAGATACATGAGAAGATTTCCTTAACTTTTACGAAGAGCATGCCTGTGTGAGACTAATATTAAGCCACATCCATTTCAACTTTATCTACTTTGATCGATCATACCACATCACCAAAAATGCTATCAAAGCATCACCAAACTCTGCAATAGAGGTGAGCTCCCAATTAAGAAGAAAATTAAGAATGAACATGTCATAGAGCTAACTAGTGCAACCTTAGATGGGTAAAATTTGGTGGTTACTAAAGATGAAGAAGTTAGGAATGCATAAAAACATGAAACAAAACAAGCAAACATGATTATTATACCTTGCAATGCATCCTAGCTCCTCTCTCTTTGATAAGGTGGAGGAACTTGCACCCTTAGTCCCTAGCTATACCCAAACTATCATTTGCAATGTGAAATGCTCTCTAAGTGTCAATGCAAATTCTACCATAACCTAGCTATGATCGAGGAATTTAAGGAAAATTTGAGCATAATAAGATTACTCTAAAATTGGACGATGAAATGGCTTGTATTTATAGGCAAATTGGAGGGGATTTTGATCCAACGGTGGATATTGATTGTTAAGATCAATGGATGAGATTGATTGTGAGATGGAGGGCTATTATTTGGTCAACAAGATTGGATGGTGGAGAATAAAAATGAATCTTTTATTCGTTTTGAGGACTTAGCATTAAATGTGATCTTGATGTGTGAGGAAATTAAAAATTAATTTCCTTGGGAGGAGGTGGAATTAAAAATTCCATTTTATGTGGAAGTGTGAAGGTCATAGGACACATGTACATTTTTAGGCTCTTACATTTGTAATTTAAAAAAGTGGAAGATGTTTTATCATGGAAATGGCAAAAATGAGTTGGAGGGGTTATGTATTTTTTGTAATTTTTAATTTGTGGGTGTGGAAATGTTCATAACCGGGTGACAATACCCATCAAAACCCGCTGTTCAAATAAATTAAATGTTCAAACAACTTGTCAATGTGCAATTTGTGGGGCCCACAAATTGTATGCTTTGCCACATACAAACTCAACATGCATAACCAATATGCATTTGGTGGGACCCTCGATCTCCACTCACCCGTTGTATGTTTCGCCACATACAAACTTAATGTGCAATGTCGATATGCATGAGGTGGGGACCACCTATCTTCGGTGTGACTTAACTCTTTGGCAAACCCTTTGTATGTCTCCCCATTATGCCGATGCAAACAAATTTCATATGCAAGACTTGACTTGCTTTTCTGGTGGGCTAAAGTATCCTTGCCATGCTACTACCGGTCACCTCTTGTATCCGTAGAAAAGTACCCTTCCAACATGCATTCTATTTACCACTCCGGCTGGTCATCCTTTGCATCATATGAAATATATGTTCCCAACATACAATTTCAATATGCAAACATAATGTACATTCGCGATATACAATTGCGGATAAACACGAAAAGCTACTCGGGTACAAATGCGATATACACATGAAATGTTCTCGACATACAATTGTAGTATACACATAAAATGCATATTCTTTCACCGAAACCTCATCTGCAATATTTCTCACAGTCTCTATTCTGTCGAATCCCAGCACATAGAGATGCTAGGCTCTCTATTGTGACAGCTCTTCCACAGATCGGATCCTCTGTTCCATCCTGCCATGATCATGAACAAAAAGAAAACAAAACAAAAAACTATGTACAGAGTCCATTCCACTGATTTTGAAAAGACCCACCAGTGAAATGGTCTCAATCTTGCATCTTTAACAACAGAAAACCAGACTATGTACAGAACAGGTCGATACAGAGAATATACACAGAACACAGAACTTGCAAACACAAATTGGCAGAATTTATATTTCTTTACTTAAGCTTCGATGTATCCAAAAAAATATATTTTCAATCTTCTATTCTCTCTAAACTTCATCAATGATCTCATCCCCTTTTGAATCCCAATCTTATGGTCTCTTCCCATCTAGTTCCAACCGGGATACCAGAGGTTGGAGTCATTACAACTTCTAAGTTTCAGATTTTGGCTTAACCAAGGTTGTAAGCCAAAGCACTAACTAATCACAAGACACATGTTTAGCACACGACATGATTTGAACACCCTAGAACATCAACAAGACACCTAAAAACAACACAAGACATTTGAATTGATTATCCACATACCCCAATTGCCCAAGATGTTCAAATTGGCTTATCAGGATACCAAATTTGTGACACTGGTTCACATGGTGGGGTTTTTTTTTATTACAAACATGAAAACATGAACAAACATAGAAATGCATAAAACATAACAACATATCAAGACCTTAATCTTCTCCTTTAGATGTATAGTTAGCTTGTTGAAGGGGTGCTCCTGCACCATACTCCCTGAGAGAAGAGATCTCAAGCCCACTTGAGATGAGAGTTTGAAGGTCTGCACCATGGTTTGTGATCTAATCTTCAGTCATCCAAACTGCCTCTGAATCAGGTTTCCTCTACCAAGCCACCAAGTACTCCATGTACTCTTTGTTCCTTGTCTTCTTTGCCACTCTTGAGTCTAAGATCTTCAATTTTTGTGGATCATGCTTAGGGATATCATCATCTGTTGTACCCTGCAATGGTTCTTGTCCTACATCTGCATTATGCTTGTATGGAGTTAAATCACATACATTGAAGATGGGTCCAAGGTCAGGAGGAAGTTGGATCTCATAAGCATTCTGCCCACACTTCTTCAAAATTTGACACGGTCCAATCTTCCTCTGCATTAGCTTGGTATGTTTACCTTTTGGGAGCCTCTCCTTCTTCAAATGAACCCACATCAAATTGCCAACATCAAATTGTACATCCCTGTTCTTCTTGTCAGCATATGCTTTGTACTTCAATGTAGTTTGTTGGAGTTGGGTCTTCACTTGATCATGCACCTCCTTGATGGCTGATGTAAAGGCTTCTCCATCTGCACTAATAGATTCTCCTATAGGTAGACCTCTCAACTCCAAAATACCCCTTGGATGAATGCTATATACCACTTGGAAAGGTGACTTCCCTGTACTCCTATTGATGGTGTCATTATAGGAGAATTCTGCTTGTGGTAGGATGTTATCGCACTTCTCTCCATGCTGCCTTGTCAAACACCTTAGTAGATTTCCCAATGAATGGTTAACCATTTCAGTCTACCCATCTGTTTGAGGATGGTAGGCTGATGAGAAGGATAAGTTGGTGCCAAGCTTCTTCCAAAGAGTCCTCCAAAAGTGGCCAATAAATCTCACATCTCTATCTGACACTATGCTCAATGGCAAACCATGTATCCTCACTATCTCTTTGAAAAATAGATCTGCAACATATGAGGCATCAAAATAGATCTGCAACATATGCAACACATGCCTCCACAAATCTCCTCACATATGACTGCAACTTGGGCCAATAGTAATGCCTCCTCACAAGATCAAGAGTCTTATCAAGACTGAAATGTCCTACCATGGCTCCACAATGTTTCTCCCTAATGATATTCATTCTCATAGAACACCGTGGAATGCACAACTGTCCACCCTTGAAAAGTAATCCATCTTGGATTAGAAATTTAGAGAACTCAACATGATATTTGTTTCCAAAGGAAGTACATACCTTGTAGATCTCCAAAGTCGTCATCAGCATCATACATGGCCTTGAAGGAGTCAATGCCAACGCTCTCCAATTGGATCTGATTGATGGTTAGAGCCCTCCTGCTCAAAGCATCTGCCACCTTATTCTTGACCCCTTTCTTGTGCTTGAGTGTGAAGGTGAAAGCTTGCAAGGTCTCCACCCACTTCATGTGCATATGGTTCAACTTCTCTTGTTTTTTTATGAAACTAAGGGCCTGATTATCTGTGAACACTATGAATTCTTTTGGCATCAAGTAATGCCTCCACTTTTTGAGTGACTGTACTAGAGCATACATCTCCAAGTCATAGGATGAGTATCTCTTCTTTGCATCATTTAGTTTCTCACTAAAAAATGCAATAGGCCTACCTTCTTGACTGAGTACTGGTCCAATTTCCCTGTGGCTCGCATCACATTCTACTTGCAAAATCTTGTTGAAGTCAGGAAGTGCAAGGACTGGCTGCTCTTCCACCTTCTTCTTCAATGTTTCAAATGAATCATCTGCCTCCTTTGTCCAAGTGAATCTGTACTTCTATCCTCCTTTTATGGTGTCAATCATGGGTGCACAAACATGACTAAACCCCTTTATAAACTTCCTATAGAAGGTTGCTAACCCATGGAAACTTCTAACATCATTCATGGCTCTAGGAGTTGGCCAAGACAATATGGCACTTACCTTCTCTTGATCAATTTTCAGTTTGCCATTTGAGATGACAAAACCCAAGTAGATGATCTCCTCCTGCATGAACAAACACTTCTCTAAGTTGATCATTAGCTGCTCTTCATGTAACCTTTTGAGGACCAAGTCTATATGTTTGAGGTGCTCTTCCCTTGTATTACTGAAAATTAGGATGTCATCTAGATATACTATGACAAATTTGCCTATGAATTCCCTCAAGACCTCATTCCTCAACCTCATAAAGGTACTAGGGCCATTGGACAAACCAAAAGGCATGACCTTCCACTCATACAACCCCTCATTGGTCTTAAATGCAGTCTTCCATTCATCTCCTGGCCTAACCCTAATCTAATGATATCCACTCTTTAGATCTATTTTTGTGAAATATTTAGCACCCCCCAAGCAATCAAGCAAATCTTCTATCCTAGGGATTGGGAACCTATACCTGATTGTTATCTTGTTGATAGCCCTTGAATCAGTACAAAGTCTCCAAGTGCCTTCCTTCTTTGGTGCTAGGACAACCGGTACTACACATGGGCTTAAACTCTTGCCAATTAGGCGTATCTCCAACAACTTCTCAATCTGCCTTGCTACCTCTGCATTTTGTTCTGGGGTAAGCTTGTATGCTGCCTTGTTTGGAAGTGTAGATCCTGGGATCAGATCTATGCAATGGATGATGCCCCTTATAGGTGGTAGGGACCTTGGCATTCCATTAGAGATGATGCCTTTGTACTTGTCTAATAGCTCTTGGACAGCCGGATCTATGAACCTTTGCCTCTTCTCTCCCTTGACTTCCTGTTGTTGCTTCTTGTTCACCTTTAGGCATGGAATTAGAGCATATGCAACTGCACCTTCTTCTACTATCTCTTTCATGAATTGTTTGCCTTCTACCATCATAACCTTGACTTCTTTCCCCTTTGACTCCACCTCATTCTCCATCAATGGTAGCAACTCTATCACCTTACCATCCTTGGTGATTGAATATGTGTATCTAACTCCATGATGGTGTGCTTTCAAGTCATATTGCCATGGTCTTCCAAATAGGAGATGGCAAGCATCCATCTTGGCAATGTCAAACAATAATCTGTCCTTGTATGGTCCAATTTGAAACTCCACCCAAGCCTGCTCTTCCACAACTGTTTGCTGACCTTGGGTGAGCCATGAGACCTTGTATGGGAAAGGATGGGATAGTCTTCTAAGCTTAAGCTTTTCTACCATTTCAATGGACACAAAATTTTCAGTGGATCCAGAGTCAATCAAAACTTTACATACCTTTTCTCCTGCCCTACAAGTAGTTTTGAAGAGAGACTTCCTTTGTGGGGGTTCTTTGTCAAGCACCTTCATGGTGATCATTGCTCTCCTAATCATCAAAGCTTCTCCACTCTCAGGATATCCATAACTGTCAGGAACATTCACACTTTGATAAGTGCTTGAGCTTGTCACACTTTGACAATCAGATTTATCCTCCTTTCTCCCATTGAACTTGTTGCCTTTTCTAGACATCTGCTGGCTATGTGGCCTTCTTGATTGCAATTGTAACATCTGAGAGGTCCTCTGCCCTGAGATCTCTCTCTAAATGGTGGTCTTCTACCCCTAAAGTTTCCTCTTTGATTGGAACTTCCCCCTTGAGTTTGACTGTTGTCTCATTTGTTGCTCTCTTGATTGGATTCGCCTTGGTGTCCAAATCCATTTCCTCTACCTCTGAAAGGACTTCTTCCCCCTCTTTGCTGTCTCCCTCTTCCTCTACTATTCTGCTTTTGTCTTCTCTTTAATTTGTCTTCCACTTTGAGTGCTAATTGGTAGCACTTTTAGACTGTCTCTGGGTTATGCAGATTTAAGTCTTCTTGGATGGTAAACCTCAATCCATTGAGGTACCTTGCCACCTTCTCTTCCTCACTCTCCTTTACCTTTGTCTTGACACAGTTTCATGAACTCTTCTATGTATGAACTAACATCTAACTCCTTCTGCTTCAAGTTTTGTTTCCTCTTATGTAGTTGGATGTTGTAATCCAACAGAACATAGGCTTCCTTCACTAAAGCCACCATCTTCTTCCAAGTAGCAACTCTACTCTTTCCCTCTTTCACCCTGTCATCTTGGATAAAAGTCCACCAAGTTAGTGCAGCTCCTTTCATTTTGGATTGGGCCATCTTCACCCTTTGGTGGTCTGGTATCTCCTCAGTCTCAAAGAAGTTATTCAAGGAGTCTATCCACTCCATCACTGAATTAGGATCCATTTTGCCTACAAACACTGGCAGGTCTAGTTTCATATCCATGGTCCTTCTCTCCATGGATTTTATGGCATTGATTAAGGGTCTCTGGTCTGCAGGAACCTCCATCTCTTCCTGCCTAGGGATCTCCTCTTCATCCCAGTCTTCTCACTCACCAGAATCTTCTTCTCCCTTCTCTACTTTGTCCCTCAACTTCTCTAACTCATCTCTCAAACCCTGATTCCGAGCCCTAACTACTTTTCTCTCTGCCATTTGATTCTTCACTGGGACATCCAACTCAGCATTGGTCATCTTTGCTGGGTACTCTTGTGACCCCTCTTCATTTGACATCTTGTCTTCTTCTTCTACCCAAAGGACACTCTTTTGGCTCTGATACCACTATGATGCAGAGTCACAGTGGAAATGTTCATAACTAGGTGAAAATACCCGTCAAAACCCACAGTTCAAATAAATTAAATGTTCAAACAACTTGTCAATGTGCAATTTGTGGGGCCCACAAATTGTATGCTCCGCCACATACAAACTCAATATGCATAACCAATATGCATTTGGTGGGACCCTCGATCTCCACTCACTCGTTGTATGTTTCGCCACATACAAACTTAATGTGCAATGCCAATATGCATTCGGTGGGGACCACCTATCTTCGGTGTGACTTAACTCTTTGGTGAACCCTTTGTATGTCTTCCCATTATGCCGATACAAACAAATTTCATATGCAAGACTTGACTTGTTTTTCCAGTGGGCTAAAGTATCCTTGCCTTGCTACTGCCGGTCACCTCTTGTATCTGCAGAAAAGTACCCTTCCAACATGCATTCTAGTTACCACTCCGACCAGTCATCCTTTGCATCATATGAAATGTATGTTCCCAACATACAATTTATATTTCTTCACTTAAGCTTTGATGTCTCCAAAAAAATGTATTTTCAATCTTCTATTCTCTCCAAACTTCATCAATGATCTCATCCCCTTTTGAATCCCAATCTTATGGTCTCTTCCCATCTAGTTCCAACCGGAATACCAGAGGTTGGAGTCGTTACAACTTCCAAGTTTCAGATTTTGGCTTAACTAAGGTTGTAAGCCAAAGCACTAACTAATCACAAGACACATGTTTAGCACATGGAATGATTTGAACACCCTAGAACATCAACAAGACACCTAAAAACAACACAACACATTTGATTTGATTATCCACATACCCCAATTGCCCAAGATGTTCAAATTAGCTTATCAGGATGCCAAATTTGTGACACTGGTTCACATGGTGGGGTTTTCTTAATTACAAACATGAAAACATGAACAAACATAGAAATGCATAAAACATAACAACATATCAAGACCTTAGTCTTCTCCCTCAGATGTATAGTTAGCTTGTTGAAGGGGTGCTCCTGCACCAAAGGTGTTAAGCATGCTTTGACCAAGTTAATCAGGGTGATTAACTTAGTTAATGTGGCTGGAAAAAATTAGTGAAAATTAGTGAGTGGGGTAATCAAGGTTTAGGATTAATTAAATAATGATTTATTTAATTAATCCAGGTCTAGGGGTCATGTAGTCTAGGGTAGCTAATTAAATAATGGTTATTTAATCAACTAGGTTAGGGGTAGGCTAATTAGTAGGGTATATTAATTAGATAAGTATAATTTATCTAATTAATTGGGTTTAGGGAAGTGGACAAATTAACCAAATAAATATTTTACATATCTATTTAATTAATTGGGATGATGTTAGTAAGGTGTGAATGATGAATTAATTAGATTAATTTAATTTTAGGGGTTAATTGATGAAGGATGGATGAATGGTTCAGGTGTTGGATAGATTAATTAATTAATTAGATGAAGAATTAGTGTTGTGGATGATGTTGAAGAGTGGTCAAGGGGTCGAGACATGTTTAGGTGTCTACATTTGCCCCTCTTTGACGTGGCATCATGATCTAGTAGGGATATGGCATCAAGTCAAAGAATTTGCCCCAGCTGCTGGGAAGGAATAAAATGGATGAGGGATGCCCCCTCGAGAGGTCAGGTGAAAAAATAAAAAAATTTAGGTGAACTCTCGAAAGGAGAAAAAGGAGGTGAAAAATGGATAGAGGACAAGAAATAGGGTGGACAAGAAGAAAAATGGGAAAAAAAGGTTACATTTTGCAACCTGGGGAGAGAAAAAGGTGTATGGAGGATGACATGGTAGGCTATAAATAGAAAGGTTGGGCCCAAAGTGCCACATTTGCATACATTGAGCTTATTGGATGCGAGGAGATAGGAGACAAGATGGTGCAACCACCCTTCCCATGCTACAAGCATCGATCCGAGCGAGTGCATGACTACATGAGATCACCCCTGACGGACCCACAAGTATGTCGGTCAACCTTAACTTTGTCAATTTCATGTTTTGGGTATTTATTGCATTAGGAAATGGGTAGTTAGATGGATTGGTACCATAGCACAGCTACTTTGGCACCATTCGAGATTGAATTGGCACCATCCTCTAGAATGACACCATTTGTTAAATGGCAAAACGAAGAGTTTTAGCACTATAGGCTAGAATTTTGGCACTATCTTTTGTTTTAGCGCCAAGGGTGAAAATGAACATTTGGATGGTTTGGCGCCATCCATGGAAGTTTTAGCACCAAGCTTTGGTTTGGTGCCATAGGTTTAGGTTTTCAAGTTTTAGTACCAAATGATGATGCTTTGGCGCTATAGTCTAGAATAGTGCCATAGTTAGTAGTTTTAGCACCATGCTTTAGAATGGTGCAGGGGTTCCAAGGCAGATGGCGATTTGGCGCCATGATAGGAAGTTTTGGCGCTAAACTTTATTTTAGCGCCAAAGGATAAGGGATTGGCGCCATCGTGTGGAATGACACCATGTGGGCTAGAATTGGTGCCAAACTCTATTTTGGTACCATATGGTTATGGATTAGCGCCATAATGCTATTTTAGAAAAAAGAGGTTAAGTTTTGATGGTTTTTTTTAGATGCAGATTCTAGGCGGGATTGTGGTATCTCAGGAGTGATAAGTTCCCTCGATTATGAGGTTACTTTCCTAGTTTGATCAGGCTACATTAGCCAGATTGGGGAGGTTGGGGCTACGGACAATGGCTGAGATGCCCTGGATACAGACACATAGGTCTATGATGACAACCCTACTGGAGTGATGGAGGAGCGAGACATGCTCCTTCTTACTAGCCACATGTGAGATTATGATCACCTTAGAGGATGTATGGAGGATTTTGAGACACCCCATAGCTGGAGTGAGGGTTACTTATGATGTCCCTTTAGGAGGAGTAGCACTAGACAAGGTGTTTGCCCCTGGTCATTTGGTCCTTACCCAGGATCGATGACAAATGAGTTATAGATAGACTCAGTTGGCTAGAGAAAATTAGTTCACATTATTTGTGTGTGCAATGATTGGGGGGATCATTATGCCAAATGGACATGTGTAGGGTTTTTCAGTTGGTTGGGGTGGTGTGATAGAGCAGATGGTGTGGCATGATACTATGTATGCGTGGGGGCCTTGCATGTTGGCCCAACTATATCACGAGATGCACACAGTTGTGTATCATTTGGATGGAGCTCTATTAGTTGGGGTGACACTGTTACATGTGTGGGCTTTTGAGCACATTGATTCTATACGTTATCTGGTGTCCATACATTGGTGTGGAGGCATGGCCTGATGATGACATGCATATGCCATTCGCATTTCAACCACGCTATTTGATGGGCTGAGGGGATCATACTATTGACAAGTATATCCCCTCATGAGTGATGAGGCAGTTCAGGAAGGTTTAGCACTTGCCCTAGGCCATGACTATATTTACGAGGACTCCCTTGGATGTGCTAGGATGGCCGCCACTGATACAGCCTCAGGTGGCTATACTAGATTTTGGTAGACTACAACTAGTGTAGTGGGATTGGAGTTAGGTGGTTGATGTAGGCATGACTCCAACCTATGACCGGTGGTGGCAGGTGTGGAGACCAATTTGTTTGACAGATCCGAGAACAGATCCTGACATGACAGTGGAGGTTGAGGAGGAGGATGAGGTATGGGAGGAGTACGTGATGGAGGAGATACCTGTTGAGGAGGGTGATGGCATTGGAGTCTTGACTATAGCAGTAGTAGGAGAGGTAGGAGGGACAGGACGGGGATGAAGACAACAAGCACCTTAGCAGCAGCAAGTACCTATGTAGTAGGTTCAGATGCCACCACCATGAGCACCACCATAACAAAAAGTTTGGGATTAGCAGGCTCCATGGCAGTAGGCTTTGTCTCAGTAGGTAGCCCAATAGCAGGGGCAGGGATAGAGAGCACCTTAGCAGGTACCCTGATAACAAGGGTAGGGACAAGGGTAGAGGCCACCTCAGCAAGTACAGTGGGCACCCGAGCAGTAGGCACCGCAGCAGGCACGAGTATAGTAGATCTTTGTGCAGGTGGGGCCATTTATAGGTGTTGGGGCTTCAGAGGCAGGGCCATCAAGGAGAACACCTAGCCCTCCTCTAGGTGTTTAGATTAGGCGTTAGCATACTCGAGCCGAAAGGGAGGAGGAGATAGATACTCTTTGGGCCCAGGTGCCCATCTTGAAGGATGAGGTGGCTTGACAGAGACCGGAGCTACAATAATTATAGGGAGTTCAGGTCCTGTTAGATGGAACGAGTGGTGGAGACGTGGATCCTTATATCCTCACATTATAGGCTCAGATAGGATAGTTGCAGGCTCAGATGCAGGCACAAGTAGTTACGATTACAATTGAGTGAGACACAGAGCGGTCTCTGTGCCAAGTAGCTGAGGGCCAAGTTGCAGGGCTACAGGTTGAGGTCACACATCTGTAGTGTATGATAGTTAGGACCAATATTGGACAAATTTGGTTAGACTCTTAGCAATGTATTCAGTAGTTGCAGAATCAACTTTTAGAGCAACACTTGAGAGTGGAGTACTATTATGGTGCCTATTATACTGCAATTCCCAAGGGTTAGCGTGTCCCTAGTTACAACTAGTGGAGTGGATCGAGGATGTCTAGATCTTATAGGTCTAGGAGATCACATCAGTCAATTTAGCAACCACCACCTCAGTAGCAGCAACAACCACCTATGGGGCCATCACCACAGCGTCCACCTGGGTCTCCTACCAACTTAGCTAGAGGGTCATCGGCCCAAGGTTGATGTTTGGACTTTGATGTATTTTAGCCCTTGAGGCATTTTTGTATCATGACATGTATTTATTTTGAGCGATGTACATTTTAGCGATGATATATTTATGTATGTATTTGTGGTTATGGGTATTTATGTTATGATGGATGCATTTATGATTTCATGGTTGTTGTGGATTTATGCATTGTGGATGGAATTATGATTACATAGATGTTATGGATTATGATGATGTAGATGGATAGATAGATGTATGTTATGATGATGTTTATGGATGTTATGGATCTATTATGGATGCATTTTCTATTCATGGATGGGTATTATGTTATGATGTTGATTTATGATATGCATTTGGGTTATGACATGGATTATGATATGGATGTAATGGAACATATTCTCAGATTAATAAACATATATTATGTATGGATGAAATGGAAATGGAATATATGCTTAGATTAATAAACATTTATTATGTATGGAATGGAATATGGATATCTAATGGATAATGTAATGACAAATGATGATGTAATGTTTTAATGGATAATGAAATGGATAAATTGTATATGATATGGTAAAATGATAAATGATTAATGAAATAAATGAATGATAAATGGTTAAATGAATAAATGTTAATGGAAAATGGATAAATGGATGAATGATAATGGTAGAAGGATAATGATAATGGTAAAATGGTAATGGATAATGGATAATGATGTAATGATTAGTGAAATGGTTAAATGGATAATGAATGGATGATAATGATTAATGAATAAATGGTAAATGGATAATGGTGAAATAACTATGGTGATGGATAAATGATAATGGTAAAATGAATGAATGATAAATGATAATAGATAAATGAATAAATGATAAATGGGTGGTGCAGATGAATAAATGGATTATGAAAATGGTAATGGATAATGGATAATGATGAAATGATAAATGCAAATGGAAAAATGATGAATGATTAATGGATAAATGATAATGAAATGGGTTGTTGTCTTGATACATTGTGATGTTTTTAGAACCATGGGAAATGGGTTGAGGAGGTTAGGATAGGTTTAGGGATGGTTGGGATAGGGGATACTAGGTCACTAGATGCCACGTTGTTTAGAGGGGTTTTGTTGGGATGGGTGAAGTGATAGAGTATGCTGGGTGAATTTGTTAGAGTGATAGGTTATGAGGTGGGGGGTTTGTTAGAGTGGTTGCAAGGTAGGATTGAATGGATGAAGGTTTCAATCCTAATTAGATGCTAAGTCCAGATAGTGTGTTTGATGGTTGGTAATAGAGAGGGGGATGGGTGAGCTATACTAAGTACTTGCATTGACATTATTGAGAGCATTTCTAGATTTATTATAGCAAAAGGAGATATTTTTGAACCAAGGTATGAAAGGACCAAGGTGATGATATATATCCGTCTTTGCATGGACTAGACCCATAAACAATAGGTTGATCTCATGCATGCCCAAGGTAGTATAACCTTGCCTAGATGAGGGAAGGGGACTCATAGCATAAGTTATTGAGTACATAGAAGGTATGATTTATCTTAGATGCAAATAGGGAGCAATATGCTAGAACCGACCCTACATCTTCAAGATATGAATACCATTCTTGGAGTAATGAAATCAACCCACAAGCACGACATACAAAACAATGACCATGCCCCATTCTAGGTGTTTTCTGCCACATACCATGATATAGTGAAATCAAGGTATCTTTGGAATGATTCCTAAAATGAGAAAAAAGATAAAAATCAATAATCAAAAGGACCAACGAACCATACAAATAGCCATTGTATCTCTTGCCAAGATAAGTGTTGATAGGATGATGGATTATGCCTACTGTAGGAACGATATATCCATTAAGGCGAGAATCGGTTGGATATTTTTGGAGAAATTTTGAAAGGTGGGAAAAAGGATAGTGGGCCATATGTGATGATTATGATTGATTTGTTGATTGATGATTTTTGCGTAAGATGTGATGTTTTGAAAGTATGGTTAGCATGTGTATTGTTGGCAAATCTAGTAAGATCAGAAGATAGGGACCATCCAAGCGGGTTGGATGGGTGCATATTTTGTACTTGAGTTCTGGATACTTCCTTCGTATTCTAGACTACCTACATACCCTGTGTCCATGATATCAAGGCACTTTAAGATGCGAGTGATGATGAATATGTAGTTTTGGTTTTGTAGTGATGATGTAGGGATGGTTTGGGATAGATGAGATGATGTTGGATAATGATGTGTTGGATGGTTTGGCTATGTGTGATGATGATGTGGGATTGTTTTAGGAGTTTTTGTAATTTTTTATGTTTTTGGATTTTTGTATTGTTTTTGGATTTTGTTAGTTTTCTTATTTTTTTGGATTTTTGTGGTTTTGCAATGTTTTTGGATTTTTTGGATTTTAAGTTGTACAAGGAGAGCATACAAGGATCCTCTTTCCATGAATTAGCCCTGGGTGGGGTGATAATAGGTGGGTAATGGGCTTGAATGTTTTATAATTCTAATCCATGGGATGTAGGTGATATGGAATGTTATGATGGATAGGAGGACTTATTAGATGGTAGAATCGGCCACTACACATGGCACTTGAGATAGGTTTTCACCATGGTACTTGTCGAAGGCATCACCAAAGTGATTTTCACCATTGGACAACTTTATTGCACTCAGGTTTTTCTTTATTTTTTTGATTTTTTTAGATTTTTCTAATTTTTTGATTTTTTTTTTGTATTTTTTGATTTGGGATACTTGATGGGTTATGCATAGAACCTTTTCAGGTGCATGATGTTCATAGGTTCTTCTAGAGGTTTCCCCTCAGGTGTTGCAAGCTGGTAAGCTCCTAATCCATAGCTAGTTGTGATGACATAGGGTCCCAACAAATTAGGCTCAAGCTTTCCTTTTGTGTGGTGCTCTTGTAGGTTTCTATGATTTTCCATGAGGACAAGGTCACCTATCTCAAAATTTTGGTTCTTGATCTTTTTGTCATAGCTTCTGCCTAGGTAGTTTTGATAGGCTTGAAGGTGATTAAGAGCATCCAAGTGTTTCTCATCTAGGAGTTCTAGCTCATTCAATCGTGCAACTTAATACTCCTCCTTGGTGATTATATTCTGCAATGAAATCTTGAGAGAAGGGAGCTCGACCTCAATAGGCAAAATGGCTTCAGAACTGAATACTAATGAATATGGTGTGGCTCCTATGGGTGTGTGAATGCTTGTGTGATAAGCCCATAGGGCAGGGTTAAGTTGAAGGTGCCAGTCATGGTTGGCTTCGTTAACTATCTTTTTAAGGATGAGTAAGATGGTTTTGTTAGAAGCTTCGACTTGACCATTACCTTGGGGGTAATATGGTGTGGAAAAATGGTGTTGGATGTGGAATTTCTTACATAGAGTGTGAACTTCTTAGTTCTTAAACGGTTTCCTATTATCTGTGATGATGGAGAAGGGAACGCCATAACAACATATTATGTAGTGGAGGATGAATTTAACGATTTGGGTGCCAGTGGTAAAAGTGAGTGGAATGGCTTCGACCCACTTAGTGAAATATTTGGTAGTGGTAATGATGAATTTATGGCCATTAGATGAAGGTGGGTGAATTTTGCCTATGAGGTTGAGTCCCCACTGTGAAAAGGGCCAAGCCGTTGTTATTGGTTGTAGCTCCTATGAAGGTGCATGGATAAGATCACCGTGTTGTTGACATGGTAGACATTTCTTCACAAAGTGGTAAGCATCTTGTTCCATGGTTGGTCAATAATACCATGTTCTGAGAATTTTCTTTGCTAGGGTAGGTCCACTAGAGTGTGCCCCACAAATGCCGTTGTGTACCTCTTGCAAGGATACTTCGGCTTCCCTAGAGTTGAGACATCACAAAAGAGTACCATCAAGACTTTTTCAGTAAAGGGTGTCTCCTATGAGGGTGAAACAGGAGGCTCAATAGATGAATGTTTTTTATTGTGCAGATGTTAGGTTGGGTGGGATGATGTTATCATGGAGGCACATGTAGGTCTCTTGGTACTAGGGAGATAGGGGACCAACATTGTCGCATACTAACTCAGATTGTGGTATGTCATAGGCTGACATTGGTAGTTTTTCAATCAGGAATTCACATTTTTTGCTATCCTTTTTCATGTCAACCAAGGATCCTATAGTAGCCATAACATCTGTTGCTTTGTTGTTCAACCTTGGAATTTGCTCAAAATGGATATCATGGAAATAGTCCTTGAAATCATCAACCATTATTTTGTAAGGTAGAAGTTTATCATCCTTTGTTTTGTATTCATTATTGACTTGTCTAATGACTAGCTGGGAGTCTCCATAAATTGTAAGCTTTTCAATCTTCCACTGGACGGCCATGCGAAGTCCTGTAATGAGGGCCTCATACTCCGCTACATTGTTTGTGCATGGAAATGTTATTTTGTAGGACTTTGGAATAGTGTCTCCTTGAGGGGTAACAAACATGATGCCTGCCCCTCGAGCCATGATGTGTGTAGGATCCATCAAAATACATTTTCTATGTATTTTTTGTTGGTGTTATAGTCAATATGGACTCATCTGGGAATTTTGAAAGCAATGGTTGTTTTGTTGGGATAGGTGCATCGAATAATTGATCGACAATTACTTATCCTTTCATAGCTTTTCTTTCTATGTACTCAATGTTGAACTCACTTAGGATCATAACCCACTTAGCCATCCATCCTGTGAGAGTTGCTCTAGTTAGTAAATACTTGAGTGGATCAATCTTGGCAATGAGCTTTGTCTTATGGTTGAGCATGTAGTGTCTTAGCTTTTGAGAAGTGAAGACAATGACAAGGCATGCTCGTTCAATAGGAGTGTAATTTAGCTCATAGGTCACCAAGGTGCAACTGATATAGTATATAGCTCTCTCCTTTCCTTGTTCATCATGATGTGCTAGCAAGGCCCCTACTGTTGTTTTTGTTGTCAAGATGTATAGAAGGAGGGGTTGTCCTTGCTTTGGTAGAATAAGGACAGGTGGTTTAGAAAGATATTCCTTTAGTTGTTCAATGGAATTTTGACACTTGTCATCCCATGTAAATGTTGTGTTTTTTCATAGAAGATGCTGAAATGGGTGACACTTGTCTACAAGCTATACTATGAAGCGATAGATAAATTGAAGTTTCCATTGAAGGCTACAAAGTTGCTTGAGTGTTTTAGGTGGAGACATCTCCGTTATAGCCTTAACCTTAGCAGGGTCAACTTCTATTCCTCTTTTTGACATAATGTATCCTAGGAGTTTTCCAGAGGTGACTCCAAAGACACATTTATTAGGATTTAGTCACACTTTATATTGCTTGAATCTATCAAAGATTTTAGCCAACGCATTCAAGTGATCTTCTCTAGTCTTTGATTTTCCCAGTAAATCATCTACGTAATCTTCCATTATGCTGTGGAAAAGGTCATGGAAGATTACTGTCATGGCTCTCTAATAGGTGGCTCTTGCATTTTTTAACCCAAAGGGCATCACAACCTAGCAGTAGGTCCCCCATAGACATATAAAAGAAGTCTTGTGTTGGTCCTATTTAGTTATCTCGATTTGGTTGTAACTAGAAAATTTGTCCATTAATGACAACATCTCATGTCCTGCGGTGAGATCCATGATGATGTCTATGTTAGGTAACAGAAAGTCATCCTTAGAACAAGCCTTGTGAAGGTCTCTGAAGTCTGTGTAGTAATCGATGCCCCCAGTGACTTTTTCTATTAGTACGATGTTTGATATCCATTCAGGATAGTCTATAGGGTGGATGAATCCCACATCTAGAAGTTTCTTAAGTTCTGCTTTGAGAAGAAGTGCCACTTGTGGATTCATTTTTCTTAGCTTTTGTTTTATAGGCTTTGCATCAAGATGCATGACAAGGTGATGAACAACTAGAGCGGGATCCAATCCCAGCATATCGGCATATGTCCATGCAAAGTTATGATTTCTTTGTTTGAAGAAAGCTAAGAAAGCCTCTTGTTCTATTGGTTTGAGCGATTCTACTCGGAATGTGATCTTGGGTGTTTCCTCTATTCCAAGGTTCATCTTGTGTGATGCTTCTACTAGGATTGGTTATCTTTCTTGATAGAATTCAAGTACTTAGAGGAGGTCCATTCTCTCATCCCCTAGTGCCTCAGAAGGGTTTTCACTAAGGGATACATCCTTTATTTTAACTTTTTCTTCAACTGAAAGAGCCACAAGGTGGTTTTCACTAGGGGATGTTATTTTTATTTTCATATTTTTGTGACTAAGAGTTTGGATTGTCTCCCCAAATTATGTAGAAGTGTTTAGTTCCATGATATAGCCGACCCTATGGTCTCCAAGAGGGAAGTGATCTCTAACCCCCATCATTTTGGCTATGCTTCATCATTTTGTGTGACATCAAGGATGAGGGGTCCTTGTTGGTCCGAATCTATGAGTTGGGGATATATGAGAGGTAGGTCGTTGGATGTGGATGGCGTAGTAGTTAAGGTGTAGATGGTGCATATGGATGATTTGAAGAGTTCGGTGAAATCATCGAAAGAGTCTTGATGGTCTTCTTCGTTAATGTTATCTACTGCGGGGAAGACCTTAACAACCTCGCTTGAGATATACTCAATATCGGTAGAGGTGGACTCTTGTTTTGCATACCCTAACCCATGGAGATACGGATTCCTTGTTGCTTGGATGGGCTCAGAAAATCCTTGTTCATGAAGGCCTATACCACCTTGTCCTTTATAACCAATATATTTTAAAATCTCAAGACCTTTTCCATAGATCTCAGCTGGAAGAGTAGGAGCTTCTTGTTTATCTTCATCCTTGTATAACCAAGAGGTTATGTCTTCAAGAACATCTTGTTCAAGGAGGTGATTTTTCTTGAAGGTTGGTGATGGCTTGCATTTGATGACAACCGTAGAGACTTTGTCTTCCTTTGGGGTACCAAATGTCTTAGGGGATGTCGGTAATAGGCCCACACAAAATGTGTCATGTAGGTCGTATTCACCACATCTCAAGTCACCCACTTTGATCTTGACCTTAGGAGGAGTGGATGTTTGTGATGTGGTTGAGATATTGGAAGGATTAATGTATGAAGTGGATGGTGTAGGATTAGCATGGGAAGTGGATGTTTTAATGGCATTGTTATAAGGATAGAAGGTGTGGTCATGTCCTTCCAAGAAGTTGCAGTATTGGAAAGGACAGGGATCAACATAGACAATAATTTTCATGCCATTGTGGGGGAATTTTAGACATTGATGGAAGGTGGATGGGATGGGTTCAATGGAATGAATCAATGGTTGGCCAAGAAGAATATTATAGGGTGGTCAAGATCAAATACTTGGCATCTGGTTTCCAAAATCTTTTGTTCCACTTGGATGGGAAGCTTAATGGTGCCTACAGACAATCTTTCAGAGTCATCATATCTTTTGATGGTTATACACTCACTAGACTCCACAACCACATTGGAGTATCCCAAATGTTTTAATAGTTTTAGAGTGCAAAGATTTAGGCCAGAGCAACCATCTATTAAGACTCATTTTATGGTATGTTTATGGATTAGGACTTTGATGTGTAGGGATTTGTTATGTGCGGCATTAGAGGTTAGTAAATCTTTTTTTGAGAAGGTGAGATGATGAGATGAGGTGATGTGGTCTACCTTGGCTTGGAATTGATCAATATTCAAGTTGGTAGGGACTTGGGTTTCCATCAAGGCTTTGTCGAGGACTTCCTTATGGAGGGGAGATGTGCGAAGTAGTTTGAGGATGAAATTTTTTGTGGAAGTTTTTTCAAGGTGATCTAGGAGGTTGTACTTGTGGACAGATGGTGGATTGGTAGGTGTGGATATAGAAGGTTGATCATTGGTGGGAGATCCACGAATGGAGGCACAACCGCAATGAGTGGTAACAACATAATTAGGTATTTTGGCTCTAATGGTATTGGTATTGATGTGGTTGGAATAATCTTCTATTCGACCCACAACAGAATCGAAAGAAGAAGAAGGTGGCATGATGTTGTAGGTTTGATTAGAAGATGAGGCTTTTCCTTTGCTATGATCTAGAAGTGGATCCTTGTATACTCCTAAATTGGCATTAGGTGATTTTTTAGGAGGTTTGTTGATGGTTATATCACCTCTATCTATAAGGTCTTGGATATAATGTTTCAACCTCATGCAGTTAGATGTCTTATGCCCTTTCACATGATGATATTTACAATAGGCATTTTCATCAAACCAAGAGAGTTTGAATTGATTTTCATCATAAGGATGAATAGGGGGTAAGGTTATCAAATCTACCTTCACAAGGTTGTTCAAGACATTTTCTATGGGTTCCCCTAAAGGTGTGAATTTCCTCTTAGGGTTATTGTTTTGTCTTGGAGGTCCCCTAGGAACATTTACATTGTTGTTGTGGGTGGATGTACTTGGTGGCATGGGATTTTGTACATTTTGGATGACCTTCACATCAATGAAACTGTCATTGAGGGTATTCCTATTTTTACCTCAAAAGTGGGGCTTGTCGTTGGATTGTGCATTGTTGCTTGTGTTGGTGTTGTTATTGTTGACTTTAATGTTGTTGTTGTTGGTCTTGTTGTCAATGTTGTAAAGTTTTATAGAGCCTTTAGCAATAAAGGCTCTTTCAATGGTTGTCACTTTGCCTATAACCTCCTCAAAGGTTGATGCACATTGGATTTGTAAATGGGAACCCATTTCTTGGTTGAGATTAGTCACAAACATGGTGAACAATTATTTTTCAGGAATTGGCCAAGGGAGTTTGCTTGCTAAAATTCTTCACCTTTGTAAGAAGGCAACGAAGGATTCTCCACTCTTTTATTTTGTGTTGCAAAGGTCGGTCATGGATATTTCATGTTCAAAGTTGTAAGAGAAATGATTTACAAATTTCTTCGCAAGCTCATGGAATGTTTTTATACCAGGGGGAAGATGAGCAAACCATTCAGTGGCTTGACTATTGAGGCCTCTAGGAAATAGTATCATCAAATATGTATCATCATATGAGACTTCTAAGAAAGTGATGTAAAATTCCCTTAGGTGTTCCCAATGATCCCCTTTTCCTTTGTATTTGTCAAATTTTAGTGTTTCAAAATTCTTAGGAAAGGGTGGCATGTGGAGGGTCCTATCAAATGGGTATGGGAAAATATCCTTTAAATAATATTGCTTTCATTTGTGTCCATGTTGCATATCATCAACCTTTTGGATCAAAGATTGCACAATGCTAGGTAAGTCTTGTGTAGGTGGTGGTAGTGGTATGTGGTTTTGTTGGTTTTGGATGAGGTGTTGAAGAAAATTAGGAATTTGTTGATGTTATATGGTTTGATTTTGTGGGGTTTGATTTTGATGTGCAATGTATTGTTGATAGGTGCGGAGTTGTTGTAGAACATGTGGTGGAATTTGTGGATTTTGATTGGGATTTTGTTGTGAGGTTTGGATGGAAGATGTAATAGATGGTTGGGAATTAGAGGTTGTACGTATGTGAAGTTGGATGAAGGGTTGTTGCATGGATTAGATGTATTGTGAGGTGGTTGAGAGAATAATTGGGTCATGAAGGCTATGACATTAGCATCAAATTGGGGTACACTTGTGGAAGCACTTATTTGCATGGTATTGTTAGGAATATTTAGGGTGATTTGTGGTGTTGAGGTGGTTACATTTGATGTGGTTGTTGATGAGGAAGTGGGGTTTGTGGTTGTGTTGGAAGTTTGTGACGTATTAGGATTGGTGTTGGAAGATGATGGTTGTGAAGTAGTGGGTATGGTGTCACCATTTTGAATGAGGAATTCAAGATATCTATTTGGATCAGATTTTAGGATTCTATCAAGTATGTCCATGGAATTGGCGTCTTGTGTGAAATCTAAGACATCTTGATCCACATTATTAGTGTTGGTTGGTTGGATAGGTGGAGAAGGATTTGCCTGGCATTAACATCAAGTGATGTTTGTTGTTCAATTATAGGGACATTGTTTTGGTTGGTATTAGACATCCCTATGCCAAAATTTATCCTAAAGGCATCCATTTCTTGGTTCTTCCTAGCTTGTGACCTTGTCAAGGGCTTGCAATGAGTTTGTGTATGGATATGTTTGGAAAAAAATGTGGATGAGGATTATGACCTTAGGGTGAATGGATAAATGATTTTTTTGGAATATGGGAATGATGTTGGATGGAAGACCTTAGAGATTTGTTTCAAAAATATTGGACCCACAAATGAGTGATGAAGAATATGATATGAATAGGTTTGATGTGATGGAGAAATGATATAGGTTTAACCTTTAGAGAATAAATATCAAAATTATAAACCTAAGGGTGAGTAATAGTAGATAGGTTATGGATAGGTTGGATAAAGGTTTTTAGGTTTAGAGAATGAATCTCAAAGTTTTAAAACCTAAAGATAGAATAAATGATGGAGGTATGAGGATGTCTTTGGATGAGGAACCTTAGAGGTTAGACCTCAAAGGAAATGGGTAAGTTTATTTCCAAAATTATTGAAAATGTGGGGTAAAAGGATGGAGGAAGTGGATTATGACCTTAGAAGTTTGGAAAATAATTTTAGGATTAAGGTCACCTTAGAGATTAAATCTCAAAAGGTTTTCTTGGACCAAAGTAAAAAGGATTGGATGATGGATAGTGATTTTGAAGGTGACCTTAGTATGAATTTGAAAGGGATGATAATTTGGAAAATGGATTGGCTAAGGTATGCTTGGGATAGTTTGGATAATAATTAACCAAGGAAAACCTTAGATGATTTGGATGAATGGGATTTGTATGATGTGGGATGTTTAGATAATGTTAACTAATGATGTCCAAATCAATGGAGAGCTTGAATAAATCTAGATCTTTAGATTATAAAAGGACATCCCTTCTTGCATAAGGTAGACTAATGACCTTAAGCAAAAGGGAGGGGATTATTTCACTTGAGGGTAGACTAATGACCTCCAAGTAAAATGGGATACCTTAGGATATATCAACTTAGGAGTTGTCGAGGCTCCTAAATCAATTATCCAAAGGGTTGATAAAGGCTAATTTATAAAAGAATTTAAGGTAGACAAAGTCTTAAGTACCCTATGAACTAGAGGATGATAAGATCTAGATTTAATCCTTGCACAAAATTGATTTGAGGTATGGCTTTGGATGTTGATTGGTTTTTGGATTTTGGATGATTTTTAATTTTTGGATGTTGATTTTGGATTTTGGAATAACGTGGATAGAGTTTGGACAAATTTGGATAATGTTGATGAAAGTTTGGGATTACTTCGATTCAAAATGAATTTTGAAATGGATGTGTGAAGGTTCAAGGATGAAAGTCAAAATGTTTTTTTAAGGTCAAATGGATAATGGAAGATAATGACTTTGGATGAAAGGATTAATGGGAATGGGATGAAAGGTTGACGACAAAGTTTGGTTAGTGGATAAGGTATGACCAAAGATTAAATATAAAAAATGATGTTTATCTAAGGTCAAATGGTATGGGGTAAATGGAATTGGATGAAAGCTTGGATTAAATTTGGAGATGGAAATATGGACTATGGTTGGACTTGGCAATTGACTTTGGATGAGGTTATGGTCAAAAGGGTCCAATAAATCAAAATGATTTTCTCTAAGGTCCAAATGAAAAAGGATATGGATGAATTTGGACAAAAGGTTATGGATTATGATCAAAGGTGGATTTGGATTTTCATGAATTTTGACAAGGTGACCACAAATTTTGACTGGGCAAAGTTTAAGGATTCCAAAATAGGTCAACAGACACGTGTGGGATCTAGCCTACAAATGGCGCTAATTGTTGAATAGAAGGCACCACAATAGAGGAAAATGGAATCAAAATAGAGACATATGACATTGTGATACTAGTTTATGGTGCCATAGGAGAATTTTAAGGTACTAAACAAAGAATTTGTGGCGTTGAAGTGAGACAGTTTGAGATTTTGACTAGGGTTTTGGCAATTTTTGGCAAATTTTAGATGTTTGACTCAAGATTTTAGATTTTCAAAGGTAAATGCTCAGATTTCATTATTCAATGTTTGATTTTCAAAAGGATCAAATGTTCAATGGTTTTATTTTCAAAGGGTCAAGTGGTTTTGGATAATGTTGATAAGATTTCTTGGCAAGTAGATACAAAAATCAAACAATCAAACACAATGGCTTTTGACTCAATGTACCAAAGTAACTTTGCTTTTACGAGGCATAACATGAAGACACATCAAGAACATGAACATCCTAGTATTTATTCAAGTAGGAGTGTATGAGACCATAAGCCCACTTTGTTGCCTTTTATATAGGCGTAACGTGCAAGTCGCATGAGGAGGAAACTAACCACTTTTGATCACCCAAGATCACTCATTACGTCATGAGGGGAGAGCATACACGACATGCACACCCATTTCTAGAGGGAATTTGCACTTGGTGATAAATTAAATGTGGCTTGTGTAGTGAGTAACTTCACGGGCTGAACTGGTATTTGTTACATTACAATCTCATACAGTCAAAAGGTCTTAAGCTAGGATAGTTACAAGCTTCTAGGGGATTCCTCTAGCATACTCAAGGTACTTGAGGCATAAATCCATGAATGAGGGTGTCCCAATCAACTGATGCTCAACCACTCAAGTCTTGGCGGACCAAGAGTCTTGGAGGTCTATTGCTTGGAGACGAAAGGGTCCTTCCTTTGAATCTATCTTTCGAATCGCGACGTTTGTATACTGCGTTAGAGCACGTGGTTGAGGTCATCCCTTGGGGTGATGAAATCCCCAAGAAGGCCTCCTAAGAAGAAACTAATCTCTTCTTTTTGATCCCCAAGATTGCACTAGGCACGAGGGGAGAACATACACAAGACAAGTAACCCCTTTGGGTAACACTTAAAAGCATGAAAATGTTCACAGGTAGACTTTGGATCCCCAAGATCACCCTAAGGTACGAAGGGAGAGAATACATCTATAAGTGAACCAAGCAAAGCACACAAGTTAATTATCCTTCTAACTAATTTAGTTTGACTAAGCTAGTGAGAAAACAAAGAGTCTTCTACTAACAAAACTTGCAACAAATCAGTCAATAGTTTCAAGATTTTTCTTTGACTTACATTCTTTTACCTGCATAGATGTGTCAGTACCCTACATAGATCCCAAAGAGCAGTTAATAGAATGGCACCAAAACAGAGACAAAAGGTGCTAAAACAAAAAAAATAAGGTGCTGAAATAAAGTTAGATGGCACTCAAAATCAAGTAAAAGGCACTAAAACAACAAAAAAATGCGCTAAAAATTTTAGATTCTAAGATTAAACAAACAACAAATAGTAAAATGAAGATGACTCTAACAATAAAACAAAAAGTGCTAATTTATAGCATGGCGCTGAAAATTTAGAAAATAGCTCTAAAAATTTGGAAAATGGCGCTAAAATGTCTATTACCTGTCTTACCTAACTGACTGGTTAGGTGGCACTGTTATGTGTGTATATGGAGCTAAACCAGAGATTTTCCCTAAAACCTGCTCAAAAAAGGATGTTAACTCAAAATGAAAAAGTCAAAAGGTAGTTAGTAGGCCTCCCCTCCTGTTAAAAAGCACTATGGAACAGATTATGAGAAAAAACTAGTTAGTGAACGATGAAATAACCAAGGGTCATACAAAAACTCATTCTCATACATTCCTAGGTAAATTTCACCATTAGGACCCCCTGTGTCTGTTAATTTCTAATGAAAATAGAGAGCTCTAAACTTTAAAATGTGCTAAACCTTATAAAAACACCCTAAATTTTTTTCCTAAGCCTAACATGCACAAAAGATCATGAGATTATGGTGCCAAAACAAAGCTAGATGGCGCTAAAATAGTCTAAAATGATGCTTTTCCGCATAATGATAGCACCAAACCGAGAGGTTTTGGTGCTAAAACTCCTCCTTGTTCAGCTCCTTGCAAGAAAACTCAAACAAAATATTATATTGGGACCATGGGGTCCCACCGGGTGTGCCAAATGAATATGAAGAAGTTAGAAATGCATAAAAACATGAAACAAAACAAGCAAACAAGATTATTATACCTTGCAATGCACCTTAGCTCCTCTCTTCTTGATAAGGTGGAGGAACTTGCACCCTTAGTCCCTAGCTATACCCAAACTATCATTTGCAATGTGAAATTCTCTCTAAGTGTCAATGAAAATTCTACCATAACCTAGCTATGATGAAGGAATTGAAGTAAAATTTGAGCATAATAAGATTACTCTAAAATTGGACGATGAAATGACTTATATTTATAGGCAAATTGGAGGGGATTTTCATCCAATGGTGGAGATTGATTGTTGAGATCAATGGATGAGATTGATTGTGAGATGGAGGGCTAGGATTTGATCAACAAGATTAGATGCTGGAGAATAAAAATGATTCTTTTATTCATTTTGAGGAGGACTTAGCATTAAATGTGATCTTGATGTGTGAGGAAATTAAAAATTAATTTCCTTGGGAGGAGGTGGAATTAAAAATTCCATTTTATGTGGAAGTGTGAAGGTCATAGGACATTTAGGCTCTTGCCATTTGTAAGCTAAAAAAGTAGAAGATGTTTTATCATGGAAATGACAAAAATGAGTTGGAGGGGTTATGTATTTTTTGCAATTTTTAATTTGTGGGTGTGGGAGAAGGTGTTAAGCATGATTTGACCAAGTTAATCAGGGTGATTAACTTAGTTAATGTGGTTGGAAAAAATTAGTGAGTTGGGTAATCAGGGTTTAGGATTAATTAAATAATGATTTATTTAATTAATCCAGGTCTAGGGGTCATGTAGGCTAGGGTAGCTAATTAAATAATGGTTATTTAATCAACTAGGTTAGGGGTAGGCTAATTAGTAGGGAAGATTAATTAGATATGTATAATTTATCTAATTAATTGGGTTTAGGGAAGTTGACAAATTAACCAAATAAATATTTTGCATATTTATTTAATTAATTGGGATGATGTTAGTAAGGTGTGAATGTTGAATTAATTAAATTAATTCAATTTCAGGGGTTAATTGATGAAGGATGGATGAATGGTGCAAGTGTTGGATAGATTAATTAATTAATTAGATGAATAATTAGTGTTGTGGATGATGTTGAAGGGTGGTCGAGGGGTCGAGACATTTTTAGGTGTCTACAGTTACATACACATCAAATCCTTCCATGTAGTATGCCACCATGGGTATTGCTTATAAAATATAATATACCACTAGAGATAACTCAACTACTAGCATCACCATCCTTACAACCTATGAAATGGTTGTGAACAACAAAGAATTTGACCCGTATGAGATGTTGAGGGAGGACCTTCTATAGAACTTCAACTAAATAAAGAGAACATGGTACATATTTAGGTATAGTTCTCTAATCATTTGCCTTTATTTATATTTTATGAGGAAGTTTCCAACTATTGTTGGGTATTCATGGTTAGATGAAAATATGGTAGCATCACAAGTCAATGCACACATTAAAGGGTTTCAAAAAGTGTCTAAGTATAGGGAAGCTTATTGGGGATTCTTCAAGAATGTCTAGAAAGAGATGTAAGCTAGAGACCACATATCATTTGAGATAGTGCATAAGTACCAAAATGAAATAACTTTTACCATAGACATTGATTTTATTTACATGAAAGCATTTGAGCCTAGAAAATCTTGGGTATTGTGACTTCCTTATGAAGTATTTAATGATTTGATAGAAGCACATGTGAGGGGATTGCTAGATCTACCAAAGGATTCAAAGGTAGAGAGATTTGGGACATACAAAGAGTTTATGGATAAGAGGACCAAATAGGAAAACCAGTATCACGTAGAAAAATAAGCAAAGAAATTGCACTAGAAATGGGGGACAAAGTAGGATCCACAACTCCTTGTGATAACAGAAATCTCAAACTCAATTCCAATTATGGAACAAAAGGAGAAAGAAGTGAAATGATTTGATCAGTTGGAAACTAGATCTCTACGATTTGAAATAGGAGACTCCAAAACCCATCAAACATTAGAAGAAGCTAAGTTGGAGAGAAAGTTGCCACAATATGGTGCAAGAAGAAAATTCCCAACTACACTGCTTCAAAAGGATAAATGAGGAGAGTAAAAAATAGAATCTCCTACAAAGGCCATAATAAAGGCACTGCTCCACGATGAGGCTATGTTTTGTCCTATTTCTCTTGTTTTAAGTTTGTGCTTTTCAAAGACATTACCAGACTTTTATATATATTGACTATGCCTATAATCATCCTTAAGACATTGAAAGCATTAAGATTGGTATTTAAGATGTTGGTAAATGATTGTGTGTGAATTGATGATTGTTCATGAAACATGGTAGTACTTTTTGTTAATTTTAGTAGTTGTGATGTATAGATATCATGTGATGAACTAACCCCCATGCAACAATCATTTGGATACATCTCATGAAGACCACCTATTACCCACAATAAAGGAGGTGTTGCCATTCACAGTAGATAGTGTAGTCACCTGCAACCAAAGGGAAAGGACTCTAAATTGATTGGACATGAGTCAGTCATAACTCCCCACTCTTTGATAGTTATCCTTGGATAGTTGACACAATCATGAATAATGAAGGAAGCTTAGATCGTGGTCCATGTTTTGTTTCTAGTTATGACTTTTTTTCATAATGACTAAGGAGAGTTACAATAGGACTGTGCCGTCTACATTATCTCTATGGCAGTTTAGTTTCCTATTCCTAGTTTGATTAGTAATAATGTCTTCTCCCTATGTTGTTGGAGAATGGATAGTTAAGGTATTTATTGTTTAACAATTTTGTTCAAATAGGAAAGAACCCAACCTTGTCTATATATATTGTTAGATCTTGTATATGAAAGAGGAGGTTAGATAGAGATTGTGTTATTAGAATTGTTATTGTATTTTCCTCAAGTATTCAATAAAGCAACACATGTTTTGAGTTTAGTTAATGGTTTAAGTGATATAGTAGAGATTTAGTTAGATTTTGTGGGGATCACAATCACTCAAGCAAGGGCTACTTGAGATAACTATGTCTCTCTTATATGTTTATGTGTTTAGTTTATGTTTGTGTGATTAATACATGTTGTGATGAGTTTATGTCATATGAATTACTTAGAATTGATAATCTATATTGTTGATTCAAAGTGATTACCAATTAATTATTAGTTGTTCCCATGTTTTGAATTACATAAGATTGTTTGATTTACAGTGAATTGAATAGGTTATTTCTTATCAGCTCATTTCTTACTCATAGTACTTGTCAATTATTGCAAAGTAGAGTTTGTTTTCCTTTCAATAGTTTATTCCTATGCACAACCTCTAGAATACAATTTAGGAATCCTTGATTGTACACATAGTATGGGAACCATCCAAGAAGAATACGATTCCCTGGTTTGAAAATTTAAATGTAACAAATTATAGCTAATAGGTTAATTGATATAGGATCTGTTGGTCCGTTGAGTTGTGTGCATGGCCTTTTTGCATCAATGTATTGGTTAATAATGTAGTTTGACACTCTAAATAAGTGTAGAGAAAAGGAAAGGAGAATTTGGGCCCTCTCAACCAAAAATAAGACAAGAAAAAGGCCAAACAAATACTTGTCTAGTTTGTTAAGGAAGAGGAAGAGGAGAAATAAATTCTAGTAGAAATCCTTGCAATGAAAGTACCACAAAGAGTCACAAGGGCTCGAACAAGCGAAATCAAGATAGTAGAAGAAATAGTGACCAAAAAGAAGAGATCTAAAAGTCCATAAGTGTGAGTGTAGAAGGAGAAATAGTAAATAATGAATGTAAAAGTTCTATAGTGATCACTTTTTACACCAAGGAAGCCAATAAAAGTACAAGATTGAAAACCCAAGAACTTTATGAGAGATTAAAAGTTACATAAACTAAAATGCAAAATGAAAGCAAACTAGCAATTCCAAGAGATGCAAATGTTGATGTGACAAAATTGCATTAAGAGCTCAAAGAAAAGAATGGCGAGTAACTAGACAATGCAATCAAGATATCAAAATACAAGCTAGGTAGTGAGTTTATATAGACCAAGGACAGTGAAGAGGTGGCAAAACTGAACAATAAGGAGAGGCTACCACACGAGCTAAAGATAGCAAGAGCATCTTCCCAATATAGCAAATGCCACCTCCCTTGTAGGATGTCGACACCTCAAATCACCCACTCACTAATTAAACTCACTTTAATTAACCTAAGAAAGTTTAATAAAAGAGTAGGACAAACCTAGGAAATAGGGAAAATAACTAACCCACTAGGAAAATAAAAACCTACACTAACACCCCCCCTTTAGCATAGATTAGGTGGGTGAAAAGATGGGTCCTAGAAAATCAAGCCTGATGAGGTACCCATGTACAATGAATTCCTCCCCAAAGAGAAGAAGTCCCCCAAACAAAGTAGAGAGAACACCCCCCAGAATAGAGAGAGAAAAGAGAAGGACTAAAAGACCCCCCTTAAGTGGACACCAATCACACCCCCAACAAAGTTCACAAATGAAGGAACTTTATCTCAGTGAAGGGTTTGGTGAAGATGTTTGTGATCTTCTTTGATGTCAGATAGTACTTGAGATCAATGATCTCCTCATGAATTAGATCTTGAATGTAGTGCATGTGGATCTCAATGTGTTTGGTCCACTAGTGATGGACCGAATTGTGAGAGATTTGTATCACACTCTGGTTGTCACAAAAGAGGACTGTAGGCTTTTGGAAGGGAATACCAAACTCAGTGAGAATATTCTAAAGCTAAATGGCCTCTATAGTAGCATTAACTACTCCTGGATACTTAGCCTCTATAGATGAAAGAGCAATTGCAGACTGCTTCTTTCTCAACCAAGAAACTAGACCAGAACCAAGTGAGAAGCAATACCCTAAAGTAGACTTGTGATCCTAAGAATTACCTGCCCAATTTGAATCTGTGTAGCCCACCAAGTCAAGATCAATTCCCATTGCCTAGTGAGCCCCATAACTGTGAGCGCCCTATACATAGTGAAGAATCCACTTAGCTGCTTTCCAGTGCAGCTCATGTGGCTCCTACATGAATCTGGAGACCAGGCCCACAACATATGAAAGATCAAGCCTCGTATGTGTCAAGTATACGAGACTCCCAACTAATTGGTGATACAAGGTAGCATCCACCAATGGTGAAGAATAATGAGCCTCAAGTTTGACCTCAGATAGAAATAGAGTCGATGCAGGCTTATAGTCATCCATGTGAAAGTGGGAGAGCATATCAAGTGCATACTTGGGCTGTGCAATGAAGATACCAAATGAAGACTGAGTGATCTCAATCCCCAAGAAGTAGTGTAGAATGCCCAAGTCTGACATCAGGAAATAATCATGAATGACAATTTTCACTGCCTTCATAGTGGATGAGGAACTCCCTGTAATCAACAAGTCATCAACATAGAGAACAAGGAACGTGAGAGTATCATCCTACTACATAATATACACATTCAGATTAGAATGACACCGAGTGAACCCAACTAACTAAAGGAAGAAGTCCATCTGGGTATACTAAGCCCAAGGGGCCTGTTTGAGGCCATAGAGAGACTTTTGAAGATGATAAACAAGTGAAGGATCATGTATGAACCCCTACAGTTGCTCCATATATATCTCCTCTTGAAGGTCACTATAAAGAAAAGCACTCTTCACATCCATCTGATGAACTTTCCAACAATGGCCTACAACAATAGCAAGGACAAGTTGAATGGACTTTATTTTGGCAATTGGCACAAAAGTCTAAGAGTAGTCAATCGTAGGAACCTAGGAGAATCCCTTTGCGACTAGGTGAGCCTTATGCTTATCAACCAACCCATCTGTGACAAATTTTGTTTGAGAGATCCACTTACATCTAACAAGTTTCCTTAGGAAGGGGGATTGAATCACAAGTATGGTTCCTCTCCAAGGGACTGATCTCTTCATGCATAGCATCCCACTCGGGGGCATCAGAAGCTTCCCAAAAAGACTATGGATCAGAAACTAAGGCAATGAAGAGATGTGGAGCCTACTCAAACTGTGACCTTGTTCTTTTAGTATCTAAAAGATCACCAACCCAATCACTTGAAGACTCCAATGTTTGATGAGCCCAAAGAGGCCTAGTAAGAGAATTTGGAGGAGAATCATCAACCTCTGAATGATGACTAGGAGTGGAGGAAGATGAACCCTCATCATAGTCGTCGCCATCTGAAGTGGAATAAGAAGACTCCTCATCAAGAGCAGGAGGATTAAGATCCTCAGAAAAATTGTCATCATGTCTCAATGTCTCCAAAGTGATGGTTGTGTATAGGAAAAATCGAGAGGTTGAATGATAAAATCAAAAGTAATGATAATAACAACTCAATTACCCATAACATCAAAAGATCTATCTAAGCAATAACCAAATCAATGAATAAATCAAATTACGAACAAAGAAGCTATCGCTTAGATTGTTTGGATCTCTTGGTCAAATGTAGATTGCTTCATAAATTATGAAACCATGTTTGCAACAAGTGGATGTAGATTATGTTTGTGTTCAAAAGGTAAAAGTGCTCAACAATGTGATGAATGCTTAATGTGCTAAAATGCCTGTGAATAAATGATCGAAGAGATCATAAGGCTGAATGATCGAAGAGGATTTTTTAAGGAGATGAGGGGGGTTTATATAGGTTTCAATAAAGATCAATCAACGGTCCAGAAAATTCCATACAATGAATGGAGGAGATAAATCTAGAATTCAGGATGAATGTGCACCTGACTTGTGTCATACAAAAAGCTATTTTTGTTTGAGTTAATTGCTTGATTTAACAAAGACATGGAATAGACATGAGATATAATTAGATTTCATAAAAATAGAAATGTTTTTTTCTAATTTATGAGTTGGTGATAAAAACAATATTGATTAAGTCTATTAACTCAACTTATGATTTGCTTTTTGCATGATTTGAGATAAATTAAATAATAAATTATTTAATTTTGTGTGCATGATGAACAAGATTTATTTTTAGAGGAATTAGAAGATATATGAAGCAAATTAAATAAATAAAATTAGAGGAATACATAAAATATTTGATTATATTTTATTTTTAGAGATTGAGATAATTTAAATAAATTTGAATGATTTATTTAAATTTAGAAGAATAATTGATTTAAATAAATAATTTAGAAATTATTTAATTATAGATAAGAGGATTTGGATGATAAATTAATTAAATAATTAATTTATTCAATTGACATGGATTTGAAAATTGGAAGACGATAATGATTTTTTTTGCTACATAATAGATAATTTTATATTGATATGAAAGAAACAGATTACAGAGCTGGCTGCACAGCTTGTAGTAGAGTCCAGATTCATCACCTAAAAACCCCCTAAATACTACTTGACCATGCAGGCTCTCCTGATAGCAAAGATGATAATGATTTTAATTAAATAATAAAAAATATTTAATTTTGGAAGAATATAGAGGAATTTAACGAAATTAATTAAATAAAGAGGGTTTATTTAATTAATGTTGAGAATAAGTGATTTAGAGGAAATTGATGATTTTGATGAAATTAATTAAATAATTAGATTATTTAATTAATGTTGAAATGCAGGTGATGCGATGTAAAGGGACATTTTTAGGTGTCTACATTTTGCCCCTCTTTGATATGGTGTTTGCAAACTAACATCATTTCAAAAAAATTTAAAACATATTGCTAGATTTGATAGAAGAAAATTGATTCAGAAGAAATTGATTGGATTAGAGATGGTGATGCCCTAGTCACTCAAAGCGAGGGTGACAAGGAAAGGTAAGATGAATGGTGATGATGATTATTCAAAAACAAACAAGGCATTGCCCCTGTCAAGTTGTAAACCAATGATTTAATTATTGATGATTGATAAAGATAGTGTTGTCATTGTGGGGAACGATATATCCCTAGATCAACACAAGGATGATAGTGTCTGGTTTTAAAAATGAAACACCTCGTATAAGATGCCTAGTCTAGTTTCAAGAGTGACAATCTGTATAAGACAATTGATATGATTGATTGATTGTTTGATTGATTAATTGATTGATTTACAACAAGATTAGGATTAAGACCAAAGGATGTGTGGATAGATTGATTAGCTAGATTGGATAAAATGAGGAATATCGATAAGATGAATGATGATGATAATTAGGATGCCCCCTCGAGAGGAAATTTGGGTTCGAAGAACACAAG
Organism: Cunninghamia lanceolata; assembly: GCA_027924645.1. Taxonomy (NCBI): domain Eukaryota; kingdom Viridiplantae; phylum Streptophyta; class Pinopsida; order Cupressales; family Cupressaceae; genus Cunninghamia; species Cunninghamia lanceolata. The sequence continues at coordinate 6,681,803 of BSBN01000123.1, forward strand.
TGTGCTCTTGAAATGAAAAGTGAGGAGATAGAGAGACATGGATGAAAAGTTAGATGAAAGATGGAAAATAAATGGAGAAAGAATAGAAGAAATGATATCATAGAATAGAGAAATGATGATTGATCGATCTTCATGAAAGCTATAGATTTTATTAGGATGTATGGGTGAGATGGATGAATAGGATGAAGATGATGATATCTTATGTATCTGAGTACTGGATACTTCCTTCTTATACCAGACTGGATCAAGGTACATTAAGATTGAGAAGAGATGATATGTAGTTCTAGATGTGTGATGAGATGGAGTGATGTTGCAACAGTTACACAAATATTTATAAAAAGCAATCCTTATTTTGATATAGCATATGGATATTATGCACCAAGGTATAAAAGAGCAAGGTGACAATGTATCCAATGAATAGGATGTTGACTTTGCAAGCAAGCAATTTGACCTTAGATCACTTAGACATGATATAATCTTGTTGGATATGTGAATGCGCTATAGTCTTGAACATAAAATAAACTTCAATACATGAATGCAAGAAGAATATTAATATGTAAGATGCTAGGTTGTAACACACACACAAGATAGATATGATGCTAAGTAAGATAAAAAGATCACTCCTCAAACATGACACACAAAAGCAATGACTATGCCCCCAATCTGTACTGCATTGCAACCAAGATATAGATAAATCAAGGTAGTCTTGAATAAGTAATGGGAAAGGGACAAAAGATAAACCAAAAAGCAAAATTGACTGGCTTACAAAGTAAACATACAGTCAACATATTCTCTTGCCAAAGAGGTTGCTCATGATAGATTGGATAGATAGGATAGATAACAACCTTATTGTAGGAACGATATATCAATTAAAGGGTGTTGATCTGTTGATAGGATAATGTCTGGTTTTAAGAAATGCAACATGTTGTATAAGACACTTGATTTGGTTTCGACAATGGAACATCCTGTATAAGACAATTGTTTGATGTATTAGATGTTGGCAATCGATATTTAGGACAACATATGGCTATGCAAGTAGGTGTTTTAGCTTTAGGGTGGTTAAGGACTTTTACTTTGCAAGGATGCGTAGTTTGTTTTGTTTTGCTACTTGAATTAGTAAAGTTGGGGTGATAGGATGGATTGTGATAAATGGAAGATAAGAAGGATGGAATGTCAATGGATTGAGATGAAGAATGATGATTTATTGTTGTTTTTGGGAATGTTTTGATTGTTTTGGATTTTTCTATTTTTTTAAAATTTTGTTGGATTATTGAAGTTTATGACGGTTGGAATTTGAAATGTTTTGGGATGACATTGGATTGTGTTTGGATAGCCTTAACTACTAGATATCAATGACAAGGGAAAACCAGGTCTAGATGCCAGGAGAAAGACAGGATTAGATAAGTAGACAAAAGGATGGGTGATAGTGGATGGGATGGATAAATAGTGTAAGACAGATGGAATAATTTAGGATATGATTACCAAAGACTATGTTGCATAGGAATAACATGCCCCATTCTAGGTATAATTCTTAGGATTCTACATGACAAAGCTTATGACGATAGGATTAATTGGATTGGTTGGAAAGGATGAGGTATACTAAGAGATTTTCAAAGCTTGTTTCAACATTTTGCGTCTATCTTTTTCAAGATCAAAAAAGGAGGAAAAAGGATGGATTGGATCAAAGGGATAAGTATGTGGATATAATGGATATATAAGATATGATAGGTAGAAGGAATGATAGGTTGGGTAGATGAGATGACATGCCCCCAAGTGTAAGGTCCATAGACAATCAACCTACACATGACACCTGTTTGCCAGGTTTTCATCATGGTACTTATCCAAGGCACCTGTTTACCAAGTTTTCACCATTGGATGAAGGGATTTTTCTTTAAGTTTTTGATTTTTGATGTTTTTTTACTTTTGAATTTGACTTTGACTTTTTTGGATGGGATGGAGGATTAGGACTCCAACGTCTATTTCCAATAGCAAGGTAGTATGTTAGCACTTTAATGCATGTTTGCACATCGATGATATCAGATAGCATTATGTGCATAGATGTTCGTAGATGTAAATAGAATGGATGGTGGATTATGATATGAATGATGGATGGAGATGGAAGGATAAATAGATGATGGAGAAAAAGCATGGACCATAGAGGTGTGATGGGGGAAATATGTTGGATAAGGGATGTAAGATGGAGTATGGCATGGAATTACGGGGAACCAAAACCAACGATTGCACACACTGTGATAGATTTTGAAGCTTTTAACTAGGATAGGGAGTGGGGAGTAATGGAAATTGAGATACAGGATTTGGGTATCATTGATTTAGGAGTTTAGGAACCCAAATGGACTTAGGATTTGCAAGATTTTTTAATAGGGAACAAGATTTTTGGAGTTTGGGGATAGATTGAGATATGGATGCTTCATTTGGGGTAATAGCTTGTTGCTTGGGGACCCACACCATTTTATTTTTTCTTTGAGGTGTGTGGGTTTATGTAGCTTTTGAGATGGATTTGAGTTAATTGCTTGTTGCTTGGGGACCCACACCATTTTTATTTTTGCTTTGAGGTGTGTGGGTGTATGCATCTTTTGAATAGGATTTGGCTTGGAATTTGCATATTGATGCCCTATGACATGATATTCTTGAGGCTTTTACGCAGATTTTACTATATGTGTGGAAGCATCCAAAATTTTATTTTTGAATCTCATGGGGTTTGGGATAGCTTCATATGTGGCCGATGTGTGCATTTGTTGGCCATGATTAGGAATCATAGGGGATTTATGGATGGAGGGATTAAAAGTGGATTTGTGGATAAATGGATAAGAGGATTGGATGAGAGTGGTATTAGGTGTTGGGATAAGTGGAGGTAGAGTGGATGGAAGGATTTTAGGAGTTGGAAGTAGTGGAGGTAAAGTGGATGGACGAAGGTGTATGGTCACATGCTTTTGTGAATGGTATGATGGTGGAGAAGGGATGGCAACATATGAGAAAGAGGTGTGATAAGGTGCACTAGGATATGGAGTGGAATAATTAGCTTGTGGCAGAATGGAGGTGGTACCAACATCTTGGGATTATTTTGTTTGGGATAAAAAACCAAGGACATGTGCTTGTGGATAGATTGCGACATGGATGGGCTCTAAGATGCCTTGTTCATGAAGGCCTAAACCTTTACCTTGATATTTCATGTTTTGGAACATACAATATGAAATGGGATGTTTATTTTGGAAACAAGACATGAGTTCATTATTTGATGGAGAAGGTGAGATGGTGGATAGTGGTTGTTTCTCGCCTAAGGATGAAAATTCATGGATGAAGGTGGTAAGACCAAGAAGACTAGATAATGGTTTTTGAGTGGGATCGATGGTGGATGGTGGAGGATCAACATGAGATAGTGTAGGATCATGCGATGGATGACATGGGACGCTTGGATCTTGACTAACATTATTCTCAGTAGGAGATGAAGGGATAGGATCCAAGTGACTTGTTTTCTTATCTATGCTTTCTTGGGGACCAAGTGTCTCATCAAGGGAAGTGGATTTTGTTGGATCATGGATAGGCCTAGATGGATGATGTATAGGAGAAGTGTGGATAAATTGTTCATGGATGTTGGTGGGATCATGGATAGGATCAAGTTGCTCATGGATAGGCTCATGATCATGGATAATATCTTGATCATAGAAAATATAAAGATTATGGATGGGTTGGGTGGAGGTGCTTTGATCTTGATTTAGACAAAGGGTTAATGTTTCCACATGCTTTAGATTATGCTGTTGACATGGCTCTTGTTTTTATTGAATGGAGGTAGAATTGGGAAACTCTTGAATAGGCTTGATAGGCTCTTGATGGTCAACAAAATGAAGGTACAATGGATCTTGACTTGGACTCATGGAAGGATACTCTTCAATAGGCTTGATAGGCTCTTGACTAGGTGTTTAAGGACATGGAGATAGTTGATTCCTTGCTAATAGCCATTGGATCACATCCTTCATAAGAGTATGGGTGGATGAGCAATATAATGGATGGTGTTGTAGGATTAGGATTAGGATTAAGCTCTTGTATTGGTATATGAGTGGATGATAATGGAGGGCACAAATATGATGCATAAACTAGAGTGGTGTTCCCCTTGTCAAATGTATCATAAGGACTTAAGGACACATGATTTTGGTGCAAAGACAAACTTGCATGTTCTTGTGGTAAGGAACTTGATAGCCTTGTAAATGGGCTTGATAATGAATCAAAATCTTAGAATGTTTTGTGTTTGGGATCTTGTGTTTCCTAAATGTTTTTGGGATTTTTGGATTTTGAATTTTATGATGTTTTGGATTTTTGAATGGTTTGATGGGTAAGTGCAAAAAGTTGGGGGGCCAAAAAGTGGCCAAATTTTTTTCAAAAAAAAAAAATACATAATGCGAGTGCATTATAATGCACTTGCATTATGGTTTGGTAATGACGAGCCTAAGGCTCAGGAAAACCAAACCATAATGTGCTCTCGTTATAACACGAGTGCTTTATGACTAATTATATATATAAAAAAAGAGCATTTCTGCTCATTTCATTTCTTTATTTTCCTCTACACCTATGGCCTGCAAACCCTAAGGAGCGCACTCGCATTTTTGAAGACTCAATTCAACACCAAAATCTTACCGATTCATTACCAAAATGCCGCCACGACGTCGAGCAGGCCAAAGGAGTGAGTTTTATTTGTTTTTTTGTTTGAATTTGTTTCTAAATAGGTAGGTTTGAGTTGATTTTTGATGTAAATTTCCTTAATTGTCAGGAAATGTTAATGCACCTCCTCCTCCTCAAAATCCACAAAATCTTGAAGAGGAAATACCTGCCGAAGAACAACCCGAACAACAAACTCCTCCATCCATTCCTCGACATGCCCCTGGAACACAAGAAAATCTAATGGGGCAAATTTAAAATGATAAAAAAGAAATTGAAGACATAATTGCACGGTTGAAAGATCCTTCAACTTTAGCCTTGCATAGGTCCACGCTTGCTCAATCTCTTGAATCTATGTTATCAAATGTAGATTCAATTAGCAAGCAAATATCTAGTTGGTCAGATAAGAGGAGAGAGTTTAGAGAGTATTATGTAGACAAGTTATCATATGAAGATGTGAAAAAGTTACTAATTACAAAATTGGACTTGTGTTCCATTTTCACAAACCCACAAATAAATCAACCTCTACCCATTACATGCAAGAGGTTCCCTATCCATTGGTGCAACAACCAAACAATAAGGGACAATTTTGGGTAGAGGTGGTGGATTGTTTTTGACCATCCTCCATGCAATAATAATGAGGTCCTGCAATACTTTTTGAGGAAACTCTACTGCGAGTTTGTCCTCAATAAAGTGCCAAACTATTTTGATATGCGAGACTTCTAGGGTAGAGGTGGGGGGTCAACACAAGATAGACCAGGGGCACGTGTTGACCCACAACAGCTAGTGAGATGAGTAATCAGCAGACCAGCCCATGAGCATATTTCTATCCCTTCCATTGTGAAGGAGAGTGTTGAGGTCGATACACTTCAGTCCATTAGTGCCTTGACCCAGAGCATCATAGAGCATGCCAGTCTTGTAGCATAGCATGGGTTGGGAGATAGTGCGAGGAGTAGGGTCCCACCCCATGCTTGTCAGACTTGTGGGTTAGCCTATGGCTATGACCCCATAGATAGTCAGGACATAGGTGCACATGCTACATCTGCAGCTAAGCAGATGGTGATGACAGATACCCTCCTGAGTGAGACTTTCAGCCTTGATACTCAGGTAAATATTAGCAAGTTCATTGAATTTAATTTATTAAATTTTATTTTTGAAATGCAAGATTAACTAATTTAGTTTGATGATTTTAATAAAATTTCAGAGTCATAGTGTTGATGCAGTTTTCAGTGGTTCTCCACCTGCATATTACACTACATCATCTACTATCGAGGTATGTAACTAGTAAACAATTATAAATATCACATGTGAGTAGCATTGTTATATGAATGGTATTCTAATATTTGATTTTGGATGTTGAATAGGTTAATATTTGAGATTTCACGGTAACACTTGCCAGCGGTGGTGGACTTCAAAGCTTCACGAAGGTAATAAAACAAATAGTTTAATGAATGAATTGCACTTACTAGATTTTTGTATGTGACTTGTGTGCTTTATTGTGTGTGCTTCCATGTTTAGGTGAACACTTTTCTTAAGACTTTAAAACCCTCAATTACTTGTCGTGTGTAAAGTGCACTTTTGTTTTAATTTAATATTGACTTATAATCAAAAGTTACTATCACTTAAATCAACCTACTAAAGGGTCTTTAAGTCATTAGTTTACTGGCCCTTCAACCTAACTCAATTGACGTCTCTGGTAAACTCTCATAAGCTCGAGTGCCATATCATAATTGAAGGTCATATTTAATTGATATGAGGGCTGGACAAAGAATTGGAAGGTCAGTATTTAAAAGGAATTTGGAATAAAAACAATCATCTCTATGCGGTTGAATTTGATGGGCATGCCTTTATAAAAGGCTAAAAGACAACTTTATGCAGGATATCATGGTAATTGTAGTGTTTGAAGATTGAAGACTAGTTAGTGTTTGTAGCTCGGACTGTTTCAACATGTTTGGGTGTGAAATAGGACCATGCCTAGCCTAAACGTACCCATCTAGATGCGTTGGAATTGTCGGTTTGGCCGCACGAGGAGAAGAACAAAAGTTACACCCCTTTGCAACTTTACACTACCTCCTTTTGACAATTTTTGGGGCAGTAAAAAAATTTTCACCACGGGCAAAAGCCTCAGAGATATAAAAAATTGAGAGAGGTTATTGTAGAGGGACCCTATGTGATCACGTTGCCTTAGATGGAATGTATCTAAGTGATATGATTTCTGAGTAACAACTCATCAAAGATTGCTACCTTTTTGCACTTTGGACTCTTTAGGGATATCGCCAATACAATGTAGCTCGGACTATTTTGACATATTTGGGTGCAAAATAGGACCATGCCTAGCCTAAACGCACCCATCTAGACACGTTGGAACTATCAGTTTGGCCACACAAGGAGAAGAACAAAAGTTACACCCCTTTGCAACTTTACACTGCCTCCTCCTGACGATTTTTGGGGCAGTAGAAAACCTTTCACCACGGGCAAATGCCTTAGAGACATAAAAAACTGAGAGAGGTTATTGTAGAGGGACCCTACATGATCTTTTTTCCTGAAACAAAATGTATCTAAGTGACATAGTTTCTAAATAACAGCTCGCCAAAGATTGCTGCCTTTTTGCACTTTGAACTCTTCAGGGATATCGCCGGTACAATGTAGCTCGGATTGTTTCGGCATGTTTGGGTGCAAAATAGGACCATTCCTAGCCTAAACATACCCATCCAGATGTGTTGGAACTATCATTTTGGCCACACGAGGAGAAGAACAAAAGTTACACCCCTTTGCAACTTTACATTGCCTCCTTCTAACAATTTTTGGGGTAGAAGAAAACCTTTCACCACGGGCAAACGCCTCAGAGATATAAAAAACTGAGAGAGGTTATTGTAGAGGGACCCTAGGTGATCACATTACCTCAGACAAAATGTATCTAAGTGACACAGTTTCTGAGTAACAACTCATCAAAGATTGCTGCCTTTTTGCACTTTAGACTCTTCGGGGATATCACTAGTACAATGTATCTCAGACTATTTTGGCATGTTTGGGTGCAAAACAGGACCATTCCTAGCCTAAATGTACCCATCCTGATGCGTTGGAACTCTCAGTTTAGTCGCAACAGGAGTAGGACAAAAGTTACACACCTTTGCAACTTTACACTACCTCCTTCTGATGATTTTTGGGGCAGTAGAAAACCTTTCACCACGGGCAAACACCTCAGAGATATAAAAAATTGAGAGAGGTTACTGTAGAGGGTTTGCATTGCCTTAGACAGAATGTTTCTAAGAGACATAATTTTTGAGTAACATCTCGTCAAAGATTGCTGCCTTTTTGCACTTTGGACTCTTTAGGGATATCATCGGTACAATGTAGCTCAGACTGTTTCGACATGTTTGAGTGAAAAATAGGACCATGCCTAGTGTAAATGTACCCATCTAGATGCATTGGAATAGTTAGTTTGGTTGCATGAGGAGCAGGAAGAAAGTTACACCCCTTTGCAACTTTAGACTAAAAGTTACACCCCTTTGCAACTTTACACTACCTTATTCTAATAATTTTTGGGGCAGCAGAAAACCTTTCACCATGGGAAAATGCCTCAGAGATATAAAAAAATGAGAGAGGTTATTGTAGAGGGACTCTACGTGATCACGTTGCCTTAGATGGAATGTTTTTAAGTGACACAGTTTTTGAGTAACATCTCGTCAAAGATTGCTACCTTTTTGTACTTTGGTCTCTTCAGGGATATCATCGATACAATGTAGCTCAGACTGTTTCGGCATGTTTGGGTGAAAAATAGGACCATGCCTAGTGTAAATGTACCCATCCAGACACATTGGAATAGTCAGTTTGGTTGCATCAAGAGCAGGATGAAAGTTACACCCCTTTGTAACTTTACACTACCTCTTTCTGATGATTTTTGTGCCACCAATACCATATCTCTTTGTGATGGTTGTGGTTCCTCTTCAATTGGCATGTCTTCATTTATTGTTTCCAATTTCCTCTTCTCATGAATTTCCCTCATATCCACTGCTTTCTTTGCATTCTTAGCTTCTATCTCTTCTTGTGTTGGTTTAATTTTTGATCGTTTCCTCAACATGACGAAGATTTTGTCTGTAGCATGATAAAGAGACAAATATTATTTCCTAAAAAATGAATCCATACAAATAACTAAAATATATGTCATTCAACCCTTCATAGTAAATGTACATACAATCATCATGTAAAAGAGTAAATGTCACTCAACTAAAATAGGTACAAAGCATACAAAGCAAATAATTGCAGCCATGAAAAGAGTACATGGGACTTCATGCTTGAAAAGGTTGAGGCAGACCCAATTTGACATGTTTGTTGTTACTAAGGCTACTAGGATTTGGAATTGAGAAGGTGTTTTATTGGTACTAGGGATATTAGGATTTGGGTGGCTTGTGAAGGAATAGACAACAATTGAAGAGTGTAGACTTCAGTAAGGGTTTAGAATGGTTGTGTCTAAGTTCCTAAGGGGTAAGAAGACCTCTAGTAGCCTTGTTAGGTTTTGAAGTATTGAAGACCCTCTTTTTGCCTTTGTATAGGGAGATTGCTTGAGAGGAAAGCTTATGAAATTTGAAGAAACTATTGGTATGATCCCTTTGGATTGAGTTGAACCCTACCTCTGCATCACATACCTAGATTGTCATAAAAATCATTAGACTAATCTCTATAATTTAGGGTATTGAATGGTATATAGTCGATCAAGGTAACCGGCCATCATGTGCTAACAAAGGACAATTATGAAATTTTGAAATATTGTTGTGTCATGTGCATGTACAAATCATCATGAATAGGTGCATAAGGAATTTCCTAGACCAAGATATGTGCATACAAATCATCATGTCATGTGCATACTTGTATGATCTTGGCACCTATTCATTTGTATTTTAACTTGTCAATATGACAAGATAATAGTGGGATTGTATTTTTATTATGTTGTAAGGATTTATTCTTGTATAGTTTGACATCATGGTATGTTAAGGTCTATTTATTACACATAATTATTAAAGAGCCCAAGTGTAGAAAATATACATGGCATCATGTGAGATTGCAGGATGCTTTCTTGACTGGGAATGTGTCTATTTTAAACATGTATGATAAAGCATGATAAAGTAATTCAAATAGAATTAAGGAAAATGTAAAGAACATGCATGTAAAGACTTGACATACCTAAAAAATGGAGATTCGAATGGAGAGAGTACCCAATTATGTAGTTTTTTTTTCTTCTTGCATCAAACTCCTCAACAATTTGAGTTTTTCACCACTTGCTTCCTTTTCAATTTTAAATTGAATGACACTCAAATATAATTACTAACAACAATACTATTAACCAATCTATAATGTTAAATTCCTAAAATTGAATCACAATTAACATTACAACACTACAAAAATTGAAACTTCAATAGATATATATCAAAGTTGGTGTGAAAATTATGTTATTTCCTCCTTCTCAAGTTGGCAAAGCAGAAAAGGTGGTGGAAAGATCATGAAAAGGTGGTAAAATGTGCATGTGAACTTCCCAACAGCATGAAATCACTTCTTTTTTGTCAGAACACGCACATAATCAGCATGAAAATAGAGCATGTGGGCCTGGATCACAGGGGTCAACACTTTTTTACCATTTCTATAGTAGGACAAAATGTGAGCGCGTTATAACGTGCTCACGTTTTGTCCTACTACAGATTGATCCATAAATATTTGTGCCTATCTCACCTTCGATAGCACCTTTACAATATCTCACCTCTAGTTCCATTAGCTCATGGTTCTATATCTCACTTATCTCTCCCCCTCATCTCTCTACCTCTCCCCTCTCTATGTCTCTTAGTTTCTCCTTGTCTACCTCAACCCTAGACCCTAAACCTTATCCCTAAACCCTAATCCTTCAACCCTCAACCCTCAACTGTAATCCCTCATCCCTAAACCCTAAATGCTATCCCTATTCCTAAACCCTCAACGGGCTTGTTACTATACCTTAAATGCTAATCCCTTATCCCTAAACCCTCCAACCCTATCCCTAATCCTTATACCCTCGACACTCTACTTTAACCCTAATCCCTCAACCCTCAACCCTATCCCTAAACCCTCAACCCTCGAACCTCAACCCTCAACATTAAACCCTAATCCCTCAACCTTTAACTCTAATCCCTCATCCCTCAACCCTATCCCTAAACCCTAAACCCTAAAACCTCAACCCTCAACCCTCAACGTCAAATCCTAATCCCTCAACCCTTCACTCTAATCCCTCAACCCTAAACCCTATCCCTAAACCCTCAACACTATACCTTAAACCCTAATCCCTCAACCCTCAACCCTCAACCTTACCCCTAAACCCTAATCCCTCAACCCTCAACCCTAATCCCTCAACCCTTAACTCTAATCCCTCAACCCTAAACCCTAAACACTATCCCTATTCCTAAATCCTCAACAAGCTTGATACTATAGCTTAAACCCTAATCCCTTATCCCTAAACCCTCCAACCCTATCCCTAATCCTTATACCCTTGACACTCTACTTTAACCCTAATCCCTCGACCCTCAACCCTATCCCTAAACCCTTGAACCTCAACCCTCAACCCTCAACATTAAACCCTAATCCCTCAACCCTTCACTCTATTCCCTTGACCCTCAACCCTATCCCTAAACCCTAAAACCTCAACCGTCAATCGTCAACATCAAATCCTAATCCCTTAACCCTTCACTCTAATCCCTCAACCCTAAACCCTATCTCTAAACCCTCAACACTATACCTTAAACTCTAATCCCTCAACCCTAAACCCTAAACACTATCCCTATTCCTAAACCCTCAATAGGCTCGATACTATACCTTAAACCCTAAACCCTCCAACCCTATCCCTAATCCTTATACCCTTGACACTCTACTTTAACCCTAATCCCTCGACCCTCAACCCTATCACTAAACCCTCAACCCTCAAACCTCAACACTCAACCCTCAACATCAAACCCTAATCCCTCAACCCTTAACTCTGATCCCTTGACCCTCAACTCTATCCCTAAACCCTCAACACTAAAACCTCAACCCTCAACCCTCAACGTCAAACCCTAATCCCTCAACCCTTAACTCTAATCCCTCAACCCTAAACCCTATCCCTAAACCCTCAACACTATACCTTAAACCCTAATCCCTCAACCCTCAACCCTAAACCCCATCCCTAAGCCCTAATTCAGCAACCCTCAACCCTAATCCATCAACCCTCAATCCTAATCCCTCATCCCTAAACCCTAAACCCTAAACACTATCCCTATTCTGAAACCCTCAACGAGCTCGATACTATACCTTACACCCTAATCCCTTATCCCTAAACCCTCCAACCATATCCCTAATCCCTATGCCCTCGACAATCTACTTTAACCCTAATCCCTCGACCCTCAACCCTATCCTGAAACCCTCAACCCTCGAACCTCAACGTACTCAACCCTCAACGTCAAACCCTAATCCCTCAACCCTTAACTCTAATCCCTCAACCCTAAACCCTATCCCTAAACCCTCAACCCTAATCCATCAACCCTCAACCCTAATCCCTCATCCCTAAACCCTAAACACTATCCCTATTCCTAAACCCTCAACAGGCTCGATACTATACCTTAAACCCTAATCCCTTATCCCTAAACCCTCCAATCCTATCCCTAATCCTTATACCCTCGACACTCTACTTTAACCCTCGAACCTCAACCCTTAACCCTTGATCCTCAACCCTATCCCTAAACCCTCGACCCTCAAACCTCAACCCTCAACCCTCAACCCTCAACGTCAAACCCTAATCCCTCAACCCTTAACTCTAATCCGTCGACCCTCAACCCTATCCCTAAACCCTAAACTCTAAAGCCTCAACCCTCAACCCTCAATGTCAAATCCTAATCCCTCAACCCTTCACTCTAATCCCTCAACCCTAAACCCTATCCCTAAACCCTCAACACTATACCTTAAACCCTAATCCCTCAACCCTCAACCCTCAACCCTAAACCTTATCCCTAAACCCTAATCCCTCAACCCTCAACCCTAATCCCTCAACCCTCAACTCTAATCCCTCATCCCTAAACCCTAAATGCTATCCCTATTCCTAAACCCTCAACGGGCTCGATACTATACCTTAAACCCTAATCCCTTATCCCTAAACCCTCTATTCGTATCCCTAATCCTTATACCCTTGACACTCTACTTTAACCCTAATCCCTCGAACCTCAATGTACTCAACCCTCAATGTCAAACCCTAATCCTTCAACCCTTAACTCTAATCCCTCAACCCTAAACCCTATCCCTAAACCCTCAACACTATACCTTAAACCCTAATCCCTCAACCCTAAACCCTATTCCTAAGCCCTAATCTGTCAACCCTTAACCCTAATCCATCAACCCTCAACCCTAATCCCTCATCCCTAAACCCTAAACACTATCCCTATTCCTAAACCCTCAACGGGCTCGATACTATCCCTCAACCCTTAACCCTTAAAACTTGAACCCTAAAACCTATCCCTACACCCTTGACACTTGACATTATATCTTAAACCCTAATCCCTTAATCCTCATCCCTAAAGCCTCAACCCTAAATCCTTAAACCTTCAACCCTAAACCATATCCTTAATCCCTCTACCTTCAGTACTCTACTTTAACCCTAATCCCTTGACCATCAACTCTATACCTAAACCCTCAATCCTCAACCCTCAACATTAAACCCTAATTCATCAACCCTAAACCCTAATCCCTCAAACCTAAACCCTATCCCTAAACCATCAACCCTCAACACTATACCTTAAACCCTAATCCCTATCCCTCAACCCTTAACCCTTAAAACTTAAACCCTATCCCTACACCCTCAACACTTGACACTATATCTTAAGCCTTAAACCCTCATCCTTAAATCCTCAACCCTCAATCCTTAAACCTTCAACCCTAAACCCTATCCCTAATCCCTCTACCCTCGACACTCTAACCCTAACCTTGACATTAAATGCTAATCCGTCAACCCTAAACCTATCCCTAAACCCTCAACCCTCAACACTATACCTTAAACCCTAATCCATCAACCCTAAAACCTAATCCCTCAACCCTCAACCCTAAACACTATCAATAAACCCTCAACCCTCGACACTATACCTTAAACCCTAATCCCTCAACCCTCAACCCTAATCCCTCATCCCTAAACCTTAAACGCTATCCCTATTCTTAAACCCTCAACCCTCAACACTATACCTTAAACCCTAATCCCTTATCCCTAAACCCTAAACCCTATCCCTCAATCCTTAACCCTTAAAACTTAAACCCTAAAACCTATCCATAAACCCTCGATGCTCAACACTATATCTTAAACCCCAATCCCTTAACCCTCAGCCCTAAAGCCTCAACCCTTAATCGTTAAACATTCAACCCTAAACCCTATCCCTAATCCCTCTACCCTTAACACTCTACTTTAACCCTAATCCCTTGACCATCAACCCTATCCCTACACCCTCAACCCTCTACCCTCAACTCTCAACATTAAACCCTAATCCGTCAACCCTAAACCCTAATCCATCAACCCTAAAACCTAATCCCTCAACCCTAAAACCTATTCCTAAACCCTCAACCCTCAACAATATTCCTTAAACCCTAATTCATCAACCCTAAACCATAATCCCTCAACCCTAAACCCTATCCCTAAACCCTCAACCCTCAACACGATTCCTTAAACCCTAATCCCTCAACTCTAAACCCTAATCCCTAAACCCTATCCTTAAACACTCAACCCTCAACAAGTTATTCCTTAAACCTTAATCCCTCAACCCTCAACCCTAATCCCTCATCCCTAAACCCTAAATGCTATCCCTATTCCTAAACCCTCAACCTTCAACCCTTAAACCTTAAACCCTAAAACCTCAACCCTATACCCTCAACAATATACTTAAGCCCTAATACCTCAATCATCAACCCTATACCTTAACCCTAAAGCCTACACCCTCAAACCCTCATCCCTAGACCATATACCCTCACCCTTATATCCTAAACCTCGAATATTGTGCCTCAACCCTATACTTAAATTAAACCTTAACCATACATGGTCTCAACCCAAGTCACCCTATGCCTTATATACCCTCAATCCATATTGTAAACCCTAAACCCTAATCCCTGTGCCTTACACACTTAATCTTATACACTCAACAACCTAAATATTAACCCTCAATTGTAACCCTCAACCCTCTACCCCCTACCTATTACTTAAGCCCTAATCCCTCAACCATCAACCCTCAAAACTATACAGGCTTAGGTCCTTATATACACTAAACCCAAAACACTTACATACATACATGCATACATACAAATATACATACATACAAAGATGCATACATACAAGCATGCATACATGTGCATACATACAAGCTTGCATACATGTACATACATACAAGCATGCATACATACCTACAAGAATAGATATAAACATCCATGAAACATACTTATGAAATTTGAACATATCTCATTCAAAGGAAGACATAACGTGAGCACGTTATAATGCACTCGCATTATGTCGAACTGGGAAAACACCGACAAACATGCAAAAAAGCAAAAAAGCACAACATAACGCGCTTGCGTTATGTTGTGCTTTGGGAATCCCAAGCCTTGGAATTGGGATTTGCTTTGGATTTCTAACCCAAAGGCTTGGAGTGCCTTTTCAACATCCACATACGTGTTTTTGTAGATTCAAGATTTCACATAATTTTGTTCGTGCTAACCCTTAGATTTGCACGTGTTTCAAGGTCAAAAAAATCAAACACCTGGGTAATGTTAGGCTTTCTCTTAACTATTTAATAATGTAATTTTTTTCAAATTTTGACAATGTTAAGCCCTTTATCTTTAATTTCTTTTGTTTGTGTGTTTGATTTTGGGCAAAAACTACTATTTGGTTTTTTTTTCATTGTAAATTAACCATTCATTTAAATTTCAAAAAAATTACATATTTAGAAACTAGACTCCATTCTACACATATTAAAAAAAAGAAAAAAATGATTTTCAATTAGTTTTAAAATTTATAGGGGTAACACGGCCAAAATTATGTTTTTTAGGATGTGTCCACTTTGAAAATTAGTAAAAAATCAAATATTCATGAAAAAATTATCAAAAAAATCAAGCATAAGCTACATGCTGTTAGCTAATTTCTCATTGAAGCGATTTTAAAAATACCAAAAAAAAAGGTAACCTTTTGAGGGAGCCACAAAACATGCTATGTTATATTTTTTTGACAGAAACAACACCAATTTCTGTGGCTCCCTCTTTTGAACCCCTTAATCTATACCATTTAAAAAAAAAAAAGTAGTTTAGAAAGTAGACTTGGAGCACTATGAACATTCTTTTGGTTGCATCTCCAAATTTTGAGTGTAACTATGCTCAATTTCTCATCCAAGGCCAGCATTTCTAGATTTTAGAAAAAAAGTGGCCACTTAAGACCCCTTTTTGGCCCCCCATCTTCTTGCACTTACCCTGATGTTTTTAGATTTTTGTATGGGTTTGATGATGAGTTGAAATTTTGATTGAGGAGTTGGATGATCATGGGGTGGATCTTGTTGAGCTTTATAAACCTCCATGGGAGTAAGGAGAGGTGCAAGTGCTTTTTCTCCCATGGGTTTTTGATTGGGTATACCCTCTTGTGAAGATGATTCAGGGAATGGTGTATATATGGTAGACATTATTTGGATGGGGTTTACTTGAGGTCTACCCATATCATGAACAACCTCATAGATGGGATATTTCTCCCTAAGAGTAGATGTATCAAAATCTTGAGGTAATTGGGCTCCTTTTTGAGCAAGTAAGTGAAAGTAATGATCGAGATTTTTTAACAGTTTGTCTATAGCAGCCATAGTTTTGGGATTTTGCATGGTTTCCGTAATATTTTGGTCCTCTTCTTGAGATGATTGACCTCCTTGGAAGTTTTTCTCTTCTTGAGAGGTGCCTTGATCTAAGGTATAACCATATGTAATCATATCGTGATATTGCATTCCCGTGGGACCATGTGGGGATTCTAAAGAGGTATTACTCTCTTGAGGCTTGTTTTGGATGTTATTTTGAATTTCAAGTTGGGGATTATGAAATGGGATGTTTTGATGATTTTGTTGAGGGGGATTAGGATTTTGATATTGAGGTGGAGGAAGATTTGTGGTGTTTAGATATTGAGAGTATTGGTGTGGTGTGGAAAGTATTAATGTTGTTGTTGGGATTGAATGTGTTGATGTTGGATATATTAATGTTGTTGTTGGGGTTGAATGTGTTGATGTTGATATTGGTTAACATTGGAAGAAGTGGGATAAGTTGATGTAGGGATAACAAGATATGTGCTTAGATTAGGTTGGTATGAAGTTGAGGGGAACACATGGGATTGCAATGTAATTTGTTGAAGTTGTGGTTGGAAATCTTGTTGTTGTGGAATGTGATATTGTTGTTGTTGAGGTTGAAATTGTTGAAATTGTGGTTGGAATTGTAGAGGAGCTATGAATTGGTGGAATTTGATGAGGAGTTGTATTCAAGATGATCTGTGTTGTTGAAGTGATTGGATGAGGTTTTGTGTTTTTTGTATGGTTTTTTGGTTTAGGGGTTGTGGTTCTTGGTAAAGTGCTTGGAGAAGGTCTTGTAATTGGGGTACTAGGTCTTCTAATGTTGGCATGGAGTTACAAAGGTGTTGTGATGTGTTACAAAGGTGTTGAGATGGTATCAGTGATGTTTATGAGGCAAATTTTGATAGTTTTGGATTGGTTTTGGATTGACAACAGAAAACACATCAAATAAAGTACCAAAGAGGACTGACACAATAAATAGTGTATGTTCTAGGCTCATGAAAAAGCCCAATGTTTCCACGGGTATAAGATAATTGCAAACAATTTCAAGCACTTTTTATCCCTAGAGACATGGTTTCATTGCGGTAGATTAGCTCACAACTTAGTTCTCCGTCGTCCAAATGTCATTCCATAAAGGTGTCAGACATTTGTATCTTTGCGAGAGATGATAGGTAAGGATATCTCACCCTCCCCTCATAAAGCCACAAGTAGGTCACAAGTTCTTATGCTAGCTGAGGGAATACTATCTCTTCTCAAGGGAGACAATGGTGAGTATCTTGGGGGCAAAACCAACTATGCCCTTGCACTAAAATTTATTGCAACGTTTGGAGGTGAATTGGGTAGTCACTATCTAGATGGTTCTTAGTTGCTTTGAGGGACCAACGCCTTACGAGCAATGTGACAAGCTACTAAAAGCTTTGACCAATCCTACTAAGAGTATCAAACACTTTGCATAATGTGAAATCACTTTCACAAAGAGCTAGTACACCTCTTTTTGATTTGGCACCACAAGGTAAGATTGATGTTGGTTAGGACTTGGCTTTCACCTCATTCCTCTTATATAGTGGTTTAAAGGAAAAATCTACTTAGGGTCATCCCTTTTGGATGAAGTGCAATCCAAAAGCAAGCCCTTCTAAAGGAAGAACTGAAATTTAAGATCAAACACGTCAATCAAAGGTTCAATTGTCCCTTTATAAGAAAAATAATGTGCAACTAAATTAGACACACACGATTATAGTTGTCAATTGTTCCTTAAGAAATTGAAGTGTCTATGCATTCATGTCCATTGTCCCTTAAGAAAGCAATATGTTCCTAAGACTTAGTTTGCAAAAAAAAGATGTTTTGTCCTTTAAGAAAGCAATTTGTTTCTAAGACTTAGATTGATAGATTTGACAATTCTTCAAAGCTTGTCCTACATGAACACATTAGAAAAACCCCATTTGCTATGTTTGAGTAATAAGAAGCTGTAACAAGTTAGTTTAGTTCCACAATAAAATAACAAGATGTCAGAAATTAAGTCAAAACCCTAAAAATAAGTCAGAAACCCTAGAAAATCAAAGTGAAATCTAATTTTTTTTGATAATTATGATGAGATACAAAAGATTGAATATCACCAATGGATTCCTTATGATTTTCTATGCCATTTTAGAAAAAATCGTCAAATTTAATTAAGTTTTGAGAAAGCTATGAGGTTTTAAAGCTTGTAGGTCTGTTATCACAACCAAAAGCGCTGCATTGCTGACCAAAGGTGTTGGACTGTGATACCAAAGGTGCTTTACTGCTGACCAAAGGCACTGGACTGTGATACTAGAGGTGCTTTACTGCTGACCAAAGGCGCTTTGATTTGACCAAAGGTGCCTTACTACTGACCAAAGGTGCTTTTCTGTTTTCAATGACCAGAGGTGCTTTAGGATGGTGCAAATGCAGGTTTCTATGCACCAAAGGCATTTTACAGTTGCCTGAAGGTGCTTTTCTACAATCCAAAGGCACTTTATTGCAAGCCAAAGGCACCTTGTTATGTTTGTTTGCGTTGTTCTGTACTGTACTTCAAAAAATCAAATTTCTAAAGAAAACAAGCAATTAGTGGGTCCCATTGGGCGTGCCAGAATGTGTATAGGAAAAATTGAGAGGTTGAATGATAAGATCAAAAGCAATGATAATAACAACTCAATCCTATAACATCAAGATAATGATCTATCTAAGAAATAACCAAATCAATGAATAAACCAAATTACGAACAACGAAGTTATCACCTAGATTGTTTGGATCTCTCGTTCAAATGTAGATTGCTTCATAAATTGTGAAACCATGTTTGCAGCAAGTGGATGTAGATTGTGTTTGTGCTCAAAAGGTAGAAGTGCTCAATAATGCGATGAATGTTCAATGCGCTAGAATGCCTGTGAATAAATGATCGAAGAGGATTTTTGAAGGAGATGAGGGGGGTTTATATAGGGTTCAATAAAGATCAATCAACAGTCCAAAAAATTCCATAGAATGAATGGAGGAGATAAATCTAGTATTCATGATGAATGTGCACCTGACATGTGTCACACAAAAAGCTATTTTTGTTTGACTTAATTGCTTGATTTAACAAAGATATGGAATAGACATGAGATATAATTAGATTTCATAAAAATAGAAATATTTTTTTTCTAATTTATAAGTTGGTGATAAAAATAATATTGATTAAGTCAATTAACTCAACTTGTGATTTACTTTTTGTATGATTTGAGATAAATTAAATAATTAATTATTTAATTTTGTGTGCATGATGAACAAGATTTATTTTTAGAGGAATTAGAAGATATTTGAAGCAAATTAAATAAATAAAATTTATTTAATTGTTTGTGCAAGATTAGAGGAATAAATAAAATATCTGATTATATTTTTTTTTTAGAGATTGAGATAATTTAAATAAATTTGAATGATTTATTTAAATTTAGAAGAATAATTGATTTAAATAAATAATTTAGAAATTATTTAATTATAGATAAGAGGATTTGGATGATAAATTAATTAAATAATTAATTTATTCAATTGACATGGATTTGAAAATTGGAAGACGATAATGATTTTAATTAAATAATAAAAATTATTTAATTTTGGAAGAATATAGAGGAATTTAACGAATTAATTAAATAAGGAGGATTTATTCAATTAATGTTGAAAATATGTCATTTAGAGGAAATTGATGATTTTGATTAAATTAATTAAATAATTAGATTATTTAATTAATGTTGAAATGCAGGTGATGCGATGTGAAGAGTCATTTTTAGGTGTCTACAATGGTAGATTGAGAAGTGATAGGAGAAGAACTAGAAACATCCTCCTCGGATTGAACACTCCTCTCGATGAATAACTCATGAGTGGTGGAATGGATAAGCTTGTAACCTTTGACACCATCTAGGTACCCAAAAAATATGCAAGGCTTGCTCTGTGGATCCAGAGCCTTACATTTATCTGTAGGAATGTGGGCTCATGCAAATGAACCAAACACTCATAAGTGCTTGATTATGGGCTTCTGACCAGTCCAAGCTTAGAAAGGAGTGACCCCCTTTACAGCTCGATGAGGAACCCAATTCTGGATGTAACATGCACAGTTGATGTCCTCTGCCCAATATTGAGGTGCCATGGACTTGGAGTGAATCATACAGTTGGCCATCTCTTTCAAGGACCTCTTCTTTCACTCTATGACACCATTCTGCTATGGACTGTACATAGGGAACTGTGTGCTGAAGATCAATGCCCTCTAAAGCACAAAATTGTTCAACCCTCTAGTTGACATACTCCCCCTATTTTTTGTACGCATATTCTTGATGGACTTCCCATACTATTTCTCTACAAAATTGTTGAAGTCCTGAAAATAATCAAAGACCTCAGACTTCTATTTGAGAAAATAAACCCATGTGTATTTGGAAAGATCATCAATGAATGTGAGAACATATTGAGCCCTACTGAAAGAAGGATGTGGAAATGGCCCTTCCAAGTCACTATGTACCAACTCCTGAAGCTGTGTGGCCCTCCATGCTTTTTCTTTATCAAATTTCTCTTCAAGATGCTTACCAAGAATGCACCCTTGGCAAACATCATCAGAAAACTAAATAGAAGGCAACCTTGAAACCATGTTCTATTGACTGAGCTACTAGAAGTAGCGGTAGTTTAAGTGGCCAAATCGCTAATGCCACAAACAACTCACCTCATCTGAGTAAGATAAGAAAGTGAAGGAGAATTAGGAACAAAGTGAGAGAACTGATATAGTCTAGATTGATGATCAACTTTTCTCACAACAACTATAGACCCATTGTTCAACTCATTGATTACCACTATGTTTGGAGTGAACTCAACCTGTTTGCCAGAGCTAGTGTGAGTGATCTGATAGACAGATAGGAGATTAGTTGACAAATATGGAACACAAATAACATCATGAAATGTTCCTTCACCCATGTCAACAGACCCTCTCCCATGTACTTTAGCAAGAGTGTCATCACCCATGAGTATAGATGGCATAGAACATGGCTCCAAAGAGGAAAAACCATCTTGTGATGAAGCCATGTGGTGAGAAGCACCCGAGTCAATGATCCAGGTATCAGGTTGTGAAGCAATAGAAAATAGGGCCTTTCCCTTTCCTTTCCCCTTACTTTTATTCATGTCCTTTGAAGATTCCTGAGATGAACTTTGTTTGACTGAATTAGGCACCTTGATATTGTTCTTCTCAAGAAGATGTGTCAGGTAATCAATCTGCTTGTTAAGACACTTATGTTCATCATGACCAAGTTTCTTGCAATAGGCACACCTTTTCTTCTCCTTATTAGGCTTGTCACCTTTGGAAGAAGAGGCCTGATTAACTGCTTTTGGAGTAGCCAATTTATGATCTTGTTTCTTTTCTCCTTGATTTTGTTATTTCTTGTTCTATTGACTAGACCCTTTCTGATCTTTAGTGTCCTGATTTGTAGCCAAGGCATGAGATTTAGAGGGCTTAATTGTGCCCATTTTAACTAGTTTATCTTGTTCCTTTATGAGTTCATTTGAAAAATCATCAAGAGAAGGCATTGTATAATTGGTTCGTATGGCAATTTTAGTGGCATGAAATGTAGAAACAAATATAGAATAGTTAGGACCAAGCTTGGGAAGAATACTTAAGATCAATTTAGAATCTTTCTTCTCAATCCCACATTATTTCAAATGTAACCTTATGGCCTTTAATTTAGTGTAGAATTCAATACTAGTATCAAAACTAGTAGGACTTAACCCTATGAGCTCATTCTCCAGTAGATGTCCTCTTATTTTATCCTTCTTACCAAAGAGATTTTCCAAAGTGGTCCATACATCATTTGGTGTATAAACTATTTCAATGTAAAAAGTAGATTTGGAGATACAAACATACATAAGGTTTCAAAAGCTTCATCCAACTTATTAAACCATTTGGGCTTTTCTACAATTAGAGTTGGTTTAGTTTCAAGACCCATAGTTACTCTATACAACACTTGCCTCTTTAGATAGATTGTCACTTTAGATTTCCAATCAAAGTAGTTGTAGGGTGTGAGTATTGGTACTATTGTTTGATCCATTGTATGCAGAAAAGAAGATTGTTTGTTGTAGTTGTATAGAAAGAGAGAATGTAGAAACTCAAAGAAATCACACAAGACACCCCCCCTTTCACTCAATCAAAGAACCCCCCAAGAAAATATGACTTGGCATTTTATATTTAGTGTGATTACGATTACCACAAGTGAGAAATGCTAAGTGGATTTGATCTCAATGCTTTACAAAGTCTCAACAAATAAGTATATGTTCAAAGTACAATCTTGAAATAAAACCAAGTAAAACTAATGACACCATTGTGACGTATTAAAAAAATCATGCAATTTCAAAAAAAGAATTGCCTCGATTTGAGGTTGTATGTGAAAGCTATGAGTCTTTAAAGTTCCCAAGATGAGAACTATGCAATGGCACTTGTGAGAATCTACATTTTCTAGAAAATCCGTGCACTGAAATAAAAAATTATTAGCACCATCTAGCGTAGAGCACAAAAAATTAGCCCAAATAAAAAAAATTCTCATCAAAAGGAGATCGTGAGCTCAAGTTATTAGCCTTCAAAGTTTGCCTTTAAAAATGAAAACGCCAACAAAGAGGGGTCTGAGTGCAAAAAATGCCCTGTCACCAAATTCAGTGGAACTGCCACCAGTATAAGAGGTCCACCAAGTTTAGAAAATCACTAGATGGTTTAGGACTCTACCAAAAATAGAAGATCTCCAACTAAATGTAGAAGTTTGCCAAGTCTGGAGGACCCACCAAAAAAACCACCAAAGTTAGAGGTACTACAAAAAATAGCAGACTCTACTAATAATAATGATTTTATAACTTTAGAAAAATACTGAAAGCACTACTAAAAAATCGCACAAAGGCCAAATGTGGTGGCACAGAAGCCAAAAATGGCACACAGGCCAAAATTGTTTAAATAAATAACAAATTTACATGGCCTCAAAGGTTGAACTACATTTATTTGTCAAACCAAAGGGCAATATTTAACAAATATAAAAAATTGAAATGGCCAAAAGGTTGAAGTGCCAGGGCATGGGCTAGGGGGGCAAGGCCACACCCCAAACCCCAAAGAGGGGTCCATGGCCTGTAGTAGGTTCATTGCCTGCTAAGGTGCGTGACCTGCTAAGGCAGGTTTGCAGCCTCTTAGGAGGTGAGAGGTCTGCTAAGGTAGGCTGGACCTTTTCAAATCATTTTAAAGCACTTTTAATTAATTTTCTTTTACTTTTTTTTTTAAATTTTGATTAAAAATGTGTCCGTACAATGTGTTGGGGGGGCAAAATGGCCTTCCGGCTAAACTTTTTTGCCTCGAATACTCCCGACACCAAAAATGGGCAAATTATATATCAAAAATTATTTGGGAGGCCTCCTAGATGTAATGGAGAGGTCTATTCGGCATGAAAGTGCTCCAAACAAAAACTGACTTCCAAATCTAAGCTTAAAACCCCTTTCCGCAACTTTGTCATATGATCTCTAACTCTGATGAAACGAAAGCCATTTCTAACTTTATCGAACCTCTTGGACGGGTTCAAACAACCATAAATGCTGCTAGTATAACCAAAATGTTGCAATCAACCATATCTTACAAAAAAAATGTATGCAAAATAAAGGGCTTGATCTGTCTTGTAAAATCCTTTTTGATTCTCCAAATCGTTGAAAAACATAAGAGAAGAGCATACAAGATTCACAAGATCTCACAAAGAACTCACTCTCTCAATCAGGAATCTATGAATTTAAAACTCTCAAAACAAAAGTTCTGTTACCATGTTAGAAATCTTGAACAAGATTGAAACCTAAAGAACTTTATGATAGAGATTAAAAGTTACATAAACTGAAATGCAAAATGAAAGAAAACCAGTGATTCCAAGAGATGCAAATGTCGATGTGATAGAATTGCATTAAGATCTCAAAGTGAACAATGACTGAGTAACTAGACAATGCATTCAAGATATCAAAATACAAGCTAGTCAGTGAGTTTATATAGACCAGGGAGAGGGGAGAGGTGGCAAAACTGACCAATAAGGAGAGACCACCATATGGGCCAAAGATAAGAAGAGCATCTTCCCAAGATAGAAAATGCAACCTCCCTTGTAGGATGTTGACACCTCAAATTACCCACTCACTAATAAACTCACTTTATTTAACCTAAGCAAGCTTAATAAAAGTGTAGGAAAAGCCGTGAACGGGGTTGTGCTTGAATGGCAAAGCCCATAGGGTTCTCACGATGGAGATCCAAGTTCAAATCCCCCAAGTAACATGTGGCTTCTAAGTTGATTAAAGTTGGCTAAGTGGATATGTTGATGGGAAGGAGGTCCCCCTTGTGACCTCCAACACTTACAAAACAAAAAAAAGTGTAGGAAAAGCCTAGGAAATAGGGAAAATAACTAACCCACTAAGAAAATAAAAACTACACTAACACCCTTCTCTATGACCCCATATTCAACACCCATCCAATAACCAAACAAAATAACACTATTTCCTTAGGAAAACATATTCTTGGACTATTTATCCATTCAACCAAGGATACTAATACAATGAGTATATACATAAAATGAATCAATTGAGTTATCAACTAATATAGATAAAATTATCCTATTACTCAATCTGATTAAGATAAAGATATATATTATAAATGACAAAGATAGAAAGAATCATTAATTTCATCTCCAAAGAAAGTAAATATTCATATATTGATAGTGATAAACAAAATCAAATAACAACTATAAACCTTTCCAAAACTATTTCTTGTTACTATAATTTCAAATAATTTTTTTCTATATATACAAGATAAATTCATATTCTTTCTATTTATACAAAATAAATTCTTTCTATATTTATAAAAGATAAAAACATATTCATATATAAAAGATAAATTCATAATCAAATAAACAAGATAAAATTCTTATTCTTATAATAGGATTGATTCAAAAGTTTATATAAGAATTGATTAGAATGTTATTGAAAGAATGGATTAGAATATAAGCTAAAGAAAATAATTATTTAAAAACTAAAGAGAATCATATAAGAATGGAAGATAAAGATTAAGTCATCGTACTAGATAAGGAAAAATCTTAAACGGGCCGCTTTATTACACAAGCCGAGCAAATTTGATCTACAATGCAAAAGAGTCGAATAATGATGCAAAAAGGGTCGATTTAAAATGAATAGATATAAGCAAGTTGATAGAAGCATAAACATGTCAGTTTGAACAGCAGCAAACACTGAACAGCAGTTTGAACAGTGGAGATTAATGTTTGTGTTTAATGTGCCTCTTGACAGCAGCAAACAGCTGTTCAGTGAGGCCTCTTAATGGGCTCTTTCTCTGTTGAGGCTGGAGATTTTTGTTTCTGTTATATTTTTCTAGTGGCTGTTCTGTTTTGATAGATTTTTTGTCACAGCTATAGGCTGAAGTTCTTGTTTTGTATGGTGCTCTCTGTGTACAGTCCTTTGACTGTTTTCTTTGTAATTGCATTTCTCTCAATACAAAAAAAAACAAAAAACAAAAACAAAACAAAACAAAAAAAACATGTCAAGAGTTTAGTTTAAAAGACTGATAGAAAATATAATTAATGGCCGGTTAAGAATTGGCCAATAAAGGTATATATTTTTAAAAAATCATGACACTAAGGATATATACATTATGATTAAAGAGAGTTATTTGGCATACAAGGAAATCACAATATTTATATATCAGCCAAATCGACCATTACCAAAGTATTTCAAATAAGCAATACAAAATAACATAAACAAATGAATATCATCCTAAATATAAATATAGAATCATTCAATATTTATTGATCAAACTAGACTTAAAGGCTAAAATGTTGAATTCCCCATTCGACACTTGGAATGCATGAGATCTTATGATTGAAGTTAAATTTGACAGTTGTATAGTTATATTTAGGCATTTTTACTGTATTTTACAGTCAAAATTTTAAAAAGACTGTACCAGGAGAGATTTTGGACAAACTATGAAAATTTATATAGGATTATGATGATTTATATGTTTGATTTTTATATGATTTATTTATACTAAAGCATGTCATACTATTTGAAGGGCACCATTGAATAGATAACTGTCATAAAAAAATTGCTTGACAGGCAAGGTCGACTGTCAAATTTAAGCCCTGATTGAAGGCACCACCTAAGTCTCTTAGAATTCATAACAATTGTATTAAGATGTTATAAGGAGAAGTAAAAGCTACAAAGGTTTATTGAATACTATTACAATAACATTCTCAGGAAAACAAATCAATGAAACGTTGAAATAAAGTAGCCTTTTAAAATTTTCATGCAAAAGAAAGTGGTAGAAGGGAGGCCAATTCCTCGACCATACCCAAATCTAAGGTGGCTCCACATGCAACTTCACCCATGCAAATTCTCATATGAGAATCTACAGGCACTAAGGAACACAACCTTAAACACAGAAGAACGATGCATGTTGAAGAATTGGCAAAGAAAAAGAATGCAGCTAGGTATTTAGATTCAAGGCATATAATGATGCCAAAGCAAAAGTGGATTCAAATACAAAACACACAAACAGTTGACAAATTCAGAGAACGAGATGAATTCTTGAGGTCAATAGTGAATGTGTGATAAACAGAAAAGTAGCACAAACCAATCATAGAATGAAATCCTAATAATGGTAGAAAAACATAGTTATAATCAAACCCTTATAAATTTCTTTCATATACAATAGAAACAAGAACATTTTCAAAAGAAATGCATACCCAAAAATTCATGTGCTTAATCCAACTTCCTATTTTGTTTTGACAATTTATCCTTTTTCGACAAGTCTTTCCTAATTCTTCTCTGCCTGCCTTCTATTCAAGCTTACTAATTTGCCTTCTTATTAAAAGATTTCATCTTTGCAGAGAACATCTTTTCTGGGTATAAAATAGAAAAAAGCATTTAATTCTTTTATGCCACTCGAGTTTTAAATTGGACAGTTGTATAGCTGTATTTAGGCATCTTAGCTGTAATTTATATAGGATTATGATGATATATATATATTTGGTTTTTATATAATTTTTTTTTTTTTTGATTCATAAATATGGAATTTTGTATTGATCAGAAGGAAATGTTTACAAGCAGGTGCCTATAAGCTATTTACCTGCCACCATACAAACTAGCTTCCACAGCAAAAAACCACTGAAACCTTACAGAGTTATTTGGGCAAAATCTTACAAACATGTCCAAGCAAAATGCCATAAGGCTTACTGTCCCATTAGAGGCTGGACTCTAAACATATACTTACTGAGAGTGATTACTTGAGAGTTGGGTGACAGAGACCAAATTTTTAAAAAAGGCCGAGCCCCACTGCCATGGATTGGAGCCTGCCGACCCATACCCCTTCCCCGAGGTCCCCATCCTCATTCAGCATGTTCTGGAGGAAGCCATAAACCTGGAGGACTTGGTCCTGGTGTTCTGTCAGTGCCATACCTTTTAGGTTGAGAATGAGGGGGAAGACTTTCACCACCTCCAGTGGATCTTTGGGGAGGCAATGTCATTCGGGCGGGGGATACCCCCCAGGGATGGCTACACCGAGTATGGAGTTGAGGCCTCCGAGGATTTCCAGCTTGAACAGCTTCAGCATCAGACTCTTTGCAGCACCTATTGACACCCCTACATCTAGGATTGAAGCTAGAAACCAGGAGGAGATGTGTGAGTCCACCCTGTAGAATTTGTCCGCGGATAGGAGGTCTGGCCCTTGAATGATCTTAACCGCTGGGAGAAGAAGGCCTTCATGCCTTCGTAGGATGCGCTTGACCCTTAGGTCTGTGATGGCTCCTTTGAAGGCCATCTACCAGACTGAGCTCTCCAACTGGAGGGGTGTCGACGCTCCCAGGTTAAACAGTCCATGCACAGAGATCTTGGCTATGAAACCGGAACCTTCCGCCATTCTGCCCACTCCACCAATGCAGAGATCAACTATCGATCGATCTAGCTGATTGATTGAAGATAAATTCTAAGGCAACTATTTGTCAGAGCCGAAGGAGTCCAAATTCATTTAACTGTTGTCGATATTCATGAAACAACGTATTGGGAGGATGTGGAGCGTGCGACTGGTCGATTCGGCAAGGCTGCTTGCTCAACAATGATAACGGAGTGTCGACTTGGCTTAAATGCCATAATGCAGACTGATGGCATCGACCCATCCAAGCTGTATTGGATTGGGTGCCCACCCTACCACCCTAATTATATAATTTACTTATACTAATGTATGTAATAGTATTTTAAAGGCACTATTGAATAGATAACTATCGTAAAAAAATTGTTTGTATAAACATTCTTGCAATAATTTAAAAGATTTCTTATTAATTATTTTTGACAAGTCATAACTAGTAAAGCACCAAAGGTGCTATCAAATGGCCGATAGGCACAAATATTTATAGGCTTATCACTAAATAGTTTATATTTTTATTTTTATGGAAAGTCAGTACATGTAGTTGTTGGTAGACAAGGCTATAAATACTATAAGAAATTCAATTATTTTTTCGCAAATAAAAATAATGGAGTGGTATTAAATGAATAAGCACATGAAGTAAATCGTGAATGAACTAAATAAATTCTAAGCAATCAAGAGATCAGGTGAACCGTGCAGTACCTAAATAATGTAGGATAATAAACATCCATGTTACTAATTTCCTATCGATCAAGTATTACACAAAATAACTTTTAAAAAACAATATGCATGAAGTGTGTGTTTGAATCAACTATGTATGAAGTGATTGAACTAACTTTGTGTGAAGAGTAATAATGTAGGATAATAAACATCCATGTTACTAATTTCCTATCGACCAAGTATTACACAAAATAACTTTTAAAAAACAATATGCATGAAGTGTGTGTTTGAATCAACTATGTATGAAGTGATTGAACTAACTTTGTGTGAAGAGTGTGCTTTAACTTTGGCATTCACTTTCTGTGTGTTTGTTCTTTGTAATATTTCAACTCGAGTGTTTACTTGTGTGTGATTGAACTAACTTTGTGTATGAAGAATGTTTAAAATTTGGCACATGTTCACTTTCTATGTGTGAAGTGTATGTTTAACTTTGACATTCATTTTGTGTGAATTGTGTGTGTGAAATTTAGTTTGGGCATTCACTTTGTCTAGTGTGTGTATTTGTATTTGTACTTTACATTCACATATGACTACAACTCTTATCAACTAACACTACATGAAAATCACATCAAGTTAATAATTAGGACATAGTAGAATTCATTGAGTGAATCATAATATCATAAGGGTTTTCAAAAAAAAAAAATTGTATTTTTTGAGAGAAAAATAAGCAACACAAAAGTAGTTTGTTGCAAGATTCAAGCAAGTCATTCCTTAAAAGAGATCAAATAGTTGATAATGTATTCAAGCAAGTCATTCATGAAAGGGGATCATGATTTTTTTTATCATTTGAAATCATTTTTAAATAGGAGGGTTCCTTATCTCTCCAAAAATGTTTCCCTTTCTTTATACTAAATTATTTTTTAAAGAACTAAAAAAATTATAATGTTAATATAAATAAACACTATTTTCATATATATCAATGTAAATCTCCTATATTTATAGAAATTAATGAGGCAGGCAGCCGTGGTGACCAGAGAGTACACAAAATTTAATAAATCAACCTAACATAGTTTTGCAATTTTAAAAAGTAACTTAGTGTATAAAGAACATATATTTTAAAAAAGTACTAAAGTAAAATTAATTTTTTTTAAAATTATAATAAAATATATTTTATATTTGAAAAAAGAAATATGTAAAAAACTTTCTAAATACAATACATCAACCTAACACAAATTTGCGATTTAAAAAGTATCTTTCAACCTAACATAAATTTGCAATTTACAAAAGGATCTTTCAACCTAACATAAATTTGTGATTTAAAAAAGTATCTTTAGTGCATAAAAGATATATATTCACTAAATCAACCTAACATAGTTTTGCAATTTTAAAAAGTAACTTCAGTGTATAAAATTAAATAAGAACTAATTTCAAACTAAACTAAATAAGAGAGAACTAAAAAAAATTATATTTTTTAAAGGACTAAAAAAATTATAATGTTAATATAAATAAACACTATTTTCATATATATCAATGTAAAATCTTCTATATTTTTTAATAGAATTAAATAAGAATTAATTTCAAACTAGTTTTTATTTTTTGGCCGATAGGCCATTATATATGCACACATTTTTTAGCAATAAAAGAATTTGGTAGTCCCAATTTTTGGTCGTCCAATTGCTAAAAATAAATTTGTAGTCCCACAATTTTTTGGTAGTCCAACAAAAACTATGGAACCAAAAAAGAAATTGGGAAAAATAAAAAATAAAAACTAAAAAGAAATTTAAAATAAGAAAATAAGAAAATCACAAAAACTATGGAACCAAAAAAGAAATTGGACAAAATAAATAATAAATAAAAACTAAAAAGGAAATTGAAATAAGAAAATAAGAAAATCACAAAAACTATGGAACCAAAAAAGAAATTGGAAAAAATAAAAAGTAAAAACCAAAAAGGAAATTGAAATAAGAAAATAAGAAAATCACAAAAACTATGGAACCAAAAAAGAAATTGGACAAAATAAATAATAATTAAAAACTAAAAAGGAAATTGAAATAAAAAAATAACAAAATTATAAAAACTATGAAACCAAAAAAGAAATTGGACAAAATAAATAATAATTAAAAACTAAAAAGGAAATTGAAATAAAAAAATAACAAAATTATAAAAACTATGAAACCAAAAAAGAAATTGGACAAAATAAATAATAAAAAATAAAAAAACCAAAAATAATTGAACAAAAAAAATGGAAAAATCATAAAATCCTTTAAAAGTTGCATTTTCTTTTAAAATTGCATGAGTTAATTGGAAAAAAAAAAAAAAAACGAAACATAAAATTTGGAAAAAATAAAAAATAGAAACTAAAATAGAAATTGGAAAAACTAAAAAATAAAAACCAAAAAGAAATTAGACAAAATAAAAAATAAAAACCAAAAATATTTGGTGATGGTTAATTTTTTTTAGTTCTTTAAAAAAATAGTTTAGTTAAGATTTAAATTTAATCTTATTTAGTTTGAAATTGGTTTAATTTATTTATTTAATTTGTTGAATTTTTTTTTTGGTTCCATAGTTTTTGTGATTTTCTTATTTCAATTTCCTTTTTAGTTTTTATTTTTTATTTTTCCCAATTTCTTTTTTGGTTCCATAGTTTTTGTTGGACTACCAAAAAATTGTGGGACTACCAAATTTATTTTTAGCAATTGGACGACCAAAAATTGGGACTACCAAATTCTTTTATTGCTAAAGAATGTGTGCACATATAATAGTCTATGGGCCAAAAAACAAAAACTAGTTTGAAATTAGTTCTTATTTAATTCTATTAAAAAATATAGAAGATTTTACATTGATATATATGAAAATAATGTTTATTTATATTAACATTATAATTTTTTTTAGTCCTTTAAAATTTTTTTTTTTTTTAGTTCTCTCTTATTTAGTTTAGTTTAGTTTAGTTTGAAATTAGCTCTTATTTAATTTTATACACTGAAGTTATTTTTTAAAATTGCAAAACTATGTTAGGTTGATTTATTGAATATATATCTTTTATGCACTAAAGATACTTTTTTAAATTACAAATTTATGTTAGGTTGAAAGATACTTTTTTAAATTGCAAATTTATGTTAGGTTGAAAGATACTTTTTAAAATTTCAAATTTGTGTTAGGTTGATTTATTATATTTAGAAAGTTTTTTATAGATTTCTTTTTTCAAATATAAAATAAATTTTATTATAATTTAGTAAAATTTTAATTTTACTTTAGTACTTTTTAAAAATATATCTTTTTTATACCCTAAGTTACTTTTTAAAATTGCAAAACTATGTTAGGTTGATTTATTGAATTTTGTGTACTCCCTGGGTCACCACGGCTGCCTACCTCATTAATTTCTATAAATATAGGAGATTTTATATTGATATATATGAAAATAGTATTTATTTATATTAACATTATAATTTTTTAGTTCTTTAAAAAATAATTTAATATAAAGAAAGTGAAACCATTTTGGAGAGATAAGGAACCCTCATATTTAAAAATGACTTCAAATGATAAAAAAAATCATGTGTGTTCATTATCAACTATTTGATCCCCTTTAATAAATGACTTGCTTGAATACATTATCAACTATTTGATCCCCTTTAATGAATGACTTGCTTGAATCTTCCAACAAACTACTTTTATGTTTCTTATTTTTCTCTCAAAAAATACAAAAAAAAATATTTTGAAAACCTTTATAATATTATGATTCACTCAATGAATTCTACTATGTCCTAATTATTAACTTGATGTGATTTTCATGTAGTGTTAGTTGATAAGAGTTGTAGTCATATGTGAATGTAAAGTACAAATACAAATACACACACTAGACAAAGTGAATGCCCAAATTAAATTTCACACACACAATTCACACAAAATGAATGTCAAAGTTAAAACATACACTTCACACATAGAAATTGAACATATGCCAAATCTTAAACATGCTTCATGCACAAAGTTAGTTCAATCACACACAAGTAAACACTCAAGTTAAAATATGCCAAAGAATAAACACACACAAAGTGAATGCCAAAGTTAAAGCACACTCTTCACACAAAGTTAGTTCAATCACTTCATACATAGTTGATTCAAACACACACTTCATGTATATTGTTTTTTAAAAGTTATTTTGTGCAATACTTGGTCGATAGGAAATTAGTAACATGGATTTTTATTATCCTACATTATTTAGGTACTGCACGGTTCACCTAATCTCTTGATTGCTTATAATTTATTTAGTTCATCCATGATTTACTTCATGTGCTTATTCATTTAATACCACTCCATTATTTTTATTTGTGAAAAAATAATTAAATTTCTTATAGTATTTATAGCCTTGTCTACCAACAACTACATGTAATGACTTTCCATAAAAATAAAAATATAAACTATTTAGTGATAGGCCTATAAATATTTGTGCCTATCAGCCATTTGATAGCACCTTTGGTGCTTTTACTAGTTTATTTTTCCCAATGTCTTTTTTGGTTCCATAGTTTTTGTTGAACTACCAAAAAAATGTGGGACTACCAAATTTATTTTTAGCAATTGGACGGCCAAAAATTGGGACTACCAAATTTTTTTATTGCTAAAAAATGTATGCACATATAATGGCCTATCAGCCAAATTAACATCTTAATTTATTTTCTAGGAACATAATTATTTCCTATCAAAAAAAATATTTAGTCTAAACAAACAACATTGGACACAAACTCACAAGCATTTGAATTATTTAAACATGTAGGCATGAATATTATTATTTTTCCTAAGTGCGTGTGCGATTCCCATCACAACCATTCGCTTCTCAATGGCTAGACTCCCTCTCCCTAGTGATACTCTTTATGTACAAGAGTGTCGATTTTCCCTATATCACTCATTGAAACAACATAAGATAATTATTCCTCATCAGTCATTTTAAAAAGAATACTAATTTTAATTTAAAATGATTGAAATTAACATTGATTAATTATTTCAAAAAAAATTAACAATAACTTAAATTAAGTATTATGAGATTTAGGGTTGTGACATAAATTCTGTATTTTATTCTTGATAGACTCCCCACCTTCCATGACATTATTTTGTAATTTATTCTTAGTTTAGGATTGTTATGGAGTAAGAAGTGGTCACATGCCTTTTTACCTTCTAGTTTAGCTCCTAGGTCCTATTTTCTTCATTATATATTATAATTGATCATCTAAAAGGAAATTCCCTGACACCCATGACATTTTGGACCATTGAGGCCTCCTTTAGCTCAACCCTGACCCCATTTAGACCCCTAGACTTGGGCACCAACTACCCAAGTCTCTTTTAAATGGTCGGGGCTAACTTTTGGTATGTCAGCTTGGGCCCTTCCAAAATGTGTCTCCTTGTTGACTTTTGTGATTTAAATTCATAAATGTTAGCAAGAAAGCATATATAAGTGAGTTTACGACTTCATTTTAAACCTAGATGGATAACACGAACTTATGATATTGGAGCAAAGAGAATTTGAGACATTCATTATGTTACATAGTTGTGTTTGTATTTGTGTGTTTGTTGCAGATATGACATCATCATCCATCTCCTTGTGAGTTGAAGAGATTTCATCCTCCTAAGGACTTCACCTCTGAGGTGACATCATTGCTATTTGAATCATTTGAAACATTTCATCATTTGGATTATCTTTAGCCTTTGCCCTGTAAGGGTACGTTATCTATCAAACAATGGTGTTGGGAAAGATTAAATGATAACCTAAGATTTGACTGAGGCAAGTCCCTAAACACCACAACCCCCAAACCCCTCTCTTGTCATCTTATGTGTAGGTTATAGGTACATGTTTAGAGAGAAGTGAAGCTACAGGAAGACTGTGCAAGAATCAAGGTTTTGGGATCCGAAAGAAGTTCTAGAATATTCCTCTAAAAAGACTTGGGTAGTTTCCGCCCAAGTCCTATGGGCTTTCAGACTTTAGATCTAGCTTCTGAGCATCAAACATAACATTTTCTCAGTTTTAACCTTTGGTAGATTCTCACTTTTGGACTTGGGTAGTTACTAAATTTGTCCTTGGATGCCTCTACTTCTAAAATTAGGTTCTCCTCTATTCACTGATCTTAGTGCTTCTTTTGGTATGTTTGTATCTACCACAATTTGAAAGTTATACTCTAATTATTATAGAACAAGAGTGCATATTTAACCTAGAGTTTGATAAAAGGCTTGTTTAAATCTCATCTTTACATGGCAAATCAAGAGCACAAGGTCTATAGCTAAGTACACCTTCTCCTTGGTTGTGACCTAGCTCAACCTTGTCCTTGAATGTTATTGTGGAAGAGGGTTTTGATCTTGTTATACATGCATGCATTCATCTCTATTTTACTATATAACAAGGATAATCAATTCCTCCTTACTGTCCAACACCTGAGATTGAATAACAATAGGTAATGATTGAAATATATGGGGAACAAATATTATTAAGTTAGAACACAATGAACTTGAGTGGGACCATCGTATGCCCTGTCAATGTATAGAATGCATTAACAACAAATCAATGCAAAATCAATGCATTGTATTCGATTGTTTCTTGAAATGATATTAATTCATTGCTTCCATTTGCATATTGGCGCATTCACACAGGTGGTTGGACGTCATTTCCTTCAAATAAAATCTCTGCATCATTTTTTAGACTGGTTGTAATTTAAACCATTTATTTCATTATTTTACTTGCTATTCACAATGTCAACCATCTCGCGAACTCAGAATTAGTATGCACTAAACTATAACACAAGACAATTAATTTATAAATTTAACATGAAAAAGAAACAAGATCTTTTGTACAATATTTAATGCCTTCTTTGAGAGATTCAAACCTATTTCTGATGCTTTATTATATGCCACCCCTCATCAAATGGAAAAGTTAAGATCATGGTCAAATGTTCTCATCAAAATCTATGGGTGCATAACCAATGCATCCATTAGATGCAATTATTTTTGTAAAGCAACCAATCACTGTCAAGTATTTAAGATTTGAAAGAACAAGGTTGAAGTCCAAAATCATTTCTTTTATGCTAGGATTTAAAAATATGATTTTCTTGTTCGTGGATTGGCTGGCGTTGTGAATAGTAAATGTGAAAATTAATTAAATGGATTAAATATTATCGAATTTAAAACTGAATGAAAAGTGGCCATTGGTGGCATTGGCGAGAGGGTACGAATATGCAATTGAATTTATTGGTTCTTTAATTGGTGTCATCTCCACAAGCAAATAGAATGAAGGCTTGTAAACAAAAAAAACAATAGATAATGATTTGTGGAAGGGAAGGCCAATAATTCCATTTTATTAGTCAATTTAATTAAGTTTAGTTATTTGTTTATTTAGCATGTTTAGCTGATGGGAAATTGATTAAGAGAGCAGTTGACACATGTTTTCAAGAGGAGCTGGCTACAAGTTGTCTATTTTTTGCTAACTTCATTAACATGTATAATTTATCTTTACCATGTTCACTTGTTTAGGTTTCAATTTATTTATTTATAGTTTGTAAGGACTGTTTAATGATAATGACCATTTGTCACCTATGCCATGCCTTTGTTTCTTATTGTGCACTTTAACATTGTATATGGAAGACATTGATTCATTTGATGGAGATTTATTTGTGAAGATCTGTAAATCTCCTGCTAGTTTCTTGCATTTGGTTTGTTTCTGAAAACCCTAATGGAGATAATTGATTGTTTGTTATGCTTTGCTTAGGGTTTTCAGGTTTGAATTTCATGAAAGGATTTTGAAAGACGGCTTTCTTGTGGCATCTAGGTATTGAATCTGTTGCTTCTGAGGTGTTAGGTACAATTAAATCCAAGGTGATCGAAGAAACTGATGAAAATGGAGGAGCCAACAACTAGAGAAGTGCAAATTCTGTTGTGTTCCAAGGAAAATTTTATTTCTATGAGGTTCCTTGGTGTGAGTAATTGAATCTAGAATGGTATAGGATTGTATTCACATTTGCTTATTCAACATGGAATAATTGCACTAACAAATGTTATGTTTTCTAGACTGAGTTTATCTCAAAACTAGTGAAGATGTCTAGAATAGTTATTGGTGCATCCAAAGCAAAAGCCAAGGCTACATATGTCTCTTTGCTCTACAAAAACTATAAGTATGTGAAATCTGCTCCATGTTGGCCTCGTTTCTGTTATCATGTTCCTCAGCCTTTAAATTCAAATTGTGTACATTTGGTTTAGTGTTCGATTGAATTACCTTATTGAGTGGGCTATATGCTTCTATTTTTTATGTAGCCTGGAGAAGATCCTTGTCTTATAAATCCTTCGGTTGTAGTTCACGATAATGATCAACAGACCTTAAAATTGCAGCAAAATCTGGAGGTGAGATTTTAAATGTAAATTTTACCCATACATTAGGCTTTTATTAAATACATTGCAGGCTACAAATTAATTAAATCTATGAAATGGTATCAGGACATATAAAAGAGGGGATCTCATGTGTTTGGTTTTGAGCCTAGGGTACATATGCTTTAAGTGCTTGATATAACTACCCTAACAAGAAGTGTTTCCATTCCAAAGACCCTATACCAACATCATTTGCACCATATTCAAATATGCTTTTTCCTAAAATAGATCATTCTAAAAATAAAGACAACTTATGTTCACAACATCTAAAAGTGTTAATGCTACTGGATATGTTACTTTTTAACCAATGTTCAAATTAGAATAGAACTAAATATGAATTGAAATAATCAAGTTCCTCTGATGTCCTATGAAAATTGTACAAACTAGAACATAGGTCAACTTTGTATCTACAAACTATGATGGGGAACAAAATTTCCCGTTACATTCTTGATTTACGATTCATCATAGACATTGCAAACAAGATACCAAACACACAGAATGGAAACAACACATATTCAATACAAAATAGTGCATCCCAAATATTGCAAAACAATTATCTTGAACACACAAAACAAAAACTATGTAGGCAGTATGCCATTGCATACCTTATTTTTATTTTTTCCCGAAAGCAAACACTGCAAACAAAACATACGACATAGGAAATGAAAACTATTTCCAGTCGATGCATACAGTAATGATCTTTTCTATAATATTTGATGCCTTCCTTGACAAATAGAGACTTATTTCTGATGCTTAATTAGATGCCACGTAGCATCAACAACATCTTGAAAAGAAGCAAGTCTAGGAGATGCTAACTCTAACAAAGGGATATTAAAAGGGTAATTGCTATGATTAAACTTATCTAACATAGTGAAAGAGCTTCATTGAAGACTACAATAAGTGGATTTGAAAATTGGAAACAAGAAAGAAACTGATTATATTTGTCAGTGTTCTTTGTGCACGATAACACACATCTTAGATAAACATATATTCTCTTGAGCAAGGGATCAAATCCTAGCTTTACTTTGCCTAACTATAATTTATGTTACTTGTTGACCTTGACATACTTGTTGGGTAGAGAATATTGATCCTTGTATGGTTGCTACTTTGATCCACTAGTCAAGACATATGCCTTGCATTTGGCATATTCATCATGAACAACATAGAATTACCACCAAAAGATTCTAAAATCTGCTCCTATTGATGTCCATGTCAATAAAAATTGTATACAAATGTGACCAGTGATGGCATCTTATTGACATCAATCTATAAGCAATTCAAACCATGCTCTGTACATTACACTATATAGGTATTTATTTTCTTTTGTTAACAAGAAGTTGTTCAAGAATTGTAATCAATGAAGTTTTTGAGCTACAACATCAATGGACAATCAACTCAATTAAGCATTGTCAGCCTCAAGTCCCACTAATTTTAGCCATGGCTAATCAATACCCTCTAAAGTTCTTGATTATTTGCTTCAAAAAATAAAGACTTATTTTTGATGTTTGGTCATATGCCAAAAACAAGCAACTTTAGGAGATATTAGGTCTAACAAACAAGTATTAAAAGTACAATGTTCCTATGATGAAAGTGTCACACCCCAAAATTTAACTATGTTTTACTTTTTACTTGTATGTAATTAGTAGATATTTTTTGAAAGAATCAATGATTTGAGGTTAAGTGAAAATATCAAGAAAAATCAATGATATCATGTGTTTATGTTTATATGAGTAGAATTTAGACATGTGATTATAAGATGTTATGATTTCATAAGGATTATGAATTGACTAACGATACACTAATCCCAGTCCAAGAGTGATTGCAAGTTGTAACCATGAAAATAGGTTTCTGCCCTTTGAGAAAGAGAGGGAGAGCATCATTGGAGAGAAGTGAATAGACATATGGATAATAATAGGTTGTTGCCATCTAAATCTCGTGCTTACACAATTTAGTGAATTTTTCATTGAGATTGGTAAGTTATGTTATGTTGGAACAAAATTTTAACCCCAAAATTTTTATAAAAAAATCATTTCCCGCCATCATATTATCCCCAAAATACTGTTTTAAATTTTCCCGCCGCTCAAAATAATACATCCATTTGACCCAGGATCTTAACCCTAACAAGTTCATGTCTTGTCGCCTTCACCCTAAAAGCAAAAAACCATATCAGAAAAGCACTTCTATATCGCCTAAGTCCTACCCTAGAATTTTTTTGATAAGTGAATATGAAGAATATTGGTGAGAAACCACCATATCAGGGAGACTCACTTTGGAGTCTCTTCGATAATCTGAAAGACTAAGAGAGCAGAAACACACAAGTCAGTGGCATATCAGGCTGATATCAAAAAATTGAAGGGATTGACAGATCAAAGAAACTAAGGATTATCAGAGTGAGTCATTTAAGGGTCTCTTCGATATTCTGAAGACATCAAAAACATATTGAAGGGACTGATGTATATTGGCATGACACCTAAATGTGTCTCGTCGATAAAGCGATAACACTTACAAAGGGTAAATAAAA
Source organism: Cunninghamia lanceolata (assembly GCA_027924645.1). Lineage (NCBI taxonomy): Eukaryota > Viridiplantae > Streptophyta > Pinopsida > Cupressales > Cupressaceae > Cunninghamia > Cunninghamia lanceolata. Next base: position 6,721,818 of record BSBN01000123.1, read on the forward strand.
GCATTTATGAAGACTTCAGAATATTAGTGTAACACAATTTCTAGTCTTACCGATAAGCTGACAACATTCATGAATGAAGAGAAACATTGAAATTTTTTCGAAGTGACTTTGGAATATCAGAGTGAGGTGATTTCTAGTCCCTTTGAAAAGGCGAATGACATAATAAGAAAAGGGACATTGAAGAGACAAGTAAATATTGAAGAGACTTTTCATTAAGGGTATTTTGGGAGGAAACCGTGTTATTGGTATGACACCATCTAGGGTCATTCTGAAATCCTGAGGGAAATAAAAAGAATATTAAGGGCAAAGATACATATTGATGAGATTATAAAGTTAATCATCTTGATGGAATAGTGACAAGACATGTTTGGGGGTGATTAAACAACCCTTATTCAAAAATTAAATGTCTCTTCGATGATATGAGAGCTGCCATGAGACACCATTAATACACCAGAGCCGAGTATATTGAGGCAAATCTTGAGAATATTTAACAATTAAGCAACCGCAAGGAGCGAGGACAGGGTGTAGTGAAAATCATAATTCAAGAACTAGAGAAGATATCCAAGTAAGTATTCTAAGCCTAAAATTTGCCGCTTACTGGTTTGAATTACATTCACAGAAGTAGGGTTCTTTTACATAAGTTTATATCATGGAAGATATGACTGAAAACCCTAAGGGTAAGAGGTAGAAACTAGAAGAAAGGAACTCAAACCAGGATTTGATAGAACAATGCCCAGGATTAGGATAGAGATCTAGGAGAAATACCCAGTTGAACCCCCAAGCTAAAAAATGGAGGATATATACAAACAAATAGGGGACACATGGACCCCAATAAGGGGGTATGATCTTTTTCTCTATCACTATAGGAAAATGCATAGGCATAAACCTGTCTCCAATCCTTAGAGACTAAACCTAGGAAAATTGATAGTGTCGAATGTGTTTGTCAATGTGGAGTTGTTAAAAGCTTTGGCCAAGAAATGCAATCCACAAACCTACATAATTGAGTTGAATGATGGGTCTAGTTTCATCCCTATCACCAAAGACTATATATCAATGGTGTTTTAGTTGGACACTAGCTTTGATGTGAAATTCAGAATCAGAGATCTGTTGAATGAATACTATAATCTGAGCAATAATTACAAGAGATGGAGGCTACCTTTACATAGGCCCCAAGATGAAGGAAATAGGCTTAGAGTATTCTCAGGAGTTGAGGATCCACCCTACTCTATAGAGTTATTTGAGGTTCATACTTTATATGTACCTACTATTCTATCTGTTAATTGCTTGGTTTGGAAGCCTCTCTATTTATGGAAGTTGCACCAATGGTTCTAACTGCAGATGTGCAAAGCCAAGATGCACGACATCTGGACTATGGTGAGTACCTTGTTAATGATCTTCACAATGATTTGGTTGCTATAAAAAAGGAGGCAATAAATTCAGGCATTACTCTTTGATCATGCATCATGTCTTGTATGAGGGACATAATATGTATCTGTGGGATGAATGCTTGAGGGTAAGAGATTTGGATAATGATGGAAACATCAAACTTGTGTAGATGTGGACAACTATCTAGGATAGCAGGTGTGAAAGATCCCATTATCTATATTTTGAAGAATATTTTGTAAACCTGTGTATAAATTGCTAGGCCATCCATGTGATTACAGCCTGTCAATGGAAGTGCAAAAATTTCTGAGGCCAAAGGACAAGAATGAAAGTGGGATATTCAATCACAACTGGGGTGATTGGTATGCTTACAATGACTGCACAAAGATTAGAGTATTTGGGTATGAAGGACCACCATTTTTATTGCCAAAAACCTATCCAGATAGAATTGCCTATTTAGAGATTGTGAGGCAATTAGCTTACTCTGACTTTATGCACCTTAAAAGTCACAACAAGTAGTCCTTGATGCCTGGTACTTTGTGTTTTGGAGATTTTACTATACTTGCTGAAAAAGGATATCAATTAATTGATAAAAAATTAGAAAATTTCATAATGCCATCAGGAAATGCAAGAGAAAAATTTGACTCTAAACATTTTATAAATAGTGTCAAAGTTAATAAAAATTTGAAAAAATATCACCATGTGCTATTTGTTGATGATGATTTGATCATTAATGGTTTTGATAAAATAAGGCAGCAAAAACCAGGGGCTGAACCCTTACAACAGAAGCCCAAAAAGGAATAACAAAGGCTCACAAACAAAAGGAGCCACCAACAACAACTACAACATTAACAGTCGATTAACAACAGAAAGTAAAAAGTAGCAGTCAAACAATAGATAAAAAGAAAGAAAATAAACAAAGCTAGGGAGAAACATCCTCCCAGCCTTTGGATAGAAATTCATATATTTTATCAAACTCTTTGATTTTCTCTTCATCCGCACCATGGGCCAGGGTGTCTTGCTCCTGTAGCAGAGTCAAATTAAGCATAGCCGAGCAGTAAAGCATATTGTTTATGAAACATCCAATGGAGAAAAACTTCTACTCCAGCGAATCTACATGGCCTCTGAGAACAGTAATTTCATCCTCCTGAATGTCATCTTCCTCCTTAGCATCCTCTTCAGCCTTCCCAACATTCATCCCCTCTCCATCTTGAGCATGATCAACAGGTCCAAAGTCCCCTCCCTCAGTATCCTTGACTTGCATCTCCTTTTCCTCCACCCCTTCAGTCTCCTCCGAGATCTCCTGAACCTCAATGTATTCATCTTTAGACTACTCACCCTCTTGAGTAGACGACTCAGAGTCACGTTTAGAGTAATCAATCAATTTAGCCTAAGGGGTAGGTTTGCCTGCAATTCTGCCAGACCTTCTAACACCTGAAGAGTGACCCTCATTCTTAGCTTTGGCCATCATTTTAGTTTTGGCCTCTTTTGGTGGTCCCTCACTGTCACTGTTTTGATTCTTATGGGCCCCCATTTTCTCCTCTGGTTCAGTGATCTCCACAGTAGACACCACCTCCTTAAATTTATGTTTCTTCACTTTCACACTACCTTTGGAAGTAGGAGTATGAGTGTCCTTCACTGTATTCTCCTCCAGGGATTCAGAAAAGGACACCCCTTTCAGTTTCGGTGTGTTAGGGGTAGATTGATAGGGTTTTTCAGAAGAGGTAGAAGCAATGGAGGGAATATCCACATGGATTTCAACAATGGTGGGTTGAATTGGTTTTGGTGGGTCCAAGGCGAGATGAAACTTATACAGGCAATGGATAAGGCCTTGGTGAAGGGGAACATGTCACTTTGAGGATTTCTTATCATAATTAGCTTTCACATGGAGAACATTGCAGTTGAAAAAAGAAACTTGTATCATAAAATAATGCTAGTTGAGGCTTAGAGGATAGCCAAAAATCCCACGTATAAAGGAGCTTTTTTGGAGGCTGATGATCCTGTTGAAAGGTTGGACATGTTAATTTCACTTGCATCAGAATTAACTATGGATGTTCCTCCTAAGGTTTTTGAGAAAAGAGGTAAAAATATTAGGGAGACACAACCTGAGTGTGAAGTACCCTTGGGCCATATTTCCCTTTAGCCTACACCAAACAGCTTCTCTGTTGACACCAATGTTGCAAAGGATGAAGAGTTTGAAGTGGAGATGAAAGTGTGCAGGGCTTTGAGCCTGTAATTGAAGAGTATGAGCCTCGTGTGGATAGAGAGATGGTCATGATGGAAGCCCTTGTTGAGTTATCAGAAGATATAAGACACATGGCAAGTAAAAAATTTGTTTCAGATGATGATTTTATCAAAACCCCTGAATTCAAAGCCTTCTTGTATGAGTACAATGACAAACATGCTAGAGAGAAAATGAAGGACATCACTCCCGAAGTATAGGCTGAGGCATTGAATTAGGAGATCCAAATAGAAATTGACAAAGTAATGAAGACTATGACTCCAGAAAAGGGGAGAACACTACTTGAAGAAGTAGGGGTAATGCTAGTCTCCGGGTGGGATATGACCTCAGCCATTGTTTTTGATACCTTTAGAAGAAATCATGATAAAAAAGTGTAGCTGAGTATTGAAGCACTGGATAAGATCAAAACAAGGTCAGGATATGATCCTGATAAGGCGACATTACTGATGTGGGCACTATACCCCCCCAATAAGAGACCTCAAATCATTAACAACTCAAATAAAGCATTTGGTCATCTCTTGATACATCGAGTTGAGGACACAGATCCTATTGAGACTGCTGATTTAAATGTGCATGTTGCTAGATTTACAAAGGCTCAGATTGAACAATTGGTAAGAAATAATAATGCATACATGGCAGAGAATGCAAAACTGAGGCAATAAGTTGCCACTTACAAGGATAGGTTGCCATCATCATCAAGAAGCCATTTACCTTACTTGGAATCTAACAAAAGAGTGGTGGAGGCTAGAGATGATACCAATTACTAGAAGATTAATGCAGAAAAATTCCAAAAGAAGAGTGATCAATTGGAAACTGAAATGAAAGTTGTTAAATACCAAATGGCTTCTGAACTAATTAAGAAAAGATTTGAGAAAATGACGGGAAAGAGTGATAAGATATGGGAATTACACAAGAGAACACACAGTGCCTACCAAGAGCATAAGAGACTGCACCTTAGGATGATGTAGAAGAAAGAGGAACTAAGAGCCAAAACAAGTGTTGATAAATAGGTGTTTAAGGAATATGATGAACTAATCAGTGAGCATGAAAGGTTCAACCCTTTGTTAGAAGAGGACCTTGGTGATTTTGATCAACATCTGGATATGGCATTCCTGAGTTTTTTTGATAATGAAGGCAATTTACAGAAAAAGGGTATTTGGAAAAATGAATTAGCCCAATTGTTACCAACAACTCTTGAGAAGATCAATGATGAGGACAGAGTGATACAAAGCACACATATATGTTTAGACAGAATCTTCACTTTGGAATCTATCATGGATGATATAATCTCCATAGAAACCTATGCTACTTAGGAGTATATCGATCATATCACCAAGATTAATTTGTTCATCGCTAGAGTAGCATAAAGGGTCAGATGAACTTGAAATGAAATTTTACCAATATAAGTATTTTTTGCAATATTAGGGAGAAACAATAAATAGTGCATTAGTAATGGTAATGAGCGAAGCATATTCATCAGATACTGCAACATTGGATAAGAGGACCTTGTCAGGCCTGCGGTCATAGGTTCTCTACAATGATTAACAGATTCAGATCTTGATCGATGCGGATGCCCATATTGTTCTCTTTATCTATTTCTTAATTATGTTTCATAACAAATGTTAGTTATTTGAAAAGGTGCAATTTAGGAATAGTTATGTTGTTTCAGCCTGAAGCTTGTTTGCTTCCCGTATATATAAGGGAAACCAAGGCCAAGTTTAGAATCATCAATTGCAGAACAATTATTATATATACAATATTATTATATTCTCAGTCATATTTAAAGAATAGGATATTGAAACTTCTATGAGATTTTTGAAATAATATAATGGGCAAGATGATTTAAGCAGTGGATATATCTGTGGTGTTCTACTACTCTGTTGATATTCATTCATATGAGTTATTTGACTATCTCCATATTAGTCTTTTCCAGTTATTTAAATCATTTAGATTTATCAAGGCACATTTGTTGTCTCTGTGTGGTATGCTCGATTGGTTTCTATGATAAGTTGATTTAAGTGCTTCTAAGTGATTTACATTCATTGGTCTCTGCCCAAAGTTAAAACCCTTTAGATAAATCATCTTAGCTAGTTCTTTCAAAGTAGAATTAAAATCCTTTCAGACAACCACAGTAACTTGAAGAAATAACAATGGGATTTTAAAGAAGAGTCTAATAACCAATAGTCTTGCACATTTATACAAAGTATAAACATTCAAGAGGTACCAAGTACAGAGTTAAACCAGGAAGATAAATCTGCAATCATACAATTCTTGACCCTATTAACCCAAAAGAATTTGGCACTGGTCATAATCACTTCAAAATAACCTTTCACATTTCAAACTTCAAAAGTAGGAATAACTCTCAGCCTTATATCTATCCCACACTTACATGCCACTATGAGTAAATCACTAATGTCACACAAATCTGCATCAGCTATCAAGGTATACCTGCCTAGGTCTGGCAGAACCTAAAGAGAAGGGGGTTTTCAATCATATCAACCCTGTTTCATTAGCCAAAAGCATTAAGAGAGCTTAGAAACCTCTTAAGGTTTATAACCTACATTTTTGAGACCTAACATATTTGACCCATTTGGTCTAAGTTTGGTTTCAACTTGACAATTGTTGATTTGTCATCAAGATCCATTAAGCATAGGTTTTATTAAAAAATGAAGTCAGGAAAGTATAACTGTTGACAATGAATGGTCAATAGTTTTCAGTTCTTGTATGATATGAATATAGATTATATTCAAGAGAAAATATTTATAGTGGTTAAATGATTTCATTATTGGTAATTTCTAACATTATGATAACCTATCTATTTTGGTGTTTATGCAAGATAGAGAGGGAAGAATACCTCAACCCCATTCTCATATCTTGACGAATGTTAGAAATAATGTAAGTATACATTGTGTACTTTTTCATTTTGTGGTTATGTATATATATATATATATGATTTATAAGTTAGACCTTTTGTGTTGAGGTCGATAAACTTCTTTATGAACGTGGTAAAGATTCCAATGTAATGCAAACTACTTTTAAGTTTATGGTTGCTTGACTCCTATACTCCCTAACTATTTTGGAGAGTATGGAGGAGCTTAATAACCATTTTTTGGAGTGGTCTTTTATGACCATCACCTTTATCAATCTGCATGTCTTCGTGGAATATTAATAGGCTTTGATATAGGAGAAAAGGGTGTGGTTATGGAGAGAAGTGTTGGCAAGAGACACTATATGGCTTCATGAGTGTTGTCATTGATGGCAGCAAAGTCCATCCCACACATCTGCAACACATAGTATGTATATACCGGAAGATAAATTGAAGAGTGTTTTGGTCCTGTGAGCAAGAACAGAGCATGCAACAAGGTCTGATAATCAAGTTTGGATCTCTCAGATGGTGTAACTCAACAAGTTGCAAACTTGGACAAGTCAAGAGGAGTACCATGACTACTCATTCTAGAGATTGAGCCTCCGGTGATGAATGATTGTCTAAGTGTTGGGTTCCTGACACTCAGAGTAGACTGAGGAAGAACTGACCGACAAAACATCAAACTTTAATCCGAATGAGAAATTGATAGTGATCAAGCTATTTGAGGGATCATACATGGTTGGCCAACATGATAGATGACTTATATGTCTATGTCTTTGATACGCATCACATATTAAGCGTGGATTCAGCCAACAGATCAGTGTTTTGTAAATATCTTGAATATTCTGGTTGCCGACTAGAAAGATGTTGAAATCCTTAATGCGGATATATATACCAGATTGATTTTGGTATGAAGGTGTGCGTGTGATAATATAGTGTGTGAGGAAAGGCAGAGAGAAGTGTGGAAGCACCAATACAAGTCTGGTATGTGACAGAGCAGCAGCACTAAAGAAGAGGAAGAATGAAGTGCATTAGATCAGTATATTGAGCCTAACCGGAACTGAACCTCAACATATGTGGATGCCTCTCTTTAGTTCAAACATCTGGTTACCTTCTATAAACTTTGTAGGCAGTGAGTCTCTTATAGGCAGTGTGCCTCTTGTGAGCAATGTGCTCAGGTAGTGAGCCCTAATTGGCAAGTGTCATTTTGTACTTCTTATTCTTTTAACAGAGAATACAATCTTGGGTTAGTCACCCTGTGGTTTTTCCCTTAACAGGGTTTTCCATGTAAAAATCCTTGTGTTATGTGTGTTGATTTTATTTCTACTTTCATGATTATGTATGCTTATATGTTTTGATGCTGCACTATTGTTAAGGAAGAAACGAAAGTTAAGATATTTAAGATAATTGATTCACCCCCCCTCTCAGTTATCTGCTTTGTTTCTAACAATTGGTATCAGAGCCAAGTTCCTCTAAACAGAGCCTAACAGCTTGAGGAAGATCTGGGAATCTCAATGGATATGTATGGTATGAAGGAACAACTTTAGTCTGCCCTAGATGATCTTGAGCAATCTCACTCTGAAGTCAATAACTCGAGAGAAAGACTCAAACAAGCTGATGATTTTATAAATGAGCTAAAAGAAAAACTAAGTATCTCTGTGAAAAAGAGAAAGGAACTTCTTCAACAATTAGCAAGTCAAAGTGAAGCCAATGATACTAATGAAGATCTGAATGAGAAAAACAAGCTATGTGAGAAGCTATCAAAAGAGGTCATTATGGTAAGACATGAAATGGAATCAGGGGTTATGAGATTCACCCAAGAAATTGAAGAGAAAAGAAAAATTGAAGATGATCTTAAACAATCTCTCAAGGAGAAGTCAGAGGACTGCCACAAAATGGACAGAATAATTAGGCATCTGGAATTTGATCTTGAAGAAGCTAGAGATAATGAAGAACAACTTGAGAATTAGATAGAGACTCTTAAACAAGATCTTCAAACAACAAATGAATACAAAGAAAAATTCAAGATAAGCTCAGCTCAACTTGAAGTTCTTATTGAAAGCCAAAAGAGGGTAGATGACAAGCATGGTTTGGGTTATGAGAAAGGTGAAAGCTCCAGATCTAGTCAGAACAATTTTGGATCAAGAAATCAAAGAAACAGGCCTAGAAGACCTCCGGTAAGGCAACCAAATGCTCAAAGATATCCATCCTTTTGTTGGGTCTCAAAAATGTAGGTTTCAAGCAGGTTTCAAGCCTTAAGAGGATGCCAAGCTCTATGATCAGACTTGCAACGTTTTTGAACCAACTAATAGAGTTAACCTAAATGGTTGATGACTCCCTACACTTCAGGCTCTGCTAAACCTAGGCGGGTGAACCTTGAAAGCTGAAGCAGATAAAAGGAATGTATGAATCAAATGAATTTAGGGATCTACCCACAATGGCATAAAGTGTGGAATAGATGAAAACTTGCAAACTATTTCTACTCCTAATACTAAGATCTAAGATGTAATTGTTTGAATAAGATTTTATGGAATCCTAGAGTGGAATTGGTATGACTAGTGCCTATTTCTATTGGGCTAATGGAGTCAAGGTGTATATGATATATGATTTACTTACTGGTTACAATTTTGATTGTTTGGCACTTGTGTTTGTTTGTACCTTGTATAAATGTGCAAGAATGTGATTGACAAACTCTACTTAATGATCCACTCGATCTTACCAGGTTACTGTGACTTATTGAAAGGATTTTAATCCTTGCTTGAAGGAACCAATCAACAGAATCACACAATGAAAGCAAGTGTGTATTGACAAATGGAGTAGATCCTCAATTTGAATAACAAGACAACATTGAGTTGGAGACAGTATGGCAATCTTGTCAATTATATGGCTCTTCTTACTGATCCAAATGTTACTTCCAAGTTACTGTCATCAATCAAAAGGATTTTAATTCTTTAATAGAAACCAATTAATTTGATTACACAAAAACAACAAATGTGTCTCGATGAAACTAAAATATCAACTTGGAAACTCAGGTTCAAATAACAGAGAAATAACAATGTGGAGACAACCAAATAATTGTTTGACTCAACAAACAATAGACACCAATATTAAATCATCAATTTATGAATTCTTCTCCATTATACAATTTAAAAAAGATTTTACAATATACAACATAATGTTTTATTTCGGCAACTGATCAATCCATCCAGTTATCTAACTCCTACTTCTGATCATGATGTTTTTTCTAATCTACTGATCCTTTTTTTCCCGATTTGCATCTGCCATATGTAGTTTTGTGATTTTAGGGTTACAACCCTTTATACATCTGTTCAGTGCAACCTTTCATTATTTTAATGATTTTGACAATAATACAAATATTTGTCTTAACCTTCACCTTTGCTTTTCTGTAAGGATTAATAATAATCAATATTACTTTTTTGCTTTTGGCATCCTTCAAGCTCATATTTATTTCTTGGTTAAATATTTTACCCATATTGCATTCCCTAGGTAAAATACTTGCTTGGTTAATTCTTCCAAAAAAGCATCTTATCTCCAAGTGAAAATATTTGGTTATAATTACTAAATCTTCACTTGGAAAATGTGAGTGAAATTATTATTCACCTTGTAATTCTTTTGTGAATTTCACCTTTTATTTACACCTTGTATTTGAAACCTTGTTTTTTCCTCCTCATCGGAGTAACTCAGGACATCGTAGCAACTCCAACATTTCTCACCGATAGCTGTAATCTATCCGATATCTATTTTGTGCAATTTTCATTAGTTACATTCTTGGGCCCCACTTCATAGGTATTTCAGGAGGATTATAAATTAATTATTCTAATATCTTGATAATTAATTTAAGGGTTTCTCATGTGTTTTTGTCAATATACTGCAATCACTGCACTTCACGCAACCACATTGCTTTAAACCATTCACATGCTCTATTTGATCCACATGAGAAAAGATTTCTAGATCCCTCATTAGAACACACGCTTCGAGAATACTTTCATACTTGGTTCTATCCATATTCTTATCACCTCTTCCGTAAATAATTGCAAAAATGTTTCTTATACCCTCTTTGGTGAAAAGATTATTATATTCAACTTTATAAAAACATGTTCTTCAAGCATAATAATTACCTAACGGGTTAATTCTATCGAAAAAGAATTTTCTTTGGAGTAAAATAAAAGTTTCCTTTTAACACATTATGTGTCATATTAATGTCCTCAACAATACTTCACATTTATTTCGGCATAACGAGGAGACCATAAATCTTGCTCCCGATAATGATTTTCTCCCCAATGAAGCATCCACCGGTATGACATGAGCTCGGTGTGACTTAAAATTTCCACTCCGATTTGCTTGGTCTTACCAATCTTTAGGGTTTCATATTTGTTTTGCCCTATCTACAACCTTATCCCATTATTTCGGCATAGGCATGAGTATGCTGGAAAGGTTTGTGAAATCTGACTTTACATCGAAGATGACTACATTTGTTTTAAAATTGCCCATACAAGTCCTGCGAGGAAATGCCTGGAGTTACCCCTTTCTAATGCTACTTCCTTCCTACTATATATTGCATTGGTTTGGGACTAAGAAATCGTGGCAATTATCTGAGCCAGTTTGCCCTGACTCACTATGCATTACTTCCAATAGCTTGCCATCTGATGTATTTAAATCTTGGCTTATGCATTTTCTACCTTTCATTTGGTATCTTTTAATTGGCAGCTTCTCTCGCCTAGCTGAGTGATCCTTTTTGTTAGTCTGATCTCTTTTATATGGGCATATTGGTGAACTCTTTTTCCTACATCAGTGACACTTAAATCCAACCAATTCAACAATATTTTCCTGATTGAGTCCAAATGCATCTCGATGAAACCAAGCTATGTAGAAATTGCATCCAATATACATAAGATTTGGATTGTAAGCCTCGCGACAAGTAAAGCACTCAGGACCATTTGAAACACACATGTTATTGGCACAAGCAAGAAGAACCTTGTTCTTTACAAAATTTGCTAATTCCTCAGTGTTATTCTTCAACCTTTCTACCATGTTTGAGAACAGAAATTGGGATATTCATATGATCACCAAAATCCAACATATATTTAACCTCTCCAGATTCATATTTCTTCTCACAAACAACAACAATTATGAAAGAATCAACCTCGTTGTCTACTGCCTTAACATCTTGAGAATGGTCTTCTGGAGATACAAGATCTTCCCATTTGAGATAAGCATCAAGATATCTAACCTGGACTGCAAGCTGTGACACACTTGTAGCCTTTTCTATAGCTGCTTGCAAAACATAGTGTCTATTTTTTCTAGGTATATTAAAGCCTTCAGCATATGAAACTCCAGGTATTCTCTTTAAACCATCTTGCCGTCTAGTTCGCTCTGATGTAGCACATGGTAATACACCCTGCTGAAAGACTTGGTATGATAGCTTTCCACCTCTCCACGAATCATTCCACTAGCATAATCTTCGAGATAAACACTATTAGTATAAGCACCATGACCCCCTTTTATACAATTTGTAGATGGTAATGAATTAAGGAACCATGATATTTTTCTCTGAATTGTGTTGTTGATATTTTCAGTAACTCATGAAAATCTAGATTAGAAAGGTAAGCATTTATATCATCTGGCCACTGCTTGAAAATGTTCTCAAATAATTCAATAGCCTACTGTAGAGTATGTTCTCCTGCACACTACCTCAGATTATATCTCATCTCATCTCATCCAAAAAGCCTTCCTTCACTTATCTTTTACTCGTGAGTTATACAAGGTATGCGATTATTGTAATAAAATTTTTAGCTTTATTTTCCGTGGGCCCACTATTTTATGGCTTTTAGTATCTTGACTTATTGACACATTATTATGATTCACATTATAATACTTACGCCACATTTTCATATTTGTTGTGCTATAGTTGTGTTGTCTTGTATTTCTATGAGGTGGTGCTTTGATTTAAACTGGTGTGCTATTATTATTAACCTCCATGCTTCTTTTATGGCTCACCACACTCTATATGATTATGCACTGTGATTACAATTGCCATGCTATGTTAGAGTGGCTAAATGCTCATGCTTTTGTGGTAGTGCCATATTCTATGGTAGGCCACATGACTTTATATGATTGTGCCTTTCTTCTTTATCTGAGCCTTGTTTAAATATGCCCACGGGCGTTGCTTTTAAATTGCTTGGGCCTTCTATTCATAAGAGGTGTGCCTTGACTTTCATATGGCCATTCCTTGTTCAAGTTCAATGCTTGTAACTCCATAACTATGTGAAACATGCCAGGTCTCCCTATGGGCCCAGCTAAAAAAAATTCATTTTCAAACAAGTTTTTTCTCTTGAATTGATTTTGGATTGTCTTAACATGCTTCTAGAGTGAAGATTTGAAATGGGCCATCATTAGAATCCACCTTTAGGTATCTTACACTGTGAACAAAATAGGCCAAGTAGCCTTCAGAATCAGTCTGGAAAACTGATCAAAACTTCTCCCAGAGCCACGAAAATGCACAAACTTGTAGATTTTTTACCCGAGAATTCAACACAACAAATGGTTTGGCATGAAATTATTAGGATTAAAAGCTGCTCACAATCAAAGTAGCTTATTCAGCATGTTTTTATGCCTGTTTAAACTCAACTGAAACTTACCAACTTGCCTCTTTGAAAAAATATCAAAGCTGATTTTGAGGAGCTACTATCCTAGAGATTAGGTCATTTAGCTTGAATGAACATGTGCGCAGAAAGATTTTTCATCATTCCTCTTCCTTTGCAAAATATCAGGTGCCAAAGTCGACCTCTTTGAAGCTGCCTGGGAATGCAGTCACAAAACTGTGTAAAACCCATTTGGATTTGATTTTGAAAAAATATCAAACGAAGTGTTGGGATTTTCAGAATTGGCATGAAGGTACATTACTATGGGAAGAATTCGAGACACCAATTGGTTTGTCATGAACATGACCCAATTGCTAGATATTAGGTTCCAAAGTGAACCACTTGAAAACTGCACCTGTCAAAACCTGATTCAAGCTCACCAACTTGCAATTTTAAAAGACTGTTAAATCTCTTCCTGGGAAGTTGTAACTGGAGATTTTAGTTCATTTAGTCTTGATGAGTGCATGTGTAAGAGATTTTTTCACCAATCATCTCTGATCACAAAATATTTAGGGCCAAAGTTGACCTTTCTGGAGGTGAAACTGTGAAATCGGGGCTAAATACATTTGCTTTTCATTTTGAAAAAATAGCAAACGATATGCTGGGGCCTTTAAACTGGACATAGAAGTAGATTGTGATAAGGTGAATCTAGAACACCAATTGGTTCATTATGAACATCATCTAGCTATTATATAATGGCCTCCAAAGTTAGCTTCCCGAGCTGATTTTACACTGTGTAGACAACAAACTTTACCAGAACCCCTCAACTTGATTCCTTGAAACTTAGTCAAATCTTGTCATAGGAAGGTGAAATCAGACATGTGCATTCACATATGATGGGTAAGCATACTAGCAAATTGATTTTGCAAGAAAATGAACAGGCTTCAAAACACTACTCTCCAAAGTAGGCTTCTTGGACATATTTTCAGGTGTATCTATGAGTGTTGAAATTGATTTTTTTTTATGGGAACCTAAAATTTTGCAAAAATTGGTATGAAATTTTAGGTCCCAACACCTTCAATGGATACTGCTACAATTGCAACAACTTCGGTCATAAAGCAACTCAGTGCAAAAGATGAATAAATCAGACTAATTCATCCTTTTTCGGATAGTGTTTCAACTACTAAAGGTATGGTCACAAATCTCATGAATGCAGAAATATGCAAATAAACAATTCATTCAATGGTAGATGCTTTGCATGCAATAGAATGGGACATATGGCTAATCAATGCAGATCAAGAGGATATCAGTCAAATATGCAAAGAAATGTTGTTTGCTACAATTGCAATAGATCCGGTCATATTACCAAATTCTGCAGAAGTAAGAATCAGGATAAAAAGGGTTCGGTGCATCATAATCAAAATCAAGATAAAGGAAAAGGTAAAGTGAATACAGATGAAGTTCAAAGGGAGATGAACAAGATTTGGGTGAAGAAGAATACATAAAATGTTGGGGATGGATCCGCACTAGAATCTAGTGTTGATATTTCTTCTGGAAACTAAACAGATGAGCTCTGACTCAGGGGGAGTCACAAAGGAAAGTAAATTCCCCCAGCTAGTCAATTGGTGCCTAAATTTGGCACATGGAATGTTGCAGATTAAAGGGTTCTCAGAGAAATATCTAAATAACCCTCGATAAAAATATGAAAGATCCACAAGGAGTTTTGAAGAGTTTAAACATCCAAGATTGATCCGGTTTGACAGCCATTTGGTAAAAATAGGATTTTCACAGTTAGATCCGGTATGATTCAAAATTGAAATATCTTGATCTGCGGATAAATGGCATGATTAGAGGAAAGGAGATACATTGTCAATTATCACTAAAAATAATTCTAAGTGCATCTCAGTGATTTAGAAAGATCTCTCTCAGAACAAGGCAATCGGAATAACTTAAAGTTGTGCATTTATTGCAATAGGAAATTAGGGTTTGCGCAGAGATAAAAGGGTTCTTTTAATCATCATTTGCATATTTGCATTCGAGAAGAAGAAAGGAAGAGCTCTGCATCAAGATTGTTTCAACCTTCTCAAAGATCAACCGCAGAATCTGATTCAACCAACAATTTTTTCTGGCTCATATTGTGAACCCTAGAAGCGTAAAAAGGTATTTCCATTTTTGAATATCTCTCTCTGAATCTTTTGCAAAGATGGCTACTCCAAATGTTATTAAGATCACTGATAGGCCATGCCCAAAGTTCAAGAAACACCCCTACAAATCCCTAGATGTTGATCCCTTAGGCGCCTTCTCTAGCATTCTGCATGGGGTTCTGCACGTAGAAGATGTTAGGGTGTACGTACACGCCAATATTGAGGAATTTGGGGAATCCAAGCTGATGGATATCTATCATAAACAATTAATAGATGAAACGTTTGAACTTAAACCTCAATACAAGGCCTTCCGGGATAAACATTTTAGACATTGCATCCACTTTCCCTATTTTGTAGAAGATGAATGGGTCCGGTATGTCCTTAGCAGAATACATGACAACTTCATGTGGTTGATGAAGCCCTTCAAGATAACAAAAGATGCCATTAGGGCAGTAACTAGATTACACTCATCTGGTGGGTTGCCTGCACTCAAATCTATCAAGAACCAGACAATAAGTGAAGCTACCAGATCTAAGTTTGACAAAAGAGCAATGACAATAGAGGATATCACAGATCCGGATATAAAATTTGCCTCTATGATAATTGGTTATAAAATTTATCATTGCAGCAGGGAGAATTTTGTGTCTGGAACTGTAATTTATATAGCATATCAGATGCTAAGGGAAAATGTTGATTATGACCTATGTGATCTTCTTCTAAATCAACTATTAGAAAACTTGCAAAAAATAAAGAAGGATAAGAAGAACTCATTCAAGTATGGTGGGCTAATACTGTGTCTGTTCTTTTACTGCATGAATGAGCTACTTGGATCAAGTGGTTGGGTATGGCAAAATGACAGACTGGTTGCCATACAAATTAGAGACTATATGTATGGGCTTGGTGATGCCAAGGCTCAAAGTACTGCACTCTGGGGATACTTTAAAAACTTCCAAAGTATGATGCAGGCCAGAGAAATAATTCCTCAATCTATAGTTGAAAAATACAAGGATATAGTGTGTTTTATGGTAGACACTGATCAATGCCTAATGGAGGCAGTTGAGCCCAGAATAGTATGTATAATGCCAATGGGCTATGAAGTAGATGAGAAAATTCTGGAGTTACATGTTCAATACTTGCTGAGTCAGCCAAAGAACCCTGAGGCAGAAAGATTTGGAACTTTTGAAGAATTAAGTGTAAAGATACATGTTGAACTAAGACAACTGGAAATAAAAAAGAAAGTTAGAAGGGAAGTAGAGGAAATTGCCAAAAGATTTGGCATATCAAAAGAGGCAGTCGATGCAAATAAAGAAAAAATAGAAAGAGTCGAGAAAGAGAAACAAGAAGCTGAAAAAGAAAGTGTTCCGGTGCAAGCCTCCTCCCAGACTAGATCCTCCAAAAGCTCTGCACCTGCCACCTCTAAGAGCTCAAGAGCCTCAAAACGGGAAACTAAGACATCCAAAAAGGGAGAGAAGAGAATGAAAACAAAGGCCACAAGGTCCTACATAAGCCAAAAGTATGATGAAGAAATAGAGTCTGATGAGGAAGTCAAGAAAATGAAGAAGAAGAAGAAAACATCCGAGGAATCCTCTGCCGGTAAAAATAAAGAAGAAGAGGCAGAAGAATTTGTTGAAAGGCCCACTCTATCTGTTGATGATGTCATCAAGGCAGTCATTGTGGATGGGAATCTGCAACCAGTAATTGAATTTTATGATGAGTATAGTGACACTGACAAATGGATCTTGGAAGAAGCTACAGTCAAGTACCTAAATATTTATTATAAAGCATTCATTGAAATCATTTCATTAATTCCCAAAAGTCTAGAGAAGGTACTTGAACTTAGAAAGGAGAATGCTAAGGCAAAGGACTTAGAGATCTGAGAATAGATTGCTATTCAGCTCTATCCTTCCATTACTCCAAAACAAATGAACATGATCTTTAAGGACTGCAAGGATGAATTTCAAAGCAAAGCAAGAATGAACAAACTTATGCTTGGAGAGACGGATCAGGTAGCAAAAGAAACAGAAGACATCCTCCAAATTGCCTTCAAGAGATTCAATCTTCCTGTTATAGAGGAAATAGATGAAGAACCTTCTACCATGGATGTTGAAGGATTAAGTGCATCAAAAGAAGAATCTACTGAGAAAAACATAGAACAGTCTAAGGACTTGGATTCCTTTGTTTAGGAAGAGGAAGTCCATGAAGAAGTTAACATCTCTCCTTCGGATCCCCTTCAGACTCATGAACTGAAGGAGAAGGAAGAAAAGAGGAGAAATTGAGTCAAGAAGAAGAGGTAAAGGGAAGAGAAGAAGAACAAATAGAGAAGATCTCTGATGATAGTTCTGAGGCTGCAAAAGGAAAGAAGACTCAGTCTCTGGCAAGAAACATTGCAGAGGCAGTGAAGAAATTTTTGAACAAAGAGTTGATGGAGATAGATGAACCGGAACTTTTTCAAGGACCACTAAATTTTGATTCCCTCTCTCCAGTCCAGACAATGAAGGTAGCATCCTTTGCTCAAGCTAAAGCAAAAGAAAAGCTTCTGAAGTCTCACATGGAAGACTATGAGCTAATAGAGATTGCATCTGGTGTGTTAGAAAAGATCATGCTATCCTTCCAAAAGGATCCTTCGGCCTCTCCATCTGGTAACTTGAAATCTCTGGTTAACTCTGTTAGCACCCATTTTGATTCTTTGGAGAAATCGGCAGAAGAGAAAGTCTGGAAAGAATTTTTGAGAAAGAGATTCACTAAAGTACAGGGACTCATAGCTAATGATAGGAGGACCCTGGATATTGGGATAAAGAGCCTTGAAAATGCTCTTAAAGATGGTGGAGAAATGTACAAATTTTGTCTATCCTGGTCTAAAGTGATAGAGGATATTGAAAAGAAGGTAAAAGAACAAGAAGGTAAACTGACCAGTTTATCTCAGACTTTTGATCGCCTCACCACATCCATAATGAATCAAGAATGCCAGGATATTGCCATTATAAATGAAATAAAGAGGCTTGAAAAGGAGAGGAAGAATATAATAAGTAGGATGAGTGAACTTAGAGGGTTAATTATCCCTAAGTTAGAGGCCATGCATGAGGCCTTAACTGATGCTCAGACCATAGCCCGGACCAGTGATCTGGCAGACTTAAGAAGGGGAGAAGCTTATGCATTTTTGTTGAGTGGTCACATTTCAATTTTGGACAGGATGAAGCAGAGTTGGGTGACAAAATTTGTACAGTTGAAGACCACCTTTGCGGATATACTTAAGTATATGTAATTATAACATGTATATATACTTATGTGGCTATGTATAGGTCAATTTTTGAAAATTTTGGTGTGCAGATTCCACCCTTTGCCATTGATGTCAAATGGGGAGTGAGGAGTAGTGAAAAATGTGGAATCCAGCTAAGGAGGAGCTCCGGTAAAATAGTGCATAAGATAGAGCATCAGCCAAGGGGGAATTTGCTGCGACACTTAGCCATTTTTCACTAAGTGTTGCCATCAATGCCAAAGGGGGAGATTGTTGGCAAGAGACAATGTATGGCTTCATGAGTGTTGTCATTGATGGCAACAAATTCCATCCCACACATCCGCAACACATACTATGTATATACCGGAAGACAGATTGAAAAGTGTTTTAGTCCGATGAGCAAGAACAGAGCATGCAGCAAGGTCTGACAATCAAGTCTGGATCTCTCAGATGGTGTAACTCAGCAAGTTGTAGACTTGGACATGTTAAGAGGAGTACCATGACTACTACATTCCAGAGATTGAGCCTCTGGTGATGAATGATTGTCTAAGTGTTGGGTTCCTGACAGGCAGAGTAGACTGAGGAAGAATTGACCGGCAAAACATCAAACTTTAATCCGGATGAGAAATTGATAGTGATCAAGCTATTTGAGGGATCATACATGGTTGGCCAACATGATTGATGACTTCTATGTCTATGTCTTTGATACGCATCACATATTAAGCATGGATTCGGCTGACAGATCAGTATTTTGTAAATATCTTGAATATTTCGGTTGCCGACTAGAAATATGTTGAAATCCTTGATGCAGATATATATACTAGATTGATTTTGGTATGAAGGTGTGCATGTGATAATATAGTGTGCGAGGAAAGGCAAAGAGAAGTGTGGAAGCACCAATACAAGTCCAGTATGTGACAGAACAACAACACTAAAGCAGAGGAAGAATGAAGTGCATTAGATCAGTATATTGAGCCTAACTGGGACTGAACGTCAGCATATGTGGATGCCTCTCTTCAGTTCAAACATCTGGTTACCTTCTATAAACTTTGTAGACAGTGAGTCTCTTGTAGGCAATGTGCCTCTTGTGAGCAATGTGCTCGGGTAGTGAGCCCTAATTGGCAAGTGCCATTTTGTACTTCTTATTCTTTTAACAGAGAATATAATCTTGGGTTAGTCACCCCATGGTTTTTCCCTTAACAGGGTTTTCCATGTAAAAATCCTTGTGTTATGTGTGTTAATTTTATTTCTTCTTTCATGATTATGTATGCTTATATGTTTTGATGCTGCACTATTGTTAAAGAAGAAAAGAAAGTTAAGATATTTAAGATAACTGATTCACCCCCCCTCTTAGTTATCTGCCTTGTTTCCAACAAGAAGTCTATATTAATCATCGCAAGAGATTCTCTCAAGAAAGGGAGCATAGTAGACACAAAGAGGATGACATTAAGCCTTTCTGTGAGGGATATCGATGGAGGTCAAGAATTGTAGCTTGTTGTAGATAGAAGGAAAATAGATTGTTGAAGGATTCATAAACCTTTTTTACTCCTTCGATCTCAAAACAGGTTCATTCTTTTCCTAGAAAGCTTTTAATAGTTTGAGAATCTTATGTATGTATTTGGCTCTATAGTTACATTAATATAAGGCCAATAAACTTAGAATATCACTGTGTGTATAAGGTCGATAAGCTTAGTATACTTCTGTGTGTGTATAAGACCGATAAGCTTAGTATACTTCTATGTGTAAATGACTGACCAGCTTTGTATATTACTGAGTGATCATAAGGCATAATAACCTTTACTTTCTATGTATTTTGGAAAAAACCAGCTAGTTCTTAATCCTATTTGTAGGTAGTGAAAGTTATATTTTTGTTTCGTGCTAGAGATTGTGTTCCTTTATTTTCTTTCTATGCCTTTAGTAGGCCAATATCACTACATATTATCTATAGCATAGTAAACCTATGCAAGCCAAAAGGCTGAAGTGATCTAAGTAAATTATTTATAGTATAGTAAACATATATAGGCCGAAAGGCCAAGTGAGATTGACATACTATCCTCAGCTTACAATGAAGCTTTAAAATACAGAAGGCCGAAAGGCCATGTAGCTTGTGTGTAAACACCAAGCGTAGTTTAAGAAAATCAAGTTAGGCCGATAGTATATATTCTTACATAGTCAGTAATGTCCAATCCTGTTATGGGCCAAGCTGATGTATGAGATCATATCTCTACTAGAAAGTTGTGGTAAGGCCGGGGTGTGATGGTATAACCATTATTAAATCAATTCAACCAATAGCTATATATATTCATATTCATGAAATTTCAGAGACCAAACCATTTGAGAACTTTGTTTAAATGTAGGAGTCAAGATGAGTAAGTTAGACAGAGATATATTTGTATCTCTTAATGACTTATGTGTATAGTTTTATTGTTTACAATCATAAGATTTTGTGATAATTTAATCACTTATTTAGAGATATATAAATTATAATGACATCTTTGGAAACACATTAGGTTAGGGATATAGTTTCACGTAAGCATTTATAATGATGATAAGTATTATCATTATATTCAAAAGAAGTTATTTGTGAGATCAAAACCTACCCCTTATAGAGAGTCTGTGGACTTGAGAAGAGCAGGGGGTCGATAATAATATTATTGTAGACTTAAACTTATCTAGGTGAAAGATTGAGTAAGTCAAGAGTTTAGTTATAAAAATGATAGCATTTTATATGAAGAGGGTAAACCTCATGTGCGATGTCTTTTCATGTTACATGAAATGTGAATTCAAACAATGCCCAAGAGGTCAAGAGTAGACTAGTGGATTATTATAACCTATTATCTTTAGAAAATAAAAGAATTCAACATTACAATGTATTGGGTTTGAAAAGTTAAACCCTAGAATCAACCTAGAATGGGTTTAGAAAACTTTAAAAAAATTCTTAAGTCGGTTATGACAATGATTTGGTCTATTGTATCTTGTGGTCAACAGTGAATAGTCGAGAAACCATAGATCAAGACATGTATGATTTAGGAAGAGTTTATGATAGCACTTTTGTTAAATTAATGATTTCTCGACAAAGTCAAAAACTTGATATATTTCATAAGAGTGCTCAATTTTTGGGTCAGAGAGTAGAGTGACAGGAAGTCATAGACCCTCATATTTGCAAGTATGCAAAGAGGGACTTTTTGAAAGGTCAATGCCACCTAAACCCTTATATAATGTTTATCCTAGATTAAGGATTAATTCCAAGTCAAATTGACTAGGATTTGAATTTAGTCAAGACATTTTATGTCTAGAGTTACTAGCCAAGTAAGTCAAACTGTAGGATGAGGTAGTTTCCAAGTTGAGTTAGAGGTGTGTGAACACACGACTACGTTTATTGTAAACATTTATTTATATAGAAACTTTGGCCAAAGTGATGCATTTGTCTCTGCATACATTAGTCAGTTCACCGTGTCTAGATTACCTGCATGTCAGAATGATCATACCTAGCTAGAAGATTGTCTAGAGTTGTATGGTCGATTGAGTTACGTAGGGCACAACACTGGAACTTAGATGGAAACCTGTTGGTTCATTATTTCTATACTCTTCGTGAAGGGTAGGGCCACTTCCAAGAAGAAAGGTGTGTGGGGGACCGTCGGTCTGTGGTTGGAGGTAAAGCACTCAGATGATGCTCTCCCTCTATAGCAGAAGACTCACTAAGACTTGTGAGACAGACATCAAGATTCCAGATGCATAGTACTTCATGATTGACTTATGATTTTCAAAACTGATGTAAACTTATTCATATTGACAAGAGTAACTTTTTGTAAATGTAAAGTGAAATGTTTCCACTATGCTTTTATCTTTGAATATATTGTATTCAAGGTTGAAAATTATTCATAAAAGATATGCATTTATTTTTATGTGATTATATATATATATATATATATATATATATATATATATATATATATATATATATATATAATGTTTTCATGTTTCTATCTTCATTTACTTTCTTAGTAAATTATGTGTGTAAATCCAAGTAATATGAGATGGCATGTTACAGAAAGTTACCTGACATAGTGAAACATGAACATTGAAGACCAAAATAAATGGATTTGTAATGTGGAAACAAGCAACAATGCAAATATAGGTTAGGATTAGTAGAGAATGGCCAAATAATTTTAGCCAAATGGAAGGGTTGCAAAAATTGATGAGAACAAATTCTTGTGAATAAGGCAACCCCAATCAACTGACCATCTTAACTATAAAAAATAGACATATAGTTTATTTACATAAGATACAAGTTTAATCATAGTGAAGAAAAATTTATGTTATTTTCTAGTATCGTTGAAGACTACCAGAAGTGGATTTCAAAATTGGAAATGAGGAAAATGATGATTACTGATTAGGAATAACAAAGGATACAAAGACACTTCACCTAAATAAAAAAAGTTGTACAAGTTGACAAGAACGAATTATTGTGGATAAAGCAACCCCTAATCAATGGACCCTATTGTTTATAACAAAATAGAAATTTAGGCAAGATACAAGTTGAATTAGTCAAGCAACAATTGAAATAGGTCCAATTCAATGCAAGCACATGCACACTTATATTAGCAACTTTACTAGTGTTCTTTTTGTACTAAAACACACAACCTAGAAAGCATGTATTTTCGTGTCTCTATTCTTGTGGGTTTGGTTTCAATGGATTTCGGTTGGATTTGATGTGCATGTTGTTGTGTCTAGGATTAAATAATATATTTACAGAAAAAAATTTGTGGGGGTTTTCTATACCCACGGTTTTGGGTGAGTGCATTTCTATATAATATTCCTATCTTAGTTACAAACACACTGCTAGTGCTCTAGGAAATATGGAGGTACAAGTAAAGTGCATTTGTTGTATATGTGTGTGTGTGTGTGTATAACACAGTTTCCTTTCGTATGCACAATCACCAGCGAGTATTTAAATTTCTCCCAAGAACAAGAAGGCCAGGCTCCAAAATCATCAACTTAGTTAAGTCTGGTTTTTTCTTACCATGTTTAGATGATGGAAAGACAATTAAGATTCTAGTTGACACATGTGTTCGAGAAGATCTTGTGTATGAGTTTGAATTGGCCCTAAAATGGAAAATTGAAATTCATAGTTGAAGAAGTGCTTGGGGGTTAATGCGTGTTTGTAGGAAATATAGATTTTAATAAAGATTTCAAAACTTATAGCAAACCCTAAAATCTATATCAAGTGCAACGGAAAATATCAAGATAAAACTATAGAAAACCACATAAAAATAAATGTTACCAAACTCATTTAAATGTGGTTACTCATTGTTTGTATAACTCCAATGTAAATTTTGCCAACCGAGGGACCAAGTAAATGAAAATGAGATTGATTTTTATTATGTTTGGGTAAAAACAATTCGGGTAGTTGAACATAAAAGGTAGGTGTATTGTAGTTAGGGTTTTTGAATAGATTTTAATATTTTTTTGAAAAGATTTTTGGTTTAGGTTTTTGGTTTGGATAAAATAATTCCTTAATTTTATTTAATTTATTATTTTCGGGAGGTTTTTGGATTCATAAGTAAATAATAAATTGATTTCAATTTATTATTTACAGGATATGGTAAAATAGAGGATTTAATTAATTAACATTAATTAAATCACATGCAAGGTAATAATAGATTAAATGGAATATTTAGGGATTATTAGGGATAATTATGGATTTGGGGATAATGAAAGATTTGTTCAATTTTTTATGTCTACATTTTTCCCCTCTTTGAGATGATGTTGTGAAGTAAGATGTTGCGAAGCAATGTCATTTTAAAGAAGATTAAAACATAGGTTTTGGATGTAGATTTTGGGTATGCTAGGGCTCACATGGGGCTTATAAAATTAAGGATTGGTAGATGATGCCCCCTTCAAGAGTATATGCAGGGACGAAGGAGTTGGATAGGCTCTTGAAAAAGGAAACGAAGGGAAGGAGATGGAGTTGTGCTAATTAAACTTTGAGCAACCTAATGTTTGATATAGCACCTGACATTATGCACCATGGTATAAAGACCAAGGTGACAATGAGTCAAATGCACCCAGCGTAATAAAACCTTGTCTAACGTATGAGGAAGTCAACTTAGAGCATTTAAGTCGTAATGCACAAAAGGTATGATATGACCTTAAATGCAAAGGATGATGCAAAAAGCTATTCCAACATACACAAGATATGAATATTAGCGGGAATGATACGGATGTGATTCAAATGCAAGATGAAATAATGACACACACAATAAAGTAAGCAAGCATGCACAAATGATTCAAAAACAAACAAGGTATTGCCCCTGTCAAGCTGAAAACCAATGATCGATTGGATTGATTGATGATGATAATGACAACATTCTTGATGTGGGAATAATTTATCCTGAGAACAATGCGAGGATTGTGTTGCTGAGATGGGAGTGATATATCCTGAAAACAACACTAGGATTGGGAATGATGTATCCCATTGATAATGATGATGTGATCGATCGATCAGGTTCACAATAAGGCTAGGAACCAAGACAATAGATGCAGTTGGATAATTTGGCTAGATTGATTGACTTGATTGGTATGGATGAAGGATACTTGTATCTGGATCATTGCTACTTGGAATGATTTGATTGATTGCATTGATGGAGGTGATGGATTGATTTGATGAATGAATTGATTTGAAGATTGGAGAATTGATTTGATTGATGTTTTGAGTTGGATTAACTTGACTGAATTGATTTGAAAAAATGATGTGATTGGTTTGATTTGATGATTAGAGAATTGATTGAAAGAAGTGATTGGATTAGATTTAGATTGATTGATTGAGATTTTTTTATTGCTTGGCTTTTTGTTGGATATTTGATTTTTTTGGATTTTTGACATGTTTTGGTATGTTTTAACATTGGATTGTGCATGGATAGCCTTTGGATAAATACCAATGACAAGGAAAAACCAAACCAAAAGGAAAGGAGGATGATAGGATGTAGACAAGCAATAATGGATCGGATAGATAAAAGGATTGGATGGATGGATAAGAGGATGATCGATAGGATGAAAGTAGGATTTGGATGGATAAAAGGATCGACAATAGGATAAAGGTACCTGAATATTCATGGATAATAGGATAAATTTAGAAGTATGAATGGATACAAAGATTGGTGATAGAAGGACAATGGATGGGAAATATATGATAAATGAATGGAGGGAGTCTAGGATGTGATCTTCAAGGTCTACATTGTATAGGAATAACCTACCCCCACTCTAGATATTATGCCTTAGGATTTAATGAGGTGATTTAGATTAGGATGCATGATAAGGATAATGCATGGAAGGGATGAATGCACTTAGGATGTATGGAGGATATTCTTAGAAATGGATGGGTGGAATTTGGAGTATGACAAGAGGTGTCAAAAGCATTTTTAACATTTTACCGCTACACTCATCAAGATCAAAAGGAGAAAGGGAAAATGGATGGTGTAATGAGGAAGGTATGATAGATATGATTGGTAAGGATGTCAATAGGATGGAAAATGATAGGATAAGATATAAGATGGGTAGATAAGATGGGATAGATGCGACAACATGCCACCAATTGTAAAGCACATAGATAATCACCTACGCATGACACCTATTTGCCAGGTTTTCATCATGGTACTTATCCAAGGCACCATAAAAATAGTTTTCACCATTGGACGAATGATTTCTCTTTACTATTTTGATTTTTTTTTACTTTGGTAGGGGATAGTTGGAGGGAATAGGTAAGGACTCAAGATTTTGTTTCCATAGCAAAGTGTTAATGTCCTATGATGGATAGAAGTCACGCATAGACCATGTCAAGTGGTATTATGCTCATGGATATTGGTAGACGATTACATGAGAGGGAAAGTAAGGAGATAGTATATGGTGGATCAACAAATAGTGGATTATGATGTGGGCGAGGATGGAAGGATAGTTGATTAAGATGGAGATAAAGAGATAGATAGAAGGACTTATGTAAAAGCATGGACCATAGCGATATGATCGAAGAGATAAGTGGGAGAATAGATAGAAAATGGGGAGATGGAGGTATGTGGGAATGTTGTGGAATGGAAGGGAACCAAGACCAACGGTTGCACACACCAACTTGGATTTTGAGGCTTTTTATTGGAAGGGGGATTTAGGAGTAATGGAGATGTTCTCTTAGGGGTTTGCCTATTTAGGTCTTTAGGGACCCAAATGGACTTATGAATTTTAAGATTTTGTGATGGGGAGCGGGATGTTTGGGATTTTAGGATTGTGGATGCTCCATTTTAATTAAGTACTTTTTGCTTGGGGACCCAAACCATTTTGGTTTTGAAATTATCTTTTTGAGCTGTGGACTTGGGTAGCCTTTTTGAGTTTTGATTTTTCTTTGATTCTTTGCATTGGTGCCATGTGGAATTAGGATTATTAGGATTCTTTTCTTCGTGGGTGGAGGCATCCAAATTTTTACTTTTGAATCCCATGGGGGTGTTTGTGATAGCTTCATGTTTAGTCAATGTGTGCATTTGTTGAACATGATTAGGAATTGTAGGGGATTTATGGGAGTGGGATACAATGAATGGAGGGACTAATGGATTTGTGGCTAAAGTGATAAGGATATTTGAGAATAGGAATATTAGGAGTTGGAAGGAGTGGAGGTAAAGTGGATGGAGGGATGTTAGGAGTTGGAAGAAGTGGAGGTAAAGTGGATGTAGGTAGATGAATGGTCACATGCTTTTTGGGTTCATAGGATGATGGAGGAGGGATGCAAACATATGTTTTATGGGTGCGATGAGGTGCACTTAACTTGAGATTGGATGGAGTGGATTTAGGAGGTGAGGATGTGGTACCAACATCTTTGGATTGATTTCCTTGAGATACATAACCAATACCATATGGTTTTGGAGAGACTTTGACATGGATGGGTTCCAATGTACCTTGCTCATGAAGGCCTAAGCCTTTACCTTGACAATTCATTTTTTGGAATATACGATATGCGATGGGATGCTTATTTTTTAGAATACAAGACATGAGTTCCTTATTGGATGACGAAAATGAGGTGGTAGATATAGATTATTCTTTTCCTAAGGAAGAACACTTATGGATGAAAGTAGTAAAACCAATAGGATATGATGGTGGATTTGTGATATGGTTGATAGTGGATGAAAAAAGATCTTTAGTATCTTGGTTATGCCCATTATGCACATGAAGTTCCAAGCTATATATTTGATCATCTATGTGCTTGTGGGGACTATGTGTCTCATCAAGGGAAGTGGATGTTGTGGGATCATAGATAGGAATGGAGGTTTCTTGATCATGGATAGTATTGGGACCATGAATGAAAGGTGTATTAAGGATGGGATCATTTTGCGCAAGGATAGGCTCATCATCATAGATAATATAATATCTTGATCATAGAAAAGGTATAGGTTGTGGATGGGTTTAATGGAAGGGCTTTGATCTTGATTTAGTAAGGAGCAAGGTTGATCATGCTTTGGATTTGACTCTTGACATAACTCTTGAGTTTGAATGGAAGTGGAAGTGTGAAATGCTTGGATAGGCTCAATGCATGATGTGGAATGAATTAGGCTTATGGTAAGTGGATTTTCAAGAGACTTGATAGTTTGTGTACTACAAGATGGGATAGGATAAATAAGCATGACATTTGAGGGTTCTTGGATATTTTTAAGGATAGGGATTTGACGGCATGAGGGTGGTGGTTGATTCCTTGCTAGTACCCAATGGATCACATCCTTCATTAGCACATGGGTAAATGGACAATATAACAGATGAAGAATAATGGTAGAAGGTGTAGGCTTATGTGTATGATTAGGATTGCTTGTGCTAAATGGGGATGAAATTGGATGACTGGGTTTGGATTTCTCCATAGCTTTTTTTTTGCTTTTAGATTTTGCAAAGAATCTTTGGAGAAAGGATTAATTGGTTAATGGATTAGAGCTTGGAAAGTTTGATGGTGGTGTTGTGTAAGACTAATAGGCTTTGGGATATGTATTCTATTGGATGGTGATAGAGCTTCGATATGGATGGATGGATGAGGACTAGTAGATGGATTGGTGTATGATTCCAAACTTAGGTGGTATTTCCCTTGTCAAGAGTATCATTAAGATGAGCTAAGGATTCTACAAAGTTCTTATCATCACTAAGATCTACAAAGTTCTCATCATCACTAGGAGTAAAATTTAGGTCACCTCAGAGTATGTATGGTTTTGGATTTGGCCTAAATTTGTTGATGATCACAACCATTTTGACGAATGAAGATTGGACTAGGTTTATGGATGCGAATATGAGTAAGATGACACCAACTAAACTTCAAGTGGGTTGATGACCACTTTGAAACAGATCAAGGTAACTCTAGGTCTGACAATGATTATGTAGGCAATGATTACTTGTGCTATGATGGATAGACACAAGGACAATGATCAAGAAAGGGTATGCTAAAGTAGGAGATGATAAACTCCAAGTAGGTTACCCTATCTCAAGATGATGATGTGTTTCCCAACTCAATTATGATAGACCTCAAGTGGTAAAAGCAATATGATAGCCAAATATTTTGATTGAAGACCAAAGAGAGCAACCTAGATGCAAACTAAGAATTTTATTTGAATGGTGATGGATATGCAATGTGACTAAGGATTTTGTGGATATGCAAGTGTGTATGACTGACTGGGATATTCTGGATATGTAATGACTCAAGACGGGAACCCTAAAAGATTAGAATTGAAGAGTGGTGCCCAAAAGACTGGATACGACTATGTTTTCACTTCTCTATTTAGGAACAATGGACTGGTGTAGAGGGACAATTTTGTAGTTATTTGACTTTTTGAGCAGGTTGAAATGATATAGGTTCTAGATGTGATGTTTGATTGAGATTTGTTTCGAACACCCATGCAAAACACAAGCAGACATAATGTTTTTGAGTTTGATCTTGATGTGAAATGACAAACACTTTGAAAACACTTTGCACAACCTAGGCTAGGAAGGGATACTACCCGCTAGATCCCCACTTGGATTTCTCCAGCCACTTAAATAAGGTGGACAACTAGAGACTTGGTGGCACTAGCTCCCCCTTACACGGCACACACTTCTCGGGCACACCAAGTCTCATTCCCCAAAGAGGAATTTCTACCTCTACACTTGAATAGTGAAGACATGGGGTGGCTTTAGAATGACCATTCTTGTGCTAGAAAGTAAAAAGAATTTTGGCTACTAAACAATTGGTTTTTAGTAAGGGCTTTCGTTCAAGGTGGCCATACATGCGATGATTCACTCTAGTTAGAAGGCCTCCTAGACTGTAGAGGTTATGCTCTATAGGTTTTTATGCACCACAAGGGTATTAAGGGAGACATTCATCGGTATGACACATCTGCACCTATTTCTTATGACTTTTGTCACAAACACATTTTTTATATAGCGGTTCGAAAGAGTTTGGCTTTAACTTGTTACCGCTTGGGTTGTTCCCTCTCACAAATCGGGAGACATGCCCTCTAAGGGTTTAAAAACATAAAGGATGGTTCTGGCTTTTGATCACTGAGTTTGCACAAGGTGAGATCATACACCTACCACCTAACAAGCACAACAAACAGTGATAAATTAATCCCTAGTTATTCTATGTGCCAACAGACATTTAAAAAATAGATCTAATCAAAGCCCTGTAAAACCACCGTTAGTAGTTTGCAAATTTTGTATCTTTGACAAGTGTAGAGAGAAAAATCTGTGATGAGTTTGGGCAAATTGATTGCACTATTGTGTAGTTCATCAAATCACATTTCCAACACCTATAAAATTGTAAAAAACTGATGAGAAATGCAAAAGTTATGCTAGTTTGAAAAAAACAACCTCTAAGGGCTAGAAACATGTATTCTGGCGATTATACGTGATCACATGCGAAGTTTAAGTTTGGAATTTCCAGAAAAGTTACAGTCATAAGTAATGCTAATTCAATTAGTTGCAAAAGAGGCTTGATGTAATCATATATACAAGATAAGTTCTATAGTTTTGAAAACCTCGAATGAAACTATTGGCATGTATTATCAAGTTGAGCAATTAAAACATGAAATGATGTGACTGTTTTGTATTTGATTATATGTAGAGATGGTAATTGTCATGATTAAAATGCATGCTAAAGACAAAAAGAATCATTTAAACACCCATTCCAAATTGTTCACAAAATGTTTGAAGTAGAGCCGTTATGGTATAGTTAGGTTTAGATCATTGGATAATACAAACCAATCAATGCTTTAGCCAATCGATAATACCTTGCAAACTAAAGAAGAATAACATTAAACCTTTATCCAAGAGACGATGAAAAAGTCCCACTAGCAGAAAACTGTTAGGTAACAGTTACTTCAGAAATCCATGGACAATATCATTTGCACAGTAAGCCCGTGGAAATCATTAAAAAAAAATATTCATGCCGAACTCGTCAATTACTCCTATGAGCGTATTTCTTGAATCTTCGTTATCAAATTTGCAAAGGCTGAGTGTTGCAATCAAAACACTAGCAAAGGAATTGAAAAATTAGAAGAAGATTTTCATTGTCAAAAGCTAAAAGAGGATAATGTCGTGGTAAAAGAGCGCTACAATAAAAAAAAATCAAGTCAAGACAACAATGCAAAATGTCAATTATGAAGAATGATTAATGTTAAAGTTCCTCAAAACAAAAACGTTTGAAAGAAAACCTGTAAACCACAGAACAGTTAGCACTTGCAAATTGGGGAGCTTTAACTTTTGACTGTGATGTATATAATCCTGGTTTATGCCTTCTCGCTAGTGTCCATGTCGGCAGTGGTGTACACGGTGGCATCCATCTACACAGGCAAGGAATTGTCCTACACAAAAGTGATGAGCATCGTGTCTAGAGTATGGAAATGTCTTTTCCTCACTTTTCTCTGGTTTCTTTTCGTTGTTTTCTACTGTTACATGGCCGTCTTAGGTGCTGTGTTTCTATGACTATTGATAAGCGTGGTGATTGGACTGAACAAGTGATTTCTTTTATTTGGAGGACTACTTTTAGCTACCATTTGTAACAACAACAAGACAGTTGGCAAAAACAAACTTCCCAAACGATTGAAAGAAACAATTAATAGCTAATAGCTTTAACAATCAACAATAACTACCAAAAGATCACTGTGACCATGCAAAACGAGGCAGTTATACAAGAATTCGTTAATTTTAAAAATTGCTTGGCTGTTTCATTAATGAATGAACATGCCTGCACCTAGCGAACAGAGGAGTTTAGCTAATACACTAATAGATAAGAACCTGAAATGTGAAGTTTATACCAGTGGGTACTGGATGTACTCGAATAACTAAAACCTTTATATAGCACACAAAACCAGCATCAGCAATGTGTATCCAGATCGCACCAAATCCTGCAAGTTTTCAAACAATACCACTTGCAAACAAAATGATCAGAAGTTGTGTTCACGTCAGGTTCACCAATGTTTGTAGGAAATATAGATTTTAATAAAGATTTCAAAACTTATAGCAAATTCTAAAATCTATATCAAGTGCAACAGAAAAGATCAAGATAAAACTATAGAAAACCACATAAAAATAAATGTTACCAAACTCGTTTAAATGTGGTTGCTCATTGTTTGCATAACTCCAATGTAAATTTTGCCAGCCGGGACCAGGTAAATGAAAATGAGATTGTTTTTTATTATGTTTGGGTAAAACCGTTCAAGTAGTTGAACGAAAAGGTAGGTATATTGTAGTTAGGGTTTTTGAATGGATTTTAATATTTTTTTGAATAGATTTTTGGTTTAGGTTTTTGGTTTGGATAAAATAATTCCTTAAGTTTATTTAATTTATTATTTTTGGGAGGTTTTTGGATTCATAAGTAAATAATAAATTGATTTTAATTTATTATTTACTGGATATGGTAAAATGGAGGATTTAATTAATTAACATTAATTAAATCACATGCAGGGTAATAATAGATTAAATGGAATATTTAGGGATTATTATGGATTTGGGGATAATAAAAAATAATGAAAGATTTGTTCAATTTTTGATGTCTACAATGCGTATTCTAATTTTTAAAGGCATGACAATGCACTTTAATTCAACATGGAAACCGTACAGATAATTAGCAAAATCAAATATCTTGAAGGTTGAGAGATGATAAGTTACTACAATTGCATATGCAAATAGTCCATCTAACTGGAAAAGGAAATTGCATGTAGCCCTTGCAACAACTCAATTCCAAAACAACAAATTATGATCAACCACATTTGAAACCCTATTGAGAACGACATATGAAAAGAACATGTCATAAATTATCCAGTACAACGTACAATTGTGCCACATAATGGAAAACAATTTTTCTAAGAGTAGAAGGAAAAAATTGTTCATAAGAAGCATTTCCAATAAATAATGTATTGACTCCAAATAAATTAATTTGTTTGAAAATAGTTTTTTTGGAACAAAGTACTAGGCAATAGAGTATGATTGTACTTGTTTGTAGCATATGTTGATTATTCTATAGTGCAAATTGTGTTCATTGCAACATTGCTCTAGGTCAATGCAAATTATGGTTTTGCAATAAAGTCTGCATCAAAGAGACACCATCAATATTGATGCACACAAAGAAAAAGTGAATTTGATCAAATTGCTACTATGTAATAATGTTTGTTGCAAAATAAAACTAGTTGCTTAGCAAAACCCTGTTAATTTATTTTGTAGAGTACTGCCTGTAAAGGTACAATGAACTACTAACCATAGCTACAAAAAATAGAACTCCTTTTAGACCAACTGTCAAATTTTTGGAAACATAATAAAAAACATTAGCTATGAAGAAAAGTAGGGTTTAAATCAGTTATCTAAATAAAAAAATTAATAGGGTATTGTTAGACAAGTGTTTTTATTTTAGAAGAAGCAATTATGATAAAATCTAATGCCAATTTAACTTGCAACAATATCTACACGGCAACAAAATATGGTTATACGTGTTTTTTATTAGTTCAGCAGGAAAAGAGGGCCTTGAACCCTATACAAAAAAGCCCTCAGGGCAACAGGCCTTAAACATGCTAGAAACAGTGCAACAACAACACTAGAACAATAGACAAAAAATGACTAACCAAAAACACCAGAAAACAACAAGCAAAAAACTAAGGGCTATTAGTCACCCCAAAATTGGCCAAGAATTCAACCATATCTTTGTAGTCACCGAGACTATCAATCCCCACCTTCTTAACTTTGTCATCTAGATCGTTGACAACAACAAAAATCGATGCCACCCGATGCAAGGCCTTAGCAGCAAATTCCACCATGGTCTTCCATTTTTTCTACATTCTCTCCATCTGAAGTTGAGCCACCCCAGATCCTCAGCAGTCTTAATGTACAGCAAACAACTACCCTTGTTGTCCAGGCCACTGGTGCCCTTAGCACCAACGCCCAAATCCTCAGAGTCAAACTTGTTCGTGGAGGTAAAATGGCTCACCCCTTCTTCCTCATGCACAGACTCAGTAGGAGTTTCATCCTTACCCTCCTCCATAGTGTCTTTAACAAATTTTGAATCATAAAAAATCTCCACACCCTGGGGAATAGCAGACAGTTTCCTAGCAATGCGACTAGACTGACGAACCCTGGAATTGTCTTCCTTCACAGTAAGCTCCCCTTTGCCACTTCCAGCCTGCTTGGGCCCTGGGTCTAATTCAATAATTTTCACAGGCCCATCAGCCTTCTCAGCATCCTCCTTCCCAAACTTAGCTTTCTTAGCTTGCACAATCCCCTCCTCCTCTAATTCTAATCTATCCCGTTTGGCCGGCACAACTTTCTCCTTCACTGGCTCTAGAGTGGCTTTTTTTAGGGATTTGGTTTTGGATTCAGGGGTGGGGGTCCCAGTAGGGGTTTTTCATTCCACAATACGGGGCCCCCCTTGGAACTTTTTAGAGGAATCTTAGGGGTCCCAACACACATCTTAGCTTTGCTTTTAGAACCAGGAGGCACAAGTAGTTGGGGATCCTCAATCAACTTGACCTTAATCTGCTTTGGGGGACATATAGCAAGATGGAAGTGATACAGTCTCAAAATGAGAGCTTGGTGGATGGGAACAAGAGGGTGATCAAGATTTTTAGCCCTAAGCTCTTTAGCTGACTTGATGGAATTTTCCAAAGAGGACAAAAGAAAAAAAAGGAAAATTGATTTCCATTTTGTTTCTGAAGTGGTTGAGCAAGGCAAAGTGATAATGGTAAAATACCTTAAACCTCCCTTCCAGTGTGAAATACTTCATGATCATCAAACAGATTTGACCCCAGGGCTCTGACAACTTCTCCCTTTCAAACCCACCATGAAGCTTTGGAGCTGCCTCCCCCTCCCTAAAGAAGAAACCCATGTGCTTGGGGTTGAGCACCTTACTGCATCTAGCATGCTTCTTCCCTTTAGTAGGGAGCCCTGTAGCCTGACCAATCACCTCCTTAGAAACCTGGAAGCCAATTCCCCCAAGTGGACTTGTCTGGTTTCATCATCCCATGACTCGGCAAACTGGTGAGACAGGTTTTCATCATGGCCGATCATATCTTCCAGGAAAGAAACCACTTCCCCCTCCTGAATAATGTGCCAAACCAGTGGGTCCTATTTGAATTCCTCTACAGAGGTCAGTTCACTTCACGATTTCTCCTCCCATACTGACCGTTTGAAACTCACACAGGAAACAATAGTTGAAACTACGAAAGGTAGGATAGTTGTAGAGTGAAATGATGTCAATCTTAGAGTTGTTGAAATTGCTAAGGCAGGTGATATTCAAAATAGCAAGGAACCCAATACAATGGTAAACTTCCTTCTTACATATAGAAAGATCAATAATTACTTCGTAATTATTATGGCGATATGCCACATCTTTGCCACCTTGAAAAATCTCCTCAGGATGAGATCACAGTCGCCACCTTGTGTGACAATGAAGAGATTAATGAACATGGTTGTACATGTTTATAGCATGTGTTGATTGTTATATATTGCAAACTGTGTTCTTGGTAACATTGCTCTGGTTCAACTTGGATTACATCTCTGCAATAAAGCATGCATCAAAGAAACACCCTCAATATTGATGCAAGTAAAATTAAATGTGAGCTTGATCACATTGCTATTATGTAATAATGTCTGTTGCAAAATAAAATTAGTTGTTTAGCAACACCCCATTAATTTGTTTCGGACACTATTGTCTATGAAGATACTATGGATTAGTAATCATAGTCACAAAAAAGTACAGATCCTTTTAGATCAGCCATGAGATTGTTAGAAAAATAATAAAAAAATATTAGTTGTGAAGAAAAGCAAGGTTCAAATCAATAACCAAATCAAAAATAAATAAACAGGATGTTAAATAACTATTTTTTATTTTACAATAAACATTATTAGATAATAGCAGTATGATAAAAGCCAATGCTAATTTAACTTACATCGATATTGAGGGTGTATCTTGTTGTTATGTCATAAAATGTCCCCCTAGGACTTTACCTCCTAAGTTTAGCTCTCGAGTCCCTTAATTTAATCATGCATGTTAGAAATGAATCCTGAAACAAAATCCCCCAAAACCCATGACAAATGGGACTTCTTTGAGCTTAGTCCAGCCCGAAAATAGGTCCCAAGGCTTGGGTGCCCGTGCCTTGCCCTATTTTGTCAGGGTCCCAAAATTGAATGTCGGTTGGAGATCGTTAAAAGGTTTCTGTTGTCAGCATCTTGAATTTGAATTATGAAATTTGTAGCGGGAATGCATATATAATCATGTTTAGGACTTCATTTGCAAACTAGAAGATTATTTTGAGATTTTGGCAAACTTGTGATTTTAGAGCATTCAAGGCATTCATTGTGTTGCAGAGCAGACTTGTGTTGTTGTTGTGTTTGTTATTGTAGATTTGGCTTCATCTTCTCATGGCGTGAAAGAGCCTCATCTATGTGGGAGCTACACCTTCGAGGTGATATCTATTTGTGATTCAATCTATCATTTTTATCATTACTTTTTCCTATGTCCTGCAAGGACACACACTCTCTATCTAACAATGGTATTGGAAGGCTTGAATGCAATTCCGGGGCTTGACTAAGGCAAGCTCCTAAACACCACAACCCCCAGCCCCTCTCTTGTGATTATAGGTGACAGGTATTGGATCTTGCAGAGAGGAGTTGCAGAGGATCATTGCAAAGTAGAAGGATCCTAGATTTGAAGAAAAAGGTAGAAAATATCACAAAAAGGTCAAGGGTACCCGCACCTTTGACCCTCAATTTCACAACACTAGAAATCTCTGAAGTGGTTGTAGTCTGTAGTAGGTTTTATCCCGAAGCTCTCTAAAAAAGTAACACCTTGGGCTTGGGTGCCTGCCCCTTCGACCCCAACTTTTTCGCATTTTGAAACTTGAAATCTAGTATGTATCTAATCTGTATTTAGTGCCTTTATGTAGAAGGATTTGTCATTTTTCATCCGTTTGCTTACGATTTTGCATAATTAGGGTTTTAGGCTTAATCCGGCTAAAATTAACGAATCAATTAACAAATTCCAAATTTTCTTATCATTCCAAGTGACAGCCAACCTAATAGTTGAGTCCTCTTGCAAAATTTGTGATTCAACTCGGTTAAATGTCCTTGAATGTATTGAGTGAAAGGAGGACCTAATCAAACTATCAAACAATCCCATCAACCCTCTTTTCATCCATTACATTTTGGTGAACCTATGTTTCTATTGAATTTGCACCTTGCTGAGTGTTATACATCAGATTTACATTCTTACATTTCATTGTCATCATTTTACATTTGAAAATCTTACAAAAATTTTGAAAATTTTGAAAAAATCAAGCATCATAGGCTTGCATTTAGACATAGTTTACACTATTTTCATTGCATTTCATCTAAATCATTTAAATCTCTATATTTACATTAGATCTGATATAAATTGTAGCATTACATCATTGCACAAACATTTACCTTGCATTTTCATACTCTATTTGTTAGGGTTTGCTTGAAATTGTGCATTTTCATATAACCTAATCTTTGCAAAAGCTAGGGTTTGTGGTTAAAATCTTGTTTCATATTTTACTACTCCTTTTAACACTCATTCAAATATTATTTTGGACTATAGTGTTGTTGCATTGCTCATTTTTGCATTTACATTTGCATCCTTCGAACATTTGCATAGGAGAAAGTGAAAAAAATGAGCATTTTAGGTCATAAACAAGCATAGTTTTGTTTTGTTTTATTGCATTTATCATTAGTATCATTCATTTTAGATCTTGCATTCATTTTCAAACATATATTCATCTATCATTTAAAAATTTGGCATCATTTTACACTCTTTCTTGGAAATTTGTACGTTTTTAATTACACATTGTGTATTTCAACGCTAAGGGTTATATACATTTTCTTTAAACAAACTTACAAATCACTCATATTACCTTGTTGTGTTACATTATTTCATTCTACCCACTTTGTTTGTTGTGGACCCCATGTGTCTTTGAGTACCCGTTTCCCTCAAACAATAAAGGGTGAAATAGTCTCATATACATGGCTTCTCATCGCAACAATAATGCTAGGTTCCCTCGTAGACCTTATACGAAAAGAAAGACCCCTGAACCTGAAATAATATTCACACCTCATGATAGAAAAATTGGAGACATTGAAGGACCTATTTACATCATAGTGAAGGTAATGGAGACTCATGTGCATGGAACACTTATAGATCCTAACTGCATGGCAAATGTAGCAACAGAAGAGTTCCTTTATTCACATGATTTGATACAAGATTCTTATGAACTTACAGACATAGTGATTAAGCCACATAC
Organism: Cunninghamia lanceolata; assembly: GCA_027924645.1. NCBI lineage: Eukaryota > Viridiplantae > Streptophyta > Pinopsida > Cupressales > Cupressaceae > Cunninghamia > Cunninghamia lanceolata. The sequence goes on from BSBN01000123.1 coordinate 6,760,083, forward strand.
TAGAGCTTTTATTCCTACCTATGGGAAGATATCTTTATTGGTTACAGTATTTGAGAAAGCTGTGGAACAATTATTTGATATCATCCCTACATCCGACCTCTTCCACATAAATTAGGGCATCCATGGCTAAAAGCTATGAAGACTGTCCCCTCAACAATTCACAAATGTATAAATTTCCTTTACATGGACAAGTGCACACTATTCATCACAATACATGTCAACCCATGGTTACTCATAAGAACTTTACTCTTGATTACTTTTGGCCACGACCTACCATAGAACCTAAGCCACGAAGAGACCAACTTTTCTTGGGATATAGATGATACAAAGCAAAAGTATTATCTAGAGTGGCCAAACCTTCTATTCAACAAGAGATAAACGAAAAATAACTGACATTAGAAAAACTTACTAGATCAAAAGGTAAGGGAATCTATGCTAAGGTTCCTCCTCCATCATCCTTTCAAGGATCGGGAGGTACTCATGGAGAACAAAGCACTTCATCAAAACAACTTAAGTTTGTACCAGCTTCCTCCTCTGAAATGTTGAAAACTATGGGAAATCATGAGAACCCTTTTGAAAACATCACTAATAGACAACAAAGAAATAGACAAGCAAGAGAAAGGAGGAAGAGAAGACAAGCTTCTGCTCAATGAAATGCACCTCAACAAGAAAACATTCCACCACCTAACATCTAACCAAACAAAGAAGAGCTTAAAGGAAAAGAATTTAAGGACAATGAAAAAATTTGGGCTATTGTACCTTATATTCCTCTCTCCTCTGACATTTGAGATTGGGAAGAACATGGTTTGCTCTACAACAACCACTAGTTCGGTTGTGCTATAGGTAAGTATTTCTAACCCTGGTGGTCCCTTTGTCATAGCATACTTTGCTCATTTATGTGACCTCCCCTCTTGTGTTGTGTTGCTCCGTGATGTGTTATGTATTGTTTAGGCCTCCTTGGATGACCCTTGATACTCTTGTAAGGTCAAGGATACCGGGAGACCGCCTCTGTTGTGACCATTCTTCTATTTGTATCATCATTTCTTCTATCTTGCCTCTCCTCTATTTTATTGTTGTGTGTTGTGCCTTAGGGTCATAGCGTTGTGGTTGATGACCTAGGGGCATCCTCCTACGTGATTGTTCCTAAGGCACTTGTTCTCCTATCTCATTTTATTGTTTACCTTATTCTAGTGATTCTATCTATCTGGTGGATGACAAAAAATAAACAACTAACTGATACGGACCGCATGTCCCTTCAACAAGCAAAGAAAAAATAGACCTAGTCCATACATGAAGACGGGGTTGATTTATATATCCAATGCTTGGTTAGTAGAATCACTCTGTGTGATATTTTGATGTTGTCTTATCTTTTCTAACAAATCATAACAATACATCTACTTCGTGCACTTTGTTTGTCTTGTATCTCACCTTGTTGTTACACTCAGTTCTGAGATGCCTATAGTATAAGCCTAATGGTTATACTCGGATTTGAACCCATACATGTAGCCTTGGTTTCTCTGATGTGATTTCATATATGATTCATGTGTAGCTTTCATGTTTCACTTTGGTTATTATCTTAGAGTAAGATTTGTAACATCTCTTGTTATCTTAGCTTAGCATATATAATCAATGTGTTTGTGGGAACATTCGTCAATTGTGAGCACATGTCACCTTGGGGGCATGGGCTTTGTGAGAGCTCTTGTTTCCTTGTGTGTTTTCTCTCTACCTTAATGTGCTTGATATCAGTACACGACATCAACCACCTTAAGGTGGGGGCATATATAAGGTAATCTATCTGATGATTTTGTTACTAACGAAGCATGTCTGTAAGCCCTCTATAGAGGCAGGATGTTGTATCTCCAGCACGAGTGCTCATCTTTACTATATTGCAATAAAAGAAACCCTCTACGGAGGCGGGATAATGTATCTCTTGAGCTAGTGCATATCCTTTTCATTCAAAATCTCTCTACAGAGGCGGGATGGTGTATCTTTTGAGCTAGTTCACATCCTTTTATTGTTGCAAATATGTGCCTAAGTGATGTTGTCATTGATGTCAACATATTCTTGTTGCCATTAGTGTCAACTGTTGTTATCTGTATAGAAGACTAGATTGTTGAGAATATTGAGAAAATTAATAACAATCAATTCTTGCAGACCATATAGCTATGTAGAGGATTGTTAGAGGTTGCTCCAGTTAAGATTTGAGAAGTCCACATGAAGATTTGAAGGAGTTATAGCCATTTGAGTTGAACCGATTCTTGCAATACTCAAGAAAGATAGAGTGATAGCAAAGAGGTCTGGATTGTTCTGCTAATATAAAATTGTGATCTACGGATCTGAAGGCATGTTTGGGAAGTCAATGTGTATCATCAACTCCAGTGGTTTGTGGTTCAAAGGTCTATAAGCTATCCTTCTAGTTTGACAGTCATGGCAGATAGTGTTCTTGAGGTTCTGGAGGAAGATACAAATGATTCTAGTAATTTGGTTTAGAATGGATGTTATTGGTGATTTCAATGTGCTTGTGGAGGTCTCTGGATCGTATGGCTACTATGTTGGAGGTCCGCACTGAAGTTTGAGCTTGTTGATTGAAGATTTCTTCTTTGAGGTTGATGTTCTTCCCAGCCTTGGCTGACCAGATGCTCCTAGCATGTTGTGGATGATCTAAGAGCATTTTATGAAGTGTGGCATGGTTATAGAAGAAGATTCAAGTATCAGTTGTGTTAGGCCGACAGTGTGATGATCCGCGTCAAGTTTAGCCGACCTTGTTGATCATTCCAAGGTTAATGAAGCATATAAATACTTGTTGAAGAGTTGTTGAAAAGCATCCTGCACACAATGAATTAAATCTAAAGAAGGGATCAAAAGCAGAGTAGAGAAGAAAAGGAGTGAAGGGAGTATAGAGTGAAGAATCTGCGAAGAAGATTTTAAAAGATAAAAGTAGAATTCTTGAGCATTCAAGGGGACTAATTTAGGCATGAATGTAGATGCTATTTATTAGTTCATTATTTTTGTATAAATCATAATTTCTTATAGGCAGTGAACCTCTTCTTGAGCAGTGAGCTCCAGGCAGTGCACCTGAAGGCATGTGCCTTCTATTTTCTTAAGTACTTTTAACAGGGTACACATTTTTGTGGGTTAACCCCCACATGGTTTTTCACTTAACCGGGTTTTCCACGTCAAAATTCTGGTGTTGTGTGTTCATGTTGTTTCTGCTCACATGTTGATTTATGGTTAAATGTTTGCATCATTAATCTAATTACAAAGAAGATTTAAAAGGCTCATAAAAGGTAAAAGTTTAGGGACAACTGATTCGCCCCCCCTCTCAGTTGTCCAGACTATTTCCAACATTTATTTCAAAAGTCCTTTGTGAAGGTGGGGTCGGATCTTGAGACTATCCTCCCTTAAGCTTGTCTTTGGTGGTTGTTGTGGCATAATCCCAACCGTTAGGTATTTCTGTAGTGTGTTTGAGATGGTGAGACTTAGCAATAAGCTCCTTCCATCACCTTATTTTCCATGTTTAAGATGTATAGTATGTCTATGACATGCTATACGACGCTCATGTCTTCCATGTGTTTTCCTCCTCATGTAGTGTAAAGGGTGCGGCGATGAGTCTCCCCTACACTTGGGTTTTGTATGGCATGTTTTCCCCCTTGCGTAGTGTATAGGTTGTGGCAATGAGTCTCCCCTATGCTTGGGTTTTGTATGGTGTGTTTTCTTCCCTGTGTAGTGTAAAGGGTGTGGCGATGAGTCTCCCCTACACTTGGGTTTTGTATGGCGTGTTTTCTCCCCTTGGTGTAGTGTAAAGGGTGTGGCAAAGAGTCTCCCCTACAATCTTAGGTTTTGTGTTGCAATTTTTATTTCCATGCATTTATATATAAGAAAATGAAAATGATATATCATTGTATTCATCATGTTTTGCGAGACTTCTCTTATGTCTTCATCATGTTTTGCGTGTCTTCAATCTGCCTTCTCTGTGTCTTGCATGTCTATTACCGTCTTCATTGTGTTTTGCATGTTTGTGATGTGTTTTCTAATGCTTACCTGAGTCTGGGGGCTAGAAATAATTCCTCAATCTTGTTGTATGCATTAGCTATAAGTGACTGGCGTGTTGTGTTTTCAACCATACTTTAATGCATGTATGGGTCGTAAGATCATACATACATTAAAGTGGGTGCTAAATGTTATGTCATAAAATGTCCCCTAGGACTTTTACCTCCTAATTTTAGCTCCTAGGTCCCTTAATTTTAATCATGCATGTTAGAAATGAATCCTAAAACAAAATCCCTTGAAACCCATGACAAATGGGACTTAGGGGACATCTCTGAGCTTAGTCTATCCCCAAAATAGGTCCTAGGACTTGGGCACTCATGCCCTTGCCCTGCCCTATTTTGTTGAGGTCCCAAATTTGAATGTCAGTTGGAGACCATTAAAAGGTTTCCATTGTCGATATTTTGAGTTAGAATTATGAAATTTGTAACGGGAATGCATATATAATCATGTTTAGGACTTCATTTGCAAACTAGAAGATGGTTTTGAGATTTTGGCAAACTTGTGATTTTAGAGCATTCAAGGCATTCATTGTGTTGCAAAGTAGACTTGTGTTGTTGTTGTGTTTGTTATTGCAGATTTGGCTTCATCTTCTCATGGCATGAAAGTGCTTCATCTCTGTGGGAGCTACACCTCTGAGGTGATATCTATTTGTGATTCAATCTATCATTTTTATCATTGTTTTTTCCTCTATCCTATAAGGGCATGTACTCTCTATCTAACAATGGTGTTGGAAGGCTTGAATGTCATTCCGAGGCTCGACCGAGGCAAGATCCTCAACACGACAACCCCCAACCCCTCTCTTGTGATTACAGGTGACATGTATTAGATCTTGCAAAGAGGAATTGCAGAAGATTATTGCAGAGAACAAGGATCTCAGATTTGAAGAAAAAGGTAGAAAATATCACAAAAAGGTCAAGGACACCTACACCTTTGACCCTCAGTTTCACAACACCAGAAATATCCAAAGTGGTTGTAGTCTGAAGTAGGTGTTATCCCCAAGCCCTCTGAAAAAGTAGCACCTTGGGATTGGGTGCCCGCCCCTTCGACCCTGACTTTTCCGCATTCTTAAACTCAAAATTTGGTATGTATTTGATCTATATTTAGTGCCTTTCTGTAGAAGGATTTTTCATGTTTCATCTATTTGCTTACGATTTTGCATAATGAAAGTTCTAGGCTTAATTAGGCTAAAATTAACAAATCAATTAACAAATTCCAAATTTCCTTATCATTCCAAGTGATAGCCAACCTGATAGTTGAGTCCTCTTGCAAAATTTGTGATTCAACTCGGTTAAATGTCCTTTAATGTATCGAGTGTAAGGAGGACCTAATCAAACTATCAAACAATCCCATCAACACTCTTTTCATTCATTACACTTGTATGCATGAAACTGGAATTAAATATCATTTTACTTCTCTCAAAGGAAAAATTGTTAACAAGTACACTGGCCATCAATTAAGAAAACATAATCTTAAAACAATCTCAAAAAGAATTGAATATCTAATTTTGAGCACATTATTCTTGATTTTTTTTAAATAAGGTATTTTGTAGTGTTTGAAGAGCATTCAACAAGTAGGTGAATTTAAAACAATCGAATATCTAATTTTGAGCATAATGTTCTTGATTTTTATTTGAAGCAAAGTATCTTGTAGTTCTTAAAAGGAAAATTAATTTACTAGCTATTAAATGAATATCTAAAATGGTGCCATTGAAAGCAGGTTGACAAACTCCTCAGTTTCCATGATACTATTTGGCAATCTATTTTGACTTGGAGATAATTTCTTCATGCTTGCTCCCTAACATGTGATATTTATTGGCCATAGCTATATATTGAAATATGTGACTAACAAATGTTACTAACAAGTCACAAGGCAGTGAACTTGAGTCGGGCCAATAAGTATTATATTATCCCAAGCTGGAACATGAGGAGGCAAGGTAGGGCATCTTTTCTAGAATACTTGATGTTTTTCTTGCAAAATTGAGAGTTATTTCTGATGCTCGATCATATAACACTCGACATCAAGGACCACATCTTGAAAAGGGGTACATTTAGGAGATGTTTGTTCTTGTAAAGGAGTATTAAAAGTACCACGTGTATGATGAAAATTATTTGGGGTAGTGAAACATTATTGAGAACTAGAAGAATTGGAACCAAAAAGTGGAAACAAAGAAGGAGATGATTAACAATAAGGGATAGCAGATGATGACCAAAGCATTTTTTGTAAAAGTTGATGAGAACAGATTCTAGAGAATAAAGCAACCCCTAATTAGGCAACCATCTTGTCTATAATAAAATAGAAATTTAGGCAGGATACAAGTTGAATGAGTCAAGTGATTATTATAATAGATCAAATTCATACAAGCATATATGTGCACACTTAAACTAGAAAATTTAACAATGTTCCTCTTGTATAGAAACACACAATGTAGACATGTAGTCATTTCCTCGATGACAAAATTGAATGCTACTCTTACTTTGTCTATCTACAATATATGATTTTGATGAGAACATTTATACATAATATATGTTTACATTTATCGATTTACAAAGACACCATAATTTGATTTGCATCCTTGTCTGTCTATCCCCCACTGATCACCCCACACCTCAAGAAACCATGTGATGAGAATAGAAATGTCTCATCTAAATTCATCTCTATTTTCTCTTAAAATCAGCATTAAAAGTGGATTTAAATGTAGTTTTACGAACTGTTAGCTTATTTAAAATAAAATATAGATATATATTGGTTTGTTTCTTAGAAGTGTATTACAATTTAATTGCTAAAATTTTCTAATGTTTATTAGAAAAAAATAGAATGCAATATGTTTTAAAATGATGCAGAATTAGTCTTGAAGTATTCCAGCCTCTTTCAGCCAACCTTGAAGCATTCTAAAATCACTTCCAGAGCCAATTTTGAAAGTATTCCAGCTTGATTTCAGCCAAAGGTGTTTCAACTCATTTGGCTTGAACCATGGATTTGATATTCTCTCAACCTTTTATTTTCTAAAAAGTTGAAGATAAATTATTTTGGGAAAATAATAAAAGTAGCAAAAATAAAATCTTTTTTCCCTTAAAAGGATGTGGATGTGTTGTCACTTTGTAATGAGGGAATAAAGGATGTTGTTCCTTTAGCATAGGAATAGTAGAGAGAATAAAGGAATTTGTTTCCTTTAGCATATGAGTAGGAGAAATATGTGTAGAGAATAAAGGGATTTGTTATTTTATCATAGGAATGGGAATGACAAGTGTATTTATGATTTCCACTAGTTTAGGGAGTTGGGTGAAGATCTTCAATGTATAAATAAATCTCTCAACTCTAAAAAAAGGAGTTATTATTTTTTGGCAAATTTTTGGAATAAGAAAACTACATTATTTTTAGAAGTAAATTTGTAATATTTTGTTGAAATAAGGTATATGGAGCATTGAGCACAAAATTGGGTGAATGATCTTTGTCCAATTCCAAGGCAGAAGCAAGCAAGTTGCTCATACTGAGGAAAAGGACAACATTTGGTACTTATTTTATTGTTTGTATTATTTTAGTTTTATGCATTTCTATTTATTTTAAATGTATTAAATTAGATTTTAGTGCAAGAGCTAATTTATTTCTGTATTTTTAATTCATGGAAACATGTTTTAAATTTATAGTTTTAATTTATACAAGTGTGTTTAAATTTTGCATGTGTGATTTCATTAGATTAATTTAATTTTTCTTTTCTATTTTTGTTAGAAAAAACTATTTGCAAAAAAAAATCTTTAAGTTCCTAATGCATACAACCTTTGGACACCACCCCGAATTGATAAATTAAATGGAGAGGATTGCAACGATCCTCGTCATTTTTGACACTGTTGCCAGGGACCATGGTGTTATTAGGAACTTTATTCTCATATGTGTTTTTTAGATTTAATTTCATTCTCTCCCTAAAAGCATAAAAAAATAAATTATTTTGTGACAACAAATAATTTATTTATTTTTGTATAAGGAGCAGTAGATTGATTTTCAATTTAGTATGCAATAGTTTAACTTTCTTTTTTCTGTAATTTCAATTTAGCATAATTATTTAAATTCATATATTCGATTCAATTTAGCATAAGCATTTCAATTCATAGATTAATTTTAGTTCCAGTAAATTTCAATTCATTTTGTGTTTGTAATTTTAAAAAAATTATTTGGTAACAAGTAATCTTTTCTTTATGCCATAGAGAGTAGAAGGAATCAATATATTAGATAGATTTGATCTAAAAATTATAAGCAAACAGTTATGTAGTTGTTTTTCTTTTGTATGTCAAAAATTTATTAAAAAAAAATTGTGTGAACAAGTTCGGGGAATCTAAAAGATTTTTATCTACCAACGCCCCCCCCCACCCCACCCCCCCCAAAAAAAAAATAAAAACCTTATTGTAAATTTTCATCTCTTTTGAAGATTTGATCAAGAAGCATAATTATTTTTTATGCATTTCAAAAAAATTTAAAAAAATGTCAAGTTTAAAGAAAAATAGTCTGTTTGGTTGAATATTTGGAGGAGAAAACTTTGAATTTTTAAAACCTGTTTATATGGGAGATAGATCTCTGAGTCTAGATTTAGATCCAAGTGGAATCATGTCATTTCAATATCAAACCAAAAAGTTATCCCCAAACCAGTGACTGCTAGTCAAAACTATAAAAAACTATTATAAACATGACTATTTTTGCCAAATTTGACATAGTAAATAAAAATTTCTGAAAAATCTATTTATAATGACGATAGGCCTATGAATCTAGTTTCTAAAACATTTTGAATCATTTAATTTTGATATTGTATGAAAAAACTAGAGCAAAAATACTATCTACTAGTCTATCTTACCATTTAAAAAAAAAAAGGCCAAACCAGTGATTATTATTTTTCAAATGTGTATTTATTGCATATTACATTGAGGATTTCTCAGTAAAAATCTCTTTCTTGCATGTGTCTTATTAGTTTTTACTTTCCATCCAATACATTTATTCATTATGACATATTACTATTATTATGTTGGATGGTGCAAAGTTACTAATATTTTTGCAGGATCAACAAAAAGAAGTTCTGATTCATGCATGCTAATAGGGATGTAATCAACACTCTAGAACTCAATTTTTGTTAAGTATCTCCAGAGCTTACAACTCTACAGAGTTGCCTTCCAAAGTTGCACCCTAGTCTGTCAGCGGAGTTATAAAAAAAAAGACTGAAAAAAAAATCATTGGTCTCTGGAAAATCTTCATGTATGCATTGGAAATTGTTTTGGAAGCACCCGTCTAACAGTGCTTCAGAAGCATTTTTAGATATTTCTATGGAGAAACTTTGTTGTTGCTATTTAAAGTTCTCAAAGCATCCTCTACTGATGCTCCAGAACTTCATTATTGTATGTGTTAAGTTTCAGTAGCATCCTCCACTGATGCTCCAGAACTGCGTTCATGTTCGTGCTAAGTTTCGATAGCATCCTCCACCGATGCTTCAGAACTTTGTTTTTATTTGTACTAAGTTTTGGTAGCATCCTCCACTGATGCTCTGGAACTTTGTTCCTGTGTTCTAGCGGCATCTTTTAGCGATGCTCCGGAACTTTGTTCCTGTGTTCTAGTGACATTTTTCAGCAATGCTCCGAAACTTTGTTCCTCCATTTCGGCAGCATCTTTCAACAATGCTCAAGAACTTTGTTTCTGTGTCCTGGTGGCATCTTCCATCGATGCTTTGGAACTTTGTTCCTGCATTTTGGTAGCATCTTTCACTGATGCTCTGAAAATTTGTTCCTATGTTCCAAGTGGCATCTTTTAGTGATGCTCTGGAAATCTTTCATCGATGCTCTAGAAAATTGTTTCTATGTTCCTATGGCATCTTTCACCGATGTTTTAGAAATTTGTTCCTACGTTTTGGTGGCATCTTTTAGCGATGTTCCAAAACTTTGTTCCTATGTTCTGACAACATCTTTCAGCGATGCTCCAAAACTGTGTTCCTGCGTTTTCGTGTCATCTTTCACCGATGGTCCAAAACTTTGTTCCTGCGTTCCGACGGCATCTTTCACTGATTCTCCAGAACTTCGTCTCTTTGATCTTGCTATGCTTGTTCCAAAAGCATCCTTTCAAGGATGCTCCAGAATATTTGTTTATTGTTGTAGAGTTGTTATGTCCTTTTGGAGCTATCCACTATTCTAAAGCTGCCACTATTCCAGAGTTCTAGAGCTGAACCTTCTGAAGATTTTCTAACTTTCTAGAACTTAACTTTTGAAGATTTTCTAACTTTCCAGAACTTAACTTCTGAAGAAGAAATTAGAATCAAATGGCATGAAGAAAGCAAGATAACTTTAAAATACGACCAAGGTATATTCTACTATTTTATTTTTAAATATAGTTATTAGTTTTTTTTAATTATAGATAAATCCACTTTTAGGAAAGCTAATTAAAAACATAAACTACCTGCACCGATTCACTTGTTGTAGCTAAGATATTTTTAGTAAATGTGTTTTCTGAAGAAAAAAAAATTGAAGTGATAATTGATGGCATAGAAGAATCTAAATGCATAAAGGGAGGTGATGAAAAAAAAAGGTTCTTATACCCTGTCAATCTTTGTTGATGTCATGATGGTACAAGCTATTTGCAGAAATTACTATTCGCACATATTACGAAATCTCATCAAAAGATTTTTGGGTTTTATTCTCCCCTATCTCAGCTTTCCAAAACATATTAAATTTTAAAATTAATTAGGAAACATGAAAGTTATGGCCATTTATGTCTGACGGTTTTTTTTTTTTAAATTCAGCTGAAGAAAGTAAATCTGGAAAGGAGGGAAATTTTGTAAGAACAAATAAATTGATAAACCTTTAGTGAGTCTTATCATGGATGAATGTCAAAGAATAATCAATGTATACTTTCAAAGATGAAGGGAAAAAAAAGAGAGCAGAGAAAAGAATTGAAAGATATAAGGGTCATCAATTATGGAAAAAAAAGAGAGTAGTAGCTTGCAGGAGGACCTACAAGAATTTAGGTTGGGGGGAGATGAAGAGACTAGAAATGTCTCATCTAAATTTATCTCTATTTTCTTTTAAAATTAACATTAAAAGTGGATATAAATGTAATTTTACGAACTGTTAGCTTATTTAAAATAGAATATAGATATATATTGGTTTGTTTCTTAGAAGTCTATTGCAATTTAATTGCTAATATTTTCTAATGTTTATTAGAAAAAAATAGAATGCAATATGTTTTAAAATGATGTAGAATTAGTCTTAAAGTATTCCAACCTCTTTCAACCAACCTTGAAGCATTCTAAAATCACTTCCAGAGCCAATTTTGAAAGTATTCCAACTTGATTTCAGCCAAAGGTGTTTCAACTCATTTAGCTTGAACCATGGATTTGATATTCTCTCAACCTTTTATTTTCTAAAAAGTTGAAGATAAATTGTTTTGGGAAAATAATAAAAGTAGCAAAAATAAAGCCTTTTTCCCTTAAAAGGATGTGGATGTGCTATCACTTTGTAATGAGGGAATAAAGGATGTTGTTCCTTTAGCGTAGGATTAGTAGAGAGAATAAAGGAATTTGTTTCCTATATAGAGAGAGAATAAAGGAATTTGTTTCCTTTAGCATAGGAGTAGGAGAAATATGTGTAGAGAATAAAGGGAGTTGTTGCTTTATCATAGGAATGGGAAATACAAGTGTATTTATGCTTTCCACTAGTTTAGGGAGTTGGGTGAAGATCTTCAATGTATAAATAAACCTCTCAACTCTAAAGAAGGGAGTTGTTATTTTTTGACAAATTTTTGGAATAAGAAAGCTATGGCAGTTTTAGAAGTAAATTTGTAATATTTTGTTGAAGAAATAAGATATATGGAGCATTGAGCACAAAATTGGGTGAATGATCTTGGTCCAATTCCAAGGGAGGAGCAAGCAAGTTGCTCATCCCGAGGCCTGAGGAAAATGACAACATTTGGTACTTATTTTATTGTTTGTATTATTTTAGTTTTATGCATTTCTATTTATTTTAAATATATTAAATTAGATTTTAGTGCAAGAGCTATTTTATTTCTATATTTTTAATTCATGGAAACATGTTTTAAATTTATAGTTTTAATTTATGCAAGTGTGTTTAAATTTTGCATGTGAGATTTCATTATATTAATTTAATTTTTCTTTTCTGTTTCTGTTAGAAAGAACTGTTTGCAAAAAAAAATCTTTAAGTTCCTAATGCATACAGTCTTTGGACACCACCCTGGATTTATAAATTAAATGAAGAGGAATGCAACGATCCTCATCACCATGCAGCCTAAGAGCATTTGCTAGATATTATAATTATTCAAAATCCATTCTCTTCTAATGCCATAAATATTTTAGAATACAAAAACATATCGTTTCCTTTGAAAAGACCCTATAGAAAGATCATCTGTGCCATATTCAAATATAATTTGACATAGATCATTTTGAAAAAAATAGCTTATGTTGACAACATCTAAAAGTGTTAATGTTACTAGATATGTTACTTCTTCACCAATGCAAATTAGAGAGCACATTTTGCAGACGAAAATAGAAACGTTTGCCCTCCATTCCTTCACATCAACATAATGAACTTATCAAGAAATACACAACTTGTACACAAATCTTCTTGAAGGAACATGCCAACTACTCTATAAAATTTGTTTCCTTGTTGACATGACACTAATTAAAGATCCAATAAATTCAATTACATGTTAGCACCTTCTCACCGATACCATCAATTGCCACATTCCTTTCATTTTTAAATGTAAGAGTCGATGATGGACTCAAGAAGGCCCAAGAACACCTACAATCACAACAAACTTCCACAACAAGAGACAAAATAACAATGCCAAGAAATGATGCAAAGCTTGAATTCACACAATTGGATTACATTTGGCTTGCATGGCTTGGTTTATACAATGTGACATCTCCCTTATTTAGGCAAGGTGGAGTGATAGGGCTCAAGGCCTACATAGTGGAAAAACAAATTGGATGACACAAACAATAAATGCACCTAGATACCACTAATAAATACATATAAGACAAGCTTTGAGATGACAAGTGTCTTAATGCTATGACATGAGACAACTAGTGTAAAACTATTAAATGCACATAGATGTACATTATTAAATGCTCCAAATGACAACTAAGTAAACTTAAGAAGACTAGTGTGAAGAGGACCTAGAGATAACTAACTAGGTAATATCACTTTTTATACTAACACCCCCCCTTAAGTGCAACTTAGGGAGAAAACATGAATACATGAATGAATCCTGGATACTAGGCCATGTTAGAACTCATGACCAACATATCTCAAGTGGAGAAAAGGAGAAAACCACATGGGAAAAAACTTCTCTCCAAAAGTGAGAATGCATGTAGACAAACATGTACAAGTGATGGAAGGAGGACTCAAAACCCCCTAGGACTACATCCAACACATATATACAATCAATTATCCCCCCATAAGAGAGAATGAATGAGACAAGATGTCCTCCCCATAATGAAGTGGCTCATGTGTCAGTGGTGCATGCACGAAGACAAAACATGATCCAATGCCTGCAAACAACATTTCTCCCTTGGGAAGAAACAAATCCACTAGTAGATGTAGAAGAAACTCCAACTTCAAAACAAGAGATGAGGAAAGAAGTCTCATGATGTATGATGTCTCTGATAACTGCTCAAGTATCCACATGTCACAATAAAAAGATACCACAAAATCAGGTGGTCCATGCCTAATCAAAGAATGTGATGATCCAAGACAATAAGAAAACTCAAGATCATCAAGCTCCAAAGACAAAGATGGTGTAGCAACAGTTGTGCCATAACTGTCATCAAAGAGGAGATATAACCCCTCAAATGTGTCCTCCAAATCAGAAATATGAGATCCACAAACAAAGATGATATGTCTATAAGACAAGAGTCCCAATCAGGAAGATTGAAATGAGCCTGGTATAAAGAATCACTAGAAACTCTCAAAGAAGCATCTCTGAACTCTGATGTAACAATAAGTGATGAAGATGATGTGATCTCAACAAGAGGAGAAGAGGGAGCAAGAGAAGTCTTTGAATCTGCATAATCAAGATATGTCATATACTCAAGCTCATCTAAAGTATCATCATCATAGGGTATGTTATCTACATCATCAAGATGAATGAGACAATTTACAACAGGATCGGTTAGAAATGGTGAGACATGATGGTCTCCATACAACTCCCAAATTCAAATCTAAAGTGTGTGTGGCCTATCATGGATGGAAAGCTTACACTTTGTGTCATAATCAACACTGCAACCAATTAATCTTACAATATGATCCATATTGAGTTCCCAATTAAATTTCTTTTGAGGTGATTCTAGTTCAGGTATGAGCCCATAAAACAAAGGAAAAAGACAAATCCACCTAAGATGTGTCAGGATGGATTTTCGCCAAGACTCATAATTATCCTTAGTTAGATTAACCAAAAAAGGATGAATTGTAAAACCCATGATACCTCAAAATGATAGAGAACAAAACACCAAAATAGATATATGTTGATAAATGAAGCCAATAGAAGAAAACAACACTTCTCTAGGAGCCAAAACATTTAAGTAATCAATCAAAAGCCATAAAATTGACAAACTAAATAAAAGATACTTGGGGCTAAAACTACAAAAAATAATGGGTGGCTGTGTAGAGCTCCTCAATACCTTTCCAATGCTGTAAGAATCATGAAAATTAGAGATCATGGCAAAATGTTATGAGCTCGGAAGCTGAAAATAATGCCTAGACTTCAAATAATAAAAACATGTATCAAACAAAAAAATCAAGAAGAAAATTGACATCTCTATGAAGAGCACAAAACCAACTTTCCATCAATATCTTGTTTGCAAAAAATTGAGTTTGTATGACCAAGTTATGCTCCCCAGAAATAAACAACCTCCTTTTCAATGTAAAAGGACTAGAGGGGGGCCAAACAAGGTGACGTCACTACTGACACAGTGTTGATGTCAACAATACAATTAGAATATCATATCCAATTGCCAGTATATTCTCCTCTGATGTTGAAACCACTAATGTAATTTTAAAAATCACCTTCGTAGGAGTAAAACTGCCTATCGAGATGTAGAAATTGCCTTCTGTATAGCAGAAACAACTTACAAAGGGTGGAGGTGGTAAATGGACAGAATATTCTAGTATATGCTTCATCACCAATGTTTTCAAGTCTACCATCAAGAGTCTAAAAAACCCACTGAGCAGTATAACTGTCATCATCGGGGGTACCATTGAGGGTTGGAGTGTAGGTGGGGGCCCACGCAAAATTACACCCTTCAAATGGCTTTGTACCCTACCTTGCGTAGGTGGGTACCTTGCGATAGTAGGGTACTACCCTATCATAAAAAACTATAGATAATAACCAAAAAACAACCAGTATAACCTGCGAATATTCTCTTATCCCATAAACAAAGAAAAATGCTTGTGCAGAGATGAGTATAGTGATTATGCAAGTGATAGTGATGAAGTGATACATAATACGGAGTGATACTGTTATGGATCTGTATGGTTGTACATATTTTTTACTATGGCCAAAACGAAAACCACAAAAATTGTCTAAAATTTTTTTATCTCCAAATCTAACGTTTGGATAGTCAATTCTTAGGTTTTGGCACCTTCTGATCAAAACCGTGAGGTCAAATTCACTCTAAGATGCACCAAAAATACAACACTTGACAAAATCTCTTGAAACAAGGGAAGGAAACCACATATCTAAGCTCTGATACCATGTAAGAGTCAATGATGGACTCAAGAAGGCCCAAGAACACTTGCAATAACCTTCTACAACGAGAGACAAAACAACAATGCCAAGAAATGATGTAGAGCTTGACTTCACACAATTGGATTACATTTGGCTTGCATGGCTTGGCTTATACAATGTGACACCTCCCTTATATAGGAAAGGTGGAGTGATAGGGCTCAAGGTCTACATAGTTGAAAAATAAACTAGATGACACAAACAATAAATGCACCTAGACACCACTAATAAATGCATATAAGACAGGATTGTGAGATGACAAGTGTCTTAATGCTATGACATGAGACAACTAGTGCAAAACTATTAAATGCACATAGATGTACATTATTAAATGCTCCAAATGACAACTAAGAAAACTTAAGAAGACTAGTGTGAAGAGGACCTAGAGATAACTAACTAGGTAATATCTATTTTACACTAATATTAAATCTGTTAAAATTTAATCCATTTAATTCATTTTCACATGCACTATTTAGAATACCAGCTAATCTGTGAGCAAGGAAAAGAGCCCTTTTAAAATCTCAATATAAAAGAAACAGTTTTGGACTTTAGCCTTGTTGTTTCAAACTTTAAATACTTGATAGCGATTGGCTACTCAGCCAAAATAATTACATCTGACAGAACAAAGAAGGCGTTCATGATTTATTTGACTGTATAATATTGCAAGAACAATCAAAGAATGCTCACTATTCTAATTTACTATAAACAAAATCCAAATGAAAATCAAGGAAACAACAAAACATAAAAATCAAATGCATGATAAGGATTGACTATTGGAAAGATATAAATATTTTTTTGTGTAAACAAAGAAGAATTTCAAATTAGAATAGAACACAACAAGAACTGAAAAAATTAAGTTCCTCTAATACCCTATGAAAACTATACAAATTGGAATATAAGTCAACTTTGTATCTGCAACCATGTGATTTTTTGCAAATTAGAACTAGCTATGATGGTGAACAAAAATTTTGATCACATACATGATTTATGATTCGGCATAGCCACTGAAAACAAGGCATCGAACACATATAATAGAAACCATACACTACCAACACAAAAAATGCATTCTAAAGATTACAAAACAATTTAATTAAGTTTGGTTATTTGTTTAACATGTTTGGATGATGGAAAAGAAACTAAGAGAGCACTTGACACATGTCTTTGAGAGAAGCATGTCTATGAGTTGTGTCTATTTTTAATAAGTTTATTTCAAGCAACTAGCATTTTTAATTTATGTGGATTTGAAGGAATGGATGAGAAATGCATTTGGATGAAGGTCAGAGAACCCAATGGCATGTACATACAACACAAGGAATGGAAACTACACAACATAGTTGTGCCCAACCTAGTGTTTTCCCAATACAAACAATCGACAGAAAAAAGTATAGAAGGAACATAATGAAACAATATACAACTAATGGATGAAAAAAACAACTGCAATAAATCAACACAAAGTTGATGCATACAACAACCTTGCTTGTTAGGACAACAAAAATATGGTAGAAGGAATAGTTTTCAATACACCATAGATATAATAAAAACACCGTGACACTTCTAAACATTTTTTCTACACATGGCAAAACCAAAGCCATATAGCAAATCTTGATTACAAATCCTTTGTTCAACTTTTTTGAACCTCATAGTCTATAGCCAAG
Source organism: Cunninghamia lanceolata (assembly GCA_027924645.1). Classification (NCBI taxonomy): domain Eukaryota; kingdom Viridiplantae; phylum Streptophyta; class Pinopsida; order Cupressales; family Cupressaceae; genus Cunninghamia; species Cunninghamia lanceolata. The sequence continues at coordinate 6,777,551 of BSBN01000123.1, forward strand.
TTCCATCTCAATTTAGGCCAGTTAACATCAAGTAATACATAAACAAGACTAAAAATCCATAGACTAGTACGAGACAACCAAAATGTAAAAGTGCAAAAATCTACAAATAAAGATACTAACTTTCAATTACTAATTAAAAGTCTTAATTTAACATATGAAATTAGAGATGCATTTTTAGAAACCATTGATACACAATTCCTATGTCCACTTGTTGCTTGCAAGATGCATATAAAACTGGGTGTGAGCATCTTATGTGTAAACAGTGGGGCTATGATGCAGGAGCACCCCAGGAAAATCACAATCAACATCATCCAAAAATATTTCATTTGTTTATTTCAATTTTGGTTTGTTTATGTTTTGTTATCTCTCCATATTTACTTTGTACATGATGGGCGATGGATAGCGACTGCCTCATTTGATAAATTTGTGAAGTTGGGGAATGGTATTGTGGGGAAGTTTATTACAACATGTTATCTCAAACTATCCAATTAGCTGGTGATCTGGAGAATCAACATAACTACCTACAAATCTTTCATTATAGAGGCAAAGTGTTTGTTTTGGAGTTGAAGTCAATTTTAGTGAATATGTCCATTGCTGCATTACAGACCTCAAAAGAATACATGGAAAGGTAGAAGAAAGAGGTGGAAAGCAATTTCAAATAGTTGTTGTAGCAAGACCTAGAACTTGCTCGTCGACTCATGATGATGTCAGTGTCACAGTAGTCTTTGATTGCAGATAGCTTTTGTTTTGATCAAGCATGGCTATATTAATGTCGAGACCTTAAACAATAGCTTGCCTTTATTGATTAGTCAGATAATTTGGGTATAGTTTACAACTCTCTTGACATTTAGATGCAGGAATGGTGCAAATTTTAACTAGGAGTTCAATTGCTATCTTCAAAGGTAATCCAAGCTTGCTGAAGCATGTATCCAGTCATTTGTTACAGAGCAAAATTTGCTTTAACAACCTACAAGTCAGGTATCTATGTGCATCTTTTCATTGGATAAATTAAAAGTTAAAGGCATCCATTTGATAAAACATAATCTTCAATGTTGTTTGTGATATAGAGGGCTTAGAGAAGCTGAACAAGACAATTTTGAAAGGGCATCAAAAAATTTGATTAAGGAAGAGAACATGCCAATGTTGAAGTGTCTACGAGTCATTTTGAAGTAAATTACACAGAAGACCGAATGCCACAATACTCAAGGGGGTTGATCAAAGACATTGTTGAAACATATGCCATGAGAATAGAAAGAGGCTGCAGACAGTTTTAGAAGGAAGTCATTTGACTTTCTCTATTCTAAGTTCCTTTATGTTCCACGCAAGGAGATGGAACATCTTTTGCAAAGTGATTAAAGCTTTCTTGTGGGAAAGTGAAGGTGTCGACCATTGAGGGAAAATAGAGGCTCAACCATAGAGTAGAAGATCAATTGTAGAGAATGCAAATTGAGGCATCTAAGGGTATAGATAGAAGGGAGGGATAAGAAGCCTTGCAAGGCTATACAAGTATATTGTAAATGGAGTCTAGAGTATGCTATCAAAGACTGTATGAGAGATAAGTTGCAGAGTGCAAATCAGAGGTTGAATAGATGAGGTTTTGTAGAGAGAATGGCAATTGAAAGCCAAATTTGTAAATCTTGTAAATATGTTGTGTTTCTCCTTACAATTATGCATTTTGTTGAAGTTGAAATTTCAATTTGAATGAAGAACATTTTGGCCTATACAATTATGTGCTTGTGTAAGTTTTGCTTTGTTAGAGGGAGAGTGTTCCTCTTGGGTCAAGTGGTATCAGAGTAGGTTGTTCCTGAGCATGGAGAGTATACACCAAGACCTATGGAGCAATAGAGAAGGCGGTTGTGAGAACTTGAAAGGATCATTGCAGGTGTGTGAAGTCCTGATCGATTAAGAGTTTGAAGCCACAAAGGAGAAAGTAAAGATGTGTGAACAATTGCAGAAATAAAGAATCTGAGGAAAACTTGAGAGACTGGGTAGGTATGAAGGAGTCCTACAATGGTGAGAGCAAGAAAGACTCAAAGTCATTGATGGAGAAAATAAGGAAAAGGAAGAGAGGGTTTGTGATTGGCTGGGTTTTGACAATTTCAGTGTTGAAGAGATGGAGAAGACAAAGATGGAAGGAACGAGTTGCAAAGATGTGTGAAGAGTTATTGAAAGAAGTGAAGGAAGATTTGTATGAAAATCTAAAGGAGATTTGTACAGAGAAGAAATTGGGTAGAGAAGAGTCCCATGTTTCTTCTAATAATTGTTTGTTTGCAGGTGACAACATGTGTATAGAAGATCAATTTGCAATCATAGAGTGTGTAGAGGTTGCAACTATAAAAGAAAAAGAGAGAGATGAAATGGTGCAGAAAATAGGCTTTGTCAGTCCTATGTTCAATGGAGAAGTTGGTGAGGATGATCTCCTGTTGAAAGGAGATATGAGAAGAATCAAAAGATTCTTGGAAGGAGAAGTGACTATAAAGAAGAAGATTTGATGTTGCATGATGGTCTAGTGTTTGATGAGGAACCTGATGAATATCAAGGGTTGCTTGGTGAAGAGATACAGAAGATTGAACACCTATTCAGTATATGATGTTGAAGTAAAGAAGAATGTTACACTCGATGACAATGGAGCAGCGAAGGAGTATGAGGTAAACTCTATTGTTTATGAGTTTTGTGATATTGGGTTTCAAGTGCATGTACCTGATGAGATGAGTAGCATGGTAGAGAAAATTATGGAATGTGTAGATGTGGTAGAATGGAGTAGAGATGCCTACCTGTGGGTAGAAACTGTAGAGGATGTGATAGGAGAGATTTGGTGGAGGTGGTCGGTATGCGGTGGGTTGAAGCCCATGAAGGTGAAGGACGAGAAGAGAGGAGTGAGGATATGGAGAGTAAGCCTTTGGCAGAGGAGGACGGTCTACAGTGAATGTGAGTCCATGAGAGGAAGGAGGAACAATGTACACACTTGGTGGAGGAGGTCGGCAAGTGTCCCAGCTAAGTGCTGGAAGAGGCGGAGGAAGAACTTTTTCTATCTAATTTAGTGATGGAGTTCATTGTAGGTTGGTTGTGTTAGAGTCTAGGACAACATTGAGAGGGGGGTGAATTAGTGTTGTATAAACTTTTTTAAAAAAATTGCACCTTTTAACTTACAAGACAAAGAGAAAGGAAGACATCAATGATCTGTCAAACACATATGCAAAAGTATGATAATAAAAATATGAATTAGAACCTTAAAAACAAATTATTAGAGCACATGAACACATGAAGAGAAATAAGAACCATGACACCTGATTTGATGAGTGGAAAAACCTCTAGGGGAAGAAAAACCACTCTGAAATGCTTCACTAGCTTAATTAAGAACCTCACTAGTTATGAATAGGTCTCACTGACCATACAAGCCACACTGGCTACAAAGAGGTCTCACTGACCATACAAGCCTCACTGGCTATAAAGAGGTCTCACTGACCATACAAGCCTCACTAGCAACAAAATACAATCTCAAAATAATACAAGTAATACAGAGGGTTTCTCTGTTTCAATACAAGCCCTTGAATTTGCATATATCTCTGCAATCATACTCAATTCAATCTGCATATTTCTTTGCAATCATACTTCATTTCATTCTCATTATCTCTGTACAATCAATTCACCCAATTCAAATTATCTTTGCACAATCAATTCACCTGATGCACAATCAATTACATATTGTCTTCAACCTTGATATGGTTTAGTCTCTAAGTTTTTTACATAATGTCTTCAACTTGTGTTTTATTCATTCCTGCAAAAACATGATCTTATACATCTCTCAAATAACAAAACAAAAAAATATCATGATTCATTTGTATTTTCTCTTCAAAAGAATCTTCACAAAAAGATCTTCACTTCATATTAGTCCACACTCAAATTCATTCACAAACATCTGTAATATAAATGAAATGACTTTTGATATTCCTCTCCTCTGCATATTCATCTTCACCATTAAATCAATTCACCTGCAATAAAAATAACTTGACCTTTCATATTCCTTTCTCAAACATTTCAATCTGAACATTTTTGTCTTCAAATAAAAATCACAATGAACTTGCAATATTTTTCTCTTTAATACTCTTCAATCTCTCATCTTCCCTGTATAAGATATTTCTTTCACTTTTCATTAAATGGCTGCTACAAATAAATCTCTTCATATTCTTTTTCCTCTCTCTGCAATTATCTTCTTTCATAAAATCATCTCCATTTAAAAATTAAAAGTCCTAAAAAATCTTCAATATTCTACAATCTCTTCACCTTCTCTGCAAATATCATCTCTCAATCTACCTTTGAAAAAGAAATAAAAAATTTCTTCATTATCTCGGACTTTCTTTCCATCTTTATTGGAATAAAAAAATAGAAGGTATAACTTTTCACAAAAAGCATTAAATCTTCCACTTCCCTCTTTTTTAAAAGAAAAAAAATAAAACTTTACCTTCCTTCAATGTCATGAATGGAGAAAAATAGAAAGAAAACTCCTAAAAGTTAGAGCTTTAAAATTGCCAAAAATTGTCTTTTAATGTGACTAAAATAGCTTTAAAAAGGCTCTCCTTGATGTCAGTCACAGTTATGACATCTAACAACACATCAATGTTCAATCCCAAAAATTTTGAGATCTCATTTGAATAACAGCCATCAATTCACAATCACACACCCAAGGAACATTTAAAATGACACCGTTGATATGAGTTTTGGCGCCCATCGTATACCCATCAACCGCAAGGGATAGATTTCTCTAGGTCGGGGGGTCAGTTTCCTCATGTACACGACCCCTTCAAGTTGTCACTAAAGTGACATACAACTTGCGACAGTAGGTTAACACCATTTTAAAACAAAAAGTACACTCCTTTGGTGACGGGTATTATATGCAATGTAACTTAGACTTAGGGCTTAGGAATAAGGCAAAACAAACTTAGGGTTTTTAATACTTAACACTAATCTTTTTAGAATAAAGAACCTAAGCCTTCATCACACAGTCATTACACTAATCTTCTGTCTCTGATGCAGAGATAGCCACCATCAAAAAATATTATCTTTTGTCTTTGAACACTTTAAACATGATCATGCCTTTAGTCTTGAAGTATCTATGCAAGAACAACTTAACACCCTTGCCTTATACCATCAGGATCAACATTTGTAAGCTTTGGAGAAATGATAATTACTAACTTGGAGAGCATTGATATCAGCCAATATAATCACTGTATTATAGTAACATTCTTGAAGGTGGATGATCAATATGTGGTCATCAATAGCATACGAATGTGTGACCATTATACAAATGGTATACTCAACCAATTCTACAACATGTCATTTGTGACCAACATTGTGACCAATATACTCTGCCAGGTTGTCATGTTGAAACACACCACTCAATGACATCATGAAATGAAAATAAGAACCTTTGACATCTTGATGTAATCTCATTATGAAGAGCATCACTTTGCAAGACATAAAGGATAAAGCACCATCAACCTGTATCAACCTGATATGAAGATCAAAACAACTTTTGACATCTATTGTACCTCTAAAGACATCAAGGACCAATGTAATTCACATAAATCAGACCAATAATAACTCATGATCAACTGCCTCCTATGAACATCAAGAATGTAAGTCTAATACAAACAAGATAGCATCAATATCTTATGAGAGCATCAACAATTGATGTGATCAAACTAATCAAACAAGTCCTATGGACATGAAAGAAGATGATGATCAATCAACTCAACTTAACATCATAACACCATGATCAACATGATAACCCTATGATCAACATGATAACCCTATGATAACATCATAAAACAAAACTTAGAACTCAACACCCTTTTGACATCAATGCCAATCAATCTCCATCAATCTTCTCCTTTGTCATTGATGGCAAAACTATATGATGCATTTTCTTTCTCTCCCCCTTTTTGACATCCAATGACAAAGGCTGAATTAACTCCCACTGATTAACTCCACTAAAAAATGTTAAATCTTGATCATAATATTTACAAACACATTGCATTATGAGGATTTTGAAGACATAAACTCATTGTAACCTGTTATATTTCCTTTGAACCTATGATGATCTATGATGATAAAAATAGCAATCCTAAAGCATGCATATGACAAACCTTGTTGACAATACCTAGAAATTTGACCTGAAGCACATATCCTAAGAGCCAACATCATGAGAGGCACACCAAACAAAACATCAAACTATTGTTATAAACTACCCATAGACTGTAGCACAATACCACTTCTTGTCACAACACCAATATGAAGATAAAGATGAAAAACTGACATCATTGAGATCCTCTGATCACTTATTTTGACAAGATGAAGGCTGACATATATGAACTTGAACTTCATGCAAAAATATCATAACCACTTCAACATGAACACAAACATGAAGACTTCTCATCATACTATTCACAACTCATGATGACATGATAACCACTCAAGAGACACATTGCCAATACTTCCATGATAGTGACAACAAGATGCACCTTAATGGACAATCAACCTGCAACAAATCTACTCCTGTACACACTTCACATTCTCTCAAAGATATCAAGCACACATTGAACTGCAACATCATGACAACTCAACCTTTGTAAGAATCAACATGATATGAACAAGATATAAATAGGATCATTTATAAACAAGGTCATTCAACATCATCAAACTCTTTGTGCATTGAATCCCTGAACATCTTATCCACTGATCACCTGTATCACTGTCATACACTGAAGATCAACATTATCAACACCATTAAAAATTTCATTTCACAAGATTGATATGAATAGCATATTATCAGGCATGAATCCAAAATCATAATAAACAAAACAAGATCATCATATTGACAAACACCAAATAATCTCCTCCTAAAACTTCTTGGGGATAATTGATAGGACATGGACAACTCCCCCTAACTTCATGCCATACGTTAAATAATTGATGATGTGACTTGTGCAAAATGCACAAGTTTAGAATCTGTCTTCTTTTTGCTTTGTTTTATTCTCCAAACTTTCACAGGTTCTTTCTTCTGTTCAGTTTTCTTCTTCCAAACCTTTTCAGCCTCTTTCTTTTTCCAACCTATCAAACCAGGTGATGCTATTCTTCCATACTTTTTGCAACTATATGCTTTGTGACCAGAAGAATTACACTTGAAACATACAACATTAGTATTCCTTATTGAAGCAAATTGATTACTTCTGCAATTAATTGCTTTATGTCCAAAGTGATTATAGGTATAACAATAACCAAAAAATGAATATTATACTTGTACATATATGCTTGTCTTACTAGAGTGGTTCTTCTAAAATTTCTTCTTTGATTGTGCATTTTGCCTTCAGGAGCAACAACATGATAACTTAAATCAATTTTCCTTCTAGAAGTCTCTTTGACTTTGGAACACTTTCCTTATTCATAACCTAAACTAGTAGTGTCCTTATGATACTTTTGTTTGCCCACCATTTCATGAACTTTTTTGAGCTTTCTGCAAACTCCTGATATTTCTTGGACAGAACCTTGAGACCTTCATAATCTTTTCTCAGATTGACAATTTCAGCCTCTTCAGATTTTCAATTCTTTTAACCTCAAGGTCAGTTTTTGTTACATTAGCTATCTGTTGTGTGGTTACACAACACGCCCCATTTTGACTTGGCAAAACAGGGACCCAACTTTTTGGTTCGGCTTGTGCGTCTGCTTTTGGGCGGTTTGGTAAAAGTAAGTCAGGTGCATCATCATGCAAAATCACGATGAGGTAAGTCCCCATGAGGTTAGTTTGTCAAAGTTTGTATTTCATCTCTGTGACCTCATATATTGAAAGAGCATTAAAATTCAGGCAGGTTTGCCTTTTACATCACCTTGATATTCGTTAGGATATAAGAATTATGAACAGTCAAAGTTTCGGTCAAACCTGATATTCATAAGAGGAAGGTCATATTGTCGAAGTTCATCATCATATTTGAAACATCCCCGATATATCATGCTGGTCAAATATATGGATGTCAACTTTAAATGGTAGCAAAATCTTCTCGTTAAACAGCTTTATATATCGCGAGCGTCATATTTTGCATATAACCTGATATTACTTAACATCCTCCTGACGCAGATATCACCCTTAGCAAATATCCTGATGACATCATCCGAATACAATAAACGAAGGAACATACATCCTGATGACATCATCATCACATTTACATTGCCGCAGGATTTTCTCTAAAACATGATCATGTTCGCCAAATATGATGATGACGTCATGATGCACTTTCGATACGGAGAACGAATATCAAGATGACGTCATCCTGATATTCCAAAAGAGAGACATGTAAGTTTGTCTCGTCATCATCATATTTTGAAACATCACCCGATACACCGAAATATCCTCCTGATGTACTACGTAGAAATAAAGGTGCTTTTGTCACCCGAATCTTGTCGCGATAACAATGTCAATATGAGGGAGGATGATATTGAAACTCAGCCCGATATTTGCGAATATCATCCTGCCTTCATCATATCCTGTCATAGGGATATTCCCCACTCCCTTTGCCACCATTATCATTTAATGCGTGTAGCCATGGTAGGTGGTTCCCGCCGACCCTGGAACCCAATGAAACACCTGGCGAGATCCTGCATTTTTTCACATGGATAAGCAGGGAACATGATCTAATCTGTCATAGTTGCCCTAAATGCACCCTAAATGCGAGGTTAAAAGGTAATTCAACCGCTATTTTTACATTTACCTTATGATAAACTTGTTTTACAGAGCACCAGCTTCCATATCTGCATACCAGCTACCGTTGCGCGATTTGAGCTCACGAGCAGAAAGAAGAGGTGATCATCAGCTAAATTAAGAACGTCTCGGCAATCTACTGGTATAAAAGAGAATCTGCACAACTAGGTAAGTGGATAAAACCCTCATCATATTGTTTCTATTCTGGTGCGATGATGTAAGTTCTGGTTTATGCACCCGTATGATTAAGTAATGTTGGAATTCATACAATAGGCATAATGATTTATAAATTCAACTGCAATATGCATGCATATATGTACCTATTGTGAGATAGGATTGTCGTTAATTGCAGGTATTCATGGCTGAGAAGCGGTTAGTCAAATGTCAGGAAGAATTCAGCAAGCCCATGTTCTCTGCTCAGAGGGGGGTCCTGTTTAAATACGGAGAAATCACAGACACCCATCAGGGAAGCACTAATTTGGAAGCCTGGTCAGCCAAGCTAAACAATGGGCATGACAAGAGTCCTGTGCTGGACGCAGTGTTCATATCTGGATTGTGGAATGCCGCTGGTTTTCCCTACTCCATGGAATCTCCGGAGCTCGTCATTGAGTGTGCCCGGAATTACAACCCTCAAACCAGGCAAGTAGTGAAGCATGGGAGGATATATGCAGACCTCTCCATCAAGGGTCTCTCCCAGACATTTGGATTGCCACTGGGCAGTAAGGTCAAAAGTGTAGACTTGAAGAAGTCTGAGAGGGAGTATGAGGCCAATAAGAAATCATCCAGGAAGAACATGTATCCGTGGCGGGCTGAGAACAGCACATATAATGCAGCCGCCAAGCTTCCTGTGCACCTGTTCAAGTATGATTTCAATGAGGAGTATCAGTACATGATCGCACTCCTGAACAAGGTAACTGGCCAACCTGATACTGGCAGTTTCAGAGACTGGATGTACGGGATAATAATGATGTGTCTATATTCAGACACCAAGCCACTGTGGGGCCAAATTATAAGTGATGCTCTGCATGAGCAATTGATGAACCTGGGAGGTTCGAATTGTGCTTTTTTCATGTCCTCATATATTGTTTACTCTTGTGCCTATAGAGGCACTTTTGATGCCTTGGTTACAGATGGGAAACTCACAGGCACAAATGCAGCATATATCTGGGATCATCATCCTCAGCTGCAGAGAACCAACTACCTAAAGGATTACAAACTGGTCAATGATGCATTCTCTATGCATCTGGTAAGGACTATGGAAGAAGACAGAACAAAAAGATTGAGCATGGAGGCTCAAGAGGCAATCTACAGGCATGGAGCCTGGTACATACAATTTGCAACCTTTTCATATATAAGGGTTGAAGGTTTCAAGGGACATCCCCTGATGCTGCCAAGGTATCCTACCGACGCCGTGGTATTAATGGAATTCATCAGGCAGGGCTCCACCATGATACAGATGTACAAGGATGCCAAGAAGCTGCCACCAATTTTGTTCCTAGTCAGCATTGGCAATTACATGTGCCCTGACTCTGATAACATCAAGAAGGTGATGGTCACCCTGAATAAGATGAACTTGCAGCCCTTTCCAATAACAAGACCATATGATCCTTACGGCAGGATACAGAAGGTGCTAGGAAAGCCTATTCACCAGAGGCACCTAGAGGATTTTTGGGCTGACTGTGAGGATGAGGCAGAAGCCAGGAGAAGGAGGTATCAGAGGTTAACTCTGAACCAAGTCGGAACGTTTGATTGCATCTCCCTTCCTCAACAAATAAAGAAGGATGATGGCAGGACAATGGCAGACGAGTATGAGGAGAAAAAGATATATAATGACACCATCTCTGCACCTGACCTCACTATGCAGGAGGATATATCCTTGGACCCGTTCATTGCCAGGACCCTACGCCTAACCCAAGCTTGGGTTGATGAATAGATAGAGGCATTGAAGAAGAAGGGTGTTGCCATTACGGTGGACAACAAGAAGAAGGCCCAGGATATCCCTGCAAATGAATATGATGACTTCCTGTTGGAGAAAAGGAAGACCAAAGGAGATAGGGTCCCTCCACCACAATAGCAGAGCAAAAGACCCCCGAGGGGCAAGAGGGTGGAATAGGGACCAAAGGGGATTATAATTGAAAGGGCAGTGTTTGCAGCTGAGCAGGCCACAGGGTCAGGATCTGAATCAGCGTCCCCTCCAGAGAAGGACAGGCCCAAGAAAAGTAAGATAGCGGAAGCTGGAATCACTGAGACCCAAGAAGTGGGTCAATCTTCTAAGCAACTAGGAGTAGAGGGGACCCTCATAGAGGAGGAGCCTGAGGAGGAAGAGACTCCATTGATAATAAGAAGGAAGAGGAGAGCTCCACAGGTGCTGGTGTCTTCTCCACCTAAGAAACAAAGAACCTCCATGAGAGGTGGAATAAGCCAACCCCCTACTTCATCACAAGGGGAAGGTAGTGAAGTGCACAAGGAACTTCAACATAATGTTCCACTTCCTACCATTGTCAAGTTCAAAACAGAACTTGCTGAGGAGCAGTTGAAAGAGACCTCCTAGACACAAGCAGAAGGGCATGTCTCGCTAGACGAGACAATAAATTTGTCTGATGATGAGGTAGTGCAGGATGTGGCTGCACAAGAGATGGAAACACTTGCTGCTGATGTAAGTGTGACTCCTCACAAGCCTCCAATGGTTCAAATAGTGCTTGAGGAGATGAAACAAGCAGAAGAAGAGCAAGAAAAGAGCCCAGAGCAAGTAGCTCAGGAAATAGGGCTAGACACATTGATCACAGAGGTGACCAGTCCTGTAGTGGTGGATCTGACAGAGAAGCAGGATGCAAGTCCTGAACAGCCAGCAGGATCACCTGATAAGGGTCACCTAACAAAATAAATAGAGATGACAGAGACAGAAGGCCATGCTCTTGAAACCAGCCAACAAAGTCCATAGGATACAACAAAGGAACCTGCTATAGTAGAGGTTCAGGAGGCGAAGGCTGGTGAAAAAGAGACACTGGAGGACCTAGCTGCCAAAGTACAAGAAGTGGGTGGTGCAGGCTCAGAAGAAGTAGTAGCTGCAGAGCAATCTCCACCACATCAGGCAGAGTCCCCAATATCTAGTGTAGTGGATAAACCACAAGAAGAAGAAGTGGGAACAGATGAAATAATGACAGAGGCGGGTCATGATCATCATGATCAGCATGTAGCTGCGCCTCAAGGTTCCCCACAGCACATAGATGCACCACAAGGTTCCCCACAGCATGAAGATGCTCCTCTGGAAAAGGAAATCCCTCAACAGGAGGAAGTGCCGCAAGATCAACAACAAAGGGAACATCAAGAAGAAGAACTGAGAAAATCACCATCTCCACAACACTTGTTAATGAAAACAGGAGATATAGGTGAACATCAGGATGATGTTGAGAAACATGATCAGGTGCCTCCGTGGTTGGCAAAAGAGGTAAGTGCTGAGGAGGAGATTGAAATTCAGGAGTTCAATGTCTCCACCCTGTTCTCTGCCGATATAATGAAGCCAAAGAGGAAGGCCAGAATGACTTCGGCCATCAAGAGAGATCCGGAAACAGGGAGAAGGACTGCACAAATTGCCATACCTGCGGTGGAGAAAGAAAAAGGTAAAATCACTGTCGATGAATTTCAGATCAATACAGTAGATTTGGGCTTTGCCAATGAGGACCAAGAAGGTTAGGAGGGCAAAGATATCATTGACTCTCTAATTCAGAAAGTGAAAAGAGAGAAGGAGAAAAATAAGCAACATAAAGAGCACATTGCTTAGTTGCACGCCTATATCAAAGGGCTGACCAATCCTGATGATACCGCAACTGAACATGTAGTCCCATTGACTGCCATTTCTTAGGAGGAGGTAAATAAATTGGACCTCATGAAGCATGAGGCGTCCGTAATAAGGAGATGGATGTCATCCACATTGGATGATGCTGTTGAAATAATGAAGGCCTCTTTGAAGAGGTGGAGCACCCTAAGTGACTCTAAGGCCAAAGTGGATAGATTGCAGATGCAGACTAGAAAGAGGTCTTACAAGCTAGAGAGAGTCCTGACCCTGTTAGGGGAAATAAGAAATATAAACCCACAACTACTTATCAGTAAGCAGGTACTGAATAATAATACCGCATTATTAATTGATATTTGGAATAAGGACACTCAGTTTGAGTGCGCAGTCCTCAAAAGGTGTAATAATAAGCTGAGGGATATCAGCATGAGGCTGCGAGATTTAATAGCTGAAGAGGCTGTGATACTGGAGGCTTTGGAAGGCAAGGTGGAAGGAAAAATAGAGAATCAAGATGAAGAGTCCGCCATTAAAGCCGTACACAGCAACTTTCAAGCAGAGACAGATGGTCCACCTGTCCCTTTGACAGAGGAATTAATAGATAAAATAATGAGGATCAAGGTCTAGATGGAGAAGTACAAAGAGACACTGCAGGATAGGAAGAATAAGCTCGACAATAGCAGGGACAAATATGAAGCACATAAACACGCCATTGTCAAAGCAAAGACTTAAGATGGTGGAGGGATAGATCAAGTTGTGCATTTATACGAGCAGGTCCGCAGTAGTATGCAACCCCATATGCAGCCGCGTCATCATCAGAATAGTGAAAGTTTAGAGAGTGAAGCACATGATGATGACCCACATGAATCAGCTGAAGAGCATGATGAAGATACATCATGAAGGGGATAATAACATAAGTAGTATAGATAGTTGCCAGCTGGCAACTTGTGCCATTTTTGTAAAGATTTACAAAATCAAGTGAATTGGGACCGTAGATGTGTATTGATAAATCTAGATCGTAGATCTTTTTGTAACTGATTCCTCACCTTATTCTATAAAAGGTGGTGGAATGCCTTGTTGAAACATTCAGAAACTTAATTGAAATCTGTTTGCTGAAGTATTCAGGGCTTATTTCAAAGTTATTGCATATGTACATGTCTTTTGCATACTTAATGAAAGAGAAGAGTATTTCGATTACAAATCTTCGTAAATCTTGAGTAATCTGTGTCTGAATTCTGGATATGTGCTTTGATTTGCTGCGTCCCTTGGAGTGCTTATCATGCTGCATATATTGTTTTCATTCATCATCCTCTGAAGTTTGCATCAACTGTATCTAGCTGTGGAATATCCTGGTGAACATATGGTTTGATTTCTTCTCATCATGATAGTATCTAGTATGTATGTGGATCAATAGCTGAAGATTCAACTTTAAATTTGTAGTATTCTTTTAATTTCTTTCAATTTCAGAACATTTCATTATCATAATTGCAAATAACTGATAATCCTAAGAAAATAACACAAATATGCAGACATCTCGTAGGTAATCGCAAATATTTAGCATATTTGAATGCAAAGCATGCACAATTGAAAAATATCATGCAAAGATTGAGGTACTTTTACATCTTTTCATCTAATAACCTCATAATATGACTTCTCTATAAAGAATTTCTGCAGGAATGTCATGATGATGGCGTAATTTCACGTAAGGCCCCAAAATGGAAACAGCAACGCACATTAACCTCTGAGTAACGTCAGACGATTAAGACCTAATCACCGGAGACTTGGGATACCGAATTCCTTGAATTCACAGTATCTTTCAAGATGAATAAAGGTTGATGTGTACTTTTATTCTATGCTTGTTTATGACTAACATCATGACCAACACTATCCTCTTAGCTTCCTCAACCTCTGTCTTCAGACTGATAATCAAATTGTCTGATTCATTAATTTGTGTCCTTAAATTTACAATCTAACTTCTTGCCTCTTCAAGATCAAGAGATACTCTTTCAAGGTCAGAAAGTGTTTTGTGTTTGGATTCTTTTTCTTGTTGTAGTTGCAACTCTAATCTCTAGTTCTCCTTTTTGTACTTCTTGATTTCACTTAGAGCACATATGAGTTCTCCTTCTATGTCAACTTCACCTTCTTATTCATCATACTGCTGATTATAATCACTCATAATGTGATCTTCTTCTTTTGAATCATATTGTATCTCATCTCCTTCATGTGAATGACTTCCATCATTGTCACTCATCTCAGATAAAAAGTTGTCCTCTCTTTCAAATGCATCACCTTGATAGACTCTTATTAATTCCTTCCACACATCCTGAGTTGTTTCACAATGCATAACTTTATAGGAAACTTCATTAGATAATCCAGACAAAATGGCCTTCTTTGCTATATGATTACATTCATAAGCCTCTTTGTTATTTGCAGTATTAGGTGATTGAGAGGAAATAAAATATCCATTCTCAACAAACATCCATACACCATATCCTAAAGAGGATAGATAGACTTGCATTCTAATACACCAAACAGAGAAGTTTGAGCCATCAAAGTAAGGAACTCTAGAAAACTCTTTCTCTAATTTAATACCTGATTCAACTTGTGAGACATTTCTATCAACAGATTCTATATCAACATTTGAATTTGATAAAGATGGTGCCTTTTGATCAATAGCAGACTTGACATTTTTCTTTTCTCTATTTCTTTTGCACTTACCCATGGTACTCCACTATCAGGACCTACCCAAGCAGGTTAGACTTCTATAGGGAACCTATGCTTTGATACCACTTGTTGGAGTCCAGGACAACACTGAGAGGGGGGGTGAATTAGTGTTGTATAAACTTTTTTAAAAAAATTGCACCTTTTAACTTACAAGACAAAGAGAAAGGAAGACATCAATGATCTGTCAAACACATATGCAAAAGTATGATAATAAAAATATGAATTAGAACCTTAAAAACAAATTATTAGAGCACATGAACCCATGAAGAGAAATAAGAACCATGACACCTGATTTGATGAGTGGAAAACCCTCTAGGGGAAGAAAAACCACTTTGAAATGCTTCACTAGCTTAATCAAGAACCTCACTAGTTACAAACAGGTCTCACTGACCATACAAGCCTCACTGGCTACAAAGAAGTCTCACTGACCATACAAGCCTCACTGGCTATAAAGAGGTCTCATTGACCATACAAGCCTTACTGGCAACAAAATACAATCTCAAAATAATAAAGTAATATACAAGGTTTCTGTGTTTCAATACAAGCCCGTGAATTTGCATATATCTCTGCAATCATACTCAATTCAATCTACATATTCTTTGCAATCATACTGCATTTCATTCTCATTATCTCTGTACAATCAATTCACCTGATGCACAATCAATTGCATATTGTCTTCAACCTTGATATGGTTCAGTCTCTAAGTTTTTTACATAATGTCTTCGACCTGTGTTTTATTCATTCCTGCAAAAACATGATCTCATACATCTCTCAAATCACAAAACAAAAAAAATATCATGTTTCATCTGTATTTTCTCTTCAAAAGAATCTTCACAAAAATGTCTTCACTGCATATTAGTCCACACTCAAATTCATTCACAAACATCTGCAATATAAATGAAATGAATTTTGATATTCCTCTCCTCTGCATATTTATCTTCACCATTAAATCAATTCACTTGCAATAAAAATAACTTGACCTTTCATATTCCTTTCTCAAACATTTCAATCTGAACATTTTTGTCTTCAAATAAAAATCACAATGAACTTGCAATACTTTTCTCTTGAATACTCTTCAATCTCTCATCTTCCCTGTATAAGACATTTCTTTCACTTTTCATTAAATGTTTGCTACAAATAAATCTCTTCATATTATTTTTCCTCTCTCTGCAATTATCTTCTTTCATAAAATCATCTCCATTTAAAAATTAAAAGTAATAAAAAATCTTCAATATTCTACAATCTCTTCACCTTCTCTGCAAATATCATCTCTCAATCTGCCATTGAAAAAGAAATAAAAAATTTCTTCACTATCTCGGACTTTCTTTCCATCTTTATTGGAATAAAAAAATAGAAGGTGTAACTTTTCACAAAAAGCATTAAATCTTCCACTTCCTTCTTTTTTTAAAGAAAAACAATTAAACTTTACCTTTCTTCAATGTCATGAATGGAGAAAAATAGAAAGAAAACTCCTAAAAGTTAGAGCTTTAAAATTACCAAAAAATGTCTTTTAATGTGACTAAAATAGCCTTAAAAAGGCTCTGCTTGCTATCAGTCACAGTTATGGCATCTAACAACATGCCAATGTTCAAGCTTGAACATTTTGAGATCTCATTTGAATAACATCCATCGATTGGCAATCACGCACCCAAGAAACAATTAAAATGACACCATTGATATGAGTTTTGGCGCCCATCGTATACCCATCAATCGAAAGGGGCAAGTTTCTCTAGGTTGGGGGGTCAGTTTCCTCAAGTACACGACCCCTTCAAGTTGTCACTGAAGTGACATACAACCTGTGATAGCAGGTTAACACCATTTTAAAACAAAAAGTGCACTCCTTTGGTGACGGGCATTATATGCAATGTAACTTAGACTTAGGTCTTAGGAATAAGGCAAAACAAACTTAGGGTTTTTAATACTTAACACTAATCTTTTTAGAATAAAGAACCTAATCCTTCATCACACAATCATTACACTAATCTTCTATCTTTGATGCAGAGATAGCCACCATTAGAAAATATTGTTATCTTTTGTCTTTGAACACTTTAAACATTAGCATGCCTTTGGTCTTGAAGTATCTATGCAAGAACAACTTAACAACCTTGCCTTATACCATCAAGATCAACATTTGCAAGCTTTGGAGAAATGATAATTACTAACTTGGAGAGCATTGATATCAGCAAATATAATCACTATATTATAGTAACATTCTTGAAGGTGGATGATCAATATGTGGTCATCAATAGCATACGAATGTGTGACCATTATACAAATGGTATACTCAACCAATTCTGCAACATGTCATGTGTGACCAACATTGTGACCAATATACTCTACCAAGTTTTCATGTTGAAACACACCACTCAATGACATCATGAAATGAAAATAAGAACCTTTGACATCCTGATGTAATCTCATTATGAAGAGCATCACTTTGCAATACATAAAGGATAAAGCACCATCAACCTGATATGAAGATCAAAATAACTTTTGACGTCTATTGTGCCTCTGAAGACATCAAGGACCATTGTAATTCACATGAATCGGACCAATGCCAACTCATGAACAACTGCCTCCTATGAACATCAAGAATGTAAGTCTAATACAAACAAGTTAGCATCAATATCTTATGAGAGTGTAAACAATTGATGTGATCAAACAAGCCATGTGGACATGAAAGAAGATGATGATCAATCAACTCAACTCAACATCATAACACCATCATCAACATGATAACCCTATGATCAACATCATAAAACAAAACTTAGAACTCAACACCCTTTTGACATCAATGACAATCAATCTCCATCAGGTTGCAACCTGAAAGGGTAATTCTATCACTCAACTCCACTTTGTGAGCATATGCTCACAAATTTTCTACCTAACGTGTCTGATGTAGGAGCACCCCAGGTGAATCGTAATCGGCATCACCCAAAAAGACTTCATTTGTTTATTTCAATTTTGGTTTGTTTATGTTTTGGCATTTCTCCATATTTACTTTATACCTGATGGGAGATGGGTAGCGACTGCCTCATTTGATAAATCTATGAAGTTGGGGGCATTGTGGGGAAGTTTATTACAACATGTTAGCTCAGACTATCCAATTAGTTGGTGATCTGGTGAATCAACATAACTGCCTACAAATCTTTTCATTATAGAGGCAAAGCTTTTATTTTGGAGTTGAAGTTAATTTTAGTGAATATGTCCATTATTGCATTACAGACCTCAAAAAAATATGTGGAAAGGCAGAAGAAAGAGGTGAAAAGCAATTTCAAAGAGTTGTTGTAGTAAGACCCAGAACTTGCTCGTCAAGTCATGATGATGTCAGTGTCGCAGTAGTCTTTGATTGCAGATAGATTTTGTTTTGATCAAGCATGGCTATATTGATGTAGAGACCTTAAACAATAGCTTCCCTTTATTGATTAGTCAGATAATCTGGGTATAATTTATAACTCTCTTGACATTTAGATGCAGGATTGGTGCAGATTTTAACTAAGAGTTCAATTGCTATCTTCAAAGGTAATCCAAGCTTGTTGAAGCATGTATCCAGTCATTTCTTGCAGTGCAAAATTTGCTTTAACAATCTACAAGTTAGGTATCTATGTGCAGCTTTTCAATGGATAAATTAAAAGTTAAACGCATCCATTTGATAAAACATAATCTTCAATGTTTTTTGTGAGATAGCAAGCTTAGAGACGCTGAACAAGACAATTTTGAAAGGGTATAAAAAAATTTGATTAAGGAAGAGAACATGTCAATGTTGAAGTGTCTATGAGTCATTTTGAAGTAACTTACAAAGTGTCTGAGTCATTTTGAAGTAACTTACACAGAAGACCGAACGCCGCCATACTCAAGGGAGTTGATCAAAGACATTGAAACATATTCCATGAGAATAGAAAGAGACCAGAGGCAATTTTAGAAGGAAGTCATTTGACTTTCTCTATTCTAAGTTTCTTTATGTTCCATGCAAGGAGATGGAACATCTTTTGCAAAGTGATAAAAGCTTTCTTGCGAGAAAGTGAAGGTGTAAGCCATTGAGGGAAAATAGAGGCTCAGCCAGAGAGTAGAAGATCAATTGCAGAGAATGCAAATTGAAGCATCTAAGGGTACATATAGAAGGGAGGGATAAGAAGCCTTGCGATACTATACAAGTATATTGTAAATGGAGGAGAGTATGCTGAAGACTGTATGAGAGATAAGTTGCAGAGTGCAAATCAGAGGTTGAATAGATGAGGTTTTGTAGAGAGAATGGCAATTGAAAGCCAAATTTGTAAATCCTATAAATATGTTTTGTTTCTCCATACAATTATGCATTTTGTTGAAGTTGAAATTTTAATTTGAATGAAGAACATTTTGGCCTATACAATTATGTGCTTGTGTAAGTTTTGTTTTGTCAGAGGGAGAGTGTTCCTCTTGTGTCAGGCTATAACCAAGGAGAAGATTTTTTTTGAAAAAACCACCACAAAGTGGAGCATGATTGTATATGTCCATAGGAAGCAGTGAATATTTTGCAATACAAATTGCATTGACAACAACATTGCTCTAATTTAATGTGAACTAGTGCTCTGTAACAAAGCCTTGTAGCATAAATATGGTCGCTTACTTGCACTCAATGCACTTTTAATAGGTGATGGTATACAAGTCTGGTAGCAATTGTTGAAGAAAACACAACATAGCAGTGTTCCATACTATTTTTGTCCAACCTATTATTTTTATTGAAACAAGCAAACTTGTTCAATGCATTGAATTAGAATATGTTTATAATATAAAAATTAAAATATGTTTATAATTATTTATTTGTAATCTCCCCCTTTCAGCCTCTATTAATTTTTTTACCTAATTAGTCCACTAAATTTGTTTGCTTGTCAACATGATGCTAATTAAAGAATTAATAAATTCAACTACATATTGGCACCCTCTCATCAACACCAGCAATTGCCACGTTCCATTCATTTTGAATTCTCATAAAATTTAATCTATTTAATTAATTTTCACACTTACTATTCACAGAACCAACCAATCATGAACAAGAAAGCCATATTTTTTAAATCCTAGCACAAAAGAAATGATTTTTGACTTTAGCCTCTGATCACTATATAACAACGCTTTTTGACTTTAGCATGTGATCGCTATATAGCAACGCCCAAGCATTTTTGCCATTAAACATGACGAAAATTTTAGCAAGACTTTGGAGACTTTGGCCAATCTGTCAAAATTTATATAGGAATTTTCATTGATAAATCTAATTATGTATGTCCTTAGTTAACAAAAACTAGAATATGGGTCAATGCACAAAGATGAGGGACCAAAAAGTGGCCACAACCACTTTTTAGTCCCATATGAACTATAACATGAGTGCGTTATAACACACTCACATTATGGCTCTGTATTATCAAGCCTAAAATGTGAGCGCTTTATAACGCAATCACATTTTAGGTTTGTAAAAAATAAAAAATGAAAGGAGCAAAAAGTGAAATCCATGACTCATTTGCAAAATCGGCCGCAGGTTTCACTTCTGCTACCGCAAGCGTGTTATAGGAGAGATTAAAACAACATTTTCAAAGGGAAATCAACAATTTCACCATACCACCTCACCAATCTCGCTCTCGAGGATATTGTGCACAAGGTGTAGAGGGTGTAGCAACTGAACAAGGTAAGGTTTGATTTTTTTTGTGAATTTGAAAATAATTTTTTAATTTTGCAATGTTTTGATTAGATTTATATCTTGAATTTTAGCCAATGAGCCACCACAAAACCATACTCCAATAGAGGAGGCTCAAATCCACCCCCCTCAAACTGAGGAGAACCCTCAAAACCCCCCACCTTCATGTCCTCACCATCAAAGAGACACACAAGAAAACTATTTAGGGAAAACTGAAGAAAACAAAAAACATCTTGAAACCCTAATTAAAAAATTAAATACTACAAATGCAAGCATCAAATGTAGGAGAGCCCTTGCCAAGTCATTAGAGGTCATTGTTTCTCATATTGAATCGGTGACAAACCAAATCATGAAATGGAATGATTATAGGGAGAGGAATCATAAATACTATGTTGACAAGTTGTCTTACAAACAAGTTAAGGACAAAAAAATTACAAAATATCAATTATGTTTACATTTTATCAATCCTAAAACTGGCCAAACATAGAGAAGAGAGTTGCAAACAGTTCCCAATTCATTGGTGTACATGCACGATGGTATATCCCAAAACTTTTGTGATAGATGGTACATGGTCATTGATGAGCATCCTTGCAATAACAATGAGGTGCCACAATATTTCTTGAGGAAACTCTATTGTGAGTTTATCCTCAACCATATTCCTAATTACTTTGACATTCGAGAGTTCTAGGGTAGAGGTGGTGGCTCTACCCAAGAGAGACAGGAGGAACATCGAGACCAGAACCATGTACCTAGACCCCTCATGAGGCCAACACATATCTCACTCCCTTCGGATTTGAAGGAGAGTGTTGAGGTGGAGACACTACATTCATTGAGTTCTCTCACCTAGTCTCTAGCATAGCATGACGATGATCTTACCCAGGCTAATAAGGATGAGAGGAGTAGGCATCGTTGGTCCCCACATCTTTACAATTCATGTAGGAACTTGTGAGATTATGGGACCTAGGACTCTCACCATTTAGGCAATCTAGATGATCCTGCAGAGTGTCAGGATGTGACACATGGGCAACAGCCAGTGATGGACACATCCATATTGGATGATATTGCCCTCACAGATGTCGTCTTGCAGGAAATGTTTGGTATTGACTCCTAGGTAAATTTTTACAAGGTTCAACTTGATTTAATATATTTGTATTTGGAATTTCTAATTATTTATGTGTATCTATATTATAAGTCAAAAGTAATGTATGTAATTGTCTGCACTATGAAATTCCAGGGTCAAAGTATTCATCATGTATCTGTTAGTCATCCAGTACAGGGTTATGGGAGGAGATCAAGTCAACAGGTATGTAATTTATCATAAGATCATAAATATAGTACATATATCAATGGTAATCTTATTTAGTGATAATTTGATGATGAACAGGGAGCTTCACCACCATCACCACAATTTCCTTGGTCCCCTACATGTAGAAGCACTTTCACTGAGGTAAATTTCACGATTTGTAATCATTATACATTTAAATAATGTTATGTATCTATTTTGGTCAAATAACCTTGAACTGTATTTTCAGATGTTAAATATGGAGACTCCTCCTCATCTTCATCAGTCAGCGGAGGTGGGCATTGTTGCAACTATTTTGTCTACAAATCCTTTGACTGAGGTATGAGCCAGTAACATGTAAATGTCATTTTGTATTTTTTGTTTTATCTCATGTCATTTAATGTACATAAATGATATTCATGTTTACTCAATTTTGCTTCTTCATGCTTCTTACAGGAGGTCACAACTCCAACCCGTCCAGCTACAGATGAAGAGAGACCACCAGCTAGCGATAAGTGATTGATTACATATGACATGTTTTCTATATTAATGTGGATATTGTTTGATTGTATTAATAGGTGGAACTTCAAAATCTCTGTTGAGGAGGTCTAGTCGACGGGAGAGAGAGAGGATGATTCACTAATTAACTCTCCATCTTCACAGCCAAGCAAGGGCCATTGATTATTTGATAGCAGATCATAGGAAATATGATATTGTGGCATTTTTTTGTATGCTCAGATGGCTTTGTATACATACTTTTGTATTTTACCAATGTATATCTTTGTATACGCCTGTATGGCTTTGTGTGTACATGTCTATATGGATTTATATATACATTAAATGTTATTTTCATGACATTATGTATATGACATTTTACATTAAATATAGTATGATGATCAATTATGGTTACAGGATAGATATTGTATCATGCTTAAAAGTTTCGATATTGTGTACGTGTTTTTCAATGTTTCCATGAAATGATATTATGTTCAATTATCTAGTTCAATATATGTGTCAAGTATGGTTTGATTAATTCAAATATTTTGACAGCATCCTTGCAAAATACATTTTATGCATATCTTGCAATCTTTGCATTCCATGAGACTACATTTCTTTGAGGCATCATGTCAAACAGTTCACATGCCTTTTCTATGTTTCCACACTTTGCATACATGTCTACAATTGCAGCTGCAAATACAACATGTGACAAAATTCCTATATCCTTTATGCTTTGATGGTTGTCCACATCCTGTTCCAAAGATTCCATTTTGGTATAAGCAAGGAGGATGTTGGATAAGGTTGTGGAATTTGGCTTGACACCTGCCAATTGCATTTTCTTGAAAGTTTCTTTAAAGCCTTATCAAAAAATCTATTTTGTGCATATCTTGCAATCATTGCATTCTGTGAGACAACATTTCTTTGAAGCATCATGTCAAACAGTTCACATGCCTTGTCTACGCTTCCACACTTTGCATACATGTCTACAAGGGAAACCACAAATACATCATCTCACAAAATTCCTATATCCTTTATGCTTTTATGGTTGTCAATACCTTGTTCCAATGATCCTAATTTGGTACAGGTAGGGAGGATGCTTGCAAAGGTTATGGAATTTGGTTTTACACATGCCAATTGCATTTTCTTCAAAGTTTATAAATCCTTTTCAAGAAATCCATTTTGTGCATATCTTGCAATCATTGCATTCCATGAGACTGTGCATTTCTTTGAAGCATCATGTCAAATAGTTCACGCACCTTGTCTATGCTTCCACACTTTGCATACATGTCTACAAGGGCAGTTGTAAATACAATATGTGATAGAATTACTATATTCTTTATGCTTTGATGGCTACCCACACCTTGTTCCAAAGATCTCATTTTAGTATAGGCAAGGAGGATGTTGGATAAAGATGTGGAATTTGGTTTTACACGTGTCAATTGTATTTGCTTGAAATTTTCTTTTGTGCATTTGCTTGAAAGTTTCTTTTGTGTATTTTCTTGAAAGTTTCTAAAGCCTTTTTGAAAAATCCATTTTGTGCATTTCTTGCAATCATTGCATTCCATGAGACAACATTTCTTTGAGCCATCATGTCAAATAGTTCATGTGCCTTGTCTATGCTTCCACACTTTGCATACATGTCTCCTAGGGCAGTTGCAACAACATCTGTCAAAATTCCCATATCCTGTATGCTTTGATGGATGTTCATACCCTATTTCAAAGAACCCATTTGGGCATAAATAGGGAGGATGTTGGCTAAGGTTGTGGAATTTGGATTTACACCTGCCAATTGCCTTTACTTGAAAGTTTCTAAAGCCTTATCAAAAAAACCATTTTGTGCATATCTTACAATCATTGCATTCTATGAGATAACATTTCTTTGAGGCATCATGTAAAACAGTTCACTTGCCTTATCTATGCTTCATCACTTTGTATACATGTCTCATAGGGCAGTTGCAACTACAACATCTAACAAAATTCCCATATCCTTTATGCTTTGATGGATGTCCATACCCTATTTTGAAGATCACATTTGGGCATAGATAAGGAGGGTGTTGGCTAAGGTTGTGGAATTTGGCTTTACACTCACCAATTGCATTTGCTTGAAAGTTTCTAAAGCCTTATCAAAAAACCATTTTGTGCATATCTTGGAATCATTGCATTCCATGAGACAACATTTCTTTGAGCCATAATGTCAAATAGTTCACGTGCCTTGTTTATGCTTCCACACTTTGCATACATGTCTCACAAGGCAATTACAACTACAACATCTGAAAAAATTCCCATATCCTTTATGCTTTGATGGATGTCCATACCCTGTTCCAAAGATCTCATTTAGGCATAGACAAGGAGGATGTTGGCTAAGGTTGTGGAATTTGGCTTTACACCTGCCAATTGCATTTGCTTGAAAGTTTCTAAAGCTTTATCAAGAAAACATTTTGTGCATTTCTTGCAATTATTGCATTCCATGAGACAACATTTCTTTGAGGCATCATGTCAAACAATTCACATGCCTTTTCTATGCTTCCTCACTTTGCATACATGTCTCATAGGGTAATTGCAACTACAACATTTGACGAAATTCACATATCCTTTATGCTTTGATGGATGTCCATAACCTAATCCAAAGATCCCATTTGGGCACAAACAAGGAAGATGTTGGATAAGGTTATGGAATTTGGCTTTACACCTACCAATTGCATTTTCTTGAAAGTTTCTAAAGCCTTATCAAAAAACCATTTTGAGCATATCTTGCAATCATCACATTCCATGAGAACATTTCTTTGAGTCATCATGTCAAACAGTTCACGTACCTTGTCTATGCTTCCACACTTTGCATACATGTCTCATAGGCCAATTGCAACTATAGCATTTGATGAAATTCCCATATTCTTTATGCTTTGATGGATGCCCATACCCTATTTTGAAGATCCCATTTGGGCATAGACAAGGAAGATGTTGGCTAAGGTTGTGGAATTTGTCTTTACACCTGCTAATTGCATTTGCTTGAAAGTTTCTAAAGTCTTATCAAAAAATCCATTTTGTGCAATATCTTGCAATTATTGCATTCCATGAGACAACATTTCTTTGAGCCATCATGTCAAATGGATCACGTGCCTTGTCTATGCTTCCACACTTTGCATACATGTCTCATAGGGTAGTTGCAACTACGACATTTGACAAAATTCCCATATCCTTTATGAGTTGATGGATGTCCATACCCTGTTTAGAAGATCCTATTTGGGCATAGACAAGGAGGATGTTGGCTAAGGTTGTGGAATTTAGCTTTACACCCGTTGATTGCATTTGCTTGAAAGTGTTTAAATCCTTATCAAAAAAACATTTTGTGCATATCTTGCAATCATTGCATTCCATGAGACAACATTTCTTTGAGGCATCATGTCAAACAATTCACATGCCATTTCTATGATTCCTCACTTTGCATACATGTCTCATAGGGTAGTTTCAACTACAACATCTGACAAAATTCCCATATCCTTTATGCTTTGATGGATGTCCATACCCTGTTCTAAAGATCCCATTTGGGCATAGACAAGGAAGATGCTGGCTAAGGTTGTGGAATTTAGCTTTACACCCGCCAATTGCATTTGCTTGAAAGTTTCTAAAGCCTTATCAAAAAACCATTTTGTGCATATCTTGCAATCATTGCATTCCATGAGATGACATTTCTTTGAGCCATCATGTCAAACAATTCACGTGCCTTGTCTATCCTTCCACACTTTGCATACATGTCTCATAGGGTAGTTGCAACTAGACAACATCTGATGAAATTCCCTTATCCTTTATGCTTTTATGGATGTCCATACCCTATTCCAAAGATCCCATTTTGGCATAGGTAAGGAGGATTCTAGCTAAGGTCATGGAATTTGGCAAGAAAACTTGGTAGCATCCTTGAATTCACTCATAATTCATAAATTTGTCATACAGTTACCCATGTGGGCCCCATTAGTGATCTCATAACATTAGTGAAAGGTAATGGGAAAGTAGGTAATGGCCTCCAATAGCATCGACTTGCCCACCTTGACGTGTTGGTGCAGTTGGTTTGGCCCCATAAGGTGGGAAGAAGAAAATAAGCTTGTTGGCACCTTTTCACTGCTCTCAAATGATGCATTTTGTAAGAATGCATACATTGTTGGCATAGTCAAACAGTCTAGAGTTGGCCAAAATTGAGACAGGGTACTATAGAGGGACCTGACGTCCACCTATAGGTCCAAAAAAACATTTGTAGGTTCCATAGATCGAGACAAAAGACAGGTGAAAGTTTTTCAACTTTTTGCTCTTTGGGCTCTACAAAGACTCCTAGTGCAATGTAGCCCGGAAGGATTGAGATACTTGGGGAACAAAACAAGGCCTCCCCTAGTGTTCACCTACCCACCTGGATGTGTTGGTGTAGTCAGTTCGGCTCCACAAGACAAAGAATGCAAAATATGGCACCTAGTAAGTTTTTGTTGAATGCTAATGATGTTTTTGCAACATTTCATACATCGTCGCCACAGTCAACTGGTATGGAGATAATAAAAACTAAGAGAGGTTATTATGGAGGGACTCTATATGTAGTTGTAGGCTCACACAAAATAGTCATAGGTGCCATGAATTTCGATACTAGTCCGTCATAGTTTGGTAGTTTTTTGCACTAAGGTCTCTTAAGAGACTTTGTTGGAATAGTGTAGCTTGGAAGGATTGGGAGACCTATGGAACAAACCGAGGCCTCCGCTAGCATTCACCTACCCACATGGACATGTTGGCACTATTGGTTTGTCCCCATGACGCACAAAATGAAATTTATGCTCACCGACAACTTTTCATTGAACATAAATGACGCTTTTTGCAACTTTTAAAATATTATTGCCACGACCAAATGGAATGAACATTTCAAAAATTGAGAGAGGTTGTTGTGGAGTGACCTTACATGACCCTCTAGGTCCAGACAAAATGTTCCTAGGTGCCATAATTTTTGAGAAATAGTCCATCAAAGTTTGGAAACATTTGGCACTTAGGGCTCTTAAGAGAAAGCGTCAGTACGGTGCAACAGGGAATAATTGAGAAGTTGAGGTATAAAACAGGACCTTGCCTAGCCTTTAACTACCCACCCAAACATGTTGGTACTATTAGTTTGGCTCCATAATACACAAAATGAAATTTATGCTATGAGACAACTTTTCATTGAACACAACTGATGTTTTTTGTAACTTTTAAAATATTATTGCCATGACTAAATGGAATGAACATTTCAAAAATTGAGAAAGGTTATTATGGAGGGACCCTACGTGACCCTCTAGATCCAAAAAAATGTTCCTAGGTGCCACAAATTCAGAGAAACAATCTGTCAAAGTTTGGAAATTTTTGACACTTAGGGCTCTTAAGAGAAAGTGTCGGCACAGTGCAGCAGGGAATGATCAGGATAGTTGAGGTGTGAAACAGGACCTTTCCTAGTGTTCACCCACCCACTCGAATGTGTTGGCATTATCAGTTTGGCCCCATGATGCACGAAATGAATTGTATGCTATGAGACAACTTTTTATTGAACACAACTAACGCTTTTTGCAACTTTTGAAATATTGTTGCCATGACCAAATGTAATGAACATTTCAAAAACTGAGAAAGATTATTGGGGAGGAACCCTACATGATCATGTAGGTCTAGACGAAATGTTCCTAGATACCACAAATTCTAAGAAACAATCCATCAAAGTTTGGTAGTTTTTCCCACTTAGGGCTCTTAAGAGAAAGCGTCGTCACAGTGCAGCAGGGAATGATCGGTACAGTTGAGGTGCAAAACAAGACCTTGCCTAGTGTTCAGCCACACACCCCTGATGTTTTGGCACTGTTGGTTTGGCCCCATGACACATGAAACTAAATTTATGTTATGAGACAACTTTTCATTAAACACAACTAATGTTTTCTGCAACTTTTGAAATGTTGTCGCCACAACCAAATGGAATGAACATTTCAAAAACTGAGAGTGGTTATTGTTGAGGGACCCTACATGACCTTGTAGGTCCAAATAGAATGTTCCTAGGTGCCATAAATTCTGAGAAATGGTCCGCCAAAGTTTGGCAACTTTTGGCACTTAGGGCTCTTAAGAGAAAGTGTCAACATAGTGCAACAGGGAACAATCAGTATAGTTGAGGTGTGAAAAAAAACTTTGTCTAGAATTCACCCACCCACCCAAATGTATTAACACTGTTGGTTTGGACCCATGACACATGAAACAAAATTTATGCTATGAGAACTTTTCATTGAACACAATTGATGTTTTTTGTAACTTTTGAAATATTGTTGCCCTAACCAAATGGAATGAACATTTCAAAAACTGAGGGAGGTTATTGTGGAGGGACCCTATGTGACACTATAGGTCCATACAAAATGTTCCTAGGTGCCACAAATTTTGAGAAATGATATGTCAAATTTTGTCAATTTTAGCACTTAGGGCTCTTAAGAGAAAGTGTCAACACAGTGCAATAGGGAATGATCGATATAGTTGAGGTGTGAAACAGGACCTTGCCTAGCATTCACCCACCCACTTGGATGTGTTGGCACTATTGGTTTGGCCCATGGTGCATGAAACAAAATTTATGCTATGAGACAACTTTTCATTGAACACAACTGGCACTTTTTGCAACTTTTAAAATATTGTTGCCACGACCAAATGGAATGAACATTTCAAAAAATGAGAGAGGCTATTGTGGAGGGACCCTACATGACCCTATACCTCTAGAAAAAATGCTCCTAGGTACCACATATTTTGAGAAACAGACCATCAAAATTTGACAATTTTTGGCACATAGGACTCTTAAGAGAAATCATCAGCACAATGCAGTAGGGAACGATCAGGATAGTTGAGGTGGGAAACAAGACTTTGCCTAGCATTCACCCATCTACTCAGACATGTTGGCACTGTCAATTTGGCCCCATGATGTACGAAATGAAATTTATGCTATGAGACAACTTTTCATTGAACACAACTGAGGCTTTTTACAACTTTTGAAATATTGTCACCATAACCATATGGAATGAACATTTCAAAAACTGAGAGAGGTTATTGTGGAGGGACCCTACATGACCCTAGAGGACATCAATAGAGGACACACTAGAGGACATTAGTAGAACTAAAATTAGAGACACGATCATACACATATACAAATAGAAATCAACTATACATATAAATGACATGAGAAAGTTAGTGTTCATAATCATACACATAAACAAGAGTGTTGTACAAAATCATACATATAAACAAGAGTATTGCACATAAGTATCTCATAGGAGACATGATATTAGATACATGATTGTAGAGAAGGAACAAAATTTTACTTATACAAATATACAAATCAACTATATATATTTATAAATGAGCATGAAATTACAAAGTTTTTTCATTTACAATCAATCCAATGAACCACCCGGATCTACTCCACTCTTTATTGTGTTGAGTAATACCTCATGGTCAAACTCACAAACCTTCTACAAGGTATTGTTCAATGGTCTACCCCCATATATGATCAAATGAATGTTTGATGCCACAACAAGGTTAGAATAATGAAGAATCTTCCTATGTGTGTCAAAGTACTTAAATAACCACACATCATATTTCTTCACTGGGTACCTTCTAAGCTATGTTCCAGTAACAACCACTGATCTTGTAGGGTACTTGATATTTTCTCCATCTATAACAGGGGCATCTAATTTTGTTTTTTCCTCAACACAATGAAAAATAATAATTTGTTCCTTCAATGATGATGTACCTTCAACTTGACCTATGAAAGATGGAGTGCCTCCAACTTTGAGATTTAATTTCCTCGTTGAATGGAGGATTTACATTCATTGCCTTTGTGTCGCCAATTCAATCTATCTCTTAGCTTGATTAGATGATTCATGCTCCTCTTGAATTGGTAACGATGGTACTATGTGTTCTTCTATGGTTGATAATTTCCTACTTTTGTGAAGTTGCCACATTCCTTCTCTTTTCTTCATATTCTTAGCTTCATGCTCTTCTGGTGTTAGAGTCTTTTCTCGTTTCCTTGGCATGATGATGATTTCTATATGCATAATGAATAAGACATAAATAAATTACTCCATCTTGGTACAATAGAGTAAATTAATCTCATACACAAATCTCAAAATAATCATATAATTAAAATGAATAAATGATTATAAATCTAAAAATTTATAGTTTCCTAGGGTGGTCCAACCCGAAACATAGAGATTGCACACATGTCATATACTAGAAATCTTTTACAAATCAAGATTAAGCTAGGATACCATTTGAATTACAAGTCAATATGACATATCATACCATTCTTCAACTTTGTGGAGTAACTAACATGAACATCATTCAGATGATATTTAAGAATGCACCATAGTAATACAAAGGAACTTTTCCAACACTTACAATGTCTTTTAGCTCTCTCTATATATAGAAATAAACTTTTCCATACTAATTTTTTAGCATTACATCAGTAGCCAAGATTAATTTGATCCTAAAGCTTAGATTTCATCCTATGATCTCAAGTCAAACTCATTTCATTTTGGCTACAAGAGTTCTCCATCATCGGAATAAGGGTCTCTTAGGATATGGTCAACATTTACAGATGGTGGTAGACACAATATTTAGGTCAGTTTCATATTTTCTTAACATATCTTCTCAAACACACTTGTCTCCTTCACCTAGGTGAATTGGAAATGCAATTTCCATGGTAACAACTTTAGTTTACAAGCATAAATTGTTCTATAAGGATCTTCAAATCATGTAGTATTCCTTCTTTTATCACAAATCTTCAATAGAAAGGCAACTTCCTTATAGCAATAGAATAATTCGCTACTTTTTTTACCTTCATTTATTCTCATATTTATAGATAAAATTGTATGGAGCTTGGTTTTTTTAGAACAACAACAAATCAGGTCATCAAATTATTAATTTGTCCTTTATTCATCTCATTCTCTTAGCCAACATTTTGCTTGATCTGGTCTTAGGTTCTCTTTTAGTACTTTCCTCCTCTTTCATATTCTTGTTAAAATAGTGTATGTAGAGAAACAAATCATGTCTCTAGATCAACATTTTTTCTTGATTATCCACCTTTCTCTTGAAACCACAAGACAAAGTATCAAACTATTTTAGAGGACCACAAACTACCTCCAACTAGTTAGCAAAAAATTGAGATAAATAAAAAATGAAACACATAGATTTTAATCAAGATCAATGGAAGATCTAAAAACATGACAAGTTAGATTAAAGATGCAACATATTCATTCCTATTTAGGACAAATCCCTTCTCTAATCCTTCTCCCATTCCTAGTCAAATTGGTTGTGAAATTATAATCAAGTGTCAAAATTAGTTTATTTTTGCAACTTCACCAAATTTGGTGTCCTTTTGATATCTACTACTACTTCATGATGCATGATTCTTCCATTTCATGAAAAGGATATGCACCCACCAATATCAATACTATATCTTCCTTAACTATCTAATAACTCCTTGACAAGTCACTATATATTCAAGACAACCTCATTGTGATTATAATTGTCCTAATAACTATGCCAATGACATGTATGGTTATCTTTTAGTTGAGCTATTTGGCCATCTAGTGTCCATGGAAATCTTTCCTACCATATGAATATCCTTTCAAGACCACCTCTAGGTTCATATAGTATCATGGATACCTTTTTGCATGGATTTGAGATTAATTGACTTATCATTTAGTCTTGATTGTCACCTTGTGTATCAATTGCTATCCTACCCATGGGTGAGAGGTCATAGTTATTCATAGGGTTACATGTTAGATATTGTAGTATAATAGTCTTTAGGTTGATATGATAGTTCTTGCAAGTGAGTATGCTTGAGTGACAATCCTTAGCTTGATTTTAGCATGACGATAATTTTTTGACTAACATGATTTCCCTTAGTATCCTTCTAATTGTTTAGGTTAGTCTTTGAATCAGGATAATAGCAATATGATTGCACATCTACTCCATAGTGAAAGTGTTTCCATGACCTTGCTCCAGTTTAGGATTATCCTTGAATGTTGATAAGACCCCCTTCATAAATATATACCAATACTATCTTTATGATTTCCTACCCATGGTGATATGGCTTGTTGTTGTAGATTATTATCTCAAATAAATATAAAATTTCACTTTGTCATGATAATAACTTGTCAAAATGATAATTCTCTCACTTCCCTCATGACTTTCCTATAACATGAGAGTTCATGCTAACACAATAATAAAGTGAAGTAAATGAATACATAAATAACATACCTTCAATTTTGAGATTCGAGTTGCCCAATCCTAAAAAAATTGAGCTTTTTGGCAAGTTCCTTCATATTCAATATTGAATTATATATAACTATAATAGGATTAGTCAAATTTATGAAAAAACAAATCTATATCATCAAATTCAATCTAAATACATGAAAATTAGCATTCAAACAATATGAAACATGAAAATATTAGTTAAAAAAATCAAATTCTATTTAAAAACATCCAATTTACTTCTTCTACAATGAAAAACCCAAACAAAAGGTGGATTAAGTAAACAATGATTGTCTAAATCTCAACACCATGAAAACCATTTTTTTGTTTGATAATGCATGAAAAGCAGAGAATAATAGAGCATGTGGGTCTGATTCATGGATTGTACATGTTTTTGTCCCTTTTTTGGTTCCTCAAAACACGCTCGTGTTATAACATGAGCACGTTTTGTCATGCATGGAAAGTTTTAAGTGTTGTCTAAATTACTAAATACCCTATAACCAATACCCTCAACCCTAAACCCATCCCTCAACCCTATGCCTTAAATCCTATATGCTATACCCTCAACCCTATGCCTTAAAGCCCATATGCTAGACCCTCAACCCTATACACTCAACTGGAGAGAGAGAGAGAGAGAGAGTAGGAGGTAGAGAGGGGAGGGAGGTAGATAGGTGAGAGATGTTTTTATTTCTCAATAACGCAAGCATGTTATAGCGGGATTGCGTTATTGTTTTCTTTGGTAATTTGCAAGCCTTTTGGCTTTGATTTGCCTTGGGCTTTCAACCCAAAGGCTTGTACTAAGTTTTGAACATCCAAAGACATGTTTTTGCAGATTGTAAAAAAAATTACATAATCTTGAGCGTGCTCCCCATCATGTTTGTTCTTGTTTCAATGACAAGTCAAAAAAATACCACAATAATGTTAAGCTCTCTATTAGATTTCTAACCATATAATTTTTCACATTTTGAGTATGTTAAGGTTTTCATCTTTAATTTCTTTTGTTAGTGTACCCATTTTTTGTCAAAAACTAGTGTGTGGCATTTTTGACTTTTTTAACCATTCATCAAAATTTCAAATAAATTACATTTTTAGAAACTAGACTCCATTCTACATGTATTAAAAAAAATTGGATTTTCAATTAATTTTCAAAAAATTTAGTGGGGAGCATGCTCAATTTTCTATTTTTTAAGATGTGTCCACCTTGAAAATTAGGAAAAAATCAATTATTCATGAAAAAATTATTAGAAAAATCAGGGATAAACTACATGGTGTTAGTTAATTTCTCATTGATGAGATATTTGAAATACTAAAAAAAGTTAACATTTTAGGGGGGGCACACCAGATGCTATATTATGTTTAAAAAAAAAAAGGACCAATTTGTGTGGCCCCCCTTTTTGAACCCCTTAATCTCAACCATTTAAAAAAAAAATAGTAGTTTAGAAACCAGATTCAGATCACTACAACTCTTGCTTTTGTTGCATCTACAAATCTTGAGTGTAGCTATCTTTAATTTCTCATCCAACATTAGCCTTTCCTGATTTTTAAAAAAAATGGCCACTTTAGAGCCCTTTGTGGTCCCCCATCTTTGTGTACTTACCCATATGCAATAATTAGAATATGTTTAATGGCCACTGTTATCATGAAATTAATCCATTAAATTTGTTTGCTTGTTGAAATGATAGTAATATAATGAGCAATAAATTTATTTGCATATTGGCACAATCACACAGACGTTGTCAATTGTTGCTCTTTATTATTTTAAAATTTTCTTAACACTAGAACACTCGTCCATGGATATCAGTGTTGAATAGATGTTAAAAGTTTAAATACACATGCACTAATGAATGATGGAGAGGTATAGTTACTAGTAAACTCTATTATAGGATCATGGACTACTTGCCTATTGTTATACACATGATTTTTATGAGAACATTTATGTATAATATAGTTGTCTTTAATGATCTACAAACATGCTCTAATTCAATTGGCATCCTTCTTTGTCTACTCACAAATAGGGGCAAAGAGCATTTCCTAAATACTATAAATCTTTGAATTTAATTTTCTACTAACGTCATAAATATACCAGCATCCAAAAACAAAGCATTTTCATTTCAAAGACCCTATAGCAAGATCATCTAGATAATATTCAAATATGTTATGTTTTGAAATAAATCATTCTAGTAATAAATACACAAGAAGCACCTCTCAACATTTCTGGAAAGCTCATGTTTAGAGTAGGTAAAAGTGTCAATGTTACTAGATATGTCACTTCTTCACTAATGCAAACAGATGCGATAGAAAGAATCATAAGAAAACTGTATAGAGACAACCACAACACATTCATAACATTTTTGAGTTCATAATATTCCAAGAACAATCAGACAGTCTTTGTCATTCTAATTTACTATAGACAAAATCCAGATTGCAAATTAAGAACAAAACAAAACATAAAAATCAAATGCACATTAAAGATTGAGTATTGACAAGATCTAAATGTTAAATGGGTAAACATAAAATAATTTCAAAATAGATTAGATCACAATATAAAATGAAAACATCAAGTCTCTCTAATTCCCTATGTAAATTGTGCAAATTGCAACATAACTCAACTTTGTGTCTACAACCATGTTTTTATGCAAATTAGAACTAGTTATGATGCTAGACAAACTTTCTAGTTATATACCTAATTTTCAAATTAGCGTAGACACTACAAATAGGATATCAAACACACAAAATGGAAACCATACATAACCAACACAAAAAATGTATTCCAAACAAGCTAACATTGAATCAATCCACTAAACAAATTTGCTCGTGGAACAACACTAATTTGTACCTGACCAAAGTTTCTAGACTTACCCATAAATATTCCAAGAGAATGCAACATTGCAAAACAATTTTCTTGGATACCCAAAATGAAAAGCTATGGACAAAGCTTACCATCATACATGCTGTTTTTTTGCTACAAAGAAAATACTGCAAACAAAAGATACAACACAAGAAATGGAAACTATGCTCAACCAATGCATAAAGTACATTCATAGCAAATCGATGCAAAATCAATACATTGAATTCACTAGCTTCTTGCGATGATAATAATTCATTGCTACTATTTTTATCTCCATACATTGTCATGGACAAGGGGCATCTCACATTTGGCCCTAACCAACCAAAAGTAAATTGCACTAAAGGCCTCCAAAAAATTGAAAAATATTAATGCAGGCCACGGATAGTTACAATACATCTAATATATAAATATAAAATATGTATATTATTACATACATATAGTATGTTTATATATTATGTACATATAGATATCATATATGTGTGCACACAAGCACCCTGAACACTATCGCAGTGTTTAACTATTCTCCCACAAAACACACCTAAAATATTAGAAATAGTATATATATGGAAAAGTGATTAAGAAAGCAGTTAACAAATGCCTTTGACAAGAGTGCACCTACTAGTTGCATGGTTTTTCATTTGGCTACTTGGTATACATAGCAAACTTAATGGGACCAATAAGTATTTAATTGGCTCAAGGTGGCATGAGCAAGCAAGGGGCATGATCTTTTCTACAATACTTGATTTCTTCCTTGAGAAATTGATACTTATTTCTGATGGTTGATCCTATGCTACCCAAGATCAACAACAATATCTTCAGAAGATGCATGTTTAGAAGATGTTACGTCTAGCAAAGGAGTATTACAAGGGCAATTGCTATATCTGACAGGGATTATCTCAAGATATCAAATAGTCATTTCCAATGATTGAAACATATCGGGAGAATTTATTATAACTTGTAGGTTTAAGAGACACTATCTCTAACAAAGGACTATAAAAATGGCAATTGCTATAATGAAAGTTATCCGGCATAGTGACTAGACACTTAGCATGCATGCATGTTTATCTACAAAAAAATGCTTTTTAAAATGATACACGCCTATAATATTAAATGCTTTTTACTCCTATCTCCATGGTTGCCTAGAGGTTTGGCAGTATGGCTGCCAGCACTTAGACAACTTTACTATACAGAAATGCACCCATCTAAAACTATGAGTATAGAAAATCCCCACAAAATAATTTCTCCATCTACAGTTTTTAAACATAGACACAACAACATGCACCTCAAATCCAACTGAAAGCCATTGAAGCTAAACCCACAAAAGCAGAGATATGGAAATACTTCTCTATCTAGCTCTATTGCAAACTAAGTAAGGATTCAAATAAATCCTTGTCTGCCACTCACGCCATAGCTGTGAATCAATACAATGCCCAACCAACAAAGACATGCATTTGTAGCATCCATCTCCAATACATCCATACAGAGCCTTAATGACTTTTCACATCTCAAATGGCTTTCAAACACCAAACACCAAACAAAACAAGATGCTCATAACATCTAAAACCATGGGTATAGAGAATCCTCACAAAAAAATTCTACATCTACATTTTTTAATCCTAGACACAACAACATGCACCACAAATCTAGCCAAAAGCCATTGAAGCAAAACCCGCTATTGCAAATTAAGTAAGGATTCAAATAAATCCTTACCTACCACTCAGACCATAGTTGTGAATTAATACACTGCCCAACCAATGAAGACATGCATCTACAACATCCAGCTCCAAAAAAATGAAAACTAAATGAGCAAACACTATAAAGATAAATTAATGTTAATGAAGTTACCAAAAACACACAACTCGTAGGCAGCTCCTCTAGAAGACATGTGTCAACGACTGTCATCATCACCAACCAACAAATCCACCTGCATATTTGTACCCTCTCGTCAACACCATCATTTGCCACTTTCCATTCACTTTGAAATCTGATAAAATGTAATCCGTTTAATTAATTTTCACACTTATTGTTCACAACACCATCTAATCCGTGCACAACAAAATCATATTTTTAAATCCCAGTATTAAAAAATGGTTTTGCACTTTAACCTTGTTATTTCGATCTTTAAATACTCGACGGTAATTGGCTGCTCTGCAAAAATAATTGCATATCCCACAGATGCATTTGTATTGCTGCCTATAACAGGAACTAATAATAATTATACTACAATAAAATTAATAAAAGATTTCAACAAATCATCATTCCTACAATAAGTGTATTATAAAAGAACAATAAAATATTTCCATTTTTCTAACAAGAGCTATCAATTATTTTTTATACAATTTTTCAAGTAAAGTCTCAAGAGGGTACACACAATTTGTACATTATTTCTATAATAAGAGATTGAAATCTAAACTTTAAAAAGTTTAAAGATATAATGATAATTGCTACAATGCTATTCATACTCGATTCTTGAAGATTTAAAAATGGTGATTCCATCTCTAAACATTACCTTTGTTAGTAACAACAAATATATCAAAATTTAAAATCTGACCTCTTACTAGATGTCCTTATTTTATTGCATTTTTCATCTATCTTGCAAACATTTAGCTTAGAATTAGACCAATGTTTCAAAATTACAATTTCTAGCATGACAGACTACAAATTTAATTCCAATGTCAATCCCAAATAGTATCTCTAGTTTTTTAAAAGATGTTTGTAAAATATTCATTTAAAATATTAAAATAAATAGAAGTGATAAGTGTCAATTTTCAAGAATAGAAATGGAAAAATAAAAATGAACTTTAAATAGACAAAGTTTCTCTTGTCGTTTAGTGATCAATTTCATGTTTGTCTGATTATTAGAAATATTTCACTCTTTATCCTTGCATTGTTCTAGATATTTTCATTTCAATTCCTAATCATAGAATTGGTGTACATTTATTCATATACACTAAAATAAAAATAAAAAACTTTTTCATCGTCATGGTAGCAAATATTTAGTTTCTGCCAAGGAAACTATAGGTGAGGCTTGTTCCTAACTAGTTATTAATAATTCTTTTTACAACCAATGAGAACTAAATAAGTTTTCTATTTAAAAAATATTTACCCATTGCTATTGTATAAATGTAAATATTTTAACAAAACATATTTGAAAAAAAAAAATTCAATCTAGTTGGTAGAAAACTTTCACCTAATAAGGACGATTATTGCAAATCATCAAGGTTTAAATTATAAAGTTTTGTATGAATACTGGAAATAATTTCATACATTGCTTTCATTTTTCTCAAAAAATGTTGGGCGATTATTGTGGATCATCAAGGTTTAAATTATAAAGTTTTGTATGAATATTGGAAATAATTTCTTACATTGCTTTCATTTTTCTCAAAAAATGTGCAAATATAACATTCTGCGTACCACTAGAGAGTTTTAAGGGAGTGGAGGAAGGACCACACCCATCACACCCAAATTTAGGCATATCATATACAAGATGCTGGTAGTTGGGTATAATTTATGCGTTAAACTCTTTAGGCAACCATTCTTCATGTTTTTTATGTTCTTGATGTCCAAACATTGCAGAATCTGCTATTCCGCTTGAAGAAAGGCTATGTTTTGAACTTGGTAATGCTGCTTCTTTACCATGCAGTCAGTTGGATTATACATTATCATTTATGTATTTTATACTATATGGAGTGATTCTATCTAGAACTTCCCAAGCTACCTTTATGGATATTTTGCCAAGGGCTTTAGACTGCTCAAAAGTTTGGACAAAGCTTATGAATTCAGTTGAATTGTGGGGTGTTTATGATATCTGATGAACATTAAATTGGTAATCTCTTGTGAACTTCATCATTTTTTTTTGTGAGTATTTTCCAATGTACTTGTCACTTTATGTTTCAAATGTTTTTCATGCCGAAATCTGTTTCACCCATTGTGAAAAATTCATGTAGGAGTCTGGGTAGTGTCTCAGTCCCAGTGTGGCTTATAATCCTCTCAAACTAGCCACTAATTGAAAGCTTTTCTTTAACGAAAAAAGAAAACATGGACATGTTTGAAGCCATACATTATCTAGATTTGCTTGGGAATAAACTTGTAAAGTTTGCTTCGTTGTCACGAGGGCTGTAAAATGGATCTTGTGCAGTTTTTTAGCTTTCATTTTAGCGAATTCTTTGATTGACCGTTACTTTTGGGTTGGATCTTGTCTTAATGTTCTGAACTTTTTTTTCACTTTCTTTTAGAAGAATGTTTGGTTTATGAAGTTGAGGAGAAAGTTTTGGATTTTTTCATAACTTATTTTAAGCTGATTTGGTTATTGAATATTTCAGGTCATTTGTTTTTTGTTTGTAAAGAGTATGGTCACCTTGTAACCTAGGCCTTTAAAATTTGACTATCTCCAGCATCTTTGTAAAAGAGATATCATGGTTAAATCTTTCTAAGTGTTTGGTTATTCTGGCAGGAAAAGTTCAATAGAGGAATTTGTCTTTCTGGTGAGTAATCTTTCAACAGTTTAGTAACCATGCCTTTTTCTAGTATTTTAATCTGTCGTGGAGGGACAAGTTAGAAATTTGTATTTTCTAGACGTAGAGAGATTAATGTTCCTTTTTTGAAGAAATATTAATTTCATTGGCATTTTTTAAATTTCTTTTTAAGTTTTTATCTAATAGATCTTGCACAAATCCCTCGATATGCATACATGTCTAGAATTAATAACTTAAATATTGAAAAAACTACATGTAAAGATTCTCGTCCTTAGCAGGGTATAAAAGGTGACAGTTTGCTATTGAAGATGAGGCTTGGGTTGAAGAACCGGTGGACATAGTGCATGCAATGTCAGGTTCTCATGAATGTTGAGGGGTGGTGCAAGGTGCAGGTGGTCACTGAAATGGAGCAGTCATTGTGTGCATGCATTAGCTGGGGTTTTTTAGAGAGCTTAAGTAGTTTTATTAGTTTTAGACCAAAAAGGGAGTACAATGAATATCATCCTAGAAAAAATTGTCATTACCCTCTTAAACTCTTCCGCTTTACTCTGTTTTTGGATTGCACCCACAAAAGCAATATTCCTATTGTTACACTAATGGGGCACGCCTTCATATTTCAAAAAAGCCATCTGCGTAATCTCTTGTATAACATCTGTATACAATGCAAGAATTTGTGGGTCATGCGATGGGTAAAATGTGATGTCCATGTCTACTGAATCTTCTTCTTTGCCAAGGTAAGCACTTGAAGCCTTCACATAATGAATTAAGATACCATCGTAGAGTTCAACCCCGCAAAGGCTCTTAGGAACCATGTCTCTAATTTTTTTGACATCAAGAAGAAAGTCTCTGATCCTAGATAGACCTATAGAAACTCCAATTTAGTGGAAATTTTGGCTTTTTACTCAAGGATCCCATGAGCAAGCTGTTAATAGTTCATCTTCAGGGCTAGCAAGACATGATCTAGAAGACTGCATTTCATTTTGGAAGCCTATTACTGGATATCCTAGAAAATGCTCACCGTTGTTCTTCAATCCTCTTCCAAGGCCAAGGATTACAGTGACCTATAGTTTTGAGGAGATGCACAAGCCCTCTTCAGAACTAGTTTCTTCTTCTAGCTCTTCTATCAAATTTGGAACACCAAATAGTTTTTAGTTGTAGATTGTCTGCTAGAAATAAAGACAAAAATTATTTTTACGGCTAGCTTGGAGTAGAGACAAGAGGAGGATTGCCAGTAAGCCATGAAAGAAAAACCTTCCTCTTGAACATAGTTATGTAGATGGCTATTCTTAAACATCATTCATTTCAATAGTTAAATGTCAATTTTGACTAATAAAAGGACAAATATTTACCACTTTTTGTTTTGAATGAGGTGTAAAATTCCTATTGACTATTTGTCCATTGAGATGGATGATATTTAAGTAAAGTGTATGTGGATAAGTGAGTGGTAGATAGTATAAATGAATGGAAGCTTGTGATGCTATCTCTGGGATTGAGTATTGCTATCCCAAAAAGTTGTTTGGATTATCCTGTTAATATTGTTGCAAGTATGGGCCTAACCGGTGTTGTCATTGATGTCAACATACTCATGTTGCATTAATGATAAGGATTGGATGAGTTATGTGCTGAGGATATTGAGAAAATTAGTCTCAATCAGGAACAGTGAAGAAGAGTGATGACATCAAGGTAAAAGTCCAAGACAGGTTGAGTATCAGAGGATGTGGATTAAAGGGTTTGTAGATATGAGTCTTAAGGTGTTCTAGTAGAGATTTTAGAGGTCCGCGTAAAGATATGAAGAAGTTGTGATCGCTCAAGTAAAACCGGTTTCAGTAAGTGTTCAGAGGTGACAGAGTGTTACAAAAAGGTCCGGTGAGATCCAGAAATGCATTGTTCTATTCTGTGGATTTGAAGGAGTGTTGGGGAAGTCCTTATGATGTGTCAACTCGATTGGTTCATGGTTTGAAGGTCTGAAAGCATCTATTCCTTCATAACAATGATGACATACTGTGTTCTTGAGGTTCTAGATGAAGGACAGAAGGATTTCAATAAGCAGAGGAAGTGTGGATGTTCTTGGTGATTCAGGAAAGCTTGTGAAGGTCTTTGGATTATGCTTAGTTCGTGTTGATGGTCTGCATTAGAGTTGGAGTCCGAAATTGAAGAATAACTTCCAGATGATGGTGTTCTTTCTGTGACTGGCCGACTGGATGAGTTACACATCCTGCAGATGTTCTTATGGATGTTTACCGACTTAGATGTTTGTTCCTAAGTTGATGTCGTGTATAAATAAGGGATTGTGAACTCATTTCAAGAGTGTCCTTGTGAAGATGAGTATGTGGTAGCGAGGAGAAGAGCAAAAGGTAGAGCAGAAGTTTTGGGCTTAAATGGAACTAACTCAAGCATGGTAAAAATGTTATTTACTAGTTCAAGTATGTGCTACTTATTCTTGTGTAGACAGTGTGTCTCTTGTAGGCAGTGGGCCTCTTGTGAGCAGTGTGCTCAGGCAGTGAGCCCTAATTGGCATGTGCCATTTTATTCTTTCTATTCTTCTAACAAAGAATACAATCTTGGGTTAGTCACCCCGTGGTTTTTCCCTTAACCGGGTTTTCCACGTCAAGATCTTGGTGTCTCATGTGTTGATGTGTTTCTGCTCTTAAGATAAATGCATTATGTTTCATGATTGATTTTTTGTTATGCTGCTAAGTAAATACAAGTGTTTGATAAGAAGAAAGTTTTAGACAACTGATTCACCCCCGCTCTCAGTTGTCTGCCCTAAATCCAACAATTGGTATTAGAGCCAAGTTCCTCTGAAAGAAGCTTAACCGCTTGAGGAGATCCAAGATGTTGTCTTACAAGAAGGATAGCTCGAGGTTTGATGGAACAAATTTTTCTCTTTGGAAAGGTCGCATGAAATGTCACTTGCAATGTATGGGAATGGTGTACTAGACCATGGCTACAATACAATATGTACCTCCACAGGGTGGTCTGAAAACTCAAAATGAAATCACAGATGCTGAAAACAATCTGAGGACTATAGAGACCCTTCTAAGTGCACTATCTGATTCAGAGCTCTCAAATGTTATCAACCTACCAACTGCTTATGAGATTTGGAAAAAAATGGAACTTTTGTATGAAGGAGACCAGTATGTCAAATGTGCAAGGTTACAAAGTCTGAAAGGGAAATTTAAAAATCTAAAGATGAGAGATGATGAAAATATTTCTACTTTTATGCCAAGAGTAAATGAGATAGTTTGTGGAATTAGAAATGTTGGTGGAGTCTTGAGTGAAGATGAGATTGTTGGCAAAGTTCTCAAATCCCTTCCTGCTTCTTATAAAATCAAGGCTGCTGCAATTGAAGAATTCAAAGCTCACACAACTATCACAAGAGATCAATTGGTTGGTAAATTGGATGCATTTGAGATGGTTGAGTTTGGAGATGATCCCCCCAAGATAGAATCTACATTCAAAGCCAGTGCCTCTGTAAAAGGAAAACAAAGGTTTGATCCAGGAGAAAACTCTTCAAGGAAACTATCATGGTATGAGAAAGCAAGAAAAGACTTGGAAGAACAAGAAGCTGAAACTGCTCATCTTGAAGCTCTTATTGCAAAAAGATTGCCAAGAGGATCCGGTAAGTATGAAGGGAAATTGCCTTTTAAATGTTTTAACTGCAATGGTCATTTTGCATCAAGGTGTCCGGAAAGATTTACAAGGCCAAATACTAATAAACCAAGATTCCAAAAGAATTGTTACTATGCTCATGAAGGAGATGATGAAGGAGTAACAGATGATGAATCAGAGATAGGAGACAAATTTGGAAGTGACTAGGTGTTCATCGCCATCAAGGAAGAAGATCCAATGCCCTCTAAATCTGTCATTCAAAAGGTTGAAGAAAGAGCTCTGGCTGCCCAAGTTGAAGAGAAGGATGATTGGGTCATTGACAGTGGTTTCTCTCACCATATGACTAGTGACAAAAACAAGTTCATAGACTTGGAAAAGTATGAAGGTGGAGTGGTAAAATTTGGAGATAATTCTGCCGGTAGAATCAAAGGTAGAGGAACTATTTCTTTTGATGGAAAGAACAAAACTGGTAATGTACTGTATGTTGAAGGATTAAAACACAATCTTCTCAGTGTTGGACAGTTGGTGGACAAAGGCTATGATCTCAGATTCAGAAATGGAAAATGCAAGATCTTTGAAAGTTCCAAAATAGAGATTGCATCCGGTACT
Organism: Cunninghamia lanceolata; assembly: GCA_027924645.1. Taxonomy (NCBI): domain Eukaryota; kingdom Viridiplantae; phylum Streptophyta; class Pinopsida; order Cupressales; family Cupressaceae; genus Cunninghamia; species Cunninghamia lanceolata. The sequence goes on from BSBN01000123.1 coordinate 6,822,078, forward strand.
CAAACTAAAGGTAATATCTTCCACTTGGTTGGTGCCGGTAAAAGTTGTTTATTTGCTCAAGTTGATCAAAGTTGGCTATGGCATAGGAGAATGTGTCATGTAAATTTTGATAATATCATCAAGATAAGCAATACTTAGGCTGTAAGAGATCTTCCTAAATTGGCGAAACCTACTAATAGCTTGTGCAAAGAATGTCAGTTGGGTAAGTTAAGTAGAGTCTCATTTAAAAGTAAAGAACTGTCTTCTACCGGATTATTAGACTTAGTTCATACTGATCTTTGTGGTCCGGCAAGAATCAGGAGTGTGCAAGGTGATAGATACTTCATGTTGCTAATTGATGACTATTCCCAGATGATGTGGGTAACCTTTCTAAAGAAGAAATCAGAAGCACTTGAGAAATTCAAAATATTCAAGGCTATGGTAGAAAATGAAACTAGATTAAGATTTAAATGTCTAAGGTCTGATAGAGGTGGAGAATTCACATCCGGTGAGTTCATAGACTTCTATGAGAAACATGGAATAAAGAGACAGTTGTCAGCTCCTAGGACTCCACAGCAGAATGGAGTAGTTGAGAGAAAGAACCGAACCATCCAAGAAGCATCCAGGACCATAATGATGGAAGCAAATGTTCTTTGGATCTATTGGAGAGAAGCTGTCAGCAGTGTAGTCTACACTCTAAATCAAGTTCAAATCAGAAGCAATACCGGTAAGACTCCTTATGAACTTTGGTTTGGCATCACTCCCACTGTGAGGTATTTCAGAGTTTTTGGTAGCAAATGTTACATTAAAAGGGATGAAGATCTAGGAAAGTTTGATGCTAGAAGTGATGAAGGAATATTCTTGGGTTACTCTTCTCAAAGTAAAGCATACCGGTGTTATAATAAGAGATTGAGAAAGATTATAGAAAGTACAAATGTAAAGGTTGATGAAGGAATTGAAAAACCCTCAATGTTTTATGAGTATGATGAAGATGATCAGAATGATGCTCTGATTCAAGGTACCCAAGCCTCTTCTGAAAAACATATTCAAGCTAATCTGGTAAGTCAGGAAGAAGAGATAAGTTTCAATGAGCCTGATCAAGAGTTAGAAATACAAGAAACTCCCAAAGTTCTAAGGTATGTGAAACTGAACCACTCTGAAGATCAGATCATAGGTGACAAAAGCAAAGGTGTATAAACAAGGAGAATTGCTCAAGATTCAGATGAGTATTGTCTGATTTCAAAGATTCAACCTAAGACAGTAAATGAAGCCTGTAATGATGAAAACTAGAGTAAGGCAATGGAGGAAGAACTGATGCAAATTGAGAAGAATCACACTTGGGATCTTGTTCCCAGACCTAGAAACAAGAATGTGATTGGAACCAAATGAGTCTTCCAAAACAAACTGAATGAAGTTGGTGAAGTAATCAGAAATAAGGCCAGATTAGTTTGCAAAGGCTACTCTCAAATAGGAGGAGTTGATTTTGAAGAAACTTTTGCTCCGGTGGCAAGAATTGAAGCAGTCAGATTATTTCTTGCATGTGCTACTTTCAAGGATTTCAAGGTATATCATATGGATGTCAAATCTTCCTTTCTAAATGGTGATTTGGAAAAAGAAGTGTACATTGAGCAACCGAATGGATTTCAATTGTCTGATAATAGTGATATGGTCTACAAATTGAAGAAGGCACTGTGTGGACTAAAGCAAGCTCCAAGAGCCTAGTATGAAAGACTGGATAAGCATCTCTTGAAGATTGGTTTCAACAAAGGTACTGCTGATAGTAACTTATATTTCAAAATTGATCATGAAAACATCTTAGGTGTTGAAGTGTTTGTTGATGATATCATTTTTGGAGGAAGAGATAGTATGTGTAAAACTTTTGCAAATCAAATGAAAAGTGAGTTTGAGATGTCCATGCTTGGTGAAATGAATTTCTTCTTGGGTCTGCAAATCACTCAAACAAAGAAAGGTATCTTCGTTTCTCAGACCAAATATGCAAGAGAATTGTTGAAGAAATTTGGGATGGAAGATTCAAAGCCAATGAACACTCCCATGGCAACCGAATGTAAGTTGAGCAAAGATGATGACTCTCCTAGGACAGATCAAACAATATACAGATCAATGATTGGAGGATTGTTGTATCTCAATCAAACTAGACCAGATATTATGCAAGCTATTGGTCTTGTTGCTAGATTCTAGGTTGATCCTAGGGAATCTCATGTCATGATAATCAAGAGAATTTTTAGATATCTAAAAGGAACAGTTGAGTATGGTCTATGGTATCCTAGAGATCATGATTTCTCTCTTCATGCATATACAGGTGCAGATTGGGCAAGAGATGTGGATGACTGGAAGAGTACCAGTGGTGGAGTATTCTTTTTGGGGAAGAGATTGGTTTCTTGGCTAAGCAAGAAACAAGAGGCAATATCTCTATCTACAACTCAAGCAGAATATATAGCAACAGCAAGTAGTTGCACTCAAGTGTTGTAGATGAAGCAGATCTTAAGAGATATCAAAGTAGAGTATGAAGAGCCTATCACAATTTTCTGTGATAATTCAAGTGCAATAAATATATCTAAGAATCTGGTGTTACACTCAAAGACCAAACACATATCCATCAAGTTCCACTTTTTTGAGAGAGCAAGTGAACAAGAATGAAGTCAAATTAGAGTTTGTGCCTTCCAAGGATCAGATTGCGAATATCTCTACTAAACCTCTACCTAAGGACTCTTTTGAGTATCTAAGGTAGAAGTTAGGGTTTATTTCCCCTCCAGTGATGAACTAAGGTGCACTAATGTGCATCAATCCGGTGGATATCATGGTCTCATCTTGTGGTCCAGACTGATGATGGGGAGCTACTACTCAGGGGGAGCAGCAGATATGATTCTGAAGTGGTAGAATTGCAAGTATGTGCCCTTTGCCATTGATGTCAAAGGGGGAGAGAAGACATGTGAAAAACAAGTGGTTTTTGATCAAAGGGGGAGTGGTAAAGGGAGAAAAGACATATGAATGGTTGTTGCTAATAAGGGGAGTTGTGACAATAAGAAGAAGTTCTTGTCTTGATGGTTAAAATAGTTTTTCACATCATATGTTGCCATCAATGACAAAGGTGGAGATTGTTGCAAGTATGGGCCTAACTAATGTTGTCATTGATGTCAACATACTCATGTTGCATTAATGATAAGGATTGGATGAGTTATGTGCTGAGGATATTGAGAAAATTAGTCTCAATCAGGAACAGTGAAGAACAGTGATGACAGCAAGGTAAAAGTCCAAGACAAGCTGAGTATCAGAGGATGTGGATTAAATAGTTTGTAGATATGAGTCTTAAGGTGTTCCAGTAGAGATTTTAGAGGTCCGCATAAAGATATGAAGAAGTTGTGATCACTCAAGTAAAATCGGTTCTGATTAAGTGTTCAGAGGTGACAAAGTGTTACAGAAAGGTCCGGTGAGATCCAGAAATGCATTGTCCTATTCTATGGATTTGAAGGAGTGTTGGGGAAGTCCTTATGATGTGTCAACTTGATTGGTTCATGGTTTGAAGGTCCGCAAGCATCTATTCCTTCATAACGGTGATGACAGACTGTGTTCTTGAGGTTCCGGATGAAGGAGAGAAGGATTTCAATAAGCAGAGGAAGTGTGGATGTTCTTGGTGATTCAGGAAAGCTTGTGAAGGTCTTTGGATCATGCTTAGTTCGTGTTGATGGTCCGCATTAGAGTTGGAGTCTGGAATTGAAGAATAACTTCTGAATGATGGTGTTCTTTTTGTGACTGGCCGACCGGATGAGTTACACATCCTGCAGATGTTCTTATGGATGTTTGCTGACTTAGATGTTTGTTCCTAAGTTGATGTCATGTATAAATAAGGGATTGCGAATTCATTTCAAGAGTGTCCTTGTGAAGATGAGTATGTGGTAGTGAGGAGAAGAGTGAAAGGCAAAGCAGAAGTTTTGGGCTTAAATGGAACTGACTCAAGCATGGTAAAGATGCTATTTACCAGTTCAAGTATGTGATACGTATTCTTGTGTAGACAGTGTGTCTCTTGTAGGCAGTGGGCCTCTTGTGAGCAGTGTGCTCAGGTAGTGAGCCCTAATTAGCATGTGCCATTTTGTTCTTTCTATTCTTCTAATAGAGAATACAATCTTGGGGTAGTCACCTCGTGGTTTTTCCCTTAACCAGGTTTTCCACGTCAAAATCTTGGTGTCTCATGTGTTGATGTGCTTTTGCTCTTAAGATAAATGCATTATGTTTCATGATTGATTTATTGTTATGCTGCTAAGTAAATACAAATGTTTGATAAGAAGAAAGTTTTAGACAACTAATTCACCCCCCCTCTCAGTTGTCTGCCCTGAATCCAACAAATATATGTACCCATTATAGAGGAAAAAAATTCAATTTGTGCTTGAGTATTTATCTTTAGGGTAGGATAGTGTTACGTAATGTTGTCTAGCTACTGGTGGAGCTGATGGTGAGAATGGAATGTTTCATAGTGTAAGAGTGATGGCAGTTAGTTTCAGTGTCGTCAATAAGAGTTGTAGTTGTGTCAATAGTTATTAGTGTGTTGTCTATTAATTTAGTTAGATGTCAAGTGTAGATCCAGTTTTGTAGGACTTTGTTGAGTTTCTTTGAAGCTATATATTTGTAACCTCTATTTCTTAAATCAAGTAGTGAACAACACCTGTTAATATCTCTATTTTGCTTCTTATATTCTGCTCTATGATATTTCTACTATTATTTTTTATAGTTTTATCAGAGCCTGTAGCTATAAAGAATATAGTTCTGAGGATGGATCAATATCTCCACCATCTAAGGAGTTGACGGTGAGAATAGATTGGTTCTATAAGAGTGTTGGTTGAACTTATGGTGATGTTGCTCTTGTTTTGTGGAGCTAAAAGTGAAAATATATTGGTTTATAGAGTGTTGGTTGAGCTTATGGCTATAAGGTATTCAGAGCAAGAATAGATTAGTATCTATACCATCTAAGCACTAGATGGTAAGAATAAATTAGTTCAAAGAGTTATTGTCAAGCTAATGCCTATAAAGTATGTAGGGCTCTGCCTCCTAACTGTCCTACTAGTATATCTAATATCTAGAGAAAAAGATAATCAATTTGGCCATTTATTTTGATGTAATCCCTAAATTTGATATTGTTTTTTTTTAACACTCAAAGTTTTGTAGCCATTAGTAGATCTGATGGTGAGAATGGATTCTGGCAAAGAGTGTTGGTTGGGCTTGTCACCATAAGGTACTTCCAATGACTCTCCCAACTATTATGCTAGTATCTAGCCCATCTAGAAAAAAACATAAAAGTTGTGCATATGTGGCAATGTTATCCTTGGTTTTAATATTGCTACCTTTAATAGGCAATGTTATCTCTGGCTACTGTGAAGCTGACTCTCAGAATAGATTGGCTCAGTGCCTATGGCAATTATTCTATCAGAATCTCCAACATGTGATTAACAGCATCGATATGACCATCAACTTACAGATATTAAATGAAGTGAAGAAAAACTAACCACCAAGAATCTTCCACAGTAATAAAAATAAATAATGATTTATTTTGAGCATATTTTTGCACCTATTCAGGACCTGGCATGTTTATATGGTATTTTGTCCCAAGGCCCATCTTCTATGTATTAATTTAGTAGGAACAATATTGTTCATGTCTATATTAGCAATGTGAATGTTAAGTACCTGTTTCACGGATTGTCCCTAGAAGTGAAGTGAAGAATGGTTGGAATCCAATGAAGTCATTTATTCTGCATCCTGGTACATTCACAGGAACTCTGTCATCTACTCTGTATATTGCCTTACCCTGTGAAGGATACCATCATATATCTGCAAATTCATGCTGCAAGCCAAATGTGAGTACCATGTTTTCTATGTCTACATCATCTTTCTAAAGATTTGTAATGGACCTCTTGAACAATGGCTGCAGTTGAAGGGTGACCTGTATCAAAGCAAAGCATACTACAAGAAAATCATAAAAGTTTTGTCTCCAACAAGAGCTTTGAAATCAAGGAAGGTTGTGGTGGAGTGTGCTAGAACAATATGTAGTGTAGAATTGAAATAAACACAATGAAATAGCAATACATCATACAAAATAGACAACACAAAGATTTGTACCAAGAAAAATTACGAGAAAGGTCTCTCAATAATTTTATTCTCAGAAGAAATTTGTTGTTACAAAATTACATCATGCATTCACATTCAAGCTCAACTGACATATAAAACTAGGAAAAAACATATATAATTAATTTAATGTGGTTATAATTTTCCATCAATCATTTTGCACTGTAAGCTATATTCAGTAGCTTGTTCTATTTGCATAAAAACAAAACTAGCTCTATGTTGAGTGTTCACTAAATTAAGATTGGTATTTGTAAGTGCTCCAAGAGCTTATATTTCCCTTTCCCAATTCATATTTTTTTCAATTTCCTTTATTTCCCTATCATCAGTCTTTCTATTTTTTTATCTATAACAGAAAAAAAAAAAAAAAAAAAAAACATTAAATCTACTATATTGAGAATATATGTTTTACATTAAAATAGACCTATTTCTAGTATTTTGCCAGTCTTATGATTTGGGTTTCTAAGTCCTTTTCTATGAAGAATAATTAGTTGGGAGTTGTCATACACAAATTTGAAACGTTTTCTTGCCATATTCTCTAGTTTATAGCTTCCTGTTTAGCTCTAGACTTGCAACCTAAACTCCAAATAGTGTAGGGGATTCCATTGTCTTCTCATCACAATGGGATTAGTTGTAAATATTTTCATAACTATATGATATGTTTGGGACTTGAAACTATTTCCAAGCAACCTGTTCAACCCTATTTCATCCCATAATGTATTGCAGTTATCTATGATACTCCATGAGTCTCCTTGCAAAAAGCCTCTTCACGAGAGAGGGGTAATGAAAAGGAAGTTAAACTCATCAAGTAACTGTGTTCAAAACTTTTGGAAATTGTCCTACAAAATCTTTATGTACAGTAACAGCCTACTTTCTTTGGATTTAAATTGTCAAATTCTAGAATTTATCATAAAATAATAAGGTTTTGTTGGCAAAATGAGAGAATAAAGTATTTTCCATAACAAAAAAGAAAGTTGTTTAGCATCCATAGTTTTTAATCCAATTGATATTTGTCAACAGGTATGGGATAATCTGATCATTGAAATAGCACTAAAGGAATTTTATGACTCCAACTTTACTCTTTTGATACAAGGACTTTAGACAAATATAACTGTATGTTTATCTTCTTTTTTTTCTCTGCCTCTCATCCGATTTCCTATATTGCTACGAAATAGAAGAAATTGTATCAATAAAAATTAAACTTATTAATCAAAATCATCTTAAGTTCCTTTTCTAAGCGTTTAGTTTGGGACAAGTTATAAATTTGTATTTTCTAAATGTAGAGAGATTAATGTTCCCTTTTTGAAGAAATATTAATTTCATTAGCATTTTTAAATTCTTTTTTAAGTTTTTATCTAATAGATCTTGCACAAATCCCTATGCATACATGTCTAGAATTAATAACTTAAATATTGAGAAAACTACATGTAATATCATAGTTACAAAATTCACTGATTTAAATTTTATCCCAATTAATTGCACTCGCCTCCTTAAATATTTGATCTTATAAAAATTTGTGATTTTTTTAATTTAATTATTTATAATGTGTTTAATTTTCTTATTTTGCAGAAGGTGTGCATTGAAAAACAACAAGAACATCTACAAATATACTTCAATAGCATATAAAATTTGACAAGTAACATATTACACCTATTTTGTTTTTATATTTCTAGTGTGTTTTTATATTGTGCATAAAATGTCAGAAAAGAGTGAACCAAAAAAAACATTGCATACTATCATAGACATAGAAAGTTATGAATCAATGAAAACAAATGAAGAACAAACAATAGATGTAGTATTGAAAAACAATAATCCTTCTAGGATAAGTCCATTTGTATACAACATGGGGGATTGTCTTTTTGACTCTTTACAATATTTGTTACATATGCACTTCACTTCCATAGAATTGTGAAATGGTATGATTGATTATTTTCTTAATTGCCTAGCAAAAAATGACCCTGATGCTTTGTTTTCATATAGACGTGAGCTAGATCCTGAAACATTGAATGAATTGCATCAAATTACTAATGTTAATACATACTTACAACGTATGCACCTATCTGCGGTTAAAAAACCAAATTGTAAAGAATATAGCTTTTGGGGCAACTTATTTTGTATTAAATGGCTAGAAAAGTGGTTAGATATCCAAATATGTATTTGGTCATCAATTAGAAAAGTAAAGTACTTGCATTTCAATGAAAATTCAAAAAGTACTACATATTCTATTTTGTTCCACGATGAAGACCATTTGAATGGACATTTTGAACCACTTGTTTCCAAAAAAAGAAAGCCATTGGAATAACGTATTAACCAATCTAAACACTCAAAAACAATTAGTAACTTGACAAAACAAATTGTTGAGGATAAGTCAATAGATTCAATGTCCAAGTTCTATCAATATACATTATCAATACGAAATTTTGCATTGGATAATATCCTAGATGTAAAGAACTATGAGTTAAGAAACACACATGGAGATATCTCAATTGGCATAGTATTGGAAGACAATAACCTATTTAGAATAAGCCCCTTTGTATACAATGTAGGTGATTGTCTTTTTGACTCATTACAACTACTATTACATATATGACACACATCTGTTGAACTAAGAAATGGAGTAGTTGATCATTTTCTAAATTGTTTAACAATCAATGATCCTGATGATTTGTTTTCACTTCAATATGAGCTAGACTCGCACACACTATCCAAAATGCATGGTGTTCATGATGTTAGTACATATCTGCAATGCATGCGACTATCTACAGTTCCAAAGCCAAATTTTAATGAGTATGGCCTTTGGGGAGACTTGTTTTGTATTAAATGGCTATCCAAGTGATTAGATATTTAGATATGTATTTGGTCTTTAACAAGAAAAACAAAGTACTTGTATTTCAATGAAAATTCATTAAGTACACCATATTCTATTTTGTTCCATGATCAGGGTCATAAAAATGGACATTTTGAACCACTTGTGACCAAAAAAATTAAGACATGTGAACAACAAGCTCACCAATCTAAATATTCTGGAACAAATATATATTCCCCAAAGAAATTTCCAGAGAAGGAAATAATACATACAATGTCTAGATTATGCAAAAACTCATTATCAATATCACATTGTGGTGACAGTCTTTTTAATAGTATTGCAATTTTGACTCAAAATGAATATGACAGCCAATGTCTTAGATGCTACATGGCTCAATCATTTTGCAATGCAATGCTAAATGGAGACAACATAGCAAATGAATGCCTTGAAACATGCTTAAAATCTGAGTTGAAAATTAGTTGTGATGCCACAAATTGGAAAACATTTATTGCCCAAGTTGGAAATCCATTTCAACAAAGTGGAATTGAAGGATCTAATTTTTGTTTTGAATGGCTATCATACATTTTGCAAATAAAAATTAAAGTTTGTTCAGAAAATAGTACCATGCCTACCAAAGTATATTGCAAATGTGTACAACCAACAAAAGTATACAATGTCATATGTTACAAAGTCAATGACATGCATACACATTATAAGCCAGGTGAAGTGGAAACAATAATGAAAAGAAAACAAAAGCTTAGTATGCACAAATTAAAAGAATCCATTCGAAACAGTAAACAAGTAAAAACTTGCAACTCTACACATCTCACAAAGGGGTCTAGCATGCTTCTCCATAACTCACTTCGTAAACTAAAACAAGAGATATGCAAAAAAACTAAACAAAATATTGGTATGCACAAATTGAAAGAATCCATTTGAAACAGTAAACAAATAAAAGCTTGCAACTCTACACATTTCACAAAGGGGTTTAGCATTGATTTCCAAAACTCACTTCGTAAAGTAAAACAAGAGATACACAAAAAACCTATAAAAACTTGTAACTCTACACATCTCACAAAGGGGTCTAGCACTCTTCTTCATAACTCACTTCATAAACTAAAACAAGAGATATGCAAAAAACCTAAACAAAATATTAGTATGCACAAATTGAAAGAATCCATTTGAAACAGTAAACAAGTAAAAACTTGCAACTCTACATATCTCACAAAGGCGATTAGCACTGATTTCCAAAACTCACTTCATAAAGTAAAACAAGAGATACGCAAAAAACTTAAAATCCAAAACATACAACAAGGTGGAAAAAAAACACCAGTAGAATCTTACATGGCAAAAATCAAAGACACACCGAAACATGTGTGTGCAATTGCATTTCAAAAAGAATATTATAAATCTAAGCCAGCAAACAATGGAAACATATGCTAGTTTTATTAAGGACAAAAGAATTTTACAGAAACAAAATATGCAATTTTTGTAACCACCAATTGAGGCAAAACAAAAAACCAATATTTGCAACACCAGAACATATTAAAACAAATAAGCCACTACAATACACTACTACACTTTCAAAACTCGAAGAAAGACTAGTGTCCCTTCAACTTGCCTTTGCACAAATTTGGCAACTAGGATTCAAAAGACCTCAAATTGGACTAAATGGAACAATTATCAATGTCCCAACAGACATGAACATTATACAAATAGTGTTGCCATGCTCCACCAATGAAACATGCACAATTGCTATTGCATTAAAGATATTTGTAATATAGAAATGCATACCAAAAAGGAAGAGTTCGACCAAATGTTATTATGAATTCTTTAAACGAATTGTGTAAAACAATGTTGTACAAAATGCAAAATGTTAAACTGACCAAAAATTGGCATCAACATTTCTACCATTTAGAAGAGCATATTACAATTACCGATTCTCCATCAAGTGATAGCGACAAAGACAATGACACAAATAATCCAATGGAAATGGAAACAGATACCTTGATCCATGGATTTACTGAGTCAAGAACTATACATTCAATACAAGACAAAGTCATTGAAATTGCACTTGCTAAAGGAAAATAACCTCTTGGAATATTCCAAGACAAATATGTAGAAGAAATGAATTTTCCAACACTATTTTTTGGAGAACCACATGATGAACGAATTGAAAAGAAAATTTCATACCAAAAAATTGCACAATGGGAATTACAAAAATCAAATCAAACATTTGCTTATCATACCACCAACTTATTTTTCAAAACCATTAAAATTCTAATTGCCCAAGTTTTTTCTACACTATGGATAAAAATTTGCAAAGGGAAATTAAAAGGTAGAACCCTATTAGCAAAAGATGTGAAGCACAAACCAAACCTTGAAAAAATATTGCAATCAGATATTGGATATGTAGATTTCAAAAAAATAAGAAATTCACCAGACTGTTTGCAATACTTGAAGAGAAATCTTTTCACAATGATATGACAGTTAGGACCACCTACTTTTTTTGTAACTTTCACTAGTGCAGAACAAAACTGGGAGCCATTAAAACAAACATTGAAAGAATTGTACATCTCACACCAAAACAAATCAACAGAAAACTAGCAAGAATTGCTTAATGAAGTTGACATTACCTATTTGATTAAAAAGGATCCAACAACTTGTACTCACTATTATAAACATAGAATTAATGCCATGAAACAATTAATATGTTTAGATGAGACATTTTTCGGAAAGGTATTGGACTACTTTTTAGTTACAGAATTCCAAAATCGAGGAAATGAACATGACCATTTCATGCTATGGGTTAAAGATGCACCTATTTATGGAAAAGATACTAATACTATTATTGAACATTTTGTAAATAGATACATAACTTGCAATACTAAAACTTTAAACAAACAAATAGCTAAAATACATAGACATCACCATACTAAACAATGCGGCAAGACCAAGAGAAAAAAATGTCGCTTTGGTTTTCCACAACCACCAATGAAAACAACAAGAATTCTTGAACCATGCATTGATGAAAAAAGAAACATGCGTTTGTTTGAAAAACTTAGATCCACTTTAGAATGTTCAAATTATGATTGTTCTACATCTTTTGAGGATTTCCTAGTGAACATAAACATGGATGAAGAAGAATACATATTGGCCATACAATCTACATTGGTTAGACCAACAATGTTTTTGAAAAGGAAGCCAACTCACATTTGGAACAATACATTTTGTAAAAAAATTCCACATCTATGGCAAGCAAATACATATGCACAATTTATTCTAAATGCATATGCTACAGCAATGTACTATAGCTCATACATGACAAAATGCAATGCCTCAATAACAAATGCATTTAACAAAATACGCACAGAGAACAAAGAACAAAACATTGATGCAATTAAAATGATAACAAAACTTGGCAATGCTTTGCTCAGCCTACAACAAATGTCTACTCAGCAAGTTGTACACATTGTGCTTTCACTTCCTCTTAATCATAGTTCAAGGAAATGCATATTCATAGACACATCAACTAGTGAAAACCGTACATTTATTTTGAAAAATTCCACACAGCTAAAAAATGAGCAAGATGATTCACAAAATGTTGCTTGTAAAAGTTTAATTGACCATTATATAGCATGCCCTAAAGTATTAGCAAATGTTTGTCTAGCAGAATTTGTCATAGAATACACAACAAAAAAAGGACAATTAAAAAAAAGTAGACCACAAATTGTTCGATATATAAGATACAATAAACATGTTGACATTGAGAACTATTATAGGGAACAACTTTTACTATATGTCCCATTTTCCATAGATGAAAACATATTGAAAAAAGGGGTTACAACATGGGAAAACGCTTTCATTGCTAATGAAAACATAGTAAAACTTAATCAAGAAAAGTACACATACCATATAAATGAGCTATGGGGTGATTTAGACAATGTTATTAATGATGTCAATACCATATAAATGAGCTATGGGGTGATTTGTGTTGCAAGTATGGGCCTAACCAGTGTTGTCATTGATGTCAACATACTCCTGTTGCATTAATGATAAGGATTGGATGAGCTGTGTGCTGAGGATATTGAGAAAATTAGTCTCAATTAGGAACAGTGAAGAACAGTGATGACAGCAAGGTAAAAGTCTGAGATAGGTTGAGTATCAGAGGATGTGGTTTAAAGGGTTTGTAAATATGTGTCTCAAGGTGGTCTAGACGAGATTTTAGAGGTCCGCATGAAGATCTGAAGAAGTTGCGGTCGCTCAAGTAAAATTGGTTCCGGTAGGTGTTCAGAGGTGACAGTGTTACAGAAAGGTCCAGTGAGATCCAGAAATGCATTGTCCTATTCTACAGATTTGAAGGAGTGTTGGGGAAGTCCTTATGATATGTCAACTTGATTGATTCATGGTTTGAGGGTCCGCAAGCATCTATTCCTTTGTGACAGTGATGATAGACTGTGTTCTTGAGGTTCCGAATGAAGGAGAGAAGGATTTTAGTAAGTAGATGAAGTGTGGATGTTCTTGGTGATTCAGGAAAGCTTGTGGAGGTCTTTGGATCATGTCTAGTTCATGTTGGTGGTCCGCATTAGAGTTGGAGCTCAGAATTGAAGAATAACTTCTGGATGATGGTGTTCTTTCTGTGACTGGCCGACTGGATGAGTTACACATCCTACGGCTGTTCTTGTGGATGTTTACCAACTTAGATGATTGTTCCTAAGTTGATGTCATGTATAAATAAGGGATTGCGAAGTCATTTCAATGTTGTCCTTGTGGAGATGTGAGTGTGGTAGTGAGGAGAAGAGCGAAAGGCAGAGTAGAAGTATTGGGCTTAAATGGAACTGATTCAAGCATGGTGAAGATGCTACTTTCCAATTCAAGTAGGTGATACATATTTCCTTGTAGACAGTGTGTCTCTTGTAGGCAGTGAACCTCTTGTGAGCAGTGTGCTCGGGTAGTGAGCCCTAATTGGCATGTGCCATTTTGTTCTTTCTATTCTTCTAACAGAGAATACATTCTTGGGTTAATCACACCATGGTTTTTCCCTTAACCGGGTTTTCCACATCAAAATCTTGGTGTCTCCTATGTTGATGTGTTTTTGCTCTTGATTTGTTGCATTGTGCTTCCATGATTGATTTACTATTATGCTATGTGGAGTTAAGTGTTTAAATTGGAAGAAATTTTTGTACAACTGATTCACCCCCCCTCTCAGTTGTTTGCCCTAAATCTAACAATTGGTATCAGAGCCAAGTTCCTCTAAAAGGAGCTTAACCGCTTGAGGAGATCTAGGATGTCATCTTACAAGAAGGATAGTCTGAAGTTTGACGAAATAAATTTCAATCTTTGGAAAAGTCGCGTGACATGTCACTTGAAATGTATGGGAATGTAGTATTGGAACATGGTTTCAACAAAGTATACCCCTCCATAGGGTGGTCTGAAAACCCAAAATGAAATCACAAATGCTAAAAATAATTTGCGGACTATAGAAGCTCTTCTAAGCACACTATCTGATTCAGAGCTCTCAAATGTTGTTGATCTACCAACTACTTTTGAGATTTGGGAAAAACTGGATCTTCTACATGAAGGAGACAAGTATGTTAAATGTGCAAGGTTACAGAGTCTGAAAGGGAAATTTGAAAATCTAAAGATGAGAGATGATGAAAATATTACTACTTTTATGCCAAGAGTAAATGAGATTGTTTGTGGAATTAGAAATGCTGGTGGAGTCTTGAATGAAGATGAGATTGTTGGCAAAGTTCTTAGATCCCTTCCTGCTTCTTATAAAATCAAGGTTGCTGCATTCCAAGAATTCAGAGCCCACATAACCATCACAAGAGATCAATTGGTTGGTAAATTGGCTGCATTTGAAATGGTCGAGTTTGGAGATGAACCCCCAAAGACTGAATTTGCATTCAAATCCAGTGCATCTGTAAAAAGTAAACAAAGGTTTGATCTGGGAGAGAACTCTTCAAGGAAACTTTCATGGTATGAAAAAGCAAGAAAAGACCTAGAAGAAGAAGAAGCTAAAATTGCTCACCTTGAAGCTCTTATTGCAAAAAGACTGTCAAGAGGATCCGGTAAGTATGAAGGGAAATTGCCTTTTAAGTGTTTTAACTGCAATAAGATTGGTCATTTTGCCTTAAGATGTCTGGAAAGATTTTCAAGGTCAAATTCTAACAGATCAAGATTCCAAAAGATTGTTACTATGTTCATGAAGATGATGATGATGAAGGAGTAACAGATGATGAATCAGAATCAGGAAACAAATCCGGAAGTGATTGGGTGTTTATTGCCATCAAGGAAGAAGATCCAATGCCCTCTGAATCTGTCAATCATAAAGTTGTAGAAAGAGCTTTGGCTGCTCAAGTTGAAGAGAAGGATGATTAGGTCATTGACAGTGGTTGCTCTCACCATTTGACTGGTGACAAAAACAAGTTCATAGATTTAGAAAGGTATGAAGGTGGAGTGGTAAAATTTGGTGATAATTCTGCTAGTAGAATCAGAGGTAGAGGAACTATTTCTTTTGATGGAAAGAACAAAACTGATAATGTACTGTATGTTGAAGGATTGAAGCACAATCATCTCAGTGTTGGACAGTTGGTGGACAAAGGCTATGATCTCATATTCAAGAATGGAAAATGCAAGATCTTTGAGAGTTCCAGAACAGAGATTGAATCTGGTACCCAAACAAAAGGTAATATCTTCCATTTAGTTGGTACTGGTAAAAGTTGTCTATTTATGCAAGTTGATCAGAGTTGGTTATGGCATAGAAGGATGTGTCATGTGAATTTTGATAATATCATCAAGATAAGCAATACTAAGGCTATAAGAGATCTTCCAAAATTGGTGAAACCTACAAATAGTTTATGCAAAGAATGTCAATTGGGAAAACAAAGCAGAGTCTCATTTAAAAGTAAGGAACAATCTTCTACCGGATTATTAGACTTAGTTCATATTGATCTTTATGGTCTGGCAAGAATCAAGAGTATGCAAGGTGATAGATACTTCATGTTACTAATTGATGACTATTCCCGAATGATGTGGGTAACCTTTCTAAAAGAGAAATCAGAGGCTCTTGAGAAATTAAAGATATTCAAGGCTATGGTAGAGAATGAAACTAGATTAAAATTGAAGTGTCTGAGGTCTGATAGAGGTGGAGAATTCACATCCGGTGAGTTCATAGAGTTCTGTGAGAAACATGGAATAAAGAGACAGTTGTTTGCTCCTAGGACCCCATAGCAGAATGGAGTAGTGGAGAGAAAGAACTGGACCATCCAGGAAGCATCTAGGACCATGATGATGGAAGCAAATGTTCCTCAGATCTATTGGAGAGAAGCTATCAGCACTGCAGTCTATACTCTCAATCGAGTTCAAATCAGAAGCAATATCGGTAAGATTCCTTATGAACTTTGGTTTGGTATCACTCCTATTGTGAGGTACTTCAGAGTTTTTGGTAGCAAATGCTACATTAAAAGAGATGAAGCTCTAGGAAAGTTTGATGGTAGAAGTGATGAAGGAATATTCCTAGGTTACTCTACTCAAAGCAAAGCCTACCGGTGTTATAACAAGAGACTGAGAAAGATGATAGAAAGTACAAATGTGAAGGTTGATGAGGGAATTGAGAAACCCTCAAGGTTCTATGAATATGATGAAGATGATCGGAAAGGTGTTTTGACTCAAGGAGCCCAAGTCTCTTCTAAAATTTAGATTGAAACTGATCCGATAAATTAGGAAGAAGAAATAAGTTTTAATGAGCTTGATCAAGAATTAGAAGTGCAAGAAACCCCCAAAGTTCTGAGGTATGTAAGACTGAACCACTCTGAAGATCAGATCATAGGTGATAAAAGAAAAGGTGTTCAAACAAGAAAAAAGATTGCTTAGGATTCAGAAGAATATTGTCTGATTTCAAAGATTGAACCTAAGACAGTGAATGAAGCCTGCAATGATGAAAATTGGACCAAGGCAATGGAGGAAGAACTAATGCAAATTGAGAAAAATCACACTTGGGATCTTGTTCCCAGACCTAGAAACAAGAATGTAATTGGAACCAAATGGGTCTTCCGGAACAAACTGAATGAAGTTGGTGAAGTAATCATAAATAAAGCTAGATTGGTTTGCAAGGGATACTCTCAAATAGGAGTTGATTTTGAAGAAACTTTTACTCCGGTGGCAAGAATTGAAGTAGTCAGATTATTTCTTGCATTTGCTGCCTTCAAGGATTTTAAGGTACATGAGATGGATGTCAAGTCTGCCTTTCTGAATGGTGACTTGGAAGAAGAAGTGTACATTGAGCAACTGAATGGATTTCAATTGTCTGATCATGGTGATATGTTCTGCAAGTTGAAGAAGTCACTATATGGTTTGAAGCAAGCCCCAAGAGCCTGGTATGAAAGATTGGACAAGCATCTTTTGAAGATTGGCTTCAACAAAGGTACTGCTGACAGTAATTTATATTTCAAAATTGATCATGAAAATATCTTGATTCTTGAAGTGTTTGTTGATGATATCATTTTTGGAGGAAGAGATGGTATGTGTAAAACCTTTGCAAATCAAATGAAAAGTGAATTTGAGATGTCCATGCTTGGGGAAATGAATTTCTTCTTGGGTCTACAAATCACTCAAACAAAGAAAGGAATTTTCATTTCTCAGACCAAATATGTGAAAGAATTGTTGAAGAAATTTGGGATGGAAGATTCAAAACCAATGAATACCTCCATGGCAACCAGATGTAAATTGAGCAAAGATGGTGACTCTCCTAAGGCTGATCAGAAAAAGTATAGGTCAATGATTGGAGGACTGTTGTATCTTACTCAAACTAGACGAGACATTATGCAAGTTGTTGGTCTTGTTGCTAGATTCCAAGCTCATCCTAGAGAATCTCATATCATGGCAATCAAGAGGATTTTTAGATATCTAAAAGGGATAGTTGAGTATAGTCTATGGTATCCTAGAGATCATGATTTCTCTCTTCATGCATATACAAATGCTGATTGGGCAGGAGATGTGTATGACCGGAAGAGTACCAGTGGTGGAGCATTCTTTTTGGGGAAGAGATTGGTTTCTTGGCTGAGCAAGAAACAAGAGGCAATATCTTTGTCCACTACAGAAGCAGAATATATTGCAGCAGCAGGTAGTTGCACTCAAGTTTTATGGATGAAGCAGATGCTAAGAGATATCAAAGTGGAGTATAAGGAACCTATCACAATATTCTATGATAATTCAAGTGCAATAAATATATCTAAGAATCTGGTGTTGCATTCAAAGACCAAACACATATCCATCAAGTTTCACTTTTTGAGAGAGCAAGTGAACAAGAATGAAGTTAGATTGGAGTTTGTGCCTTCCAAGGATCAGATTGCAGACATCTTTACTAAACCTCTACCTATGGACTCTTTTGAGTATCTCAAGGAGAAGTTAGGGGTTATTGCCCCTCCGGTGATGAACTAAGGTGCACTAAGGTGCATCAGTCCGGTGGATATCACAGTCATATCTTGCGGTTCGGATTGATGATGGGGAGCTGCTACTCAGGGGGAGTAGCAGATATGAATTTGAAGTGGTAGAATTGCAAGTATGTGCCCTTTGCCATTGATGTCAAAGGGGGAGAGAAGACATGTGAAAAACAAGTGGTTGCTGATCAAAGGGGGAGTAGTAAAGGGAGAGAAGACATGTGAATGGTTGTTGCTGATAGGGGGAGTTGTGGCAGTGAGGAGAAGTTCTTGTCTTGATGGTTAAAACAATTTTTCACATCATATGTTGCCATCAATGACAAAGGGGGAGATTGTTGCAAGTATGGGCCTAACCAGTGTTTTCATTGATGTCAACATACTCTTGTTGCATTAATGATAAGGATTGGATGAGCTATGTGCTAAGGATATTGACAAAATTAGTCCCAATCAGGAATAGTGAAGAACAGTGATGACAGCAAGGTAAAAGTCCAAGATAGGTTGAGGATCAGAGGATGCAGTTTAAAGGGTTTGTAGATATGTGTCTCAAGGTGGTCCAGACAAGATTTCAGAGGTCCACATGAAGATCTAAAGAAGTTGTGGTCACTCAAGTAAAACTGGTTCCGGTAGGTGTTCAGAGGTGACAGAGTGTTACAGAAAGGTCCAGTGAGATCCAGAAATGCATTGTCCTATTCTACGGATTTGAAGGAGTGTTGGGGAAGTCTTTATGATATGTCAACTCAATTTATTTGTGGTTTGAAGGTCCGCAAGCATCTATTCCTTTGTGACAGTGATGACAGACTGTGTTCTTGAGGTTCCAGATGAAGGAGAGAAGGATTTCAGTAAGCAGATGAAGTGTGGATGTTCTTGGTGATTCAGGAAAGCTTGTGGAGGTCTTTGGATCATGTCCAGTTCATGTTGGTGGTCCGCATTAGAGTTGGAGCTCAGAATTGAAGAATAACTTCCAAATGATGGTGTTCTTTCTGTGACTGGTCGACTGGATGAGTTACACATCTTGTGGATGTTCTTGTGGATGTTTGCCGACTTAGATGATTGTTCCTAAGTTGATGTCGTGTATAAATAAGGGATTGCAAAGTCATTTCAATGTTGTCCTTGTGGAGATGTGAGTGTGGTAGTGAGGAGGAGAGTGAAAGGTAGAGAAGAAGTATTGGGCTTAAATGGAACTAATTCAAGCATGGTGAAGATGCTACTTTCTAGTTCAAGTAGGTGATACATATTTCCTTGTAGACAATGTGTCTCTTGTAGGTAGTGAGCCTCTTGTGAGCAGTGTGCTCAGGAAGTGAGCCCTAATTGGCATGTGCCATTTTGTTCTTTCTATTCTTCTAACAGAGAATACATTCTTGGGTTAATCACCCCGTGGTTTTTCCCTTAACCGGGTTTTCCACGTCAAAATCTTGGTGTCTCTTGTGTTGATGTGTTTCTTCTCTTGATTTGTTGCATTGTACTTCCATGATTGATTTACTATTATGCTATGTGGAGTTAAGTGTTTAAATTGGAAGAAAGTTTTGTACAACTGATTCACCCCCCTCTCAGTTGTCTGCCCTAAATCTAACAATTTGGACAATGCTATTAATGATGTCAATATTGAAAATGAGAACTGTACAGGAACAAACAATGTTGAAAACTTAAACACCGAATATAATGAACAATACAATTTGCAATCAGATCTAGACACAATAAAACTTAACTTCTACAACAAACAAATGAGAAGACCATTTGAAATTGCTAAGCATCCAAACTTAGTTGACAACACATAATACTACAATGTTCGAAGAATGCTAAACAAAGAGCAACAAGCCATAGTAAAGGACATACTAATAAAAAAACAACATAAATTACTTGAACCATTACATTTGTTTCTAATAGGAGATGTTGGAATAGGGAAAACATTCACTACCAAAGCTATATACCAAGGCCTATTGCGTATATACAATAACTCTATTGATAGTGACCCAGATAAGATAAAGGGCTTGTTACTCACATACACAGGTAAAGCAGCTTACAATATTGGAGGCACAACTTTGCACTCTGCACTATTCTTAACAAATCCACTACTATTCCATTGAGCTCAGACAAATTGGATATATTGACAAAAGAATATCAACAATTGCATATTATCCTTATTGATGAAATCTCATTAGTTGGAGTGAGACTGTTGCATTGCATAGATAAAAGATTGCGTGACATCATGTAAACACCTACTAAATATTTTGGTGGTTTAGACATTATTTTTTGTGATGATTTCTATCAAGCAGAACCTATACATGACTGTCCAGTGTTTCAAACTGTCAAATTAGACACCGAACTAGTTCCATACAATTTTTGGGAAAACATCAAATGCTATACCTTACAAAAAACTATGAGACAAAAAGATGAAATCTTCATCGATATTCTTAACAGAATACGAACAAACTCTCAAACATATAGTGACATAGCATACTTGAATAACAAATGCTTACATCCTACACCTACTGATCCAACATTTCCATTTCTTTTTTACAAGAGAAAAGATGTTAATGCACACAATCAAAAAATAGTATTTTCACTACTTGGACAACTAATAACAATCAATGCAATTGACGAACGGGATAATTCTATTAATGTAGAACAATTTTTCAAAAACAATATAGATCTAGCAAACCAAATTATGTTAAAAAAAGACATATTAGTTGAAATTTATGGTGGAAACTATGATACACAGGATGGTCTCATAAATGGATTAGATGGAATATTCAAAACATATACACAACATGCTGACATGGACATTATATGGATTGAATTCAATGATCGTCGTATAGGAAAAGCTCAAGCTACAAAACTATCACATTTAAACCAAACATATATTAACAATGGATGGGTACCAATACTCCGAGTTGCCAAACCAATCCTAAAACTAAATGTTTAGCAAAAGAATATTGTTAGGAAACAATTTCCAGTACAATTAGCATGTGCTCGAACAATTCATAGATCCCAAGGGCTTACAATGCATGGCCTTGCTTTTGACCCATTAGATGTACACCAACATGGGTTAACTTACACAGCTCTTTCCCGCACATCAACAATTGAAACATTATTTTTGTTAAGCGCTCTAACAACAAAAAACTTTAAAGTAAAAACAGAAATCATAGATGAAATGACACGGTTGGAAATAGTAGCTAAGTGGACTCTTCAAAATGGCATACATTACAAAACTCAAACATCATGTATTACCATATCTACATTGAACACTCATCATTTCCAGCCACACACACAAGACATTGTACATGACAAAGATTTAATGTCATCAGACATTATTTCTCTACAAGAGACATATATGGAAAAACTAATAACAAATGATGCATTACCAGAATATAATTACTCTGCAACATACCATATACATGGAATAATGACCTGTACAAAAAAACATATACAAATATCAAATGCAATTCCACTTATAGAAGATAATGTTGAAGCATTATTGAGTACACTGATATTCACTAAACAAAGACTTTATATTTGTAATATCTATGCCAGACCAGCAGCATCGCTTACAAATATTATAGAAATTGTTAACAAAGCAATGACAATTGCGTCTATTGGAAGCCTTATTTACATTGCAGGTGACTTCAACATTGACATTTCTAACTCCTCAAAAAAATTAGAAATGCTTAAAGAGAACATGCAAATAAACAACTTGCACTTATTACAGGAAAATACCAAACTTTTCTCAAGAACCATTATTGATCATGTGTGGACAAACAATTATGCAAATACAACAAAAATTTAAAGATTCGAATTGTACTGGATAGATCATGACATTCTTCTATTTCATTTTGCCAACATCATCTAGCCATGCACTGCATCTTGGAAAAAGTAATCATGTACAACAAATTTATATGACAAAACATTTTATTGTCTACATACATTAACTCTTAGTTAAAAAATAGTACTTAAACTCATTAGCTATACTATTATACAGATCATTATTCATATAATGAAAAATAATACAAATATTGTTTTGCAGGTAAATTGAAATCATGAATATTGGGCAAAACAAAGTATCTACTTTAGTACTTGCAAAAGCACAACAAGACACAAATAAAGAGTAAATTACATGGACAACATACATAATTTATTTTCTTTAACAAAATATTGTCTTGAAAAACCATAGTTGACTAACACATTTGTTTTGTCAAAGGTGATTGGACATGAATAAAGTTAACAACACTCTAGCAGCGACTGTCCATACAACCAATATTACATCGGATGAAAGGTATGTATACTAGCCAAAAATCAACTACAAAACAATTTCCAAATATAGAAGAAATATATCTAAATGTCACAAGAAAAACACTATTTTAATAATAGATTACTATAGAAGTAAAAAATAAAAGTATTTTGCAGTTTTCTCAAAAACATGGAAATCAGTGAAGAAGATCTTGATGTAGATGATCTTGATGAATCTTTCTCTATACCTACAAAAGAACGCATAACAAAACGGTTAGACATATCATTTCTTCCAAATTAGTTAAAAGTTAAATAGTATTTTCCATAAATTACATGACTAACAATTGCATTTCTTGCTATAGTCGTTTGGAAAGCATCGAACTAAATAGCACTTCTCCAACGAGAATGACCATTCAAAGTAGCAAAGAAAGGTATTAATTTTTAATACTCTTCTTTTCTACCAAATTTTGTTAATAAGCTATGTATATACTTCTACATTTTGCATAGATTTCTACAAACACCAACATACATAGTGAAAAATCTTTAATTTATATTCGCACAATTGAGAAAAACATGCATTTTATGTAACTACAACAGAACGCATAACAAAACTGTGATACTTGTCAATTCTTCCAAATTAATGAAAAATTAAATAGTATTTTCCACAAATTTCATGACTAACAATTTCATTTCTTGTTGTAGCCATTTGGAAAGCATCGAACTAAATAGCACATCTCTTACCATAATGACTACTCAAAGCAACAAAGAAAGGTATTAATTTTTAAATAACGTGCATTTTCTATTCTTCAATGTTGACAACTAGAATATATGTTTACAACAAAGAATTAACTACACAATTCATTTTTACAGCCTAATTTCAACAAACCCAAAACCCAGTACAATAATGGAGCTTTGCATAAAATGAACTGGTTTTGTATTCGAAGGAGATGTCCTTGTTGTATATGGTCTTGCTTCTAGTACACCAACACCCAAAAAAAGGTAGAAATAGTACATGCGTATCTTGTAGATTGCAACGGTCAAATGACTATAACTGTAAACATTAGCAATAATCTGATCAATACATTCTTGCCTCGTATGTTTGTTGGGTCTATCATTTGCATCACCAACTTTTTAATCAAGACTAAAACTCAATATGAAAGAGGCGATGCAGACTGTTGCCTTATCTTAACCAGTAGAAGCATAGTTGAAAATGTGTCAGTTGTTTTGCAAAAAATGTAGATTAACTCCAGACGTCACTATCTCCCAACTAATAGAAGCAGAGTGTGAATATTATGTTGGTTCATTTGGAGCAATAGGGACATCTTATCATTTGAACAAAAACCAGTTCGAATTGCATGTCAAAAATGGAGATCTCCAAGAAGACAGGGCAACTATATATTTCTAACCATCTATACTTTATTTTCATATTCAACTTTACTTATAAACTTAAATTCATTAACAATTTTCTTTTGTAGGTTGTTATCTCAAGTACCAACATAGATTTATGTGCATATTTACAACAAATGTTTTCAAAAACAGACATGCCACTCCTCCTTGTCAAAAATGTTGTTAGAAATGGTTCACAAGGCACAAACGTAATGCGCACAACACAAGCAACATTTTTTGAGAAGCTTAATGATGCATGCATAAGAAGATAGTTGTAATCTCTTGCAAAATGTAACATTCAGGCAAGAGCACAAAAAATAATATTTTTTTTTATATTTACGTAACATATCTATTAAATTATTTCAGTTCCCTACAAAATACATAACAAGTTATTTTTTTTCACAAGTACTTGGCACACTAAAGGCAAAGAATGTGTACTTGCCACCCTTCAAAGCTTGTTGTAGCACATGTAATCGCTCCATGCTATTTGACAAGTCTCTTGAAAAAGGATCTGCCAATAGCATGTATTGCAAAACAACCACCCAAGTTTTCTACCGTCACAATCTAGCTTGCACATTGTATCGGAAAGAAGGAAACATTGACTGTTGCTTAGATGGAGACCTCCTTAAACAAAGTTTTCCAAAGCTTGAAGAAATAACATATGAGGAATATAAAGATGACATTTTGCCTACAGTGTTCTTGTTACGTAGATTCCATTTGCAAGGAACTTTTACACTATCTGTTAACAATTTCATTGTGAAAATTGTTCAACAATGATTGTTTTATTGTTCCCACAAATTGCACTTTCACAAATAATCTACCACACTGGACTACAAATTTTGTATATGTAAATAAGAAATTTTGATGTGTTTCAATTTTGTATATGTAAATAAGAAATTTTGAGGTGTTTCAATTTTGTATATGTAAATAAGTAATTTTGATTTGTTTCAATTTTGTATATGTAAATAAGTAATTTTGATGTGTGGCCCTTTTTTGGGCTTATGCTCATCTGTTAACTGCAAGTGGGGCCTACAAGCACAGTTCTTTTTTAGTAAAAATCCATTGCCGTACTGATCAATCACACCTATTATGATCCACTCCCTGGTAAGGAATTTTGTGCTTCGATCTGTTAAAAGGCTATTTTTGATGTCTTAATGAGTTTCTCTTTAGTATTTTATAAAGTACATGTAAACCTATAATAAAGGTATAAAATAACAGTGATTTCAACAACTGCAGGCTAAAATTTCCCTACCCACTTCAATTGGGAGCCCGTACCTTTAATGTTGGCCATACATTTGGAATGATGGATCCAGTTTTAGTTTCCAGGATTGAGGTGATGCATGCTTTGCTTTGGATCATTTTTCATAATGCATCACATCAAAGGGGTTGTTTTATTTTATCATTTCTTGATTATTATTAGTCTCACACAAGTTACTCTTGTTTCATAATAATCTGTTTTTTCAATTATAATTGTAGTCAACTGTGAAATACTTGGCTGCATCTAGGCTTGCTAGTGCAACACCTACTCCAGCATATGTTCTTAGCCATGGCATTGGTTGACAAGTATGAATTTTAGACATGATCTTTAGCTATAGCAGTCTTTAATCTAAGAATTTTATTCCAATTAGTAAATATTGTTCAGGAAGAAAGGCTCTATTTTTAACAGTGTTGTCTAGCCTCCTTGTCCTCTGATAGCAAATCTTCATACCTGATGACTTCTGGCACTATCTTCTTGTTTCTCCACCACCACAATGGCAGTTGTCTTTAATCTAAGGATTTTATTCCATGTGTGCTTTGTGAGAATTGATTGATGGATAAATATTGTATTTAAGTACCCTTCTTGCAGTGAACAGACCCTTGATCTCTATTTGCAAAAGGTCTTCTTTTGATTGGTGTCATCCAAATGCTTCATGGCTTCTTCCTTTTGCTCCATTCAATTTACCTAGCCCATGACTTTGAATATCACTGAGTAACTTAAGCCTTATTTTCTAGGTGGGTTGTAAGAACAAAGATACTCAAAACACTTGTTCCAGATCTTAAGCTTAGTCTTGAGAAGCTTTAAATTTTCTGCAAGTACAAATATTTTAGATCTGTGCTTGATGGCGGCTTGCCACCATTCTTGAACCATTTCAATGTCCAGGCGTTTCTAGCCACATTTTCTCAGAACTTGAATGAGCTTTATTATTTTAGTAATGATTGAAGTTACAACTCCTATGCATTGAAATATATTCGTTGTATAAACAAATCATTTTCTATTTCAAATCTTTGCTTTTTGCCCTAAGCAAATCTGCATCTATATATATAATTAATTTAATGTGGTTATAATTTTGCATCAATCATTTTGCACTGTAAGTTGTATTCAGTAGCTTGTTCTATTTGCATAAAAACAAAACTAGCTCTGTGTTGAGTGTTCACTAAATTAAGATTGGTATTTACAAGTGATCCTATAGGTTATATTTCCCTTTCCCAATTCATTTTTTTTTCAATTTCCTTTATTTCCCTGTCATCAGTCTTTCTATTTTTTTATCTGTAACAAAAAATAAATAAATCTACTGTATTGAGAATATATTTTTTACATTAAAATAGACCTTTTTCTAGTATTTTAATCTGTCATGGAGCTGAGATTGAAGTTCATGTTCATGCCATATAGTATAATATACATTGTTTGTAAACTATACCAGTTATCTTCATTAAATACAATAATTGTTTTTCATGTGCCTTTGGTTTTGCAGTTTCACAATATCCCCTCAGTGCTGCATTTTGCATAGGCCAAATTTGCAATATAATTGAGCATCCTCTGAACATACACACAGCCCTTCCAAAGCACACCCATCTTTATAAATCACATCATCTTGATTTCCTATACCCAATACACCATCAGTCCATTCACTTGAAAAAAGACCCTCTGGATCATATTTATTCATTACCCTCCTAAACTCTTCCACTGTACTCTGTCAATTGAGCATCCTCTGAACATACACATAGCCCTTCCAAAGCACACCCATCTTTATAAATCACAACATCTTGATTTCCTATACCCAATACACCATTAGTCCATTCACTTGAAAAAGACCCTCTGGATCATATTTATTCATTACCCTCCTAAACTCTTCCGCTTCACTCTCTTTTTGGCACCCACAAAAGAAATATTCTTGTTCTTGCCCCAAAAAAACCATCTGCTCAATCTCTTTTATAACATTTGTATACAATGCAGGAATTTGTGGGTCATGTGATTGGTAAAATGTGACGTCCATGTCTACTGAATCTTCTTCTTTGCCAGGGTAAGCATTTGAAGCCTTCACATAACGAATTAAGATACCATCGTAGAGTTCAACCCTGCAAAGGCTCTTAGGAACCATGTCTCTAATTTTTTTGACGTCAAGAAGAAAGTCTTTGTCTTCTAGGGATTTGATTTTGGATCTTTACTACAAAACCCATTGATTTACTACTAGAGATTAGGCCATTTGACAATTTTAAATGTCTAGCAAATGACACTGAACTCTTTGAACTATATAGTAAAATGCTTGAACTTATTTTAGATAAGTTTCAAAAGTTTCATGGTATTGAAGCCTAATTTTCTAGCTTTATTAACCAAAAAAAAATGGGCCTTGAATAATGCCGAATCAAGTTTAAGGACATCTTGATTCAACTATACAATTAATTAAGAGATGGTTGTTAATGTTCCATAACTTATGAAGTTCTAAATAGAAGCTTCTTACTGCTAAGCATTTGATTTTTTTAATTCTTACAAACTTTTATTGGTTAGTAGGGAATAAACTTTCTAGCCTTTTTTGTAAGAATAACTCTTCTGCCAAAATCTACTAGTCAAATTCTAACCATAACTGATGTTTTTATCTAATAGACTTGTACAATGGTCTGAGAGGCAACTATTCTACTAGAACAAGCTAAGACTTGTACCTAGCCTCTTCCCTTTTATACGTATGTATATGTCACCTCTTCAGACTTTGTAAGATTATAGGCCTTATGCATACATATATCATTCAACTAGACAATTCTCTATGAGTGAATCATTTTCTGAGCAGAAGAAATCATTTT
The DNA here is from genome assembly GCA_027924645.1 of Cunninghamia lanceolata. Lineage (NCBI taxonomy): Eukaryota > Viridiplantae > Streptophyta > Pinopsida > Cupressales > Cupressaceae > Cunninghamia > Cunninghamia lanceolata. Next base: position 6,850,101 of record BSBN01000123.1, read on the forward strand.
GGCTTTATAATAATGTTTTTTTGTTTCATTTTCCTCTTTAAGTGAGGTTTACATGACAATGTGAGATTCTAATTAATTGCTATTGTTACAGCCAAAGAAGCATATATCTTTAAAATATCATGATATATCTGATATATATTTTCTTGGTAGGGACCCTAAGATTTTGCTGAAAATATCATGAGCTTTTTAAAATATCGTTGCCTGTGACTATGACTAAAATTTCACAAATATATTACTAGTAATATTGAGATATATATATTTTTTAAAACTAGATAAACCTCAGACCTGTAATTTTTCAATTTTAAGTAGTTTTAAATTTTTCATTTGACTTGCATAGGGTCACATGTGTTATTGTTTCTGTCACATTTGTGACTGTTTCTGCTTGCTAATGCAGGAAAATTTGGAGCCCTCTTTGCATCAATACCTTTCCCAATTTTTACAGCATTGGATTGTATCCTATTTGGGCTAGTTGATAAGACAATATTTTTTAATCCCATTAGCTACAGTAGTGCTCTTTGCACCCTGTTTTAAATATTTTGTGGCCTCTAAATATAGTTTTTGTTTGTGTGTCTATTCCAGGGCAGTTGGTCTTTCCTTCTTACAGTTCACAAACATGAACTCTTTGCGTAACCTGTTCATTACTGGAGTTTCTTTATTCCTTGGACTGCCCATTTCTCAGTACTTTAATGAATTTGCTACAGCACAAGAAGCTAAGTTGGCTACTTCTAAGCAAGGCCAATTGGTAGCCTCTCTTAAAGTTCCCCATGCTTTCCATGGCCCTGTTCATACAAAGGCCACATGGGTAAGTTTGACATGCTAGTCCTAATTTTTCAAAAAAATTGTATGTTAGGTCAATCCATGGTATTGTTCTATCATGCAAATTTAATTTGTGTGTGTGTGATTGCAATTCAATGATTTTCTAAACAAAGTTTTCACTTCAGCACCAACAATTGCACTAATAATTGCAGTATTCCTAGATAATACACTACAAGTTCACAAAGCAAAGAAGGATAGAGGAATGCCTTGATGGGTTAAATTTTGAACATTCAAAGGTGATAGCCATATTGAGGAGTTCTACACACTTCCATTCAATCTTAATACATTCTTCCCTCCTACATGAAAATATTTATGCCTTTTATAAATGTGAGTGTACAGAGGAAACTGGAATGTTTGCATCTCAAACATGTGAGTAGATTTGAAGTTGATATGAGTTCTGGTAGCTCATTGATCAGTGTCTGTGCTGTTGGCAATCAAAATGCATTTTTTGTCAATTGCACTTGCCACAATCATGGTTCTTACGAGAGGGACTTTGATTGCCTCTTGATTGTTTTGTTCACCAAACTTCCATTCATATTTGATCAAAATGAATTTCTGATTAAAAAGTGAATGACAATTGCAATGCAAAACTGTCTTTTAAGATATTGAATCATTTTATGGATTCTTTGCTTCTATGGTATGTAGGGACTAAAGTGTGCCATGCTTTTCTGGCACTTCTCTGCTTGCTCTAGTGAGTAGCAAATGTTTTTTCAGCTACTCTTTGTCCCTGTAGATGATAGTACATAATGTATTTGTTATATATCTACAAAACCAAAGATGCTACTACATTATTTACAGGTAAGAACATGCATTCATTGATATCTATGACCAAGACTAGAACCACAAAATTATGCAAAACTTCCAAGTGGATGCTACATATAATCCAACACTTCCTAAATATGCCATACATTAATACAAAATGTAGTCCAAATAAATGATTGAGATCATGCAAAACTATTCATGAAGGATAGAGGAATGCCTTAGTGGGTTAAATTTTGAACATTCAAAGGGGATAGTCATAATGAGGAGTTCTACACACTTCTATTCAATCTTAATACATTCTTCCCTCCTACATGAAAATATTTATGTCTTTGATAAATGTGAGTGTACAGAGGAAACTGGAATGTTTGCATCTCAAACATGTGAGTAGATTTGAAGTTGATATGAGTTCTGGTAGCTCATTGATCAGTGTCTGTGTTGTTGGCAATCAAAATGCATTTTTTCTCAATTGCACTTGCCACAATCATGGTTCTTATGAGATGGACTTTGATTGCCTCTTGATTGTTTTGTTCACCAAACTTCCATTCATATTTGATCAAAATGAATTTCTGATTAAAAAGTGAGTGACAATTGCAATGCAAAACTATCTTTTAAGATATTGAATCATTTTATGGATTCTTTGCTTCTATGGTATGTAGGGACTAAAGTGTGCCATGCTTTTCTGACACTTCTCTGCTTGCTCTAGTGAGTAGCAAATGTTTTTTCAGCTACTCTTTGTCTTTGTAGATGATAGTACATAATGTATTTGTTAGATATCTGCAAAACCAAAGATGCTACTACATTATTTACAGGTAAGAACATGCATTCATTGATATCTATGACCAAGACTAGAACCACAAAATTATGCAAAACTTCTAAGTGGATGCTACATATAATCCAACACTTCCTAAATATGCCATACATTAATACAAAATGTAGTCCAAATAAATGGTTGAGATCATGCAAAACTATTCATGAAGGATGGAGGAATGCCTTGGTGGGTTAAATTTTGAACATTCAAAGGGGATAGTCATAATGAGGAGTTCTACACACTTCCATTCAATCTTAATACATTCTTCCCTCCTACATGAAAATATTTATGTCTTTTAGAAATGTGAGTGTACAGAGGAAACTGGAATGTTTGCATCTGAAACATGTGAGTAGATTTGAAGTTGATATGATTTCTGGTAGCTCATTGATCAGTGTCCATGTTGTTGGCAATCAAAATGCATTTTTTCTCAATTGCACTTGCCACAATCATGGTTCTTATGAGATGGACTTTGATTGCCTCTTGATTGTTTTGTTCACCAAACTTCCATCCATATTTGATCAAAATGAATTTTTGATTAAAAAGTGAGTGACAATTGCAATGCAAAACTGTCTTTTAAGAAATTGAATCATTTTATGGATTCTTTGCTTCTATGGTATGCAGGGACTAAAGTGTGCCATGCTTTTATGGCACTTCTCTACTTGCTCTAGTGAGTAGAAAATGTTTTTTTAGCTACTCTTTGTCCTTGTAGATGATAGTACATAATGTATTTGTTAGATATCTACAAAACCAAAGATGCTACTACATTATTTACAGGTAAGAACATGCATTCATTGATATCTATGACCAAGACTAGAACCACAAAATTATCCAACACTTCCTAAATATGCCATACATTAATACAAAATGTAGTCCAAATAAATGATTGAGATCATGCAAAACTATTCATGAACATTTTAGCAGAAACTTCACTGCTCTACAGCTTTTGTTTCTATTTGTTCTGATTTGGCAGCATACATGTCTTTAAATAAACTAGTCAACTTCCATTAGTTTGTTTAACTAAACTTGTAAGCATCTTTAGAAATAACTTAAACATTTCTCTATTTTATAAACACGGCTAAGAATAACTATTCTAAAAAATTTGCAAATTTTTAAAACTATTTCTAATATTTATAGAAGTTTCCACTACTTTCTTCATAAGTTAAGGAAGTTTTCTTCAAATTCTGATGTCAATTAAAAAGTTCACCCCCAAAGTTTCTATTGTTTCTTGTTGTCCAATCAAACTTGCTCCCAAAAGTAGTGTTCATTCAGCAATTTAATTTTGGTTTTGCACACAAACAATGATATGAAAAAGAAGATTTAAGAATGAGATTATTCAAATAAATTTAAATTTTGGTTGCAAAGTTCACAAAATATTTTTGTATCCCAAACTGACTTGTTTATGTTTGTTTGTGTTTTTGTATTTTAAGATATTTTTAACAATGTTTGAGTTGATCTGGGATTTTTCAATTATAATCTTTGACATATAGAGTATAATCTCTAGCATGTAATGTTTAACATTACAAACAAAATTGTTCATGAGGCTTGTGTTTGGTCACACCAAACCTATAATTTTATAGAGAAGTGACAAGTGTCAATTCTAAAGAAAGAAAATTCCAAAATCAAAAATCAAAATTTAAATAGAGAAACAACTAACACCAAGTTCTTAGCCAACAAAAAATATAGTAAAAAAAATCAGATTTCTTACTTGCAACTCACAATTAGAAAATATAAAATATCACTACATTATATATAATTCAAAAAATTACTTGCCACTACATGACATTTGTTTAATTTAATATCAGTATCAAGAATGGTATAAAAATTTAACTTAAATATCAAATGTGACATAATAACTACCATATTCATTGTGATGGTTATTAGTTTTCAAATCCTTTTAAATAACAAATTGTAAATAAATACTAGAGTTTGTAATAGTGGCCTCAAGAAAATCTTAATAATAAAGAATAGGTTGTATAGATCTCAACTCCAATGAACAATATTATTTTACAAGGGAAAACACCTCAACAATAAAATTAGCTACGATGATTAAACTAATATGCTCAATTAGCAAACAATTAAGATCTAGATTAAATGAATTGGGATTGATAATTGAAGTTAGGCAAATTAAATGTAGAATTTAAATAAATTAAATGCAATATTAACTTGAAATTTGATGATGCTAAAGTGTTGTGACAAATGTTATAAGTTAATTTTCCCTCGGATAAATGTATTTTGTTGTTATGTTCATTACCTAAATCTTGGGACAATTTGATTCTTGCACTTAGTGGTTCATTGATAGATCCAAAGTTGGATGCCCTCATTGCCTCCTTGCTTACAAAGGAGATGAGGAGAAAGAATTCATAGGATGGGTGTAAGGATGCAGTGCATTTGTGGGGAAGATCTAAAGGGAGAGGCAAGGACAAGTAGAAAGGTGGTAAGGACAAGTTTAAGGATATGTTTAAGTCTAAGGGTAGATCCAAGACACCTAGTAACAGTAGGTTCGGGTGTTAGAACCATGACAAATGGGAGCATCTCAAAAAGGAATGTCGAAATAAGAAAAAGAAAGATGAAGATTCCTCCATTGATAAATCCTTTGATGATGAACCTATTGATACTTTTATTACTTCTACTAGCATGATTTCTAATGACTCTTTGTTGATAGATTTAGGTGCATCCTACCACATGACTTCTCACAAGAAGTGGTTATCAGTGTATATAATGTATGATGGTGGGGAAGTTTTCTATGGAGACAACATCACATGGAATATTGTGGGCCAAGGGTAGCTAAAATTAATTTTTAGTGATGTGAGGGTAAAAACTCACAGATGTATTGCATGTACTTGGTTTAGCTAGAAACTTAATTTTTTGTATCTAAAATGAATGATTTAGGAGTGCATGTTACTTTTGAGAAGAGTGGTTATAGGTTGAGCAAAGGGAACTTAGTGTTGGCTAAGGGCACTTGGTGTGGCACCTTGTTTAGGCTAGAAGCATCTACTTTCTATAACTCTGTGAATGTAACTGATAACTTTGTTTCTTATAAATTATGGCACCACAAAATGAGTCACATTGGTGAAAAGGGTCTTAAAACCTTCATTAATAAAAAGATGTTTGGCGGTTTGTCTGATTATTCTACTGATTTAATCTATGTGAACACTATGTGTATGGCAAACAACATAGAGTTTCATTTAAATTTGGTAGTACTAGAGTTAAACAAAATATGGAGGTTATTGGTAATGATGTATTTTGTCATATTATAAATTATCTCTGCTATGTTTCATTTATCAATGCCTTCTCTAGATTTACATGGGTTTAATTTATGAAGCATAAGTCTATTGTATTTTCTACATTTAAAGAGTTTATTAAAGCACTTGTTGAGAAACAGATAAATAGTGAAGTAAAGTTTATGAGAACACATAATGGTGGTGTGTTTTTCTCTAGAGATTTTGATGATTATTGTATTCATACAAGGATTGTTAGACAGAAGAAAACTCCATATACTCCACAGAAAATAGAGTGTCAAAATGGATGAAGAGGACTTTGATGGACAAATCTAGAAGCATGTTAATTAGTGCTAATCTTGAACAATATTTCTTACCTAAAGTTGTACACACTACTTGTTACCTAATTAACATGTCTCCCACTTTTGCTCTAGTTGGAAAAACACCAGGTACAAGTTGTGGATAGGTAAAATTCCCATTTTAGAGTTTTTAGCAATGAGGCACATGTTTATGTTCTAAAAGAAAAGAGTTACAATATTCATTTCAAGGCTAACAAGTGTCTTTTCATGTGTTATGGCAAGAACATTAAGGGTTATAATATTTGGGACCTTGTAGCATTGAAATTGTTATAATCTAAGAATGTTTTTGATATTGGTAAGCTATGAACAAGGGTACAGATCCCTATGACAAAAGCCACATGGGAGCAAAATAGGCCAGCAGCCATGAACAACCAAAAACAACAGACTAACAACAAACTATCATACTAGTAAGATAAGAGTACCAATACTAAAAACAACAACAAAAATACTTAAATAGCTCCTTCCAATCTTCCTTGAGAAATGCTAGAAGCTCCTCCTTGCCAGTAGTCTTGTCATTCTTGTCAACTTGTTCATTTTGAGAATCCTGTAAAATAACCAATGAAGTGGTAGCATGGTGGATAACCTTTGAACAAACTATAGCAAGCATTTTCACTTTGTTCTCCACAGAGAGCAGCCTCTTCTTAATATCATCCAACTCCTTATTAAGTTGGCCACAATTATCACAGTTCCTAACACTGGCAGCTTCCTTCTCAGGGGTTTCCAGGATCTCAACTTCCTCTTGCTCAATTTTATAATAGGAGTTGTTTAAGTCCTTGAATGACTGGCACCCTCTTTCTCCTCAGGTTGTTCAGGTGTCGACTTAACCACTTTGATTTCCACCTCGTCCTCCAAGTCCAAGGCCGAGGAATAATCCACAATTTTCAGAATGAGCTTTTTGCCTTCTACCAATCTATTCGACCAATGAATACTCAGCCTCCTCACAGTGCTCCCCTTAATTTCAACATCTTTATCCTTCTCCTCAACATCAAAAAATTTCTATTGAAGGTCAATATCCCCCCTGTCCACTGCCAGATCACCCAAATTCTCACCACTAGTAGATTTTTTGCCTTTCTTTTTACTAACCTTTCTAGGTACAGGTTGATCTTCAAGGCTCCCTTTCCTCTTTTTTCCATCTGAATGCGAAGGGTTGTACTTCAAGCCACACAAACCCTCAGCTACTGCCTTCTGGGATTGACCCAGGGACCTAGTCACTCCCCCCGAAGGGGTAGCCGAGTTGGCTGGGCCCTACAAGGTAGGGTTAGTATTCTGGGGGTCCAAAGGGGTTTTGGTGTCTTTTTTCTTGTGGGACTGGGATCTAGGATTAATAGCAGGCTAAGCCTTAGGGTTGTGGGAGGGCCCAGTAGGGTCATGGAGATCTTTGACAGTGGGGCTATTGACTTGCTTTTACTAGGGCTACCATACTTAACACTCAAGGTAATGTTATCATCCGAGTCATTATCATTGCTTTCATCAACAAGCCATGTTATTATAGGCTTAGCAGGACATAGGGACAAGTGGAAATGGAACTAGCAAAGGATCAAGCCTTGATGGAGCGGGACAACAACAACAACAAGGTTACCTTCATGGGTCTTCTTAGCAACCTTAATAGAAGACTCTAAAGATGATAAGAGATAAAAAGGAAAATTCACCAAAACCTTATGCCTAAATTCATCAAAACCTTATAATCTAAGAATGTTTTTTTAGAGAGCTTAGGGAATTTTAAAATGATGAACAACCTCGTGTGAAGCCTAACAAAATAATGCATTTTGATATTAAGAATGAACTATAGGAGAATGCATGCACAAAATAGTAACAAGATGGATAGAATGAGGAAAGAGAAGGTTCATATTTTAGTTCTGATGAGGAACAACAAGAGCCTTTTGTTACACCTCTCAAAAGGTCCACTAGACAACATAATCCATTTGAAAGTTATAGTCCTAATTATAGTTGTGTATTTTATTTATCGTGTGCTAACAACAAACCTAGATCCATGAAGGAAGCTTTGTCTTTAGATGAGCATGAGTCCTAATTGGAGGCCATGATGTTGGGAAAAGAAAGGTAAACTACTACAATATGAAAATATGAAATATGCTTACAAATTATATGAAATCAAGTGTCCTTGTTCATTGAAAAACCATCAATCAAATGTGTTTAATTATAGAATACTATAAATAGATTTAGGACATACAAATCAAAAACATAATAAATCAACAAACCACATGAGATCATCACACAACACAATATGTATGTGGAGAAACCCTTAAAGGGAAAAATTCTCCACCAAGAAGAGAGGCCAAGTATGTATTATCTTCAAATGCAAGATTACAAATACAACACACTTCATTCCTTCCTTATCTTCAATCTAGTAGCTCCTATGTACCTGTGAACTCTGAATAAAAGCATACAACACAATATATCTCATCTTCATCCCAAATCTCCAATTTATAAAAAAATTAGGAGAAACAAGAGATATGCCCCTTGTAAAAACCCAATGAACAACCCTTAGAAGCTCTTCGAAAATGAAGATACAGCCCATTTTGGCACCCAAAATGACCTCTTTTCAATAACTCAACTTAGGGAATCTCAACAATCACCTTCATGGGTCACCATTTGTCATTTAGCAGTCCTTTCTAGGAATCCAACTTAGGAGTCAATAAATTTTTGTCACAAGTCACAATGATGAACCCCTTCATCCCTTCTGAATGCATTTACAAACAATAGGCGAAACATTATTACAAATTATTTTCCAATATCACCCTAGGTTCCTAGACACCTTAATAAGTGTGTTGGAACAATTTAAATGACATGATTTACAAGGTTGATGGCACCTTAATCCTAACACGTGAAATATGAAATTAAGGCTTTGGATAAATGTGACTTGTGGGATCTAGTTGAGCTAAACAAGGAGAAGAAATTCATTGGTTGTAAATGAGTATTTAAAAATAAATTCAAAGTAGATGGTAAGTTGGAGTGGTACAAGGCCTAGTTAGTGCCAAAGGGTTACTCCCATGTTGAGGGAGGGGATTTTGGTGAGATATTTTTCTCTTGTGGCTAAACTAACTTCTATTAGACTCCTTTTATCTATTGTGGCTACTTTTGATTTAGAGATAGAGCAGATGAATGTAAAAACAATTTTTCTACATGGGGATCTTGACGAGGAAATATTTATGAAACAACCTGACAATTTTGTAGTGAAGGGATTGGAGCACTTAGTTTGTAGGTTGAAACGATCTTTGTATAGTTTGAAGTAGTCACTAAGAATATGGTATCAAAAATTTGATGCTTTTGCATTGGATCGTAACTTTATTAGAAGTGGTGTTGATCATTGTGTTTATTTTAGATTAATTGATGGTTAGCTACTAATCATTATCTTATACGTTGATGATATGTTGTTTATTGGAAATGATAAGGGGATGGTTAGGGAACTTAAGTCTCAGATATTTGGTACATTTGATATGAAAAATTTAGGGGCTACAAAATATATACTGGATATGGAAATTTGTAGGGATAGGATAAATGGGAAGCTTTGGTTAAATCATAAGAAGTATATTGATACTATTTTGTAGTGTTTTGTCATGCAAGAATGCAAAGCAATTAGTATTCCTGTTTCTAATTGGCACTAGGTTATCTCTGGAACAATGTCCTAAAACATATGATCATCTTTAAGAGATGCATACAAATTTGTATGTCAGTGTTGTAGGAAGCCTCATGTATGCCATGGTCTAGACAAGACATAATATTGCCCTAGCAATGAGAGTTATAAGTAGGTTTATGTCAAACCTTGGTAAAGAACACTTGAATTATATTAAATGGGTTTTCTGATATTTACATAGAACATCTGACCTTTGCATTTTTTTTTATCATGGGAATCATGATGTGGGCAGAATGGTTGATATACATGGCTTTGTTGATTCTAATTGGGTTGGTGATCTCGATTGTAAGAGGTCTGCGAGTGGCTATGTCATTACGTTGTTTGGAAGAGTGGTTAGTTGGATGAGAAAATAACAACCTACAGTCACATTATCCACTACAGAAATAGAGTACATGGTTGTGGTCACACATGCTTGTAAAGAGGCAATGTGGTTACAAAAGTTGTGTTTAGGTATTGTATTTTAGTGTAAACATGTAGAATTGTATGTGATAGTGAAAGTACCATCTATTTGGCTAAAACTCAATGTATCATGCCTACATGAAGCACATTGATGTTCAATATCACTTTGTTCAAGAAATTGTTGAGGGTGGTACAGTCATGTTACAAAAAGTGGACACCTCACATAATGTTGTATATTCTCTGACTAATCCAGTGAGCATAGAAAAGTTTGATAGGTGTAGAGAGGCCATGAGCCTCATATTCTCTAGAGCTTGATTTGATATTGTTATTAGATTTCAATGTTGAAGGTTCCCTTTTGCTCTTGCAAGATGTTCAATAAGTGGGAGAATGTTGGAAATATTATCTCAACCTTGCATTCCTAATGTTCATAGTTAATAACTTAATTGTATTTACTATTTCATCTTTAGTGTCATTTGTCCTCACTTGGGAAAGTTGGTATCTCATTTTGAGGTGGCACTACTTTCATCTTTAGTAGATTTTGTCCTCATGTGAGAAATTTGGTTTCCCATATTGATTTGGCATGTTTGGCCATGTGTCAGCATCTTGGAAGGTTTTTAAGAGCATCTTGACTCACCATAAAGGGAGTTACTTATGGTAGATTCTATGACATGTAAGAGCATGTAAGAGAGAGGTTACATTGTAATCTTAACCAGACCACTATTATGACAAGTGAATGGGCACTTGTCATGGAGCATCTTTATGCACTGGGAATGAAGACAAATTAGGGTGCCCAAGTTTGGGTGGTCAAATATTCTTTTTTATGACATGACATGTAAGGAGTATGCTAAAAATAACCTAGAAGACCAAGACCAAGGGGCATTGGGATTTGTTCCATGACCATTTTTGGTGTTATACCTCTCTTGCTCTTGCTAATGGTTTTCCAAAACCATGTGATAGTTTCCAACTTGTACTTATCTATAATTAATGCTCAGAGTTAGAGGATGCATTGATTGTTTTATAGGTTATGTGAGTATTTTTATGTTGTAAAAATTCAGAGGGATAAGATAATGTATTATAACTTAGATGTTTCCATTAATACAAGCTTAGGTCTCTTTTTATGTGGAGTTTTTTCTTGCAACGGTTTTTCCATGTAAATCTCACGTTACGGTTTGAATTTTCTTTCATGGTTTATTTCTATTTGCATATGATTTATCACTATTAATTTATTTGGATGCATTAAAGTTCAACATATCTTGATGTTTAGTTAAACTCTATTTCAACACTCCCCTACTTGCTATGAAGGACAACTCAAGAAAACCATTTAACTATAATATGCCACCATCATATTTAACTCACTTATTACTGCATTATTTATAACATCGAGTATTGAAATTTAGTGGTTGCTTCATAAAAAACTCTTATAGAATATGATGATTATATTTTTGAATTGTGATGATAAAATCATATTTATCTACTTGGATTTTGATTTGATTCTATCATTTCTAAGTTGTGATTCTATAATTACATAGAGAGATGCGTATGAAAGCATCTTGCCATTCATAATAGGTGTATTCACCCATCAAATATCAAACTGTGTGATATTCTATAGAAATGAGAGTCCATTAACCTATAACTTAGATGCCAACCTATTTAGGTCCTTGTCACATCTCGTCTTTGGATTTCATTTATAATTTAGACTATTGGACATTTAATTATGATTGTTTTACTATTGGGTGATTTCACGTGTATGAAGGTAATTATCATTAATGTTGTAAATGCATAAATTTGAAACTTGATATAATGATCGATTATTATGTTATGATTATGGATGTGTATCTTACTTGTGCTTCGGCTATGTCTATATGGACTAACCTATTGACGAGAATTAAAGTGCAATTGAGTGCAAGAAAATGTCAAAGATGGGAACATGGTTGACGTAGAAGCGTCCTAGCCACCAAAAAGAGTTGGCATGATGGAAAAACCTGATGCATGCACACACTCACTTAGTTTCATACATACTACATTATGACATATTGCATGATTGAATGGCTTTATTATGCATTCACTACATGGTTACGTAGCCTTGATTGTGCATTTACATTGGATATTAGTTGTGGTTGACGTATGATGATTAGATAATTATGTGATTTCATTTGCTAAAGTACGTTCATTTCAATTACATAAGTTAGCCATGTATTCTTACTTTCTTTTCAACTTTAGATTTAATAAAATTATATAGGATGATTTCAAAAAGGTTTATTAATAATTATTTAAAGTTCTCATATATATATATATATATATATATATATATATATATATATATATATCTTTTGTAAACCTAGGTTTTTAGCCTAGTTCGGGCCCAAAGAGACCCTTATGGGGGATCTCTTCCCATCGGCTTTATCGCCTGAGACCATAACTGGGGGGTCTCTGTCCCCAATGGGCATTATCACCCTTTGGTCAAACCCGCGAGCTCGCTGGCCCAACGAAGGTACACAACCTACAAGCATGTTATCCCAGTGAAGGCACACTTAGCTTGCGAGCACAGCAGCCCAACAAAGGCACGCATGACCTGTGAGCTTGTTGGCCCTACGGGGATTTGAACCTTGGCGACCGCCACCACAACCAAGTGACTTGACCACCAAACCACGTCCTTATATGCAAATATATATATATATATATATATATATATATATATATATATGCATGATAGAAGATCGTAGGTAGACTTAAAATAAATATTTACTCTCATGCAATGTTAAAAATGGAGTAAATGGAATATTAAGTGGAGTTTATATATATATATATGCATGATAGAAGATCGTCGGTAGACTTAAAATAAACATTTACTCTCATGCAATGTTAAAAATGGAGTAAATAGAATATTAAGTGGAGTTTGAACTAAAAACTAGAGAATCAAGGAAATTTGGGCATTGACACATTCCCTTCTCTCCATGCAAAGACAGGAGTTGACTGCAGTTTGGAAAATAAAGAAAAATCTGAAGCTAAAAATAGAATGCCAATATTAGAGTAGGGAGGATTTATTAAAAAGTACACAAAGAGAAGGAAATATCATCATCGATCAGTGACAAAAGGAGAAAAATAAATATAGAGAGCAAAAGGAGATAGAGAGAAGAGGAAGCATCGGCGACAGGAAGCAGAAGACTAGCTTATTGAGAAGTTCGAAGATTCCTAGGTACTTTTCTTTTCTAAAGTATATTTGCAAAGTTTTTGATGTATTTTGTGATTGAATGTGTTTAAATTGATGTTGAGCTATATTAGATGCTTTTGGGCTTGCGTAGCAAACTCTCTGGCCTGCGTAATGTCTTAAGCAACTTGTTCTTTTAATCAAACTATGTATTCTTTTTCCTTTTTCATGGTCATATCTTTCCTTTTATCGGCCTTTGATAATTATATTTGCATGCTATATGTTCCTATCAGCCTGTGCATTCTCCCTTATGCCTGCACCTTGATCTATTGTCTCGGTCCAAACCTTAGTCTTATCAGCCTCCATGTAAAAACAACACGAATACTATTTATAAGGCATGTGTTTTCCAATCAGCATCTTTGACTTTATAATCGGCCCTATTATCTTCTTAAGCGGCTTGGGTTTTCCTTTGATCGACCTATGATTTTATTTCTATCAGCCCTTTGATTTGCAACGACCAGTTATTCCATCGACCTGTGTTTTACTTATGGCATCTTGTCCTTTTTAGCCTGTGGTTATTATTTCCAACAAACTGTATGGTTTTTCCTCGACCTCATGTTTGTTATAAACTACCAGAATGATATTCCTCTTGTTGGCCTACTTACCATGCCATTGGTCTATGTTTTAAATAGACTAAATAATTCACTGTGGACTACGAAGCATAACCTCAAGTCTGCGTATCATCTTAGCAACCTATTTATTGTTCTCGAATTGACATTTATATATTCTCACATGGCTTGTGTATTCACCTTTTAGTCAACCCTTTTATCTTCTTAGTGACCTTGGCTTTACTTTGTTGGATTGCTTCAAATAATATTCCTGTAGCTTATCGAGTTCATGTAGATTACTGTGTTTATGTAGCATTCAGACCTTGTGTTTGTGTGACTATAATAACATGTCCTATCCATTTATGCCTTCACTTAAATGGTGTTCTATTTGGCAAACCTAAATATGAAATTGTTAGAAAGATGATTCTCCTTTATTTCCTTATCACAAATTTAATTATAGTGGTATTATAAATCTGAACCTTCTTGTAGATATGAATTCATAGATTTAGCTTTATTTTTGAGATAATTGTGAATGTAATAAGGATTTATATATAACAAGTTATATATATATATATATAGAGAGAGAGAGAGAATAGTTTATCTTTCTATGAGTGTATTGCGCTTACCTTCGAGGATAGGGTGTTGAATGTGGGTTATTAGAGAAGGTTGACTTACTTTTCAGGATCTACTAGTTATGCATAAGTGCTTTGGACAAAGCCATGTTTTCATTGAAATAGTTGAATGTATGTCTAGCAAATTTATATTGACATGTTTCTCTGCCACATCCTGATTGTGAGATATTGCACATTTTAGTTAGAAATGCATGTAGACATTAGGTTGCATTGGGTTGTCCCTCATGCCTATTATTTCCAAGTTGCTAGGTACTTTGTGCAGGGTCGGGTATCCTTCATGTTAGGAAGGATTTCGAGGAAGCGTAATGCTTCATTGTTGGGCGGACAAGCGCTTGGGCCATGTTTCTGTCTTTGGCTTGCAGATGACCTTGTGGGTTAGTGGAGACTTGTGATAGTGACTTTATTCATTATCATTACTTGTATATTGTACTTTATTATTATACTAAGATAGCTATATGGCATGAGAGCCAAAGATGTATTATTGTATATTATTTTCTTGTGCTAATACTTAGATATAGCACGTGTAATTGTAAGATGTAAGTGGATAATTTTACATATGTATAGAAGATTTATCTTTTCATTTTATGTTAATATGAATGAGATGATTTATTTATTTATGTGATTATAATTTTTGGGGTTTCGTACTTTACAGTCTTTTTCATTTGCTTTTGCATTGATGTTGAATTGGTTGATTTGCATCATGGAAGTGCTTTTGCATTAATACTAAATTTTAATGTTGATTTACATCACGAATTTCCCTTTGCATTAACACTCAAATTTATGGCTGATTTATGTTGCAAAGTGCTTCCATTTATTGAAGATCTTTTTTTATTTAGTTGAGAGTTTTTTCATTACGAGTTATTTTATTTTTATTTTTTTATAAGCAAAAGGTGACAAGCACCTATATAAAATATATTAATTTATAAAAAGAGTTTACAAAATGGTAGGCTTAAAGACATCCAGCACCAAATATATACATCATGATAGACCTCCATAACCGATCAGCAGACCCATAGGCCAATAACAACAAAAAACCTCTTCAACCAGGACTAGGAACCTAAAGACCTTAAAATAGAATTTTCAATAGGAGGAAAGATCTAATCCCCAACAAAATAGGGAGAAACAAAAACTATCCAAAACAAACCATTACAATCGAACATAAATCATATATAGTTGAACACAATATCAAGCATCCATAGCAGTATTAAGGTCCTGGAGAAGATAGTTGACACCACCATCACCATCACCATCACAATTACCATCTTCATCTGTCGATGAACCAAGAGGAGGTGAAACAAGAGGGTGATGATTCATAAGAAGCAGCAAAGCTTGAAACTTTACATCAATTTGATTACAAGCACCTCCCCAACATCCTTACTGTGAGCATGAAGAGAGAAATGAATAATTTCCTCATATTCATGATTAATGGCAACACGCGGAGCATTGAAGACCAGTTGTGAGCAAAAGTGTGCATAACTTGACATTTAGTGAATAACCCACCAATCAAAGCACCAGATTTAAACAAGTCATAATTCTGAAAGGCCATATCCAACAGTTCCATAGAATAAAGATAACAATGAACAAAGTTGTTAATCAAAAGTCTAACCAAGTTAGGATCCTGAGAAATATCCAAGGCATTAGAAGTAAACACAAAGAAGATCTGAGATGGATATAAAGACCTTACTTGGCCTTCCAGGATTTCCTTACCAACAACTTCATGAATGGCCTCCTCAACATTCAAATTTTTAATAGCGAAAATAGAAGACAAACCATCTGAATCCATAGAACCAAAGAAAGCCTTTTCCCACTTCTGGATAGGAAAGAACAACCTCTTATTCAACTGAATTTCCATCTTGAACAAAATAAAGGCACACAAAAATGCCGACTGAAGAGGGTATAAAAAGAGAATGCCCATCAAAAAATGATTGCAACCCTACCAAGCCATATCCATTGATGACAACATTTGTAGAAAAACCGCTACAAACAAAGAGAAGGTACAGATATGAACTCAAGGGAGAGATTACATCCATAAATAGGTGTACTTAACAAAAGATTTCCCACGCGGCACCTGCAAAACATATAAATGTTAGAAAAAAAGAAAGGTGGCGATTAAGCCACGCAAGCTTGTCGATCCAATGCCATGATATCACTAAGCTTAGGGAAGTTGATGGCAATATCAAACCCCACCACCAAAATGGGTCCCTCCACATCAAAATCAAAATTAGCTAGAGTATTGGCTAAAGAATTACCCTCTCTATAACAATGAGAGATGAAAAAATACTCAAAAGAATTTAACAAAGCCGAAGCTTCTTGAAGAAAATAATGAACATTTCAACTCAACACAAATTTTCTTTTGAGAGCATTAATAACCACCAACAAATCCCCTTCTATATGCAACTTAGAGATTTGAAGATTACTAGCCAACTTAAGACCCTCCACCAGAGCCATAATCTCTGCTTGATTATTAGTCATTTCTGGAAGTTTGGATGAAAAAGCTTGAATAACTTCCCCATTATCCTTTCTCAAGACACTCCCCATAGAAGAAGGACCCAGATTACCACGAGAAGCCCCATCAAAGTTGAGCTTCACAAAATCTGCAGTAGGAGGTCTCCACTTAATCACACTTCTATCTACTTTAACAACTGGAAAACCAAGATCTGGAGAAGGTTTCAAAAACTTCCAAGCCTTTAAAATCTTACCATCCCAAGAGGAGAACACCAAATTAGAAGACCCCTTTTTAAATAAAAAATTCATGACCACTTCAGAAATGGATTCTCAATGACCAACAGAATATCATCTAGCTCCTAACTGACTTTTCTAAAAAGTCTTCTATTTCTCTCCAACCAAATACTCCAAACCACTATAGGAGGAGAAACTATCCAAATAGAGGAGAACACAAAACCCTTAAAAAGAATGGGCCAACTTCTCAAGAGATCAACAAGAGAATTAGACATCGGAGCATACAAACTTAATTTGGAAAAGAGTCAGTACTAAGAAGCAGAAGCAAAGGGACATAGGACAAAAATATGATAAGGATCCTCTTCTCAATTACCACAAAAGACACAGTTAAATGCTTCTGAAATACCCAGCTTTTTCAATCTATTACTAGTCAGAATCTTCTTCTTTAAAGCTAACCAAGTGAAATCCCCAGCCTTGGGAAGACAAGCTACATTCCAACAAAAAATAGAAGGCCAATCAGATTGCAATTCCACCTTAGAAAAATTCAAAGATCTATAATCATCTCGAACATTGTATGAACCTGATTTATAAAATTTCCAAACTAATTCATCTTCTTTACTAGAAAGACAAATCTTTCTCTTCTGCAGATGGGCTAGAAGCAACTCCTTCTGACTTTGAGGAAATGGGCAAGCAGAGAAATCTTTCCACACAGCTGACAAAATAGGACCCTCCTCCTTGACTATAAAGTAATCTTTCACTCTCCTACCCCAAGCTGAAGAGAGAAAATCTTTAGCCTCAACTAACCCTTGACTTTGAGAGAAGGGGGGAAAGCCATTCCAAGAATCTTCCCAAAAAAAAGCCTTAGAACCATCATTAATTTTCCAAGAAATATGGGGGAGAATAATCTCTCTACAGGAGACCAAGAAGTTCCACATATTTGAACCCTTAGGGGGGGTTTCCACTGTAAAGATTTTGTCTAAACTCAAAGAATCTAAATACTTGAACGCATCAGCCTGCACCACTTGGAATTAGGATTAGAATACATTTTCCAAGCCAGCTTAGCTCCTAAAGCTTTATTCTAATATGAAATGTGATTAATTCCTGCCCCTCCAAAAGGTTTTGGAACACACACCTTATCCCAAACAATTAAAGGAACTTTATTATTACCATCTAAACTTCCCTTCTAGAGAAAAGATCTCAAAGATTTATGAATATCCTAGATGATTCCCTTGGGGACATTTAAGACTAATAACATATAGATTGGTACAGCTAAAAGGACAAATTTAATCAATGTTATCCTGCCCGCCAAAGTAAGCCATCTTCCCTTCCAAGCTACAATTCTCTTATGAATGGATTGAGTGATTTTGGTCCAAAAAAAATTTATGAACCCCAAAAAATATAGGGATACCCAAGTATTGACTAGGTAAATATTCATATTTATACTTCAAAAAATTAGTGATTTTATTTTGCAGAACAGGCTTAGTGTTGAAAAAATAAACTTTCAACTTATGTGAATTCACAATCTGATTTGAAGCTGAACTATACTTGGAGATAGTACTTTGAATGCATTTAGCCTCCTTCAAAGGAAGATATCTGAAGAGGAGGGTGTCATCTACAAAAAGGGTGTGAGAGACAGAAAAAGAAATACGAGGAATAGCAACACCTTTCCAATTTGACAGTCTACATTGTTTAAAAATTGCCCGACTGAAAGAATCAGCCATGATAATAAAAAGATAAGGGGATAAAGGATCCCCTTGTCTAATCCCCTGAGACACTTCAAAAAGCTCTGAAGGACTACCATTTATCATAACAGCTGATCTCACCCCTGAAATACAAGAAAAGATCCATTTACACCGCTTTCTACAAAAGCCAAACTTGAAATGACCCTCCTAAGAAACTCCCAAGAAACCTTATCATAAGCCTTCATCATATCGAGCTCTAGAAGCATTACAGGAAGTTTTAAATAATTAATTGAATGAAGAACCTCATGAGCTAAAATCGCACCATCTATTATTTCTTTTCCAGGAACAAAACTCCCTGCTCTTCTGAGATAATTTTAGGAATCAAATATTCTAGCCTCATAGTAATTGCTTTCATGAAAATTTTATATAGAGTATTACACGAAGAAATGGGCCTGAAGTGAGCAAAAGAAGAAGGAACGCTGGTTTTAGGAATAAGATCTATAAAAGTTGCATTCAATTCCTTCAAAACATTGCAATTTTATCTTGACTCTTCCAAAGCTGCCCATACATCTCTCCTAATAAACTCCCAACATTTTTGAAAAAACAAAGGGGTGAAACCATCAGGACCAGGAGCCTTGTCAGGGTCTAAAGAGAAAACCACACTTTTAGAACTATTTAAGAATTATTTTATTTTATTTACATTGTTTACTTTATTTTTATTTACTTAAGAGTTATTTTATTTACTTAATATTTATTTTATAGTTTTAATTTTTATTTACAAGGTCATAACATGACGCTCTGTGCCTCGCTCCACTATAGAACACTTGTCGGGTTGATTGTAAATAATTATTTAACATTTTGTTTAATTGTTGCAATTGTATTTAATAAATATTTGTCACAGTTGTATTAACAAACATTTAAGATGAAAAGTGAAAGCTTCCATTCTGTGGATAGAAATAATTGGCCTAACGCAGAGCACCTAATTTGTGATGCATGGGGAGCATCAGGGGGAATTGCAACCCTATCGAATAACAACATAGTTAAAGGGAGGATTATAGAAAGCAACATAAACTTCCTGGCAGTCAGAATGGAGTCAAACAACCACACCTGGAATTTGGTTAATAGTTATGCTCCTAATCAGAGGGGCCCAAGAAGGGAAGTGTGGGTTTTGCTCTCTTCGTTAATCGCTAGTGACCCTTCAAGCTGCTGGATGTTAGCTGGGGATTTCAACACTCCACTCTTCCCCTCTGAGAAGAGTGGAGGGATCATTGACTACATTGACAACATGATGGACTTAAATGATTTTCTAAACATTGAAGGGTTGTTGGATCTAGATTTGCAAGGGAGCAAATTTACCTAGTCTAATCAAAGAAAAGGAAGGAACCTGATACAACTCAAACTTGACAGAGTCCTTGTCTCACCCAATTGGAAATTCTTAAGCTCATACTCTCTAGAAGCACTGCCAAGAACTACTTCGGACCTTAATCCCCTACTTCTTTCATGGAGAGAAACAAAAGGCCCTTATCCCTTCAGATTTGAGATCATGTGGACCAAACACCCTAATTTCAAACACAAGCTCTTGAGCTAGTGGAGTGAAGATGTTCATGGTACACCTATGTACAGACTGGCTCAGAAGCTTTTGAGGGTGAAGAAAAAGGTGAAAGGATGGAACAAATTCAACTTTGGGAACATCTTTAAAGAAAAAAAGAAGACTTAATATCAAGCTTGGAAAGCTCCAAAAGAAGATGGAGGAGGCAAACTCTTCAGAAGAAATGGATAAAGAGGAAGAGGATGTGAGGAAGGAATGGAAGGATTTGTTGCTGAAGGAGGAGGTCTTTTGGAAACAGAAATTGAGAGTGCAATGGCTAAAAGAGGGGGATAGGAACACAACTTTTTTCCATCGATCAACAATGAAGCACAGGAAAAGGAACTGCATATCTAAATTGATGGATGACAAAGGCATTATGGTGGAATCAAATTTTGAGATTGGATAAGTGGCTGCTTCCTACTTTTAGAACTTCCTTGGTGCCCAAGACAATTGTATTAACCAGAACCTCGTAAATATCATACCTACTCTGCTTGATGATGGATATAATGAACAACTTAGCAGGATAATCACTAAGGAAGAGGTTCAGTCTACCCTCTTTTCTATGGAAGCCTTTAAAGCCCCTAGACCTGATGGTTTTCCCCCCAGCTTTCTTTCAGGAGTATTGGGATATTGTGGGAAAAGATGTCACTAAGGTGGCCAGAGACTTTTTTAAGGGAGGTAAGATCCTAAAGCAATGGAACCATACTTTCATTGTTCTTATTCCCAAAAAACAAGACCCGGTCAGTATGGGGGATTTTAGACCTATTAGCCTGTGTAATACTATTTATAAAATCTTCTCCAAAATCTTAGTGATCAAAATGCAGCCTTTGCTAGATAAACTTATAAGCAATTGTCTAAAAGGTTTTGTGCTTGGCAGACTGATAACTATTGTAGCCATTACTACCCATGAAATAATTCACTCTATGGAAAGAAGTAAAAATTTGGGTATGGCTTTCAAATTAGACATCTCTAAATCCTATGATAGGGTTAGTTGGGAGTTCCTGTTTAAGGTGCTGAGAAAATTAGGCTTTAAAAGTAAACCTTTGCAAATCATAGAGGCATGTGTCACTTCGGTTAGATACTCTATTCTTGTTAATGATATTCCCAAGGGGTTTTTCAATGTGGGTAGGGGACTTAGACAGGGGGACCCCCTATCTCCATACCTATTTATCCTACTAGGCAAATCCCTAAGTAGAAGTTTCCTTAATCTTCTTCACTCCAGAGAAATAAAAGGTGTTAAACCAGCTTCAACAGCAACACCTGCAGTGATACAACAATTCGTGGACAACACTATTCTTTTTGGCTCAGCTTCAATGATTGAGGCCAGAAAGTGGAAAATGGTGCTTCAAAATTATGCTACCTCAGTGGGCCAATGCATTAACTTTGACAAAAGACAAGTATTCTTCTTTAACACCCCTTTTGTTTTATAGTAGAAAGTTATGGGCATCCTTGGGTGCTCAAGGTTGAGTTGCCTGGGGTCTATCTTGGGCTCCCCTTTTCAGTGAAAGATGCTCCTCTAGAATACTGGAATTCCATAATTGAAAGGATGCAGAGTAAGTTAGTTGGATGGAAAGGGAAACTTCTGAGTCAAGCAGGTAAGTTTCAATTACTTAAGGCCTCTCTACAAGGAATACCAATTTACTTATTGTCTCTTTTTAAAATCCCTAAATATATATTAGAGAGATTGGAGAAAATATAGAGGAACTTTTTATGGACAGGCATGGAAGATAAGAAAAGATTGGCCCTCGTTGGATGGGATAAAGTCTGCAGATTGAAACTTCAGGGAGGATTAGGTCTAAGAAAGTTGAATCTGCTCAACAAAGCCATGATCACCAAGGTGGGATGGAATCTTGTTATGGGAGATAAGGATTGGGGAAAAATCATGTGTGCTAAGTACTTTGGGAATTGAAACCCTAAGGATTTTTTAATATCTCCTGATTTCCCTAGAGGATCGGTGATTTGGAACAACATCATAAAATACATGTCAATACTTTTAAGGGGTGGTAAATGGAAATTGGGAAATGGAGGTAGCATAAGGTTCTGGGAAGACAATTGGATTAAGGGAGGGCCATTAAAGAACATGCAGAATATGATTGAATTGGCTAACATAGTTGTGCACTATTTCGGTGGATTGGTTTGTGACTATTTCCTACTAGAAAAAAAGGGGATGGAAGTAGTTTTTTGATTGTTGTCAAGGAAGGGTCAATCTTATTAGGGCATCTGAAGAGATCCAACTGTCCTTAAAAGGGTGTAGAATCCCTCTATTTCCTTATAATGATAAAATCCTCTGGGCCCTTGAAAACTTGGGGAGGTTTACAATCAAATCTGCTTATAATCTTTCCCTCCCTCAAAATGTTGACACCTTTTGGAGAAAAATCTAGAATCACAATTTAATCCCAAAGATCAAGCACTTCTGGTGGCTAGCAGTGCAAAATAAAATTCTTACAACTGACAACCTCTGGATCAGAGGATTCCAAATCTCAAACAGATGCATAATTTGTATGAAAGAAGAGGAGAATGTCCCCCATATCCTTCTGCATTGCAATTTTGCCTGGGAAGTTTGGAGTATAGTTCTGACCATGCTTGATGTTCTATGGTGCTGGAACGATGGATTAGGGGATTGCATTCAGGCCTGGTCCCCCCTTTTTCTAATCCTATTTGCAGGGAAATATGGGCTTTGATACCCCCTATCTTCTCCTGGTGTTTGTGGAAAGAAAGGAACAATAGGCTTTTCAGGGAAAAGTTTAGGGAGCCTAAGTGTTAGGATCGGCTGTTAAACTGCTGCAAGACATCATTAGTAACAACACATTAAGAGTTGCAGATACTCCTCCTAATGCTAAGGAATTGCAGGTGATGAATCAGTGGGTTGTTCCTATAAGCATTCGCAGGGTGGATGATAGCAGGAAAAAAGCTAGGGCTGGAACAAAATAGTCTCCTCCCCTGGTGGGATGGTTTATGCTCAATTTTGATGGTGTTTCTAAAGGTGATCCAGGGATGGCTAGTGGAGGTGGTTTAATAAGATCGGAGAAGGGTACCCTCTGTGCTATGTTTTCTGGAAGTCTGGGTGTTAATACCAATAATATGGCAAAGGCCTATGCTCTTCTATGGGGAATTAAAATAGCCTTGGCTATGGGTATAAAAAACATCATTATTGAAGGGGATTCCAAGATTGTTATAGAAGCTGTCAAAGAAAAAATCAAAGTGGGGTGGCAAATGAAGGATATAGTGTAGGATATCAAAATCCTTCTACTTAACTTTGAAGGAAGGGAAGTGAGACATCTATATAGAGAGGGCAATAAATCGGCAGACCTTCTAGCTAACTTAGGGATAAACATTAACCCCCTAAGGTGTTGGAAAAATCTAGATAATTTACCTCTAAGCATTATTGCTAGTATACAGAAAGAAGCACCTTCCTAATTCATCCAGCTCTCACTTCGAGAGGAGATGTGACTTATGTGTCAAAGTGGAGAACCCCACCAATCCCTATAAGGTGACGTGGAAATTGAATGCCCATGTGAATGATGACATGCTCAGTTGTGAGAAAGATAGGTGATCTAATGGATTTGGAAAGTCTTTTTGGCTGCCTCCTGGAATGATGGTTTTGAATGGCACACACAAGCGAACCCCAGAAAGCATTTATGTCTCGAAAGTGCGTAGAGTGGCAAAGGACAAGCATGGAAATAAGAGCAAACTTGATTTAATGTTTTTAATCCCCTTTCTGGATTATTCAACTATCTCTCCCTTTGGCTCTACAACTACATTTACGGTCTGGAGTTTAGCTGGGTTAGGAAGATGGGTGGCGATAAGGTGAGAACTAAACCCATGAACTATGGAGAATTCAGGGAGGATGCACAAGTGTGGAGTATTGTGTACGAAGGAGGAGTTACCTTATTTATCGAAGGCCTAAACAAATATGACAAACATTTGTCAGTTCAGTTTGCTACCTCATGGGATAGCAATAGGGTGGTGAAAGTGGGTGGTGTCAGTTTGAGGTTTTGGAGGATGCCATCGCTAAGGCTACAGGGCTGTGTTGTTCTGGGAATAAGCTTAAGAAGCAAACGAGGGTTCAAGACATTAAAAAAATGAAGTTGTTCTTCAGAGAGGGTGAAAAGTAGATTAGACTGCAAGGGGGTTTTGAAAGGGAAAGCATGGTAAGTCCTTGGAACCAGGTTTGTTTCTTGGTTATGAAGTATTTTACTTTAGAGGGGAGGTATAAGGTTTTCTATCACTACCATTTTGCCTTTTTGAATCACTTTCGCCACAAAGTTGAAGTCAATTTTCCCTCCTTCCTGTTGTCTAGTATGGAGGCTTCGGTGACCAAAGTTGAAAATCTTGAGAAGGAAACCCTGTGATCCCTTCCTTGCCTCTACATCAGGGGCTAATTTTTTGCCCCTACCAATACCATCTTGCTCTCTGCCCGTTAAAACCCTCATTTGCCAAGCTCGTTGAAGACAGTTCTACTGATAACCCAGAAGATAAAGTCCTTAGTGAGTGTCTGGGTAGAAGGGATAGGAAAATTACCTATGTGCCCTCGTCGCCTAATTCTCCCACTAATATGCCTCTTAGTTCCTCGGCCTCTGTCCTGAGCCCTCAGGTTTATAAGGGTATTTCCCAGACTAAGTCCCGTTCCGAGAGCTGCACTCTGCGGGCCCCTGTTCAAGTTGGTGAGGAGAGTTCCTATGAGAGGTCCAAAGAGGAAGCGATGGAGGGCCTATGCAATTTAAAGAGTAACTCCCCCAAACATGGTAGAAAGAAATGTAAAAGAGAGACTCCGGACCAGAGTAAAGGTGCTGGGAAGATTCATAGCAGAAGTGACATGAAGAGTGGGAAGGTTGAACAGCCAACTTAGGAGAGGTTGGATAGAGAGGAGAAGCAGGTCAGAGAGGAGACTGGGGTGGAGAAAGAAAGAGCAGTTGGTAAACATGGCACTGCTAGAACTCCAAGCATAAGAAGATCCTCCAGACTGGCTGGGGATAAACCCCAATTTCTGAAGATTGTAGATTACTCGTCCAATTCAAAGCAAGAAGTCCTGGGGAAGAAGGAAGAAACAAAAAATGAGGAGCCTACCCTGGTTCAGGATAATGAGGGTACCAACCACTATGATTCCATGATTAACTCCTACTATGAGACAAATGGTGAAGACATAGAGATTCTAGAGACATCGGACAAAGAGGTTACGAGTGCCAGGATGGAGCTGGACAACAGGAGGCTAGAGAAGGAGCTAGTAGGAGTCAAGACTCAACTTGCTATCGTGGAGACCAAAATGAAGGTTTTAATCAATCTGATGTTAAAGACTTCACATAGGGCTGCTGCTACATTTTTGGTGTTGCATGAGGATCGGGCCAAGGGAGAGGAGTCTCTGTTGGATAATAAGGAAAATTTGTTTGATTTTCTCAATCAAGACTAGAAGAACCTCCTTAGCTAGGTTTTTTAGCTTATGTTTAATTCACGAACTCTATTTTTTGTGGTTATGCTGTTAAACTATTGTTTGTTCGTTGTTCTATGGATTTTTGAGGCTCTGTGCCTGTTTTGTTGCCTGTTGGCTTTGTTATCAGGATGTGCACTCAGGTTTGCAGCTTAATATTATCCAAAACAAACATACCTATTCTCTTCTTCTCATCCTGATGATGAATCACAGAGTGTGATTCAAAACGTCGATCCAAAAAAACCAACACGCAGTCTTTTCCAGAAGCTCATACTCA
Source organism: Cunninghamia lanceolata (assembly GCA_027924645.1). NCBI lineage: Eukaryota > Viridiplantae > Streptophyta > Pinopsida > Cupressales > Cupressaceae > Cunninghamia > Cunninghamia lanceolata. The sequence continues at coordinate 6,876,154 of BSBN01000123.1, forward strand.
CAAATAATGGACTATGGAAATAGCATGTTTATAAAAACAAACATTTGTTTTAAGAATCAAACTCAATTTTGACTATATTAGTAGCAATGGATTTCACAAAAACTCTAGATCTTCATCAATAAAGATCTCACCATAGGAACATTTGGTGCATGATCAATAATCCACCATAGTATAAAGTCACTAACAAAACTGACATTACTTATCTTTAGAAAATCTATAGAAAGGACGTTGAGAAATATTATGCTTGCCTATTCCATTTAAATCAAGAATAATTCTTAAATATTTGTAAAGTAAACTAAAATTAATTATGCTAAGAAATATCAATCTTGAGTTATTTTATTTACTTAAGATTTTTTATTTTGGTTTAACTATTTAAGAATTATTTTATTTTATTTACACTATCTACTTTATTTTTTATCTTCAAGGCATGTCAAGAAAATGAGAACCATCATAGCATTTGAACATCTAATCAAGCCTTAAAAACCCATGCCAAAACCACCTGCCATGGCCACGGGAGCAAAATATTTATCACCATACCAAAATAGGGGAAATGCCCTAAAATGACTCATAAAGGTAGTTAAATTCCATTGTGCATAGACCATGCATAAAAACTTTAAGCTTTAGAGCGCACTAACAACCTACATAGAACAAAGCCCTGAGATCAACGGCACTGCATTTACCACACAAAAGGAAATGACTTGCATTTTAGATTGGCCGCTAGTATACACACTAACCACAGGTGACCATCACCAACATATATAACAAAGCCAATGACCAATTTGAGGCCAATGGCTAATGGGAGTGTAACTAGATCTTTTCATTAGTTGTTGGCCTCAAATGGGTCATTGGCTTGGCTATATCTAGTTTCCATGTGTTGAAACAATGACAAAAGCAATAACATTTGAATGATGGCAAGTAATATAATATAAATATTACAATATGATTTAAAATCAAGGGCACCATGGGATATTTAGACATTGCATGACACATGTAAGATTTGGATTTTAAAATGCAAGGTATATGTAATATTAAGCTAGGCTAAGGGAAACAAATGGAATAGGTCAACCACGAAAATAAAATAACTCTTTAGTAAATAAAATAACTCGACTCATATATTTATGGGAAAAAAAATAACAATATAAGTCTATCTAAATAAAATGGCATGTCGAGCTCGCAACCAAATTTTGTTTTCGTAGTAAAACAAATCTTGCAAAGAAAATAAATGCATCAAACAAAATAATGAGGTGCTCACAATAAGGATTGATCTATCTGCTAAAGAAAAGGTGGACACAAAAATGCTATTGGATTTTGCCATCATTAGAATATTCATCAACTTGAAGAAACAAGGACCAACATTAAAAATTAGATGAAGAAAAATTAGCTATTAGAATTTGTTGGGATTAAGGTGTCATCAACCTTGTAAATCCTATGTAATTTATTATTCCTATTATTGTTTATAAATCACCCACAAGGGATGAAAGGTTTCACCAACAACAATCTTGTTTCAGCAGCATGTTTATATCTAGTCCTCGACGCTAACTCATCCATGACGGGAGGTCACAGGGGGTTTCCCCCCTACGAGGGGTCTGAGGGGATGATCCCCTTGGTGAGGAGCCCAAGGGTCGTGTGCCCCGAAGCTAAATTTTATCATTGTAAATCTAGATTGTTCGTCATTAGGTCACAGATCTGACGATCGATATTATGTCAGTTCTCTTGCCCTAGAAGGCAACCCCCTTTTATAAGGATGTTTGTACTACATTTTTATCAGAGTTGAGAGTAGCAGGTGAATGAATTCAACGTATGGTGGACATTGAGGGCTCGGATCCGAGTTGAGAGTAATAGGTGAAAGAGTAACAGGTGAATGAATTCAAGGTATGGAACCAAATCACAAACATAATCTTTACTTATAATTTGGATTTCATCATACCTAATAGCGATTTCAATACTATCCTTAAACCTCCACCAAAAATGGGGTGGTCTCACATGAACAAGCCAAAATTGGAAAGACTTTCAGAAGTTTGTGAGTCACAATGGAATTATAGACATTCCTCCCAAAAATAGAGAGTTTACATGGACCAAACGAAGATATAGATTCACAAACATTGCAGAGAGGCTTGAGAAATTTCTACTATCCCCAAATTGGCTTCAATCCCCACATCTACTAGAATCCATGATCCTCCCCATATCAAGATCAGATCATTTCCCTGTAATCCTCAACATTGTTGATGATTTCCTGCCCCTAACGCCCCTTCAAATTTGAAAAAATGTGGCTTAGATGTGACTCTCTTCTTAATCTCATCTAGAATTGGTAGGAAAATGTGCAAGTCCAAAAAGTTTCCATGATGTTCATGGTTGCTAAAAAGTTGGTCTCAGTCAAAAAATCAGTGAAGGATTGGAACCAACATACTTTCAAGAACATTTTTTGGAAGAAAGAAATAGTTGAAGTAGAATTGGAATCCCTGAACCAAAAAATCATAGACCAAGGAATGTTCTCAGAAGACTATGAAAAGGAAAAAGAACTGATGAGTTACCATGCATAACTTTTATCTCAGGAAGAGATATTTTGGAAATTGAAATCACGTGAAGTATGGTTGAAAGGAGACTTGAATACAATTTTTTTCCAAAATTTAATAAGAAACTAAAGATCTTAAAACTGTATTACATCCCTTGAAAGGATAGATGGTTCCATTATAAATGGATGAGAAGAAATATAGAAAGAAGTAGTGAGCTACTTTCAAAACTTACTAGCATGCATTGATGCTTCCAATCTTCAAGATTAGGAAATCTTTCTAAACTACATTCCCAACATTGTTTCAGAGGCTGATAATAGTATGTTGATATCACCAATAACAAAAGATGAGGTGAAGGCCACTATTTTTTAGATGCACCGAGATAAGGCACTTGGACCTGATGGGTTCCTATCTTATTTCTATCAAGAATTTTGGGAAATTATAGGAGATGTATCGAAAGGGGTAGACGATTCAAGGAAATCTAAAAAATATTGAAGGACATCAACATAACTTTCATCACATTGATTTCAAAGAAGCCAAATACTACCACTTTCTCAGACTTTTAGCCAATCTCCTTATGCAATATGATATACAAGATTATATCCAAGGTAATATTCAATTGACTAAAATGATCCTTCCTTATATCATTTTAGATGAACAAAGCGGCTTTACTCTAGGAAGAGACATAATAGATGACATAATAATAACACATGAGATGATACATTCAATAGCAACTTCCAATCAAAGTAGCATGACTCTAAAATTAGATGTAAGCAAAGCATATGACAAAGTCAACTATATATTCCTAATGAACATACTAAATAAATTTGGATTCCATCAAGACTGGATGAATTGGATATATAACTACATTTTAAGTTTACAATATTCAGTATTGGTTAGTGACATCCCATGTGGATTCTTTGAGTCAGCCAGAGGATTACACCAGGGAGATCCCATGTCTCCATTCCTTTTTGTAATAATGGTTGATCCTCTAGGGAGGGGGATTAAATCATATTCTAGACAAGGCATATGGTTAAAAGTATGTGTTGCAAAGAATTTCCCAAAGGTCACTCATCAACAATTTGTAGATGACATAATCATGTATGGTGAATCATGTGTGGAAGAAGCAACAACAATAAAAAATATACTGGACAAATACATTGCAGTCCCAGGACAAGAATTTAACAAGGACAAATCCAACATATACTTCTTCAACACCGGGCGAGGACTACAAAGGTGATTTGCCACTATATTGGGCTTTAATACAATAGAATTACCCAACAAATATCTTAGTGACCCAATTCCAAGTATCCATACAAACATATTTATGGGAGGAAATAGCGAATAAATACCACTTGAAGGCTATCTTATGGAAAGGTTGATATCTCTCATTCCCTGGGAAAATCCAAATGATCAAGGTTGTGCTATCGGCAATCCCCATATATCAATTATTAAGCATCCAGATAACAAAGAAAGCTAGCAATATGTCAGGAATAAGGAAGAAATTCCTCTAGGAAGGATTCAACAAAAATAAATGTATTCCCTTAATTGGTTGGGACATGACATGCAAGAAAAAATGGTCTTAGAATCATAAAAATAGAAAACCAGAACACAACACTGGGGGAAAAATTAATCTGGAAGATGTTTGATAATCCAACAACATTGATGGTGCCAAATTTTCTAGAACAAATATTTGGACTCAGAAGTTGCAACATGTATATTGACAAATCCCAATTCTCCTCGAGGTTCACATATCTAGAATTTTATGCAACAGTGCAGAAGTCTGATCAAAAATCATATATCATGGGTCATTAATAATGGATGCAAAGCTCAATTTTGGACTAATTCATGGAACATACACCATCTATTAGCTAACATATATTGCCTTGAGGCACATATGGATATAATATCAAATGCATGAGGGATATATGTCATCAATTATCTCAACCCAATAGAAATTTCCAATAGTAGATAATGGGAATGGAAAAGCATGGAAGACCTACCAATACCTCCAAACACAAATAAGGTTCTACAAGCAAAATTGGAAAAGAGAAAGGTATTTGTGAACTAAAAAGAAGACAAGATAATTTGGATAGGGTTAAAATCACGGATATACTCTATCAAAATAGGATACAAATTACATAGTCTTCTAGAGGAGAGCCCTGCTTAGCTGACAGAGCTTTGCTAAAATAAATGGAATCTACCCAAAGTCAAAGCTTTCATGTGGACTACTTTACACAAAAGAATTCTCACTGGTTATGACCTAAAGACCATTGGAATACTTGTCCTTCTTGTTGTGTCATGTGGAAATTGGTGGAGGAATCAGTTAACCACATACTCCTAAACTATTCCTTCACCTACACATGTTGGGAATGGTTCAGCAATAGATTGGAATGGAGTAGTCAACTTCCAAATGACATATCATATCTCTTCAAAGGTAGGTCACGAATTTGAAACTCTATATGGGAAGACATATGGTTGACAAGTCCCTCAAAGATAATATGGTAGTTATGGAGGGAATGAAACAATAAAATATTCAATGACATAATCTAGTGTGGAAGAAATCATCAAGAAAATTGAAATCGACATCTATGAAGTGGTTATGGCAAAACAATCTATCTCCTCCCCATTCACAAGTTGGAATGAGATGCTAATAAAAAAATGGGACTACCTCAAAATCCCCCAGGGATACAAAACCAATGCACAACAAAGAAAGATCAAAAGAGCCAAAATAAAGTGGTGTCCACCTTTGATAGGGAGATTGAAACTCAATTTTGATGGTGTAGCACATGTCAATCCAAGTATATTTGGGTTACAAATTTTTATAAGAAATGAGAATGGGGACTTGGTATGGGAAATATCCAAAAATCTTCATATTAGAACCAACAACAAAGCAAAGTGTATGGCCCTTCTGACTGGATTGCAACTATGTAAAAAGAAAAGCATATCTAACATAGATATCTAGAAGGAGATTCACAAATCTACATTAATGCTTGATTTGTAACCACTGTGTGATAAATTGGAAGTAGCAAAACATTACAAAGTCTATTTGGACAATCTTGGACAACATGGATAATATATCAATCAAACATTGCTACCGAGAGGTGAATCACATGGCAAAATTTCTCGCTAATTAGGTTTGTGAGCAAATTGAAGAGATCATTTCAAATAATAAAAATAGGTGGGAAATTTTACCCCTCTAATATGCGTACTCCAAATAATGATTCTTTCATCATGGGATGTTCATTTCCTCTTCCAAGATGTATTGTATCAGTCATTCAATCCTGAAAAACTAAAGATGGAATATACCTGTAAGATTTTATTGGGCTAAGCTTTCATCATAAAATGATTGAGAAGGAAATCTTTCATCCAAAGTGACTAGCAACATACAGTTCACTGGTTACAACTGTCAATGTCTTGCCGAGGAGACCTTGATCCAACTCAAGATGATTTTCACAATTGATGCAAATGAAGTAGAGACAATGATAAGCAATGTGATCGATAACATAATCTTTGAGGACAGTCACATTCATGATAACCACATACTAAAACTATTTCTAATCAATCATATATTGGTCCTTAGAATAAAGTGATAGGGGAACTGACAGTGGATGGTTTTATCAAAGATCCTTAAAAGATTATGGCATTGACAACAATTTCAATATTCAATTGAAGGCCAAGGAATGGTAGTCTCAGTGGCATCTTTGATATTGCTACAGTAAGAGCAAACAAAAACATAAAACAAGCAATCACTTTATTCAGAGAAAGAATAGAAAGGGACAACATGGAAACCTTCAATTTTTTCATAAGGCATCATGACTCTCTCATATCTCCACCACAAGTTGAACATGCCTTTGAAGTTTCAGATGGTCTTTAACTCTTGTTTCACCACAAGCCCAAAAAGACAAATGTATTTGAAATGTAATATCCTCAATTGAGGGAGATGATGTAACCCAAAATTTCACTTTATTTATATAAAGGGTAGCTACCACCATGGTAGCATCTTATTGATAATAAATAAATAAAATAAAATAAAATATAAATCAAGACTCATATCTTTGGCATTTTTAAATAGTTGTTTTTAACAAATCTATACTAGTATTTACTACACTTTTCAAAGTAATTTAACAAAATAAAATGGCTCTTCAAATAAAAATAAAAATAAAGTAAATAGTGTAGATAAAATAAAACAATTCTTACCTAAAAATTGAAATTAATATGTCCATGTATGTTTAGATAGATGCATTTAAGATATCTATACTAGTTTTATTTACTCAAGAGCTATTTTATTTATCTTACGAGTGTTTTATTTTACTTTAGAACTATTTTTTTTAATTTTTAGTTTTTTAAATATATGTCGGTCATGTTTTGGTTATTATGTGAATAGTCACGACATGGCACTCTGTGCCTTTCTACCACTATAAAACACCTCTCAGTGTAATAATTACTCAAGATCAAATTTAATTGTTGTTGTTGTATTTAATAAATATTTGTTATAGTCGTATTTAACAAACATTTATGTTAACAATCAAACTCAACTTCAACTATATTAGTGATGAATAGTTTAATAAAATACTATATCGTGATCACTTTCAACAAGCAATACGAAGGCAATACAAAACTACATATGAATGAATCCACGATTCAAGAGAAATTTCTTTCCCTTTACAAATGTTTAGATAATGTTCTCTTGATCAAATCTAAGTTTGTAAATATCTCACCATAGGAACTTTTGGTTCGCAATAAAAATCCAACCACAGTATAAAGTCACTAAAAAAAATAGAGAGAAACTCCCTACAAACTTTAAGAATTACTATGAATGTAATACTTCGTTGAATGAATGGATGAATGAAATATTTTAATGACATCCATGAGACCAAGTAGTCTATGGGACCAAGAGTCTCAACTCTAGAGCATTTTCAAACTCTCTTCAATGTTAGACCTTCTACTATGGATTGATAAGAAAACTAGCAGTTTTGACAAGCCCCATTTCCTTAAATAAGGTGGCTAGGTTGTTCACTTTCAGGTTGCTTTCATACCAGATACATATATTATTATAGGTTGCAAATTCTATGATGAAGTGTCGTTGTCTCCACCACCCCCCTATTGCAGAATAGGCATGTTCTCATTTCCCATTCTTACTTAGGAATAGTCCATATGTAGGTCTCACACCTAAGGTGATGTGATCCAATCCTCAACTATACAATTAACAACTTCTCTTTCCCCTTAATTATAGCTCTCATGTATGCATTTTTATCATGTTCCCATGTGGGGTTAAACTCTTAAACATAGTATGCTTTCTTCTGACCAATTTTCTTTGTCCACATGGCAATCCTAAATTTTTCTATCACATATTTTTTATTTCATCATTGGTGTTTGGGCACTCTTGCAATTTAATGTCCCATTTACTCATCCATTTGTTGTTTCATTTCATCCATCTTTTCTTCCTTCGATCTTGGTTCCTCCTCCACAACCAATATAGGCCAACAATGATTATCCATATTTTGAATGCTTTTAAATTCTTTCTAATTGCCTCCATTTCTGATTTGACATACTACTCCCCCATACTTCACACCCATAGAGAACTACCAATTTGACAAGCAAGCCAAAAAGTATTTTCTTGGTTTTCCAGTCCCACAATTTAGCATTCCTACATCTATTTTATAGTAAGTATAAAGCTTTCCACACCCCCTAAATCCTTTTTTCCTTGCAAGTCTCCTAATTGAGCCTATTGTGGAAATTGACGCCAAGATACTTGTATTCTTCCACTATTTCCAATAAACTTCCTTCAAAAAGAAAACAAACTTGTTTCCTTTTTCTTCTTTATTGTGATTTTTCTAGTGTTCAATTACATCACGACCTTTTGTAGAAGATTTCTAAGGTCCTTAGATGCTCTCTCAAACCATGATTTTTTTTTGCAATTAGGATTAGATCATTGGCATATAAGAGTAGCTTCACCACATATCCAACAAATTTGATGCCTCCCCCAATAGCTTTATTTAACCACTCTTCAGGTTTATTAATTCATAATCTACACAAATTGGGGGATAGAGGCAACCCTATTTGATGCCAATTTTACTTCCAAAATATTCTAACATTCCATCTCTTATTTTGATTTTAACTCTAACCTGCTCATAAAACCTATGAACCACCACTCTATATTCATCTGGAGTTCCAAACTCCTCCATCCAAAGTTTGTCCTTGGGAATCATGTCAAAAGATTTTTTTTAATCAACAAAGTAATATAAAGCTTATTCTCCTTGAGTATCCCATATTTTTCAATTAGATGCCTAAGGGTGATGCAATGATCAATAGTGGAGTTTCTTGGCCTAAATCCAAGCCACCTTTTTGCTCTTTTCCCTCTTTTTTATAAGAAGAGGGTTGACCATAATAGTTAAATAATTAGATGGATTATTAACATCTCCATTTTATAAAGAGGAATAATGACACTAGTCATCCACTCAATTGGGAAGCCATATTGGTTGATGCCATTAAAACTTCTTTTGATGTGTAGTGCAAGGATCTCTACTCACCATTTTAAAAATTCGTCTTGCAACACATCTATATATTGTGCTTTACCCCGTATCAAACCCTTTATGCCCTACTTAATATCTTCCACATAGAAGAGCTCGATTGTTGTGCTAATTATGGAAGGAGTGTATTTATCTTGAATCTGATCATAGAGAGCTTCATAATTTCTAACAATTGGGATCAGTGATATTGTTTTCTATTTATTTTCTTTTTTGTTGTGGTTTCCTCTAAAAGCTTTTGAGGTTGTGTTTTCCAAGAGAAATTAATTCTCTCCTTCTTAAGCTCACATATCTTTTTTTATTGTATCAATTTCTCATATAGCCTTCTTATTTTCTTTGTTCATCCCAAACTCTTTCAAACATATTTTTGTAGCCTTGCATTCATCATCATACCATGAGTTTTCCAAAAAAGAACTTGTAGATCCTCTCGTAGGCTTAGATCTTTTGCAAGCACTTAAAGCTTTGTGAATTAATGGGATCAACATATTGTTGCTTATAGGTTCACTTGCCTCGCTAGTTGTATTATTCCCTATATTATTTCTTGCTTCATAAAGGTGTTGTTTAATGGTTGTTGTGAAGATTTCTCATTTCTCTTGATTCATGAGGATTTTACCTTGATGGAGAACCTTCTTTTGTTTGTGATGGGCTTGTTCTTGTTGTTGGTTATTTGTGAGAGTGCCAAGATTTACAAATAATGGGTTATGACTTGATTTCAATTCAACAATCCCCAATATCTAACTCCAGGAACCTTGAAATAGAGCTACGAGAGCAAATAACATAGTCAACCACACTTTGACCATTGTGTTGGGAATTTTCAATCTCAAATCTATTTTGCTCAATTGATGAGATATAAGGCTTTGACTAATATAAAATAGAAATCTAAAAATTATATACAAATCTAAAATTAAGTATGCTTAATCTTTGAAATACCATGAAGATATTTAATGGATTTAAATCAATAAATAAGAAAAATCAGAAAACACCATTAATCATCACATAACATATAATTTACTGTGGAGAAACCCTTGTGGGAAAAAATTCCACATAAAAGAGAGGACAAGCTTGTATTAACTTTGAGAACAAGATTACAATACAACCATACTTCCCAATGTCCTCATTGCCTCCAATTTGACAACTCATTTATGTACCTATGAACAATCTCAACACATCTCCTCAATCTTGCAGCTACAACCTCCTCTAACTTTTTTACATCCCCAACTTTTGATTTAGCTTAATCCTACTTTTATGTGGTAAACAAGATAATTAATCATAGATTAATGATTTGATGTTTGTGGAAAATATCAAGTAGAATCATTGATTATATGGATATTGATTGATGTTTAGATTAGACATGAGATTACATGTTGATAATATTATTTATCATAATGTTTTATGAATTAAGTGATGATACACTAATCATAGTTATATGGTTGTGAGTGTAATCAGGAAAAGAATCTTCCTCCAAGGATGGAAGGAGAGTATCACTCGAGAGAAGGAGATAGATGTTGGGAAAAGGTCAGAATGCCATCTAAGTACGAAATTTGATCATTTGTGAACCCATGTAATTCGAGGTGAGTATAAGCCCATTTCCTTGTTAAGTTGATTTTAATTCAACTAATGTCAACAAGTTGATTTAAGACCTCTCGACATTGTCCATGTCAATTCGACTAGATAATGTTCTTTGAACATTTATGCAGTCGACAGTAAACCTGGTTGGATGTCAAAGTTTTCCTTTATTCACGTATCTATTTCTTTATTTAATTTTCTGAATATTATTTAATTATGTTGATTATAGTTTAATATGGCGAAGTGGGGGAGAGGACTCAACCCCATATCCACATATTAATGATACCACCTTAATGATGGTAATATAATTTAAGTGATACCCTATGTTGTTTTGATAATCCCATAACATCATTTAGATGTAATTGATATTATGTTAAACATAATTATTTATTTACCCACTTGTAGTGGTCAAGCATTTTAATATATGTCAAGCCTATTTGATCTTTTTGTCCACCATATCACTACCCACAAAATGTGGAGTAAGTGGAGGTCATTGTGATCTTAACCAAAGCCTATCTATATGCATATACTCCCAAATGGGAGATATGGCCTTTGAGGAGCCAAGATAACCACAAGGTGGCACGACATGTGCCAACCAATTTACCACCTTCCATGCAAAGGGTGGCGATTATGTGCAGAGGCAGACAAATGCATCGAAAATAAAAGAGTTGAGTCTTTTATCATGGATGTTTTTTAGGATTGGCTTGGTTTTTCTGTAGAAATTACAGATAGGAGATTTAGTGCTTGGGAGCTCATGGGAAGGAGCCAAACTTACATCAACAGTCTTATCCCTTAGCAAGCCATATTCAGCTGTGAGCATATTTGCATAGGTAGGACTATGTTTAAAGTTGTGGATTATATTGCATGTTAATACCACAATGATTTTGGCCACATGATGGTTATCGATGGTTGTGTTATCATAAGATAGTATCTATGTGTTTTATATTTTGGTGAGGCCTTCATGGTCGAGTACACGTATAGTGCAATGTTATCATGAATGATAACATTTATAAGTTTTAGGCCTTCATGGCTAACTACATGAGTAGTGCTATGCTATCACATATGATGGTTTTGATGATAACCCAGTTACGACCTATATGGTTGAAGCATTAGTGATACTGTGTTTTTATATCATATCAATTGCATGTTTGATAAACCATACAAGCTGGTTGAGAGCCATGTTGTAAAATGATAACCCATACAAGTTGGCTGAGAGCCATGTTGTACAATGATAAACCATACAAGCTAGTCGAGAGCCATGCTATATAATGATGAACCATACAAGTTGGCCAAGAGCCATGTATACTATACAATGATAAACCATACAAGCTAGCCAAGAGCCATGTATAAATTGTAATGTTAAATCATGTGAGTAGGTCGCGAGCCAATGTTTTTATTTTAGAAAGACAAGATAGTAGTAAGGCCAATGGCCATACTTAATATAATGAAGAGACACTCTTGGAAGTCAATATAATTGACAATGCCCAAGCCATGGTGGCTTTTGATGCAGATGAAATAAAAGTGAAACACTTGTTTTTATATAAGACAACATTTTTTAACCTTCGGGTGTAATCTTGACATATGATAATAGTAATAAGACTCTTAGTATCCATGAAGGAAAAACCAATTGTTATTGGTAACAATGTAGAGACTACATTAAGTGCATGTCAAGGGAATAACCCTTGATTGTCATTTTATTTCCATGTAGGAAAGAACATAAATTGAGTATGATGTCTTATTATTGGAAACATATTATCGTCTCATTTCTTTTTGAATGGCAATGCTTCGTGAATGAAGTATAGGATATCAAGAACCCTTTGAACTCTTTTGACTAAAAGACTATTTAATATTGTCTACTCGTTAGACTATAAAGATATGTGATATAATCAATGTGAATTGATGTTAACCTTGAAACAAGGTAACCATAGTAACTTAGATCGGGGTTGGTCTTAAAAACTGAAACCATGATCTTGAAAAGGAAAGTACGGGAATAGGGTGGCATGAAGTCACATAATTCCTTATTGCAGAATACCACAAAACAAATAATGAACACACTCTTGGAATCAGAGTCAAAAGTCCAAGCTAGGTGGACTAAGGGTGAATTGAACCCGTGTTTTCTATGATCTAGAGAGATCAAATTATGATCATTGTAGGATGAGACAACTTCTAAGTCAAGTCGAGGTGTGTGAACAATTGACTACATTCATTGTGAAACATATATGTATATAAACCTTTGGACAAAGTAATGCATCTTCCTCTGCATGCATTAGTCGGTTCACTATGCTCTAGATGGCATAATGCTTCCAGTAATGTCATACATAGTTAGAGTGGATCTATAGTTGTATGACCATGAAGTATTATGAAGGACACAACACCAGATACTCAAATGGAAAACCAATCGGTTCCTTATATCTATACCCTTCGTGAAGGGTAGGGCCGCTTCTAGGAAGGAAGTTGTGTAAGGGATAGCCGGTCTGTGGTTGGAGGAAAAGCACTCAGGTGATGCTCTCCTTTCCAAGTAGAAGACAAGTCAAGACTTATGAAGACAGATATCAAAATTCCAAATATAATACATTCTTTTATATAACTTGATAGTCAGAAATTATGTGTAAACTTACTATTGATGCTATGAGCAAAACATTGTAATTGTATAGTGAAAGGAATTAACTAGTATGTTATCTTTGGAATTGTTGTAAATTTCAATTTTGAAATATCCAAAAAAGATATGCATATGGATTTTGTTTATGATATCGATTATTACTTTGCTTAACTATGTTTATGGTAATCATGACCTTGTACTTAATGGTAATTAAGTTGGTTAATTTTGGGTAATGAGAGATGGCATGTTACAAACTTTGTTAGTTTCATCACTCAATAAGCTTCTGTTATATATAATTTACAAGAAATATTGATGAGTACATGGAGAATTATGCCCAACTTGGGAAATCTAAACGCTCATCTTTGGGAATCTCTCAAACAAGCCAAAAATAGCCTCAAATAAAACCTCTTATAGGTTATCATAATTTTCTATCAATAGACGGTCCCAAAATTAGTTGACTCCTTACAGCATGTAAGAGACTAATAATAACAAATGCTCTTACACCATGTCATAATCCAATAATAGAATTGGGCATCCCACTTTTTGCTATTACCTTTCCAAGGTAAAAAATCACATTATTACAGTTGATTGTTATTGTTACCATAACAACATAATTACCACAGTAAATGATACATTTCTACTACTACCAATACCAATGATTAAATAATAACCACTATTAGTTGAACCTTCATCCCTTGAATAAATTTACATAATTAACACCCTATCTCCAAGGATATTGGAACTTTCCAAGAACCTTGGATCTTTCCAAGAATAGTGGAAACTATGTCATAGGATTTACAAGGTTTATGGCACTTTAATCCCAACACATTGTACATTTTACAAGTGATATTGCTCAAGTTTGGCCATGCACCCATGCCACTACAAATAACCATGTCATAAAAGCTACACAAACCCAACAATTCTACCCCAAAGTGTGTAATGTCTCCATTTCCATCTTGTGATGTTTTTCCCCAAAGATGACCTTCTTCTTCCTCTAATCATATTGGATTGTTGTCTCTTCTCTCTTCTCTGCTCCAATGAAGGGCTTGATTGTTTGTTATCCTTGCATTTAAGTCCCCTACTAATAATATTTCCCCCAAAGCGATGAAAACTAAGATGTCTTTTTTTAGTGATGCATAGGGGTCTTCATTGTTTAAGTTTCTTTTATTATAAGTTTTTGAACATCTCAATGCAAAGTAACAGGCAGTCAACCTAATTGTTACTTCATTTTTAGTTGTTTTCATCCATATTTGGGTCTTCTTTTTCCACTTTTACAACTTTATATCATGTTTCTCTATTAGCACTATTACCCCCATGCCCTTTACCACTTTCAATCCTTTCATTCCAAACTAAGATTTTCTTATATCCTTCAAAATCTAGAACTTTGCAGCCATCATGCTCATGTGTTTCCATGAGAATGATAATGTCCTTCCCATCTATTATGGGCCCCAACCTAGGTCCTCTTCTCCAAGGGTAGCCTCCACAATTCCAAATTACCATGTGTAGGTACTCCCTAAGGGCCCCAAATCCCATTTTCTTGCATGACAATCAGTCATTGATTCAGGATTTCCCATTCCATAATCATACCCATTTTGTAACATCCAGATCCTATAGACATAGTAAAATCAATTCATTTACCATCTAGTAATTTTTAACAAGGTAAAATAAAATGAGATAGAGAAATTTTTTTTCTTTTATTCATCATATAATCAAGTATTTCCAATTACAAGATTTCTCATACAAATACAATAAACTATATTGTTCATCATGAATACAAATGTTTACAAAAGTAAATCAATTACAATATAGAAACTTTGGAATATTTACTGCCTTTGAATATCTGACACCTTTATCACAAGTCCTGGCATGTTTCTTGCTTGGGTGATTTACCTCCATCCACAAACCAGCGGTCTCCCACACATCTTCCACATAGGAAGTGGCCCTACCCTTCACGAGGGATATAGACCATAGGTGACCAATGGTTATCTATCTTTTCCAAGTACATAGTGTTGTATTCTACTGAACTCTATCAATCATACAACCCTAGATAACCTCTAGCTAAGTATGATTTCTGATATGTTGAGCAATCTGAATACAGTGAACCAGCAATGCATGTAGAAAATAATTGCATTACTTTGGCCAAAGTTTTTACTATAAATAATGTTCATATGAACGTAGTCATTGTGTTCACCCACCCCTACTCAACTTGGATAATGTCATATTCATGCAGTTTATTCACTCAGACTATCTATACATAATTGGTTTAATCATCATGACTTGGTAATAGTCTACATAGACGTAGTTAAATCTAAATGACATTAACCCTCATTTGGTCCAAATCGACTCCATGTATTTATACAACCATTAAGCACTTATAATATTTCTACTATATCATTTATCATAACAGATTTAGAAAAGACCTTTGGTTTAACCCAACCATAACTAGTTTTACAATACATATTGCTATGGTATACTCCTCTACTCAATAAGAATATAAGTATCTTTTCTATTCAACTAAACATGAAGTCAAAGCTCATTGCTACATACTTATACCTTTATATGCGTTATACAAGTTATACCATATAGACTTGGTCTATTTCAGCAAATTGGTTTACTACTAACCGATCTCATCATGGTTCTAGTTAAGGTAAGAAAAGAACTTTAACTCAATACCCTAATCAACTAACTATCGGTAGTTAATCTGTCGTTTCAAAGGATATCTCAAAGTCACCATTGTTCTCCATGATTCTAGTTTCTTGGATAAAATACCATTTAGACAAAACACAGAAAAGAAAACATGATTGATTTCAATTCCATCGACTTCTCTAAAACTCTACTCAATATCACTATTGAATGGAGAGTTTTACTAATGTAATCCCTCTACACTAATCTCTTACTAATTCAATACATATTTCTCCTACGATAAGGATAGTTGACTTAATCCTGAAGATTACTCTTCCCACTATGCAACTAGTTTTCTAGTTAATAGAAGATTATAATTGTTCCTAAGAACTTTGTTTATACTAAACTAAATAATAGAAGAGTCTTTCTATCAGTTATAGATAGATGTAATAACGACTCACAGTGCTTATTCATAACTGAATGCAAAGCCTGAGTTAGCATCGGCCCTCAATAGGCTAAATGATGCTTTCAGATATACTAAGACTCCCTCTACCATCGGCCCAGACAAATAGTCACAGCGATAGTATAAAAGTTAACACAAACGGTTTATATCATATCCTACATTTAACCATTAACAGAATAGATAGATGTAATAACGATTACTTGCAACAAATATTCAATACGTTTACCTCTGTCAAATAAAAACATCATACAAGAATGTCTACCTGACAATGTCGGTTAAAAAGGAGATTAAGGACCAGTGACAACTGCTATGTTCATCCCCGACGGCCACACTACTACTTAACTTAACCAAGTTTCTCTCTATCCGTCACGACCCTTTTCTCCTCGACCTCTACAAAAACTTAAACACCTCCCAATATCTACCGTCGACTAGCCATGTCATAGCTTTTAAGAGCTTAAGACATACTCATAAAAAGTCGTTTCCCATCTATTCACTCCACTCACAAAACAGTTATCAATGCTCATAACAAAACCAACGGTAAGGACCATCAATTTTACTTCCACATAGCTAAAAACATGCAAACCTTTACAAATGTAAATGATGAATACATCATTTAAGGAGATCAGCGATAGTGGTGGAGTCATCCGCCACTCCTCCCATACGAGGCCGCCAACTTCTCTAACTTACCAAAGCAAACAATTACTCTTAATGAGTATGTTCGACCATCATGATGTTATCAATCAAAGCATTCCTCAAAAGATGCCAATGACTACTCAACTTAAACCATACTATTATATCATGAGATATTTCCTCATTCGACTCATTCATATATATATAATTTGATCAAATCAAATAATATTCATATAACATTATCTCTATTTGATTTCATGATTTAATCAATAAGACAATAATACTTAAAATGAAAGTTACGGATAACGTGATTGAGTTGAGCTAGTCTTCTCTTCACAATCCATCAACAAAATAAGTCATCTTAACTTGATGATAAAGTTTTAACGTTAAGAATGGATTAAAACACTTCAAAAGACTTAGTAATAGTATGACTACCTTCTTACGAAACTAACATCGTAATATTTACGTTAAACGTAAATAGTCGTAAGTCAACTTAACGACGTCGTTAACATATTTAACGACCTTAATGACTTAATATGACTTAAAAATGATTATAAATCAATATCGACTAACTGTCGAATACGTTCTAAAAGTAAACTAACAAACTAAGCTTACCTCAAACGACACATTGGTTCACTTTTCTGTTTACACACTTTTAACTCGGTTTGGCAAATTAATCATTTGTATCCAAAGATCTATATCTCTCTCCTAGAAAGATACTCTCTCTCTTCTCTGAGAGTCATCTGATAACCTGTAATCCTATTTTGCTTGTCATCAAACAATACATGTGATCAGTACATCATTATTTAATTAATTCAACTAATAAAACAAATCTCATAAAACAATTGTTAAATCGATATTAACATAGTCATTCCTATAATTTCAATAAATGACATTCCATATAATCCATATTTTTCCTTGTCATTAATCTAAATATCATAATGAATTTACTTATGTCCAAGTAAAAAGTAAAAAGTAAAGCAAAGCTAAAATTGGGGATGTGACACATTTTCCTACCATTATGACACTTGTTTAAGTGACACAAATAAATTTTTTTTATCATAGAGATACTTTTCCCTCTGCAATTTATTTTTTGTTGGAGGGTTTTATATCAAACCCACATAATCATTTAGCTACTTGATACAAGAGCATGAGCCTTAGGCTAAAACCACTTTAACTTTAGCTACTTGATACAAGAGCATGAGCCTTAGGCTAAAACCTCGTTAACTGGGAGCTAAGGACTGAGGGATATCCATTTTGCCAAAGTCACTCAAGGCACAATCCTAACCTTATCTCTTATGGTGTTAGGGACTTACACTCAGCAAGACTTGATCCCTAGTGGGCTCATTTAGAACCATTCAACTTCATCAATAGACCAAGAGCCCATTGAAACCCTCTATAATTTTTAGTTGATAGGCTTTTTATGTGAGCATTGATGCTTGGAAATAAGTATGTCTCATGTTGGTTTGTGTTTTCTAGTTGTCAATTTTATTGGAATAGGTAAACAATAAAAGCAAACTAAAATAAATACCAACTAATAAACTTTTCCAAATTTATTAATCGCAATCAATAGGTGTTAAGATGTAGGTGTTGAGACCATGACAACTTTACACTATAGCTCAGAAACAAGCAAAATTTCTAATTAAAATGTTATTGGTGAGAAAAAATTAGTGAGTTGAAGATCATATATGAGGAACATAAAAGTCAAAGTACTAAGATTGGTTGTATTCTGTATCTCGTTAATATGGTTGTTTTGAAAATTTGTGACTGTATGATCATTTATTGACATATTTTTCCCCCCATCGCAAAGTAAGCTTGTGAGAGCTTGAGATGGATGCACATATTGACTAAGTGTTCAGACTTATAGTATTTTTGAACATATCATTTTAAGTGTTTATCAATATTTTGCAAATGGCATAGAGCAATTTTGTTTTTTGTTATTGATTATTGATAAAAGACTTAGAAAATTTTGCTTATTAGGTGACTATCCACCTTGATGTTAGTAATGAGGGTGTGTCTCTTCTATTGTGATACACCACACCCTAAGAATTGGATGTGTTTTTTTTTAAATTTAATTCTAGTAGAGGCGTGAGGTGTTGGAGAACTATCACCTCAACATATTTCCCACTTTGCTATACATCACGATAAGTGATGTAAACATATTAAATGCAATACTTATCTCAAAAAGATCTAGCAACTATAAAGAATTTTGTAAAAGATTAGAAATAAAAAATCAAACAATCTCATCTCAAAGAATTTTGGCAATTAATATGTTTGAATGGATCCCAATTGTATATAGAAGAAAAATATGTATTTCATTACTTCGTCTCATCAACCATTTGAATAAAAATCTACATCTAATAAATTTGAACTTCCACATTACATTACTATTAAATGCTTACTGATGTAATGCTCTATAGTTAAATAAAATTCTCTATAAATATTTGTTGTTGGTTTGTTGAATTTGCTTCTAAATTTACCACTATTTTTTATAACTATATCTTCTACACCGTGTGCATAGTTCTTTTAACATGTTCTTTGACAACAATAGGGGAAAAGACCCAATAGGTGTGTACCCTAACTTAGTGCCTCTCAAAAACATACTTGTCGATGTCGAACAAGTTTAAAAACTTTAAAACAACTTCATTGCTTAGTTGACTACTTATAACTAAGGTTTCAGGACCACATGATCAATTTTGATGCCAGATCTATACGTAATCGTAAAAAGTGTCAAAAACAACACTTTTTGAACACCTACCTTATGATGGTCAATTCTCACATCCCTTCATCGCACACATTTGCACTAATGAGTGAACATTTTTTCCCCTATATTATAGACATTAGCACTCAAATCCATAATAGAATCCTCTAAAAAATAAATCTATACTCATATCTTATGTGCATGTTTATGTATAAACCTAAACAACATTATATTATTAACTAAATAATTTTAAGCAAAAAATATTCCATAAAGCACCCTAAACTTAATATAATAACATGCTATTTTGGATAGCACTTAACCCTAAACTAATAATAAATTATCCTATTTCTAAAAAAACCTAAACCTAAAATTAATCTCTCACTCTATTTCTCACACTCAACCCTATTTCTCACTCAACCCTAATCGCTGTCACTGCCGCTGCTCCAGCCTACAACTTCCATGGAGGCCGCTAACGCGGGAAGCATAGAGATCGCCAGGAGGCCGCCGGCGTGGGAAGTAAGGAGGTCGTTGATGTGGAGGTGGATGGAGGCAACAGGTTTGGTTTTTAAACAGTAGTCAAAGGACTTTAGTATCGTGGAGTTACGAGGTTTGGTTTTTAAATTTTTTATACAGATTGTTTCAGGATTGATTCTCTATTATGTTTAAAATTTCTTCAATTTAAAACCCATTTTAGTGTTTTGGTTTTTCTTCACCCATTTTGGTGTTTCTTTGGTGGGTTTTTAGGCACAGATGGACCGGTTGGTATGAAGCTCACCTTTGGGACAATAGCTGCAAGAAAGAAGGCCAAACAAGGAAAGGGAGACAAGGTACAGAGACCCTGGGGAACTAAAGTGTAATGTATAATTAATGTTGTCTGAGGTTTTTTGGTGGGAAGTTCTGACTGGTTTCTTCTGTTGTCTGTTGGTGGCATGTAATGTAATCCTTGTGAAACAATGAACAAGGCTTATAGTCTACCTGGGTACGTCTAGTGTCACAGTTTTTGTATTCGAAGATTTATTGGTGTGAGCATTATTTAAGCAATCTGAAAGAAATGAGTTATTATTATTATTGTCATGTTTTAAAATGGCTCTAAATATTGCTTTGTTTATTTATGTTATAGGAGGATATGACAAGGAAGAGAAGGCATGGGAAGTAGGGAGGCCGTTGACGTGGAGGTGGATGGAGGCAATAGGTACAGCAATTTCTGTGCTTCATTTTTATAATCACTTTAAGAAAATGAGAAATTCCATTGATGTAAATGTTTGAGTTGAATTCATCTTGAGGGTTTCGTTGGTTTTGAATGACCTCTGCAACCGTATCTTCAGTTTAGGGGATTATTTTGACTGGTTAGTCTTGCAGATTTCATGAATGTTAGAAGAATGTTTAGGGGATTATTTTGACTGCCTTCTCAGTGCTCATGTATCTCACTTATTTGCAGGTCAAATGGAGAGATTTTTAGTCACAACAATCCCCTCCTCAGACATACACTCACATAAATTGTGTCTTTTGACACAAGAAATTTCTAGGGGTTTTTGTTACCAGGGTTTGAAGGAAAACCAATAGGTAAGGTCATTTTTGACCTTACTGGGGCAATGACCCTTTTTTTTTCTATTATAAGCTTATGTGATTTAGTCTTACACCTCTTCTAAACACTGCGTTTTAATAGAATTTGTGATGGAATATCCAGAGAGAGTATCCACTCAACTCTAGAAAAAATTGTGATGGAATAAATGGTACTGCATTTGGATATTGCAACATTCTCATAGCTCTACCCAGGACCTACAAGATAAAATCTTCTTTCATACCATTGTTAGGAACCCATTTCTAATATATGTAATAGATAACAGTTTGCATATTAACTGTGGATGACAATGACTGTGCAGTTGTAATTTGCTATTTGTAATTTCTTATTAGCTTTAATCCCCCCCCCCACAAAAAAAAAGCAATTAGATATAAAAGACTGTGGACCATAATATTTAAATTCAAGGGGATAGGGCACTGATCGAAGGCAATTAAAAATGAACAATTTATTTTGTTGTTCCAGCTAAACAACTTCCAATCAAAATAAATTATTCAGACCTATGTTGGGTAGGTCTAAAAACTATTTTGGTGAACTCATTCACAAAGTTAAAATAACCAGAGCTAAATACTTTACATATTTTCATCAAATGGCTAATTTCTCCGTAGCACCCAACTACCAATGATTACAATGACCTTTGTTACAAGCTTCTGTAGTTTTTTTCTGAACGTACTGGTTTAATATGTAGATGGGTGTTTCTGTCCTCACTATTTTTTTTTAATTTGTAATATTTTATATGATCTCCCTGAACTTTTTTGTTAATGGAAATGCCTAGCCACACACTTCTAACATTCTCATAGCTCTAACCCAGGACCTACAAAATAAAGTCTTCTTTCTTACCATTGTTAGGAGCCCATTTCTAATATATGTAATAGATAAATTTTATGATTAGTTCAAAGTTAGTGAAAATTAGTTCTCTTGAAAATGTAGCTTACTATTGCACAGATTGTATCTTCAACTATCAATGAAAAGGTAAACAGTAGCCATGCATGCATTTCAAGAGGATTAGATGTTACCATTTGAAATATTCATTCAAGACAATAAAGGATCAATGAATATCATCTACATCTTCTCAGAATATTCAAGGAACATAACCATCATAAAATCATAAGCATTACATACAAAGAAGTTCTATTTGGGTTCATCCTAAATTTACACCCTTTTATTGAGGTATTCCCTGAATGGTATTTCCATCATATCTCTTTGTTTCCTGTATGACATTAGACTTCAAGGCATGAAAAAACTTAACTAGCATGTTGTAGATTGCTCTCGTGTGAAAATTATTTTATCTTACAAGTATATTGTGTATTTAATAAATTTCTGAGAATGTTTTACACAAATTTCTGCCACAGATATTGTTGATTAGTATGTCTGATTTTCAAACAAGATAAATTCTTAGAATGCTTACTGATATTGTTTTGAGTGTCCACCAAAGTTCCTTACCATCAAATATGTGTGCACTGCTTTATATAGCATATCATGAGTACATAGTTTCATTAGATCCTAACCATACTTCTAATAGTTTTCCACTAGTTTCTAAATCACCCTTCATGCTTACTTGTACTCCTCCCATTTCTATGGCCTATGATTGAATTTTTCTTCCATCCCTATAACTATATACATTTTTTTATGCCACTTGGCACATGGTAGTCAGTAATGCATTGTCTTAGCACATAATTAGGATATTTTGGTGCACTCACTAACCCCAAACCAAAATCTCACACTCTATTATGTTGTATCAAGTCCAATTTAGAACATTCATAACTCAATTATCATGACATTTATAAACCTTGATTTGATTGTACCTATGATCTCATCCTCTAACCATGCAAACATTTGGCACAAAATTGATATATATGTGTGTGTGTGTGTGTGTGTGTGTGTGTAGAGGCAATTGATATACATATACATAGATAAATATTTACTTATGTTTGTATATATATGGATGTATGCATATATATACATGTATATTATATATATACACATATTTCTGTCTATATACATACATTCATATTTATGTGTGTGTAGAGGCATATATACACATGTTTGTGTCTTTATATACATACATTCATTTTGTTGGCTGCATAGTCCACAAAATTGTAGACACATTCCTTGCACTGTAACAAAATCTTGACTTGGAATATTACATTACATTGCTGATGAAAATAACAAAACATGCATATTGGTACTTGCTTTAGAAAAACAACAAAACATTATATTGCTAGTTGCATAATGCGGTAAGACAGTCTTTGACAAAGCATTATAAAATTGTCAACTTTTACTTACAATGTCTTTCCTGATTGCATTGTTGACTAGATGATTCAAAAAACTTATAGCAATAACTTGACATCAAATCCTGATTTTCTAGTTTACCGGTAATACAGCTTAGACAAAACATTACAAAATTGTCAGCTTTTACTTACAATGTCTCAAATGCATTGCTAACTAGATGATTCAAATAAATTCTAGCAATAACTTGACATCAAGTCCTAATTTTCTAGTTTACCATAAAGCCAGGGAATGGCTCTGGCTCCTCTATAGGACTATTTGTTGAAGTATTTTTTGGAGGAGTTGATTCCACATGAGGTGTGTTAGGAACAAGATGACCAAACATTGTTTCATCTAAAAGCCCAGAAAATTGGAATTGCTTTATAGGGGAATGAGGGGGGCTGTGACTAGTCACTTGGAAGTTGTTAATGGCAGTATAAGCAGGGCTTAATATGCTATACATATCCCTCAAAATTTGATGATGTTCAGGTAGAGGGGTTGATGGAATACTCAAACACCTTGAACTGCTTCCCTCATGTGTTGAATTTGTATTGCTAGTCACTTGTTGGTCTGAAAGGGTAGCATAAGCAGGGCTTAATATGTTGTACATATCCCTTAGAATATGATGTTGTTCAGGTAGAGGGGTTGATGGAGTACTCAAATGCCTTGAATTGCTTGCAACATGTTTTGAATTCCTATCCTTGACCATTTGCCTTTGTTCTTTCTTCAATTCTCTTGCCCTTCATTGCTGCAGCTTTTCTTCTTCCTTCTTTTGTCTCTTTATTTGTCTTTCAAGCTTCTGCTCTTCCCTCCTTTCTTTTCTTCAATTAGACAGATTTTCTTTGCCTCTACTTGTTGTTTTTTTCTTGCTTTTAGTTCCTCAAGCTCTATTTTCCTTGCTTCTTGCTGCTCATGCAGGATTAGATAATCATCTGTGGTAAGAATTTGGGACTGCCTACCTAGCCTCAGTGCACTATCATCTAGGGGATTGGGTCTCTTACGAACCATTTCAATTGGTATCTTGAGAAAGTTCTTTAATGAGCCTTGACTGCATCTCACTTGTTGGTCTGCTATTTCATTACCTTCAGAGTTCTTCAATGAACCTTCATTGCATTTCACTTGCTGCAATGTTGTATCAGTAGCATCTAAATCTATAGTTTCCCAATCTGTGGTATCTGCATAATAACGAATAACCTTAGTTGTTGGAAGTGGAGGAGGGGAAGGCATAGATAATGACACTTCTTCATTTTCAAAATCAATCTACATTCCAAGGTTGTTGGCAGCTTCTTTAACCCAATTTGGTGGGTTAACTTGTGTTGGCAAGCTCATGGCATCATCTTCTTCATTTGACTATTGTGTTTGGCTGACATGAGTAGCTGAACTTATGCTATCATTCACTTCATTTGTTAGTGTTGATTGGTCCCTTGCCATTTGTGCCAAACAATTTTGCACTTCAACCTCTTCATATCCAGCCAACCTTAATATGCTTGCAATACCTGCAATCTCATTTTTTTCTTCAACAAAGAAGGATTCACTTGGTCTCATGTCATTGGAAAGAGCATCTCTATTTAGTGGCCAAATTCTAGTCCTTCAGAAACCTGATATGATATTTTCAGATGTAAGGGCAAGCTTGAAAGCTTTGCTACTTAGTTCAGCCAATTATGCCCTCCTTATTTCAATGTGGGGTTTTTTTGCCATCCACTTGGACTTTTCATTTTTGAAGTATGACTTGAATGGTGCAAAGACACTAACATCCAAAGGCTGAAGTTTGTGGCTAGTATGTGCAAGCAAAGTAAGAAGACCAATGCCCAAAGATCTAGCTTCTTGAATTGTGTTGTAAGCCACATGGCTTCCATGTCCATCAAAAATGAGTAGATGTTTATTTGTGGTTGAAGCTCCACCAGGGACTGATCTAGCAAAATGGTGCAACCAATTCAAGAAGAGCTCTTTGGTCATCCAAGCATGTGGTTGGGCTGCCATGCACACCCCTAGTTCACAATTTGCTATATAGTTTTGTATCTGCCTTTTACCCTTGAAAAGATAAAACCTAGGTATACTATGCCCTGCTGCATTAATACAACATAAAATGGTTATCCACTCTTTGTTTTTTGATAGAATTTGTAGCACACTTCTGCTGCCCAACTTTGCAATAACTCGCATCCCGCAATTTCTGCCTGCTTGAACACCTGTTTCATCACAGTTCCATATCTTTGTTGGGCCATAATGATTAGCATTATAAAGTTTTTCCAAGTTGTCATAAAAATTTGCCACAATGCTCGAACACAACATCACTGCTCTATCCTGGTTAAGACCCTCAGCAATCCTTATTGTCAAATCTAGATGACGTCTACGAAAACCAACCCACCATGATCTACCTGGCAAACCATTTGTGAAAGGATTTGGCCTTCCTTGACAAATTTGTGCAATGTGTGACTTCAACTGAGTAACCTCCATACCATGACCAAGTTGAGCTAAATCTTTGCACCATTGGACAACTTCCAGCTCTTCTTCCATTGACAAAACTGTTGGTGGTCCCTTTATTTTCGTGGTTGTTATTCTTGCCAACCAATTTGTCAAACTAG
Source organism: Cunninghamia lanceolata (assembly GCA_027924645.1). Taxonomy (NCBI): domain Eukaryota; kingdom Viridiplantae; phylum Streptophyta; class Pinopsida; order Cupressales; family Cupressaceae; genus Cunninghamia; species Cunninghamia lanceolata. Next base: position 6,902,204 of record BSBN01000123.1, read on the forward strand.
TGCAAGGGATACCCCACTTTTTTCCAGCTACTCTTATGGAGTACTTATTGTCCTTGACATCCTTGATCGCACCATCCATATCTTATTCTGTCCATTCCCCTCTCTTCATCTTTGCCTTCATTCCATGTTTTTTAGCAGAACTAGTAGAAACATTAATGATAACTACACTGTCATTAATTGGACTACAATCAATGTTATTTTTAGGTGGGTTGATTGAAGTCTCAGCATCATTTGAGTCAATTGCATTCAATTTGACTCCCCTTGGCAACCTAGTCCTAGGCCTTCAACTTGTTCTTCTGGATCTTCTCTTTCTTGCTGCCATAATGCCTAAATAAAATAATGTCATTTAATAACTGTTAGCAAGAAAATGTAATGAATGTTCACCGTGAATGTTATACATCAAGCTTCATGATCGTTCATGACAATGAACATTAGATTTCCATAGTGCATAATAAATTTGATTTGAATGCTTCTGTATGGAAAAAAGTTGAACACAGTTAAATTCATAAGTATTCAAATCAAAATTATGTTATCATATGTCTCTTCATCATGGATCATGGCTGGTGATCAATAACATTGATGGTACAAATTCATTACATATGCATAATGAGAAGGTTGAAATTGAAATAACTACAATGAAAAGATTGAATTGAAAAAGCTTCTTTCTGAAACATCATTAGACAACTTTTTTCATAAGCTTTTTTTTCAATCTAATACACACACACACACACACACACACACACACACACACACACACACATATATATAAGAAGCCTTGACAGACCTAGACATCATGTATCATTGTTCCACACTTGAACATGTATCATGGAGAGTAGATTCAGACCTATACTTGGACTGCACCATTGACACAGAGAGCTATAACATTTAATAGACATGTATATATATATATATATATATATATATATAAAGCAAAAATAGACAAGGCACATGAACCTCTTGACAAAATGTCTCAAAGAAATGTAGTCTAATGGAATGACATGGGTTTGTCAAAAGACCATTGAAACTCCTAAGTAAATGCATGAGTATCTTTGTAGATCCTTTATTCTTTTCTAGCATGTCTTTATTTTCTCTACCCAAATTTGAACTTTTCAAATTGATGTTAACAGTTATCAAAGCATAATGGACTGTGAATTCTGTGTTAAAGATGTTGTAAGTGTCCAAGGGAGTGTGGTTTTGTGTACCATTGTATTTTGTCCCTCATGTGACAGTATATTTGATCATAGATGTTGCTAAGTGGGACAGTACAGTCAAATACACAGGTTCTATTCTTTCATTGGAGGTTGTCAAAGGGAGAGTCATGCTTCAAGGTATTGGCATGCATTAAGAAATAGAGGTATATTGATAGCATAATTGAAAGAGGTGGAAGTGTACTTGAAACTATGGACAATGATGTGGCATCGAGATAATATATGAGTTGTGTATCAGATTTGACAAGGCACATGAACTCTATGACTAAATGCCTTTCACCATAGTCTGTGTAAGAAGGTACAATACTTTGACAGGATTGTGATTCACTTTCTCAAACAAATGACATTGACTTTTTAAATGAAGGTTGGTACAATTAAATTCTTGCAGTCACTTTGCCATGTAACAGTGGGCAAATGTTTAAGAATACAGTCCTTCATCTTAGGATAGGAATTTCTTGAATAGACCTAGACATCATGTATCACTATTCCAAACTTGAACATGTATCATGGAGAGTAGATTCGGACCTATACTTGGACTGCACCGTGTCCTTTATGCCAACTTTCTCCTTGTTCTTAACATGAAATGGTAAACTATGATTATGGTTTTTTAATGATTATTACAATTATATGTATATAGTCCAAGTCAATACCTTTGGTTACAGATTTAGAACATACATAGTCCACGGGCTTTGTTTCATTTGAAAATGGCAAGCTTAGGTTTCTAACATACTATAAATGACACAAACAATAGAATAATTATTTGAGGTCTTGAACTATGATGCACCACTTGGACTGTCATAGATCTCAATGGCATTAGTGATATCATTCTCATCATAAGTAATCTTTGCACAACATGAACACCAAGTTAAATATGAACAGCGAATGTTCCACTCTGAAATGCTGTTATAAGATGTTTCAGGACTATAATTCCTACACAACAACTATATTTGTGTCTACTATTATAACATGAAACCACTTGCAATCATAACATAAAAAGGGCATTGAAATAGCAAGAATACCAAGTTAAATATGAACAGGGAATGCTCCACTCTAAAATACTGTTATAAGATGTTTCAGGACTATAATTCCTACACAACAACTATATATTTGTCTGTTGTTATAACATGAAACCACTTGCAATCATAACATAAAGGAATCAAAAATATTTTTGTCTACCAAGAAGCTAATATTACTTGGTAACGTATCAATATAAGAACATATTATAGAAATAAATATAAAAACCTGATTTGAGAAGAAGACAATGTGCCACCTAATCCTTGTAGCAGTTTGCAGGTCTGATATTTGTAGGTCTAATATTCTAATACTTGTTGTAAGTATGATATTCTTTCTGACTCATTAGAATGAAAATGATAGATATGAATCATTGGTTCATTTTATAGATTAATTGACTCCAATTTTTTGAAATTCTTCCATGGATAGAGAGCCAATTTTCAAATTTGATCTATTAATTATGTGATTTGATTTTCATTTGAAATGGGCATGGATACATTTTTAAAAATTTGGTGTCATTAATTTTGTGATTTGATTTTTTAAATGGTGAACCTCACATCTATTCATTTATTTTACAGGTACTCTGAGTCTAGTTGTTGAAGTCTCCAAGTTGGGCATTTATTGCTCAATATTTGGGAGAGATGGACTGATTTATTAGAAATAAAATTTTGTAATTATGTCAAGTTGGGTACCTGTCATTGTTCATTACAATACCAGATTAATTGGTGGAGGACCAGTAGTTGTACATTTAATATTTTATATAGAGTAAGAAGCATGTATTGATGTTGACAAGAATGTGTCTATAGGTGGACAAAGTAATTGGAAGATTGTACAAATTTGAACATAATATTTTAATATAGTTTTGCTATAAATTCAGATGTCAATTTTATTTGGAATAAATTATATTATCTTTTGTTCCATTTAGAGATAAAAGTTGAAAAGGGATGTTTGTTCATTTTGTACTATTGAATGGGCAGTTGGAAAAAATTTGGTCTATCAATGATACATGTTTGACAGGTTTAAAAGCAATAGTTATTAATACAAAAAGTTACTTTTATTGATATTTTTATATTCAAGCAATAATGAAAATATGTTCTACTAATGGATCAAACTATGACAATTACCCTCCCAACCATTGGAACTATCACACCTATTGGGTCTTTTCCCCTATCTTCAAAGTTGTTAGGTTTACCTTTCATGTCTAGTCTCTATTGAATCCCACTAATATAGGTACCTTTTGTGCTATTTTTCTAGGTAAATACATTTATTCAAAGTGTTTTCCCATGCTTTGAACCCACAAACTTTCTTACTTTGTTTTGGTAGCAAATAGCCTTATCAACTTGCACACATAACTATTTGACTTCTACTCATCAATTATTTAAACTCTTCATTAATATTTCTCCTCCTCTAATGAGGATTTTCATTTTTTATATTCGTACATGATTCTCTTAAAATTGATTAATTTTAGTCAATAAGAATTATATGTGGACATTCATGCCCAGAATTAAGTATTTTTCATGTCAAATTTATATTTATTTTTTGTTGCTGGTTTAATTTTTCAATCACCATTTTTTCTATTTCATTTTATTTAATTTCTATTCATGACTCATCAATAGTGGCTTGGCAATCTTTCTTTATGAGTTTGTTGCTATGTCGAAGTTATATTTTTGGCTGCTCATTTTTAATTTTCACCAGTTGTTGTTTATGATAAAAGAAACACTATCTTGTTATCATGGCAAATGGGGGTTACAAGTTCAAGTATTGTGAGGCCACTCATTGCATACAAACATTAAGCATGATTTGATGCAATATCAGGTATGAATTCACATTTTTCTTCCTCTAAAACCTTGAATTTGATATTCAAGGCAAAATTAGTGGATGAGGGGGAAAAAAAGAAAGAAATAAAACAACAAAATCAACAAATCTATTTAAGTCAATCTACATTTGGGAGAATTGAATGATTAGAGAAGGATTAAAGAGGGTATGGGCTTGGTTGTTTCGGGATATTGGTGCTTGGAGTCAGAGCAGGGTTTGCTTTATCTATAAATTTGACCAACAACTAGTGGATTAAACATAAAAGGAAGAATTGGATAAAAATGGGACCAATGAAATCAACTACGCATTCTAGGAGCTTGGCTCCGTCAGGAGATGTGACTGCCAATGGCATTGTGAATGAAGATGATGCTCTCTTTGACAAATTGAAATTGTTTAAAACAAACAATTTTAATGCGAATAAAAGAGAAGGTAATGGTATTCATATTTTTTACTATGGTGTTTTATTTTCATTAGATAAATTTTAGGACAGATGAATTTAGTAATAGTTCTAGATGAATATTGAGCTTAATTAGATAGATAAACTAAGCAAACCTTTTTAGAAGTCTTTTCTTTTGGTCAACTTTTACCACTTCAGTGTAAAAAGCTAGTGACATGCTTCAAATTGGCTTGTTACAGGAATTTCCTCATGGAAAATTTTCCCATCACTAAATTTGTTTTATTTGTTTAAGATTAGTATTAAACGTTATTTTTCCAAGTGTAACATACCATCTCATATTACTAGGAATTACACACACACACAATTTACTAAGAAAGTAAATGAACATGATAAACATGAAAGATTTTTTTTTAAACATTTGCATAATCATATACAATTAAATGCATATATTTTTTGAATATATATATTCAACCTTGAAAATTACAAAATATATATTCAAAGATAAATGATAGTGAAATCATTTCACTTTACATTTACAAATATTTTGCACTTAGCAATATACACAATTTTACATAAGTTTGACAATCATAAGTCATTCATATAGTACACTACATTTGGAATCATGATATTTGTCACTCAAGTCTCGGCGAGTCTTCTACTATAGAGGGAGAGCGTCATTCAAGTGCTTTACTTCCATCCACAGATCGACGGTCCCCTGCACACCTTCCTTCTTGGAAGTGACCCTTCCCTTCATGAAGAGTATAGACATAGAGAACCAATAGGTTGCCATCTGAGTTCTAGTGTTGTGTTTTATGTAACTCAATCAACCATACAACTCTAGACAATCTTCTAGCTAAGTATGATCATACTGACATGTCACGCCATCTAGACACCATGAACTGACTAATGCATGCAAAGACAAATGCACCACTTTGGCCAAAGTTTCTATATAAATAGACATTTGAAATAAATGTAGTTGTGTGTTCACACATGTCTAACTCAACTTGGAAACTACCTCATCCTACAATTTGACTTGTTTGCCTAGTAACTCTAGACGTGGAATGTCTTAGGTAAACTCAATTTCTAGTCAATCTGACTTATAGTTTGATCCTTAATCTAGGATATATATAAAAACAATATGAGGTTTAGATGATTCAACCATTTAAAGAGTCCCTTGTTGCAAACTTGCAAATACCAGGGTCCATGACTCCCTGTCACTCCACTCAATGACTCAAAGGTTGAGCACTATTATGCTACAAACAAATTTTTGACTCTATAAGAAATCATTTATTATCAAAATCACTTCGAAGATTTTTCCTACAATATAGTTGTTTGATCTATGGTTTGCTCGACTATTTATTGTCGACCACATTAAACAATGGACTAACTCAATGTTATAAAAGAACCTAACTTAGGGATTAATTTCTCTATCCCAACACATTTGAAATGCTAAAATAACTTTTGTTCCCCAAAAGTGAAATCTTATAATTTAATATATCATAAAATTGATGGCCTCTAATCTTCTCTTGATTAATTGGGCATTACAAAACTCATAACATACATAAATATAATACACGAGGTAAGACTTCATATATATACGTTCTTAAAGAACATTATCATAATCTTAAATAATATTTGACTGAGTTTAATTTTTTGACTTAAAGGTTAATATTCCTAAGTATCATGGTAATGGTTATCATTGCATGTCTAATGCGTATATGATATTATATCTTGGTACCTAGATCTTTACAATAAAAATCAATATCATTGTATATTTGGTGGAATCGAATAACTAGTACCAAAACTTTAGATTTAAACTCATACATACATCACTAAGAAGTGAAAACCTACCAATGTTCTAAAATCTATAATCTATCAAAGAACTAGGTTTACCTTACACGTTCACTATGTGCTCAATAACTTTAAAGAAGTAGTAAAAATTGATCTTTCTATACATTTGTTTTAAGGACGACTCCTTAATATGAAAAAAGTGAGACTTTGTTTAAGAGCACAATTTGCATAACTCTAGTTTAAATCCTCATTGGCATTACTTCCTAAAATGTTGTCTACAATCTAATGGATTTCTTCCATTCATAGGTTGCTTGACTACTATATTAAGTATAAGCAAAATACTGTTGAGGGCTTGTGGTTAAACTGGTGGTCATTAAAAACTTGCCTATACAGTTTACTAGTTCACATAAACATCAATATAAGTTGATAGACTTATGGTTTGAAGAAGATATTAAATATCAATGCTAGTATTGATACTAGTTGTTACGACACTAAAAAAATTGTTAAATCTGCCAAGTTACCTTTCGCTAGACCTTCTAGTTATTACCAAAGGATCTCTATAAAAAGCTAAACAAAACTACTGTTTATCAAGAGCAGTTTATTTGCTTATCAAAACACTTCACTATCGCAATTCAATGTCTAAAAACTCAAGTAGTTTGAGTGCAATTTTGCCTCTAGAAAGAAATGTATTACTTCTAGTTCCTACATTTATAAGTTTACGTAAGTATTGTGATCTTAATATCACTGTAACAACTTCCTTAGTTCAAATGACTTCTTTGTCTTTGGTTGTGTTCTCTATAGGTTAAGTCTTTGCGTATACTCTAAAGCTTATCTGGTTATGCGATAGTCGAGTACCTCTTAACACTATACTTTACAAATGAAATATATCATGCAATGCTTATACATAAAGAATTGTCTCATATTAACTGTAACATACAATATTCCATGAGATAGCCTTACCTCTAAGGCCGATAGTTTTCTTACTGATTACACAATCTGACTCTAAATCTTTGCGGAGTCTTATCCTTTGTATGTTGCAACCTTCTGTGCTTCCTCTCCACGAAGCCAATCACCATTTTCTACAAAGAAAAGATTCATTGTATCTCCTCCTTCTTAGAGATTGGAGTGGCGTACTTATGCATACCCTACTATGTCCTCCAAACTCTCCCGAAATACCTCCTTTGCATGGCTTTTCTCTGCCTTACCCATGGGGATCTTTGCCCAACTCTAGCCTAAAAACAATCACAAAGGAGCATGCAAATTGACATTGGATTGATGGGTCATAAAGATCACTCCGCAATCCTATTAAAATCTCCTCCACTCTCTCCATATTATCGTGGAGTAAAGGAGTCGAGCATATATCACTATGAAGTAGAATACATTGAATTAGAAATTACTTCACCACCCAAAAGAAATTCAACTATAACACACTAAAAGGTTTGAATAATAATTCTTATTAAATACTTACACACACACATACAAACATATATATATATATCGACATAAAATTGGTGTATACAACGTTTATCCATGTTATTTCTAACACCCGACAAGATATCAGAATGGGATTGAGGTATTCTACCCCTCTCTCGATCTTTCCAAAATAGACAAAAATATCATGCTGGGATCCCAATCGGGTATTCAAATAGTAAAATAGTTTAGCTATTATCAACTATTTCTTGTTGATGATCACAAACTGACCTAACTTAGATTTTCAACAAAACATATACTTAATGGATCTTGTCAACACATTGACAATTATCAAGTCAAAACCAACTTAGGCTAATTGGTCAAACTTAACTTACCAATCATGATGATGGTTCAATAAAACTAGAAAGGCACAAGACTCAAATGACAACCAATCCGTTCTTTCCATATGTCTATTCTCTTCTCTCCGATGATGCTCTCCCTCTCTTTCTCAAAGGGTAGAAACCTGCTTCCTAGTTACAACTTGCATTCACCAAACTAGGATTAGTGCATCGTTAGCCAATCCATAAACCTTATGAATAAATAATCATGACAACATATAACCACATGTCTATATTCTAAACATATAAACATAAACTCATGATATCATAGATTTATCCTGATATTTTCACTTAACATCAAATCATTAAATCATGCATAATCAACTAATAATTACGTGCAAGTAAAAATTAAAACATAGTCAAAAGTTGGGGTGTGACACCAAGTTTAGAGGCATAAACTGACTTATTACTTTTCTCAACAATTACCATTTATGAGCAATATAATTTCAACAATAACATGTCACCTTAACTAGAGTTATTGTTTCTAGGTATTTAAAAGAAAATCATGCTTAAATATTTACTTGAACCATAATTTTTCTTCTCACATGCATCCTTTTCAGAAACTTTTTTTTTGGCTTGTATCATCTAACACAACTACTTGCTAGATTTTATTAGTTTTTATCTCAAAAATGTTTAAGATGTCACATGTTAGTTTGAGAGCTTTTTGCTTGCAAATGAAGATCATGGTGCAACTTTAATTGTATTATTTAATGTTTTCCCAATTATATTAACTCTTCACTACTTTAAAAAGAATGTGGTATTATAAGGTTCCTATTAGTAGCCTGATACTTTTCATTCAATTTGACGTGGTTTAATTAGATGGGGTCTAATAATTCATGACCATCTCTAAGAGGTTATACGCTTGGGGCATGTAGATCACTAGAATAGACACCCATGAAAACATTGCTATGCTTTTGTTTTCCCCCTTCTCTAAGAGTACCTTAAATAGACACTTTGTTTCTAGCACTCCATTTTGGCCTACGATGAGGCCATCAACCAACTAGTCGTCTCTGTTCTTTTTGTAGATGTAGCCCTATTTTAAATTTTTGTCTTCTATTATTTCTCATAATATAGTTTCATTGAACTCAAAAAGAACTTGGTGGTGTCTTCTTGAAACATGAGCCCCATGATGATAATTTGGAGAATTATGAGCATATTTTTCAACATTACAACAAGGAGAAATTCCATTAGAAAAGGAAGATAAATCCCACACCATGAAAACTATACATGTACATTGTAATCACTATACACCAACAATTTGGACTCCATATCATAACCCTTGATTATAAACTTTGCCTAATAATCTATACTCTAAGCAACCTTCTCGTGCTATCTCCATAATTGTGCAACCCACAGACCAAATATCTAAGGGCGGCACAAGTTGTTCACCCCACTTCACTACTTTAGGCACCATTCACCCTCCTCTCATCAATATTCTATTTTCCTTTCTATTTTGATTTGATGGTCTTGTATTGGTGAAAGAAATCATTATTTTTTCCTCAATAAAGAAATGAAGGAATATTATATCTACATAACTCCCTTAATGAGTATATTTGGCTTTACCTCTACATAATTGTTATACCTATTACTTCTTGTGTATATTTTTAAAATTAGTAAGAAGATAGTGAATTAGTAAAGGTAAATCTAAATTTTTATATCATCTTTAAGAAAACCATTCATTTTTAGATCAACGAAAAAATTAAGTCATCTGGTTCATCGTCAATTGATGAAGAAAGCAAGGAAGATAATTAAATTATCATTATTTCTTGCTCATCCTTTTCCATGACACCAAAGGCATCGTAACACACATAGACAAGCTCTCTATATTTTATGTGCTCATTGCAAAGGATATGTTCCATGGTCTCCAATATGTTTTGTCACTTATTCAAACCTTGCACCTCCCTCCACACATTGCTCCACTTCTTTACACTCTTTCTCTTTATTTTTATATCCTTGTGCTAGAAGTGCCCAGATAATCATTACGACTCATGCTCTTTAACTTGTATTCCATCTCCACTATGGTCAACACTTGTGTTGCACTTGGTGCGCTCTCTCTCACTGTGTGTGTGTGTGTGTGTGAAGCCATCTATGCATTCTAGGACCTTGGCTCCATCGAGAGATGTGATTGCCAATGACATTGTGAATGAAGATGATGCTCTCTCTGACAAATTAAAATTGTTTAAAACTAACAATTTTAATGCGAATACTATGTTCAACTCAAGTGTTAGTCCATGAATGAGAAGGTAATGGTATTCGTATTTTTTACTATGGTGTTTTCTTTTCATTGGATAAATTTCAGGACAGATGAATTTAGTATTAGTGCTAAATGATTATTGAGCTTAATTAGAGAGAGAAATAAGCAAACCTCTTTAGAAGTCTTTTCTTTTGGTCAACTTTTACTCCACTATAAAAAACTAGTGATGTGCTTCAAATTGGCTAGTTAGAAGTATTTCTTCGTGGAAAATTTTCCTATCACTAAATTAGTTTTATTTCTTTAAGATTAATATTAAACGTATTTTCCCAAGCTTAGAGGCATAAACTGACTCTTTACTTCTCTCAACAACTACCATTTATGAGCAATATAATTTCAACAATAACACATGACACCTTAATTAGAGTTATTGTTTCTAGGTATTTTAAAGAAAATTATGCTTAAATATTTTCTTGGACCACAAATTTTCTTCTCACATGTGTCCTTTTCAAAAACTTTTTTTCTGGCTTGTATCATCAAACACAACTACTTGCCAAATTTTAGTAGTTTTTATCGCAAAAACATTTAAGATGTCAAAAGTTAGTTTGAAAGTTGTTTGCTTGCAAATGAAGATCATGGTGTGACTTTAATTATATTATTTAGTGTTTTCCCATTTCTATGAACTCTTCACTAGTTTAAAAAGAAAGTGGTATTATAAGGTTCCTATTAATAGCCTGATACTTTTCATTCAATTTGACGTGATTTAATTGATGGGGTCTAATAATTTATGATCATCTATAAGAGGCTCCATGCTTGGGGAATGTAGATCACTAGAATAAACACCCATGAAAACACTACTTTGCTTTTGTTTGCCTCCTTCTCTGAGAGCACTTAAACAAGAACTTTATTTCTATCATTCCATTTTGGCCTATGACGAGGCCGTTGGGTGAGGTAGCCAACCAATCGTCCCCATTCTTTTTTGTAGATGTAGCCCTATTTTAAATTTCTGCCTTCTATTCTTTCTCATAATATAGTTTCACTAATCTTAAAAGGAACTTGGTGGTGTCTTCTTGAAACATGAGTCAGGCCATGATGACAACTTGGAGAGTTATGAGAAGATTTTTCAACATTACATGGAGAAATTCCATTAGAAAAGGTAGATAAATCCCACCCCATGAAAACTATACATGTACATTGTAATCAAGTTATACACCAACAATTTGTACTCCGTATCATAACCCTTGGTTATAATTTTGCCTAACAATCTATACTCTAAGTAGCCTTCTCGTGCCATCTCCACAACTATGCAACCCACATACCAAATATCTAAGGGTGGACCCTACTCCCCCCACTTCATTACTTTAGGCGCCATCCAACCTCCTCTCATCAATATTCTATTTTCCTTTCTATTTTGATCTGATGGTCTTGTATCAGTGAAAGAAATCATTATTTTTTCCTCAATAATGAAATGAAGGAATATTATAGACATAACTCCCTTAATGAGTATATTTGGCTTTACCTCTACATAATCGTTATACCTAAATGCTTGTTGTGTACATATTGTACACAACTTTTAAATTAGTAAGAAGATGATCTTTAGGGTTGCATCTTTCAGTGAGTAAGTAAAGGTAAATATAATTTTTTAGGTCATCTTTAAGAGAATCATTCATTTTTAGATCAACGAAAACATTAAGTCATCCTATTCACTAACAATTGAGGAAGAAGTCAAGGAAGAGAATTAATTAAATTCTCATTATTTCTTGCTCGTCCTTTGCTATGACACTAAAGGCATCGTAACAAGCCTAGACAAGCTCTCCGTATTTTATGTGCTCATTGCGGGGGAGATGTTCCATGATCTCCAACATGCCTTGTTAGTTTTTCAAACCCTGCACCTCCCTCCACACATTGCTCTGCTTCCTTACACTCTCTCTTTATTTTTATATCCTTGTGCTAGAAGTGTGCAAATAATCATTATGACTTAAGCTCTTTAACTTGTATTCCATCTGCCTATGGTCAACACGTTGATGCTCTCTCTCTGTCAATATTTTTCATTGATGTTACTTATATAATTTCATTCTCACCTATATTAATGTCATTCTCAACTTTAGTATTATTTGAGAACATTGAATGAGATTGTTTTAATGTCTATGTTAAAACTTATTTCTTCATGTAATTCCCCTGTCTTGCTGTGGGGAACTTGTGTCTGTTGTCATGGAATGAAGAGTCAATTTATTTCCTTGGATTCAATTAAATGCTACCCAACACTTGATGAACACCTTAGTTCATAATCAGAAACTTAACTCTACAAAGCCACTTGGTCAAGGAAACAACTGTTACATCCCTCCTTTTGAAAACAATGATGCTATTTACTTTCTTTCAAATTTCAGTAAATTACTATGTTGTGAACGACATGAAAACTGAAAATTTATCTTACAAAGTTGTTTTATGAAATTGCGGAATCTATTGATTACGATCAAGGTGATATGTAGACTAAAAGTCTTTATATTAAATGCAATGATGTTTGAATAAATTATATTTGGATCATAGATGCTTTGACCACAAAATTGTATGCGAGTTTGTCGATGCAGGAACAGGTGGACCGTGTCCGACGGGAAGAGAAAGTATCTTCGAGAGGGAGTATAGACTCTGGAAATTAACCACGGGTGTTTGCCACTGAGATCGTCGAACAGATAGATAAACCTGAGAACCAACAAGTAAGTCTTGTTTGTCGGTTTGGGTAGTTTAATTGATGTCGACGACAAAGGATAAAGTATAACTACCTAGTCGGAAGTCGTCTTGTAGAATCTTGGAGTCGTCGATGGCGTCGTAAGTTCCTAATAGCAAGTCGACTTGGTTAGGCGTTTGCTATTTTCGTTTATAAGTATTTTATGAACCATCTTGTGGCGAAATTGTTAATCTTGTCTCGTAGTCGAAAGACGCGAGAAGTTGGCCTTGTGCGTCTAACGTTGTTAGAACTTGTTGGCGTTACGATCAATCCGTCGCGATTGACGTAAAACGTGTCGAATCCGTGAATTTCTTCTATTCTGGTAGATCGACGAATGTCGAATTGATGCCATAGCGTGAAATAATTCATTTTAGTTGTCGTTTAAAACGTGAGTCTCTTCCTCCAACTTTGACCGCGAGTTGTTATTAATCTGACCTTGAGTTTCTAAGTAAAATGGTCTTTGCCCTCTCTCCATCTCGACCCCAACGATGCTCAAACCGTTTCGTAACCTTAGCCGTGGCGAGCTTTAGCTCTTCAATTTAATATTTAGCTAGTCTTGGAAGGTTGATGCCTTTTTGTCCTAGTTAAGTCGGGCAGTTATGTCCTTTGGCAAGCCTCATCACCGAAGGAACTTAATCTTTCTTATGGTCGTAATAAGTAATGAGGTCAGTTAAACTTCTTGTGATCATGTTAAGTGAAGTAGGTAAAAGATTGTTATGTCGACTCAAGTATTTAAGAGTGTGACGATTGTGAGTTTGTAAAAAGATTCCTCTTCATCGTAGACTTAAGGTAAGTGAAGCGTTGGCGGTTAAGCTCGATGTAACTGCTATATTTTGGGATTGCCCATCATCAAGACAGCAAAGGCATCAGTTTTGCGATGGTGGGAAACTTTAACCAAACCGTAGATAGGTCGGAGGTTTTCCTGCGTGGGATGTTTGTATGTGGAGTGGAAGTCCTTTAGAGAAGGAAAAACTTTAATGAAAGATTCTTTTTCGCATGGGAAGAGAGGGAGTGCGAGATGGAGGCCGTCGTGGCTTTGTTGAAGGGAGATTTCGACGGAGGACATGGCGAAAGGTCTGCGAAACATGGGAAGTTAGTAGTCAGCCGAGCAGGAGGGATAAGGGTCTTTTCGTGGTATAATGAGGGAGTTAAAAACTGTATCGGGAGATTTGGACGGGGGGGCAGTTAGGACTGCGGAGTAAGGAGAGATTCTATGGGTGTGTAGAGCAGTTTTTGGAGGTAGTTGTTAACGTGAGAGTGGAGAAAACGGTAGAGAGGAGAGTGTGGGACGGGGGCAGTAGTTTTTGGAGAGAGTTTGTGAGATCAGATAGAAAGTTTTAGGAGGTGGGAATCGCTGTGTAAAAAGAATAGAGAGGAGAGTCTGTCGGAGGGTGGAAGAATAAGAAGAACTGCAGAGTTTATTATTGGTAGGTGAGTTAACTAAGGGAAACGGAGAGAGAGCTATAGGAGAAACTTCTACGTCGTAATTAAGAACAGAGAGAGAACGATGGAAGCTGCGGTGTAGTGTTCGCCAGAGAAGAAACTGTGAGACCTGCCTTGTCTGGAGTAGTGTTCGGCAGAGAGGAAGATAGATTGAGGTGGTTGGTCTTTGTGTTAGAAGCAGAAAGGAAGAGCTGTGTAAACTGAAGGAGGACGACCAGCCAAAGGAGAAGTGAAGTTGCCGCAGTAATCTCACTCTCTGACAACAGGTTCCTTCCATTTCCTTTTCTGTTTCTCGGTATAGACCAGTAAATGTGTCTTAATTGCACAAGAATAATTATGTTACAATGAATGAAATGTGAAGACAATGTCTGCTACTGAGAACCTGTGTGAGGTTTATTGTTATAAACACTTTATTGCTGTTTAATGGTAATAGAAACCTTATAAACGATAAATGCTGCTGTCTGTCAGTGTCCAAGAACTTAGAAAATAGATCCTTATCTCTCTTGGTTGACGATGTACGATGATAAATCTTAGCTCTTGAGGTGCAGTCACTTAAGATTGATCACCGTATGAAGCAAATGTGAGCTGCAAACTTCAAACCGTCGGAAAAGACGTAAAATATTAAGAGTTTCCTTTAAGACAGCGATAACCACGTAAAACCATTCGAGAGTACTTAAAACAGTAGCTGCATTGTGAGAAATCGCGTTGCTCCACGAGCATGTAGCGTGGGAGATTAAAACCATAGAGATAAATCTTATTTGACTTAAAAGCGAAGTAGGGAGTTAGTTTACTTGTGTCGTAGAACGCCATGTTTTTATGACGGGCATGTAGAGTGGAATACCCGCATGTGGAATCTTGATTATTGTTGCATGCGACGATTTTAGTTTCGTTTTGTAGGCCTTATGAGTCTAGAAACCTTGAATTCCGGGATAACAGGATATTGTTATAGATATTCGAGTGTATTGTGCAAACATGGGAAAATAAGTAAACAATTGTGAAACCACTTAGGAGTGGTCATTAGTAAACAGTGTTTTACATGTATATGAGTTTATGAAACTATGAACTCAGGATTAGGGTAAATATTGCGCCAAGCGCCATTACAGGAGGAAATCTTAAAACCTTGAGGGCATCAAGGTCGTCAATTAGTTCAAATGATACAAATTGGAAACTGTAGGATTTCGACCAGTTCAAGTCGAGTAGGGTGGGTGAACCAAGTTCAAGCGTTTGTAGAACGCTAACTAAATACAAATCCTTTGGCCAAGGTGGTGTACTATCCTCAAGTGCATCGAACGTTCACCGTAACTGGATGGCGTTTCTTGTGGAGTGTCGTGCATGACTAGAGGGTATCTAGGGATCTGCGCGATAACAAGACACGTAGGTTACAACACCAGAGCTCAGATGGCAAACACCAATGGTTATCCTAAGTCTATCCTCTTGAGTAGGGTAGGGCCACTTCCGGTTAGGAAGGAGTGCGGGAGACCGACGGTCTGTGGTTGGAGGTTAAGCTCCTTGAAGATACTTTCTCTTCCTAATATTGAGGAACTGCCGAGTCTTGAACGTGAAGGGTTGACAATCGAGATGCATGATAATGGTATGTTTCCGATATTTGTTATTTCATGAAAATTTCATTTGTTAGAAAACAAAGTGTATTATGAATATCATTTCTTTCAGTCTTTATGAGAATGCAATCATGTTTATGATAAAATGAAAAATGTTGTAATGGTTTATAGATGAGAAACTTTTGTATTTGATTACTTTGTTTTAAAAAAAAAATAAAAAAAATTTACCATCGTGAAAACTTAGTTACTTCTTGTCATTTTGGTTTTGGTTGTTACAACAACCAACCCTATTAGTGGACCCCCGAAAAAGCCAAACCCCTAGCCATAATTATTTAATTTTGAGATCTTATATCAAATTAGCAAGTCAATAAACTTTTGGTGTCAAGTATTAAATCTTTACTTATAAAATGTTAGGCTTCTCTATTGACTCAACTACTTTCAAACTCATAGGATATTCATTCAATTATAAATACTTATGTTCAACATTTGGTCATTTTTTGATTTATATGTGGAATAATCATTGACAATATAAAATTAGCCGATAGGTTTTTATATGTGAGCATTATAGTGCTCGGAATTGTTGCACGCCGTAAAAAAAATTCATGTCGGAAAGTTTTCTAAACTCATCGATTGTTCCTATCGGCCTATTCCTTGAACCTCCTATGGGTGCAAGTGCTAGTATATAGGATGTTCAACTTGTGGCTCCTATAGTCACGAGTACTATAAGAACAATTGGACCATGTTCAACTACTCGCTCCTCTCCCCTATATAAATTACAATCAGTGTAACCATTGCGCCTCCTTTTGGTGCAAGTGCTAGTCATTACATAAGCCATAAAAGTTTGGTCGTTGAGGTTGTCCTAGATGAACATGAGGAACGTGCGAACATGGGGTATCGCCGACTCCCAACCTACTTAATGCAGAGTTTAGATGGAAAGCTCAAAAATTTCTCTTTGATAAGCTATTATATGCATCTTGTCTTCAAATTTCTAAGCCCTGAAGACGCACCGTAAATGTTCAGTCTAAAACTTGCAATGGCTGTTCGAAGAAATCCTATTTTATACTTACGTCGCTTCTTTTCTCCATCTCTCATTTCCGTAAATTCGTTTACACCCGCAATTAGAGCGCTGGAAGCACCTTCTCTTCCTTGTTGGCTTAGGATTTCCAATACTCCTCCGAGTTTACACTCAACAAAGAATTTTTTCTGCTCTACAGGCCATGATCCGATCATGTCTCACGGTGCACCTGTAGCAGTTAAAGAGGGAGAAAAGAAAGAAGAAGATGAAGAAGAAGATGGAGACGAGGACGAAGATGAAGATGAGGAGGGTGGGGAGTATGTGAACGCGGAAACAGGGGAAAGGGGAGGGCCCAGAGGACCGGAGCCTACCAGGTACGGAGATTGGGAGAAAGGCGGCCGCTGCTCCGATTTTTGATTAGGTAAACTATTTCATACGACTTCAAATTTTTAGCATCGTCCTTGCTAGAGCAATTTCTTTGGGGACAAAAGTTCAACTTTTTTCTATGGAACTTTGGCGAATTCAAAGTTCTGTTGGATTATTCAAGCAATTTGGAGAAAACTGCGTGGCCGTTTTTTGTTCCAATGTTTTGGATCATGCTCCAAGATCCATTATCAAAGTTTTGTTGTTTGTTTTTCTGAATTTTTGATTGCTAGCTTGTTTTAGTGGTGAGTGGCGAGAGATGGTTTAGGGCTTAGGCTTTATTCTTTTGGCCTTTGTACTGTATTTTCTCTTTAGAGCAATTTTTAATGTTCCGTGCCATGACAATGCCTCAGTTGGCGATGGTTTCATAGAATTTTGTCGAATTAAAAGTTTTAATGTTTATTTTCCTGACTTTTTGATGGATTGCTTATGTTAGTGGCGGATGGCGCAGGATGTAATGTTCAAATTTCGTTTTTTATCCTTAGTTTTTATGTAGTTACAGTGTTTCCTGCATAGAGTTTCAACTTTTGCCCTACTTGGGATGAGTTCTAGGGTCTAGGGTTTAATCCATGAACTAATTTTACTTCTTTGTGCTTCACCGTTTCTGAGTTGAGGGAAATTAATTCCTCTAGGGTTAGGGTCTTAGTTGTTTCCATAGAATTTTGGTGAATTGAAAGTTTTAAAATTTGTTTTCCTAAAGTTTTGATTGATTATTTGTTTTTTTTGGTGAATTACTAGATCTAGTATTGTATCTAATTTCTTAAACCGAGTGCCATTGATGGTGATGCAATTAGAAGCATCCTGAAAGGGCATATGCCTTGATTTGATAAATGTTGGCCCAAAGCCAAGGGTC
The DNA here is from genome assembly GCA_027924645.1 of Cunninghamia lanceolata. Taxonomy (NCBI): domain Eukaryota; kingdom Viridiplantae; phylum Streptophyta; class Pinopsida; order Cupressales; family Cupressaceae; genus Cunninghamia; species Cunninghamia lanceolata. The sequence continues at coordinate 6,920,443 of BSBN01000123.1, forward strand.
TAAAGTAGATAATGATGAATTGCCACTCAATTTTGTCATATACTTTCTCAAAGCTGACCTTGACAAAAATGCATTTTTGAAAAGAAGATTGAGCCCACTCCATACTTTTACAAATGGCTGTAATATTATCTAGGATAAAACAACTACAGATGAATCCTATTTGTTTAGGCCAAACAACCAAAGGAGGTAAATATTAGAAACAAAGAGTCATGGCTTTGGCAATAAACTTTTAAGAAACATTCAATAGAGTGATTGGCTGCTAATTGGTGATAAGCTTAGAATCAACATCTTTGGGAATGAATTTGATGTTACCTTGTTTGATAATCTCTCCCCAAGAGTTGGTATGCATGGCTAAAAGATATGCTTTGTAAGGATTAGGACCAATAGTCTCCCAAAGAATTTGGTAGAATTCACAATGAAAGCCATCAATTCTAGGGGCTTTTCATATAAGGCATTTGGGCAACAACTTAATTTAAGTCTTCAATAGAAAGACGACTATCAAAGAGAACATTTTGGGTTTCATTGGGCTTGCAAGGCATACCCTAAGGTATTGAGTAGAGCATCCTCATTGGACTAAGAGAGAGGTTGGGACACAAAAACCACTTTGCAATGAATGACAAAGGCTTGCAAAATATTAGGAAGCTTGGTTGGTTAGTCGGAGGCTTGTCTGATAAAACAAATTCTATTTGTAACTCTTTTGGACTGAATGAGGTGAAAAATTTCTTTAGAAGCACAATCTCCTATCTTAAGTTGATGCATGCTCACTTGGATCAAATTGCTTTGTAGGATTCAACGAATTTAAGTTTGTGCCACAAAGTGGAAGCCTAAAGTTGCAATTGTTCATTGAAAGGAGAGAGATCTAACTCTTGCAAGATTTTAGAAAATCCTTGAGTAGTAGCTTCTTAGTTTCTTATTCTAAAAGTAGTGGCTTGCTTAACATAGAGTTAAGAAAGATGGCTGTGGGAGAAATGGTTGCCATCCACCACTCAGTCCATCTAGTGATGGTCTAAGTACGAGTAACTATATTTTGAACTTATTTGATGTGTGCAATAGTCCACTTATGGTGGAGATGAATTGGAGTTGGACAAAATTGAGACTTAGGCTTTTTGAGTCCATTAGGTAGACTACTTGTTACAAAGTTAGATGGGGAAGTGATTATAAAGCATTGCATTTGAGATGCCATTGATAGGCCCTTTAGAGCCAACAAGACAAAAAGAGAAGGTCTTGCATATCCCTCACAACTTTGCCAAGCTATTTGAGAACTCAATCATCACCTTGTTTAAAAGTAAATCACGTAAAGTAGGTGGAAATGGTCAGAGAATGTTGATAATGGTTGGGATAAAAATTCTCAAATTATTGTGCTTGTAGAACCATGCTTTACGTTCTCCAACACACAAATGCACAGGAGAAGCCATTGCTCCTCTTTCAAGGCTCAACCATGTTGAAGTTGCCTCATATAATCCAATGCACATTTAGAAGCAAGTTTACGAGTCACCACCAAAATGTTGCACTTTCTACGACATCATTAGAGGCTTGAATGTTTGTGATGCCAAGGATATGACTTTCAAAATTAAATAACATCTAATCAACCCCACTAGTGGGGTCACAATCCCAACTTGCAATGTTTTGGGTCAAAATTGGGGAAAGCAAAAGTGACAACACTTATACAAATAACTTCATTGTTGGACATGTGGCATAAACCCCAAGGATTAACCAATGCCTAAAGCAAAATGCTAGTAATTTTAACTGCAAACAAAGTGTTTTTTATGTGCAAATGATTGACAACTAGCCTCAATCATGTACTTATGAGTTAGGGCAATGAGGTCACACCCCATCTTTTAGAGGCACCATAATCAACAGATCAGGATCAAACACCACCATAGGGGAGAGAAAATGACCTCGACCACCGGAGGAGAGAGAATTTTTTCTTTGATTGATCATAAATTTATGGCCTTAACAAGTGATTTAGAGCAAGAGCTTAGAAAAAACCTCTATAAATTCTTAGGGACAAGACAAATAAAATTATATCTTCCTAACTATATTAGTATAAGGTCTAGCATGATCCTCAGCCAAAGCCCTTGCCCTTATTATGAAACTCCCCACTAACAACTTAGGTACAACACTATCACTTCATTCGTGACATAGACTGTGCCCTCACTCCTTATTGGCCCCATTGATAGTAGCAACAACTACCTCTCTCTACCATGGTTGGCTCACACCAAAGGGAGAGGGCATGCAACATGCATGACACTCTTCGACTCTTGATGAGCACATTTTGGTTCTTTTTCCAACCCACACAAAACGTGCTTCTTCCATCCCCTACTAAAATTCAATTTGATGTCAGTTGAGGCTGCTTGGTCAACTGTTTAAAAATGATTGAGCTAGTCGAGTGCAAATCAACATGCATCATTCATTAAACCATACATAAGATCAAGTAGAACCAACAATTCCAAGAATAAGCAGTCATTGAGAAACATTGAAGTGCATGTTCTCATCTAACCCATCTAGGGCAGGTAATTGTTGGTTAGAAATTTCTTTTGATTATTTTGCATAAAGTCTTGCATTTGGAATGGATGACTATATTGCACATGCTCCACAATTTTATGGGGAAAAGCCATTGATTGAGCTAAGGTCCCTGTCTCTATCACCTCTTGAAGAGGTTTTGAAGGTTGAAAAATTGCAATCGTCTCTCGTGAGTTGAATAAATTATCAATGCTTGTAGTGTATGGATATTAAAGGTGAAACTTGAGAATTCGACAGACTTTGCATGTTTTGGACACATGCCTAGTAGCATCAATGGTTTGGTAGTTTTATTGGTTAGATTTCTTGTTAATATGGTAGCCATCCTGAGCATTTGAAATTGATTTTGTCATTATCCACAAAAAAATTTACAACTGTGTGGTTGTTTGCCATTAGAGAGCAATCCCTAATCTTATAATTTGTAGACTGACAATGGAAGCATGTGTTGGGCAGATTAATGTAAAGCATTCACTAATAAAATTGCTTCTTACCAATTTGAATCTTAATGGATTCTTTCAAGTCAGAGAGGTTAACCTTGACACAACCCTTTTTCGTGAGCGGGCAGAATACAACCTATTCAATTCATGATATATAAAATAACCTAGAGGCTTAATGATGTGGCCTACAAAACCCTTGAGAGCTAATGGCAAGCCATGAAACTCAATTTGAACTGGAATCATGAGTTTGGTTTTATCCAACACAACAAAATCCAAAGAATAGTGGGAAAAAAAACTAGGGTATTGTAGTTAAACCAAGGCACATGCTTGACAATGGAAGAACAATGCTCAGGGTTGGAAAACCTAAATAAAAAAATGCCCTTGGTCATATTCTAGACTATTCAATCTTAACACCATGAGGCAACCAGTTGAATTGAACCCAATTTTTCAACATGTTGCCTAAGGGAATACATCCCACAAAACATCCAATTAAGGTATATTGTCCAGACAAATCACAAGCATAATCAAATGTAGGCACATCTAAAATAACATTAGTTAAGGATTCTTCTTTAGAGGGTTCAATACTTTGGGGGATACCTTTGGGACAAATTTCTGTACTTGCTTGGGAGCTATGATCATCACTAGCTACTTTTGTCACAATGGCATTAATATATGCATGTACCATTGATGTAGCCATTTAAAAGAAAAAAAGCACACCACCCAAAGGGCCAAGGATGGACTGGTTTAGTGCAATAAATGCACAATTAATGAGAACAAAGACAAACTATCCTGCAAAGATTAATAAAAGGATTCATAGTGTGACACATAGAAGCAAGCTCAAAACCTGTAGAGCCCAAATAGTTTCTTTTTTGTCAAATCTTGAATTGGTTCATGTAATACTAAAATATTGTTTATGCAAAGTCTAGGTAAAATGGGCTCACGAGATCCTATGCCTTAAATCATTTCTTTTTATATGGTGTTAAATTTTTTATTCATTATTTCACCAAAGACGATTTGAAAAAGTAAGTAGAGAGATTAATTTTAAACAAAATCACATTGGCAATAAATGCTTCTTTGGATCCCAAGAAATTGATTGATAAAATAGGGGTACTTTCCAGACTGATTTCATTTACCGCGTAATTGATCTCTGTAAGGGAATTTGTACCCTTTGAAGACACATGGTAAATATTTAGTCCAACACTTACAATGTTTGTTCTAGAAATCCTCTTATATACTTACATCGCCTATTTTCTCCATATCGTATCTCTTCAAATTCGGTTACACCCACAATACAAGCACTTGAAGCGGCTACTTTTCCATGTGGGGTCAAGGGATTGAATACTCAATGGAGTTTACACTCAACGAATTTTGTTCCAATTCTACAAGGCATGATTTGATGATGTCTAACAACACCCCGAGAGTATTAAAGAAGAAGAAAAGAAGATGAAGATGTGGAGGGTGGGGAATATGTGAATGCAAAGATAGGGGAAAGGGTATGGTCAAGGTTCAAGAGGACTAGAGCTCACTAGGTATAGAGATAGGGAGAAAGGTGGCCATTGCTTTGAACTTTTTACTAGGTAAGTTAATTCTTACGACTTCAAATTTACTTATCGCCTATACTAAATTAATTCCCTAGGGGATGAGGGTTTTAACTCTTTTCCATTACACTTCTGTGAATTGAAAGTCTTAGTGTTGGTTTTCTTTAGTTTTTGACAATTGCTTATTTTAATGGTGAGTTACGAGAGATATTTTAGGGTTTAGGTCTTATGCTTTTGATTTGTGTATTTTTTTTTAACTTAGACCAATTTTTAATCATCCTTGCCAAGATAATGCCTCCATTGGTGAAGGTTTCATAGAATTTTGGTGAATTAGAAGTTTTAGTGTTTGTTTTTTTGGCTTTTTGATGGATTGCTTGTTTTAGCGGTGAATGGTAGGATGTAATGCTGATTTTTTTGTTGTGTTCTCCTTGAGTTTTTATGTAGTTATTGCCTTTTTCGCTTAGGGTTTCAACTTTTGCCTTTCTTGGGATGAGTTTGAGGGTTTAGGGTTTTAATTTGTGAATTATTTTTACTCTTTTGTCCTTCCAACTTTTCTATGAGTTGAGGGGGAACTAATTCAGTTAGTGGAAGGTGCTTAATTGTTTCTATAGAATTTTGGTGAATTAAAAGTTTTAAGGTTTTTCCCTTGAGGTTATGATTGATTATTTGTTTTATGGTGAATTACCATATCTAGTGTTGTACTTATTTTTTATTTTGAGTTTGTTTAAGTATTATAAGATCTAGAGAGTATTTAAGTATTATAAGATCTAGAGAGTAGAGTTTTGACCATAGCTTTGTGACAACATTTTCTGCTAGACTTATTGGGCCTCAAAGGGTGTGAGAGGTAGCAGGTTTACTGCCTCAAATTGGCTGACTTGCCAAGTCTGATAGAGATTCACACAATTTCCTGAGTTTTGCATTTTTGCAAGACTCATTGCAAATAGTGAGTATTGGATGTCCAAATCAGAAGAGATATCTTTACAAAGCACTTCAAAGCTCTTTTAAGAATACACTGAAAAACATGAAAAAGACATTTTAAAACCCCTATAAAACATGTTTCATTTCTAAATTGTCATTTGTTCACTAGTTAGTTTATCTAATCCATCATCGCTTGCTAGAGACACAGGCCATGCTATCCAATGATGGGAAATTTTTGCTCTAATGGTTTTAGAGATTGTGTAGTATGTATGCTAGCAATAACATGTGTATTTAAAAACTTATAAAACTTTTTTCTTTTTTTAAACTGTCATGTGTTTACGAGTTAGTTTCTTTAATCTATCATTGTTTGTAGAAAACATTGGCCATGTTATGACATTGTGATCCAATGATAGAAAATTTTGCTCTATTGTTTTGAGTGGTTGTATAGTACGTATGGTAGCAATAGCATGTATATGAATAAAAAGCACTTGGAAAAAAATATGTTGGAGATTTTACATCAACATTTCGAATTAAACCCTCTAATTCATCATCAAGATGAAAAAATGTTATGTGAGGATTGCACATGATAGGTTTAGATATAGTACTATGATGCCACGTAAGGATCACCTAGGGAAAGGGAGAGTAGGCAATTAAAAGAATTTGTTGTGATTGTCATTAAATAATTTTACCATTAAATCGAAAAATTATGCCTTTTTGCTAAGCTAAGGGACTTTTTATTAAGTTAATAATTAATGGCCGGGAGTGGCTTAATTCCAACCACACATCTCTATTTAAAATTTGAGTGTGCTTTCTATTTTCAACTGCCTCCCATAATTGCCTTTTAAAATAGTTTCATTCTACATTAAAACTTTAGTATACTCGATGCACATACAAGGCTTTATATTAAATGAATGTTCTACACTATGTCTTGTGTTTGCATGATGTTCTTTTAACCTTGTACAAATGGAGTTATTAGTCTCCCCAATGTATGGTTTTCCCTATTGAATGTTCTTATGGGATACCATACATTAGAGGAACTAGTCACTCCATTTGTATGGTAATCAAGAAACATGGTGCAAATATAATACATGAGTGTATTAACCATAGTTCCACGAAGTGTTAGGACAAGTGGATGTGGGAACGGGTTTTAGGGATAGTGGTGCACATATAATATAGTACTTGAAGAATTAGTTATAAAAAAATGAAAAATAAATTGCAAATTGTTTTTTATGTAGATTTAAATGGTAAACAAAATGAATCAATTGAATCAACAATGTATTGAAGATTCTAAATATCAATTTATTATTATATTCAATTACAATATCATGATTACAATGGGCGAAATGCCTCTATGTTTTAATCATTCTTCCTCAGAAGTTGTGACAAACTACTTGTTGCTAGAATCATTGGGCCCATTTAGCTAAAGCTACTCTAAATGGATATCAACCAACTCTGCTTGTTTAGCTTGATCATCATCAATCTACATCGGCTCCTCTAGGTCTACGTCCCACCATGTTGCTAGACTTTCCTTGTATGCAAGCATCTTGTGGTCAATGAGACACAAGGCACTATGTACGGCCACAAACTTCTCTGCTCTCATAAAGGTAAGTTTGTTCTTTGTGATAGAGTGGATGAAGTTGTATGTAGACTAGTTCCTCTTAGTAGTGGAGGAACTACAAACTTGTGACAAGAGGCGAATGGCTAGTGTGATTAATGATGATTGAGGTCCATGCAAATGCCACCATAGTATTGAGTCCTACTCCATAGTCTCCCTATCCAACTTTTGCCTCTTCCACATAGCCCTTGAGTATGGCAAATTTGGTCCATTCACGATGGATGATGATGGCCTCCTCTACACTATACATCTTTTGAGTTGCTTTCATGAAGCCTCTCTTCACCCCGCTATCTACTATATGGACAATTTTGCTAGGATTTTTCACATACCAATTTGAGATGGTTGCATAGGCAACCATGTATAAGGGAGTGTTGAGCTTTTCCCATCTCCACTAAGCAATAGGCTTAATGTCATTATAGAATTCAAGGTGGGGTCTTTCTCCTGTACAACTACCTTCATTTGGACAAGCATGCTATCAATGTATGCATACACCTCCCCAAGGCTTGGAATGTTAAGAGTTCTCGCATTGATCATTGTGAAAACTGGAGATATGATGGAAACAATGTATTTGGCATCAACCAAAAAATTGTTGCTTGTCACCACTTCCTTCAACCTCTTCCCTTGCTTTGACTTGGACCCGGCATATCCATTCTACTCCTTTGTCATGACTATTAGTTGCAAAAGCTCTTGCAACTCAATCATCCTCTTCGAGAGAATAAAGTTTGTGGCATATCACATGTCACCAAGTTTGAGAAATTCCTTATTGTAGAAGGTTTGAAATAGTGCATGTGATGTGTGGCAATAGCAGATAAACATTTGCACATCTCTTGCATCCAGTACAACTTGTGTGGTCTATGTTTTTAGGCAGCTTCAACCAATTTCCCCACTACCCTGCACACATAGACCACATCTGTAACAACTTGAACCACATTATTAGGGACAACCTCCTCAATAGCATCTTAGGATTTGAAATTAAAACCCCACATCCTTGGGGTGCCCCAAACAATCGATAGACTAAGTAAGGGCCCTCTATGCATGTCACCATGATATTGATAAGTGGATGGGTTTGAGACCCATGTGGCCTTTATTTACTCCAAAAAATGTTTATCTTGGAATAGTTTTTATCTAAGATAGTTGCCTCAGTTTCATTTTCCCTAGTGGCACCTTAGTCACGACCTCCTTAAAATAAGAAGAGTGGGCAACATGGAATGGAATGCAATTGGCAAAGAAGAATTTGCCAATGGCATCACCTGCCTCATTTTTGATCTACATGTTGAACAACTCTGCCACTAGGCTGGGAGTTTGAGATGAACTTGTGATCCTATGTTTCTCCTTAGGATCTACTACACTAGGCACAAAAAAAGAAACTTGTAGCCATCAAGAAGTGCCAATAGCCCTCCATGTCATGATAATAGTTGGTGTGCCATGCTCATCGCCACCACCAAACAATCTCTATAGATTTGCTCTTTGTTTTAGTGTCAAACAACCACATACCCCAATGCCTTTGCTAGAGATGTGAAAGAGATGTGCATTCACTCTAATAATGCTGCCATAGAATTCAAGGGACATTTCCATAGCTGAGTACCCCTTGAACTAATAGATTTGTTAGACTGTAACTTTGAAGCAAATTGTCATAAAGGGGCCTTCTTATTGAATTGACCCTAGGTAAATTCTTCCTAAGGGCAAATGAAATTGGCAACACTCCCAATTGTACTAGGTTACCCTCACTTTGCCACGGGATCTCATAATGACTCTGCAAGGACTAAAAAATTATGGTTTAATTTTACAACATATACTTAGTACAAGGGCTCAAGATGCAAGGATATTCCTCTGGTTTTTCTTACTTCAGTTTTTATGAAGTGCAAAATTATACGAAACTTGCAATCCTTGTTCCTTCAACCTTGAGTTGTTTGTTTGATAATTCATTAGCCTAGTATTAAAGTTAAAAAAATCATTAATCAACTAGTTTTTCAAACAAGGATTTCATTTTTGTTTTTCTTAGTTCAGGTTACACAAAGTGTAGAAGCAAATACACAAAAGAGGTAATCCTTATTTGACTATTTAAGTATTAAAACTAAAACTAATAATAAAAGCATCTAAAACAAAAATACTAAATGGTTAAAACTAAAAGAGAATTTTACTTTAAAAAAACAACTTAAGATTGCATGAGGTGTAGAAGTAGAGGATATATAGAAATTAAATCAGCCATCTAGTTTATCATTATGCAAATAAACTTTGAAAATATTAAAAAACTAAAACTAAATAGTAAAAACAAGGTTTATAAACCCTAAAAACAATATTTGTAAACCCTAAGAACAACATTTACTTGAAACCTTAAAACAAATTTGAAAACCATAAAATTTGGGAAAAAAAAAAAAGCTACATAATTCACTCATTGACATATAAATTTTGTTTATTTGAATATTACAATCCTAAACAAAAACGACACTCTAACTTGAAACATTTGAGTGTGAAGTTTTGTTTTGAACTTACCTTGATGAATGATGATTGATGAAGACTATTGAAGTGGATGGAGATTCTTCCTCTTGCTCAATGCAAATGCCAAATCATTGATGGTGTTCTCAAGTGAGGGCGAGCTTTCATATTCACAGTAATTTTATGAGTGTGAGGTCTTGGTGGCCCCTCCTTGCATGTTAGGGTTAGGGTTTGTGGTTTATAATTTAAAAGAATGTCATTTAAAACAAAATGAAAAATTGTTTTGTGGGGCGGGGGACTCCCTATTGCCCCTGGGACAATTGAGGGATGACCAGGTGTTGCTTGGTGGTCCCGAGGATGACAAGGAGAGCTCTGGCCACTAGTTGTAGGGGAAACATTCCCAAGGATGTTCCTTGCATTGCAGGGATGTATCAATGATGTTTCTCCTTGTAGGTGGTAGTGGGTGTGGTAGGGGGACACCTCATCCCTATGCTCATGTGTCGAGGATGTCTTTGTCTCAAAAACTTTGGGTTATTTGGGCGGCGGGGACATGACCTTTTGGAACATTGGTATTAACAAGTCTACCTTGGCGGAAAATTCATTTAATATAAAACATTGACGATACTAAACTTAGCTATAGAGGGAAATAATCAAAAATTTTGTCTAAGCAAACACACTCATAATTTAGATAGAGACGAGGGATTGGATTTTAACCACTTGTGGCAACCAATTGTGAACTTAATAAAAAGACTCACAACCTAAAGAGAAGACATTTAAGTTTTTGATTTAATGGTGAAATTATTGAATGATAGTAATGGTTAGTTCTTTTAATTTAGGGTTCCCTAGGAGATTCTTATGTGACATTGTAGTATTTCATTTAGGGTTCTAATCAGCAAGCCTCATCTTTTTTTCATCCGGATGATGGATCAAGGAGTCTGATCCCAATCGTTGATGCAAAATCATCTACATAGTTGTCCAAAGTTTTTTACTCATTTTTCATCGATTGTGAAAACCTTATTTTCTTAGCATGTATATGGTTATTTTTTTTGTTATAGATGTTAATTTTGTTTTGGGTGGTATGAAATTAACATTTATTTTTATGAAAGATGCTAAAATTTATGATTTAAATTTTTGTTCGAGTCTTGCCAAGTTTTATTTCCAAGTCCAAGCCTAGAATGGGTCTAGTGAGTCCGAGCCATGTCTGAGTCCTAAGCCTATGGTTTCAACTTTTTTCTTTTTTGTGAATTTTCATGAGTTTTAGGGTTTCAGTTTGTGTACTGTTTTAACTTTTGAGTACTTAAATTATTTTTTATGATTTGTGCTAAATAATGCCCTAGTGTATGAGGGTCTTAGTTGTTTCATTAGAGTTCTGGTGAATTATAAGTTTTAGAGTTTGTTTCCCATGTTTTTGACGGATCCCTTGTTTTAGGGGTGAGTTATGAATTGCTACCTTTCAATCTCAGGGTTTCAAGTTTTGTATTTTTTTTGCAAGTTGTAAGGTTTTTGCATGTGTAGTTGGTATTTGGTCAATCATGAATTCTAGCCCTAGGATATAGGATTTCTAAGAACCTACTTGATTTTTTGATGATTAGTAGTTCCAGTGTAACTTTGAAGAGGCATGTATAGTTCCAGTGAAACTGTAAAGAGGCAAGTACATAATTTTTTTGTGGATTTCCAGATCTAGCTTGGTGTTGTAATTGCGTTCTTACATTTAATTCCATTGACAGTGATAGGGTTTAATATTCTCTTTTGTTTATTGTAGATTTTTAGGGCTTTGTGTTTTACCTTTTTCCTAGATTTTTCTTCTGCAGTTTCATCTATTTCAATTGGCATGATCAGTTTTTTCAGTGAGCGTGCTCTTTTAAAATCATGCATCCTTTTTCTTTTTATTGGTTGTTGAACGGCAGCGGCTTTCACATGACAGGACAATGGCAGTGCTTGTTTGAAATTATTCATTCTTTTTAGTTTTATTGATTATGCTTGCAACAATTGCCCAATTGTTGATTGGCAGCGGATTTCACCTGGCAGGCCAAAGGCAACATTTTACTGTGATAAGTGTTGAGGACTCTATGGCACATATGAACTGTAGACAAATGGGTTTGAATAATAGAACAGTTTGTAAGTGTGCAGATTATTTGGACTATTTTGTTGATCTCATATGCAATTCCAAATAGCTAAATCTGGGGTATTTGATTTTTGCTAATAGTGGGATTCAGGCATCACATATGTTAAATTAGATGCCATAAGATGAGATTGAGTGTCATTATATAAAGCCTCTTGCTTCCCTGTATGGCATTTCTTTTTTATTACACAATAAGAGTTGCATGTTTGGACACATGTATGATAGTTGAATATTGCTGCATGCTAGCCCTTGAATCTAAGCCCTTTCAAAGGCTGTTACATTCTGTTGCACCGAAAACACTGTGGGCTGAGGTCAATGGCTAGGGGATGAGTTTTTCCCATTTTTATTGTATCTCCAAATCAGTTACCTTTTTTTATAAGATATGCATCTAATGATGTTAGAATTTTCTTTTTCTTTCTTTTTTTCCTTTAAAGGAAAATACTCATATATCTACAAGAACAAAGTTACAGAGCTTCTAACCCAAGCATGTCAAGATGGACAACTTTATAAAGACATTGCCGTAAATCTGATCTCATTTTAAAAATTGCCCCATACTAAGAGTTTGATCGATGGCTTTTACCGGGGGTTATGACTTCAGTTTTTCTGTTTGGGTTTTGATGTGGTGATTTAGATTTTTAAAATAGAAATAGAAGAGAACTGCAGGAACAATCAATAACATTTAAATCAAAGGAGAAACTTTCCTAGTGAGAGGTATGGGTGCCAACTCGGGACAATGCACCTCCATGCACAATATTGTTGCTGCCTTCGCCAAAAAACAGTCTTAGATCTTTGTAAAAAAATTGCTTTTGAAAAACATAAACACTTTACAATGCCTAAAGGCCTACATATAGAAATTCCCTTTAATGGTTTGTTCTTTGTAGAAATTCCCTTTTATGATTCATTCCTTTATGTATTTGGAATAATAACTGTATAGAGGTCATTTAATTAGCAGGAAAGCACACATAAATGACATAAAAGTAGGGGTAACAAAAAAGTGCAATAATTCACTCACTGACACAACTTTTTTCACTAACAAAATGTGCAAAATTACAATGACCTGCACAAATACCTAACTAACTGAAGTGCATTCTTTTTGGATATCATAACAAAGAGACTGGGACAAGGCAGACTTCTATTAGAGAGGTTGTGTGTAAAAAGTCAAAACAAAGAAGCATGTAAGTATGTATAAGTTTATAACCATTGGGAAACAATTACCAAGTTGAGGGGAAAAGCTAGTGTAATAAACAACGTGCAGCTTGTATCATGAATCCTTTAACAAAAGCAACATTAAACAGGTCTGCTGGCCTTGATGTCACTAAAGTCAGTGTTCTGCATGTTTCATTATATTTGCAGAGACTGCAATCTTAATACTTATATAATATCTCCCTGAAAATTCATGAAAAGCTTCATTAGTCTTCTCCACATTGACACGGCCACCATGTTTTACTGCCACCTTGGTTTAAAACAGAATGGGGGCATTTATTGCTGGGCACTAAAATCCAAGACATTCATGTCATTCTAAGTTCTAAGCATTCCCTGGGGGTTTTGGCTTGTTTCCCTGTTCAGGGATGTTTTGGGAGCTTTGAGATGGGGATGAGATCATGAAACATTGCCCTCCTGTCCCAAAAAACTGCATTTTTTGGAGACATCCCCCTTTTTTGACTGTGCTTTTGGAACAGCCTATTGTCACCGGGAACACACAACCATCCCAGGGACGTCAGGCCATCTTCTGGCTTTTTTTTCAAACATAAAAACAAAGTTATATCAAAACCAAAAGACCTAAGCCCTTTGCAGTCCAGAAATTCTACTGGTGATGGGTGGTTTCTGAGATTTTCTTTTGAAGATGACTCCAATTTTTGAGCTTGTTGCTCAAAGTTCCATAGTTAAAAAAATTGCCAGTTATTCACATGACTTGTGAGTACTTGTGGGTCACTTAGGGTCTCTGGGTAACTTCCTCCAAAACTTGCCAATAACTTGTGGCTCCAACTGCGAAACTTGGATGGCATTGAAATAAGATGGTCCACTTTAGAAAGCCATTTTTATCATTTTTCACATTGGTTTTTAAGAGCATTCAAGCTGTTTTTTTTGGAGCATTCAAGTATGTGCCATGAAGGTTTGTGTGGTCTTGAAGCCTTGAAGGCCTTAATTTGGGCTTGGTGGCATGGGTTCCGTCCCTTGACCCCGCACTGTATCATGCAAAGGTGCCACACCTTGACCCCAGTGGGGGCTCTAACCCCAGATCCTTGTGAGGGTTGCTTCCCCTCAACCCTGTCGGGGGCTCTGGCCTCAAACCCCTGCAAGGGGCGTTGCCCCTCAACCCTGTTGAGGGCTGCAGCCTGCAAAAGTCCGCTCGGGTTTTAAAAAGCAAAAAAAAAAAATTGTTTTGGGCCCATGTTTTCCACAGATGAATTTTGAAAAAGATTAATATGGATATGTAATTTATAATCATGACACTGTGATGTGAATTGGACTGTTTTTTTGATCTATAAATGAACGAAAAACTACTTATGACCTTTGTAAATTCAGTTTTATGCATGTTTTTTAAGATAATTTTACAAATTTATGTGTTTTTTAATGTTCAGAAAATTTCCCAAGTTTTTGCCAAGTCTGAGTATTTGAACCATGGCTTAAACAATTTACGCATATCTTGTTTTGGCGTTGCCATTTTGTTGATGTTTGTCACTTGTGATTCTCAGCTCAATTGTAGTTTGAAACTTTAATTGATAGAAGTAAAATTTAAAAATCATATTATATCATTATGAAATATTTTTGCTCCCCCCAGTACCTCATCCCTTTGTCTCCCACTCACCAAATCTTGGAGAAGCATTGGTTCTAACTTCTAACCATTTTTATCAACATGTTTCTAACCTTTTTTATCATGTTCGATTAGGTGAGAATGAGCCTGCTCAAATATGCCAAAACCATTAACTTCTTAATCAATGTGCTGTCAAAAGTTCAAAACTAAGCTTGTATCAAATTAAAATAAATTTGAGAAAATGGTATAATTTCCACCTTATAATTGGCTGCTTGACCATAATTCACTAAGTGTAATTATAGCCATTAACACTAGTGAGCATGTATCGTAGTATGATCCATAAATGGGAAAATGGCTAAGTTACCGGTTAGGGTTTGGGTTTGGTATGCAGATTTAGCAAATGTTTTTTTGGGGGTTGGGTTTGTTTTGGGTTTTTCTGTACATAACACACACACACACATATGGTGGGAATTTTTGGTTGGGTTGCAACCATAGTTTTGCGGCCTGCCCCTTGGAAGCAAGCAAAGCTTGTTGGATAGATGATCAAGTGATTGGTATTGGAAGTAGGCTCTCATTTGTCAATGCAAGTCGAATCAGTCAGTCCAATGGCCCATATAAACCATCTTCAGGCTCACTGTTTTCACTAAGAGTATCACATAAATAATGGACTGGAAACATCACCACCTAGATAAAAACCACCAATCACAAATTTACATCCAATTAAACTCCACCACTTGGCAGAGAACAAGAAGGAAACAACTACTATATTGAGACATTACTCGTACACCTAGACATATATGCACTCAGCCTATACTGCTATATAGAGAATGGGGTGCTCAACCAATTTTTGATAAATAAGGTTGGTCGAGCACCCCATAGCGAGCTCATTCTTACTTTAAGTCGAGTCATCTGCACACTGATGAAAATTTGCCTTTCTTTCAATAGGGGTGGAAAGGTGTTATTAATTAAAGAAAGTTAAAACTAATTAAAATAAAAATAGATGAAAAGATATTTTATTAATTAAAATTTAAAACAATTAAATAGAGGATTGAAAATAAAAATCACCGGGGCATGCATCCGCATTTCTTTGGCAGCTATCCATACAAGCAGAGTGCAAACATGAGCAGAGTGTTTCCATAGGTCTGCTGTGGGGAGAACAATGATACAAGCAGATAGTAAGTACTTCTCTTGTTTCCACCGATGAAAAGCTGCTGCGCAGGTTGCATCCTCCACTTGCCTGCTCAGCTTGGTGGTGTGAATGCAGAACAACCAGCCGGTGGGTTTTTCATTTTGTAAAATGTCAAGACAAACAAAAATCAGAGATTTTAAAATTTTTTAAACATGATTTGTAGAGGTTCAGGCAGGACATGCGATTTTGGGCCCAGATTCGCCTGGTACATCCATCGAGTTCTGCTATGTTCTTCACAGGTTCCCCCAGGTTTGTCCCAGACAAACCCAGTGTTTTTGCCACCTCCCCTATGAATCCTCAGCTGCACTGAACCAGGTTCAAATCGGACTTGGATCTGGGACCTCTATTGGATGAACCGGTAGCCTAGGAAAATGGTTCTTGGACATTAAAATACTTAATTAAGGCTACTACCTCATCATCTATAATAGAAAATTGGCTTGTCTTTGGTTGCAATATTGGATGAGCATTTGACATTGATAATAGTTAATGTCCAAGTTCACCGAACGTTATGTCACATGTGGGTCATCATCAGCTTTGTTAGGGTTCCAAATACCTATAGACCAAACTGTTAAGAGTCCACTCACAACATATGGTAATTCCAAGTGTCAACAGTCTGATTGCTTTTCTTTAGAGGGATGGAGCCTCTCATTTGACCATTATATCTGATGTTGTTTAGCCTAATTGTTTGAAGGTGAAGAGTCACATGGAAGCTCAATTGTTTCAACTTACATGATGGTTCTTTAGCCTTTGCAACTTTGTAACATTATGTATACATATTTGTATTACAAGATAGCTCATGTGAGAGATATCGGATGTCATAGCATATATGTAGCTAGTGGATGATAAACAGCCATACATCACCCTTGAGAGTATGCCATGCGTATAATAAACAATGCATTGTCTATAGATCAATAAACGTATTTGTTCTAATTCTAATGTCTTTTCTAGTGTACTTTCTCTGATCCCTATTTATTATTGTAGGTGTATATTTAAATCTTGCTTCTGCACATAACACATCTAGATTCTTACAATTTAGAGTGTTGTCTCCAAGATATCTCCTGTAATCCAGATCAGAAACAGAATTATGTGAGTAAAATATAATAATGGAAGTAAAAAAGATGGAATACATTTTTGAAAACATATAGAGCAACTTAGGCCTAATCCAAGAATAGTATGGGTGTTGCACTTGGGTATGGAGTCTTAAATTTTTTTTACAAGGCCGTCTATTAACTTCTTTTCCCTTCTGTCACCTATTGTTATTTTATATGAATGATAAATATTGCTTTATGTGATTCTGGATTTAACTGTGCTATTATTATTTTCCAATATTTTGAGCCTCGCTAAGGGGCTCATCATCAGGAGGAAGCCTTAGCATCATGTTTGCAATGCCAAATGTATAAGGTTTCTTTTTCCACAGGCTGATTACTTTCTTTAATGCAACTGAATTTACCACATAACATTATTCTGTTTGCTATTTGTAAGGTTAGTTTGGTGTTACTTTATTCTTAATGTTCTAGTAACTCACATAAAGACCCCGATGACTGCCTAACTGACGAGTAAGTGACTTATTCCTAATGATGACTGGCATACTAAATAACTGATGAATATCAGAGTTACTCCTAATGCGCTGATAATTGGCACAAGAACTTAATGAACTTTATAGAAGTATTAATGACTAACACGTTCTACCAATGCTGATAATTGACTCAAGATTTTGGTGACTACACAGAATTACTAGTAATTTTCTAATAAATAACAAAAGGGTGCATTTTAATTTCAGGCATTGTGACAATCTTCTGAAAGGCAGATCCTTTCACTGAATGGGGTATTTTGGTAACATGGTAGTCCTCAACTCCTACCAAGTGGCAGAATGATGGTAACCGGTCACCGACAATCTTGTTTGGATGTCATTGTAGCTTATTTATAGACATGACACATAAATAACACAAACTTATGAGGCATTCAGTCGTGTTCATGGAATAAATTTATAAAATGAGCTCAATCGATCTGTCAATCATGACAAAGATAAGAGTTCTTCCCTCCTACATTTGACAAAACCTGGAATGGAATTCTTTCTGATCTATTCCCCTTTTTCAATTGGTAACAGGAAAAGGATACAGTCTCTGTTTTATTCCTCTGATTTCCATATGTCTGTTCCAGATCCTTAGATCCACATTTCACCGTCTTGGGTCAATCCTGCAGCACTCAGAATTGATCCCTAGCCACTTGGAATTGACCCAAAATTCAGAATTTTAAAATTCAAATTTCTGACTCTCGCCCTTTTCCACTAGCCATTAGGAGCTAACTTACTACACATTTTTGGGACTATTTGTTATGTCTTGGTATTTAAAGACATTAGTTTGTGCAATTAATTCATATGGTTGAGTAAGGAAAAATCATGATAGGAACATTTCAATTTAGAGCCTAAAACAAACATATCTTATCAAAATTTGAATCTACATATAGGACACTTGCACACTTGTTTGCTGGCTGCTAATATTTGCCCAACGCCGTAAAGTATTTCTAAATACCACAGTCCACCCAAGGTATTTACTATTTCTAAATAGTAATACCGCCTGTCCCTGCACAAATTCAGCTATCAGAGATACAGGCAAAGTTGGTTTCAGAAATCCATAGTCTGCTAGATCAATCCCGTGAGATTGTGCTGTAGAATCTTATGAAAGATCAAAATAACACGATTAAAGGATAACGCGAGGACTATACATTAAATGATTAAACTATGAATAAATGAATAAACTAACAATCAAGCTAACTTATCCTATGACCTGACGGCTCAACCAAGGGCTCATTGGCTCCTCGTGATATCGTGTTACAAAAAGATAGGGAAGAATATTAATTTAAATGTGATAATGGGAGGATGCAGGGGATTTAATATTTTATCAAAATGGTTTAGAATTACTTTCAGGTCTGTGCAAAGTAAAGCAAAATGAACAAGGAAAATAAAAACTGAGACATTTCAAGAACCTCATTCAAACAGCAGCATTCAGACAGATTTACAGACTGAATTTTGGAGGGATACAGAAAAACAGGAGGGGTTTATGAGACATGGCGGAATAAAAGTACGGAGTGCCTGAAAAATATTACAGGGGTTCTAAGTTTTGAACTTGGGTGTGTTGGGTCACACCATATAGTAGTGCCTAATGATCTACAAAGGAAATGAACGTGTTTTACAGTAAGTAGCGTTGAAATTTCTGTATTGAGTATACCATCCCTAAAGCTTTCCTTTTTGTCATTGTATAATTCTCCTCTGACAGTAATTTGCTTGCAAAATATAAGGGGCGATCCATACCTCATCCCTTGGCATTAACACCTCGCGTGAACGCGTGCAACCCGCAAACTCGTTGGCCCAGCGAAGGCCCACAATCTAGTGGCCCACCTGCGCAAAAAAGGCCATTGAAATGTATCGAAAAAGGCATTGAAATTGTGCGTAAACCCTACACTGCAGAAGGAAATTGTGTTTAATCGGAAACAAATCAGATTTAAATTAGTCAAAATCGCCAGTTAAATGCATGGAAAATTGTTGACCGATTTTTACTTGAGTCACCATTTAAGCTAGTAAAAAATTGAGAAAGGGTTGGATTCACGATAAATCACGATTAAATCGTGATTTTTGCTTCTATGGTTTGAACAATTAGCAATATGCATGATTGATGAATCTCAAAAGAGTCTATAAGGGGAATTTTCAAGATTCAATAGATCAATATTAATGTATTTCTTGCGCTAAACCTCCCCAACATTGTTGCTTCTTGTCATACCGTTGTTGCTGTTATGTTTCCCATAACTGGCAAGATAGAATGAGAATATAATAAAAGATAGCTGAAGTGAATTTTCTCAAATATGGTGTGAAGCTGCAGTTCTTTATGCCTTGGAAGGTGTTTGGGCCCTGGGGCATTGGTCAGCCCAAAAGGATTGCTCTAAACTCATGGTGGCCTTGTTGAGTTTGGAAAGCTGTCTTCAGTTGGTGTGTCGTGGTCCTACTATCATCTCTGTAACTATTGTAACCTATAGGAATCTAAAACTGGAAAACGGAAGGAAATTCAAAAATTTGAACAGAAATCTTAAGCAATTGCAAATGTGGAATCAAAACATTGCAAAAGCTGAAACAACTGATAACTAAAACTATAGGAAGAAAATGAATGCCAAAAAGAGGTGTAAATCAAGATCTGGAATGTAGAATAAGAACTGAGAACTGAAATATGAAATTGCAATTAGAGTTTGAACTATGGAAAATTTGCTATGAAACTGAAGTTCTTACTGTAAAAAGACAACTCTTAAGCTGCTGAAAACTATTAGCTGAACTATTTTTTGGAACTTATACCCCAGGAATTTCATGGACGAAGATATATGAAACTGCACATAGAAACTGTCATGGGAAGATATTGACGCCAACTTGGACACAAACATTCATGTTAGTGTTTGTTAGCAGGATACAGGGCATGGAGTCTAAAGGACACATCCCTATATGTAATAGATACAGTATATATGTAAGATAGGATAAGTAAGACGGGATATAATAGAAGTCAGATAAAGCATGAATGTAGGATGGTGAGAGGTAGAGACTTAGACCTGTTGGATAATGGATGTATGATGTTTGGTTGCTGTGTTTATATATATATGGAGATTTGTTGGTATTTGATAATTCTTTGGTGTCTTATTGTTATGATATGTTTGTGATACTCTGCATATGTTATTCTTGGTATTTTGCTATCAATCTCTAACTACTTGACCGGGGTATAAACTGACTACAAAGACTTGGCTGAAGACTGGATCTCCAGAGTAGTATCCGTCCCTATTTCTTGCCAACATTTGGTTCCGTTGTCGGGACCCTGGAAGAGGGTAGTTAAAGATTGAAGGGGCGAAATATTCAAAGTAGCGTGGAGTACCGGAAAGAAAAGAAGACTAGGTTGGTAGAGAAAATTTTCAATTTGCAGAGTTCTGTGAGAGGGGGGCAGACACTTAAGGGGATGACAAATGGAAAGAGGGTAGGATTCGCATGGATCTTTCAAACGATGTGACTCTTCAAACAAGCATACCATGGGATATAAAAGGACTAATGGAACACCAAATCAAGAAAACCCATGGCAAAAGGGGAGAAGCAGAAGAAAAGAAAGATCAACGAAGACATCAGAATTGGAATGCAGATAAACAAGTAAGAAAGATTGAAGCAAACTCAAGAACAACATGAACATTACTGCAGAAGGATGGAAAAAACATGAGATTAGAAAATATATGTTAACAGAAGTTGCGAAAGGAAAAGAGGAACAATTCGAGGTGCGCGCCATTGAGGGTGTTGTCGGAAGGGAAGAAGAAGATTAGTGTCATAGAGGATACTGTTGAGCGTGCCATTGTGGGTGTTGCCAGAGAAAGGAGATTAGAAGGAGAAGAAGTAGAGCGCATCATGGAGGATGCTGTTGAGTGCGCCACTGTGGGTACTGTTGAAGAGGAAAACAGAAGGGAAAAGGAAGAAAGAGGTGAACTAGGGTTTCACCGAGCGTTAATCTTGCCACAGACTGTCGGAAATTCTAAATTAACACCGGAAATTTTGAATTTGGATGAAGAAGACACGAGCTAATTTGCCAAAGCATAAAGAAGAGAAGAGGAAGAGGAGAAGATGCAATAAACATTTAGAGGAGTTCTAAGGATTTCAGAAGGTTATTTCAATTATCACTTGATGCCAACATGATGTCATTGACAAATAAAAGAGTATTCCCTAATTTGAAGAGACACTACGAAGAGACACAACCCCTGGACCATGAGTCATCCCGAGTGCCATATAAAGCAAGAAGAATTTTAATTGAGGAAAATATTCAAGCAAACAAGGAAGCATACATAATAGAAGAGATCTGGAGTAATTTCGAAGAAGTTTTAGGAGAAGAGTACTTTGATATCTGACTACACAGAGACAAGGGAAGAGAAAGAACAACCTGAGTTGATAGAAGACAACCTAATTGGAAGAGCACACCAAAGGAAACCTATTGCAAATTATTAGAGACATTGAGAAGACCAATCATGGATATTCCTATTAAGTTACCAGTATTTGAGAAGAATACTACTAAAGCAGTAGAGCACATTTTTGTTTTGGAGTCTATTTGGAGACGGAATGGGGTAACAAAGAATGAAACCAGGCTGTTTGACTTCATAGGCACCTTGCAGAATGAAGTATTGAAGTGGTATAGGAAGACATGTCCAAAAGTGATAAGGAATGGGATGAAATCAAGCAACAATGCTTGGAGAATTTTGGAGTTCCGGATATTCCTATAGAAGGGGTTAGTAAGATGAGAGATTTGATGCAATTGGACAGAGAATCAGTAAAGGACTTTGATAAAAGATTCAAGGAGACAACTAAGAAGTTGGAGTAACCACTGACTGAGAAGCAAAAGATAGAATGGTTCATTTCCAGACTAAGCTCTGAAATAAGATCTGCCTTGGATGGAGAACATTTGCAACATATGCGGAAGCAATGACACTAGCCTGTCGGATAGTCTCAATCCTAGCGCAGACAAGACAAGATGAAGGAAAACCTAGAAATGGAGAAGTTGAAATTGGAATTAGAGCAATTAAAGCTAAGACATAAGATTTTGGCCAAGCAGGAGGAGAATACACAGAAGCAAAGACGTAGTATTTGGTGCTCATACTTACAAGGGAAGGCCACTTGAGAAATGAATGCCCTAGAGTAAAAGGTGAAATGCAAGCTGTCGTAATGAAGGAAGACATCAAAACAACAACAAAAAGAGTAAATACAGTATATTCTAGATTGTGTGGAGAATGGGATGACCATGAAACACTAGATTGTCCTTCACAAAACTTTAGGAGGAAAAGAGATATTGATGATGAAGAAGATGACACATGGTACAGTGGAAATAACACAAACTCGACGGAAAGCAACATGACATATGTGAAAGGCATAACACGAAGAAACTCATATGATCACGGCTACAAGCAACCAAACTAGAGAAACTAGAGGAATGTCATTGCAATACAAAATTCATACTCTAGCGGTCCATCCTAAGGGAATAGCTACAATAATGATGACATAGAGCAGTTTGGAGATTATAGAGGAGGCCGAGCTGTGGAAGAGGTCAAAGAAGGACAGAGGATGCCACATGTTTCAAATGCAGTAAGCTAGGACACTTTGCTAATGAATGTTGGAGCGAAAGAAAAACACAGTGTTCATTCTGTAGCAGTATAGAGCATGACTTATTTTTTTGTGATAAACAACAATACTTTCGAATGCACCACCACAATCTAAGAGTGATGAGTTACAGAACCCGAATACACAAAAAGGGGCTAGGATCATAAGAAGGGAACTTAAGGGTCAAGGAACAAGAACTTGCCGAAAGAACAATGAGGAGGAAATAGACACATCTTCAATAGAATCTACAAAAGAAGAGTATTACTGGAGAAGCAAGTCAAAACATACAAGAAAAGATAGAAGAGTGAAGGAGAAAGATGCGGTATTGACAAGACAAGGAACGAATACTGGAAGACATTACACCATTGAGACAGAAGAGGAAGATAGTGAGGAGGAAGAAGAATTTGTTCCTACTAAGAAACAACATGAGGAAGTTTTGCAGAAGGCTAAACAAATAATAAGGAGCAAGAAAAGGAGAAACAATACAATTTGTTTTTCACCGAAGAAGTAGAAGCTCTCAAGCAGTTAGCCCAATTGACACAACAACACAGACTCATTGAGAAAACTTAAGCAATTTTCTAAATACTGGAATAAGGAGTAAGGTCAAAAGGGCCAACTCTGAAGGATGGGAAGGACAAATAGAGCATGGAAGACAAAGCCACTTATGGTGGATGTTCATATAAATCACAAAAAAGTGCGGAATGTTATGATAGATCTGGGAGCAGATGTCAACATGCTAACAAAGAAGCTTTGGGAACATCTAGGAAGACCTAAATTGACAGAGACAACTTACAATATAATCTTGGCAGATGGATTTAATATGCAAACATTTGGAATGTGGAAACAAGTGGAAGTTAACCTAATGGGGGTCAAACAAGTCTTAGACTTTGTCATTGTAACCATGAAGGATCAAGGGGAAGCTTTCAATGCACTTTTGGGTTTGAGATGGTTCGTAGATGCAAACGGTATCATACACTCTCGAAAAGAAGAGCTATCATTTGCTAATGATAACAAAATTGTTAATATTCCTTTGAGATCATCAATGGAAGAAGCATACACAGAAGAAGTCAGTCAGGCAAAAGATAGTATTCAAAGAATATCTACACAATTTCAAGGATGAAAGCAGAAGAAACAATAGAAGGGCTCAACTCTGAGGGAGAATTGGAGATAGAGGATGATCACTACAGCATAGATAGTGAGGAAGTTCTAGAACCCTGGTTGAGAGAACCAGAACTAAAAACATGTAAAATGGTTGGTTACCAGAGGGTATTCATGGTCAAAATTGGCAAGGAAGACATCACAATCCTTCTCACTTCATCAAAAGTCACCGCAAATCACTTGCGACACATTTAGGAAGGACAAAGGCTATATCTCAGAAATTTGAAAAAGATACAAACATGACAGTCACAAGAAAATAGGAAGAAGAAAATGGAAAAGATACAAGGAACACAATGTAGGGAGGTTCTTTCAGATACCAAACCACCAGATCATCAATCTCCGGAAGTTTTGCAAAGGCTAAGCATACTACACAAACAATATAGACACCGACAACTATAGGAGAAGCAGAGGACACATATCAAGATAGATAGACAAATAATAATATTGTCTAAGGCCAAGAAACAATGGGATAGTAGTTTGGCGCAGTTGAAACATATTTACTATAACATCTTACCTAGCAGCTAATTTTGCATGTCTTGAGGACAAGACATAGTTTCAAAGGGCGATGACGTTAGCAAGATACAGGGGATGGAGCAGAACTGACTGGGAGTTGGCACATACATCATGTGAAGGCTAGAAGACGACTGAATATGCTAAAGGACACATCCCTACATGTAATAGATACAATATATATGTAGGATAGGATAAGTAAGATAGGATATAATAGAAGTCAGATAAAACATGTATGTAGGATAGTGAGGCAGAGACTTAGACCTGTCGGATAATGGATGTATGATGTTTGGTTCCTGCGTTTATATATATATGGAGATCTGTTGGTATCTGATAATTCTTTGGTGTCTTATTGTTATGATATGTCTATGATACTCTACATATGTTATTCTTGGTATTTTGCTATCAATCTCTAACTACTTGACTGGGGTATAAACTGACTACAAAGACTTGGCTGAGGATCGGATCTCCGGACTAATATCCCTCCCCATTTCTTCCTAATAGTGTTGATGCTTCCCTTTGCCTAAAATATAAACCTTATATGCTAGTTCACAAATTCCATTGAAAACATCATCTCTCAAGCTTCTGTCAACTTAGGATATAGGTGAATTGTCAAAGTTTGGTTTATTTTCAATCTTGGTCATGAGGTCAAACACTGGTGCAAAATTTGCATAATTTATAAGGAAAATGGGGAAAGGATTCTCTAGTGGGCCTCCATAAGGGGGGTCTCATGTTCTAAATTGTCGCCTGGCCTGGCTCTGACCTAAATGAATCTTAACCTTTACTCAAGGTCCAAGGATCTATTTATGACTATTTCCCCTCTCTGACTTATTAGTTAGTCACTTTATACATGTGGGATAATTACTGATGAAATGGCTACAAAATCCTACCACAAAGCCTAGATACATTGACCAAAAGAAGGGTTGGTGGTTTAACTCATTTCTAGCCATATTAAAAAGTGGTCTGGGACAATCAGCTCTGACTTGTTAGTACCTGTGTGCGCCGCAGGTAACTATTGTGAATTAATTTACATCCATTTTATTTGCTTAATTAATCTTGAATATCAGTACCTAAAGATATTGATTTTATAATATTTGAATGTCAAAGGTAGATTTAACTGATTTTTTCGATTGACTGGACAATTTTTTTGGATAATCATGTGAATTGTGTTGGGATTAAGGTGTCTCAACCTTTGAGTCCTTTCTAGTGTTTCCTATTTTTTAGGAGGTGGAAAAGCAATTTTGCTTTTTACTTTTTTGGAAATGGTGTTTATAAGCCATTCTGGTGAAAAGTTGTTTGTGCTTTTTGCTTTTTTGCTTTTTCTTAGAAAGCTGTTTTTTGCTTTTTGTTGAGAAAAACAAGGAGTGCAACCTCGGTTGACCTTGGGTCTTGTTTAGCAGGTTTCTATTACAGGAAGTTACTGTTTATGGCAAATCTTATCCTTATCTCTTTGGAGCGCCCATGAAGAGGATATGCTTTGTTATTTGAAAATTTGATTTGGAAAAGATTTTCAAGTTCGAAAATATTCTTTTTTTGGGAAGTGGACGCCGAGGAAAGATATGATAAGCTTTTCTAGCTTTAAAACAGATTTGAAAGCGGATGTTTTGCATGCTTTTGCATGGGAGTTGGTGGAGAAAGCTAAGCCAACTTTTTGAGGGCTATTTGCTTTTGCAGCGCTTGCATTATGTGTATTGTAGAGTTTTTGAATAAGTGTTATTACAGGTTGAAGCAATTTTGAAGAGCCGAAATGTTGTCGATTTGTTTCCAGGTTCTGCAGTAGTGAAGACTCTTGAAGAAACACTTGTTTTGAGAGTTATATTGTAACCATAAAAAGTTTACAGTAATATAATTGAATTGTGTGTTTGGAGTGTGAGGTTTTTCACCTGAAAAGGTTTTCCCCACATAAAAATCATTGTGTTAATGTTTCTTGTTTTTAAATCTTAATTAACTAAATGTATGTGAATCTTAATAAACTATAATCGTTGAAAGCTTTGAAAGAATTAACTGCAACCCTCTCCTCATAAGACTAGTTTTGGAAGTTGTTTTCACACTTGTGCTTCTTTTCAATTGGTATCAGAGCCTAATCAACTCAATTTCTTGTTGTGGGTAGAAGGGTTTTTTTGTCTAATCTTATTTCAGTGGGAGTTTTGGAGTTGTGAAAATTCAGTAACCTGATTGCATGCATAAGATGGCAAGCACATCCAGTAGAATGGAAATGGAGATTGGAAAGTCCAAGGTGAAGTGTTGGAATTGCAGCAAAATTGGTCACATCCGCAAAGAGTTCAAGGAGGAAGAAAAAGAAAAACAAGAAGGATTTCTCTGATTCAGACTCTGAAAAATCCTCTCATGAAGATATGAACCCTTTTGTTGCAGCCTTGGCAACACATGCATCAGAAGATGTGTGGTTAATAGATTCAGGGGCTTTCCACATGACTTCTCACAGAGGTTTTTTCTTGAAGTATGAAGAATATGACGGTGGAAAGGTGTATTTGGGTGATGACTCATCTGAATATTGTTGGCCGTGGAAGAGTCAAGATCAGATTCCCTGATGGTAGAGTGAAGGGGATTGATGGTGTGTTGCATATCTTGAGTTTGGCACGGAAACTACTCTCAGTGAGTAAACTTGGAGATTTTGGTGTGCAGGTTGTTTTCTCAAACGGAGGATGCAAGGTGACAAGAGGATCTATGGTGCTTGCAAAGGGTGTTAGGATTGGCACCTTGTACAAGCTAGATGAATGCACTGTATAGTCCAATAGATCTTCTGTGAAACCGAAGAGTATACCTTTGGATTCTTCATTCTCACCATCAGATAGAGCACCAAACAAGTCTGTAGCATCTACATCTGATAGTCATGTTTTTTGGGTACTGAAGAGTGCTCATTCCTTGGAAATGAAGCTTCCTGCTAAGAAAACAATGTTGTGGCACCAAAGACTTGGTCACATAGGTGAAAAGGGTTTTAGAACCCTCAAATCAAAGAGTTTTGTTGAAGGCCTTGATGATTGTAATCTTGAGTTCGACTTTTGTGAACATTGCATTTATGGAAAGCAACACTGTGTTTCATTTTACAAAAATTCTCATAAGTCTAATAGGTTAGTTGATTATGTGCATGCAGATGTATTTGGTCGTATGAATGTTCCTTCATTAGCTAGATCTGTGTATTTTGTCTCATTCATAGATGACTATAGTAGGACATTTGTTTACTTTCTCAGAAGCAAATATGAAGTCTTTAATCGGTTTAAGGATTTTAAAGCCTTTGTTGAAAATCAGATTTGTAGAAATATTAAGTGTTTGAGGACTAATAATGGCGGTGAGTTCTATTCGATAGAATTTGATAGGTTTTGTAAGGACCATGGGATTGAAAGACACAAGACAACTCCATACACACAACAAAATGGAGTTACAGAGAGGATGAACAGAACATTGATGGAGAGAGCTAGGAGTATGTTTAGTGGTGCTCGTCTTGAACAAAAGTTTTGGGTTGAAGCAATAGCCACTGCATGTTATTTAATTAATAGATCTCCTACATCAACGCTTGTTGAAAAGACACCCATGGAGTTGTGGTCTGGTAAAAAGCCTTCAATGAGACATCTCAGAGTATTTGGTTTTGAAGCTTACACTCATGTACCTGTTGAGAAGAGATCTAAATTGGAAAACAAGGCAGTAAAGTGTATCTTAATCGGTTATGGAATCAATGTGAAATGGTACAAGCTTTGGGATCCAGTTACACAGAAGATTCTCTACAGTAGAAGTGTTAGCTTTACAGAGATGAAACCTTCCTTAGTTGAGCTACAACCAGAGAAAGAGGAAAAAAAGGAGATAGTTCATGTACCATCTACTCCTACTACAAGTGAACTACGCACTCATGCTAGACCTGTTGATGAGGAGAACTCAAGTAGCTTTGAAAGTTCTGAAGAAGAAGAAGAACCTCCACCTTAGCAATTGAGGAGGTCTATGCGTGTTAGGCAGCAACCAAAAAGGTTTGATTATTCATCGGAAAGGTTTGGATATTCTATGTTGGATTCCGGTTGTATTTTTGCTTTGATTGCTAACACTGATGAGCTTAGGACTGTTAGAGAGGCTATGGGTATGCATAGTGCAGATTCCTAGATGACAACCATGAAAGAAGACATGGTTGCGTTAAAGAAAAATAATACTTAGGATCTAGCACCTTTGCCGAAGGGACGAAAGCCTGTTGGATGTAAATGGGTGTTCAAGTTAAAATCTGGTCCAGATGGCAGTGTTTAGAAGCATAAGGCACGATTGGTTGCGAAGGGATATTTCCAGGTTGAGGGAATTGATTATGGGGAGATTTTCTCTCTTGTGGCGAAGCTGACATCTATACGGTTCTTGTTGTCATTTGCAGTAGTGTATGATCTAGAAGTGGAATAGATGGATGTGAAGACAATGTTCCTTCACGGTGATTTGGATGAAAAAATATATATGAAGCAGCCAGAACAGTTCGTTGTCAAAGGTAAAGAAGATCTGGTATGTAATTTAAGAAAATCTCTATATGGTTTGAAACAATCTCCTAGGATGTGGTATCAAAAGTTTGACACCTGTGTTGTCGATTGGATTTCTGAGATCTAAATCTAACCATTATGTTTATTATAATCTGAAAATGGTCGCATTCTTATCATAGTCATGTATGTGGATGATGTGTTGTTTATTGGGAATGATAGAAGTATGATTTCAGATTTGAAGTCTCAATTGTCATCACAGTTCGAGATGAAAGATTTAGGTGCAACAAGATATATTCTTGGGATTGAGATTAGAAGAGATAGAGCTAACAAAAAGCTTTGGTTAACTCAGAGCAATTATGTGAACTCAGTGTTGGAGAGATTCAACATGTTGACTTGCAGACAGTTAGTTCTTCCAGTTATGCAAGGGATGAAGCTTTCTGTTGAGGATTGTCCAAAATCTCCTACTGAGATGGAGGACATGACTAGAGTACCATATGCGAGTGTTGTTGGTAGCCTTATGTATGCTATGGTCTGTACAAAGCCAAACATTGCCCAAGCAGTGGGAGTCCTTAGTCGATTTATGGGTAATCCTGGACGCGTACATTGGGATGTGGTAAAGAGGGTTTTTAGATATTTTAGGGGTACTTCCGAGTATTCCTTATACTTTCATGGTTATCTTACTGGACCTTTGCATTCGGTGAATATCCGAGGATATGTTGATTCAGATTGGGCAGATGATATTGACAACAGAAGATCCACCAGTGGATATGTTTTTCTGATGAATGGTGGTGCAATAAGTTAGATGAGTAAGCGACAAGCTTGTAAGGAAGCCATTTTGTTGAATTATTGTCATTGATGTCAAAGGAAAGTGTTCAAGTGTTGTCATTGATGAGTCTAAGGCTAAAAGGTTAATCAGACTAAGTGAGAGGGTAATTTACTTGTTTTCTGGAGGTTTTCGGAGTTCGGAGTTTCGGCCTTACTCCTTTCTGATGTTCATCGGAGTTCGGGGTTTCGACCTTACTCCTTTTCCTTGTTGAGGAAATAAGAAGGGCCAGAGTGGAAGGCCCGACCGCAATGCTCTGATTATGTCTAAGGAATCAGAGATCGGAGTTCAGAGGTTCTCAAAGTGGAAGTCGGAAGACAGTGCGCGGTGAACGAAATCCGACTATGTCAAAGTAATCGGAGATCAGAGAGCGGGGTTGCTCTTTTGAGTCATTTCAAATTGGAAGATGGAAGGAAGAATCCCCGGCGAGCGAAATTCAAAATATGCTAAGGGATTGGAGATGGGATAGTTGACCTACTATCCCCAGTGAGAAGTCACTTAAGTGACAACTTAAGCCATTGTCCTTGTCATTTTACTGGCCCCGTTTCCTAGGGTTTACCTGCTCGGGCGACGAAGGAGGATAAAGTACAGTCTTCATCCAACGATGCGCGTTGATCTTATGAGATCAATGGCTAGCGCAAAAGTGCAAAGATAATGGAAGTTGGTGGTTGCGCAGTGCGAAATTGTGCCACGTGATGGGCTTTCGCAAGCCTAAAAGAAAGTTTGCTTCACCACTCCGCGCAACTGCGCGATGTCAACAAGTGGCAAGCTCCGGTTTCAAGAGAAGACAAAAGACATGAAGCTCGATCTCCAAAAATTTGCAAAATCAGTTTTTGAAAAAAGGAGATGTTTTTAAGCACAGTTTTTTAGGATTCAAATCTCTAAGTGCAATCTGGTTTGTTGAGCTAAAGGTTAGTTCAATTTGAAGATTTATTGGGATAGCATCTTTCAGTTCTTCCTCAACAGGGTACGGTTATGCAACTTCATTGATACCGACGATCTTCTGTTGGTGTTTCGGTTAAAACTATTTGACTCGTGTGGAATTTCCAGTAATCTGTTTTAAAGAATGTGGCAGTTGAGAATATCTGAGCAGTTTCTTCTCATGAGTATGTTAAATAAGGTGGGTTGAGTTGAATTGTGTTGATTTTCCTGGCGTGAATTAGAGAGTTGTTCTGCGTGCATGATATGTGACTATGTTAATCAGAACAGAGTATGTAATGACACTTTGAGAGTGTATTATAAGGGGGTGTTAATGAGAACACATAGAGTCTCTGTGATTTGAGTGAGAGGGAAGGTTGTGGATGGTTTGAATAGGTGCAATTGAGGTATGTGAATAACCAAATGTCTGCATGCTTGAATTTGTAAAGATTCAGAGGTTGGTGCCTCTTGTGGACTGAGTGGGTGCTCACTTCAGAGGATTGTAGTCTCCTTAGAGATGGAGCTCTTAAATCAGGGGTTTAGTGAATCCTTAGGATGGGTGCTCTTAAAACATTGTAATCAATGGTTTATTCTGTGAGGCTCAGGGCAATAGATTTTAGTAGCATTTTCTCACCATGGTTTTTCCCATCTTTGGGTTTTCCATGTACATCTGGTGTTCATGTCTGTATGATCTCTCATTGTTCTTGCTTAAGCATTGAAAGTTATTTTGGTCTACTTTCTAGAGATTAGAAGTTTTAAAGTATTATTAATCTATTGTGTGTGTTCTAACAATTGGTATCAGAGCCAAGGTTCCTTGAAGAAGCTTAACAGCTAAAGGTTGATCTGGGACACAAGGCTAGTCAAGAAGGATCTCACTCAAACAAAGCACCATTGTTTGATGGAACAAAGTATGCGTTCTAGAGTGTAAGGATGGAAGCCTACCCAACCTCAATAGGGTTTGATGTATGGTAATCTGTTGTGGATAGTTATAAAGCTCCTGCAACTCCTCCAATAGACCCGACGGGCAAGAAGGAATGTGAGAATAATGCTAAGGCTAAAAATGCAATTCTATGTGGTTTAGTTAATTCTGAATTTGTGAAAGTGATGCACTACAAGTTTGCTAAAGAAATCTGGGATAAATTTTAGAGCATTTTGAAGAAGATACAAAGGTGAAGCAAACTGTAGACCTTTAAAGGAAGATTTGAAAGCCTGAAAATGAGAGAGGAAGAAAAGATTGTTGATTACCTGCTCAGAGTTGATGAAGTTGTAAATGCTATGAGAGGACTAGATGAAGAAGTAAAAGAGCCAGTGATTGTCAAGAAGGTACTTAGATCCTTACCTTCTAGGTATGATTCTAAAGTCTCTGCTATAGAAGAAGCAAAAGATCTTGATAAGATATCTGTTGATGAGCTACATGGTATTTTTACTGCCTATGAAATAAGGATAGCTGGTACTGAGATCTCCAAGAGAGAAGCTGCATTTAAGGCATGAAAGAAGGAAAATAATGTAGAGCCTGAATCTGAGACTGATGAGGAAGAGGTCAATTTTGTAAGAAGATTGAAGAGAGGATGTGGGAAGTACAAAGGTAAGTTACCTTTGAAGTGTTTTAATTATGGAAACGTTGGTCACTGTGCTGCTAAATGTCCTTCTGTAGAAAAAGATAGAAGTGATGAATATGATAGCAAGAAAAGTAGCAAGCAAATTCTATATTGGTTTTGATACAGGACATATTACTATCTGTTGTGACAGTCAGAGTGCCATTTGTTTAGTGAAGAATCTTACTTTCCATGCCTGAACAAAGCACATTGATGTACAGTTTCACTTTGTTCGAGATATGGTGGAAGATGGAAATATAAAGTTGGAGAAAGTTGACACTTTGGTGAATGTTGCAGATACACTGACAAAGCCAGTGAGCACAGAGAAGTTCAGATGGTGTTCGAGTTCCATGGGCCTTGAGGCTTGATCTACTAGCTGCTATAGACTCTTGACAGGTCTTCGACAAGTGGGAAAATGTTGGGATTAACGTGTCTCAACCTTAGAGTCCTTTCTGGCATTTCTTATTTTTTTAGGAGGTGAAAAAGTAGTTTTACTTTTTGCTTTCTTGGAAATGGTGTTTTTAAGCCATTTTGAAAAAAAAATGTTCTGTGCTTTTTGCTTTTTGTTTTTTCTCAAAAAGTTGTTTTTTTGCTTTTGTTGAGAAAAACAAGGAGTGCCACCTCGGTTGACCTTGGGTCTTGTTTAGCAGGATTCTATTGTAAGAAATTTCCATTTATGGCAAATCTTATCCTTATCTATTTGGAGCGCCCATGAAGAGGATATGTTTTGTTTTTTGGAAATTTGATTTGGAAAAGATTTCCATGTTGGAAAAGATTTTAGATTTGGAAAAGATTTTCAAGTTAGAAAAGATTTTCAAGTTCAATTTTTTTTTTTGGGAAGTGGATTCTTGGGAAAGATAGGATAAGCTTTTCTGGGTTTAAAATAGATTTGAAAGCAGATGCTTTGTATGCTTTTGCATGGGAGTTGGTGGAGAAAGCTAAGCCAACTTTTTGAGGGCGATTTGCTTTTGCAGCTCTTGCATTATGTGTATTGTAGAGTTTATGAAGAAGTATTATTACAAGTTGAAGCAATTCTAAGAGCTGAAATGTTGTCGGTTTGTTTCTAGGTTTTGCAGTAGTGAAAACTCCTGAAAAACACTTGTTCTAAGAGTTATATTGTAACCATAAAAAGTTTACAGTAATATAATTGAATTAGGTGTTTGGAGTGTGGGGTTTTTTACCTGAAAAATCACCGTGTTAATGTTTCTTGTTTTTAAATCTTAATTAACTAAATGTATGTGAATCTTAATAAACTGAAAGGTTTGAAAGAATTAACCGCAACCCTCTCCTCATAAGGCTAGTTTTGGAAGCTGTTTCCGCACCTGTGCTTCCTTTCAAATTGGAGTTTGAATTTAAACATTCTGTCATGCCACTACTTTCACAATGGTGATCACCTAAATGCAATGAGTGTTAAGTGGACCATTCATACTCATTGAGAGATGGGTTGTTGAGTCACTACTCATGAAATATGAATCAAGGAGGTTGACTCAAAAACTGCACAATTGAATCTTGATAAAACATCACATAATTTGACACATTGTGTAAAATACCTACCTACTTGATAAAGTTGATACATGTCTTTGGGTATGTCTTGAATATGGCTTACAAACTAATGCTTTAGTTTAGAAAAGTGGTAGATAGTATCTGGATGTTTTATGTTGGTTTTCTTTTATAAACACTTTCCATTCCTAAGATTGGACGTTTCTGCCTTCGCTGCAGGGCCGGGTAGATTTGTTCTGGCCAGAAAGAGCAAGGAATGTAAGGAACTCTGCAACTTCTTTCTCCAAATACGAACCGTAGGAAATATTTTGCTAAATCACCATGTCTATATCATCATTTAGAATCATATAGGCCATTTTCTAATGAACGTGCATGAAAAAAATTGGCAGAGAGCTAGTGGAACTCTGGAGTCTGCCTAAGTTTTATATTCCATAAGAACATTTGTATGATATTTTAGAAGCCACATATTCTACTAAAGAATAGATAGGCTTTTATAAGGAGAAGGCATTTGGACTGGGTAATGTATATATTTGGTTAAAAGTTACAACCGTTTGACAACTAATCTTCTTTTATATCAACAATATAATGCATATTGTACTGTATGGTTCAAAGAGGGAAACACAAAAGTAAGAATTACAGTTAAAATTGACTGAAAAGTTGATTAAAAATAATTTATTATTTAGTGTGTTCCTCTGTTGCTCTGCTCTTTTTTTCTCCAAAGATTGTCAAAACTTCTAAAGATTCTTCCAAATTAAGTCCTAGATTCGTGCTTCATTGTGGCATTCTCAACAATTTTGTCTTTATCTAAAGGCTCTACTACTGCAACTTTTAAATTCAGCAAGTTTTGCTACGATATAGTCTTGTGTACATATTCTACTAGTGCGCAAGAAAAATGTGTATCTAAAAAGGTAAAGAGGCAGTTATTCCACTGAAATCCATTATGATGTTATACCTTTATTACCTATTGTTCTTCCAAGGGGTGAATATCAAAGAAAATTGCGCCATCAGAGGAATCTGCATCAAAGCTTAAGGTATCGTGACTAAATTGGTCTGATGGAAATTTGAGAGTAGATTTGACGGTCTTTCTCATAGTTAGAAAACTTGGATTCGGACCAGATTTGGCCCAGAAAAAAACACAAAAAAAAATTAATAATTACATATCACATGACCCTCAAACGCCCAAGATTTCAAATTTCAAAGTTTGAAAGTCAAGCAATACATTGAAATTATAAATAATAATGGTTAACTATTAACATTTCATAAACAGCCAGATACAATCTATAGCCTCCTCTTTCCTCAAAGTATAAGGTAAATCAGAATAATCATGAGCAGTGAACAATTATAAGGTAAATCAGAATCATCATGAGCAGTGAATGTTTTTTTAAATAGAGTCATGATATTCCATTGTTCATGTGAATAGATTATGATGCTTTTTATTAAACTTGTGTAGAATTTTTTGAATCAATGTTTCAGGTTACACTATATGATTTCTCATCTATAGATTGCAGAACTAGGTCTATAAAAAGAGGGGAGGGAAAATGAGAATAAGCAAAAGAATAAAATTCTATGATAAAGACGGGGAATAATAAGAGAATAAAAATAACATACCATTTTAATTATATTGTAAATTTGTGATAGAAAAAAGAAAAGAACAAGAAAAATAAAGCTATAGATAGATTGAAAGGAATAACAAAGAATAAAAGAAATAATAACAAGATTGAGAAGACTAAAGTAGAGATGGATTAGTTGTAAAATTAAAGCAAAGGATTAATGTCAACAATGAAAAATTGGATTCCCCCTTAGTTAGCAAGCCTTCCAGGTGGTGGTTCCTCCCAAGAGGTTCTTCTTCCCCATGATTCTTTACTTATCTTGCTTGCTCCCCTTGTGGAGCCTATGGCAGCTTGGGTGGCTGTTGTTTCTGTTACTTTTGGGTCCTCGTTGGCTCCGGGTGTTCCTTCGCCTCCTATTCGATCCTCGGCTTCTTAGGCTGCTTTGGTTGGACCTTCGGATTATTTATTGGTATCTGCTATGCCTATTGTGTTGCCAGCTTCTGGTTCAACGTGTGAGTTTTCTTTAGCCATGGTGTCTATTGAGGGCCCCCTTCTCTTGCCTCGCTTCGAGGATTCAGACTCAAAGTTTTCCTGGACAGTGGTTCAACGAAAGAAGGAAGGACTCCCCAAATCAGTTGTTGATTCACGACCGAGGGTTAAGGGAGTTAGATTTACTTCCTCGAGATCTCGTGTGGTTTAGAGCCCTTGTTTTGTTCTTTTATTTGGCTGTAGTTTTTTGCTGTTTGTATTGTTTCTGGCCTGTTGTTGGCCTATTTTTCTTTGCCCTGGGGGGCTTTGTGTAAAGGGATCAACACCTTGGTTTGCTGCTTATTTTAATAAAAACAACGAAAAATTAGTAAACAATACTCCTATATACAAAATATTTATAATCTCTAGAGTAAAAATTCAACATATAGAGATTAATAAAGTAAAAAGCTTGAAAAAAAGGGATAACGATACAATATAAGCACAAACCAATAATATAACACCTAGGCATGATAACCAAGAAAAATGTGAAAGGAGTAAGAACTAAAATATCAAGCTAGAAAAAGTAATATAATTAAAATGGTATGTGTTATTATTCTCTTATAATTCCTCTTGTTTTTATCATAGAATTTCACATTTCCCCTCGCCTTCTATTGCTTTTATTTATTCTTTTTTTTTAAAAAATTATTAATTTCCCAAGCTTGCTTGTTTATCGTGTCTCTTCACTCTAACCCTTGGTTTCCATGTTCTTTCAATCTACTCCCCTCTTTTTTATAGACCTAATTTTACAATCTATCACACTATTTGCTCCTCTATTGATGATGGATCACAAGACGTTGATTCAAAAAATTCTACATAGTTTTACTAGAAGCATCATAATCAATTCCTTAAATATGTTTTCCTCAAGTACTTCTCTCATTGTTGCTTCTCTCTCCAATTAGTGACATGATATTCAATTCTTCTGCAGTCCAATTAGAATATGGATTGATGTTATCCAAGTAGATGGCATCATGAGCAAAACCTTCAATCTTTTGGGTTCAAGGTGAAGGTTGTTTTAGACGAAAACAAGGTCATTGAGGTGCGCTTGAGTCAACCTATTTTTTACTTGGTATGAATCTTTTCAAGTAAGCTACAATTGCTTTCTCCTCAAAAAAACATAATAGGATTAAGACAATAAAAATGGATAGCCTTGAAGATCTAGTGTGACAACACCATAAATCTTCCACCTCAAAATTACAAATAAAATATTTTAAAATTATAAATATTAAGTAAAAGTTTAAAACTTAACTTTCACCCCATAATGCGGGGTAGGGGATACCTCTGGGTTAAAAAAAAAACTTAACTTTCAAATTTCTAGTATTAAGTTAAAAATTAAAGAATTATTATTTTTGCTTGGCTACTAGTTTTCCTTCTTTTGAATGGATTGAAGTAAAGAAAAGAGCCTCCACTCCATGCTTTTGCAAACCTCCAACTCATTTAGAAGTTTGTCTTTGATGTCTTCGTCTGTTGCCATCCTTTATATGCATGTAGTAAAATTTGCCATGACTTTCATCAATTTTAAATATATTAGAGAAGTAAAATTTTAAGTTTAGGTTGTATGCCAAGCCATGTATTTGTTGGTGGAGTTTGTTTGTCCATCTACAATCAAATGATACATCAAATTATTTCATTTTTTTCAATGGGAGGCCATTTATAGGGGATGGCGGGGGATGGGGGATGTGTTTTCGAGACATTTTTTGGGAGGTCATTTTAGGGGATGACTATTAAAAATAGGGAAAATTAAAAAAATATAGGGAACTTCAAATATTCATATGACAACATTGATAAGGCATTCATTGTATGTATTATAGATCCTTAATACATAACATTAGAGTTGAATTGAGATTTCACATGAGAGTTGACAAACAAATTAACAAAATTTAATTGCTTTCATTGTCAATGTGCATATATATTATATAAACATTATAACAAAATGCCCAAACATTGTAAGTTTCAACTACAAAATGACAAAACATATAAAATATGTTGTTGCCCCTAAGCGACATTTGCTAATACTGCATCAAAATTAGAGTAAGTTTGAGACATTGTCATTATGAGGGGTTGCTTCATTCAATGGAACCCCAACTAATCCCTTCCATGCCTCCTCATCAATCTATGTGGTGTCTTCTAGATCAACACCCCATCGTAAATCTAGGGTATGTCAGTACTCTGGCGTCTATTCACCTTGAAATTGCAAGGCACTATGTAGGACAACTTCTCCACTTGTTTAGAGGTAAGTCTATTCCTCTTGACATAGTAGATGAGACTGCATGTGGACTAATTCCTTTCTGTAATAGAGGAACTGACAACCTATGAAAGGAGACAGAGGACAAGCATCCTCAACTTTGGTGTATCCTTGCCATTCCATTCAATAGGGTTGGTTTGAGTTAATGTAACTCTATCTACCATTGCCTCTGATTTGTTGAATGTTGGACCTTGAAGATTAGAAAAGACAAGCCATTGTGTGTGAAGTAAAGTTGATTCCCCACTTGAATACATCTTTTGAAGGGCCTTCTTGAACTCTTCTTTCACCTCTTAGCCTTTGGTGCATACCATTTGGGATTTAGAGCAAACGCTATCATATGAAGTGGGGTGTTCATACTTTGGCATGATGGTATCCCTTTTCAAATTTCCTTGGAGCCCATCCTTCCTCTCCTCCCCTTCACGAGTATAGCTTAGTTCTCCCCACATTTTCTCTAGATCGAATCTCTCTTCTTGTTGTCTTTCTTCCCTCTTGTAATTTGGTTTCTAGAACATACACACATCTTCCACATCTTTTGATTTTCCTAGTGTCTTCTTGTCCTCTTTGCTAATCCTTGAGGTCCATTTTTTACCATTTTTGTTTCTTATGGTGTTACTTTTTTTTGGCTTGATTAACCCTTCTACATCTTTTACTTCGTCATGCTCTCTCTTTGTTTGCATGTCTACCTTTTTCCAGGGAGGGCATTCTCTAATTATGTGATCACACTTGTGGCAAACTCTACATCTAAATGGAATATTCGCATAGCCTTCTCCTATTCCACCTCCCTCAATTTTAGAGTAGCATTCATCCACAACAACTTTGAAAGATATACTTCAACATAGATCCTTGCATAGCTAGATAAACCCTTCCAAGGTCTTTATATAAATTTATTGCCTTTCCCAAGAAGTTGACAATCAAGTCAAAGACATATTTGGACCAAAACTCTTGGGGAGGACATATAGGGACATTCAGTTTGGTGCCGTAGTGGGGATTTCGTCAATAGGCTTAAAACTCAATTGCCAGTGTCCATGAAGAGGCTAGCATTTCTAAAGAAATATGAACCTCCAGCAAAATCTTGTCTCTATTTGATTCATTTATAAAGACCACAATGAAATATCCTTGCATAAGATTTGATTTCATACTTCCCATTGGGCTTCCATTTTTTCTTGACCTATGCATGCAACTCATCCAAAGGGTGTTACATCCCTAGAAATCTACATATTAGGCTCCTTCCATATAGAAAGGAAACATTCTTCATAAATTCATTAATATCCAGACTAGCAACAAGATTTTCTTCCAAAGAAAGAATATATTTGTTTCTTGTTGTGGTTAATTCATGTAGCTTTTCCTTTCCAGACAACAATGGTTGCCTCAATCTCCTTTGAGACTAAGGAGTTGGTACTTGAATAGCCCACCTTAAGAAAAAAAACCTTGGAGGGGAAGATTGCCCTCAAATCAAATTCATTATTAAGGAAATCCAGCTCAAAGAAGGTGAGATCTAACTCAAGAATGTAAAGATGTAGTGGCCTAACAAGTACATAACATAAAACTTAGTTGAGCTTATCAACTCAATGTCAAATTCACACGTTTCATAATCTTCAAAGCATTGTAATATCATTATTATTTTCCAAAAGTAAAAGGCTTCATAACATCAATATTACAATCAATCATTTCCTCAATGTCACTTTAGGATTTCATTTTCCTTCTTGATGTCATGTATCTCTAAACTAACCATATCATTCTTATAAACCAAGGTTACTTTTAGACATACATATGCTTAAAGGACTTTGAGGTATCCGTAGTGGAAACCCCACTATCTAGGTTAAATTGAGCTTACAATAACCCTTAAAACAATTTGATTGTTTTTTTAAAAAGCTTTATTCATTATGCCCTTCACCTCACTTATTTCCATGTTTAGAATCCCTATTGAAGGATTAAAAGGCAAGGGTGTCAATTTATTTTCTAAGTGGGTAGATAGTGAAAGGTCCATTAGTTGTTTATTATAATATGAAAAATACAAGCTTTTTTATAGAGAGACTACGTTACACATCATGACCTAGTTGGACAAACTTACATTTTACAAACTCCTCATCAATTTAGTTGCAATATATACTAAGTAACCATATAGTTGATAAATAGAGCAACAATGCTTGTCAAGGTTCCTCAATACATCCTACAATACTAGAACCTTTCTACGGTGTTAGTGATTTTGTCATACAATCCCTATAAAGGTTCTCAATGCCAATCAAATCTACTTATTTTGAATTTCATTTACCAATCACAATATGATGCACTATTTCGTCCTATTCATATTGTCTTATGGTAGCCTTTGACACAAACACATTTAGCAGTTTGACAAGGACCAAAGCCATCGAAACACACACATTGTCATCGAGTTGCTTTAGTAATACATTCAACTACACTTTCATTATTGCATTAAACATTTGTTCTATATCATTATTCAAGGATGCACACGATCATTGGCATCACACACTCAAAGTACATTTTCTCTCCTTTTGTTACCCAAAATGACCTATAGGCAAGAAGACCTCAACAATCCACATGATACATAATGATTTTCACTAATCACCAATGGACACCATGTGTCATGGATTGTACAAGTGCATAACATGCTCCTATGAGTCAAATACAACATTTGCAAATAAGACAATGATGAATAGACCACTCTAGCACATTTTACCTTGTTCATGTGATTTAAAAAACTATCACTAGTTTACCAACTTTTGACTAAAATCAAAACATGTTCCTAATAAACATAGTTATCCATAAAACATGTTTCTTTGCCCCTCTGGGCTATTCTTTAATAGGGATCGGCTCCCTTGTTTTGCCGCTTATCATAATCAAAAACATAGTTATCCATATGTATGGGAACTAGAACTAGAAGTGTTTTTAGTGACATGTCTAGCCACATCAATCATCAACAAACACCTTAGTGTGACATTGTAACAAGGTTGTATTCCTTACAAATTAAGATTGTCAAAGGGTACGTTTTTTGCTCATGTTCATTACTATTACAGGATAAAGCCTTGTTGTGCCTCTTCTTACAAATTATATGATTGTCAAAGGATGAGTCTTTCATGGTCATTACTATTACAAGGTCTTACTACAAATTATAAGATTTTCAAAGGATGAGTTTTTCATTAATGGTCATTACTATTACAAGGTAAGGCCTACTTGTGCCCCTTAGTTTATACCAAGTAATTGGTATTACAATTCAATCAATTTAGAAGTCATTTGCTTTTTTCTACACTAAAATCAAACTTTACTATCTCAATTTTATCAAGCTAGTTCTTACTCACTTGTCCACATATCCATGGGCAAGATATATCAATAAAGTGCGAAAGACAAGAACAAAAGCATAGTGCAAAAGCAAATTACAATTGCTTACACAAAAGGAGAACACCACACAAGGAACAATAAGATTAACATAAATATCTTAAATACATCTATCTAAAAGATGCCAAGAGATATCAATATTGAGGTGCCTAACCAACCTATGCAACACATTTAATATAGGCTGATATTGATATCTCTTGATGTCTTTTGTATCCGTACATTTAAGATATCTATGCTACTTATAATAATAATTATTAAATTAATTTTATTAACAAATACTATATAATTATAGTATTTAAATATGTCTTTTACATTAATCCATGTGTTAAATTCAAAAACAAACCCACTACACAATCCACTATGCAATGGTTGTGCGACCACTATAATGGCTCTAATTTTAAATTCACAACATATTTAATGCTTTGCTAAAGACTAAGGGAAAAACTACACAATTACATAGAAGAAATAGTAATACAATGAAATCATTCTAATGTTTCTTTATGATAACTTAGACAAGAGTTAGGTGAACCCCCAACCACCTAACTTGGTTATGTTGACTCCTATTTTTTCTTATAGGAAGCTCGATAGTAAATTTGGTGAAAACCTTGATCATCCTATTTTATTAAAATAATCAACTTCATTTATCTCTATAAATCCCCATTGGTTGAGTATCCTTAAGCTAAATGGAAGAAAAGTTTGCCCTATTAAGTGAGTTTCTCCCCTTAAGTTATTCCCAAGATTTGAGGCTAGGTATAAGCAAGTACATGAAGGCAAAAAACCAAAAGAGGTTCTAACATACTCAAGGAATCACATTTTTCTTAAGAAAGATTTGTCTTCAACCATAATGGAACCAAAAAGCTCTTCTACCCCCTTGTACTTGGCCTATACTTCACCCAAACTCCCACTAAATAGTAAATTGTTTGTTCTTGTCACGTGTTCAAAGTGAACATGTAACTAATGCATCTTCACTACTACCCAATCTTACTTCAACAAGCAAGCTTAAATCTTACAACCCCACTTCTAGAGTTTGTACCCACCTACAACAATATAGAGAACAATGTAGATTCTATTGCACAAATTTTGTGTGAAAACCTCTAAGAGGCACCGCATCTTAGAAATTATCATCCACCAAAGAAAGTGCTAACCCTTGCAATGCTAGTCATTTATTCTCCTAAACCCTACCTTCTTCATTTTACAATCCATAAAGGTTGCATACTTAGTGTTCACTCCTTATAAGATTATGCATGGTCTCATGCCTACTTTCCCGATCTCTTTCAAACCATTCAATTGTGAACCGTTTGAAGAGTAAGATTTTTTCTTTTAGGGTTTATGAATCATTCTTGTAAGTCAAAACCCAAACAATACCTCTCATTGCAACTTATTGACCACCAAGGGCAACTTATTTTCCAATCACCTCCGGCCAAGCCTAATAATAAATCATAAGTCTGTTACAAAAAGGTAATACTTGTCACATTATGGTGCTACTAAGAATACTACACCCAGGGCATATCACAGCAAATCGAGGTGTAATAATCAAAAGCAAGTCAAGGTGAGTAATCTAGATGGATACAAGTCTCCAATGACTAAAGCTATACCCCCAAATGTACATCCAATGCAACCAGCATACCACCTAGCACACGTTCATTTGACAACATTGCAAACATCTGACCATGCAGCTTTATAAAAGCATACCTATATCACAAACCAATTTACACGAAACATTAACATGCATATTCAAGACGTCAATCAACCCAATACCATAAAATTTCAAACAAAGGCACGCAAGTGTGTGTGTGAGGTCATCTTCCATGTGTTTTCTCTGAATGTCCCACTTAAACATGCTTAAGATCCTTCTCCTATACTGCATTCTATTTCTTTAACCTCGGTACAATCCTAGCATATGCAGGCAACAAAAAAGAGTATGATTAATCTAATCTGATAAAAACCACAAAGGCATTTAATAAATTCACAACATTAATTAAACTTCAAATTAAATCATAAAATGTAGCTTTCACATCATTAACTATTAGTAGAAATACAAATGTTAAGACTGCATTCAAATCAAGTAACTATCCAGTTATGTAATTATTGTAAAATAGAACAATTAAATAATTATATAAATTTGAGGGCATAACATCATCCTTGCATAGTTCAAAGGAGAATGCAAGGGAGATATGGAGATCTAGCAATCCTCCAACCCTGGATACGGCAGTGAAGTAAAGCCTTGTGGGTGAATGCTACTGATGTCAATGGTTGTCATATTTAGCGTCAAACCCTGGATACTGCAGTGAAGGTGAATGCTACTGATGTCAATGGTTGTTTTATATTTAGCGTCAAACCTTGTTCCTTGTGTTGTCAGAGCCCAAGCCATTAATTATCAGTAGAAATACAAATGTTAGATTGCATTCAAATCAAGTAACTATTCAGTTATGTAATTTTTGTAAAATTGAGCAATAAAATAATTATATAAATTTGAGGGCATAACATCATCCTTGCCTAGTTCAAAGGAGAACGCAAGGGAGATATGGAGATCTAGCAATCCTCCAACCCTGGATACTGCAGTGAAGTAAAGCCTTGTGGGTAAATGCTACTGATGTCAATGGTTGTCATATTTAGCGTCAAACCTTGTGCCTTGTGTTGTCAAAGCCCAAGCCATCTTCAGGGAATCCTGGCTATGATTCACCCTTTTTATAGGTAAGCCAGACATATAATGTGGATTGTTGGCATCCTATGGTGGGCCGATGTATTTGTTGAAGTACACCACCACATGCAACAACCCATGGGGCTAGAGTCATCTTTGCAAACAATGTTGACCACCTGCCCAAGAGCTTCGTTAACAAGCCCAGATGCCACTCATA
This sequence comes from Cunninghamia lanceolata, assembly GCA_027924645.1. NCBI lineage: Eukaryota > Viridiplantae > Streptophyta > Pinopsida > Cupressales > Cupressaceae > Cunninghamia > Cunninghamia lanceolata. Next base: position 6,964,622 of record BSBN01000123.1, read on the forward strand.
AGTTGGATGTTCAATGTTGCCATTTACACTTAAATTCTCAATTCTAAAAACTCTGGACTAAATGAAAATATAAGGTGTAATTGAAAAAACTAGGGTTTAAAGGCAGAAGGGGCAGATATTTTTTAAGAACCCAGCAAAACCTGCAGGTTATTTTTTAGCAGGTTATTCAATAACCCACGGGTTTTTTTCTCTATTCTTCAAAAAAGCAGATTGGTAAAAAACCAGCCGGCTGGTTCAAACTGACATGAACTGCAATTAACAGCGGTTAACCACATGTTTTCTTGGGTGGTGGTTATTGAACCTTGAGTCTTGAGTATCAAATTCTGACAAATAGAAAAGCATAAAAATGTGAGGCTTTCCTAGAGACCTTCATCCATAGAAAACAGAAGCTCATAGCCTCTACTGTCACAATACGAACCTGCCAAGGCCATTGGTCACTCCAGGCAGAATGATGTCCAATTGTATCATTTTGTTTTTCCTTATTGTTTGTGGCAACGTCACCCAATGCTTGTACCCGTGCCTAGAAAAAATTGTCAAACTTTAGAACTGTTGTAAATTTCTGTATTTGCTTTAGTTGATGCAAAGCGAATGGTCTAGATTTAGATAGCCTTCCTCATAGAAGAAACTATTGACGTAAAAATTGGCTTCCATGATATAAACCTTGCTAACCCCAGGACAAAAGTAGGGAAGACAAAAAGAACTAAACAGAATTGTTAATTATAATCCAAATAGGTGGAAAAACAGTCCTTGCCTTTGGAAGGTATAAGTATTAAAAAGAGTAGGGCAATAAAAATTATTAAAAGCTTTCTTCACGCAAAAAAACAGTGAGTGTTTTGTCAATTGATGACACCTGTTACCAGTGGTATAAATCAAAGAAAATAATTTCCATACTTGGATAGCAAAGATGCAGTGGCACCTGATCGAGTGGGGTGTATAGAAAATAATTGATGCAACTAAGTCAAAGAGCAGAGATCCCCATTCCTTAGACAAAATGGAAAGATAAGTATATCAAGACCTTGGTTTTGATAGGATTGGACTAGTCAGAGACACAAGGTCACCATGTAAATCTCATTAGGACATCCAGAGACCGTGACACATAATAAAAAAAATCATTGGCTCTCCTGCCTGGATTGCTAAAGGGTTGTCAAAGAAATTACTTTTATTATCTGAAGATGTCAAAAGCTCATAATTGAACTAATTGTGTCCACAATCTATATTACCGAATTGGCCAAAAAACTAGACGTACCCAGGTACGATTTGTTTCAGAACCGGAATCAGGTTCAATTTGCTTGTGGATTCATCTAGGGGCTTGGTTTTTTTGCGAAAGGACTCATTTGGAATCATTCATGAGCACATCCGGGCAATTCTAGCTATGTTGAAGCGATTCCAGAGCAATTCTAGCAGCAAGCGACAATTTCAATTCATTTTGTTTAACAACTAAGCAGCGCCACAATAAGATTCACAGTTACCAGAGTAAGTAGAACGACGGATTTCCTCTAGTTCTGCAGCCATTTTCACTTTTTGAGGAGTTAGATAGCCAGGGTACTTTTAGTGTGAGTGGCGGTTGGGCTGCTTGTGGTTCTTCTAATCTACCTACATCATCTAATGTCAATGATGATGTTATTGGTCTTGATGCAGACCCATATGACGCTGATTACTGATTGTATTGTTTTAATATTGAACAACAATTAGCTATCATGACATTTGAGTTTGACAAATTGATATCAAATTAATATAACTGTATTTCAAATTTGTAATATTTATGGTAGTTTTGTTTGGCATATGCATGATATGTTGGTATTCTGAACTTAATTTCTGTTTTTTGGCTGCAAATATGTATATATTTATGATTTTTATATGTTTTTTGTACGGATGTACCCACCCCCCCGCCCAAAAAAAAAAATGCCATTTGCGTACTGTACCCACGTACCTGTTCCTGTACCCAATTCCATTTCGGTAACTTAGTCCACGTTCGAAATCTTCAATGGGCCAACTTGTCAGAAGTTGAGTAAGCTTGATGAAGATGCTGCCAGATTTGGCACGTTTATGGCTTGGAAAATATTTCGTCATGGAGAAAATGAAGTAAATCTCAGAAGATGTGAATGGATTGCAGTATCTTGCTAGCACTCGAAATTCATGAGATCTGATGGTGAATATTTGGCTACTGTATTGATTGAAACTGTATATGCCACTGAAACAACAAAGGTAGGTTGCAGAGGATTGCCTTGCAGCTTCAGAATCTTCTACCGAATCAGATAAAAAAATGTCTGCAATGTGATTTGAGTCGAGTAACACAGTTCCCTTGTTGGTCTGTATGCTTCCAGTGCACATGTGAAATTTTCTAAAGACTGTACAGAATGCTTTGAAGTTCATGGTCTTCTGCATAAACCTGACAGCATTATTAGACGACTGTTTGGCTTCTTGTCTTGTTCATATTATGCATAAAACTCCTCATGAAGACATGGAAATAATAAGTTCTAAAATTGTGCTCCTGATGTATCCCACATAGATTCAAATCTTGACATTTCTCTCATGTGATAAAGTTGCTCTCCTGTATGGTAGGTGACAGAGGTGAGAATGATTTTGTAGAGATTTAAAGGAAACATACATTATGGAATCTGCAGCCAGAATATATTAGGTCTGTAAGTAACTAAGTTGTTTTCTAACAACTATGGTCAGATCAGCAATGTGTTTTTCGAAGCAGGTGCCTTGGATGCAGTTTCCAATTTTCTCTCTGTAGTCAATGATGAACCATTGTAGATAATCCTATCATGATATAATTACACCTCACCAGTCAATCTAATTTATATGTTCAGAAAAGATCAATAAAACTCCGCATAATGACTTCTCTTGTGGGTTTTTGTAACTCTTGCAAAGAAAAAAGCTACAACTGCTCTTAGGGAAATTAAAAAGTCACAAACGAAACAGCATAGCAAACCTCAAAGATACCTCCTTTGTTATTTGAATGTTCGGTGGGCAAGTGTCAGTTCTATACATGAATGATATGTGCAATAAAAGCATCTCGGTGCTTGATCAATGATGTAGCAGTAAAAACTCTTGTGAACACACCATATGAGAAAGGACGCCAGGTAAATGGACCTTCCCTAGATGCACCTGAAGTGGCAAATGAGTTGAATATATATTATAGACTCAATGTTTATTAGGGAATCATTTATTACACTAAGTGCACAATTTCCCATTTATTTTCCTTATCTTCCAAATTTGGGTTTCTGACCTAACACACAAGCCTCTGCTATATCTAAAAGTTTTGTTCTCGAGATTTTGCTTTTCTGCCTTCTCTTAACATGACAACTTATTTGAAAAATTCGAGTCTGCCTTACTCAGCCGCTGTTTATGGTATCTGGATATTGTAAATGCACCTTGTCGATGATTGATCAAAATTTGTGGGAAGAAATGGAAACGATGCCTTGCCTGCTGCTGTTAGGTCTGGACATATGGAAGTCATTAAAGTGCTCTGAAATAAGGACCTATAGTTTATTGCTACAAAAGATGACAATGGACAGACTGCCTTAAACATGACTGTTAGGGAAAAGAATATTTTGGTTGGCTATGGAATATCCCACATTGATAATTGCGGGTCAAGGTAGATTTAAAAGGCATTACATGCAACAAAAACTTTGCCAATCTAAAGCATGAGTTTGGGGTGCACAATGATGTGTTAGAGTCATAGTTACGAGACTCGCCAGGACTCATCTCGCCGAGGCGAGCCAGGCTGGCTGAGTCTGGGAGACTCGGACTCGGACTCGGCTGAGTTTTTCCCAGACTCGCCAAGTCTGGAGACTCGCCAGACTCGCCGAATCTAGGCAAGTCCCGATGATCAGAATCTGCAATTTATGAATTTTTGGACTATCAGCAATTTCCCTATCATCATTACCGGTGCATTCTCCAGTGACAAGTCCTTGATATTCTGTATATCAGAGCATTTCAAATTTTCTCTCAAAGCATCTGTCATCCATGTTTTGCCACTGTTGCTCAAGAAAAGAGTGTCCTTATGCTGACTTGGTGAGACCCAACAAACATAGCCCTTATATGTAGAATTGGTAAACCATTTAAGACGTAGTTGCAAGTTCTTTACCATAAGAATGCACAAATACATGTATTCTTAATGATATATGCTCGTTAAAGAATATAGCATATAACATGTTCCATTGCTAGTGTTACTGACTCTGCTACAAGGAATGGAATACAACGCACTATGACTGTTGCTTTTATAACCATCAACAGATATATATGAATGGTTGTAATGCCTAATGACAGCCATTCACCTAGACTAACTTCTTGGTTAGTAAATTAATAAATACACCCTTTATTAGTCTACTAAATAACCCTTTGCTCACTACAGGATTCTTTAGTTCTCTACAAGGTTGCTCAGCTTTATTGACAAACAAATAACATATAACTGAAATCCTTTGATTTTCTGTATTTGAGGATTAATCATGATGGAGGTCATCAGTTTCACCAACTGGATTGATTCATTGAAAGTTTCCTAAAATCTTCTTCCACATAATCTTTATCCAAACCAATAAGATAAGTTATTGATCCTAGTACTGGTTCAGATTTTGGTTCATGGGTTTGGTCAATAAAATTTTTGGGTGTGGGTTCGTTTTGGATTCGTCCATACAAAAACATAATTCTCATTCTCAACATAACCATACAAAATATCAAACAATATTTTTGTATGGAGAAATGTGACTTCTAGTTTTTGTTTTGATATTTGTTTGGAACTTTTGATGCCATGGATTTCATATTCCATGAGTTTTGTATACATTTGACAATATTTATATATCCAAGTGCGTTATTTTCTTCAGCTACAATTTGCGTTTATACTTATGTGATCGATGTATACTTGTGTATGTGATCAAATTAGCTTTTATTTGATGATGTTATTGTGTCTTTAAGGTTTATTTATTAAAGGGTGCATGACACAAATTTTAAATCCTTAAAAATCTCTGAATTTCTTGGGTTTTTCAATTTGCCGACTCTGAGTCCGAGTCCAAAATCAGCTTGCCGAGTCCGAGTCTCGTAACTATGGTTAGAGTCATCCTTTGAGGTGCAGGTCCCTAGGTTTATGTGCTAGCATCATCCTTCTCTCCGGTACTAACACCACTTGGAGGTGCTTGTGGGCTTTGTGGGTCCCCTTGCCTCGTGATCATTACCAATGTACATATGTGGAAAGTTAATAGAAAGAAGTGCCTACTCATGTCAAATAGTCATTGCAGGGATGTCTCAAGTATTTAAATACCCCAAGGACTGTAAACATCCCACAAAAATAGAATATCCAAGAATTTCTGTGCTCAAAGAGTTACTGAGAAATGTTCTATTTTTAACTAAAATGACAAGATGAAAAATACAACTTTGCACATAACCTACTAGAAAGTGTCATGATAAGAGAGCTATTGTTATACCCCAGCATCCATTAACGTTCTCAGTAATTTATAGAAAACAGTCCTTGGCATTGCACAAAAGCTGCCTCATACTAAATAAACACCAAAAATCAAACATGCAATCAAAGAGGCTGAAATTGAGAGTTCTAACAAAAATTACAATTGATGCTTACACAGTGCTATCATTATGTAATATAATATTTTGGGATTCAGCTGCATAACTTCTAGTCAATCTACATTGACCCATATCGTGAGTAATGGTTCACAAGAACCATCCTTGATGAGCATGAATAGTCCACTTGGCACTCATTGCATCTAGGTGATGCTCACAAGAGTGAAGCACTAGGAATTCCCCATCCCAATATTACACCAGCTCAAGCATGCTTAATCATGCAATTTCCCCTTGATTGTGGAAGAACATCATCCCAATATCACTTTGGCTCACGCACACTTAACTATGGAGTTTCCTCTTGATTGTGGGGGAACCCCATCTTGGTACCCCTCCGGCTCAAGTGTGCTTAACCATGGAGTTTTCCCCACAATTAAATGGATTTGATTGTGGGTGAAATTCCATAGTTAAATCACATTTGAGCCGGAGTACTACTGGGAAGGGTGACCTACTAGGGAGTCGTCGATAGGATTGATTGCAAGAGAAATCCCAATGCTGCAGCCTTCTTCATTCATGTGAGTGTGACCTAGATGCGAAGAGTGTCAAATGGACCTTTTATGCCCAAGAGAGATGGCTTCTTGTGAAGCACTTGTCATGGGCCAATGTAGATTCACTTGAAACTTCGCAGTTGGATCCCAAAAACACATTAAGTACCAAAATTATTACCCAACTGAAAGACACGAGGATCCTAAAGATGCTTAATGTATATGCCCATCTTATGCAAACTACATAAACAGATAAACAATGAGAATGCACTTGTACAAACAGAGTAGCTAAACTAGTTGATGGAAAAGTGAAGTGGGGAATTTTCAAAATTCATGTTTTGGTTGGAGTTGAAATATCTTGAAAGCTAAGGTGAGCTAAACCATGATAATTTTTTGTAATTTCATCTTGGAAAGACCATACTTGTTTGTGATGGAAACCATGAGAGGCACCAACATCTTATATCCAATTGCTTTTGGGATAAAACAACTCAAAGAGGAACTGTAACGGTAGTGTTTATAGTTAAAAGCAGAGTAACCATTATAGCTACTTTTGGCAGCTTTATTTTGGATCACACACTCATTTTAGCACTGATAACATAAGGCATTTATTTTGGCATAACTTTTTAAGCATACGCTCCTCTGAAAAGCCTGATTTTAGAATCATTTAAGACAGTTTCCAAGTTTTAAAAATAGTGTTTTGTAAAGCAGAGAAAAGCTGCATTTTGCTAAAATGGGCAGCTAAATTAGAGGCATCAAACAGATGTTTTTGAGCTAAGAGGCATATTTTACACTAAGCTTGAACTTGGAATTTTGGGTTCTGTGTGTATATGTGCGGGGAACATTGATGGCCACATTTCTATAAATATTTAATAACCCCTAATAAAAATAATAATGGAGCTTTTCAGATGAGGTCACATATTCAAACCTCAAAAAATTAGGTAACATGCAAATCGGTTGTCTCTACAGACTGCAGCTATGGGCGAGCTAGAAAAAATCTATTACTAGCACAGGTCCATAAACATGTGCACTGAGAAGCAGCCAAAAGACTAGAGGTAGCAATCCCACCAAAACATGTGTAAGACCATAGTGATTGGCACCTCACGTTTTTTGAATTCTTCTTGGCAATTACATTAGTAGCACTCTACATATGTACAGCAATTACATAGAGAGGTCTTCGACAAAGGACTTGGTGCAAGTAGTCAAGAAAGACATGTATTTGGACAAACATAGCATCCATACTGCTTTTGGAACCCATATCATCTCGGGAAAATTCATTTCTTTGTGTACCATCTAGAAAGCTTTATCACTAATGGCTAAGATTTACTTTGAAGACTTTCTCCTGGAAATTTCATTATCATTTGGAAAATTGCAGTCTATAGACTCTATACTGCTCATGCAGTCACTTAGGCCAGGGTTAGAGCCCATACCTTGTCAGAAAAAGTCATTTCTTGCATACTTTATGGAAAAGCTATATCAGTCAGTATATTTTAGCTTTGGGGGCTTTTTCCTGATGATTTTCTTAGCATTCTTGTTTTTGGCATATTTGATACTGCTTAAAAAATTTCAGTTTTCAGTCTTAAAGATAAATTCAGACTCTGATTTTGGATTTCAGATTGGATATTTTTCAATTTCTTATAAGTTTGAGATTTGGATATGAAATTTGGATTCTAGGAGATGTGAGCCATTAAGTGAATTCCAGAATTCATGTTTCATTAAGCTACTTCCTTATTCATGTTCATTCACCCTAATTACATATCAATTTATGGTTTATGGGTAAGATGGTTTCTATTTCTGTTTCTAAGTCATTGAAGATTAGGTCATATGGGCACATTCTACATCGCATGATGTGTATTTCTGTTATTCTTCTGCATTACTTATGCATATTGGGTGTTTAGAGGACATCACAATCGTAGACCTAGCACTCAATAATTTACATAACACCGTGATTCAAGAAATTAAGAATAAGCAATCTTTTGGATGTGCAAGTTGTGCATTCTTTACCACCATAAATACCAAGTTGATTTTTTATCACCATAAATACCATGTTGATTTTTTAACCTTACTTTCTGACAGAAGAAGTGAACAGGTCCTAAAACAAATCATATATACTAGCAAAGATCTGCTAGGCAATAACTGGAAAGCCTTAAAACACCATGGAAATACAAAGGAACCACCTGTTCAATGGCATATTATAAACTTATAGTGTACAAAATTAACATACTTGGGGGATCCTATAAGGCTACTTTCCAACATCAGAAACAAAAGAGAGAACCAAAGAGAACAAACCTTATGCACCATAGAAAAAGAAGCTTCCAAGGTGTCTTTTCTTCACCACATGTCTGCACTGTAACAATCTCCCATAGTACAATGCTGAAGCTGTAGAAATCAAACTTCCTATTGTTGGTCAGTTCAGGTGCTCCAGCTAGATGTTCTTGGATCTTCATTCAGATACCTCCTGTGAATAGCATGTTTTCTGATTTAGGTCTTGTTCAATCATTCCTTTTGAGAGAAATATTCCATACCTCAAGGTTCAAGCAACATCCAGAGCTATGGATACATCTAAAGTATACCGACCCAGGTTCCATCTAGTGCAACTCTGAAAGAACCTGCTGATAACTATACTGTAATTACATAGATAACAGGCAGTCTTATACAAGTTGCAACTAACCGCATAAGTAGATTCTGGCTCTGTTAGAATAGTTGCAATCTAGTCGTAAACACTACAGCTTGTCATATACGTACAATGTGCATTGTATATGAAAGCAAAACTTGCTGATCAAGATCTCGGCCATGTGTTCCGCGTAAAGAATCGTACAGTAGAACCTTTTTAACAAAGGAATGTTGTGCTGGTCTAGAAACGATTGTTTTGAAATAAACCTGTATAATGGTTTCTGATGTTATATTCTAACAGAAATTTTACGTCAACAATTGATTCTTAATTTTCAATTTCACTTGGGGGAAATGGCTTCATAAGATTATGAACTAGAAGTTTTGGTAATTTATTTTATGTAATAAATTCCCTGTGACATTCTACATACTCAATTGAAATATATAAGTTTTAAAGTTTTAAAATCAAAGCTAAATATTTTCTCAACAGCCTTCATAATGGTTTCCGCGTAAAGAATCATACAGTAGAACCTTTTTAACAAAGGAATGTTGTGCTGGTCTAGAAGCGATTGTTTTGAAATAAACCTGTATAATGGTTTCTGCTGTTATATTCTAACAGAAATTTTACGTCAATAATTGATTCTTAATTTTCAATTTCACTTGGGGGAAATGGCTTCATAAGATTATGAACTAGAAGTTTTGGTAATTTATTTTATGTAATAAATTCCCTGTGACATTCTACATACTCAATTGAAATATATAAGTTTTAAAGTTTTAAAATCAAAGCTAAATATTTTCTCAACAGCCTTCAAGCAAGGGAAAATGTGTTTCTAAAATAAATCATGGACACCATTTTGAATTAAAAATATAACTTTAAACTTCATTCTTACTTATTTTAAATATTAAAAGGGTTAATTGGAATGGTATGGATGATACTGTTAATTCTGAAGTGTGCCATAGTTTTTATAATGCATGTGTTGATATGCATTAATAATGGCTCTGTATGAAAAGCATAATGCAAGCTTGACATCACAAAAATAAATATGACGAACATCATTGCAGTATTATAATGATAGGAGATGCTTGCTTCCAGTGAGATTTTTAAAAAGCCAAATTTTGCACAAGTGTAAATAAGAGGCAACACATTTGACACCTCATAATCAAGTCAATCTCTAGTTCATATGTTGCATTATCCATATAATAACCCTGACAAAATGGCCCTATTTTACCATCTTTGCCATCCTCCAACCCTTTTGGAGGAAAAATTCAGCTATTTCAGGTTCACTTTTGGTTTCAAATATATACAAATTACCAAATATAATGTTCATCCTGGAATAACTGATTGCTTTCAGGGTTGAACTATTTTTCATTAAATCATTTGGATAATGCTGTTCTTCTGAACAATTGCCATTGCACAAACATTGCATTTGATAAAATACCTTCTATCAAAGGCACACTCATTATTGCAGACATACTTACATCAGTGCTCAATACTGCTTTCAGTTGCACAGTGTGCTTCAAACCACAATTTTTATTTAACATCTCAGAAAAATATACCGTGACTTCAAATGACAGCAGGTGATAAATTGATAGAAAAAAGTAATGTTAGGACAGGTAAGGATAGGAAAATGGTTGGGATATTTTACAATATAGAAGCAATAAAGGGCATCATCAAACAATGCTTCTTAGATGAGAAGAAAAACAACTATAGGTGAAATGTGATAATGACTACTGTTAGTGGCAAGATTAGAATTTACATTACCTGGTCAGTGGCTGACCTAAGGAACATTTTGAGTGTGCCTAAGGTATTATGTCAATAGGCATAATCATAGATAGGATAAACACTTAAAGTTGAAAGACTATCATTCTAATTTGGGTGGTGATGGCGATATAGCATTACGAGGATTTCCTATGCCAAGCCGCTGAAACCATTGTTGTAGTCGGTTCCTTCGTTCATTAAAACATAGAATCTGACATAGAGTCAGTGTGCCATCATGGAGAAGAGCGGCCTCAAATTGCTCAAGAATCTTCACAATGTACCAAAAATCTGGTCTCTTTTCTGGATTTTGAGCCCAACACATCTCAATTAGCTTTGACATAGCAAGTGGACAATTTTCTGGAAATTTAGGCCTAACATTCTGCAAGTAGGAAACACAATAATTTATCAGTAAAGTTGGGAACAAGTGGGCAACGTTTTGAAGGTAAGTCTTGAACCTTTACAGTCCAGACACTACTTTGATTTTTGAATCTAATCTTCCGAAAACAAGCTGCTACATAATTTTTCAAAAGCCCCAATAACTACTATTGAATAAAAAGAACTATCACTCTAATAGTATATGGTATACATGCACATGCTTGTATCCTATGAATTATAAAAGGCTAAATAGTAAATAACGTCAGACACAGAAAACAATTAAAGGAAATAAACCTTGTGCACTACAGCAAAAGCAGCTTGCACAGGTGTCATATCTTCATATGGTATCCGCCCTGTAGCAATCTCCCACAACACAATGCCAAAGCTGTAGACATCAACCTTCCTGTTGTATGGCTTGTGGCTGATCATTTCAGGTGCCATCCAGCGATATGTGCCTGGATCTTCATTCAAATAATCACAGTTCACTTCCTCACAAGCTATACCAAAGTCCACTATTTTCAAGCACATGTCTTCTGTAAATAACAGATTCTCTGACTTCAAGTCTCGGTGGATGACCCCTTGTGAGTGCAAATATTCCATACCTCGAGCGATATGCAGAGCCATGGACACAAATTCTTTTAAGGATACTGATCCAGGGTCCCTCTTATGCAAAAAGGATCTCAGAGAACCTCCTGATAAGTATTCTGTAATTACACAGAAAACTGGAGGGCTTATAGAGGCTGCCACTAACTGCAACATTCAATTCTGGATGTGTCAGAATAGCTCTTATCTAGCAATCTAGTTGTAAACACTGTAGATAACCATCTACACATCATATCATAATAAATGCTATAAGGAAAAATCTTACCGATCAACATTTTGGCCATGTATATTGTGCTAAAAAATACAGTAGCAATTTTTTTCAGTAAATGAGTGTTGCTTTGGTCTGGGAATGAGTGTCTTGAAATGAACCGGGATAACATTTTTTTAATAATATTTTCTATTTGAAATTTTGTAATCAGTAATTTATTCTCTATATACTTTCTTTAACTAGGGAAGGATGTTTAATATGAATTCAAACTAGATATTTTGGTGCTTATTTTTTGTATACTAAAAACCTAATCACTTGCAATTTAAATAAATACAAAAGTTTCAGAACAAAACTAAATATGTTTTCTGACTGCACACATGCTAAATTTTGTCCTTGTAATGTGATAAGAAATGGGAACTTAGCTTATTTTTTAAGTTCAAATAATAAAAAAACTTCCACTTCAAAGACAGCTATGAGACTGATACTGTAACTTGTATTTTCTCAAATAACTAAAAATTTTTCAATCAAAGCATACTTTCAAACTGATACAGTAATTCATATTTGACTAACCATTCTTTTATGTTGTTCTATCAAGATTCAACTGCATAGTTTTTGAGTCAAACTCATTGACCCATATTTCATGAGTAGTGGTTCACACGAACCCATCTCTCACGAGCATGAATGGTTCACTTAGCACTCATTGCATCTAGATGATGCTCACAGGGGTGAAATATGAGGACTTCTCAAGAGGTCACCCATCCTAGTACTACTCTAACTCAAGCATACTTAACCATGGAGAACTCAAGCATACTTAACCATGGAGTTTTCCCCCAAGATCAAGCTTGTGATGCTCGTAGTGGTGAAGCATCGAGGAGCGTGCTTGTATCAGAGAAGTACTAGGATGGGTGACCTCCCAGGAAGTCCTGATGCTTCACTCCTATGAGCATCACCTAGATGCAATTAGTGCTAAGTGGACCATCCATGGTCATGAGAGATAGCAGGCTTGATCTTGAGGGAAACTCCATGGTTAAGCATATGAAAGTCAAAGTAGCATTGGGATGGGTGACCCCCTGGGAAATCCTGATGCTTCACCCTTGTGAGCATCACCTAGATGCAGTGGGTGCTAAGTGGACCATTCATGCTCAAGAGAGATGGGTTTGTGTGAACTGCTACTCATGAAATACATGTCAATGGTTTTGACATAAAAACAATGTAGTTGAATCCTGATAGAACAACATAATTTGATAAACTGCGAAAAATACCTCCTACTAACCATTCTTTTATCAGAAAATAATCTAAGATATTTTATCAAAAAAAGCTATTTTACTTTGCAAAATAATTTTCTTGCTTTGAATCTAAGATACTGCAAAACATACCTGGACAATATTTTTGTGATGAAGGCGAGACAAGATAGTAACTTCTCTATTGAACTGTTTCTCTAGCCGACTTGCCAGAATTTCATTTTCATCGCCATCAGGCTGCCTGATGACCTTCACTGCAACAGGTTTCTCATTGTAAAATCCATGATAAAGTCTGCTATGTGCTCCACAAGCAAATTTCTGGCCCAAAAACAGCTTGGATAAGTCCACCATCCATTCTTGAGCTGATTCTACTGCTGTCATAAAATCTCCTGATTGCTCAACGTACCTGGACCATGAATGTCTATGTTGGCAATCTTTAGTACCAAAATCCGGGCTTTTTGTTGGTGAAAGGAAGTTGAACATAGGAGACCTGGGCGAAGTAGAGGTAGAAGTTTGGATGAATCCACCCTTTGGCTTGCGGCCTCTCTCATAGTGTCTAGCCATCGATGAGGTCTTATTCCACATATTGTCTGGGGGTTTTCTTTGAGGGGATAAAAACCTCTTGCTCTTTGACTTGGCATAACTGAAAATGTCTGAAACGGCAGATTGAGGTTCTGGGGATGGGTATCTCCTGCTGAATATTTTCTGATTTGGGGATGAAAATTCTATTGAACTGGCTTTGGGTAATGATGCTTTGGGTAATGATGATTTTGAAGCTTCTAATGAAGGGGCCACTGATGAAGGGGCTGGCTTGATTGATCCGGATATTGGTGGCCTAGACAACAGTACTTCACGTGATATTGGTGGCCTAGACACCAGTACTTCACGGGATATTGGAAATCTATGTTTTGCTAGAGGATCCAGCCTATAACACACGGTGGGAGAATACTTTGCCCGTAGCACCCATGAGTAATTTTGGGTACTTGCAGTAGATCCGTTATCCTTATTATTTTCTCCCATTATTGACAGGTCCGCAAGATGGCCCAGAGTCAGGCTTGAGATGATGAATTCTTCCTGCAATAAAAAATAGTTAAATAAAACCTCTCAGTCCATTCACATTCAGTTATCACAAAAATACCGTTTCAATCTAAGTTTGCCTACTTCTAGCTATTAAACATCAATGGGCATCCTCTATATACTGATTTGCAGCGCCTTTAAATTCAATTCAAGCATTATGATTCTCATCCTACAAGCACGATCTGTGTTAATATGTTGCCGCCTAAGGGATTCCAGCCTGCAAAAACCTGCAGCTGCTGCTGCTATATTTCATAAAAGTTTCCAAAATTACCAAAAGGGTTCCAAAATTTTCTTTTCCAGTTGAAGCAGCAGCAGCAGTGTGTGATTATCCTGTTGCTTCACCGTATAAGGCTCCCTTAACCGCCCTAATGAGATCATGGCTCTGATTCCCAAATTGCAATTTTCTACTTCCATGCATAAAATTCAATCCAGCAGTTATAAAAAGCCCACTGAAGAATTCAGTAATTGACCCATCAAAGCTATATGATGCAACCCAATTGAGCTACAATCTACATGATCAAACCTCAAATTGCAGCAATTTCACACATGTAATTTGGTCGTTTCAAGAACACCCACATGCACAAAACAACTCAGATTGTCCTACCCTAAGAAATTCCGTCTAAATAGAACCCAAAATCAAATTTTGGGCATATGGGCAATCTCCCAAAGTCAAGAAGGTAAAAACAAAATGAGCAACCTCCCAAAGTCAAGTAAGTGAAAAGAAAAAATCGATTGTTCAGTGATTCCTTACCTTTTAATCCACAACACCATGGTCGCCATCAGTCTTGTGGGAGAGAGAATACAGAAGGCAAACATATATGGAAAAGTCTTCCTTATCTTCCATCCCCGCACCAAACGCAAGCTTGACCAGCTCTTACGGTGGGGAAGAAGAAAAGCGTAAGTAGTTGCATCAGACTCTCTTTTAACTTGAGATATTGTAACTCTTCTCTTCACATGTCGCTGCGGAAATATCGCTGCGAGTGCATATGCGCTGAAAAATTAGCAGATTGAAAACCGAAAAAAAAAAATTTGTTAAATCCAAGAGAGGTTGACTTGTCACAACAGGCCGTACGGAGTGGCAAATTTTGCGGTCAAAAGCGAAGAAGCACACACCATGTGTCATGGATTCTCTTTTCCTTCACCATTCGAATTTCGGATATCTTACTTAGTCTAAATAAGCAAAAAAGTTGTCAGCTGTTTATTTCTAAGCGTTTGTATATTTTAACTTCAATTCTATACCAAAAAGGCTAATATTGGATGAGGATAACGAGAAGTAAAGCAATTAGATTTTTTACTAATATAAACTTTGGGGGATGTTTATGTTCTTAATCCAGTTAAAATACCTAAATAAATGAGATTATACATATTTAAAAAAAAATAGGAATAATAATTTAATTTGAGAATAAAAGTTGGATAGCTAGTATAAATATCTTAAATACAGATCTATTTAAAAAACTATTAATATTAGTCTTGTGTTAAATTGAATAATTAGTAAATACATCTATTTAAAAAGGACTAATATTAGTTTTGAGTTATTTTAGTTAGTAAGAGTTATATTTTATTTTACTTTTAAACTATTTAAGAATTATAAGAATAAATATTGGTTAATAAATATTTAGGTTAATTATAAAAGAAAAAATATTTTTCTTAGAGTTAATTTAATCAAATGCATAGAAAAAATATTTTTCTTAGAGTTAATTTAATCAAATGCATATAAATAACTATAATTAATTTTGATTAATTAAATATGTAATGCAAATTGGAAATTAGATAAGTATGTGAGTTCAAAGAGAAGTGCTTTTGGATTTGACTTGTGTGTATTTCTTTGCTTCACCCTTTGATGGCACTAGTGATCCATTATAGGCGATCCATTATAGGAAGATGATACTTTAAGAAATCTAAATAAGAAGACAAGAGTATTTGTTGGTGTCATTATTTACTTGCACCTTATTATATTAAGTTTACTTAGGTAATTTATTTTTATTACTTAGGTAGGATAGGAAAAATGATCTCCTTCTTTCATAGGATTCTACTTTTTCCTTATTCTCTTGGATTTGGAAACTTAGATAGCAATCCCTTGTTTTTTGGTTTTTGTCTTTTCCTCATCCTCATCAGATTTAGAAACTATGAGGTTATGTATTGCATGCATCTAATGAATCAATGAATTAGTTGATCTCTTTTGCATATTGCATTCTTGAATATAATCATATTATTCATTCATATGGATCTTCTCTTTGTGCTTGATTTTAGCTCTCTTGATTTTGGGTGGATGTTTCCATAGCCAAATCTAACAGTATTTAGCTTGATAATCAAGAATGAGTGTCAAATGAATAAAGGATTTGTGATCAAACTTTGTATGCTCAAAACATGATCCCTATGTGTTAGTAAAGTGTTTTAGTGTCTACATTGGATCTATATCTTGTCAAGGGACAAGTTTGTGGAACTGGGACGAAGTCGCAGTCATGGATATGTACTTGTGTTTGCCAAATCTAACTCACCACAAATGTTCACGAGTCATCAAGGCAAACACACTCATAATTCATGTTGATTAGATAGGTAGCAAATTATTATTGTTCACAAGGCAACAATAGATGTGATGGTAGGGAATCAAATAGACCACCCTCTTCACAAGGAAAGAGTACCCCTAGGATGGCAATAATGTTTAGTCAAGGTGCAATGATGGTAATATGGGAGTTTGTTGTTATTCATGCACTGTTAATCCCCTAATGAAATTCATTTAAATTTTTATAACAAATTCAAGTAGAGTATCCAAGTGGACAGTCTCTCACTCAAAGATCTAATTTAGTTGATTTCTTTTGATCTCTCATATCAAGTTGTTCTTGTGTTGGATGTGCTCAATTGTTCGAGCATGTTCTTCTTCAATGGCTGTGAGAGTTGGCAATTTGCACTTACCTCCCTCAAATTATTCTCCACCTGGTCCTCTCCAACTTCTAGACACATAGGTGCGATATACCAAGTGTGGTCAAGATAGAGAAAATATGGACAAAAACTCCTTTGGAGCCTTGGTTTGTGTTTTTTAGTTGCATTTGATTCGTGGATGAATTTTTGAGTTTTATGCATGTTTGATGGTGTTTGATTGTTAATTGGTGACAATTTAAAGATAAGTTTAGAGCTTACTTTGCTCGAATAGAAATGTCTTATGATTTTTTTATTTTATTTCCATGTTCTTCTTCAATGGCTGTGAGAGTTGGCAATTTGCACTTACCTCCCTCAAATTATTCTCCACCTGGTCCTCTCCAACTTCTAGATACATAGGTGCGATATACCAAGTGTGGTCAAGATAGAGAAAATATGGACAAAAACTCCTTTGGAGCCTTGGTTTGTGTTTTTTAGTTGCATTTGATTCGTGGATGAATTTTTGAGTTTTATGCATGTTTGATGGTGTTTGATTGTTAATTGGTGACAATTTAAAGATAAGTTTAGAGCTTACTTTGCTCGAATAGAAATGTCTTATGATTTTTTTATTTTATTTCCATGTTTGCAATAAATGTTCAAAATTAATTTGTGTTGAAATAATTGTAGAGGTTAAAATTGAATTCAAACAAGTGTAAGCAAGATGTAAAACTACATAAAAAAAGCCTATAGCCCAATATTAACTCCTACTTTCGGTATGAGCAAATAATGGAAGTTAAAACTATAATGCAAAACACAAAGAGAAGACATTATACCTCCATTGTTCTTGTGGATGTGCTCCAATGATCGAGTTGATGTGCTAAGATGTAATGTAGGTGCTCAAGTGTTTGGATATTGCTCAATTTGGCAACATATGGATACTATGTGAATGCATGATAAAATCCTTTGGGTAAGCCTCTTTAAATAGACTTTCCCATGGAAAAATGGATAGTTGTGATTGAGAGATAAAATCAATGGTTGTGATTGATTCCATGAGGACATTCAATAGCCTTGTGACAAGTGGCATGGTAGGAGGCCTTATGCAAGATGGAGGGTTAGGATTACCTTAAAGTGTAGGATGGAATAAGATGCAAACATGTGGAAGAAGTAGAATAATGCAAGTGAATGGTGGACATGGAAGGGTGAAATCAAGGGTCAAGATTGACCCATGTAATATGCTCACACATGTGTGAGCAAGGAGTCCCAGTTCTTGGGACAGTGGCATGTGTGAAAATAGAGGGCCTAGATTTATTTGGAGATTTGGAATTGATGGTGGGGTTTAAAAGACAAAGTCTTTTGGGTTTTAGTGGGATGAGGTGGATTTTTAATTAGAAGAAAATGAGGAGTGTGATTAATTAGCCTAATTGATTAGATAATCATGTATTATCTAATTAATTAGTTGGAGGAATAATTTAGGTTAAGGTTAATTAATTATGTGTCTTTAATTAATTAACCTATGGGATGAGAAAGGGGTTAATTGTGAGATGGATAGAATTAGTTGAATTAGTTTACTCGTATTAATTACAACATGAGAGGAGAATGGTTAGGTTAGTCATATTAACAACTACAATTTTTAGTTGCATTAATTAATTATGGTAAATAGGATTGTGTTAGTGCTATTTTTGTCAGCCCTAAAACATGCATAATTTTGCCCAAAATCCCATGTTTGTGCCTATTTGTTGCCTTGGCCTATTTTGACTGATTTGTTGATAATTGATCTGAGACATCCTAAGTGGGTCTACCATATGTTAAAATCCAAGCAAGAATCCAAAATTCTCTAAGTGTGGGCAGTTCCTTACATTTCCCTTAAGCCTTGTGCTTTGGTCAAAGTTTTAGAGTTTTTCGTGTCAACATGCCATCTTTATCGGCTTTGAACTTTGCCTTGTTCCCTACCTTTTTGTCTAAGTCCTTCGGGATCACAGTGTCAGACTCACTTGCTTTCCTTTGACAATGTGGCATGAGTATAGAAACTTCCTTGACCTCGATCCCTGATTTTTCATAACTACTATGTTTTTTGATATTGGGGATTCAATCTTCTCATATTCCCTTTGTGTTTTGGGTAGATGTTTTGTGGTGGCTCCAACTATGATCTCTGACACTTCATATTTACCTAAGTCTTTTAGACTTCAAAGTTCAAATTTGTGTTTGTTCTCATGCTCAAATGGATCGATGTTCAGCAGAGGTTCGACTATCAATGCTCAACGGGTTTTCTTTGCCTAAGACTCTTAGACTTTAGACTTTGGGGTGGTGTTCGTTCTTCTTCTAAAAGACAAAGTAATTTATTGATGGTCTGATCATCGCAACTTGACAAGTTTCTATTGTCTCTATATTTCTTTGAACTTTGGAGATCGAGGGTTGCTGGTTCTCCTGCCTTGAAAGTGGACAAATGTTTAACATGGCTTGATTGTTCAAGCCTAATAGCTTGGCCTTTCCCATTGGTTCTCCTATGTGCTTGTAAGAGTTTGGGTGAGTCTTCTACTCTTGATAAAGAAAAAGAGCACTTGGTGGAAGCTTGATTTGTCAGAGTCCAACAAATTTGCCCTTCTAATCCATTTGCTTATGTTATCCTAAATTCAGCTATGCTCAATGTGTGGGATAACCTCTACAAAACTTGGTTGTTTCATAACCCACACACTCTAAGCACACAAAATGAGGTGAATCACATATGCCCTCGTGTGTGGTCCCCTAGCCTTAGAACGCCATTCCGAGCATTAACCTTTGTTGATTCGTCAAAATTTATAAAATAAACTAAGTTATAAATTTTCATTTTGGAAAGTTAGGAAATTTTCTGCTCATGCAGGAGCGCTGAATTTTAGCGCCCTTGCATCTTAATGCAAAAATAAAGATGCAAGGTCGTTGAAATTTCATTGGCCTTGCATATCATTCACTTTACACCAACAACAAATTTCACCGACCTTGCATCTCCTAGTTCACACAAGTTGTCATAAATGCAGTGTTTTAATGATGATTTGTGGGTTTTTAAGTTGGTTTTGTTTTTATTTTTATTATTATTCCTCTCTTGCCCTCCTAATTCCTCTACGTGTCCGAAGAGCTTCGAAGTTTGATAGTGCACTGCCTTTGAGTGGATTTGACAAGCGTTAAGCCAGGGTTTTTATCGATTTTCTCCATTGTTGCCAGGCATGTTCTTTCCTTCCTTTCCTTTTCTTCATTTATTTACGTTGTTAACATTTAGTGTTTTTGTTATTGTCTATTTCTCTTTAATTTTTGTTTTGATCTATTTGCATTTTTAGGGTTTTTAAGAACTAGGTTTTCGTTCAAATTTATGTTTTGTTCCACTATAAAATGACTAAACCCTAGTGTAAATACCTTAGGTCCCCATTTCATTGTTCATTGTTTGTCATGTGTTAAACCCAGGGGTTTTTGAGTGTTGAAACTAGTCTTCCTTTCATGAGTCAATCAATGGATTTCACCAATTGGTTGTCCTTGAATCGACCAGTCGATCGATAATTGTCATCGCCAATTCATTAATCTAAGTGTCAATTTTCCATGGGACAACAGTGTTTTTCATCATTTGAATATCCTAATCTCACCACCGATATGTCAGTCATCCTACATGTGTAAGATAGGCAAAATTTACCGACCTTGCAAGCACTTTAAGTGTCTTCATTCACAAGATCAGCGAATTTCACCAACTTTGCAAACACTTCGTAAGATCCTCTACTCACAAGATCATAGAAATTCACCGACCTTGCAGTATCTTACAAGAGCATTACCTCCTTTGCAAAGTCAGCAATTTTTGCTGACCTTGCAAACAGTTGCAATTTTTTTCCATTTGCAATGTTGGCAAAATTTGCCAACTTTGCAAACCTTTTTGCACCTCAATCCTGCAAAGGCGCTAAAATTCAGCATAATTACACAATGCACCTTCCACCATGCAGAAGCACCAAAATTCAACGACCCTACACCCACTTTGCAAAATTTCATTAACACTGGGAAATTTTTCCATTTTGCCCAATTGCCCACTTTCGCTCTATTTTTCACCTTCATCATGCTTAAGTCCTCCAAGCTCATGCAATTGCTCATAATTTCCTTGTTATTGCAATTTCCAATCATGTAATTTTTTCTAACACTATGAAACCCTGAACTTTGTATTGCAATTTCTTGTGCACGCATTTCAAGATTTTCACATCTATATTTCAATAGGGATAGGTTGTTCTTCAAATGTCAGATCCCTCCCCAAGCAAAGTAAAAGCAATGAAGTACAAATATCAGGGAGTTTTTTCGATGACCTCTGTGACCTCAACCATTGATGAGATAAAGGATACTGAAATTGGGCATGTTGATATGTCTGAATTTGTGGAAAGGACCCAGCAATAACCACTGAATAATGGCATGAAGTGTATAGTTGAGAGCAGCATTCACATGGTAGCTGCATTTCATGTGGCTGCACATAACCTTGAGTTTGTTCTCCAAGTTGCAACACATTACAATAAGGATGACCGAAGTGTCAGAGATTTCATGGAGAAAGACGACGGAGAAGGCTAAATGTGCCTTGTTTTAATTTTTAGTATTTTCATGCTTTATGTAATTAGTTTCAGACATTTTACATGTCATTTTCAAATATGTAATTACATGTAAACATAGAGAAGTCCTAAATCAATGTGGACTCTTTTGTTGAATAAGTCAAATTTAGGTTTACTTTTCCTAGATTAGCTCTCAACTCTCCTCTATATATATGAGGGAGTTCTTTTGTAAATATGACCTTTAATATTTTGAAGCAAAACACTGCCCATTTTGAGAAGCATACTTGAATCTTTGTGCTGAATGTGCGTATCAAGAATTGATCAATAAAAGAAGCAGATTTTCTCCAACCTTTGTTTCAGAGCATGTTTGTTGTATGTAAGAGTGTTCTTATGTCTCTCTTGTCATATTATCTTGAAGTTGGTTTATCAGTGATGTATTATTTCACTATTGAAGGGAAAATTAGATTTGATATTGATAAACTTTGTGTTATCATATTGCATTTGGAGCTATATGTATTGTGTATGAATTTGGTTGAGAACTTGTAGACTTTGCACTACAATTGTTAGCTATATTCTTGTGGATCTACGGTATTGTTTGTTGATAGACTTTGAGATACAACTTGCTGCACTTGTTACTTTTTAGAATTATATTTGGGGAATAACTGTTAGGGTTAGCTGGTAGAAGATATCAATTAAATGCAAATAAAGATTAAACAGAGGAATGAAAAATACACAGAAACAATAACAGCGAGAGACAATTTTAACGTGGTTCACCCAAACTTGAGCTACATCCACCAACAGAGAGTCCAATATTATTATCCAGTAAATCAAACCGATTACAACTAGCAATCCCTGCAACTTAATACCACTGCAAAATGATACAATACATCAACAAAAACCCTAACCCTTAGCCGCTTTTATCAAGCCTTATGTCAGTTACAAAAATAGGGTTTTTTTATGTCAACTAATAGAAAAATAACTCTTGATGCCTTTATAAAATAATAAAAAACCATTTGAGGTTTCGAGGGCGCTGCCCCTCGACCCCGCCCTGTATCGCGATAGGGAGCACACCAAGGGCGTTGCCCCTAGACCCCGCAAGGGGCATTGCCCCCAAACCCCCACAAGGGGCACTACCCCTTGACCCCATTGAATAATTTAGGGTAAATCGCGCCGATAAAAGTAGGGAAAATTTAACCTCCAAGTCTAATTAGGCTCCATATAATAAAAATAACTCAGAGTCTTTGAGATGGAAGTTATTGTTGTTGTTCGTGCAATCTTACTGTGATACGCATTGAGAGACTTTGGGCTACAACACATATCATTTTGTTATCTTTGGAACTATTGTGGAAAGTGGCAAAAGACTTTGTGCTTTTATGGATTTTCTATTTGCTATCATTTGCTGGTATCGTTCTTGTTATTCCTATGTCTAAAAGAATTGAGTATTGGTTATTATTGCTCCAACTAGTGTTATTTAGTTTATTACTTCTTGTAACCATCAAGGTGATTATTGTACTTTGTTTCCCTTATTCTGAAAGAAGAGAATATGCTAATGGAGACACCCTCATGGATAATTGTAGTGTACATAAGCATAGTTTAATTACTAGTTGATTTAGTTAGCCATAAGAAGGGAGCCTCCCCTTTCTGAGAGTAGAGATTTAATCTCATTGTACTTTGGTTGATATAACCATTTTGTCTTCAGTTAATTGACGACAAAATATTCACCCAACAACTTGCTAGTTGGCTTTGCAACTCTTGATAGGATGCCTCAACAACTCCCAGGATCATCATTAATGGCTCTATTTGATCACTGCAAAATCTCAAGGGGTGTTTTCTTGACCAGATTCATCTATCCTTTCTTAGACGTGGCTCCCGAGGTGTTTTCATGTTGTATGCACAAACCCAACATCCAACATCCAACTGTATGCACAAATGAGACATTAATGTGTTATGAGTAAACCTAACATCCAACTGTAAACCCACCCTAACCTATCGGTGTTGTTAGTTAGGTCCCACAAGGTGAAGAAGGCAAAATATGGCTCTTGGCACCTTTACACTAAAAGCCACTGAGGCATTTTGCAAGAATGCATCCGCTATTGGCACGGTCAAACGATATTGAGTTGGTCAAAACTGAGAGAGGTTATTGTGGAGGGACTTGACATCCAGTTGTAGGTCCAAACATATCATTCATAGGTGCCACAAAGTCTAAGAACTACTTCAAAGTTTGGCAATTTTTTGCTCTTAGGCCTCTTGAGAGACTTTGTCGATACAGTGTAGCCCAACTCGATTGGGACACTTGGGGAACGAAACAGGGCCTCCACTAGCACAAACCAACCCACCTTGATCTATCGGTGCTTTTAGTTAGGTCCCATAGGGTGAAGAACACAAAATATGGCTCGTGGTACCTTTACACAAAATGCCACTAAGGGATTTTGCAAGAATGCATCCGTCGTTGGCATGGTCAAATGATGTTGAGTTGGTCAAAACTGATAGCGGTTATTGTGGAGGGACCTGACATCTAGCTATAGGTCTAAATGGATCATTCATAGGTGCCATGAAGTCTAATAACTACTTCATCAAAGTTTGGCAATGTTTTACTCTTAGGTCTCTTAAGAGACTTTGCCGGTATAGTGTAGCCTGATTCGATTGGGACACTTGGGGAACAAAATAGGGCCTCCACTAGCATAAACCAACCCTCTCTAACCTTTCAACACTATCAATCAGGTCCCACAAGGTGAAGAATACAAAATATGGCTTTTGGCACATTTACAGTAAATGCCACCAAGGCATTTTGCAAGAATACATCCACCATTGGCACGGCCAAACAATGTTGAGTTGGTCAAAACTGAGAGAGGTTATTGTGGAGGGGCTTGACATCCAACTTTAGGTCCAAATGAATCATTCCTACATGCCATGAATTCTAAGAGCTACATCAAAGTTGGTAATTTGTTACTCTTAGGTATCTTAAGAGACTTTGCTGCTACAATGTAGTGCGACTCGATTGGAACACCTAGTTAACGAAACAGGGCCTCCACTAGCATAAACCCACCCACCCTGACCTATTGATGTTGTCAGTTAGGTGCAAATGCAAATCATGCCAAATGTATCTCTTTCCCTATGTATTTATCTTCATCGTCTGCAAGGGAAAAAAGTTCACTCCCCCAAACATTGGAACACACCGAGGGCACAACTCATTCCCAATTTAAAATTTGTTGCCACATGGCACTACAAGTTATCCGACGTGGACCCTACACTACCAAAAAATGTCTCTCTCCCTATGTCTCTCTCTCTCTCTTCCTCTCTGGTGTAGGGGCACCTAACACAAGTGGCCCCCATGAGGCATTTGAATCATGTTTTGTCTAGGAAATCATGTTAGGATGTAATAAGGTCTATTTGACCAATGCAAGTAATTTCTGTTTGTAAGTCCCAAGTGACATCTGTCAATTGTAATCGAATAATGCTAAAAAAAGCAATAATGCCAAAATAGGTAGTAGTGTTTCCCAGCCGCTTGGAGTCAGTTGGTACTACCTTGGGCGAATCTATATAAACCAGGGAAATGAACAAGATCCAGCAGGATGATCAGTATTGTAGTCAAATCAATTGAATGTAACCGCACATTGTGTTAAGAAGAAACCAACTATTATGTGTCGTCAATTTGCTTTTTGTTCTCTGTAAATACGAAATTACATAGCTGTAGATTTCCTTTCCTTTCTGTTTTCCCATCGTTGCATTATGTCGATATGAAGCATTCCATTGATAAGATTTTTGTCGAAATCAGTGGAATGGCTTTGTTGTACAATATGTGTTTTTTGTTTCCTATTATGTTTTATGATTTGACGATGTAGATGTTCCAGATCGCGGGTTGTGCACAGTAGATGTCCTAGCATTTTTATGTGCTAGGGTTCGAAGAAGGCAGATTGTGCATTGGAGAATCAACGTAGCAAACCTTAGGTAGCTGATGGTAAATGTCTCATCAATGAACAAAGAATAGCAGAGGTTCATTGGGAGGATCTGTGAGTCGACCACTATGGAGTAAGTCTCACCGAAGGAGCTGGGACTATCGGCGCATCGGCCAAGGAATGCAAGTTCACCGAAAGGTGGAAGTCAAGACTGGTGGTGAGAGGTCGCAGGAGTCCACCAAAAGTTGAAGTCACAATGGAGTCAATGTATATCAGCATATCGGGAGGATGAACAAGGAGTTCGCCGTTGATACAAGCAGTGACCGAGTGTAATGGTGAATCGGTGCATGTGAACCGACGATAACAAGTCAAACGATGTATATGAATTGATCTATTTTGATCTGTTTTGACCACTTCCTCTGTGCGCTTTGCATCATATTGATACCAGAGCTAGCGAAGGGTCTGTAAAAGTGTTGGTATTGTCTATGAATGTTTATGTCTGACAGAGAAAGCGAAGGAGGGGCTAGCGATATGCCTCCAAAGGGAATGACCACCAAAGTGGTCCAGAAATTTAAGGAGATGGAGGATCTGATCAAGACTGGAGTCAAGGAAGCACTCCAGGATGAGTTGAAAACCTTAGGAAAAGGCAGAAAATCAGACGTGGAGTCTGATGAAGAAGAAGAAGGTGGGGAAGAGGAAACAACCCCAGAATAAACAAGTATATCTGTAGACCAGAAACAATTTTTGGAGGCTATAAAATCACTCGGCAAGGAGTCGTCTAAATCAAGAATGGAGATTTTGATGTTCAATGGAAAGATGGACGCAGAAGAAGTCATCGAATGGATCGAGGCTTTGAACAATTACTTCGAGTACAAGGAGGTACCGGAGAATAGAAGGGTCAAGTTTGCAAAGACGAAATTGAAAGGTGTTGCACTCACGTGGTAGAACTACACCCAAGGAGAAAGGGTGAAGAGTGGCAAGAACATGATCTCATCCTGGAGTCGGATGGTAGAGAGGATCAAGGCTCAGTTCCTACCAGCGGATTATGAGGTGCAGATATACAGGAAAATGCAGAACCTCAGACAGAAGGATATGGATGTATCCATCTACATAGAGGAATTCCACAAATTGTCTCTAAGGTGTGGACATGCTGAGGATGAGAAAGGAAGAGTTGCCAGGTATATTAATGGCCTGAAGTATAGTATACAAGATGAGATTACCATCTTGACACCAGAAACCGTGGACAAATGTTTCCAAGTGGCACTGAGAGTAGAAGAGAAGCAGAAAAGAAAGGGCGACCAGAAGAACAAAGGCAGAGGTGGAAGAAATTTTAGGGGCAGAAATAGCTTTGGTGGCAGAAATCAGTTCCAGAAGAACCAAGGGGAGTCCAGTCAGCAAGAACACAGTGGAGAATCTGGTTCCAGAGAGGGTTTTAGGGGAAGGAGACCCAATGGGAGAGGCAGATTTGGTGGACCAGGCAGAGGTCCTAATGTCTTCACGGGAAGATGTTATAATTGTAACCAAATTGGGCACACAACAGGCAGGTGTCCGGAAAAAGCCTCAAGCTCTCATGGAGGAGAGAGAAGGAACCAGTTGATTCGAGAAGAAGTTTGTTAGAGTGTGAACTTACCTATGGGAAGCGTAGACCCAACACAAGGTGGAGAGAGTCTCATGATGAGAAGAACAATGCTGAAAGTGCCACAGAACAAGGAACCACCCCAGAGGAAGACACTATTCAAAACTCTATGTACAGTTTCTGGCAAAAACTGTAAGGTAATTGTTGATTCTGGTTCAACTTAAAATTTAGTCTCTGTAGAAATGGTAGAGAAATTGAACTTGAAAAGATGGTCACATGTTAGTCCATACAGAGTGTCTTGGCTGAACAAAGGGCAACAAGTCTTGGTTGATGAACAAGCTTGGGTAGAATTTCATATAGGGGAATATGGGGATAAACTCTTGTGTGATATAATTCCCATGGATGCATGCCATTTACTATTAGGTAGACCTTGGCAGTATGATGTACAAGCCCAGCATGATGGTAAGTCGAATTCCTTTGTAATCACTAAGAATGGTAGATAGTATAAGATGGATCTTTTACTAGAAGAGGGTGTAGACAAGAATGTAGGCTCAAGTATCATGTTAATGAGTGGGAAAGAGTTTCTCCATACTCTGAAAGAAGAGGGAACCCAGGGGTATGCTCTAATTTTGAAACCTAAAGACAATTCTGATTTGTCTAAAAACAGCAAGGAAAAAGTCCCTAGGGAAGTGCAGAAATTGTTAGACAAATATAAGAGTATCATGGTGGAGGATATGCCCAATGTACTACCCCCTGTGAGAGACATAAGTCATCAGATTGACTTCATCCTAGGATCCACATTGCCGAATAAACCAGCTTATAAAATGACACCTAATCAGAATGAGGAGATTGCTAAACAAGTACAAGAACTGTTGGATAAGGGTTTGGTGAGGAAAAGTCTTAGTCCATGTGCTATACCCACAGTTTTAGCTCACAAGAAGGATGGAAAATGGAGGTTATGTACTGATTCGAGAGCCATAAATAAGATCAACATCAGATATAGGTTTCCTATGCCCAGAATAGAGGACCTTATGGATTGTTTGGGTGGAGCTCGGTATTTTTCTAAAATTGATCTCAAGAGTGGATACCATCAGATCAGGATTAGACAAGGGGATGAATGGAAGACAACCTTTAAGACTAATGAAGGTCTCTATGAGTGGTTGGTGATGCCATTTGGACTGTCCAATGCTCCAAGTACTTTCATGCATCTAATGAATGAGGTATTGAAAGATTTTATTGGTAAATTTGTTGTTGTCTATCTTGATGATATTCTAATTTTTAGCAGGACAAAGGAAGAGCATTTGCAGCATTTGGAACAAGTGTTGAAGAAGCTGCATGAGGAGAAATTGATGATCAATATGGAGAAGAGTATCTTCATGAAGGAAGAAATCACATACCTTGGATTTGTGATATCCTAGGGCAGTTTGAAAATGGATCCAGAGAAGGTAAATGCTATTCTGTCTTGGCCAACACCTAAACAGTAAGTGATGTAAGGATTTTTCATGGGTTGGCAACTTTTTATAGGAAATTCATAAGAGGATTCAGTCACATTTGTGCACCCATTCTGAATACCATAAAAGGAGGACAAAAATGTAAGTTTGTTTGGAATAAAGCAGCAGATGAATCTTTTGAGATTCTCAAACAAAAAATAGCAGAGAAACCCATTTTGATTTTGCTTGATTTTAATAAGTTGTTTACTGTGGAATGTGATGCCGGTACACTTGCCATTGGTGTTGTCTTGAGTCAGGAAGGCAGACCTGTTGCTTTCTTTAGTGAAAAGTTGAATGATGCTAACATGAAGTATTCCACATATGATCTAAGATTGTATGCAATGGTTCAAGCATTGAAAAAATGGAGACATTATCTCTTGCCCAAGGAATTCATTTTTTATATTGACAACCATGCTTTGAGTTTTCTGAATTCATAGGAGAAGCTAAATCACAGGCATATGAAGTGGGTCAAACAACTCCAGGCATATACTTTTTCCATCAAACATAAGAAGGGACAAGCCAACAAGGTGGCAGATGCTCTGAGCATAAGAGTGTGCACTATATAGGAAATCTAGTTGCAAAGTGTGGGAGTGGATTCTCTCAAGAATATGTACTAGGATGATGAGGACTTCAAGGAGATATATGCAGTTTGTTCACAATTTTCAGATTCCTATCATTCTGAATTTTCTAAATTTTTGCTACAGCAGGGGTTACTGTTTAAAGGCAACCAGTTGTGTGTGCCTAGGTGTTCCATGAGGGAGAACATCATACAAGAGAAACAATGCGGTAGTCTTGGAGGTCATTTTGGACTGGACAAGACATTGGAGCAAGTGAGAAGGTTTTACTTCTGGCCTAAGATGCAAACGAATGTCAGAAAATTTGTAGACTGTTGTCACATTTGCCAGAGAGCCAAAGGGACTTCGTCAAATGCAGGTCTCTATCAACCACTTCTAATTTTGCAGACTATGGGAGTGCATCAGTATGGATTTTGTTTTGGGTCTTCCCCAGACTCAAAGAGGATTTGACAGTGTGTTTGTGGTTGTTGACAAGTTTAGTAAAATGACTGATTTTGTGCCATGTAAATGTACTAACGATGCTTCACATATTGCTGGTCTTTTCTTCAAGGAGATAGTAAGAATTCATGGTTTGCCATTGAATATTGTCACTGACAGAGATCCCAAGTTTGTGGGACATTTTTGGCGCACACTGTGGAAGAAATTGGGCACCCAATTGTCTTTCACATCTGCATATCACCCTTAGATGGATGGACAAACTGAGGTGGTGAATCGCTCACTGGGTAATCTTTTGAGGTGTTTGACTAAATAGCATGGCGAAGCATGGGATATGATAATCCTGTAAGCAGAATTTGCCTATAACGATTATGTTAATTAGAGCACAGGAAAGAGCCCTTTTGAAGTTGTATATGGGATTCATCCCAGGGAAATTTTGGAGCTCAGGGATCTCTAGAATATGGAGAAAAGGAGTGCACAAGGAGAAGATTTTGCAGTCAGCATGAAGGATATCCATGATGCTGTAAGGGAAACTATACAGAAGAACACAGGGAAATACAAAGAGAGAGTTGATAAGAAGAAAAGGGATGTCCAATACAAAGTTGGGGATCTGGTGATGGCATATCTGAAGAAGGAAAGATTTCCGAAGGGGCAGCCCACGAAGCTTCTTATGAAGAGGATAGGTCCATGCAAGATTGTCCACAAATTTGGGCCTAATGCATATGAAATTGAACTTCCTCCAGGTTTAGCAATATCACCCATTTTCAATGTGCCAGAATTGTTTCCATTCAGAAGAAACAATGTTACAGATTTAGATGTGACAAGAGTAGGGGATGCATAATGGATTTCTGATTTTTCACCAAGTCAGCTAGTACAGCTGGAATGTATTTTGGACACCAAAGTTCAGAAGAAGACCAGACATAAAACCTACAAGTAGTATCTGGTCAAATGGCGTGGTTTACCTGATGAAGATGCAACCTGGATGAGCGAGGAGGACATCATCAAGCATGGGGTTACTATTTTAAACTTGGTTCCTCAAGGGACTTGAGTTCTTTTAAACCCTGGGAGTATGGTGTAGGGGCACCTAACACAAGTGGCCCCCATGAGGCATTTGAATCATGTTTTGTCTAGGAAATCATGTTAGGATGTAATAAGGTCTATTTGACTAATGCAAGTAATTTCTGTTTGTAAGTCCCAAGTGACATTTGTCAATTGTAATCGAATAATGCTAAAAATAGCAATAATGCCAAAATAGGCAGTAGTGTTTCCCAGCCGCTTAGAATCGATCTCCCAACCGCTTGGAGTCAGTTGGTACTACCCTGGGCGAATCTATATAAACCAGGGAAATGAACAAGATCCAACAGGATGATCAATATTGTAGTCAAATCGATTGAATGTAACCGCACATTGTGTTAAGAAGAAACCAACTATTCTGTGTCATCAATTTGCTTTTTGTTCTCTGTAAATACGAAATTACATAGCTGTAGATTTTCTTTCCTTTCTATTTTCCCATCGTTGCATTATGTCGATATGAAGCATTCCACTGATAAGATTTCTGTCGAAATCAATGGAATGGCTTCGTTGTACAATATGTGTTTTTTGTTTCCTATTATGTTTCATGATTTGATGATGTAGATGTTCCAGATCGCGGGTTGTGCACAGTAGATGCCCTAGCATTTTTATGTGCTAGGGTTCGAAGAAGGCAGATTGTGCATTAGAGAATCGGTGTAGCAAACCTTAGGCGGCCAATGGTAAATGTCTCATTAATGAACAAAGAATAGCGGAGGTTCATTGGGAGGATCTGTGAGTCGATGACTGTGGAGTAAGTCTCGCCGAAGGAGCTAGGACTATCGGCGCATTGGCCAAGGAATGCAAGTTCGCCGAAAGGTGGAAGTCAAGACTTGTGGTGAGAGGTCGCAGGAGTCCGCTGAAAGTTGAAGTCACAACGGAGTCAATGTATATCAGCATATCAGGAGGATGAACAAGGAGTTCACCGTTGATACAAGCAGTGACTGATTATAATGGTGAATCGGTGCATGTGAACTGGCGATAACAAGTCAAATGATGTATATGAATTGATCTATTTGGATCTATTTTGACCACTTCCTATGTGCACTCTGCATTACTCTCTACCTCATTCTGCTCTTTCCATAACCCATATAGAAGGTGAAATGAGGGTATACTAGACCTATAAAAAATGAAATGATGATAGGAAAATCATGTTAAACATATAGAAGGTGAAATGAGGGTAAGAAAATAATGTGAAACACATAAGGTGAAATGGCGATATAATGTCACACATATAATCTGGACCTCTTGGTCTCTCCCTAACTAAACATACAATGTCAAACATATATCTAAGGTGAGATGAAGATAAGCAAATGATGTCAAACATATAGAAAGTGAAATGATGATACATTATACACATAGAGGGTGAAATGAGGATACATTATACATAAAGAAGGTGAAATGACGATAAGAAAATCATGTCAAACATGTAGACGCGTGGAAAATGAGGATATGCAAAGTATATAGACCATATAGAAGGTGAAATGAGGATATGTGAATCATGCCAAATGTACATCTCTCTCCCTATGTCTCTCTCTCTTCCTTTATACCTCATTCTACTCTTTCCATAACCCATATAGAAGGTGAAATGAGGGTATACTAGACCTATAGACGATGAAATGATGATAGGAAAATCATGTTAAACATTATAAGTTTTTTTAAAATTTATTTTAACATGTATCTTGCATGTTTAACATGTAAGATGAGAAATTATCAATTATTATGATATCAAATCTAGTAGTTTCAATATCATGATTATTATGAGATGTATACAAAAATAGTCTAGCACAACAAATATGTTAACTAACACTAAGCATTCATGTAATAATTTAACATGAACAAATTTTGAACAAGTATGTACTAATTTAGCATAAATTAAAATGAAATGTTAAATATAGATTTCATATGATTGCAATTATGCTTCTTTTTTATTAATTCTTACTATTTACTAGGGTATTTGTATAGAAATATATAGTAACTCATGTAACATCTACTTATGTACAAATCTTTGGTTTTATGCTAGTAATAAGATAGTCATCAGTATGAAAACAACAAGAAGGTCTTCTTAATGGTGTTTGGACAATATATCATTTGAAGGAAAAAAGGTCACATGTCATTTTAAGAAAATCCTATATCTAACTAAAACTACAATCATGTGGTAATTAAGATCAAGTTATGTATTGAGGTAGGAAACTACATATCATCTTTCTACCAATAAAAATAATCATATATAACAAGAAATCAATCTATAACATGTTATTGATCATAACTCAACCTTTGGAAAGTGATTATACAATTAAACTTTTAAGTTTCAAAGTAGGAATACATGCACATAAGGAATTTAAATTATATTGTATATCAAAGTGTATATATATTAAAATCTAGTCCATAATGGTAGACATATACAAAAATTTGGTAAATATGCCAACTCAAAACATTTTTAACAAAATGTGGCATATGCCATCTCAAAATTTATATACAATCTACATGCCGAATAGATACATCAAATACTAAAGGTCCACTTGAACCTATGTCTCTGGCAAATCCTCAACCTGTGATGGATCCTCAAAAAGTGTCTTCTTTGCCATGATGTCTAGTAGTTGATGGATGCAAAGTTGACTACATTAACAAGTCAAACCACAAATTTGATTAATTAGTTCAATGGTAAATATAAATAAGTTAGACTATTAAATAGAATCTTATCTACTACAATTTAGAACTTTCATTTATTAACATACATCTAAATCACTACAATCAACTATAAGACCTCTCTAAGATATCAATTATTTACAAAAATTCAACTCAATTACCTCAACTCATTCTTGTCGTTCAGAGAGTCGTTCTACAAATTATTGTCTCTTAAGACAATCAGGTGTCATATTGAAGCATGATGGCAAAGGTGCCACATCACTCACTTTCACAATAAACTGTAATAGTAAAATAAAATTGAAATAGATTAATATATAATTAATAACAAAAAAGGAAATGCATACATTAAAAAGGTTAGATGTGTTACAAAGAAACAATCTAGACTGCACTAAACAAAAACTTATCTACTAGAAAACAAGCACATACCACCAACGAAGCCTCTTGCATCGATTGAGAAGGACTCATCATGGATGAACCAACTAAGATTTCTTGTATGAAAAATGACAAGAATGTAAGACTCTATATATACATATAATTATAATAACATTTAAATTAATAGATTAATTTAAATAAAATAAAAAAATGCTCACCAGCATTAGGGGAGAGGAGCTATTAGTCATTAGGGATAACTTTACGGCCATGTAGAAGTTACATGGAATATTGTAGGATCTCTATTTTTTTAGAGATGCGATATGGACTCTTATCTATCTACAACTAAGGTTTAGAGGTGCAACTCATCACTCAACTCTCCACATCAACACATCTAGTGAGAAGTGTCCTTAAAATGAATTTCTAAAGATTCAACGAAATTGAGTTATCATGGAATTTTTTCTACAACCTCTTACATTTCATGACAAAATACAAGGTATTTATTGTACTCACCTTTTACATTTGTCATAGGATAAACATAAATATGAAGTATTCCAATGCATGTATATTGCCACCCTAGTAGTTGTACACATAAGAATAGTATTTGTCTACATATTTGGAGTGTTTTCATTATAGGTGGATCCTCAAATAGTTTGTTATCTAGTAGGATGTTCCCCTAAAACCTCAAATATATAGGAGGCACCAAAACTCACCACTTAGGCCTTGGGAGATAGATAGACCACCATTTTCCACTCAAGAATTTACTAATGATGATGATGGAGATGAGCCAATTAAAGCTATAGGTGAGGATGATGCAGGGTCACAAATGCATAGAGATTATTGGTAGAAGATGTGTCCCCTACATTATATCCATTATATGTAGGTAGAGGAGTGGTTTAAAGAGGATAAAAAGGAGGAGGAGGATTAGAAGGAGCAATTGAAAAGATATGATGGGCAAATAGGTGGTGACAAGGCCATGGAGGTGGATATAGGAGAGACAACATTGCTTGTATTCCCAATGCAACAAAGAGGAAGAGACTAGGGTGATGATATAGGAATGCAATATATAACATTTAAATTTCATTCCCTCACATTATAAATGATACGATATCTCATGATAAATGACCTAACACATAGATCATGTGTAATATGCAGGTATCTTAGATGAGTGGTTGTAGTGACCATAAACCATTTGACAAGTGGTGCTCCTGTGATACCGACAAAGTGGATAGTGAAATAATATACATGTTCTAGTCAATTTCCTCTAATATTCAATCTTATGAGCAAGGCTCATGGTATCTTGGGAGGAGAGGAATGTAACTTGAAAAAGAGAGATGTGTCAAGACATGCTTTTTTTGGAGCTAGAACATGTACAAGTGAGGGTAGTCATGTCACCACATATAAGTCTCAGTATTGGCACAATGATATTCTAGTAGTTGATAGTAACACAAGAAAATTATAGAGTGTAACAAGTAGATTATAGTGACACAAGTAGATTATAAAACAACATGGGTAGAGATTTCCAACCTCTGAAAGGAGGTCGGTAGGTTATGAGGCATGATATACTTTCACGAGAAAGTCTAAATCTAGGAGTAGAATTAGGAGTAGGGAAATATCACCTACAAGGTCTAGGTTGATGGCCAATTTTAGGAGTGAGATGGGGGAGTGAGTTTAATGTTGCCTCCCCCTAATTGATATATACTTGATTATGTTATGATTTTTGTTATGCTGATGACATTTGGTATTGGACACTTTGATATGTATGGTTGGTCTTCATATTTATTGGTTTATGGCATGGGCATCTATATTTTTTTATGGAATTTTAGTTTCCTTGTATATTTATTTGTTTTCTATATGTTGATATGTATATGTAAATGATATATCATCAGTTTATCAATACACAAAATTATCTTGGTGATCAACGAACATTCTATGTCATAATGGAATCCTCATAGGATGAAACAATCAATGCACTAAAATAGATCACATAATCATTAGTTGAATCAATTGCAAAATCTGTATGAATGAATGAATAATTGATGTGTTAGTAAGGCTCAAATCTATATGAATAATGGATAATACATGTTTCTTTCTTTCTCATTTTTTATTCTTTTAACCATTATTTTATATGATCAAACATGTAACAAACACCATGATTGTCTATTTTATTATTTATCTAAATGACTATAATCAAATATTTAATTTTTCTAAATTATCAATTAAAGTATAGTTCAATTGAATTACCTCCTCCCTTTGTTGGTGTTATGAGAGTCTTTCGACAAATGATGGTCCCTTAGGTTGATCATGAGTTCAAGTAAAGAATATTGGCAAAGGTGCCACATCATTCACATTATTCATAGATTGTAAAAGTAAAGTAACATCAAGATATAAATTAATATACAATTACTCACAAAAAATGAAATACATACAATTAAAAAAGTTAGATGTGTAGAAAAATTTATACTGACAAGTCTAGACCAAATTGGATGGCAGAAAGAGTTCCATGATGAAATTTTGTCAGCTCCTCCTTTTTCATCAAATGCTATCCCCTTAGATACATTAGTACTAATCTTTGTTTATATTATATTCAAATGGAATACACCATAAAATCTAACTCTAAATTTTACCTCTAGGAAATATTGGCCTTACTTGTCCCCTCTACCCCCTGATACCTCAGCTTGTGCTCTTGTCCCTGATCCCTCAACTTGAGTCCTAGACCTCGCTGCCTCAAATCGTGAAGGCGATGTATGAGGGACATCATACTCTGAAGTGTTAAAGGGTGGCTCACTACTCTCCCTGAGAGGACCTAAGTGTTGGGAATTAAGGTGTCTCAACCTTGGTAATTCCTTGCATTATTTATGTTGTAAATTAATTGTAAATTCCATATTGTCATGTTGTGGGATGTGGCACGGTGATGTGTCATCCTACATGGAAGATGACAACTTGTAATTTTATCCTCACATGAGAAGATAGGTGTCCCACTTAGTGGTAGGAGAATTTTGCCATGTGTCAGAATCTTGGATGTTGTGTAAGGGAATGTTGACCGAAATGGTTATGACAAATTCTTATGACGAAGTTATGATATGTAAGAGTCAGAAATAGAAGCTTGTAAGACAGGTGAAGACATGTGTCATGAAACATCTTTGAAAAAGGCATATTTGGGTGCTCCAAGGTGGACTATGACATTTTGTAGGAGAATATGCTATTTTTAGCCTGTGTATGACAAATTCTCTTACAGCTGTAAGTTGTAACTGCTATGACAGATTCTATGACGGTCGTAAGAGTCATAAGAGCATCTGTCATAGCCCATTTTGGAAATAGGTGACCTCTTTGGGATGGGAGTTGTGGACAAGTGTCAGGAACATTCTACAATGTTGACCAAGTGTCCTTAGGCATGGGTTTTGGGCCATGAGGCCAAGTTGGGCGCCCATCTCAAGATAGGACCAATTCTACCTTATATATTCTATATAAACAAGTGCTTGGAGGAGGAGATGTATTATGTGATTGACATGTACTGTTATGCTACCAGATTGACTCTAGATATGAGTGTCGAAGACTATTGAAGCTTGCATTGCAAGTGTATTGTAAACAACATTCAATTTTGATAATACATTGTGCAGGTTTCTAAGTGTGGGGTTTTTCACCCGATAAGGGTTTTCCCCACGATATATCTTTGTCTCTCTTCTTCCATCTTCTTTCTGGTTCTATGTGTATTGCTAAAATGTTACATGTTTCATGTTGCTATTATTGTAAGGATTAATTTGAATTTGTATAGTTCTCCCCTCATTAGATTAGTGTAGGAAGTGATTTCTGCACACCTAGCTTCCTTTCAGTTGGTATCAGAGCTTGATCACCTTTGGTCCTAGTTGTTGGGTAGGGGTTTTTTGAGCTAATCTTAAGTTGAGTGGGAATCTATGTAGAGTATTCTGAATCTTATTGCAGCAAGGAGATGGCAAGCACATCCGGAAGGATAGAGGTGGAGAAATTCAATGGCACTAATTTCGAGCTGTGGAAGCTCAAGATGGAAGACATGCTTGTTGATTGAGACCTCTGGGAAACTATCAATGGAACTAAACCAGCTGCAATATCACAAGCTGATTGGGATCTCAAGGATCGGAAGGCTAAGGGTCTCATAAGACTTAGTCTTGTTGATTCTGTCATGTTAAATGTCCATAATGAGGCTACTGGAAACTTACTTTGGAAGAAGTTGGGAGATGTGTATCAAGCCAAAGCCCTGGTTAATAAACTTTTTTTGAGAAAGAAGTTGTATTCTCTTCGAATGGAGGATGGAGGATCCGTTGTAGAACATATGAATGCTTTCAACATGCTGGTTGCACAATTGACATCTGATGGTGTGAAGATGGAGGAGGAGGATCGGTGTATGACCCTGCTTTGTTCTTCGTCGGATTCGTGGGATCATCTTGTCATGGCTATTAGAAGCACCACATCCACATTCAAAATGGATGAAGTGGTATCTTCACTATTATCCGAAGAGATGTGAAGAAAGTCTTCTGAGGTAGCTAAAAAGGCTCTTGCGGTTCGTGGAAGACCCAAAGAAAAAGGGAAAAAGAAGGACAAGAAAGCTGAGAAGGATAGATCCAAATCCCATGGGAGATCTGAATCTCCTAGAAAGTCCAAGGCTCTCTATTGGAACTGTGGTAAATTTGGGCATTTTTGAAAGGAATGCAAAGAGGAAAAGAAAAAGAAGAAGAAGAACCCAGATTCAGATTCTGACAAGTCACAAGATGATGGTGATGCTTTCATCGCAGCCTTGGCAACCCATGCATCTGATGATGTGTGGTTGATTGACTCTGGTGCATCATTCCACATGAACTCGCATTGAGACTGGTTTACCAAGTATGAGGAGTTCGATGGTGGAAAGGTGTATCTGGGTGATGACTCTCATCTGAAGATTGTTAGTCGTGGAAGAGTCTATATCTGATTCCCTAATGGACGAGTGAAGGGGATCTCTGGGGTTATGCACATCCCAGGATTAGCACGGAACCTACTTTCTGTAAGTATGTTGAATGATATAGGTGTGCAGGTTGTCTTTTTGAAAGAAGGATGCAAGATGACTAGAGGAGCTATGGTGCTTGCTAAGGGTACTAGAAGAGGTACTTTGTTTTAGCTAGAGGCATGCATTTCACAATGCAATAGTTCTTCTAACTCAAGGAAGAGGGCAACAGTCACTTCATCCCCATCATCTGAATGAGCAGTGAAGAAATCTATTGTATCTAGTCCTGATGGTTGTAATCGTGCATTGGAAGTTAAACTTCCTACTAAAAAGACAATGCTATGGCATAAGAGATTTGGCCACATTGGTGAGAAGGGTCTGCGTACCCTGAAAAATGAGAACTTCATTGAGGGGTTAGATGATTGTAATCTTGAGTTTGACTTTTGTGAACATTGCATATATGGAAAACAAAATTGTGTTCAGTTTTATTCGAGTTCTCATAAGTCTTCTAGTGTGTTGGACCTTATTCATTCTGATGTGTTTGGTCTTGTTAATGTTCCTTCGTTATCAAAATCTGTATATTTTGTATCTTTCATAGATGACTACAGTAGGACATGGATTTATTTTCTTAGAAGCAAATCTGAAGTCTATAGTACATTTAAGGAGTTTAAGGCCTTTGCTAAAAATCAGACTGGTAAAAAGATTAAATGTTTGAGAACTGACAACGATGGTGAGTTCTATTCTACAGAATTCGATAAATATTGCAAGGAACTTTGGATTGAAATACATAAGACAACTCCATACACCCCGCAACAAAATGGAGTTGTAGAGAGGATGAATAGGACACTGATGGAGAAGGCTAGGAGTATGCTTAGTGGAGCTGGCCTAGAACAAAAGTTTTGGGTTGAAGCTGTTGCAACTAATTTTTATCTGATAAATAGATCTCTTACATCAGCTCTTGTTGGTAAGACACCCATGGAGGTGTGGTCTAGTAGAAAGCCTTCAGTAAGGCATCTTCGTGTTTTTGGTTGTGAGGCATATGCACATGTGCCTAGGGAGAAGCGGTCAAAATTAGAGAACAAGGTTGTTAAGTGTATCTTCATTGGTTATGGTGTCAGTGTGAAAGGATACAAGCTTTGGGATCCTGTGGCTAAAAAAGTCTTGTATAGCAGAAGTGTCATCTTCATAGAGCTTACACCTTCTTCCACTATTTTATAGCCAAAAGAAAAAGAAAAGAAAGAGGATGTTGTTCAGTTTCCTGCTACCCCTGAGAAGACTGAACATAAAGACAATGTTGGACCTGATGATGAGGAGAGCTCTGGCAGCTCTGAAAGCTCAGATGAAGAAGCTGAACCTCAACCTCAGCCCTTGAGGAGGTCTACACATATAAGAAAGCAACCTGAAAGGTTTGGTTTTACATTGCTTGATTCTAGTTGTGCTTATGCTTTGATTACTAACAGTGATGAACCTAGAACTATATCAAAGGCTATGGAAATGAAAGATGCAGGTTCCTGGAAGGAGGCCATGGAGGATGAGATGGATTCTTTGGAAATGAATCAAACTTGGGACTTGGTGCCTTTGCCTCCTAGATGGAAACCCGTTGGATGCAAATGGGTGTTCAAGAAGAAAATT
This sequence comes from Cunninghamia lanceolata, assembly GCA_027924645.1. Taxonomy (NCBI): domain Eukaryota; kingdom Viridiplantae; phylum Streptophyta; class Pinopsida; order Cupressales; family Cupressaceae; genus Cunninghamia; species Cunninghamia lanceolata. The sequence goes on from BSBN01000123.1 coordinate 7,004,592, forward strand.
GGTGCAGATGGTAGTGTTGAGAAAGTATAAGGCCAGATTGGTTGCAAAGGGGTATTCATAGGTGGAGGGCATAGATTATGGTGAGATCTTCTCTCCTGTTGCAAAACTGACATCCATTAGATTCTTGTTGTCTCTTGTAGCAACTTATGACTTAGAGGTAGAACAGATGGATGTGAAGACAACTTTCGTTCATGGTGATTTGGAGGAAGAAATCCACATGTCACAGCTAGAGCATTACATGGTGAAAGGTAAAGAAAATTTGGTTTGCAAGTTAAAGAAGTCTTTGTATGGTTTGAAGCAATCTCCTAGGAGATGGTACTTGAAGTTTGATGCCTTTGTGTTGTCAATTGGATTTGTAAGATCAAAATCAGATCATTGTGTGCACTTTAAGTTTGATGGTGATCGTATTCTCATTGTTGCACTATATGTTGATGATATGTTGCTCATTGGGAAGGGTAAGAATATGATTTCTGATTTCAAATCTCAGTTGTTAGCACAGTTTGAAATGAAAGATTTAGGAGCAGCCAGGTATATTCTAGAAATAAAAATCAGAAGAGACAGAGCCAACATAAAACTTTGGGTAAGCTAGAGTAAGTATGTGAAGACCGTGTTGGATAGGTTCAGCATGGCAGATTGTAGACCATTGTGTGTTCCTGTTTCTTTGGGGACAAAGTTGTCTATTGAGGATTGTCCAAAATCTCTTAGTGAGGTGGAGGACATGAGCAGAGTACCTTATGCTAGTGATGTTGGTAGTTTGATGTATGCTATGGCCTGCAAAAGGCCAGACATTACCCGAGCAGAGGGAGTCCTTAGTCGATTTATGGCTAATCCTGGATGGGTTCATTGGGATGCAGTTAAACGAGTGTTTAGATATTTGAGGGGTACTTCTGAGTATTCCATATGCTATCATGGTAATGTTACAGGACCTCCGCATTCTGTTAATATTCATGGATTTGTGGATTCTGATTGGGCAGGTGACATTGACAGCAGGAGATCCACCAGTGCTTATGTGTTTACACTGTTTGGTGGTGCTATTAGTTGGATGAGTAAGTGACAACTTGGGGTTGCTTTGTCCATGACAGAAGCTTAGTACATGGCAGCAACTCATGCTTTTAAGGAAGCCATTTGGCTTAAGAGATTGTGTTTAGATATTGGTGTTGATGCAGGACATATTACGATTTGTTGTGATAGTCAAAGTGCAATTTGCCTTGCAAAGAATCCACTTTCCATGCCATAACAAAGCATATTGATGTTCAGTTTCACTTTCTACGAGACATGGTAGAGGATGGGAAGGTAAATTTGGAGAAGGTAGATACTTTGAAGAATGTTGCAGATGCATTAATGAAACCAGTGAGCATAGAGAAGTTCAGATGGTGTTCGGAGTCTATGGGCCTCTCGACCTATAGCAGTTAAATCATGTTATTCTATTGGCTCTTACAAGGTGTTTGACAAGTGGGAGAATGTTGGGAATTAAGGTGTCTCAACCTTGGTAATTCCTTGCATTATTTATGTTGTATTTATTAATTCATTGCCTATGTTGTAAATTAATTGTAAATTCCATATTGTCATGTTGTGGGATGTGGCATGATGATGTGTCATCCTACATGGAAGATGACAACTTGTAATTTTGTCCTCACATGAGGAATAGGTGTCCCACTTAGTGGTAGGAGAATTTTTCCATGTGACGACATCTTGGATGTTGTATAAGGGAATATTGACCGAAACGGTTATGACGGATTCCTATGATGAAGTTATGACATGTAAGAGTCGAAAATAGAAGCTTGTAAGACAGGTGAAGACATGTGTCATGAAGCATCTTTGAAAAAGGCATATTTGGGCACCCCAAGGTGGACTATGACATGTTGTAAGAGAATATGCTATTTTTAGCATGTGTATGACATATTCTCTTACAACTATAAGTTGTAGCTACTATGATAGATTCTATGATGGTCGTAAGAGTCGTAAGAGCATCTGTCATAGCCCATTTTGGAAATAGGTGACCTCTTTGGGATGGGAGTTGTGGACAAGTGTCAGGAACATTCTACAATGTTGACCAAGTGTCCTTAGGCATGGGTTTTGGGCCATGAGGCCAAGTTGGATGCCCATCTCAAGAGAGGACCAATTTTGCCTTGTATATTCCATATAAACAGGTGCTTGGAGGAGATGTATTATGTGATTGATAGGTACTATTATGTTGTTGGATTGACTTTAGAAATGAGTGTCGAAGACTATTAAAGCTTTCATTGCAAGTGTATTGTAAACAACATTCAGTTTTGATAATACATTGTTCAGGTTTCTGAGTGTGGGGTTTTTCACCCGATAAGGGTTTTCCCCATGATATATCTTTGTCTCTCTTCTTTCTGGTTCTATGTGTATTGCTAAAATATCTTTGTTACATGTTTTATGTTGCTGTTATTGTAAGGATTAATTTGAATTTGTATAGTTCTCCCCTCATTAGATTAGTGTAAGAAGCGATTTCCTCACACCTAGCTTCCTTTCACTAAGTACAACTGATTGCAAAAAATGCAAGGATGAGGCACACAAACATGTGTGGATGAGGAGGGTCTAGTAATCTCATGTGATCAAATATGACCACCAATATCATGTGGTTGTGCAAGATAAGAGGTTTGTGTAATCAATTGCTCAGTCAAAGAGTGTATGGCAAGGAGGCTATGTTGTGTTGCATTTGCAACATCCAGGTGTTGAATTGGAGGTGGAGAAGGGATAATAGGAGGGGGAATAAAAGGACCTTACACTTGTCTCATTGGCCCAGGTCTATCTTAAGGCATTCCTTTACCTACTCCCTAGAACTCTCTAAAGTCAAAATAATTCACATGGTGACCCATTACAAACTCTGCATATAGTGTATGAAGGAAATATAAAGGTACATCAAAATTGTTGTTGGGTGGTTTATCAAAAACTATCCACCAATGATCCCAAAAAATCTAAGTAATACCCTAATGTGTACACCATTTGATTGAATACTTAGGCTTACGAACATCAACATGCAATCCAGTTTTTGGGTTCACAAAATATTGGGCTAACATAGCTTTGGTAATGTCTAAGTCTTTGACTTGGTTGTATGATAAACCATTAGAATATTTTTCCTTCTTGGTTTCTCACCATTTCCTAAATGATTCATGTTGGCTTGTGATGGTTTGAACATGAGTAATAATTCCCTCTAAGATCGATGTCATTGAAGACAATTGAGGGTGGCAGAGCTAAATTTCTATAATCTTTACTTATTTCATTAATATATCTTTCAATTTTCTCTTGGATTGTTGGATGGTTTGGTGGGGGAGGGTTTGGGTTTTGATGTTCTCCATCCATTTTACCTATTTAAAATTTAAAACATACAAATTTAGGATTTAAAACAAAAATTTTTCATTTGATTTACAAAAACAATAAAAAAAGGGAAGAATTAGACCCTTACCTCTTCAAATTTGTCTCCTCCAAATTGGATATCCATTCTTCTGCAATCAGATATCTATTTCTCCCTCTTTGCATTTTGCAAACCACAGGTTTTACAAAATGCATGCCCTTTTTTATGCTTTACAAAATGAATATCAGTTTTGTAAAATATATATCCATTTCAGGTTTCACAAAATGGATATTATGTCCAACCCATAAAAAAAGTCAAACAATCATTTTGCGATTTTGGCTATGAAAAACACTTTTTTTCTCCTATTGCCACTATTTGGCCTGTGATGATCCTGCACTCACCCATACATGCCTTCAACATGAAACCACATTAAAAACATACTAGGTAACAACCACATGCTTCACATAAGTGCTTATAGTAAAGACAAGACCCAATACACACACACACACCCCATAGCTCCTAGTGTTGCAACCTAGGGCTTTGATATAATGTGCCTTTGGAATGATTCTCACTGCTACTTGATTTATATATATTCATTTCTTGTTCCTTTTAATGACATAGGATTGCCTATAAATACATGCACTTAGTCCCTCAATTTGATATTTTAGAATGAAATATGATTAGAGAACAACTTAACTTTGAGAAAGGTTGGCTTAGGAGAGGGAAATTGGGATTTTGAATGTGGTGAATTATGTTGCATTATGCAACTTATTCCATGGAGTGGACTGCACCATATGGCCTAGTTTAGGCTAGGACGAATCTTTGAATGAGGATTGGTTTAGACCAAGAAGTTAGTATAATGGTGGTTGGCTAGTGGATTCTTTGGTAAGTATCAAATAGTGTGCCAAATACGTCAAATTGGAGACTATAATAATATATTCATGATGTGTGCTCAAAATGGTGTAAAATAAAAGTGTAAAAGTATTGGATATGCATGTGAACCTATATGAATCATGTATGCCAAAGTAAATATGCACTAAAGAAACAAGCAAGCATGAAACACATAGTTTTTGGATCTTCACATGATATCTTGATGAGGGGGTAAATCCCAGAACACACAACACAAATTGCTCACAAAAAATAGGAATATTCTTTTATTGAATGGAAACCATATTACATTATGGAAGTTGGAATCAAATAAGAGGATGAAATCCTCAAGAAGTTGCAACACATTATAGCTTCCCTCCTCTAGATTTTGGAACCTTCTACCTTGTGTAGCCTGAAACCTGCTAGGGTTTTCTATTTTCCCTTCATTTCACAACTCACCACTTCCCCCCTTTCTCTACTATCCCACAAGATTCCAAAAAATTATCATAAATAACCCTTTTTGGCGCCTTCCAGCCAAAATTTTGAATTTTGTAACTCCCTCCAAAAATAGGTCAACTTCTGAGAGCCATAACTTTTGATCCAAGTGTCTGATTAATGAATTGTTTGATGCGTTGGAAATATAGTGAAGAGATCTACGCCCTTAGAATCTTCTTTATTAATTCCACCCATTTTTTGTGTCGTATGGGACCTCTAAGTGCCTCATATTTGACTTTAAAACTATTTTAGGGATTTTTAAAGAAATAAAAACTAAAATATCTTTCAGCCCACAAGGAATCTTTGGCCAATTCCTTCACCAAAGGTTATATTTTTCAATTTTGAAGCTTTGTGTAAATTTTCATTTCCATACGTGTGCAAATGCAAATTTTCTAAAAATGGTAGTTTGTTATTTTTAGTAGGTTGGAAACTTTGAAGGTTCTGCATCATTATTCAAGCAATTGGGTATTAAAAATTTGAAAAGAATAGAAAACGAAATCTTCATTTTTTGGGTGATGCAAGATTACCCTTACACCACTAGATGCTCCTGCATTACATCTTGGTATCTCTGTGTGCCTACAAAAACATACCATGTTTTTTTAGTTGCACATAAAATCATGTCATAGCTATGAAAATATGTAGTACACAAAAACCCATGATCATCCATTATCACATGCAATATGTGTGAAGAAAAACTTGAGGTAAGTTGTGATTTATTCCATGGTGTATAGAACAGGGTGTACTTGGAAATGGTGTGCCCCTACAAATTATACACATGGTGAGTCATGGATCATAACACATAGGGTGATTGTGAATTTAGGATTGGTGTGAGCCCATAAGATATGCACATGACCACCTTGTAAAGTTTAATGTTGATGTGGATAGAAATATGACATAAAAGTCAACTATGAAGTTCAAAATCGTGTGGTCCCACAACTTCTATGAGAATGGCACCATGTGTAAAGATAGTATATTTTAATGAGAATTGTATGCCCCCTAAAATTGAATGTAGAATTTAAGTGATTTGAGGAGAGATAAGAGATGTGTTTTAATGTGATGTGTTGTGATGAGACGAGACGCTATGTGATATGGTAATGGATAAATACAACAATATAGTATCCTTGGATGTGATTTGCATGATTTTGTTGATAAGAATCATGTATGTAAGATATATGGTTTTGATCCAAGTGATGGTAATCATGTATATAAGTGTGTATGACTATGTTTTTGATGTCATCATGTAGGAACAACGTAAGGAATATCATAACAAATAAGATCATGTAAGAATACTATAATTGATGTTGCATAAGATATGATTATGTAATAAAAGTATAATGAATATAAGATAACATATGACTATGTATGAACAACATAAGAAATCTATCATGTGAGAAAAATATAATGGAGGTTGTATAAGATGTGATCATACAAGCATGATATAAGGGGTGTGATATAAGTTGTGATCATGTAAATGGTATAAGATGTGATCATGTAATCATGATATAAGGGATGTGATATAAATTGTGATCATGTAAGCCTAATATATAGGATGTTGTAAGAGATGTGATTGCATAAGAATGATATAAGGGATGCAATATAAGATGTTATTGTATAAGAATGATATAAGGTATGTGATATAAGATGTGATCATGCAAGGATGATTTAAGGAATGTGATATAATATGCGATCATGTAATATCAATAGAAGAGTTGTTGTATAAGATGTGATCATGAAAAAAAAGATATAATATCATGTGAGAGTGATTATGTGGAGATTTTCTTTGTTTTGATATCCAAGGGAAAAAGGAACACATGGATTAGATGACGAAGTGTGATATATTACCCCAAATGGGTAAGCTAAGTAACACAATGTGTAAAATATGTGGCCAAGTGCAATAATAGCATTGTGGAAAAGTAATAAGCATCATTATAGTTCATGTAAGACAAGTGGTAGGATGTCATATTGAGTAATTTTGTGTAGTTTTTGGTGTGTGTGATGATACAAAGGCCATGTATATGTAAAAGAGATAATCTAATTTAAATGTATAATAAAAAGGTATTTTGGTAGTTAAGGAAGGAAATGACTATGAAATTGTAAAGAAAACCATATAAAACAACGCATAAACCAAAAATCCAAAGGAAACAATATTTTTGGTCAGTGTGGATGAAGTATCATGAAAACATTTGCATTAGTTTGGATCATCCCAAATCCATAGAGGAAAAACAAAAAGGTAATTAGAAGAAAAATAGGAGATTAAAATTAGAAAAAAAGGGCTCATGAAAGAAAAGGAAATGTTCATGGTGAGTCATGTCAACATGCACCATGAATGATGGCTTTACCTCATCCAAACATTTCAAAGAACATGTGAAGAAGTAAAAGTTGAAGACAAAAGTAATAGAAGTAAATATATGTCTTATAATTTGATCCTTTGATAAGTCTTGTTGAGAATGGAGATGAATTGGCAAAATGAGTGAAACTATAATCCCCTAAGAGGTCATCTTCCTCCCATACCATTGTAAAAACACATCACTATTGGTCATATGAGTGCGAATATAGGAAGGTCATGGATCTTCATTCATGGTTGCCCCTTTCACAAATATGTGTTTAATAAGAGTTATTTTTGTTTTAGATTTTGGATCCCATATTTTCTTGCCATTTTGTTCTTTCTCGGTAACATTATTGGCTTGAAGTCAATTTTGGAAAATTTGCATTGAAATCTTAACAAATTGTTGATTTGGAACTTCTTTTATATCAACATTATTTTTTCTTCTTTTGGAATCATGTACTTGTTCTTTTCACATATCCAATGGGCTAAAAACAAAATGAATATACAGGTTATGTTGGTCTCTTTCTATGGTATTTGATAAGTTGTTAGCCAAATGTTTACACTATTGGATTTGTTGTTATTTGAATACTTTATATAGGTTGTATACCATGCTAGTTATTTCTTGAGGTGCATATTTTAGTTTTTCAATAAATGTATCTAATTGTAAAGCTTACAATATTCAAAAGAGGTTGAAAATGGTCTCTTGAAATTGTAAATAGTTTCCTTTATGAATGAATTTGATGCATTGATGTAATATCAAGGGAATTGCTTTGTATTGATCAGTCCAAGGATGACCAAATATCATGCTAAACTAGTCCAATATTTGAAGGATGTGGAATATTGTTGGTTGTTCTCTTGTATCTAGTTTCAAAGAAATATTATACACCATAGTGTGTCTTGCATTTGGTCATTATAGCACTTTAGGACTATCCCAAAGTAAGCATAAGTTTTTCCATGTAAATGATAATTGAAAATAAAATTTTAAATGTACACATTAAACATCGACCCAGAATCTACCATAATTCCATCCACGGTGTTATATTGAATAAATCATTTGATGTATAACAACTCATGATAACCATTGTTTAGGAGTTTGCCATGAGTTAATGTGATGGTAGGGGAGACTGTTGGCAAGAGACACATTGGAGCTTCATGATTGTTGTCATTGATGGCAACAAAGATCATTCCACACATCCGCAGGATATGGTGTGTCTCTACCGGAAGTCAAATTGAAGAGCTTTCAGGTCTGGTAAGCAAGAACAGAGCATGCAGAAGGTCCAACAGTCAGGTCCGGATCTGTTAGAAGAAGTATCCTTGGAAAGTGCAGACTTGGGGAAGTCAAGAGGAGTATCTTGACTGATAGATTCCAGGGTTTGAGCCTCCGGAGTTGGAAGAGTGAAGAGATATAAGCTTCTAAGTATTGGGGTCTGGTTTGGTAGAACAGACAGAGGAAGAACTGACAAATAGAGCATCAGAAGTTATTCCGGATGAGATGTTGATGATGATAAAGATTCCTAAGGTATCATTCATGATTGGCCGACTTATTAGACAACTTCTATAAGTTTCTTTTTGATCCGCATCACTTGGGAAGCAAGGATTCAGCTGACAGACTAAAGTTTGGGAAATATTGACTATTCTAGATGCCGACTAGAAAGAGGATGAAATCCTTTGTGCGGATATATATATATACCAGATGGATTTCGATAAGGTGAGTTGAAGTTGAATAGTGTGGTGTGCAAAGAAAAGGAGAAGAGTAGAGTGAAAGTAGTAAGGAAGGTCTGGTATGTGAAAGGACAGCAGAACAAAAGAAGAGGAAGGATGAAGTGTAGCAGATCAGTTTACTAAGCCTAACTGGAACTGAACTCCAGCATGTGTGGATGTTTCACATCAGTTCAAGTATCTTATTATTCTTGTTACAACTTGTAGACAGTGAGTCTCTTGTGAGCAGTGTGGTTGGGCAGTGAACCCTAATTAGCAAGTGCCATTTTGTATTTCTATTCTTCTAACAGAGAATACAATCTTGGGTTAATCATCCCGTGGTTTTCTCCCTTAATAGGGTTTCCACGTCAAAAATATTGTGTCATGTGTATTTCCATTTCATGGTTATGTTTGATTATTTGAATTGATGCTGCATTAATTATTAAGAAAGTATAGAAAGTTGAAATAATTAAGATGACTGATTCACCCCCCCTCTCAGTTATCAACAATTGGTATCAGAGACAAGTTCCTCTCAACAGAGCCTAACAGCTTGAGGAAGACCTGGGAATTCAAATGGATGAGTATGGTATGAGGGAGCAACTTAAGTCTGCCCTAGATGATCTTGAGTAGTCAAATTCTGAAATCAATGAATTGAAGGAAAGACTCAAACAGGCTGATGATTTCATAAATGAATTAAAAGAGAAACTGAGTCTCTCTATGAAAAAGAGAAAGGAGCTACTTCAACAACTGGCAAGACAAGGTGAAGCCAATGATACAAATGGAGATCTAAAGGAGAAAACCAAGTTATGTGAAAAGTTATCAAAAGAAATCATTATGGTAAGACATGAAATGGAATCAGGAGTTATGAAGTTTACCCAAGAGATTGAAGAGAAAAGAAAAACTGAAGATGATCTGAGACAATCTCTCAAGGAAAAATTAGAAGATTGCCACAAGATGGATAGAATTATCACACATCTTGAATCTAATCTTGAAGATGCTAAAGATAATGAAGAAAAACTTGAGGATCAAATTGTATCTCTTAAAAGGGATCTTCAAACAACAAATGAATATAAAGAGAAATTCAAGATAAGTTTTGCTCAACTTGAAGTTCTTCTTGAAAGTCAAAAGAGGGTAGATGACAAGTGTGGTTTGGGATATGAGAAAGGAGAAAGCTCCGGATCCAGTCAGAAGAATTTTGGATCAGAAAATCCAAGGAATAGGCCTAGAAGACCTCCGGTAAGGCAGCCTAATGCTCAAAGATATCCATCCTTCAATGGATATTGCCACAACTGCAATAACTTTGGTCATAGAGCTAATCAGTGCAGAAAAAGAATGAATCAGACTAATACATCCTTCTCTGGACAGTGTTTCAACTGTAAAAGGTATGGCCACAAATCTCATGAATGCAGAAATATGCAAATGAACAATTCATTCAATGGTAGATGCTTTGCATGCAATAGAATGGGTCACATGGCTAATCAATGCAGATCAAGAGGATATCAATCAAATATGCAAAGAAATGTTGTTTGCCAAATTTGCAATAGATCCGGTCATATTGCCAAATTCTGTAGAAGCAAGAATTAGGACAAAAGAGGTCTGGCACATCATAATCAGAATCAAGACAAGGGAAAACAAAAAGTGAATGTGAATGAAGTTCAAAGTGAGATGAACAAGATTTGGGTGAAGAAAAGTACAGAGAATGTAGGGGATGGATCTGCACCAGACTCTGGTGTTGATATTCCTTCCAGAAACTAAAAAGTGAGCTCTGGCTCAGGGGGAGTCTCAAGGAAAAACATTATCCCCCAGCCAGTCAATTGGTGCCGGAATTGGCACAAGGAAAATTGCGGATTAAAGGGCTCTCAGAGAAACATCTAAGTAAATTGTGATTAAGATATGAAAGATCCGCAAGAAGTTTTAAATAGGTAGAGGACTAATCCGGTTCCTCAGTCATCCGGTGAGAAGTAGGTTTCTCACAGTTAAACCCAACATGATTCAAACTATGGAATCTTGATATACGGATAGATCAAATGATTAGTGAAAGGAAGATAGATTATCACTATTCTCCAAGATTAACTCTAAAGTCTGTCTCAGTGATTCGGAAAAGTTATGTCTCTGAATAAGATAAACAAGGTAAACCGGAATGAATTAGGTTGCGCATTTATTGCAGGTGAAAATTAGGGCTTTCCTAGAAATAAAAGAGTTCATTCGTTCGTCATTTGCACATTTACACTCAAGAAGAAAAGAAAAAGGAGCTCTGCATCAAATTGTCTCAACTCTCAAAGATCAGCCATTGAAATCATTTCATCCAGCTAATCAAATCTGGCTCTTTCAGCGAACCCTAGAAACGAAAAAGGTATTTTTTCATTGCTGAATATCTCTCTGTAAATCTTTTTGGAAATGGCTACTCTGAATGTTGTGAAGATCTCTGATAGACCTTGCCCTAAATTTAAGAAGCATCCATATAAATCTCTAGAAGTTGATCCCCTAGGCACCTTTTCAAGCATTTTGCATGGGGTTCTGCATGTAGAAGATGTTAGGGTTTACATTCATGCAAGCATTGAAGAATTTGGGGAATCAAAGTTAATGGATATCTATCACAAGCAGTTAATAGATGATTCTTTTGAGATCAAACGTCAATATAAAGCCATCTGGGATAAGCATTTTGCACAGTGCATTCATTTCCCCTGTTTTGAAGAAGATGAATGGGTCCGGTATGTGTTGAGCAGAGTGCATGACAATTTCTTATGGTTGAATAGACCATTTAAGATCACCAAAGATGCAATTAGGGCAGTAACCGGTCTGTACTCATCCGGTGGGATACCTGTTCTCAAATCTATCAAGAATCAGACAGTAAGTGATGCAACCGGATCAAAATTTGACAAGAGAGCTATGACAATTGAAGATATCACTGATCCAGATGTCAAATTTGCATCCATGATAATTGGTTACAAGATTTATCACTCCAGTAGGGAAAATTTAGTACTAGGAACTGCAGTTTATACAGCCTATCAGATGCTAAAAGAAAATGCTGACTATGATCTGTGTGAACTTCTTCTAAGCCAACTTTTGGAAAATCTGTAAAAGATAAAGAAGGACAAGAAGAACTCCTTCAAGTATGGTGGCTTGATACTCTGCCTATTCTTTTATTACATGAATGAGCTTCCCAGATCCAGTGGCTGGGTATGTGTTGGTTTTTTCCCAGACTGGATGCTTATTCCCAGATTTCCCTACAAGGTAGCCATCAATGATCAACAGGATCTCTGGGCCAGGGGCCAACAGTGTAGGAGATAGACTCTATATTTTATCTCCTCTTCTTCTTCAGGCTCTGCAAAACCTAGGGGGGTATTCCCTACTCAACATCCATGAGGATATACATACAAGGCTGGGATGCTGACAGAAAGCAGATAAGTCCTCCTGTAAGTAGACCAAAACTGTAAGATAAGAGCAAAGGGGCTAGCTTTGGGCCTATTTGCAGTTGTAGACAGAGGACTAAGGATCCTAAAACTAATTCTAATGTCCTAAAGGTTGTTTTAGATTTTGATTTTAAGTTTGGATGCAAAACTGGACATGGTTGTAACACAAACATAAAGCAAGATTGGTGCCTATCCAGGGCCTGGAGTCAGTAGACATACACCTGTGAATGATATGCATGAACAACTAAAACTGGATTTGAGGGGGATACATATGATACCTGCCTTACAGATATCTCCCAATATAGAGTGTTAAGGTATCTATACTTATGACATCCCTACTGCAGTATACTCTTCCCAATGTTCAATCTGAGAACAATTTAATCTACCCCTTGAGCAGAAGTTAAGAGATCAGACATTCAACACAAGAATTCTATGTTCTAAAGTCTCAAACATTGCTTAAATATCCAGACTTAGAAGAAAGATACATGCAATACTGGAGACAGAATTAACAAAACACATGCTAACATAGCATTTCTCATATAGAATTAACCATGAAATCAGTGGATTCATGCAAAAACGTACAACAAGAGATACATAAACTCACAGGTTTTGCTGTACAGAGCAACCAAATCAACTGTATTGTATTACAGAGCCAAATGTTCAACTTTCAACAACCAAAACAATGGTAACACAGTCTGCTTATATCAGCCAGAAAGTGTACCACAACAATTAATTACAAGGCTTTTACAAAAATCTGCTAGATACAGATCCTTCAAAGGAATGGTGCTCAAAATTTATTGCTGCAGAGACAGAAAGTAGACAATGGTGGCCTCGAGCCCTGTGCCACCATCTGGAAGTCTTCATTCACAATCAAGCAGTTTAATCACTTGTACCATTGCCCATACTCCTGCTACAGTCACCATTGATGGCCCAACCACCCGCGGCCGCTTGAAAACTGTCGCAGCACCTCAAAAAAGAAATTCCTGCCAAAACGCATTCTATCGCAGTTTCAAATTATACAGGGAGATTAGTCCCACATGCACGGTGAGGAGACTACCTTAGTAGTTTAAAAGCATAGTCACTTGCATAATAGGTGTCGAGCGCTTTTGCCATGCTCGACACACGCTTCTTTACCCAAAACCCATCGCCGAGATCAACACCATCGGCCAAGCCCACGAATCTCCTGCCGACTGCTACATTACAATCCCCTCCATTGGCTAGAGATGCACCATCAGACCAACTCTTCAGATCTCCACTGATAGTATGAGTCTCTCCGATGACCAGCTTGCACCCCGTTAGCAGTTACCATCCTACCACCATCGGCCAGACCAATATCGTCAGCCAAGCAAAAACCCCCTCAGCCGACATAGCCAATCACGCCGATGAACAACTCCTGAAAGCCTCCAACATCCCCATCAGCCAGAGAAGAACCATCGGCCTAGCCAAAAGCTCCTTCACCGATAGACCAACTCTCACCGATGACCACTCCAAAACACACCCTCGTCGGCCAGAGACAGACCATTGGCACAACAAAAATCACGCTTACTGACAACACAACTCACGCCGATAGTCACCTTCAAAACCTTCATCGGTGAGAATACCTCCGTCAGGCCGACCAAAACTTCCTTCACCAATCGCACACGTTACACCGATGAACACAATGCCCAAATCCTCATCAGCCAAAGAAACGATATCGGCAGAGGTCAAAACCCCTCTGTCGATAGCAATAGTCTCACCGACGGTCCACTCCATATTCCCCTGTCGGTGTGACCTGCACCGATGACTCCTCATCGGCCCAACACTCTCCATCGGTGGATACTCTAATTGCTAGCCCGATAGCCCATGTCACACCGAAAACACTCCCTTCAGCCAGACCATCAGGGTGACCTCCCTCTATCAGCGAACCACAAAATACACTAGCCGATAATACAAGTCTTGGCGATGAACACACAAATTATCCTCGTCGGCGAAACCCACGCCGATGACATCGCATCGGCCAAACATCCACTGTCGGCCGAACAAGAAACTGCTTCGCCGATAGCATAAAACACACCGATGGCACCATCGGTAAGAACAAACCCGTCGGGGAACTAGGAAAAACCCTCGCCGATGACAATCATTACGCCGATAGACCTTGGCCTCCCCCTTCTGTTGGTAGGAGTAACTCCGTCGGGCTAGCCAAAAACTCTTCGGCCTATAACACCACTCACGCCGACGAATACCTGAGATACCCTCATCGGCATGACCACTACCATCGGTGGAACCACAATCTCCCACGCCGATAGTACAAAGTCATAGCGATGAACAAAAAGCCTCACTCTACCCCCTTGTCGGCTAAACACATGCCCATCGGGAAACCAGAAAGAAGATACGCCGATGACAGAAGTCATCCCGATGGCACATCACCACCACATCGGTGGAACCGAAAATACTCCAGCCGATAGGCCAAACTCTTGCCGATGGACAAGAAGACCTAGGGTTGAAATGAAGAAAACCTCCAACATGCAGAAACAACCTCCAGGTCAAAAATAAGTACCAACACTGGCTCCAAATGGGGACGTGCAGGTGAAAAACCTGCAGCGAGAACCAGATCTCCGGGTAGACCAGGCAAAAAACCAAAAAAGCACGAACTGTACAAGACATCTACACTATATACATATTTTTACAAATGTGCACAGTGACAAGTCATCTATGCGAAATAGAACTTAAGGAATTGGCCATGCATAGGCAATTCCAGAACTTCACCATCCAGGGCCTGGAGGAAATAAGAGTCCTCCCCATGAGTGCTGCAAATCTGATATGGGCCCATCCATAAGGGTTCAAATTTACCATGTTTACCCTTTTCTTGACCTTTTGCATTCCATATGAGCACCAGATCATTGACTTGAAACTTCCTTTTTGTAGCTCTCCTGTCAAACTGATATTTCATATCTTGTTGTCTCTTGAGGTTAATCTGGTGTGCTTTCCTTCTATTCTCATCCAATGCAACCAGCTGATTCACTCTTTCTGTCATGGAGTCTTCAATCTCCTCAT
Source organism: Cunninghamia lanceolata (assembly GCA_027924645.1). Classification (NCBI taxonomy): domain Eukaryota; kingdom Viridiplantae; phylum Streptophyta; class Pinopsida; order Cupressales; family Cupressaceae; genus Cunninghamia; species Cunninghamia lanceolata. The sequence goes on from BSBN01000123.1 coordinate 7,019,746, forward strand.
CATTTTCTTGGATGAATCTGTAAACTGGTAGGAGAATGTTTATGGGCAATCTGGCTGATGCACCATATACTAGCTCAAAGGGTGACATTCCAATAGCCTTTTTTACTGTCACTCTGTCAGCCCATATTGCTAACTTTAATTTTGAGTCCCAAGCTCTCTTGTTCTTGTCCAGCATCCTCTTGATAATTTTCATGATGCTCCTATTGCTTGATTCTGCTTGACCATTTCCTTGTGGGAGGTATGGTGATGCATATGATAGATTTATCCCATACCTGTTGCAAAAATCAACAAATTCACCTGATCTGAAGCACATAGCATTATCAGTGACTATCTTGAATGGTACTCCAAACCTGATGATAACATTTTCTAGTATGAAATCCATCACCACCTTACTTGTAGCTCTCTTAGTTGGAATGGCCTCAATCCATTTGGTAAAGTAATCAGTTGCCACTAAAATCCAACTGTGTCCCCCACTTGACTTGTCTGCAATTTCCCCTATGAAGTCAATTCCCCATTGCTGAAATGGAGCATCCACAGTTACAGTTCTGAGGGGTAAAGCACCATCATATCTCAATTTTCCTGAGAATCTTTGGCAAGGGTCACATTTCCTCACTAACCTTTGTGCATCTGAAAAGAGAGTGGGCCACCAATATCTTGCTCTGAGAGTCTTATGAGCTGTTGTTAGGGCAGTATAATGTCCACCACACAATCCTTTATGCATATCAATCAAAACATTGTTAACCATATCCTCATCCACACATCTCAGCAGCACACCATCAGGGTTTTTCCAGTATAGCTCACCTTGAACAATAACATACCTGATTGCATGTAACTTTAAAGTCCTCTTTTGGCTGTCACTGAAATGGGAAGGACAATTCAGATTTTGCAAGTAGTATATAATATCCTTGTACCATTCAGATCTTGATACATTTACACTCTCATTTTGGACTACATTAACTTGGCATGCTTCCAAGTTTGACTATGCCATCATCTTGGTTAATCCTTGTCCTCTTACCAACTTGGTAACTTGTATGTCTATGTTGAACTCTTGCAGTTTGTTTATCCATCTGCACCTTCTTCCGGTCACCTCCTGTTGAGTGAATATGTCTTTGACTGCTGCATGGGGTACATATGCAATTACATGTGATCCTACCAAGTATGGTTTGAAACTTTTGATGGCTCTGACTAGTGCATATGCCTGTTTTTCCATAATATCATACTTCAACTCAGAAGCCTGCAAGGACATACTGAAGAAAGCTATGGGCTGTTCAAAACCATCTTCATTTTTCTGTAGCAAACATGCAGCAACAGTGTGAAAGGAAGCAAATGAAAATACTTGGAATGGCCTAGAAAAATCAGGAGATTTAAGAACAGGGGCCATCTTGATTGCCTCTTTGATACTCTGAAATGATTCTATTGCTTCACTTTCCCAGTTGACAGTTGCATCTTTCTTCATCATCTTAGAAATGTTCCTTGTAGTTTCTACAAAGTTGGGAACAAATCTCCTAACAAAATTTATCTGTCCAAAGAAGGACTGGACTCCTTTTACAGTTTTTGGCATTTGAATTCTGTCAATAGCAGCCACTCTCTCTGGATCTATCCTGACTCCATCCTTGGAAACAATGTGCCCTAAGAGTTTTCCTTCAACTACCCCAAAAGCACACTTCTTTGGATTTAAAGAAATACCATACTCTAGTGCTCTTATGAAAATCTGCTCTAGATGCAAACAATGTTGCTCTTCCTTCTTTGAATATGCAGTCAAGTCATCCTGATATACAGCCAGGATTGAATCAATCAACCCTGCAAAAGCAACATCCATTGCTCTTTGAAATGTAGCACCTGCATTTGTTAGTCCGAAGGGCATTCTAACATATACATAAGTTCCCCATGGAGTGGTGAAGGCAGTCTTATACTGTTCTGATTCCTTTACCTTCACCTGATTATAACCTGAAAATCCATCCATCATGGATAAGAGTTCACAACCAGTCACTCTCTGCAACGTAGCTTCCATATTAGGCAGTGGATAGTTATCCTTTAAAGAGGATACATTCAAGTTCCTGAAATCAACACAAAGCCTAATATCACCATTCTTTTTTCTGACTGGGACAAGGTTAGACACCCAAGTTGAATGTCTGATTGGCACAATTATTCCAGCTTCCCTAAGCTTTTTAAGCTCTTCTTGCATCTTTGGAGCTAAGGTAGGATTAATAGGTCTTTGCCTCTGTCTGAATGGCTTAGCTCCAGGCTTCAATGGGATCTCATGCTGGAATAGATCTTCCCTGTAGGCTTTTAGGTCCTCATATGACCAAGCAAAAACATGTTTATACCTTCTCAGTAATGCAATCAACATACTCCTAATGTGTGGTTTGAGCTATTTACCAATGTATACCTTCTTGGGGGCCTGAGATGTCCCCAAATTTATCTCTTCTAAATCTTCCTTATTTGTGGGAGATGTCCCTGTGACCAATTTGTCTCTACTGTCAAAAGCTCTTTCCAAAGCTACTAACCCTCTAGGGATTTTATTAGTCTTCAATTGAATTATCTCTTTTCCCACAAGAGTTTCTTTTCCATCTATAGTTTGTACAAAAGCTTGGAAATCAATTTCTTGATTCTCAAATTCATCTATGCAGTGCAAAAATTTTAACAAATCCCTATCATCATTAAACACTTGCCAACTGCATATATTTTCTGGTACTGCAGGCCTAATTTTAACTTCTACATTTGTAACATCTGATAGAGTGATGTCATCTGGCCTTATTGCAACATTAGCTAAGAAATCAGCGATAACATTCTTTGATCTCTCTACCCAGCCTATTGAAAATGCATCAAAGAGTTCAATGGTATCCCAAATAGCATGCTTGTATTGTTTCAATCTTTTATTTTTTGAAGCATACGTATCTCTAATTTGGGATACAATCAGCTCAGAATCCCCAAATACCCTTAGCATCTTAATTCCATGTTTGAGAGCTATATTTAGGCCTAAGATTAAAGCCTCATATTCTGCAATGTTGTTTGTGCAAACAAACCTCAGCAAGAAAGAAAATTTGAGGAGCTTACCAGTTGGAGACAGGAAAACAACTCCAGCTCCAGAGCCTTCTTTTGCACAAGCTCCATCAAAATACATGGTCCATAAACCTTGCTGGTCTAGCTCTTTAATGCAGACATTTTTCTCTTTATCTTCCCTATCATCCGAGACAACCTTGAAATTATCACAGTCAGTGTTTACAAAGCATATCTGTTCTTCTAATTCTTGGTCTTCCACTGTCTCTGATGATCTTTGTTCTCTGATTAGCTTAACATCCCTGCCATTCATTGGACTCATGGCATATGACAGGTCCAGCTACATACTTCCACCAATTAGTGCTGCCCATCTTCTTGACAGCAACATACCATACTGTGGCTTGATGTCAACCACTGTTATATTCATTTTATATCTTTTCTCAGGAAATGCTGCCAGTTTGAAATCTACATCCTTCATGATTCCAATAACTGGTACCTCTCTGGCATCCATAGCATAACATTTTCTACATGCCTTGTCGATTTTTAATCCAGCTTGTTGCATGACGGCTAAAGGCATGACATTTGTAGATGCTCCAGAGTCAAGCATACAATTTCTGATTATTTTTCCATTTATAACTAGGGATACATAAAATGGTTCCACTTGTGAAGGACACTTTGTCATAGTCACTCCTAAATAGACTTCAGGAGCCTCATCTTCTTCATTACATGTGACATGTTTCTCACCTTGGATCTGAACATTTTGTTTAGCTTGAAAAGGCACCCCTGAAATTAGGGATACTGTCCTATTCTTGATTTCTTCCACTTTCATCAGTTCCATAAGTGGAACAGAGACTTTTACCTAGGAGAGGACTTGAGCTATATTAAATGGAGCATAAGTTTGTATAACAGTTGTAGCTTGCTCCACAATCTTGTTTTTATCCTGAGCTGATTTAGCTTTTACTTTCATAGTTCCCTGATTATCATTCTTGTCTTGGGAACCTTTGCTTTGATCTTCAGCCTGAGGGATTCTATTTTCTAGTCCTTGAGATTCATGACCTGTTCTATGTCTAAAATTCTGTTTATTATTAACCCACTGCCTTTTTTGTGGTTCAATTCCTTTATGACCATGCACTGGCTGACCTGTAGAAACATCCTCTGGTTGACGCAAGCTGCTTATCTGAGCTTTACCTCTGAGATTGTAGTTGCTCTTGACTTGAGCAACTGCTGCAGCTGTGAAGGCCCTAATTTCCTCATCAGAAGGTCATTGTAAGTTACTCAGAAAATTGTGTGAGCTCTGAGCATATACATAGCTCTCTTCATTACCTTCATCATAAAAGTCATGTTGACAGGCCTGAATTCCATTATCTGTACTCTCATCAACATCATAAATGGGGTATCCATTGTTTGTGGACATCATATTAACATCATCATCTTGCACATAATGTGGCTCATTGCATTCATTACAAGATGTAGTATTATCACACAAGGACTGGGCAATCATACACTGTGACTGTGAATGCGGCATCTGACAAATTATACACCATGGAGTATCATCAACAATATTTACAGCTTTCTTTAGAGGATCAGGAGTTTCTTTGACATATTGAGCTCTCTGATATGTGCTGTTATGTGGGAATATAGGCTTACCATTATGCCAATTGGTATTATAAGGCATATCATGCAATGATGGCCTCTTTTCCTGCCTTTGATAGACTTGCCTATCAGGACCTATCCCTTTTTCACTTCTAGCTAGTCTATAGCTTAGGTCCTTAACAACATTTGCCAATTTGTCTATCTTATCTTCAGGGGCAGATGTATTACCTTGAGTGTTCTGAGGCTTGTTTGGATTCTGCAGAATTTTCACATCATCCCTTCTGTTAGTCTTGCCTGATGCTTTCCTATTGTTCTCAATATTTACTGCAATTCTGAAAGCATCCCTGATAGTAGCAGGACTTTTATCTCTTAATCCATATGCAATTTTTGCATCAAAGGTGTTGATATACAATATTATGCACATAGGTTCATTTGGCCTCATGTGATGTGGCAATTTGTTTAACACTTTAGTAAATCTTGCATTAAAATCTGCAACCTACTCATTTGACCCTTTAGTGATACTGGTAAACTCATTTACAAAAAAGCTAGGGTAAGTTTTGTCACCATATTGCTCCTTGAACATCCTTTTAAAATCATCCCATGATGAAATATTCCGGTCAGACAGATTCTTATACCATTCCCTTGCCTCATCTACTAAAGATTGCATGAATGACTTCATGAAAACATCCTCATGTTCAACCTCAAAGTTATCCATGACATTTTGAAAAGCTTTTAGATGATCTTCTCCTGACACAGTGTTGTTTCCTGAAAATTTAGGCACCTGCAGCCTCAGATGCTTGTCAATGGGGTTAGGATACCCAGGAATACCATCACATACCAGCTGTCTGAATCTATCTAACTGCATGGGCTGTCTGTCAAACTGATTAATATTAATATTTCTGTTTGCATTCTGGTTTCTTACATTGTTCAGTGGTATCCTAGCATCATTCACATTTTGTCTCTCATCATTATGCTGATGTTGCACTTCATTTCTCTGTTGATGTCTCTGCACATTTGCATTCTCAAGGGTAGGAATTGAATTATTTTGGGCAGTCCTTAAAGCTTGCACTTTCTTCCTCAGGTCATCTCTGATTGTTATTGCCTGCTGATATTCGAACTCAACCCTTAAGCTCCTAATTTCATCAGCTAGTTCTTCCTCGCTAGGCGTAGAGGAGGATGGTTTTACCATATTCTGATCTTCATCTTCATCATCCCTCAGAGACTCTGCCTCTTCAAACCTTTCACTAGGGTCTAGAAATGGGCGTTCTTGGAACACCTCTGACCTCATTCTCACACTACCACCCTGTTGCCTCTCATATGCACCCTGAATATCAGCTTCTGCATTTGAAAAGTAAGGCACATGTTGTCCTGATGGCCTAGGGTTATCTTGCATATCATCATTTTTTCTGGGGGAACCCTCATGACTGACTGAGACAACTCCCTTTCTTCTATACATCATTCTTCTTATTACTGGTAATTCTTCAAATAAAGGATTTTGTTGGGATCTTCTCCCCTGCATATAAATTTTACTTTGCCCGGTTGGGAGATTACTTCGGAGTCACCACCTATTACTAGGAACTGTTTTCTTTTGAAAATTAGGGTTCTTTCACAAACTCCCCAATGGAGTCGCCAATTTCTATTGGTGACTCGGATAGGCACACAGATATTTCACCAGGGAGGACAAAAATAACAATTTTCAAATCACCATCCCCAGCAGAGTCACCAATTTCTGTTGGTTTTTTCCCAGACTAGATGCTTATTCCCAGATTTCCCTACAAGGTAGCCATCAATGATCAACAGGATCTCTGGGCCAGGGGCCAACAGTGTAGGAGATAGACTCTATATTTTATCTCCTCTTCTTCTTCAGGCTCTGCAAAACCTAGGGGGTATTCCCTACTCAACATCCATGAGGATATACATACAAGGCTGGGATGCTGACAGAAAGCAGATAAGTCCTCCTGTAAGTAGACCAAAACTGTAAGATAAGAGCAAAGGGGCTAGCTTTGGGCCTATTTGCAGTTGTAGACAGAGGACTGGGGATCCTAAAACTAATTCTAATGTCCTAAAGGTTGTTTTAGATTTTGATTTTGATTTTAAGTTTGGATGCAAAGCTGGACATGGTTGTAACACAAACATAAAGCAAGATTGGTGCCTATCTAGGGCCTGGAGTTAGTAGACATACACCTGTGAATGATATGCATGAACAACTAAAACTGGATTTGAGGGGGATACATATGATACCTGCCTTACAGATATCTCCCAATACAGAGTGTTAAGCTATCTATACTTATGGCATCCCTACTACAGTATACCCTTCCCAATGTTCAATCTGACAATAATTTAATCTACCCCTTGAGTAGAAGTTAAGAGATCAGACATTCAACACAGGAATTCTATGTTCTAAAGTCTCAAACAGTGCTTAAATATCCAGACTCAGAAGAAAGATACATGCAATACTGGAGACAGAATTAACAAAACACATGCTAACATAGCATTTCTCATATAGAATTAACCATGAAATCAGTGGATTCATGCAAAAACGTACAACAAGAGATACATAAACTCACAGGTTTTGCTGTATAGAGCAACCAAATCAGCTGTATTGTATTACAGAGCCAAATGTTCAACTTTCAACAACCAAAACAATGGTAACACAGTCTACTTATATCAGCCAGAAAGTGTACCGCAACAATTAATTACAAGGCGTTTACAAAAATCCACCAGATACAGATCCTTCAAAGGAATGGCGCTCAAAATTTATTGCTACAGAGACATAAAGTAGACAACGGTGGCCTCGAGCCCTGTGCCACCATCTGGAAGTCTTCATTCACAATCAGGCAGTTTAATCGCTTGTACCATCGCCCATACTCCTGCTACAGTTGCCATTGATGGCCCAACCACCCGTGGCCGCTTGAAAACCGTCGTAGCACCTCAAAAAAGAAATTCCCACCAAAACGCGTTCTATCGCAGTTTTAAATTATACAGGGAGATTAGTCCCACATGCATGGTGAGGAGACTACCTTAGTAGTTTAAAAGCATAGTCACTTGCATAATAGGTGTCGAGCGCTTTTGCCACGCTCGACACATGCTCCTTTACCCAAAGCCCATCGCCGAGATCAACACCATCGGCCAAGCCCACGAATCTCCTGCTGACCGCTACATTACAATCCCCTCCATCGGCCAGAGATGCACCATCGGGCCAACTCTTCAGATCTCCACCGATAGTATGAGTCTCTCCGATGACCAGCTTGCACCCCGTTAGCAGTTACCATCCTACCACCATTGGCCAGACCAATATCGTTGGCCAAGCAAAAAACCCCTTGGCCGACACAGCCAATCACGCCGATGAACAACTCCTGAAAGCCTCCAACATCCCCATCGGCCAGAGAAGAACCATCAGCCTAGCCAAAAGCTCCTTCACCGATAGACCAACTCTCACCGATGACCACTCCAAAACAGACCATCGTCGGCCAGAGACAGACCATCGGCACAATAAAAATCACGCTTGCCGACAACACAACTCACGCCGATAGTCACCTTCAAAACCTTCGTCGGTGAGAATACCTCCGTCAGGCCAACCAAAACTTCCTTCACTGATCGCACACGTTACACTGATGAACACAACGCCCAAATCCTCATCAGCCAGAGAAATGATATCGGCAAAGGTCAAAACCCCTTTGTCGATAGCAATAGTCTCACCGACGGTCCACTCCATATTCCCCTGTCAGTGTGACCCGCACCGATGACTCCTCATCGGCCCAACACTCTCCATCGGTGGATACTCCAACTGCTAGCCCGATAGCCCATGTCACACCGAAAACACTCCCTTCGGTCAGACCATCGGGGTGACCTCCCTCTATCGGCGAACCACAAAATACACTAGCCGATAATACAAGTCTTGGCGATGAACACACAAATTATCCTCGTCGGCGAAACCCACGCCGATGACATCGCATCGGCCAAACATCCACTGTCGGCTGAACAAGAAACTGCTTCGCCGATAGCATAAAACACACCGATGGCACCATCGGTAAGAACAAACCCGTCGGGGAACCAGAAAAAACCCTCGCCGATGACAATCATTACACCGATAGACCTTGGCCTCCCCCTTCTGTTGGTAGGAGTAACTCCGTCGGGCTAGCCAAAAACTCTTCGGCCAATAACACCACTCACGCCGACGAATACCTGAGATACCCTCATCGGCATGACCACTACCATCGGTGGAACCACAATCTCCCATGCCGATAGTACAAAGTCACAGCGATGAACAAAAAGCCTCACTCTGCCCCCTTGTCGGCTAAACACATGCCCATCGGGAAACCAGAAAGAAGATACGCCGATGACAGAAGTCATCCCGATGGCACATCACCACCACATCGGTGGAACAGAAAATACTCCAGCTGATAGGCCAAACTCTTGCCGATGGACAAGAAGACCTAGGGTTGAAATGAAGAAAACCTCCAACATGCAGAAACAACCTCCAGGTCAAAAATAAGTACCAACAATATGTCAGAATGATAGACCAGTAGCTATTCAAATCAGAGATTATATACATGGGCTTGGTGATGCCAAGGCACAGAATACAACTCTCTGGGGCTATTTCAAGAATTTTTAGAGCATGATGCAAGCAAGAGAGAGAATCCCCAAATCTTTAGTTGAAAAATATAAAGATACAATATGCTTTATGGTAGAAACTGATTAGTGCCTAATGGAGGCAGTGGAGCCAAGAACAGTGTGGATCATGCCAATGGGGTATGAAGTGGATGAGAAAATTGTTGAGCTACATGTTCAACATATGCTTAGTCAACCCAAGGATCCCAAGGCAGAAAGGTTTGGAACCTTTGAAGAATTGAGTGTAAAGATTCATGTGGAACTTAGACAACCAGAGACAAAAAGGAAAGTGAGAAGGGAAGTTGAAGAAGTTGCTAAGAGATTTGGAATATCCAAGGAGGCACTTGATGCAAATAGAGAAAAGATGGAAAGGGCAGAGAAAGAGAAGAAAGAAGCAGAAAAGGAAAGTGATCCGGTAAAAGCTCCCTCCCAGACCAGATCCTCTAAAAGGGCTGCACCTACCTCTGATAAAAGCTCAAAGGCATCAAAACCGGAAGTCCAGACATCCAGAAAAGGAGAAAAGAGAACAAAGAAAAAGGCAACAAGTTCCTATGTTAGCCAGAAGGATGATGAAGAAACCGAATCAGATGAGGAGGTAAAGAAACTGAAGAAGAAGAATAAATCTTTTGGTGAACCCTCTACCGGTGAAGACAAGGAAGAGATGGAAGAAGAATTCGTTGAAAGGCCCACTCTTTCCTTAGATGATGTAGTTAAAGCAGTCACTATGTATGGGAACCTGCAACCAATGACAGAATTCTATGATGCATACAATGAAGAAGATAAAAAGATTCTGGAGGAAGCCACAGTTAAGTATTTGAATGTATATAATAAATCTTTTATTGAAATCATATCTCTCATTCCCAAAAGCCTAGATAAGGAATTAGAGATAAGAAAGAATAATGCGAGGGCAAAGGATCTTGAGATCCAAGAACAGATAGCCATTCAGCTATTTCCTTCAATCACTCTGAAGCAAATGAATATGATCTTCAAAGATTGCAAGGATGAGTTTCGGAGCAAAGCTAGAATGAATCAACTTATGCTCGGCGAAACTGACAAAATAGCCAAAGAGACAGAAGAGATCCTCCGGAATGCACACAAAAAATTCAACATTCTAATTGTAGAAGACATAAGTGATAAGCCCTCTGCCATGGGTGACAAGGAAGAAACCACTGAGACGGTAGTGGACGAGGTTAAGGAGACAGGTGAAGAAAAAGGTAAGGACTTAGATTCCTCTGCTTCGGAAGAGGAAATCCAAGGAGAAGAAACCCAGATTCTCCTGCAGTCTCCAGATCTAAAGGAGAAGTAAGAACAGAGGAGAAGGGAGAAAAAGTAAAGGGAAAGGAAGAAGGTCAAATAGAAAAGACCACAGATGACAGTACTAAGGCTGCAGAAGGGGAGAAAGTTCTATCTCCGGCAAGAGACACAGCAGAAGCAGTCAAGGACTTCTTGACCAAAGAGATGATGGAATTTGATGAACCAGAGTTGCTTCAAGGTCCATTCAATTTTGATTCCCTCTCTCCGATGCAAACCATGAAGCTAGCATCCTTCACCCAAGCAAAGGCAAAAGAAAAAATTCTGAAGTCTCACCTGGTAGACTGTGAGCTCATAGAAGCTACATCCAGTGTCTTAGAGAAGATCATGCCTTCCTTCCAAAAGGACTCTTTGGCCTCCACATCCGATAATCTCAAAACTCTTGTTAATTCTGTTAACACTCACTTTGAGTCATTGGAAAAGTTAGCTGAGGCAAAGGTCCGGAAAGAGTTTTTGGATAAGAGATTCTCGGAGTTACAAGGCATAATAGCAAATGATAGGAGAGTTTTGGATATTGGAATAAAGAGTTTGGAAAATGCTCTCAAGGATGGCGGAGATTTCTACAAATTTTGTTTATCCTAGCCTAAAGTGACCAAGGATACTGAGAAGAAAGTAAAGGAACAAGAGGATAAACTATTAAACCTCTCACAGAATTTTGATCCTCTCACTCTATCCATAGTAAATCAGGAATGCCAAATTATTGTAGTCATGAATGAGATTAAGAAACTTGAAAAGGAGAGGACGAACATAATAAACAGGATGAGTGAGCTTAGAGGGGTGATTATTCCCAAATTAGAGACCATACATGAGGCCCTAACAGATGCTCAGACCACAGCCTAGACCAGTAATCCGACAGATCTCAAGAGGGCAGAAGCTTTTGCATTCCTACTGAGTGGTCATATCTCAATTTTAGACAGGATGAAGCAGAGTTGGGTGACACAAGTTGTACAGCTGAAGACAACCTTTGCAAACATATTACAGTATATGTAATTAAAAACCTGTCTATATACTTATGCGGCTAAGTATAGTTGAATTTTTGGGCAATTTTGGTGTGCGGACCCTACCCTTTGCCATTGATGTCAAAGGGGGAGTGAGGAACAGTGAAAAATGTGGAATCTAGCTAAGGGGGAGCTCTGGTAAAGTGTACATTAGAAGAAAGCATCAACAAAGGGGGAGTATAGTATAACACTTAGTCATTTTTCACTATGTGTTTCCATCAATGCCAAAGGGGGAGATTGTTGGCAAGAGACACATTGGAGCTTCATGTTGTTGTCATTGATGGCAACAAAGATCATCCCACACATCTGCAGGATATGGTGTGTCTCTACCGGAAGTCAGATTGAAGAGCTTTCAGGTCCGGTAAGCAAGAACAGAGCATGCAGAAGGTCTGACAGTCAGGTCCGGATCTATTAGAAGAAGTATCCTTGGAAAGTGCGGACTTGGGGAAGTCAAGAGGAGTATCTTGACTGATAGATTCCAGGGTTTGAGCCTCCAGAGTTGAAAGAGTGAATAGATATAAGCTTCTAAGTACTGGGGTCCGGTTTGGTAGAATAGACAGAGGAAGAACTGACAGGCAGAGCATCATAAGTTATTCCGGATGAGATGTTGATGATGATAAAGATTCCTAAGGTATCATTCATGATTGGCCGACTTATTAGACAACTTCTATAAGTTTCTTTTTGATCCGCATCACTTGGGAAGCAAGGATTCAACCGACAGACTAAAGTTTGGGAAATATTGACTATTCCGGATGCCGACTAGAAAGAGGATGAAATCCTTTGTGCGGATATATATATACCAAATGGATTTCGATAAGGTGAGTTGAAGTCGAATAGTGTGGTGTGCGAAGAAAAGGAGAAGAGTAGAGTGAAAGCAGTAAGGAAGGTCCGGTATGTGAAAGGACAACAGAACAAAAGAAGAAGAAGGATGAAGTGCAACAGATCAATTTACTGAGCCTAACTGGAATTGAACTCCAGCATGTGTGGATGCTTCACATCAGTTCAAGTATCTTATTTTTCTTGTTACAACTTGTAGACAGTGAGTCTCTTGTGAGCAGTGTGCTCAGGCAGTGAGCCCTAATTGGCAAGTGCCATTTTGTATTTCTATTCTTCTAACAAAGAATACAATCTTGGGTTAATCACCCCATGGTTTTCTCCCTTAACAGGGTTTCCACGTCAAAAATATTGTGTCATGTGTATTTCCATTTCATGGTTATGTTTGCTTATTTGAATTGATGCTACATTAATTATTAAGAAAGTACAGAAAGCTGAAATAATTAAGATAACTGATTCACCCCCCCTCTCAGTTATCAACAGAGACATGTATAACAAATTTATATTTGATAAATCCTACACAATCCTCATATGTACCAGATGGAGAGGTTATTATATCATCTTAAGCCTTTTCCTCTTCAATGGAATCTACATGGTTTGTTTGATTGGTATAGGTTTTTGAGTTTGGAGATAAAAACTTGTTCTCCCATCATTCATCCATTTGATGAGGATAATCCCATTATCAATCAAGTCTTGAATATTATTCTTAATATTTAGGATTTTTTCTAGTATAATGAGCAACTATGTGATCTAGCAGTCATAATATGCATGGCAACCAAATTATAGAGGTAGAGGGCATTAGGTGTCCAATGTTCTAATAGATGGAAAATTGATGAAATCAACCCATGAAGGATTTTACAATACAATATTTAATAGTTCATATAACTTGGTAAAATATGTTTGCACTTGAGGCTTAGTGAAAAAACATTGAAAACCTCATAAGATTGATGAGTGTTATTAACATTAGGTTTGTCTCTTGGATAGTGTCATCCACACTTTGATTAAATAATTTAAGAAAGTTTATGTCATACAATTTTTCCATGAGGAGATTGTTGGCAAAAAAGTCAGTGTCCCCTTTGAGATTCTTGACATGGCTTAACCGCCTCCTGTTGGTCCTTATCTGGGATGGTAGCGGTTTCCTGAAAGGTATGCCTTTGGGAGAAATGGCTAGCTCAACACCCTACAAGTGGTATCAGAGTGGTGTCATGGGTTCGAATCCCCTCAGGTAACACTTAGGGGGGGATTGTTGGCAAAAAAGTTAGCATCCCCCTTCGGGATTCGTGACATGCCTTAATCACCTCCTGCTGGTCCTTATCTAGGATGGTAGCGGTTTCCTGAAAGGTGCACCTTTTGGAAGAAATAGCCAGCTCAACACCCTACAAAGATGTTGAAGCTTGTTGAATACAAAGTATGATTGTAGATCATTATGTAAGGTTATAATATCCTTCTTGAGAAGTTGTAATTTGGAAAGAATGTTGCTCTTCTTTTGATTTTTAGTCAAATAAACATAATCATTGTAGATGGAAGTAGATAGATTTGTAATAACAAGAATATTGGAGAAATCCATAGGAATGGGAGGATTTAGTGTAGTATTTTCATTAGATTTATCTCTAGTAGAGTGATAAAACAACTTAAAAAATGGAATATTCAGCAATGAAATAACACTATAAGAGACTTGGAAATTGAAAACAAAAGAAAGTACCTTGGGGATAAATCTTAAGTTGTGTTAGCACCTATAAAACTAGCTCCCAGACATGCATATTTTTGCCCCAAAATCCATCCAAAATCCCAGTTTGTGTCTTTGCAGTTTAAAACCCATTATTTAGATCCAATTTGAGACTATTTTCCATGGGTTTTATTTCAAAAATTATAAGTAAAAGTTCCCCTATTCCTTGTATTTTCTTCCTTGTGAAAAAATGGTTCATTTGAGGCCTTTGTCGGTGAATCGATTGGTTCGCGAACCACCGATTGCATCGACTGGTTCACAGGTTTGTGATTTTACCAATTTGCCGATAAGGTGGCATGAGGAAGGAAGGAACTTTGAAAGATAGAAAATTTGATGTCTTCTTCAGTAATATTTTTGGTTTGCAAATCATTAGGTTCACTGATGGGAGGTTTTGTTGATAAAGATTTTGTTGATGGTACAGACCGACGATAAGGAAGTTGAAATTTTCCAAGGCAAACAAAGCTTCAATTCTTTTGTTGGTGAAAATTTTAGTTCACAAATAGAAGAGTTTGTTGGCTAAAGGTTTTATTAATGAAAACTTCGCCGACAAAGAAAAAAGGAAAAAATCACTGATAAAAGAAATAAAAAGTAAAAAGAAGAGAAAATAGTTAAAGAGCATTTGCCGGTAAAAGGGTGAGTTCGCGAACTTGAAAGTTAGTTGATAGAATAGTTTGCCAATTGGAAAACTAATCGATAAGGAAATTGCATAAAATCAAGGTGAAAGATGAAGATCAACCAAGAAGATTTTTGAATTCTTCAGGTACAACTAGATTCAAAGGGGACCTGTAAGGGAAAATTAATTGAACATCACTTTTAAAGTGTTGTAAAAGATTTGAAGAGGCGATTTCTTGAAATTATGCCATGATTGCAGGATTGTGTAGGTAGATTGGTACTCAACATTAAAGTTTTGCAGAACAGGGTTATGCAGGTGATTAAAAGAGTAAAAATATTCAATGCACTAGTACACAAATAGAGCACAAAATGGATAAAATGTATTTGCAGGTACCAGAGCATAAATTTAGCCTTCACTCTTTAATGCTCCAGATACCCAAGGAGTGTTGGAAATCTTCTTATGTCAATTGTTAGAAATGAAGGTGCAAACCACACAATGAAAATCTGATTCAAACCTTATTAATGTCCTCTAAATAATGTAGAATCGATAGAGATTGCAATAGAAATAAAACCCACTACACAGAAATAACATGCATTAAGAACTGAACACATAACATAGTATGTAATGTGGAGAAAACCCTTTTGGGTAAAAAATGCCACCAAGAAAAGAGGCTCCAAGTTGTATTATCTTCAAATATGAGACTACAATACATGCACTTCCTCTTCTTCTTCAGTCTTCAATCCAGCGTTGCCTGTTACTCTCAACTTTGATAAAAATGTAGTACACATATCCTTATAAAAGGGGTTGCCTTCTAGGGCAAGGAAACCGACATAATATTGACTGTCAGATCTATGACCTAATGATGAACGATCCAGATTTACAATGATAAAATATAAAACATGCGGCTGAAACAAGATCATTGCTGGTGAAACCTTTCATCCCTTATGGGTGATTTACAAACAATACTAGGAGTAATTAATTACATAGGATTTACAAGGTTGATGGCACCTTAATCCTAACATCAATTTTTTAGACTTGTTAGGGTGTGGGCATGCTTCCAATCTTATAGATTTTTTGATAGGGCCATGGGCTAAATTCAACGCAGCATGGGTGTACTCGTTGATTGAGTGTAGCGCCTAAAGTTGTGTAGGAACTAAATACTATATATGCATATTTCAAAAAAAAATTAAGGTTTCCTCATTTGGGTAGTTTTTCTCAACAGGTTCAGAGATCCAGAGGCAAAAAAGAAAAATATTAGTTTGTAGTTTCTATTCTTTAGGAAACAACTGTAAAAATGTATGTCATATATTTCAATCTTTGTATCGAATCATTGTTTTTTCCACTACTGTAAGTATTCTTAGGAAACTTTAATCATAGTTATAGTCTTCTCTTTCCACGTTTAGTGGTATGAATGTAAATTTTGACTTGAGTGAAGGTGACATTTCTTAATCCATTTTCAGGTTTTGTAAATGGTCATTTCAATATTACATATGGAAGAATGTTGTATGTTGTTGGATTATTAAGTATTCTCATGATTTGGTATCAATTTTTATGCATTTGAATCTTCAAATAGGTAATCATATATATCTTTGTAGTTGTGTTCCTTTATTGAATGTGAGACTTTGTAACCCAATGGATATGCATCGGTCTGAGAAGCCTGTGATCACCCAAGCTTTTAAAAATAGAATAGTATAGCTATCTTTAGATGCAGTAGTTGTTCTACAAGCATCCTCATTATGTAGAATTTCTCTTATCATCTATATAGAGTTTTTATAACAACCAATTGTTCTTGGTTCAATGACAAATTTGGGGCCAAGAAAGTGATTTGGGTTTGGTTGTTCAATAATTTTAGTCATTCATCTAGTTTAAAGTCAATACCTGCTAAGGTATACCCCTCAAAATATCCCTCTAGAGTCTAAGTTGAACTCGAAGTGTAGAGGAGTCTACCCACTCCTATAAGTTAGCAAAAATCACCATTAACTTGTTGGAAAACCTCTTTCAATCACATTGATGACACCCCTAGACTAGGTGGTTTTGAAATGTTTTAGAGTTTAGGGTTGTAGTTATTTTGGAAACCAACATTTTGGTGCCATTGCTAGGGAATGAATTAAATGGTTGAATTATTTTGAAGACCTCTGTAACAGTCATCCAAGTTTGCAATAGTTTGATGTTTGCATTTTGTTTGGGTAAGT
This sequence comes from Cunninghamia lanceolata, assembly GCA_027924645.1. Lineage (NCBI taxonomy): Eukaryota > Viridiplantae > Streptophyta > Pinopsida > Cupressales > Cupressaceae > Cunninghamia > Cunninghamia lanceolata. The sequence continues at coordinate 7,036,624 of BSBN01000123.1, forward strand.
TTGGCCTCTCGCCAACTTACGCCAACATTTTGGCACCGTTGCTGGGGAGAATTGAAAGGTTGAGAAATTTGAGGCCCTTGGTAATAGTAAATGTTTACTTCTAGTTGTTGTGATATTGAAGTGTAGTTTTGTTCAAATATTTCTTCCTAGGAAGGGAAGTGGCGACTCTATTTTTACAACCTAGAAATTAATTGTAGTTTGAAAAGAGATTTACAATGTATAGAGGAAGGAACTAGGAGTAGCTTGGATGTGATGAATCCTCTAGTAGTATAGGAAATAGGAGGAGTAGATGGAGGAAAAGATACCCCAATGTGGTGCCTCCATTGAATACCCAAGACCAAATAGGTACCTCTAGCAAAAGTGATATATTTGTTGATCTCAGGGGCCAATATCAGTATACTTTTGATGAATCTACAGATAACATACTCAGAACAAATAGAAGGGTGAATAGGAATGAGTATGATGTTAGAAGAAATGAAAATGTTATTGGCAGAGTAAGTAGAGATAGATCTCTTGGTCTACATGTGAGAACATTTGGGATGCCCAGTGATAAGCAAGAGACATATCAAACTACTAGATACACTGCTTTTCCCACTGGATCACTTGGAGGTCAACATGACAACATTTCTAGTGAGGGAGATTAACAGGAGTAGCCTAGTGATGAGGAAAGGGAAAGAAGAATCCAAGATGAGCTTGACCTACTTAATCATCTCAAGAATATATAAAGAGAGGTGCAAGCTTTGCTTGATCAATAGCAAGCCCAACTTGTCCAGTAGGCCCAAGGAAATAAAAATGCATAGTAGCAAAGCTACAATCAGTAGTATAACTGGCAGAACAATCAGAGACAACAAAAACATCAACAAATGGGACAATAAGGTGTAAATCAGGCCCATGCTCAAAATATTAACAATCAACCACCATAGAATCAAGTGAATCAACAACATGGCAATGTTCATAACATTAGGCATGTGCAACGAAGACAAGAACATAGATTTCCTCCACTGAGGCATCGATTTAGAGCTAAGAGGAAACAACTTGATTTATTTGGCATACTTGACTTTCCCAATCCAATTCCAAATGAGATTAGGGGAGAGATTTCTAGGTTCCAAGACAACAATGTTGTCATGGATGAAGAGCATCTTAGACATTTTATTAATGTTTCTAATAAATATGAAATTGAGGATGAAGATGTCATGATGAAATTATTTGTACACTGATTGGAAGAAAGTGCTAAGGAATGGTATAAGGCTCTCCCTAATAACATTATTGACTCTTGGGAGGAGTTCATGAGGGTATTCAAATTGCAATATGGGGATAGGATTGACCCCAAGTTTTCTATCCATGAACTCACAACTATCAAAAGGGCAATAAATGAGACAGTAGCTAATTTTAACAGTCGCTTCATCATGACAATGAGAAAGGTACCTCCTCATATGAGACCTAATGGATCTATGTGTTTGGTTTTGTATTGTGGTGCATTTGACTCAAAGATGGTTATTGTTTGAGGGGCAAGAGGCCACAAACATTAACAGAGGCATATGCTACAACTATCAATATTGAGAGTAAAATGATAGCTTCAAGAAAACACATCAAAAGATTTGATGTAAAACTATCCTAGTTAGACAAAGTAACTTTCAATAAGCCCCTCACTACTAAAGACAAATTAGATAAGCTTATGGGGGTTATGAAATACCTATCCTATAAGGTTGCAAGGAATGAGAAAGGGTTGCCACCTCAGGGTGCTGTAACACATTTCAATGAAGGTTAGAGACTGCATAATAGACCTTACAATACTGACTGGTCTAAGAGACCACAACAAAATGATAGACAGGTGGCCCCTTGGCATGTAAGTTTCAAAAAACCTGAAAGAGACATGCATAATCCATTGAGAAAGGATCAAATCAACTTTCAAGATATGTCTTTGTGGTGCCATGTGACAAGGGTCGTTGGACCTTGGAATTTAATCATGTTTTTCATGTGTCAAATCTAAGGATGTGTCCTAGGCTATCTGCAATAAGGGATCCCATAGTTACCAGTCCACTAACTCTTCCTACTGATCTGACTATTTCAAAGATTAATACTACTAATTTGTTTGCTGAGAAGGGAAATTATGAAAACACTAAACAATGCTGAAGCAGTAAATTGCTAAAATTGACCTATTCTAATCCACACAACTAAAAAATATGCATTTACTAGAAATAATTATCAAACAAAAATAAATCTATCTTATGAAAGCAGTAAACTATCTTCCTAATATAATCTGAAGCAAGACAATGAAACAAAGAGATACTAACCTTGTGTCTTGATGGCGCGAGTGGGCCCTTGCTCGTCACCTTCAGGACTGAAGGCTAAAGCAAGAACTTAGTACAAAAATATAATAACACAATCTTTATTCAGTCTAATTCCATCAGTGTGCTTGTATTCAAAAAGTATGTAGAATCTGGAAAATGGAAATTACAATAATCTAATAGCAATAATCTGTATATCTTTCTGCTGCTCCTACCTTAACATATATCAAATCAAGAGATGAGATATCTATCTGTTCGAACTATCAGTTTATCTATGAGATATCATCAATCTCTTATTTTAACAATTGTTTAATTGCAGAGTAAAATCATGCAAACTGAAATAGGTTTTAGTGGTACAGAAGTCCCACTAAATCTGAAGTCTTAACTTAAATAACAATTGGGTAGCGAGGCCCTAAAATGTAGGTCTTTATCAAGTCTTTCAAAACTCATGCAAAATCAATAAAAGAGGAATTAGACCCCTAGTAGTCACTAGAGTCTTCACTGGATCATTCTGGTGCTGGTTGAGTAAACTCTGGAGCACTGCAGTTGCCTTCGAAGATGAAAATTGATAGCGACACCGGAGACTGTGCATTATTGCTAGGAGCTCCGTAGACTGTGTGCTATCTCCAAGAGATCCGAAGATGCACCCATGACTCCTATATGGCTCTGGGGATGATCCACCCTTGGCTTCCCTGCTTCAAAATACCTCCAACACATTGGGAAAATGTTGGAGTCTGGTGTAGTATTCTTCATGTAGGCTCCGGAGATTATTAGAACTATCTCCGAAGATCCTCAAAATTACCTTCACCCATACAATTGCACCTGAAGATGCAAAAAGAGAGACTTTCTACACATTTTTCATTATTTTGTTGCACATTAGTCCTTCAATAAAAAATCACGACCTTCAACAATTCATCTCTCATTAATGTAATTAAAATGAGTCTTTTCATGTTCTATGGTGCAATTACTAGGACAACAAAATAAAAGGGATGGAAAAAGGAAGGTAAAAAGGTGTGTTATTCTAGGTGATACCTGGCACTCATCACCATGCATTCTTCCTACCCCATTATCCAACAAATTTTGCAGTGGCTCATTTAATGAGTAGAGATGAAGAATTCCCAAATGAAGAAGCCAAGTACTATGAAGAGGAGATAAACTAGTTTTACAAAGAGGGGTATGAGCAGATGGGGAAGGATGTCGATTATGACATTTATGAAGAGGATGATCATATTTTCCAATATGATTATGATGAAGGTCCAAAAAGATATCAACTGCCAACTCATGATTTCAGGCACTTGAAGGATCTTATATGAAAGAAGTACAAGCAGTCCAAACCTTCTAAAGAGGATATGAAAGCTTTGACTGATGCAACCATTTTACAGGTCCAATGAGGTTATTAGCTAAGAAATAGGTCAATACCTATGGAAAATTCTCCTGTTGTAGAGTTAAGACAACATGGATTAAATGGAGAAAAGGAAAAATGCAAGACAAACATGGAAAAGAAAGAGAGTAGCATTCCCAAGAAGAATGTGTTAAAAAAGAAGAATCTTTTTGCACATCTGCCAATATCAAAGAAGAAATATGTGCAAAAGAATCCAACACAAATCGTGCAACCAGCTGTTGTATCCATTTCGAAGGTCCATGATCCAAAAGGCGGTGAGAGGTATGACCAATCTCAGATACAAAAAGAATTAGAAAAAGGCAGGGATAAGATGAAGGAAAAAGGTATGGATGTTTCTTCAAATCAAGTAATACCTTACATTCCTTGTGCAAATAATATTACCATCTCATGTGATGCTCCTTTGCCAAATTATAGCCCCATTGACATGGCTCAAGTCTTTATCCAAGTTAGAATTTTAGTACCTATAGGGGAACTTATTAGAATCCCTAAACATAGAGATAGGGTGGTGTCATTAGTCACTACTATAGATGCACAAAAATAACCTATTGTTGTTCCTAGTAATGAGGATGAGGGCAAAGGCCATGATGAAACTATAGAGGTATATCTAGGATCAACTATTGTTAACAACAGGATGGGAGTTGACCCTTTTTACACAACCCTGATCATAAATGGTTGGCTATTACACAATTGCATGTTTGATTTCGGTGCTTCCAACAACATTATGCCCTTAGAGATAATGAATGAACCAGGACTGAAAGTGTCTAGGTCTTTTGGCAAATTCTTTTCCATGGATTCCAGGGAGGTTAATGTGATAGGTATGGTTAAAGATGTTGAGGTCAAACTTGCTACTTACCCAAACAAATCATTCTTGATGGATATAATTGTTGTAGACTGCCTTGCCAAGTGAGGTATGCTATTATCAAGAAAGTGGGCAACCTCTAAGGTTGGAAGCATCCAGATGGATCTTTCATATGTTACCATTCCAGTCCAGGACCAGGAAGTGAAGCTATATAGGGAGAAAAAAATTGAAGATGAAAACATTGAGGACAAATATAAAGCACAAGAAGATCACACCAATTTCTTTGACACTGACATTGACCATTTCATGAGATATTACATCGATGATGATCCTAGCCTTGATGTTTTACCTTCCACTCATGTTGCTCCTACTTGTGGTACAAATGATTTATGGATAATGTATTTTGATGGTGCATATTCAAGAGAGGGCTCGGGTGCTGATATTATATTAATATCACCAGATGGTGAGCATTTTGGCAAGTCTTTTAGACTTGATTTTTAGTGCACTAACAACATAGCTAAATATGAGGCATTTTTGTTGGGTCTAAATGTAGCTCACAAACATGGGGTTGAATTCCTGAAGATATATGATGATTCAAAATTAATTGTGCAACATATTAGAAATGCATTTGCTGCCAAGGACAATAAGATGAGAGCATATAGGAATGCAATTTGAGACACGATGGAACTATTTGATGTCATTGGTATTGAATGGATTAAGAGAAGTAGAAATGAAAAGGTGGATGCCTTGGTAGTTGCTGGTTCAAATTTTGACCCATGGCCTGATTCCTGCCCTTTTTCCCACTACGTTGTTGAAGTTCTCACCAAGCCGACAATCCTAGAATAATGTCTATAGTTGGCAAGATTTCAATGATAGAAATCAAATTTATAGTTTCTTGAATTGCATGGATGAGTTTGACAGTCAATTGATTGATTGACAACCTATGATAGAAGTCAAAGATGGAAAGGACACACTATTTGGTAGTGAGGTCATGCAATTGGAAATGAATACCATTCCAAAAGGACTTGTAGCACTTGAAAGGATGTTTGACAATGCCAACCGCTGGAAAAGCAAAGGAAAACCAGTTAAAGAAGAAAATGTTGAAGCTATTATCCTTAGCACTCAAAAGGCACCAAGGATGGTTTATATTGGTAAGCAGCTCAAAACTCATGAAAAGCAAATGCTAATTGATTTACTAAGAAATTTTAAAAAATGTTTTGCATGGTCTTATGATGAGCTGAAAGCTTATAGGGAGGATTTGTTTCAACATACTATCCCCCTACAACCTAATGCAAAACCTTTTAGGCAAAAACAAAGGCCTATAAATCCCACCATGGCTTCCAAGATGCAAAAGGAGTTGGTAAAGCTAAGAGAGGGAGGTATCATAAAGCCACACAAACATTCCGAGTGGTTGTCTAATCTTGCCCTAGTGAGGAAAAAGAATTGGGAGATTAGATTGTGTGTATATTTCAGAAACTTGAACATCAAATCCCTTAGGAAAATTATCCTCTTCCAAGTATGGATTATCTTTTGCAAAGGGTTGTTAGTTCAGAACTGATGTCTATGATGGATGGATTCTTAGGCTATAATTAGGTGCTGGTCAAGGAGTCAGAGTAGTACAAGATAACATTCACTACTCTTTGGAGAACCTATGTTTATTTGAGGATGCCATTCAGGTTGAAGAATGCATGATCAACATTTCAAAGAGCATGGATGTAGCCATTACACGCGTCATTGATGAAATCGTGGTTGTATACTAGGATGATCTTACTGTTGGCAAGAGACACTATATGGATTCATGATTGTTGTCATTGATGGCAACAAAGTTCATCCCACACATCCGCAGGACATGGTGTGTCTCTACTAGAAGTCAGAGTGAAGAATGCTGTGGTCCGGTAAACAAGAACAGAGCATATGGCAAGGTCCGACAGACAGGTCCGGATCTCTCAGAGGAAGTATCTTGGTAGAGTGCGGATTTGGGGAAGTAAAGAGTACTACCTTGAGTGATAGATTCCAAGGTTTTAGCCTCCGGTGATAGATGAGGCAAAAGATATGAATACTTGAGTACCGGATTCGTGAGTGACAGTGTGGACAGAGGAAGAACTGACTGACAGAACATCATACTACTTTTCGGATGTGTTACTGATGGTGTTAAAGGTTATGAAGGCATGAATCATGTTTGGTTGACATGATTAATGATTTCTACAAGTATATACTTGATCCGCATTACTTGATGTGCAAGGATTCAGCCGACAGAACAGAGTTTGTGAGAAGATTGACTGTTCCGGGTGCCGACTAGAAAGGTGATGAAATTACTTGTGCGGATATATATACACGATGGATTTAGTTGTGAGATGTGTTGTGGTGATATGTGATATGCGAATAAAAGCATAGCAGAGTAGAAGCAGTAAGGAAGGTCCGGTATGTAAAAGGAAAGCAGCATAAGAGAAGAGGAAAGATGAAGTGCAGCAGATCAGTGTACTGAGCCTAACTGGAACTGAACTCCAGCATATGTGGATGCTTCCAATCAGTTCAAGTATTGTATAACATTCTTTTGTAGACAGTGTGTCTCCTTGTAGGCAGTGTGCCTCCTTTGTGAGCAGTGTGCTTCCTTTGTGAGCAGTGTGCTTGGGCAGTGAGCCCTAATTGGCAAGTGCCATTTTGTAATTCCTTATTCTTCTAACAGAGAATAATCTTTGGGTTAATCACCCCATGGTTTTCTCCCTTAACAGGGTTTCCACATCAAAATACTATGTCATGTGTTTTTCCATTTCATGGTAATGTTTGCTTGTTTGAATTAATGTTGCATTGGTTAATAAGAAAGTTCAGAAAGAAGAAATAATTAGGATAACTGATTCACCCCCCCTCTCAGTTATCAACAATTGGTATCAGAGCTAAGTTCCTCCTAACAGAGTCTAACAGCTCAAGGAAGATTTGGGAGTCCAAATGGATGCATATGGTTTAAGGGAGCAACTCAAGACTGCCCTTGAGGATCTTGAACAGTCAAACTCTGAAGTCAATGAATTAAAGGAAAGACTCAAACAGGCTGATGATTTCATAAGAGAACTAAAAGACAAATTAAGTCTCTCGATGAAAAAGAGAAAGGAGCTACTTCAGCAATTGGCAAGACAAGGTGAAGAAAGTAATGCAAATGAAGAGCTGATTGAGAAAACCAAGTTATGTGAAAAGTTATCAAAAGAAATCATTATGGTAAGACATGAAATGGAATCAGGAGTTATAAAGTTTACCCAAGAAGTTGAAGAGAAAAGAAAAACTGAAGATAATCTAAGACAATCTCTCAAGGAGAAATCAGAAGATTGCCACCAGATGGATAGAATTATCAGACATCTTGAATCTGATCTTGAAGATGCTAAAGATAATGAAGAAAAACTTGAGGATCAAATTGTCTCTCTCAAAAGGGATCTTCAAATAGCAAATGAATATAAAGAGAAATTCAAGATAAGTTCTGCTCAACTTGAAGTTCTTCTTGAAAGTCAAAAGAAGGTAGATGACAAGTGTGGTTTGGGATATGAGAAAGGAGAAAGCTCCAGATCTAGTCAGAAGAATTTTGGATCAGAAAATCCAAGGAACAGGCCTAGAAGACCTCCGGTAAGACAGCCCAATGCTCAAAGATATCCATCCTTCAATGGATACTGCCACAGCTGCAATCACTTTGGTCACAAAGCTAATAAGTGCAGAAAGAGAATGAATCAGACAAATTCATTCTTCTCCAGACAATGTTTTAACTGCAAAAGGTATGGTCACAAATCTCATGAATGCAGAAATATGCAAATGAACAAATCATTCAATGGTAGATGCTTTACATGCAATAGAATAGGTCATATGGCTAATCAATGCAAATCAAGAGGATATCAATCAAATATACAAGGAAATGTTGTTTGCCAAATCTGTAATAGATCCGGTCATATTATAAAATTCTGTAGAAGCAAGAATCAGGAGAAAAGAGGTCCGGTATATCATAATCAGAATCAAGATAAGGGTAAACAAAAGGTGAATTCGGATGAAGTTAGGAATGAGATGAACAAGATTTGGGTGAAGAAAAGTTTAGAGAATGTAGAGGTTGGATCCGCACCAGAATCTGGTGCTGATATTCCTTCCAAAAATTAAAAGGTGAGCTCTGGCTCAGGGGGAGACACAAATAAAACCTTGTTCCCTCAGCCAGTTAAGTGGTGCCTGAAATTGGCACATGAGAAGCTGCGGATCAAAGGGTTTCTAGAGAAACATGTAAAGAAGGTCAGGTAAAGATCTAAGAGATCCGCAAGAAAATTTAAAAAGTTCAATTCCTTCAGAATTGGTCCGGTTAAGCAAGTCTTCCGGTAAAACAGGTTTCTCACAAGATTGGCCCGGTATGAATCCAAATTGATACAGCTTGATCTGTGGATACACAAGATGATCAGAAGGACAAGTGGATATGATGATTCATCACTAACATCGATCACAAGGGAATCATAATGATCCGGATGAGTTTCTTCCTCCTTGAACAAGGAAAACCAGGCAAACCGGAATGAATTAGGTTGCGCATTTATTGCAGGGTGAAAATTAGGGCTTCTTGGAATAAAAGAGTTCATTTATCTATCATTTACACACTTGTACACTCACATGCGAAGAAGAAAGAAAAGGAGCTCTGCAAACAACTTCTCCCAAAAGATCAAGGCAACTCTTCATACAGCTCTATTCGGATTTCTTCGTGTGCCCTAACCTGCGTAAAAGGTATTTATCGTTCTTGATATCCTTCAATAAGATTGTTTGATGATGGCTACTCTGAATATAGTAAAGATCTCTGAGAGACCTCATCCCTCATTTAAGAAACATCCATATAAATCCTTGGAGGTAGATCCCCTAGGTGCATTTTCCAGTGTTCCGCATGGTGTGTTGCACACCGAAGATATTAGGGTTTATATACATGCAAATGTTGAAGAGTTTGGGGAATTCAAACTAAGAGATATTTATCACAAACAACTGTTAGATGATTCATTTGAGCTCAAACCCCAATACATAGGCCTCCGGAACAAGCACTTTGCACAATACATACATTTCCCCTGTTTTACGGAGGATGAATGGGTTAGGTACATTTTGAGCAGAATACATGACAATTTCATGTGGTTAAATGGACGATTCAAGATCACTAAAGATGCCATCAGGGCAGTTACCAGACTACACTCATCCGGTGGGATTCCTGTTCTTAAATCTGTAAAGAACCAAACTGTGAGTGAGGCTACCGGTTCTAAGTTTGACAAAAGAGCAATGACAGTAGATGACATCACTGATCCGGATGTCAAGTTTGCTTCTATGATCATTAGATATAAGATATATCATTCTAGTAGAGAAAATTTTGTACCTGGAACTGCCATCTATATTGCCTATGAAATGTTAAGAAAGGATGCAGACTATGATCTTTGTCAGCATCTCTTGAACCAACTCTTGGAGAATCTGCAGAAAATCAAGAAAGACAAAAAGAATTCATTCAAGTATAGTGGATTAATATTGGGCCTATTCTTTTACTTTATGAATGAGCTTCTCGGATCTAATGGCTGGGTATGGGAGAATGATAGACCAATAGCTATCCAAATCAGAGATTATCTACATGGACTTGGTGACAACAAAGCACAAAATACAGCTCTGTGGGGATACTTCAAGAACTTTCAGAGCATGATGCAAGCAAGAGAAAGGATTCCTCAGTCTCTTGTTGAAAAATACAAAGACACAATCTGCTTTATGGTAGAGATTGATTAGTGCCTAATGGAGGCAGTAGAACCAAGGATAGTCTGGATCATGCCCATGGGGTATGAAGTTGATGAACAAATTGTGGAGCTGCATGTTCAACACATGCTAAGCCAGCCTAAAGATCCAAAAGTAGAAAGGTTTGGAACCTTTGAGGAGCTGAGTATAAAAATCCATGTTGAACTCAGAGAACCAAAGATCAAGAGGAAGGTAAGAAAAGAAGTAGAAAATATTGCCCAAGGCCTTGGCATCTCAAAGGAGGCACTTGATGCCCACAAGAAAAGGATGGAAAGGAATGAGGAAGAGAAGAAAGAGGCAGAAAAGAAAAGCAAGGAAAGTGCTCTGGTAGAAACCTCAACCCGAACCAGATCATCAAAAAGATTTGCACTTGTCACAGCCAAAAGCTCAAAACTAGAAGTCCAGGCATCCGGTAAAAGAGAGAAAAGATCAAAGACAAAAGCCACAAGGGCTTATGCAAGTCAAAAGGGTGAAGAGGAAACCGAATTAGATGAGGAGATCAGGAAACTAAAGAAGAAGAAGAAATCATCCAGTCAAGGAGAAGAAGAGAAGGAAGAGGAATTTGTTGAAAAACCTACTCTCTCCTTAGATGATGTAGTAAAAGCAGTCACTGTGGATGGCAACCTACAACCCTTAATAGAATTCTATGATTATTATAATGAAGCAGATAAAAAGATTCTGGAGGAAGCCACAGTTAAGTTTTTGAACATTTACAATAAAGCTTTTATTGAAATTATCTCTCTAATTCCTAAGAGTCTAGAGAAGGAGTTGGAAATGAGAAAGACCAATGCCATGGCAAAAGACCTTGAGATCTGGGAACAAATAGCTATTTAGCTATATCCTTCAATTGATCCCAAGACAATGAACATGGTATTTAAAGACTGCAAGGATGAATTCAGGAGCAAAGCAAGGATGAATCAGCTTCTGCTTGGTGAGACCGACAAGGTAGCCAAGGACACTGAAGAAATTCTCTGGAAAACCTTCAAAAGATTTAATCTTCCTATCATAGAGGACTTGGGTACTGATCCCTCCACCACAAAAGTCGCAGAAGAAACTCCTGAGAAAATGACAAAAGAGGTGGGCCCTAAATAGACTAACATTTCTCCTCTAGTTTCCCCTACAATCTCTGGATCTAAAGGAGAAGAAAAATTATAGGAGAAAGAAGCAGAGGTGAAGGAAAAACAAGATGATAGTGCTAAGGTTGTAGAAGGAGAGAAGACTTCAGCAGAGAAAACCATAACTGCTAGTGGTGAAGGAGAGAAAACTCCTAAGGACAGCTCCAAGACTACAGAAGAGAAGAAACATCTATCTCCAGCAAGAGACACTGCACAAACTGTCCAAGAATTCCTAAACAAAGAAACAATGGAGATTGATGAACCGGAGCTTCTACAAGGTCCATTCAAGTTTGATTCTCTTTCTCCGATACAGACAATGAAGATAGCTTCATTTGCAAATGCTAAGGCTAAAGAAAAACTCCTAAAGTCTCATATGGAAGACTGTGAGTTGATAGAAGCTGCTTCTGGAGTGCTTGAAAAGATTATGCCATCAGTTCAGAAAGATCCCACAGCCTCCTCTTTCGGTAATCTCAAAACCTTAGTCAGCAGTGTTAGTACACATTTTGATTCACTAGAGAAGTCAGCAGAAGATAAGGTCCGGAAGGAATTTCTTGAAAAAAGATTATCAGAGGTACAAGGTTTGATAAGTAATGATAGGAGAAATATGAGTATAGGGATAAAGAGCTTAGAAAATGCTCTTATAGGTGGCGGAAAAATATACAAATTTTGTATTTCATGGTCCAAAGTAATAGTAGAGATTGAGAAGAAAATAAAAGAGCAAGAGGATAAACTACTAAGTTTGTCTCAAAGTTTTGATCCTCTCTCTTCCTCCATAGTCAATCAAGAGTGTCAGACTATTGCAATCACAACTACAATAAAGAATTTTGAGAAGGAAAGGAAGAACATGATCAGCCAGATGGGTGAACTTAGGAGGATCATTGTCCCTAAGTTAGAGGCCATGCATGAGGCCATAAGTGAAGCTCAAATTACAGCCCAGACCAATGATCCGACAAATCTAAAAAGGGTAGATGCGTTTGCATTCCTGTTGAGTGGGCATATCTCAATTTTGGACAAGATGAAGTAGAGTTGGGCGACAGAAGTTGTACAGTTGAAGAACACTTTTGCAGACATACTTAAGTATATGTAAGTACAACTTGTATATATATACTTATGCAGCTAAGTATAGTAAATTTTTTGAAAATTTTGGTGTGCGGACCCTACCCTTTGCCATTGATGTAAAAGGGGGAGTGAAGAGCAATGAAAAATGAGGAATCCAACTAAGGGGGAGTTCCGGAAAATATATATAAAGACAGAGCATCAGCCAAGGGGGAGCCTAGTGTAAACACTTAGTCATTTTTCACTAAGTGTTGCCATCAATGCCAAAGGGGGAGATTGTTGGCAAGAGACACTATATGGATTCATGATTGTTGTCATTGATGGCAACAAAGTTCATCCCATACATCTGCAGGACATGGTGTGTCTCTACCAGAAGTCAGAGTGAAGAATGTTGTGGTCCGGTAAACAAGAACAGAGCATATGGTAAGGTTCGACAGACAGGTCCGGATCTCTCAGAGGAAGTATCTTGGTAGAGTGAAGATTTGGGGAAGTAAAGAGTACTACCTTGAGTGATAGATTCCAAGGTTTTAGCCTCTGGTGATAGATGAGGCAAAAGATATGAATACTTGAGTACCAGATTCCTGAGTGATAGTGTGGACAGAGGAAGAATTGACTGACAAAACATCAGACTACTTTTCGGATGTGTTACTGATGGTGTTAAAGGTTATGAAGGCATGAATCATGTTTGGCCAACATGATTAATGATTTCTACAAGTATATACTTGATCCGCATTACTTGATGTGCAAGGATTCAGCCGACAGAACAGAGTTTGTGAGAAGATTGACTGTTCCGGGTGCCGACTAGAAAGGTGATGAAATTACTTGTGCAGATATATATACACGATGGATTTAGTTGTGAGATGTGTTGTGGTGATATGTGATATGCGAATAAAAGCATAGCAAAGCAGAAGCAGTAAGGAAGGTCCGGTATGTGAAAGGAAAGTAGCATAAGAGAAGAGGAAAGATGAAGTGCAGCAGATCAGTGTACTGAGCCTAACCAGAACTAAACTCCAACATATGTGGATGCTTCCAATCAGTTCAAGTATTGTATAACATTCTTTTGTAGACAGTGTCTCTCCTTGTAGGCAGTGTGCCTCCTTTGTGAGCAGTGTGCTCGGGCAGTGAGCCCTAATTGGCAAGTGCCATTTTGTAATTCCTTGTTCTTCTAACAGAGAATAATCTTTGGGTTAATCACCCCGTGGTTTTCTCCCTTAATAGGGTTTCCACGTCAAAATACTATGTCATGTGTTTTTCCATTTCATGGTAATGTTTGCTTGTTTGAATTAATGCTGCTTTGATTAATAAGAAAGTTCAGAAAGAAGAAATAATTAGGATAACTGATTCACCCCCCCTCTCAGTTATCAACACTTACTGCATTCTCCAAAGATAGAAAAGATCATTACAAGCATTTGCAACTGATTTTTGAAAGATGTTTGGAGTATGGTATTTCTTTGAATCCCAAGAAATGTTAGTTTGGAGTAGAAGAAAGAAAGTTGTTGGGACATATTTTGTCTAGGGATGGGGTTAGAATAGATTCTGAAAGAGTTAAGGCCATTGACCTTATCCCTCAGCCTAAAATAGTTAAGGGTATCTAATCCTTCTTTGGACAAATCAACTTTGTAAGGTGGTTTATCCCTAACTTTGTTGAGAAGACTAAGGCAATTCCCAAGATGCTCAAGAAGGGACAGACCATCACATGGGAAAAGGAACCAGCTAAGGCTTTTGTTGACATAAAAGAGGCTCTTAAGAATGCACCAGTGCTAGTAAGCCCATATTACTCCAAGCCTTTCCAACTCTTCTCTTTTGCTTCGTATTATATTATTGTTGTTGTATTATTGCAAAAGAATGGTGATGGATTTGAGTAGCCAATAGGATTCTTTAGAAAGTCCTTGCAGGTTGCTAAATTAAACTATTCAAATATGGAAAAACATGCATATGCTTTGGTTAAAGTAGTAAAAAAGTCCAGGCCATATATTATGTGTGTAAAGACAATTGCATATGTTCCTCACTCAACTGTGCAAGATATTTTTATGAAGCAGGAAGTTTCTAGGAGAAGATGCAGATGGATCAACAAGATCCAAGAGCATGACATTGAAGTGTAAGTCACCAAACTAGTTAGAGGCCAGGGTTTAGCTAAGTTGATGGCTAATTCCAACTTAGAGGTAGTTGAAGTAAATGAAGTAAATATTGTTCCATATGCTAATGTATGTACATTGACAAATGATCTATGATACAAATATATTATCTTCTATCTTGTCAATATGCATTTTCCCCCAGACATGAATGTAACTCAACAAACGACACTTAAGCTCTAGTCTCAGAGGTATGTTTTGATCCAAGGTGTTTTAATGTGGAGAAATCATGAAGGACTATTGTTGAAGTGTCTGGACCAACAACAATCTAAGGAAGTTATTGATGAATATTGCCAAGGAATATGTGGCGGGCACTTCAATGCTAAAACCATAGTGCATAAGATTATTAGGGTAGGTTTTTGGTGTTCAAGCCTCTTCAGAGATATTGCATGACAAGTTAGAAAATGTGATGCTTGCCAATGTTTTTTCGGCAAGATGAAATTCACTAGAGCACTATTCCTTTTGCTAGTCACAGTTGACACACCTTTCCAGCAATGGGGAATTGATTTCATAGGGGAAATTTAAGAGAAATCTAGTAATGGATTCAAGTGGATATTGGTGGCCACTGATTATTTTATGAAATGGGTTGAGGCTATCTCAACTCGAAATGCCATGTCCAAAGTAGTGTTTGAGTTTCTTGTGAACAATGTGATAACCAAATTCTGTGTGCCATCCATAATTGTTGTAGATAATGCCATGTGTTTCAGATCTCAAGACCTAATAGGTATGTGGTCCAAATATGGGATCAAGTTGATTCACTCATCACAATACCATCCCTAGAGTAATGGACAAGCTAGGTACAACAATAAGAGTCTCATGAAAATTTTGAAAGGACTCTAGATATGAATAAGAAAAGGTGGGATGACAAGTTGAAGTATGCAATTTGGACTGATTGGATCACCTACAAATGTGCTACAAGAAAAAGGTCCTTTTGAACTGGTATATGGGTTGGAGCTTGCCAGAATGCTAATAACATTAGAATTTCATGTGTATTGACTGATGCAACAAATAGGAGAAGATGGGGATGATGCTTTGGCATTAAGGATGCATGAGTTGACAAAGTTAGATGAAGTTAGGAGGGTGGCACATGACAAAAACTTGTTGCAACAACAAAAAGGTTGAGCATTTGTTCAATAAGAGAATAGTTAAAAGGAGCTTTCAGATTGGTGATTTGGTTCTCCTCTAGAATGCAAAGGCAGAAGACAAGGGCAAGCATGGCAAGTTTGAACCATTGTGGACATGCCCGTATCAAATTGATGAAAAGGCTGGCCAGGACACTTTTTACATCAGAAATGTGGAGGGAGAACTTCTAGAGCTTCCCATTCATGGACAAAATATGAAGCTTTACTTTTCATAAGTAATGTTCCCCTTAAAATTTTGAATGCGTAGTCAAGTTATATCTTTCAGTTTTTGACCTCAAGCTGTCTTGACCACCGTTGGTCTGCATGGTGTTTTGTGTTTTGTTTTTGTTGTTTTTGTGTGTTTTTTAGTCTGCCTAAAGATCTGAGATCCTCACTGTGACATTGTTTGTCACACATCCCCAACTAGATCCAGTGTTAGCACCTATAAAACTAGCTCCTAAACATGCATATTTTTGCCCCAAAATCCATCAAAAATCTAGTTTGTGCCTTTGCAGTTTAAAACCCATTATTTAGATGCAATCTAAGACTATTCCCCATGGGTTTTCTTTCAAAAAATCTTAGTAAAAGTTCCCCTATTCCTTGTATTTTCTTCCTTGTGAAAAAATGGTTCATTTGAGGCCTTTGTCAATGAATCAGCTGGTTTGCGAACCACCAATTTCGCCGACTAGGTTCGCAGGTTCGTGATTTCATCGATTTATTGATTTTCTGACAAGGTAACATGAGGAACGAAAGAAGTTTGAAAGATAGACAATTTGATGTCTTCTTTGGCAAATTTTTGGTTCACCAACTGGAGGTTTCTCTAACGAAGATTTTGTTGATGGCCTAGATTGATGATAAGGAAGTTGAAATTTTCCAAGGCAAAGAAAGCTTCAAGTCTTTTATCGGCGAAAATTTTGGTTCGTGAACAGAAGAGTTCGCCTACTGAAGGTTTTGCTGACGAAGACTTTGTTGATAGTAGAAGAAAGGGAAAAATCACTAATAAAGGAAATCAAAAGTAAAAATAAGAGGAGGAAAAGAGCATTTGCCGGTAAAAGGGTGAAATCGTGAACTTGAAAGTTCATCAACACAACAGTTTGCCAACTGGAAAACCAACCGATAAAGAAATTGCATAAAATCAAAGGTGAAAGATGAAGATCAACCAAGTAGATTTTTGAATTCTTTAGATACAACTAGATTCAAAGGGGGCATGTAAGGGAAAATTAATTGAACAACACTTTTAAATTGTTGTAAAAACTTTGAAGAGGTGATTTCCTAAAATTGCGCCATGATTGTAGGATTGTGCAGGTAGATTGGTACTCAACATTAAATTTTTACATAACAGGGTTATGCAAGTGGTTAAAATGGTAAAAATATTCAATGCGCCAGTACACAAATAGAGCACAAAATGGATAAAATGGATTTGTAGGTACCAAAACATAAAGTCATCCTTCCCTCTTTAAAGCTCCAAATGCCCAAGGAGTGGCAATCTTCTTCTGTCAATTTTCAAACTTGTCAGGGTTTGGGCATGCTTCCAATCTTGTAGATTTTCAGACAGGGCCATGGGCCAAATTCAATGCAGTATGGGTGTAATCACGGATTGAGTGCAACACCTAGAGTTGCACAGAAACTAAATGCTATATATGCATATTTAAAAAATGTTTTAAGGGTTGGTCATTTGGGTAGTTTTTCTCAATAGGTTTAGAGATCCAGAGGTAGAAAAGAAAAAGATCAGTTTGTAGTTTCTGTTCTTCAGGAAATGACTATAAAGATGTATGTCAAATATATTGCAATATTTGTATTGAATCATTGTTTTTCTCCACTCTAGCACTGTAAGTGTTCTTCTTAGGAAACTTTAATTGTAGTTATAGTCTTGTCTTTCCACGTTTAGTGGTATGAATGTAAAATCTTACTTGAGTGAAGGTGACAGTTCTTAATCCATTTTCAGGTTCTATAGATGGTCATTTTAGTATTACATATGGAATAATGTTGTATGGTGTTGGATTATTAAGTATTCTCATGATTTGGTATTGATTTTTATGCATTTGAATCTTCAAATAGGTAATCATATATCTCTTTGTAGTTGTGTTCCTTTATTGAATGTGAGACTCTGCAACCCAACGGATAGACATTGGTCTGAGAAGCCCGTTATCACCCCAAGATTTAAAAAATAGAATAGTATATCTATCTTTAGATGCAGTAGTAGTTCTGCAAGCACCCTCATTCTGTAGGATTGTTCTTATCAGCTATATAAGGTTTTTATAACAACCAGTTGTTCTTGGTTTAATGACAAATTTGGGGCCAAGAAAGCCATTTGGGTTTGGTTGCTCAATTATTTTAGTCATTCATTTGGTTTAAAGTCAATACCTACTAAGGTATACCCCTTGGAATATCCCTTCGGAGTCTAAGCTGAGCTTGAAGTGTAGAGGAGTCTATCCACTCTTGTAAGTTGGCCAAAATCACCCTTAACTTGTTGACAAACCTCTTTCAATCACCCTGATGACACCCTTGGCCTAGGTGATTTTGAAACGTTTTAGAGTCTAGGGTTGTAGTTATTTTGGGAACCCACAAGTTGGGTACAAATGTTGGGGTTCACCAAAAAATGTAAGGATAAAAGTAATAATCAAATAATGAGTAATCAATAAAATATAAATCAAATGAGCTAAGATCTAACAATCTAAAGAGAGATAAGAGATCTTAGTGTTTTACGATGATGTGGTGATTTGACCTTAACTATTGACTTGTTGGTTTATTAAGATAGGTAATCCAAATATGAAATTTGGATCTTGAACAATGATCAAAATTTTGTGAAAGAGATGTTTAGAGATTATTGTTAATGATGATAGTGTCATCTCATGTGGTTGTAATGTCCCTTTTTTAATTAATTTAATTTTGTGGAAAAAATGCCCATTCATATATTTCCTGTGGGCTAAGGAGAAATTGATAGGGAAATAAATTTAATTAAGATTGATTATTTGGACCCAAAGTAATTATAATTCCTCATTTTTTATAAAATGGCCCAAGTGTCAATGGGACCTTGGTCTATTGGTGAAGTTAAATGGCTCTAAATGAGCCCACCAAAGATCAAGTCTTGTTGAGTGCAAGGCCCCAACACCATAAGGGATGAGGCCACGATTGTGCCCTAGGTGTTTTTGGCAGAATGGATATCCCTTAGTTCTTGTCTCTTAGCTGAAGAGGTTTTATCTTAAGGCACGTGCTCTAGTATCGAGTAGCTAAAGGATTATGTGGGTTTGATAAAAAAAACCCTCCAACAAAAAATGGGGGCCAAGTAATTAATAAAATATTATTATTATTGAGTATTTTCCCAAGGAGGAGCATTAGAATTCATGGAGAGAGGATATTGTAACTCCCACATATTTGACATATTTATTTATGATATATTCTATGATAGGTTTGTTATAATTTTATGCTAGCCTGTTTTTGGGGAGTTATAAGTTGGATTTTATGAGAAAGTGGGAGCTATTTTTTTGGGAGAAATATTTTATGACAAGGAAATTATTGAGGAGCTATAAATTTACTTATTTGAAAAGCATCTTCAATTACTTATGACAATTGTAAATGAGTGTCAGAAGAGCATTTTTTACTAGCTAAATATAGTCGGGTATAAGAGGAGGTTATGCCAACTCTTTATGGGGCCTATTTGTGAGGCAATATTTGAATTTTTTTAATTAATATTTATTTTATCCTAATAAGACATTGGGATTTGTGTCCACAACTTCTTTATAATTCATATAATCTCACTAATTTGTATCTTTTGTCAAATTATCAAATTTCTTCATAGCTTGAGCACTTGTATTCAACTATAGGATTTAAGGATGAAACCCCTTGGATTATTGGATATTAGAGGATGAAAAATCTTTGGTTCTTGGGGTAAATATCTCTCAAATTTTATATTTAGAATTCAAAAATTTGTTTAGAATTTCAACATATATTTCAGTATTTGTAATTGCAGGTTTACAAAGAAGTGAGCTTCAACTTATAAAGTTTATTTTCGAATTTAATTTTTAGACCTATTTCTGTAATTTCTAATTTATTCTAGAAAATTTTCTATACTTTTCATGAATATAAATCAGCTCCAACAATTTTGTGAAGTTCTATTTCATATGTGCAAGTATTGAACAATATTTTAACATAGTTTGTGTAAAATAAAAAATATATATTTCAATATTTGATATAAATTTGTGTGGAAATTATTGTCAAGGTTTTAATATATATTATGTTAAAATTTTCTAAGATTATTTCAGATCTGAAAATATTTACAAAAGAATTTGGTTGGGGACATTATAGCGGCCTAGTTTATCTAGTGTGATCTAGTCTCGTTTTGTTATAACTTTTAGAATCTATTGTGCCTTCATCTTCTAACCTATTACCTAAAAAGGATTGTACTCAAAAGCACAATGGGGATTTATTTCAATGTAAATGATGAATAACTAGGCATGTCTTACTTGTAATTCAAGCCCCTAGATGGTGATGTACAAGATCGCAAACATGTCACACAAACAATTTAGATGTAGAAAACCTAATCAAATATTGTACAATACAAATATGTATCTTTAGATGCTCTATAGTTTAATTTATTTTGAGTGATCCTTGCTACTTTATTTCCATATATGAATTTTATTCCTTTCTAATATAAATACATGTCCTTAATCACTCAATTTGATATTTTGGCACATGGGTTGATATAATAATGAATTACTCCCATAAAGTTATGTTATGTTTTTTCAAGATTGAAAACATAGTTTTTGAGTCAATATTTTAGAGAAATTTTGACTCATGCACTCATTTGGTTCATGGTATGCACCAAAATTAACCCATGAACCAAAATAGTGCATACCATGAACCAAATTGCTTATATTCTCCCTTTGCAAGATGATTACAAAAGGATGAAATTAAAAACCCATAATGAACTAAGATAGATCTCCAAATTACATAGACATGAAACCCTCAACAAAAAATTAAACCTCCCCAAGATATCTCAATCAAGAAACTAACAAAAGCAAATGCAGAATCATAAGATCACCCTCAAATTCACTCAATCATTATATCCCACCAATAATGTATTATTTTGGCACTTTATAATTAGTGTAATTACAATTTCTACTTGCCAAAACAATGAAGTGGTCTTGATCTTAGTACTTTATAGATTCCAAATTATGCCACAAAGCTAAAAGTATAATTTTGATAGGGAATAAGATATATTAGAATACAACAATGAGAATTACATGAAAAGTTATGCACTTTCAATAAAAATTACACCTAAAAATGTTACCATATGAGCTTGAACAGAGCCATGGAAGTTCCCAAAACAAGAACTACTCAACAACAACTATGATAATCTATAATTTCTAGAAAATCCAAATACCAAAATAAAAAACCATTTGCACCACTACAAAGCTTTTGAAATTCTACCTCGAATAAAAATAATTGCTCCCCAAAAGGAGCTAGTATGATTGAGAATGGAGCCTGCAAAGTTTGAGTGTCAAAACTAAAACTGCATTGGAGTAGGGGGCTAGTTAGTGGTAAGAAGGCCAATGATGTCATACTAATGTCACCAAATTAGTGATGGAATATACTTCTAGGCATTGGAATATTCCTCTCGTATTCTAAAACTACCAACACTTTCTAAAAAACCACCTCCCGAGGTTGCCAAATTGATGTTTAAAAAACTCAAAACTGCTAAATGAGGATAGGAAACCACTTTTAGGTAGATGTGGATGGTTTCACAGGTACTTTTTCTATTTCTAGGCTGATTCAGTAAACAACCAAGCTATTTTTCCTTCCACTAGCAAGGATCTGGCTAGTGGTAGGGGGCCATGCCACATGGTGCCCCTAGTTTGCAGGTACCACATACCTTGTACTACCTACGACTGTAGCAATGACTTGCTACCAAGGAAACATCCATTGAATAAAGAAAAAAAAATAGCAAATAATATTTTTACCTAGTGATCAAAATGCTTACCCAACGATAACTAGATGCGTCCAAGATTTTGTGACAAATTCAAATGACACTAGCTCTATTCAAAGAATATTCTATGAAATGATTTTGATGGTATAATCCCTATAGCCAAGGATAGGAAAAGTTTCTCTGATGACTTGAGGTAAAAGTATCTAAATTTGATGAATTGGGAGTTGTTCCTTAATTTCTTGGGCTTTCTGGACATGATGGCAAAGTAAAATTTGACCCAAAGTGCTCCAAAAATGTGGATACCTCCCAGATTTGGAAACCACCTTTCAACTCCAAACCCTTGTGGATCTGGCCTCCAATGTCCAATTTGGACAAATCAAAAGGCAAAACTAACTTTGTTGGACACCCAGAGCTCAATGGTGAGTTAATATTTGCTCCAACATGCTCCAAAATGAACCTACAATAAAAAAATCACAAAGAAGAAATCCTCTCAAATTTGGTATTTCTATCAAGTTTTTTCTAATTCGTTAGGTCATCATTTGATGTAAGAGAAGAGAATACTCAAATTTTAAATAGAAACCAAAATCTCTCAAAACACTAACATAAAGCAATCCCACAAGCTTTGATACCATGTAAGAGTTGGTATAGAATGCTCTATACCATGCTAGATTTGGCTATGGAAGTAGCCAACCAAGATCTAGGAGATTCAATGAAAGCACAAGATAGACCCAACAAATATACAATATACATACAACATGTACATGAATATTATAATTGGAATCCCTTAGTTATGTAGGCCAAGGTGAAACATAAAACAACATAGGATTATGATAGGTGACGTAATCATATTACATGAGACATAAAAAGATAATATGTTAAGTGTGCCCTAAGTAAACTTTATAAGTGTGAATAGGACCTAATGTGGAACCAACTAGGTAATATACCTCATTCACACCAACAACAATGATAAGTATTGATTACTTCAAACTCAAAACAACATCCAAAATTTGGACAAATAACCTACTAAAGATGTTAAAAAACTATGGATGAAAAGGGTAAATATATTCATCTTAAAACAAAAATAGAATTGGCACAATGTGTAAGAATGATGAGATCTACTAACCATTCTCAATGCAAACTAAAAAAATAGACCACTTTTTATTATAACTTTAAATTAAGATAAATTAACAAAATGTAAGAGGTAAAAATTCTATACTGCAATCAAATTGAACATCCACACACAATATCATGCTAAGAGCTAAAATAAGCCACAAATTATTTTATTAAGTGCTTCAAAAGATTCATAGTTGCATTCAACCATAAAGGCTAAGAACTATTACAATGAGAAAAATGATAAGGCTAAATTATTAAGAAATTATCAAGAAATGCTAAAAAGATTAAAAGATCTTGACATCAAATCTTAACATATACAACAAGACAAGTGCATAATGTGTACCATGGCCTTACCATGCATACAATCAATTTGCCTTAACCTTATAGGTAGTGTTCATAGAAAATCTCTTCTATATGGTGGTGGATCACCTATGAAAAAATGACTAATTAATTCATCTTTTCCCAACAACTATCTCTAGATGATGTAAAGCACATTTCCCATTCAATCCATTCAACTATCTAGAAGTAATTTTTGAAGTATACTATCTCATGATTGTTTATTATGATTTACTAAAGAATCGCATTTTCATTTCATTTATCTTCTTAATTATCCATGCAATTTTTTACTCTCTCAAAAACCGTTTTTGTCTTCTCTAGCATTCCACTTGCTTGGAATCACCCTTGGTTTTAACTTGCATAGTGTGGTATCATAGGAAATCTACTTATCAAAAATCTAACAAACATATGCTTCTTCATGAAGCATCAGACGAAGGTTGTTCTTTTGGAAAAAAATCTTCTATGTTGTCCTTCATCTCTTCCACCCTTTTGCCACATGGATGAGTGCTTCTATATGGGTCTCTCATGTTGCTTTTACTTTTGGAGCTCAAAAGGTTGGTAAGGTGTTAGATGCAAATTTATTTATAAAAATCAATTACAAGTTAAATCTTTGATTAGTGTCAAAGTTTCCCACTACAAAAACACATATGACTGTGAAAATTGGATGGTGTTAGTTAATCAATAGTGTCAACATGTTTGAAGCAACATATTTGATATTTCATCCTCAAAAGTTTGTTAATTAATGATGGATAACCACTTCAAACACACCTTCATTATTTCTTAGGGAAAAATGCATCTTAGAGTTGAAGCTATACCCAAAGACCTTTTTAAAATGATATTTAGAATCAAATTGAAAGAATTAGAAGAGAAAAAAAAGAAAAGGAATAATACAAAATGAAAATTATGCCTCTAAAATAGTAGGAACCAACACATATTTCAACTTGTTCCAATCATCTTATGAAAGAAAAGTAAACCTCTAAAGATCCTTATGAATTACGACTCACTTGATGTCCTTGACAAATGGGGTTGGAGGCCAATTTTAAAAATTGAGCCATCCTTCTTCTTTATATCTAGCAACTACAAGAAGGCATCCTATGACATCAATATTTGGTCAAGGTCTCATGGAGATGAGAGGCCATGTTGTAGTTAAGGATTCCAAGTTAGCATTCATCATATTTATCTTTAGGGAAAACTACCAAGGGTCTTTGATAGGTATGCATCTAGCTTATTACTTATTTAGAACACAAAATGTTTACTTGTAACCTCAAATTTATCTTGAATACCTACAAGTAGAAAATTATCATTAGGTAGTATAGTTTATACTTAAGTGAAAAATGACATCCATCATTTTAGGACTATTTTTAGTTAATAAATTTTTTAAATGTTGTAATGTTTCCTTTGAGTTACAACTCTATCAATGTAAGTGCTTTTGCAAAAAAGTTGCTGATGGAGTGTATTATTTGATCATAGTATAATTGTAGAAATCCTTTATTAAATCATTCAAATACCTTTATTTTTCTCATTCCTAAGATTATTCTATAAGCATTTTACTTGTTCCATTAATCCAAATTTTGCTTTCTCTTCATCTCACAATTATTCTCTAAACTTAAACATTTCTTTGTTTTACTATAGAATCTAGTCTAAAAGAATCTTATTTTATATTTCTTAACCTTCAAAATTATCCATGACCTTTAAAATATTTATTTTAACCTTCTCATACTTCCCTAGTTCTTAAAGTAACCAACTTATATTACCTTCACCCCTTGATTTGAAAAGTGGAACTTATCTATAAGCCAGGCCATTTTAATGTTCATAGAGACACTTGTGCTTATGCAATTAGGCAGTTTCATTTGATTCTCCATCTTGGATACCATTAGGACTATCCCTCTTGTGTGTAATTATCACTCCTTCAGATCATGAAAGCTAAGTAACCAGTATCTACTAGGTTAAATGAGCCTAGTGTAACTTATTTCTTTTACTTTATCTTGGGAATATTGTTGTACTTAGGCCTACATGTGGGATAAATTGAAGGTAATATCTATAGAATAAATAATGGCTTATTACTAAGAGTCTAGAAAAGAGGAGGATGGAAGAAAAATAGAAAATAATAGTATAAAAGGAGGTGGAGAATCGAAACTAGAAATGATATTTAGGGTAAGTGGATTTAATTTAGGGGGAAAGCTGGAACCAAGAGAGTAGAAGGGAGAAGTATCAAAGGGAGTTAGAAGAGGGGGAATATTTACAAGGGAAATGGAAGAGGAAATATTTGCATTGGCTAGGAATCTGGAATAATAAGAATTACTTATAGTAGAATTTTAGTTGATTTAAAAATAAATAGTAACAAAGGGATGATGATTAATAGAAGAAATAACAACAAAGAGAGGATGATTATTTAAAAAAGAAGGAATAACAACCATAAAATAAAGAATATAAAGAATAGTAAGAGATGGGGAGTATTTTATAACATATAAAGGTAGAAGAGAAGTACATATGGGAAAATGTGGTTCCACATTATTTTGATTCTTAGCTAATACTTTCATTTGAAACAAGGGTGCTTGTACCACTTCCTTGGATAAGGATTTGTTGCTTTGGATCTTGACCGCCTTCCTCTACTTTTATGGAGCACTTTAAAAAAAATTTAGCCAATTCTAGCCTTGGAAAACTTGGTATTTCTCCTACCACCATATCATTAGGAGTATTTTTCATAAGTTTATTCCATAGTTCCTTGTTGTAGAGCCTATACTAGCAAGGTTCTAGTAAGCATAGGTGTTCTATAAAACACCTCATCCTTCTAAAATGGAGAGAATAGATAGCATATTTGAACTTGTTCCTACCCCTCTATTATCTCTTGGTTTAATATATATGAGTATATAATTAAGATAAAGAGTATATAATTAAGATAAATTTTAATCCCTATCTTCCTTATCCAATTCCTCCATCTAGATGGCCCATTTCCTAAAAATTTCTCTTCATTTACCATCTTTTCTGGTATCAACATTACAAAAAGTTGAAGGATGTGGCAGAGTAATAAAATTTGAAATAATTTAAATATCTTTCTCACTTGAATATTTTTGCCTTCATCATGAGCATAACCCCACCAATATTTTTTGGGACTTAGGTGATACTCCCTTGAGAGAGTTCTAGTAGGAAGAGTTTATTTGTAGGCTTCATTGTAGCATTTTTTCAAATATTATGATATAGAAAACATAGTGGTTTATATATGATAGCTATGTTATAGGTCTTGCAGTATATCATATATGTTGTTCCACATGTGGTGGTGATATGAAATCAACCAAATTTCATCTAGAAGAAGAACTCACAATCACATAGGTGTTAAGTACTTGGAGGAGTTTGATCAATGATGTAGGATCACTTGCAACAATGTGTTGGTGAACATATGACATGCACTAAGGACTAGATAATGTCTTGGAAGATGGCACAAGGTACTACAAATAATCAAGAGTGAATATATGTTTGTATATACTACCACAAGCAAGAAGAGATGGTAGTGGTGGCTATACTAGAAACATACTTGTATCGATAGTGTAAAGGATATAACTACTGTGTCATAGTATATGGTAGTGAAAAAGTTTACAAGGTGATTATCCATGAGGAGACATCACATTTTATGGTAAAGTGTGGTATTCTAATGTCACACATGTAGGTAGTATAGTTACATGACTCTTGGTATTCTAAATTTATTTATATAGTTGGATGGTTGGTATTCCATGAATCCATCTATATATAATAGTTTGTATGAATTCACCAAGCTTACTATATGTGATGAATTCATGTTATAGACACTGAATACATTGTGTATATTATTGGTGTGTAAACACTTGAGTGACTACATAAGAAGAGTATGTTGTAGATTGAGATTTGTTGTCCAAAGGCCTTGTTGTATTGAATCGGTGTTGATTATGAATAATACAATTGTAAATGTCTTTTGGTGGTGGTTTTTCTACTCTAAGGGTTTCCCACATAAAATCTTTGTGTCTTGTGTAATCTTGTGATTGCATACTATTCCATTACTTTTATACATGTGGATGTTTATATTTGATACATGTTGTTGATTCTTAATTGAATACATACTTTTAAGAACTTGTTATTTTAGTCTATCATTCCTACTACAAAAGAGTTAAAATCACTAAAATTTTCAAAATTGGATCCATCCTTAATGAAGTCAAATTTAGTAGTCCTTTTCTTAAATTGAACATAAAATTGCCACCATGTATCAAATTTTCCTCACTTCACTCCTTATCTTTGAGACAATCCTTCTATTATTTCTATATTTCTCTCTTATAAGGTGGGATCATATGTGTCTTTCTTCTAGTAGAATATATCCCAACTAGGCAACTTGGACTCCTTTTCTTAATAATATCAACTTGTTGTGTCTATGCTTGTAATCGTATTAGGTCTCAATATTTTTAATTTCTCGATCAAGGGAATTTTCTCATGAGAATAATTTACATTGACCTTATTTTCCTTCATAATCTTAGAAAAGAAACCCATTAGATAAAAATTTCACATCATTTTTATGCTCAAATTAAGAACATTTAGCTTGTCTAGTAAGGACTCTATTGCTTTTTTGTTTAAGCAAAGTAGTTGAGTGACAAGAGTGTCAAAGAAATATAAAGTTATTATAATTACTAAGTCCATATGTTTGATACATTATAAGATGAATTTTCTATAAGAATTCAAAAATAGGTAAGTAAACATAGTGTTACTACCTGATAGTTGTGCTATCATGCACCAAATACTAGTCTCTTATTAGAATATGAAATTTGAACTATTAGGCTGGTATCTCATTGGGATAAGTAATATGATCTTAGTGAGATAAATAATATGATCTCAGTGGGATAAGTTATATGGTTTTAGGTATGAAATTCATGTGGACAAGTTATTCCTAGGCGAAGTGGAAGTTTTTTCCCTCCTTAGAGGCATATTTAAGCAATGCATCTTTGCCTTCTTACTCAATCATTCATTCAAGTGAGGTTATTGTATCATAGGAGAAAATGAGAATAAATAGAATAAACTAAAACCATATTACCCTATACTACTCATTCACTAATATGACCTCATGATTGAGCAAATAAGGAATACATAAAAGAAGGAAACTAAAACACACTAGTTTTTTTTTTCTAAGGATGCAGAGCATCATAATATATTATATTAAAATATTATAAATGTTTATATAGAAAAGGGGGTCCAATGACTAGATATTACAAATAAGATCAAATACAAAAATGGCTCACATATTTTCAAGAATAGAGCCAAGCCATAAGATAGGGCAAAAAAGTAGAACAAGTATGCTTTACGGATTCATGGCATTAAGGTCAACCACTTTAAATCCATGAAATCCAACTGGTTCATCATTAGCAGCATTGAGAGAAGCGTCATCAAGAACAAAAGGTGTAGGGGGCTGAAAGTGAACTAAAAAAGTCCAAGCATTATATGCATCTTCAATTCTTTGCATTCTTCCATTTCCAAATTGTCTCTTATGAGATCGCAATGAACAGTCAAGAGAATCACTATTATTAGTCTGGAGACTAAGATTCAAAGCTTGAAAACACAGTTAATAAAGGGATTTTCCATAATGTTAGCCCTTGCAAACAACCCACCAATATTTGTCGCTCTCGAATGAAGATCATAATTAGCAAAAATAATATGAAGCTTATCAATTGGAACAAGAAAATTGTGAACAAAATTCATTGCCAAACCCTTCACCAAGTCTACATTTTGGATCACATTAATTGCATTGGATAGGAAATGTGAAACCAAATGGGAAGCATAGCAAACTTCAGACTGTGAAAAAAAATCTTTTCTACAAACCTCCAATAAAGATTCTTCAACATCTCCATTATGAAACACACTAGTTACCATGAAAACCTTGTTGTTTTTATGTGCTCTTGATGTTGTTGATGTGTATATGGCTCCTTAATTTGATAGAATTACTTTGTATCTTATGGAGTCCTTTAAAATGGCTAGGATGAGTGTCTATTTATAGATTTTTTGGATGTGGGATGAAGGGCTGAGATTGATTGGAGAGATCAAGGGTTGAGGTTGATTGAGAACTCTCAAGCATGGAGAGCTTGCTAAGTGGATTGATTTGGTTGGAGGATGAGGGATGTCCTTGGATCAAGACCAAATCAAGAGTCAAAAAGTGGTCTTGGAAGAATGAGATGGCCAAGATCAAAAGAGGACAAAAGGACCTATGTACAAAGGACTTATCTGTGATTTTGTAAGAGACCCATGTGGTCTTGTACAAAGGCCATACCTTTGTACACATGAGAGGATGTGAAGGATTTGAAGGGGTTGAATAAATTTTAATTAGGTATTTGGGTTGTGCAACCTCATGATTAAGTTGGCTAATTAGATTAAGCAACTTAAGTAAAAGTGAAGAAAATAAGGAATTAAATAAATAGACATTTATTTTATTCATGGGATGAGAAAAAGAGGAGATTAGATAAATAGAAATTTATCTAATATTATACTACAGGAAAGGGATAATAAATGATTAATTAATAATTTAGTCTAGGATTAAGTATAGATGCAGGCATATATGAATAGTGAAAAATACATGAATAGTGATTTTGACAATAAAATATTATTTAATCATGGTTTGAAGGGAAATTGGATGATTAATTGAATAAATGGAGATTTATCCAATTAAGGGGTTAAATGATGTCCTGATTAGGTTGAATGGTGTCAAGATGAGGAGGGGTTGATTTTAGGTGTCTATAGTTATTTAATTCTAGTGCTATTTAGTATCTTTAGACATCAATAATATCTCTATTTTTCTCTTCAAATGGTGGTTTTCCTTCTTACTTTGATAATTTTATTGTATATTTAATAATGAATGCTTGGTGATTCTAATATTTGTAGGAGCTATCAAAAATTCATGGTGTGAAGATTGCATGACAATGGAAAAACTTATGATATTGAAGACATGTTGAGCTTGAGTTCTAAAAATTTTAGATCTAGGAAGACTATAAACAAAATTCAGGTAGTTTTATCATCTAGAGTTGGGGTTTTTATTTCATGATGCGAGAATCTTAAACTAAGAAATTACAATATATACACTAAATTTTTAAGATCTGACAAATCCCAGGTGTTCCTCTTAGAAATTTAAGGAGGATTGGGAAGTGGTTGGTTGAGGCCTACACATGGTAGGATTTGATTAATGGAGGAATTTTTTAAATTCAATATTTAAATTCTTAGTTTCTGGAGGGAAAATTTGTGAGTATTCTAGAGGTGATAACTTGAGAAAAGGAAGTCAAAACTTGGACTTACTTATATCATAAAAAATCTCTTTTCATGATTTAAAATTTGGAGAAGAGAAATAAAGTATTTAAGGATAATAGGAGCACATTATATGAAGAAAACATTGGAGAAGGATTTTCTTACACACAAATCTTAATTGGGACCAACTATTGATCTTGGGCTTATGAGATGAAGTTTTCCTTGATAGAGATGGTCTATGAATCTGAGTCGTTGATGGCTTTGAAGTCAAGCCAAAGGATTAAGGGAAAATTCTAGAATACATTATCTAGAAGGAAAAAGCTAAGGTGATGATTTTAAAGAATATGGTGAATGACCATTAATTTTGAGTGATAGACAAGGAGTGGAAAATGTGGGATACACTATGGAAGATATTCAATGCACCAAATGATAGTTGAATGTACAATATTGAAAG
This sequence comes from Cunninghamia lanceolata, assembly GCA_027924645.1. Lineage (NCBI taxonomy): Eukaryota > Viridiplantae > Streptophyta > Pinopsida > Cupressales > Cupressaceae > Cunninghamia > Cunninghamia lanceolata. The sequence continues at coordinate 7,067,368 of BSBN01000123.1, forward strand.
ACACCAAATTGGACTTGATCCCACAAAGTTTAGGAAGATAGATAATTATCTATCAAAGATCAAATAGATTTATCCTTAGTTAGGTGAATGCAGAGTAGACCATCAAAAGATGAACTAGCATCTAGTGGAAATTGTGATAGAAAGTCTTAAGTCATTACATGAATCTTTTCATTCTTCATTTAAAAAACAACGATGTTTACATCTTAGGTTTATTTTGATGATTTATGTAAAATACTAATCATGGAGCAAGAAAAGTTCATTAAGCTTGGGCATAATAGGAGTAAGCCATAAGCTCATATTAGTAAGATAGAAAAATGAAGTGAGAGGAAGGATACCTCTTTTGGAAAAGGAATAGGTGAAGAACAAAATACAAAAACAAGGAAGACCACATATGCTCAAGGGATACGTAGAGGATGTGGAAGCTATGGGACATGCTTCTATTTAAAGAAATATGGACACAAAGTCTCTACTTGTCATCAGAAGAAGGATGACGAGAAATAAAAAGATGTAAAACTACAAGGGATAAGAGAATTCAAGTCTAGATATGTTAATAAGGGTGAAGCAAAGGAAGGAAACAAAAAAGATAGAGATAATGCATTCATTTCCAACACCACCCTTTTCATTATTACTTATCAAAGTGTGTGGATTCTTGATTTTGGTTGTACACATGATATGTCTAATAATTCATCTCTTTTCTTGTTTTTTACCTCCCCAAAGGATAATACGATGTTCACCGCAAATGATTTCTCCATTCCCATTGTCAAAATAGAGATGTAATTCTAAATAATGTTGTCATACATGATTTGTATCATATCTCTAATTTGGGGATGAATCTACTATGTGTATATCAAATAGAACACCAAGGAAAAAAGATAGAGTTCTTTCTAGATAAATTTGTTGTGAAGGATACTAACAACTTTCTTATGATGATAAGTGGATACTTGGACAAGAAGTATATAAGTTCATTGGGAGGTGAAGGAACTTTTGCATGAGTTTTAAGAATAAGTGAATATATCCAAATATGGCATGAGAGGCTAGGGTATGTCAATTTTATAGTATATAACTGATGAGATAACTAAAAATTATAGAATGGATACCATAAGCAGAGACATGACAAGGAGTATGTGAAGGACGTGTGTTGGGGAACATCATATAGAAATTTTTCCCAAAGGAAATTCTTGTAGGACTTCCAAGCCACTTAATCTTATTCATTTTGATCTATGCTACATGAATCAATATTCACTATTTAGAAGTAGGAGCATTGTTAGATTTATTGATGATCATACTACGATGTGTTGAATCTATCTTCTAAAATAAAAATCTTTAGTTTTTTAAAATTTTAAGTCATTCAAAGCATGGTAGAAAAGAAACTAGGATACTTTAAATTAGAAGAATTAGATATGATAGAGGGAGGAATATAAAAGTAATGAGTTTAAGAAATTTTCTATGAGCATGGGATTAATTAGCAAAGAACTATTACTTATACACCTAAATAGAATGGGGTAGTTGAAAGAAATAACATGAAATTGAACAACATGGAAAGATGTATGCTTAAGCAAAGGAATTACTACATAAATTTTAAGGGGAAGTTGCAAATTATGCAAGCCCTATTTTGAATTAAGTGACTACTAAATTTGTAATAGATATTACACCATATGAGAAATAGAATAAAAGAAGCCCCTCTATCTCCCACTCTTGAGTTTTTGAGTGTATTTCTTGGGCTCATATTCCAAATGAGAAAAGGATGAAGTCATATTTGAAAATTCAGAAATGTATATGATGGTGTATTCAAAAGCCTCCAAGGCTTGGTGATTTTGGGATCCTTCCATTTTAGGTGTGAGGCCTACTTTATCTCACCTTATATTTTTGCTTACATTGTATGGAGATTTTGATGGACATGTGGACATTTTGGATTGTTGATCCCATTATTCAGACTTTCATGACTATTTTGTATGCTTTGATTTGTTAGATAGAGCATGATGTGATGTTGTTATAGCTCGAATGTTAGATTTCACTTGATGTTACAATGTTATGTGATATTTATTTTGATGCAAATGGGAATGTTAGTTGATGAGTAAATGAATGAAATATTATGTAGTTTAAATCCTGATTTAATGTTTAGAAATGCAAATGAATTATGAATCATGTAAGGATAACATGTGTATAATTGAGGATATAGGTGATTATGCAACTCTGTGTGTGTGTGCATTTCCTTTCACTTCAGCTATGATTCCCATGTACTATTGATCCATTTGTGGAAGTGTACAGGTAATTTTCCATGCCCATGGAAAATCAGAGGTCATTCTAGTAACCCTATGTGATATCCATGTTTAGTCGACCTAGTCCCAAGAGGGACCAAGGTCATTTGTGATGGAGCATGATGATTTGTAATATTTGTAATTAATGTTTAATTTTATTTGGTTCACCCTTTTAATTGATTTATTCATGTGTTGTGAGTTGTAATGTTTGAGTTGCACTATTTTGGTGCTATTTATTTATTGGGTCTTTTTATGTGAATTTATGGACACCTTGGTGTTTATTTTGGTCAAATAATGACCCTAGGTCATACCCCTAGGGTCTAGAACCAATTTGAACATGTGAGACCTTAGTTCAACCTTATTTTGGTCACCTTAACTTGACCCTAAAGTTAAGTGACGAGTTTGGGAGTTGGGTGAGGTGGTGGACAAGTCAAGATTCCACCATGACCAACTCCACTTCCCTAGGATAAGGTCTCCCTTATCTTGAAGGCTTTGGAAGCTTTTGAGGCCTTCAAGTGTGAGAGATCTCATTCCTATGCTCTCACACATGTGTGAGAGCGTCTATGGGGGAATGGGTTTGCCTTGTTGGATAGGAGAATGACATGTGTCTTATCCTTATCCTTATGGAGTCTTCCCTGTGGGATTCCCCTCTCCACTATGCTCTCACATGTGTGAGAGCATTTGTGGGAGAGAGTGAGGCTTTGTGGGATGGGAGTGTGACATGTGTCACCTCCTCATCCCTTAGGGTTTGGTGAGTGGGTTGTGAGGAGGAAGGAGAAGGTGACACGTGTCACCTTCTCATTCCTCAAGGCTCTTTGGTTTAGCCTATTAAACTCCCTCTTTGAGAAAGGGAGAGGGTTCTTCATTTTTGCTTTTGAATATGGATTTGAGGAGATAGTAAGAGTTGGAGGATATTGATGCAAGTAGATTGGAAGAAGACTTGGGAGCTCTTCACTAACCTCTTTCCAAATTTGGGCTTATAAGGTAAGCACCCAAGGCTATATGCCTTCCTTATGTTTTTACTTTCATTGTATGTGAAGATTTCTTTGTGTGTGTTTGAGTTTTGGTTTATGAGTTGTGTGGGTTTTCATTCTAGGAATTTGATGAAGCTCTCCATTGAGAAGAGCTCATCTTGTTTTGGGGTGGGAGAGGAGTGAACCTACTCAGGGTCACCCTCACTATTTTTGGAGGTGTTGATGGCCATGGAAGTACATTGTGAAGTATTTGAGATTTTGGTGAAGGCAAGAGTGCTTTGGGATATTTGACATATTGAGATATTAAGGCAAGAGGCCTTGTGACTTTGAGTATTATGTGTTTTGGTGATTTTGGGTTATCCCCTTAAGTTGAGAGTAGTCTACTCTCCTACCCCCAAAAATCCAAGTAAATGGATTTGTTATGTGAAATCCTTGGGATGGTGTATCTATGTTTTGTGTGAGTGATTTTGTGGTTGAAATCTTGTTTGTGTGTGCACCTGGTTATGTGGGTGACCTCTAAGCTTGGGGGTGACTTGTTTCAAGTCTATGGATGGGAGGTGAGCTCCCATGGGTATTTGGAAGCCTTCTTGTGATTTTTGCAGGTTTGGGGCCTTGGAGTGTTTGGAGCTTTGGAGGAGTTATGGTTTTTTTTGAGTTTTGTTAATGTATGGCATCATGGTTTCCATGGCCTTTGTGACCTTGTAAAAATTTGTTGTAGTTTGGGAGTGAGCTCTCTTGGTGTATCCCTTTGTAACAAAAGAATATATATATATATATATATATATATATATATATATATATATATATATATATATATATATATATATGGATTCAATTTATTACATATGAAACTTGGCTGGTTTATGTCTTTACAAGGTTTTGGTGAAAGATTATTTATGAATGAATAAAAAGACACTCTCCTTACCTCTCTCCCTATCTCTAATCTTACCATTTTGATGAATATTTTTCTTGATGGAAAAGAAAAGAAAATACACTATGTTTGTATTTGGTTGCTTTATAAAGATGCATTTTATGGATGTAAATTGTTGTAAAGTAAAAAATGCATATATTTCATTTCAGCTTTTAACCAAAAAATACAGCTAAGTTCATTTTGAAAGAGGAAATTATTCTGTTATTAAACCTTTGTTAGATGTTCATATATATATATATATATACAAATAGTATTGTACTTGTTGTGTTAAAAGTGAACTTCACTATTTTAGACAAAAAAAATACAGAGGTATTATTTTTCCAGCGGATATGTATATATACCCTTCCTATAATAAATATTGAGTTCACTGTATTTTTGTTTTGTTGTAATTATATATATATATATATAGAGAGAGATAAATTTTCAACATATATATATATATATTCTTTATATTGTATATGCTGTAACTATAATAAAAGAAAAATATTAATAAACCTTAATGCACTGTTCAAACTCGTTAGGGTTTTTGTTTAAAAAAAATGTATCAAAGAAAAGTTTGGGCCAATGGCCATGCCGCCGCCGAAGGAAGTTCAGGGGGAGGGGGGATGGACCCCCCCATCCACCCTTCCCTCCCCACTGCTATGTAGCACCACCGACACCCTCTTGGCATCCGCCGTGCATTTTTCTTTGTTGAACTCGCATTAATAAACGAAGCCCTTCCTTGTGTGATTCGACCCTGCCACTTTCATATATGTATATATATATATACTATATTGCTTATATACTATGTGGTTTAAACAAAAAAATATATATGGATGCATTCACCTCTACATAAAAAAAGAATGACAGTAGTGTATATATATATTTGTGCAAAAAAAATAAATAATACAACCCTATGTAAAAATATTTTAAATCAAAACCCATAGAGCCCTCATGAAGAAAATATTGAAACCTTGTGGAAGAAAACCAGAGAATAGAGTTAGAACAAAAGAAATAAAAAATTAGGGTTAGAGAAATAAATTTAATAACATGTAGGAGACAAATAGAAAATAGAGAAAATAGCCTCTCCTTTGTGAACATGCCATTCTCCTCTTTCTCCCTCTTCTCCTTGAAACCTAAACAAATGATAAAATCAATTATCCTTTTGAGCATTATAAACCTATTTTTGCCCTTTTAAATTGATTAGGGTTAGTGTAGCCCTAATGGGGAATTAGTGAATTAATTATTTCCCCATACTATTTTATTTAGTGAGCCCTTTTGTGAGTGGTAGGGATTATTATTTTAGTGGGGTTTTGGTGTGAGGATTATTATTGCTTTATTTGAAATTATTTACTTAACCCTTCAAACCTATTTACTAGTGCACAACTTTAATGTAATTTTTAATCAATTGAATCCTATAGCAAATGTGATTATTTCTATTGCTGGTGTGGAAGTGTTGAAGTAATTTGATTTAATAGGTGTATTTAGTTTTGAGTTTATTTTTGAAAAGGGCATTAGTGAAGAGTTTTAATTCAATTAATTAATTTATTTTTATTATTATTAGTATGACGACGTTATGTTGCTGAATTACCTAGAGAATTATTCCCCTATATTCCGTTATGCTGCTGAAATTTCCTTAGATTAAATGTGGAAATGTTAATTAATTTGATTCCAACATTTATCTTTCCATCTTAGTTAATTGTTTAAAAGTTAGTTTGATATCATGCTAGTGCAATAATTTTAATCTTAATTTAGATTTTAGCAGTTCTCCTAGGGTTAGGTTTCATTGATAAGGAAACCATACTACCTCATCTAGGAACCTTAGGGTTAGTCCCAACTATGGAAACTAACCCTCTTAGCGACGCTCCTCGTGTTGCATACCCCCTTAGTAGGCTTTCATTTCACAGGGGTTGCGAAGGGAATTTGCATTACCACGATGTTTGATTGACGTCTTCACCATTGTGCGTATGTCACAGAGCGCGCATGTTGCGTGCGAGAGGGGGTTTTAGAGTCGGGTGGGAAAAGTTTGGTAATCTGTGTCATGACCCATGACATATATGGACATGACACGTGGATATCGTGTCATGACCATATGGGAGATGTGGGCATGACATTAGGAGAGATGTTAAATTTTATGAGAAAATAGATTTTGAAAAAGAAGATAGATGTTCATGTCAAGACTATATGGTGAAGGAAGTAGAACCTCCTAAACCACTTTTATGCTATGGGACCAACATACCACATGTTCCTCAAATTAAAGAAGGTTCATCATCAATAATTACACAAGGAGTCCAAGTTGATTTATATGAGGCATTTATAAATGAAGTAATGATGATTTGATAGAATAAGAAAATCAAATGTAATCACAAGGGACACCTCCTATTCAAGAAAAGAGACTTTCCAAGTGGGTTGTTCCTATACTATTGAGCCCAAGACAAATGGGGGGATACAACAACTTCCTTGATGATAGGAATTAGAAAGAATAGCCAAGCACTTCTGGAAAAAGTAATGAATACATGTGATCCAAAAATGTATGAGAAAGAAAAAGGAATAAAAGAATCAAAGAAAGAGATAAAGGATGAAAATAGATGCTTGATGAACAATAAAATGTATAAGAAATAGTTCAGGTCATTCAAAAGGAAATAATGTAGAGAAATACAAATGGGTTGTAAGACCAAATATTTTTTTTGAGGGAGGGATAAAAAGATATAAGACCCATCTTGTGGCAAAGGGATTTTATCAAAAACAAGGGATTTATTACACAAATACTTTCTCTCTAGTGATCAAGATAGAATCTATTAGGATAACTTACTTACCTTAGAATATGGATGGGAAGTACATCAAATAATGTGTGCTTTCCTACATAGGGATATCCTTGAGGAGATATACATAAAACACCCTCCTGGGTTTGAAAAGAAGGGAGAGACAAGATTAGTTTGCAATACTTTAAAAATCATTATATGGACTAAAACAAGATCCTAGAGATTGGTTTGAGAAGATTGACAAGTTATTTATCAATAAAGGATTTGCTAGATGACAATCTAAGCATAATGTGTACATCAAGATTGAGGGAGACCATATCTTGACCATTGTGCTATATGTTGATGAACTTATTCTCACAAGATCTTCATCAAGGATGATTTATGGCATGAAGAAGTAGCTTAATGAAGCCTTTGAAATGAAACATCTTGAATTACTACATTATTCCTTTAGAATCACATGATTTAGGAAGAGGATGGGATCTTTATATCTCAACCTTAGTATGCTTTAGAATTCCTCACCAAGCTCAATATGTTGCATTATAAACCTACTTTAACTCTGTATCAATCAGGTGTGAAGGTTTCTACTAAATGTAATTCACCCCTTATTTATGTAAAACTTTACCGACAATTAGTTGGGAGTCTATCTACCTAAATCATACTAGACATGATATTTAATATGTAGCTAGTTTAGTTTATAGGCCTATGCAAGAACCCAAGTAAATTCATTAGCAGGATACAATAAGGATTCCTAGATATATCCAAAGGATGATTCATATGGTAGTCAAATACTTGAGGAATAATGATAACAATTTACTAGTTTTGATTGGGTAGGTGATAAAAATACTTAGAGATCTATTTGAAGATATGGTTCATTTTAGATTTGGATCAACTACATGGTCTTGAAAAAAGGAACATGTGGTTGCTATTTCTACTACAAAATTGGAGTATCAAGGAGCTATGGATGCCACATAGGATATTAATTATATTTGTTAGCTTCTAGGAGAAATTGGCATCGTTCATTTTAGGCCTACTACTTTTCTATGTGATAATTGTGGATCTATTCAGGTAGCTCATAATCTAGTGGCCCATGCTAGGACCAAAAATATTGAAATTCATCAACTCTTCGTTAGGAAGTGAATCCATGAGGGAATGATCAATCTAAAGTATTTCTAGATAAAGGATTAGATGGTATACATCTTCACTAAGCCTCTCACTAAGGATAAGTTTGTCCACTTTCAAAAGATGATTGAGGTTCAAGAAGCTACCATTAAGGGGGGTGTTAGTTTATTATTGCTTCCAAATGTTATATGTGCCCTCCAAGTCATGATGTGGGGAGATGTTAGTGTAAGCACTAGAAATGTAGAATAACAACAAATGAATGAAACCAATGGAGTACAAAGAAGCTAGATCTACAAATCTAAGCTACGCAATAGAGCAAATAGACAAAACTATGAATGTAAATACAACTATCAACAATCAATACAAAATAGCTCCATTGTTTATAAATCATGATCCAAACGCTCTCAGATTTGCATAACCTTGATAGCTTTCTATTTCTTGATAATGGTAGAATGCTTCAATGATTGAGTGCTTGAGTGCTTGATAATTCAAGAATCAAAATGATAGCACAAGGCTAAGATAACGAGAAGTTCTTTGAGAATCAAAATGGTAGCATAAGGCTAAGATGAGAAGCTATTCGAAAATAGGTTAGAGGAGGTGTGCTTATATGCTTTTCCATGAAAAGAATGGAGGGTTGAGATCAAAAGAATTTCAAGGGTTGAGAATGAATGAGACAATGTGATCATGAATTAACTGAGGAGTTAGATCCAAAAATAAAGGGATTGCTTTATCTTAACTTCCAAAATCAAGGAATTGCAAGGAGTTAAATCCAAAAATCAAGGGATTGACATATGTTAACTCAAAGTCAATTTTGAAGGGTAGAGATTAAGTTGTAGGTTTTTTTGATCAAAGGTGGAGATTAAGTGAGACAAAAAGCCATGGATTAAGGAATTTAAATAATAATTATTTATCATTATTTAGCATCCAAAAATGTTGGAGGAATAAATAAGATTTATTATTTATTTTAAGAGGAACCGTGAAGGAAATTAAATAAATTTGATTGATTTATTTAATTTAAGAAGGTGTTAGTTAAATAATTTTTTGATTGTTTAATCATGAGGAGGGATGGTGAGAATAATTAAATATAATGTATTTAATTATTAGGAGAGAGGGATAAATAATTAACTTAAATTTATTTAATTTTTTTGGAAGAATAGTTAGATTAACCAAATAATTAATATTATTTAATTATTTTTAGAAGAAGGGGGAATAATTAGATTTAATTAAATAATTAGATTTAATTAAATAATTAATATTATTTAATTAATAACAGAAACTAGAAGAAATATGAAAGTGTGATCTACATGAAAAAGCAAATAATACTTTATGTTAATTTTGGGTGTCTACATTTTTCCCCTTTTTGATTTATTGTCATGCCCATGTGGCATTGTATCAAAGAACACTGAAGAAAAAGCTGGCAGCATGCCCCAGTGATACCCCCCTCAGGAGGTTGGCGTTGAGAACACAAGGCAAACTCTCGAAAAGAAGATACATTATGGTTATGGTTTCTATGATTGTATATTATGATGTAATGTGATATTATGTGGATATGGACATAGTATATATATATGGATGGTTTTGTACTCATTGTATTTCCTTCATATAATGGAATAGATCCATCTAGGATATTATTGGTTATGCTTTCTTTTTCATCATAGAGTGGTTCAACACACATGCATACATGCATTCATGCCCCATTTCCTCACTCTCTTCATACACATCATGGTGTAGAGATCTTCAAGCTTCCTCGAAATGTGACATAAAACAATGAAAGCTTGAAGACATAAAAAAAATAAGATAAAGAGATAAGATCGTATAAAGTATTAGATAAGATAAAAGATACAAATGACAAAATGATAAAACACTAAAAGACTCAAGATATGAGATAAGATAAAGGATATAAATGGGAAAAATGATAATAGATAGTGATAAATGATAAAGATTAATAATAATGACAAAAGAAGATAATCATGATAAAATAGATGGATAAAAGAAAAAAGGTAAAAGGACAAATGACAATAAAATGATTTGATGCACACAGACAACATTCTTCAGCGACATTTTGACCACCAAACACACATGTCACAGAAAGAGACAAATTTATGTTCACCAACCAAATTTAGCATAGGAGTGTCTCTTATGGGTAGTTTAGCATAGGAGTGTCTTGGTCGGTGTACACAAATTTGTCTTTTTTTGTTATATATATACAACATACCAAAAAGAAAGAAAACACAAATGGCCCTAAAAAGTCACCAAATAAAATAAGTTAAAACATCACAATGTCCTTTGCCAATTTATTAAGCTCAAGATTTAGAAAAAGATGATAGCTTGATATAGGAAAGATATATACTATCAAGGCATCATGATTTGGATATTAGATTTTGATTTTGAAAGATTTGTCTTTTTAGACAAAGTTAGGAGATTAACTTAATTTACAAGGATTATTTAAGGTCAAGGCTTCTTGCTTATTAGTTTGCTTGTGTGCGAAAGTTAGGATATTGGCTTTTTAGAATTTTTTAGATTTGTTTTAAGGATCCATATGCATAAACATATACTAAGACATGCTCCTAATAATGTAATTTTAAAGAGACAACAATACACCCAACAAATGAGGGAAACATAGATGCCAAAGGTACAAGAGACAAGGTAGGAATACCACACATCAATCATTTATGTTCTAGAGGATTACACATAGAATTTATTAAGGTGCATGACATTGATGGTTTCATCCAAAAATTCCCATTTGGGAGTCACCAATTGATATGCCCCTGATCCATAAGCTGCTATAACCACGAAAGGTCCAAGCCAATTAGGCTCAAATTTTCTTTTCTTCGCTCTTTCTTGCTGATTCTTCTAATTTTCCTTAAGTAAAGTCACCAAGCTCAAATCTTCTAACTCTGATTTTCTTGTTATAACTTCTTTGTAATCAATTTTGATAGGATTGTAAATGATTCAAAGTGTGCAAACGCTTCTCTTCTGGGACCTCAAGCTCATGCAATCTAGATACCTGATACTCTTCTTCATCAATTACGTGCTTTAATGACACTCTCAAAGATGGGAGCTAAACCTCAATGGGAAAAATGGCTTCGATTCCATAAACAAGCGAATTGGGAGTGGTTCTGGTAGGGGTATGGATGCTAGTTTGGTAGGCCCATAAAGCTAGATTAAGATGCAAGTGCCAATCATGACCAACGTCATTGACTATTTTCTTAAGGATCTTTAGGATAGTTTTATTTGAAGCCTTAGCTTGACCGTTACCTTGGGGGTAGTAAGGGGTGGAAAAAAGATATTGGATATAGAATGTGCAGCAATGTTCATAGACATCTTGATTTTTAAAGGGCCTACCATTATTAGTAATAATGGTGGATGGGATACCATACCAACAAATGATATAATTGAGGATAAATTTGGAGATTTGTTTGTCGGTAATATTGGCTAATGGAATAGCTTCTACCCATTTTGTGAAATATTCGACGGTGGTTATGATAAAGGTATGGCCATTGGAGCAAGGAGGGTCAATTTTGCCCACAAGGTCAAGCCCCCATTGAGAAAAAGGCCAAGGAGTAGTGATAGGTTGTAACTCTTGAGTGGGTGCATGTATTAAATCCCCATGTTGCTAACATTGTTTGCATCTCTTGATAAATTCTTGAGCATCTTGTTCCAAAGTTGGCCAACAGTATCATGTTCTCAACAAGCTAGGGATGACCCACCAGAATGTGACCCACAAATTTCCTCATGCACTTCTTGTAAAGCAGTTTTGGATTCTTCAAGATTTAAACATCTAAGGAGAATACAATCTAGGCTTGGTTTATATAAGGCATCACCAAGGATGGTAAAGTGAGTGGATTGATGAATAAAGTTTCTCTTTTCAGAGCTAGAGAGATTGGGTGGAAGAGCATTATTACGGAGGTAAGTGTAGACATCTTGGTACCAAGGGGAATTAGGACTAACAAAGACACACCATTTCTGATTCAGACATCTCATAGGTTGGTATGAAAAGCTACTCAACTAGAAACTCAGAGTGCTGATTACCATGAGGCATGTCCAAAAAGGATCCAACAATGGCCATGGCATCTGCAGCCCTATTGTTTAACCTTGTTATTTGTTCAAATGAGATCCTTTTAAAATGGTCCCTTAATGTGTCTACCATTTTCTTATAGGGCCATAGATTTTCATCTTTTGTGTGGTATTCTTCATTCAGTTGTCTAATGACCAATTGGGAGTCCCCTAGAACTTGAAGTTCCTTAATATTCCATCAAATAACTGTTCTTAGGCTTGATATTAAAGCTTCATATTTAGCTATGTTATTTGTCCATGGGAAAGATAAGCAATATGACTTAGGTATGCAATCTCCTTGAGGGGTAACAAAAAGAATTCCTACCCCCGATCCATGATTGGTATGGGACCCATCAAAATATAATTTCAACAAAGATGAAGATTCCATAGCAAAGACCGATTCATCAGGAAACTCAGGTACTAAGGGATAATCCACTTGCAATGGGAAATCTGCCAACTGATATGCTATGACTTGACCTTTGATGGCCTTCCTAACCACATACTCAATATCAAATTCACTTAGCATCATGACCCACTTAGACATTCTTCCTATTAGGGTTGCCTTAGACAAGAGATACTTGAGACGATCCTATGAGCTTAGTTTGTTGGTTTAGCGTGTAATGCCAGAGTTTTCGAGAAGCAAAAACAACTACTAAGAAAGCTCTCTATGAAGGTGTAATTTAATTCATAGCCCACCAAAGTTCTGTTGACATAATATATAGCTCTTTCCTTTCCATGATCATCATGTTGAGCAAGGAGTGCCCCTAGAGCTATTGAGGTGGTAGAGATATACAATAACAAGGGTCTACCTTGGATAGGTGGCATTAAAACTGGAGATGACATAAGATACTCCTTTAATTATTGGAAAGCTTGTTGACATTTATCATCCCATTGGAAGGCCACATTTTTATGCAACAAATGAGTAAAAGGATGACATTTATCCGCTAATTGAGCTATGAACCATCTTATGGATTTAAATTTACCTTTTAAGCTCCTTAATTATTTTACGTTAGGAGAGGGTTTCATGTCTACAATGGCCTTGACTTTAGCGGGATCTACCTCAATTCCCCTTCATGATACAATTTATCCAAGCAAACTTCTTGATATGACCCCAAAGACACATTTCTTAGGATTTAATTTGACTTGATATGCTTCTAATCTGTCAAAAAATTGTTCTAGGACCTTTAAATGGCCTTCCCTTGTTATTGACTTTCCCAAAAGCTCATAAACATAGTCCTCCATAATGGTATGAAAAAGATCATGAAAAATGGTGGTCATAGCTCTTTGATATGTGGCCCCTGCATTTTTAAGGCCAAAGGGCATAACATTCCAACAATAAGTTCCCCATGGACATGTGAAGGTGGTCTTATGTTGATCTTCAATGGCTATTTTAATTTGATTATAACTAGAAAAACCATCCATTAAAGAGAGCATTTCATGGTCAGTTGTTAGGTCCACAATGATATCTATATTAGGAAGGGGAAAATCATCCTTTGGACATGCCTTGTTTAAATCTCTGAAATATGTACAAACTCTAATTCCCCCATCAAGCTTGGTGACCGGAACCAAGTTGGAGACCCACTCAGGATAATCAATGGTCCTAATGAATCCCACATCCAACAGTTTTTGAAGTTCTTCCTTAACCAAGAGAGCTATTTGGGAATGCATCTTACGGAGCTTTTGTTTGACTGGTTTAGCATTAGACATAACTATTAAATGATGCACCACTAAGGTAGGATAAAGACTTGGCATATCAAAATAGGACCATGCAAAATTGATCTTCCTTCCTTCAAAGAAAGCTGTAAATTCTTGCTTTTATTGAGGGGTTAAAGATGCTGCAAAGAAGGTAACCTTGGGATCATCTTGGGTACCTAGATTAATTGCTTGAGTTTCTTTCAGTAAGATAAGAGATCTTTCTGGATATTGAGCCATATTTGGAAGTCCTATATTATCTTCTTCCTTGTCATAGGATTCTGTATTATAGATTGTACTTTTAGCATCTTCCCCAAAATAAGCCTTTTCATCTAATTCTATCGCAAAACCAACTTTGTGATCACCTAAGGGAATTCCATCCCTAAGACCCATAAATTATGCAATGGCTTCATCATTTTGAAAAAGGTCCAAAGAGGGTGGTCCTTGTTGGTCCCAATCAATAAATTGAGGATATATGAGGTCAACACAATTGGTTTGAGAAGTGGATGTCATGGCGGTTATGGTGCAAATGAACATGTCTTGGAAAATGTTTGTTAGACCAAAGGAAGAGTCTTCTTGAATGTCTACATTAAGGTTTTTAGACAAAAGGGAAGGTTCACTAATTTCATCAAGAGTGTATGTGGATTTTAGGGTCACATTCATAGGAGACCTATACCCTAACCCTTCATGATTATTTTTAGGAACTAGAGAGATAGGCTCAATGATACCTTGACCTTGATGTCCAAGACCACCCTCTCCTTTATAACCCATGTTCTTTATGATATGGAGACCTTTTGGATATTTCTCAAGGTTCACTTTAGGAGCTTGGATTTCTTCTTTTCCTCTAGCGATCCATGATGATACGTCATCTTGAATGTTTTCTCGTTCCAACTTACCCCAATGGCAAAACTTGGGGAACCATTACTTTGCAATGACCTTAAATAGACCCTCCTTAGGTTTACCATAAGACTAAGGTGTGAGAGGGAGTTTACCTACACAAAAGGAACATTGCATTTTATGTTCTCGACGACCATTGTCATGGATTTGGACCTTGATCTCGGGTGGTGATGGATTCAAAGTGGAAGGATTGGATGATGATGAGGCTAATGTGGATGGGTCCACATAAGATGGTAATGGAGAGGCTTCATGGTTAATAGGGATATGATGAGTCTCTTGGTATTTTTCAGCTAAATTTTGATAATATTAAAAGGGTTGAGGATATCTATAGATGGTAATTTCATTTCCATCATGGGGAATTTTACGCATTGGTGGAAAGAGGATGGAATGACTTGCATAGCATGGATCCATGGGTGACCAAGAAGGATGTTATAAGGTAGATCAAGGTCCAAAAGTTGACACACAATTGTTATTAATGTAGGGCCCACTTGAATAGGCAATTCAACAGTTCCTTTTGACTCTCTCAGCATTGTCATAAGCCTTAATGGTTATTTTATTTAAGGGATCTATCACTCCATCAGAATGCCCTAACTGTTTGACCAAACTTAGAGTACAAATGTTTAAGCCAACTCCCCCATCAATCATGACTCTTTTGACTTTATGCTTAGAATAAGAACCTCCAAGTACAAAGCCTCATTATGTTTGGGGCTAAGAGGTAGAAGGTCCTCTTTAAAGAACACTAGGTGATGTGTAGAGGCAATGTTACCGACCATGGCTTGAAACTCATTGGCATCTATGTTGGAAGACACACTTGATCTTGGAGAATTTTATCAAGGATTGCACGATGGGTTGGCAATATTTTTAGGAGTTCAAGGATAGAGATTTGAGTTGAGATTTTGTTCAAATTATCTTCAAGGTTATAATTGGACGGAGGTCTAGATGAAGTAGGTCCCTGAATAGTGACCTTACTTCTCCAGGTGTTACATTACAATCAATTACTAGATTTTTTATGGTTAATGTAGAGACATGGTTGTTTACTTGTCTTAAATGGGCTATTGCATAATCAAATCCTATGTTGGTGTAGTTGGCATCTCTAGAAGAATTACCTTGGTTAGGGGCATGTCCTTTTCCATGGTTAGGCATAGGGTCATTAAATTTTTTTAAATCTGCATTAGTGGTATGAGAGTTATTTTCAACTGTTACATCACCACAATTGACGAGGTCTTGGATTAGGTGTTTGAGCCTGATGTAACTAGAAATTTTGTGACCCTTGGTCCTCTGAAAGTCACAAACTTCATTGTCATTGTACCAGGGCGGTTTTACTTAGGGTTCAACATTCAAGGTTCAGGTAAATTAATTAATTTAGATTTGACCAACTTCAGCATGGCCACCTCAATAGGTTCCCCTAGGGGTGTGAACTTCCTTTTTGAAGGAAAGAGTGATTTGTGAGGACGTTCATTACCTTGAGGGTTGGTTGACAATGTTGTATTTGACGAAGATGGGGCTGTTTGAATAACCCTTGAATCAACCACTCCATCATGTACAACATTCCTATTTTTAATCCACAATTTAGATTGATTATTATTATTATTGTTAGAGGATTTTCCTATATCTTCCTTATATATTTTGACAAGACTTTTTTCTATCAATGATCTTTCAATGGTCATACCCTTCTCTATGAGTTCAAAAAAGGTATCAGGACCTTGAACTTGAACATGGAAGCTCATTTCTTGGTTTAGGCTTTGGGTAAAGATGTTGACCAATTGTTTTTCAAGAATTGACCAAGGAATTTTACTTGCCAAATTCCTCCACCTTTATAAAAATGAAGCAAAATATTCACCATTCTTTTGCTTGGTATTGTACAAATCAGTCATTGATATTTCATGTTCAATGTTATAGGAGAAATGTTGGATAAATTTTTCAACCAATTCTTGAAAACTCTTGATCCCTTGAGGCAAGTGAGAAAACAACTCTATTGCTTCGCCCCCTAGACTTCTAGGGAATAGGTGCATGGGATAAGTGTCATTATAGGATACTTCCATGCAAGCTAAATAGAACTCTCTCACATGTTCTCTAGGATCACCTTTACCCTTATATTTATCAAATTTAAGGATTTCAAAGTTCTTAGGGAAATGAATCATATTAAGGGATCTATCAAATGGGTAGGGAAAAATGTCCTCTAAAGTATAACTCTTCTTGGTACTTCTCATTTGAAGGTCCAACATTTGTTTTTGCAACTCTTGAAATTGTTGCTTCATTATAATTACTTCATCCATTTGGGGATTAAGATTAGAATTTGAATTTTGATTTAAAGGGTTATTATTAGACATTAAAGTTGGCCCTGGGGGAATAAAATATGAGGTTTGAACTTGAGTTTGAGGGATATGGGTGGAGGTATTGAAAAAAGGATTTTGGGCACCATAGTGTGTTAAAATCAAAGGCAAGGTACTTTGAATGATGTTTGATCTAGGAACATGAGTTTGCTGAGGCATGGACAAGCCATGAATGGTGGGTGAGTTTGGGGTAAACATGGAATTCAAAGGTTGGGGTATAAGCATGGATAAGTTGGGAATAGTAGGTGAACTTGGGATAAATATGGAATTTAAAGGTTGAGGTATAGGCATGGATTCCATTCTTGGGATACCTCTAGAAAAGGTAGGGGTTAAGAGGCCCATGGTGGTGTATATTTGGCTAATGATGAGATCCCCATCCCCAAGGGATCTTAATTCTTCTTGAGAAGAAATTCTAGCCCCTAGTTTTAGCAACATTTCCATATAGTAATTAGGGTGTCTACACATCAATATTTCAATGAGTTTAGAGCCCCTTGGATTAGATAAAAAATCTTCTATTTCCTTAGAAGTAGGCATGCCATCCAAGTCTTCCACAAGGACTTATTCCAAGGGAAAGGTTGATGGCATAGATGGCATAGAGCCCTCCTCTATCACTTCCCCAAGGTATAAAGTTTTTGGGGGCTTAGTTAGTGACAATATATTAGATCCAAGAGAGGTGTCTTTAGATTCACCTCTCGCTATTTATACTCCATCAGAACACTGAAGTTAAGGTCATCCCTAGAGTGATCACTTCTCTAGGTAGGCCTTCTTAAGAGGTTACAAAGGGTAAAACAAACAATGTTTTTGATCCTCAAAATTATGTAGTCACGCAAGAGGAGATCAAACACATGTTTAATTACTAAAACAAGATGTTCTTTTAACCTTTAAGAAACGTGTGATAACAATAAAAATGCAAAGTTGTGAATGTAATAAGGTGTTTTTAATCCTCCAGATTGTGTAGGCATGCAAGAGGAGAGCATACACAGCAATCCTAAATGGTTCATGAACTTTTATCAAACACTTCAAATTCTAGTTCTTTTTAAAGACCCAAAATCAAATGTGAAAGAATGTGAAGAGGAAGGTGTAAGAGGGTTTTTTTGGTCCTTAGGATCATGCTAAGCATGCAAGAGGAGAGAATACACACCACTCCTAGATGGCCAATATCTTATTCACCAAACACTTGTTCTTTAAAATCCCAAAATCAAATGTGATACAAACAACCTATTTAACTAAAGATATAAAGGTTGGAATGAGTGCACCTTATGTTTTACTCCTTAGCTTCTAGTGAGTAGATCCCTTTTGATATAGATCTATTTAGGTGTTGGTTAATAGATTTGTCACCTAACTCTATATTCTCACACCCAGACAAATGACAAATGTAAACAATAGTTGAGCCAAGTATATTGGTATTCTATACTGACTCTCTTCTTATTTTACGAGGCACAACTACCTTCTATAGATGTTCTGATGAATATAAATTTGGGGTTGCTTTTAACGAGAAAGCAAGATAAAGGCATAGCTTTTAACTAGAAAGAAATAAAGGTGAATCTACAACTCTAACTCCAAAAATTCATAGATTTCCTTTTGCATAATATCTACTAACAACATTGTACATACAACATGAATTCACCACCTCAAATGAAATATCAACAGATAGATTATTCAAAGCAGTGAGCAATATTAACTGACATCCAACCACCTGAATACATGAATATCATCAACATCAATAGGAACACATTCAACTTAAGAAGAACATGAATTCGAATAACCACAACACAAAGTTTATGATCATCCAAATCACCACTGTATTAACTGTATTGCATATATTAAAGTAGATGAAAACAAAATTACTCCCACCCTTTCAATAAACAAAGTTTTGCCCAAAAGATAAAAGATCCATAATTCGGCCAGCCATTCAGAATATATAGCGAGGCCAAACCATAACTGTCTTAAGAGTTATAACGACTTCTTGAAAAGCCACTTTAAAGGTGTTTTAAACAATAATCATAATAAAAAGGGGCCCTCTAGAGCCAATAGTTTAAGAGCAAGTACAAAATAACTTAAAGTAAGAAAATAAAATCTCAACTCAAGATTTCCAAGTCCACATTGCTATCATCCACCTCGTCCATCTCCTCATCTTCCTTCGACTGTCTGCCTCCTCCTGTGACACTTTATGCCACCTGGGGTACTTGTGCTCGCAATCTGGCCTTGTATGCTCTAAACTTGTTGAGAACTAGAGTTAATGTCATGCCAGGTGGTGCTCCAGTCATGATAATGTGATGTTTCCTCTTCATGATTACCCGCTCAGAGTCAGTTACCTTGCGATGTACCTCATCAATGCCACTTCTACAAGTGCTGATGTAAGACGCCAACTTAGATAGCCTTATCAAGGATTCCCCTATGATTGTATTATAATTTACTATTTCTTTAGTGACCACCTTTTTGAAATTTTGTTTAATTTCTTTGATATCCAAAAGCTTCTTATCATCCATCCCATTAGCCTCTACCCCCAAAGTAATAAAGTCCCTTTTAATTTTCATCATTTCTCTATAATAAACTGCCACTGCTTTCCCCATTTCTTCCTCAGCTGCAGCAATAATACAGATTTTCTATTCCAGTGTATCAACCCACACAACTATATCTAGTTCTTTAGGATCAGTTATAATCCCTTCGACCATTAAGATGCCAGGGTCCATTTTGGCGAGATCCTGTACTTCTTTATAAACTATACTTAGGCTGTGATGATCACTTCGAGTCTTATCAAAATCTAAGATCAAGGCCTCCCTTTTAGTATGTATGATGCTAAACAATTTAACTACCTCCTCAATAAGAATAAGGCCATCAAGAATAATTCTTTCAGCCAATTGATCCATAGCCTTTTTCAAAGACATAAAATCCTTGACTTGTTGGAGTAGGTTAGGATCAAAAGTGCAGAGGTTGACAGCTGAGGGTGCCTCAGTCGAGGGAGTCATGAATTCAGAAATTACACTAGCAAAAGAGGATAGTGAACTTACTTGTGCAACCAGCTTTGAATTTTCATCTTGAAGCCCTTTTACTCTCTTAGAAATGGTATCGATAGAATACCGCATATGATATAAATTACCCTCGGTGGTTGATGGCCCAAGGTCCACTTGGCTCACTTTGAAGTTTGCCTCAATTACCTCATCTTTATTTTTATCAACTAGTGGATCTACAATTTCTAAGACTTGATTTCTCGAGGCTGTATCAGCCACTATCCTGGACATTGTCTTAGCACTTTTAGGTTTTGGGACTATTTGTAACAAGCTAGCGATAGTGTCAACACCCTCATTAGTAGGAATGGTATACAATTTCTTTTTCTATACTACCTTCTTCAACCAACTTGGGGAAGAAAATGGCATATTAGTGACATCAGTAGCAGCCAATACAGGTGTAGGATGAAATTTTTTCTCTTGCATCTCTTTTTGCTGAGGGGAATTTGGTGAACTTAACAATGAATTCAATAAATTATCCTCTCTGATTTGGGAGAAGATGAAAGAGTCAGAATCACTTACTTGATTATTGGGCGGGGGCACATGGTCTACTTTGGATGTTGAAGCAGCCAATCTAGTGCTCCTTTTTGTCATCTAGGTATCTAATTCACAAGTGGTCTTTATTCTGCCAATTTCCTCAGATGGCCCCTCACCATCACCATTTGGTTGTGAGTTGACTCTTTGTGGAGCCGGGTCCAAATTAGATGACTTTCTGTGTGAGGTGGCATTCTGGGATCTAGTTTGACTTTGAGAGGCTGAGTCCCTAGGTTTGCTGAACCAACACACTCTTTGGCCTTTGTTTGTATCCATTTCTCTGTTCTCCTTAAAACATGAAATGACAATAACATAATATCTATAACTTCTTTCTCAGAACACTTTATAGGAGGCATAGGTTCCCTTGACACTGTGTTATATCCTTCTTCCAAAAGATCAGATAATTCATCAACTATATCAGGGACCTAAATGTTTAACTTGAAAGCACAGACCTAATCAATAGTTAATCTCATCCACTTTCTCCTATGAACCTCTCTTTCATCAATACAATCTTCCTAGAAATCTTCAATATGAGGGAGATGTAAGTAGGAACCACCTCCATGCATATTTCCTTTTATGAAGTTCTTACTATCAAATGATATGCGGGGAGATAGACTATGCAAGCTGAATTCAAACAATAGCTTATCTATATTTCAGGCACTATCATTACTCTTGCATGAATAAAAAGATAAAGACATAGGGAAAGAATACCCTTTCTTTTTCATAGCATGATACTTGAAATTGACTGTCGCCATTTGGTGACAAACCTCCAGCAACACCAAATAATCAAAAGGATACTGAGGCAATTTTAATTGGGCATTTTCATAACCCCCAATTCTCAAATATGAGAAGCGATCAAACTGTATGTAAAAATTGCCAAATTTCATAACCAAAACAGACGCTTCCACAAAAATCTCTTCTCTAAAGAGCCATCAATTCTTTTAGCTAACATCATAGAAAAAAAATCATTTATGTGTCTGAAATCTTTCATACCTTCACTCCTTTGTAGTTGAGGGAAAATTTGATACACACGCGTGGTTGCTGAAGAGCTTCCTTGAGTCCTTAAACTAGGCCAAGCAACCTCTTTGTGGGCTAAGACGTAAACAAGCTGAGAGCACATGTAAAAGTTGAGAGCACATGTAGAATTTCATGGTTCACGTAAAATTCATTAGCTGCTCCTGGAGACACTCACAAATAATTTTTGGCTAGTCAATCCGATGGTCACCACAAATCAATAAAATGAATATGTACATCCAGAACTCAAACACATCTGACTCAGGGTTTCCAAAAACTCTGTTTAAGAGGGTTATTGTGTCAAAGATTTCTTCTTTGAAGTGGCTCCTTTTCAAATTAGCAGGCAACCGAGATTTTCTAGTCTTTTCCTCTTCCCACCAACTTTTGGCAATACAAGCATGACACCAGTCCTTTTTCTCATTGTAGTAATTCCAGGCAGAAGAAACATAGACATCAGCATTATCTTCGTACTCCTCTAGGTTCAGGGTCGAAGCAATAGATTCAGAATCAATTTTAGCCACCACAACACCATTAGGAGTCCTTATCTCTTGAGAATCTAGGAAGTAACTATTTGCACATGCAACCATCAATTCTGGACAATGCACAACAAGCAGGAAACCACCAACTTTATCTAATCTGCTGCTAATAATTTTCTCTGTTAGAGGGGTTCTCTTCTTGGACCGCATTCTTCTCCAAAAATCATCCAGATCTATATGGCGTAGATTTGTATCTCTCACTTCAGAAAGGCCATTCTCCACAATGGAAGCCACAACGGTCCCTTGGAATTTGAATTTCATTTTTATATACTCCAGAAACTAGAAAACAAGGGATTCAGAGATACACACAGAGAGCAAAGGATGAGGCGAGACACCCACAACAAATTCTTCATACATATACATGGGAAATGAAAATATCTAACTTGCTCAAGAAGATATGAAGCTTTTATAGATAGAGAAAGAGAGTTACAAGCTATGCTGACCTGTGAAAATGGGACTGTGCTAAAATTCTGCACGTAGAGAACTATCCGTTTATCCTTCTGCAATGTGTTCTTTGCATACAATATCACCTTTGGCAAACTTAGGAATTAATTCAGGCCACTTCTCATAATTTCATCTAAGGAAGATATTAACTTTGGCGGTGGATTTGTCATTTCAAATCATAAATGCATGCCTTGACTTTCCCTCTGAGAATTGTGCCGTTGTGTCTACATGTTGTTCAAATTAAATGCAGAGTGACAAGTGTCATCCCTTTGTGTAGTACATCAGCACAACCAAACACTACTTGGGAAAATATGCCAAGCAAAGTAGGTGAGTCGGGGAAAAGATGAACTTTTGAACTAAGGGTCAGGATTCAAGGCTTCAAAGGATTCTTGACTACCTGACTACAAAGGAAAGACTCAACAAATGACTTTGGGACACAGGAAACACAAAGCAAGTCAGAAAGTCAGGCATTTCAAGAACTTCTGAACCTGCTGACTTTACTTCAAAAATGTGAAAGATCACCGACTTGCCAAAAGAGACCAAGTCAATTTGGCCTAAAAGAGTGAACTAAGGGAAAAGACTGATGAAGGATAGAAAGGGAAAACCAATAATGGACAAGGATGCCCTTTTTCAGAAAAGGGGGGCAACATTAGGCAAGTGTTTTCCCTACACATAAACAAAGACAACAAAGCAAACTACAACACAAAATCCTAGAAAAAATAATAAAGGGGATTAGTATTAGAATGCTGTTAGAAATACAAAAAAACAACAAAGATCAGATCTAGTAATACATTCTAAAAATTACCAATACTCAGAAAATAATGGCAAAAAATATATGGCGCTATTTAAAGCTACCAAATAAACCAAAATGGTACTGAAAAAGTTGCCCACACAACAAGGTTGGTGCTAAAGAAGCCGCCTCCAAGTACATATTCTAGGTGCTTATAAAAGTTGCCTCCAAACTAATTACTTAGGTGCTAAATTAGCCACCCAAAATAGCACATAGATGGTGCTGCCAAAGATCAGAATTAATGACACCAAGTTAGCTGCTCTAATCTGAAAGATTGAAGTCTAGATCAAGAATTATAGATAGCAACCTTTAACATAAACTGTGAATGGATCAAGAATGGCGACCTCAACATGGATTGAAACCCTTGGTGTAAATGCACACAACGACCAAATAACTATTTGTGAAGAAACAATGATGAAAGGAGATTAAAGTCGAGGTTGTATGGATCGAGCGACTAAGAAATGGCCCTATGAGTGTTGATCTGATGTGAGCGCCTAGGCCGAATGAATATGCAGGGCGTTGAAGTTTGGAGAGGCCACATGGATCAAAGCCAACCAAAAACAAATGGGATGCACCCCTGATTTGATTGAAATCTTGGATGATGCAGTGACCAAAGGTAGAATGTTGGCTTTTGTGAAGCTGTTGTTGAATGGTGGGTGATCTAAACAGTGAGAAACAATTGAAATCAAGACCTTTGCCTCTTGTTCTCAAAGATTTTCAAAATTAGTGAGTTGAAATTAGACAGGTGATAATGGTTTCTACCTGAGTTGCAGCTAAGAAGCTCCAACAATGAGATCAATTATTGAACTTAGGGCTCAACATGAAGAAATCTCTGCAAAACTACGATGCATAGATGCTCTTCTAACTCTAGTGAGTGATGAACTTTCTTGGTATTGAACAACTGATGGAAAGTCACCGTATATTAGTATTGATGAAGAGAAAAGACTAAGGAACAAACTCTAGGAAGATGAGGAAGAATAAACAGAGATGACATCCTGCAAAAAGGCTGCATACACCAAAAAAATTGACTATGGCAGCTAATGAGCCTAAGAAAATACCAAACCAGATAAAATCACCAAAACCATGAACAATGAAACATCTGTAGGCTCCAAAAAGAGATTAGAACAAGGGTGTGGGCCCCACAATGGGTGCCAAAATGTAAGCGTTAGAAATGTAGAATAACAACAAATGAATGAAACCAATGGAATATAAAGAAACTAGATCTACAAATCTAACCTACGCAATAGAGTAAATAGATAAAACTATGAATGTAAATACAACTACCAAAAATCAATACAAAATAGCTCTATTGTTTATAAATCGTGATCCAAATGCTCTCAGATTTGCATAACCGTGATAACTTGCTATTACTTGATAATGGTAGAGTGCTTCAATGATTGAGTGCTTGATAATTTAAGAATCAAAATGACAACATAAGGCTAATATAATGAGAATTTATTCAGAATCAAAATGATAGCATAAGGCTAAGATGAGAAGTTATTCAAAAATAGCTTAGAGGAGGTGTGCTTATATGCTCTTCCTTGAAAAGAATGGAGGGTTGAGATCAAAAGAATTTTAATTATGATCAAGGGTTGAGAATGAATGAGACAACATGATCATGAGTTAACTAAGGAGTTAGATCCAAAACTCAAGGGATTGCTTTATGTTAACTTCCAAAAATCAAGGAATTGTAAGGAGTTAAATCCAAAAATCAAAGGATTGACATATGTTAACTCAAAGTCAATTTTGAAGGGTAGAGATTAAGTTGTAGGATTTTTTGATTAAAGGTGGAGATTAAGTGAGACAAAAAGCCACAGATTAAGGAATTTAAATAATAATAATTTATTAATATTTAGTTGTTGAACACAAGGAATAAATACTGAGAGGGGGGTGAATCGATATTCTATAAAACCATTCCTTCACATGCTCATTAACCCATTTACTCAATTCAATAACATGAAAGAAAAATAAATAGAAGAAAAGCAATCATAAAGTCATAACACATAGACACCAAGATTTTTACATGGAAAACCCAAAAAGGGAAAAACCACAGTGAGTGTTAGCACACAATATATTATAAATGGTTACAAGATATTACATAGAAATGCTCATTGCAGGTGGACTCACTGTCCAAGTGGACTCACTGCCCATTGAGAAAGAAAGATAGAAGAGAAGATGGAATGGCTCACTACCAATAAAGAACTGTTACAAATGCACCTACTGAATGCTGGAATACAATTCCATTGATAGCTCAAAATACATTTTCAAAGCTCTTCATAATGACTGCTCTATTTCTCTACTCTACTTAACATATATTCTGTTCTTCTGTTCTCTACATTCTTACTGCATTTTCCAGATCACAAAAATAGTGTTGGATCACACACACACAAACTCAATTAACACATCACATCCTTTAACATTAAAATCCATTGGGTATTTATATCCACAACAAGATCTAACTCAAAACTGGGTTGGCTTGCCAGAGATGAAATGTGTACATAAAAAGGTATACTCTGTCGGCTTGAATTCTTTACATAGGAAGTTATGCGGACCAATGTAATCCTTCAAGAACCTTCATATAGGTGTGGACCTAATATAGAACTACTTAGAAAGATGATCCAAACAATATACCTTTATCGCATATCAATCCAACTTGTAAGCCAACTTCATCCTAAGTGTACACTTAACCAAATCCATTGTCATAATACAACTTCCAATGCGGACCATATGGGACTCTAAGATTCATATAAAACACTCATTATGCATCATCCAACATACCTTCAGAACCATGAGTCATGATATTCTTATGTGGTAGAGTGCAGATCTCTGAACTATTATCTCTGTTACTGTGGAATACTGTCAACCTGAATGTTGATACTTAGGAGCTTGTAGACGATCATCCGGTTAACCTAAGACTTCACAAATCTAGAATTGGATACTCCTAACATGTGTTTACAACACCTTCAAACTGCACATCGAAACAACCAGTAATGGAGGAATGCAAACTAAGATACTTAGGTGTTCTGCACTGTTCATGACTGAACTCTGATAATACGAGCTTAAGCAATTCAAAGCATATCTTTCAGAGATTGCTAGGACATGATACTTGGAATATAACATCATTAGATAACTATGTGCAACACACCAAAACCGCATACCAAAGTCTTCATCTGTGGAGGTGTACCAATCAATTCTCTGTCACTGACTCAATAAGCTACCAACACTTAGTCAATTTGACTAAGTTATTCTTACCAGACCGAAAATGCTATACACAACTTGTCTCAAGATTCGTTCCCAATCATATCTGACTGTTGCCATCAATGACAACATCATTTCTCAATCAAATCAACAGTGTCTCTTGACCATGTTGCCAACATTAGCATCAATTTTTTTTGGAGGAATAAATAAGATTTATTATTTATTTTAAGAAGTGTGAAGGACATTAAATAAATTTGATTGATTTATTTAATTTAAGAAGGTGTTAGTTAATCAAATAATTTTTAGATTATTTAATCATGAGGAGGGATGGTGAGAATAATTAAATATAATGTATTTAATTATTAGGAAAGAGAGATAAATAATTAAATTAAATTTAATTATTTTTTGGAAGAATAGTTAGATTAACCAAATAATTAATATTATTTGATTATTTTTAGAGGAATAATTAGCTTAATTAAATGATTGTCATTATTTAATTATTTTTATAAGAAGGGGGGATAATTAGATTTAATTAAATAATTCATATTATTTAATTAATAAGGGAAACTAGAAGAAATATGAAATTGTGATCTACATGAAAAAGCAAATAATACTTTATGTTAATTTTGGGTGTCTACAGTTAGAATTTTAAAACTCCCTTGGATGACCCAATTTGAGTGACAAGTCATACCTAGCTCATTTGGATAAGTAATATGGGCTCATGGGATAAGTAATATGATTTTAAATATGAAATTCATGTGGATAGGTTGTTCCTAGGAGAAGTGGGTTTTTTCTTCCCTCTTAAGAGGCATATTTATGAAAGGCACCTTTTCCTTCTTACTCATTCATTCAATTGAGGTTCTTTAATTATAGTATTCTTTGGCATCTTAACACAGCCAATATCTCTTTTTGTTGGTCTTCAGATGATGTTTTGCTTTCTTTCTTTGATTGGATGCATGTAGATCTAATGGAATTTTTTATTGTTTCTAATATCTTTGAGGCTCCTTATATACAGAAAAGAATTTCCTGACCTAGGTTGGCTAGACATATATTTACTATTTATCTCCTTGAGCAATCTAATCATAAACAAATTGTTGAAAAACTATTGAACAATAATAGTGATAGTATAAGCATAAATTGTACAAATATAAATAACCCAATAAAAGGTACATGTGAGCAACCAAAATATTTGAAATAGAACATGAATAATCATGTAAAATAGAAACAAGAAATCAACAAACATACGACACTAGATATATGTGGAGAAACCCCTTTAAGAAAAACTCCACCACCAAAGAGATATAACTTGTATTAATCAAGTAGAAACAAGTACATCAATACAACTCATACAATCTTCTTTAGTATGACAACATTTTGGTAGTGTGAGAGTACCTACAAATAAATATACCTCCTCCATAATCGCTTAATATATAGACTTAAGGAGTCTTAAAAACCACCATAAAACAACACCATAGGTCCAAATATGGTCTCAAAATGCCATGATAAAAATTCTCACAACCCACCACAAGGGAGTGGTCTCTAAATAAAAAGTAACTCCTCCTACACATTGATGCATCATATATTCTATAATGAAACAACTTGCATAATAGTTGAATATAATAGTAAATATGTTGCAAATACTTGATAATAACATGCCACTTTGAGGGGGCAACCTCCTAATCCACTTCGAGGGGATACCTCCAATAGTATTCAGTAAGAACATAATACTTAATATGATGATAATAACTAACCTCTACCTCCTATATATACCATACGTATGCCATGGATGCCACCCAGACTGACCTAACTACCTATATAAGACTATATTAATGATTATATAGCTTAAATAAGATTTAAGGTAGCCACAAGCTGACTACTCATAACCATATACAACTATAGAATTAAGGGCATAACATGCCCCCACCTTTACAAAAGCATTGTCCTCAACACTAATCAATTGTGGTAGTTTCTTCATATAATCTTCATCATCCCATGTGGTAACTTCAACTAGAAAATATTTCCATACAATGAGGTAATTTTTGACTATTAATGTCCTCAGCTTCTTCATGTGTGCCTGGAAAATTAACTTCAGCTCCAAGATGTGTCTTCCCTTTGCATCTAGCTCTTGATGGTGATGAATGTGTTCTTCCTTTACTTTAACCTTTTGGTGTGCCTTAGAGGAAGAGGTGAGGAATAGTAGATGGAACTCTTGCATTGGTTGAATGGCATGATCACGATCTCCTTTATTAAATAATGCATTTTGAAATTCTCCAAGTAGTGATAATGCATGGAAATATGTTATGGGTTTGACTTCTCCTTCTTTTTCCTCTTTTTCTTCTCTTGATTTTCTTCTTCCTCCTCCTCCTCCTTCTCCTTCTCCTTATTTTCTTGCTTCTTCTTCTTCTTCTTAGTTTTCATCTTCTTTTTCTTCATCATCATCATCATCATCATCATCATCATCTTCTTCTTCTTCTTCTTTTTCATATCATCATCATCATCATCATCATCTTCTTCTTCTTCTTCTTCTTCTTGCATCTTCTTCATTTGTAATAGGTTTCGAGATCTCATTTGTAACATGAAATATATTTTCCTTGAATAAGTATCGAAAACTAATGAAATATCTTCCTTAAACTAGATGAATTCTTCATCCATTGTATTATGATAAGTCTCCCCACCTTATGTATCCTCCTTGTCTAGGGATTTTCTTGGTGTGACATGATTATTTTTGCCTCTGGTGGCAAGACCCTCCATGATTGGGAAAATTTTTAATAAGTCACATAAGACAAATCCAAGTAATCTAAAATTTTTACTATAACTTACCAGGAACTAGATCTCACTTCTCTAAAGTTAATTTGTAGTCTTGAGAATAAAATTGGTTGAAATACTAATTATGCAATAACTCACTTAATTATACTCCAATTAATCTAAAATCTGTATTGTAGAAGCTCCAATATGTCCTTGAGAAACCCTTTAAAAATATTTAAAATATTCTCCAAAAACAGAGATATATGTGCTTCACAAGAAATAATGCCAAAAACCCTAATTTTGTTATAACTCTCTCAATTCTAATCGAATTGCTCTAAAATATGGACTGTATCAAGACAAAAATGTCCTTAAAAAACCCACCAAAAATATTGAAAATATTCATCAAAATAAGAGAGATATGTACTTCTCAAATTGACCTCCAAAATAAATAAAAAATTGCCTTGTTTTTGTCTTCATAGTGCCAAGATCGTGCTTTGATACCACTTGTAATGAAACAACTTACACTATAATAGATGAATATAATAGTAAATATGCTCCAAACACTTGATAATAATATGCCACTTCGAGGGGGCAACCTCATAATCCAATTCAAGGGGATACCTCCAATAGTCTTTAATAAGAACACAATACTCAATATGATGATAATAACTACTCTCTATCTCCTATATATACCATACTTATGCCATGGATGCCACCCAGGCCAACCTGACTACCTATATAAGACTATATTAATGATTATATAACTTAAATAAGAGTTAAGGTAGCTACAAGATGACTACTCATAACCATATACAACTATAGAATTAAGGGCATAATATATTCCTTCATAATATACCATTAAGCCCACTTTCCCATTTCTAGGCACTCCATAAGTGCATTCAATTGTATTGTCATTGTGTATGTTGAGAAAGATGCTCCATAAATCCCAATATTTTGTTAGAAATGAAGGTGCAAACCACACAATGAAAATCTAATTCAAACCTTATTAATGTCCTCTAAATAATGTAGAATCAATGAAGATTGCAATAGAAATAAAACCCACTACACAGAAATAACATGCATTAAGAACTGAACACATAACATAGTATGTAACATGAAGCAAACCCTTTTAGGTAAACAACTCCACCAAGAAAATAGGCTCCAAGTTGTATTATCTTCAAATATGAGATTACACTACATGCACTTCCTCTTCTTCTTCAGTCTTCAATTTAATGACGCCTGTTACTCTCAACTCTGCTAAAAATGTAGTACCAATATTCTTATAAAAGGGGGTTGCCTTCTAGGGCAAGAAAATTGATATAATATCAACCGTCAGATCTATGACTAATGACGAACAATCTAGATTTACAATGACAAATATAAATAAAATGTGGTTTTGGGGGTAGTCACATGGCCCTCGGACCCTTCACAAGGATGAAACCCACCTGCAATCCCCCATCATTGATGAATTAATGTTGGGTACCGGATATAAACATGTGGTTGAAACAAGATCGCTGCTGGTGAAACCTCTCATCACTCATGGGTGATTTCCAAACAATAATAAGAATAGTAAATTACATAGGATTTACAAGGTTGATGGCACCTTAATCCTAACATTCTCCCAATTGACATCATACATTGTAAATACCCATAGGAAGACAATAAAATAATCAGGAACTAGAAACAAGGCCCATGGCCTCTCTACACCAAATAAATTTCTCTATGCGCATAGGCTTGGTCAAAGTATTTGCAACATTCTTCTGAGTGTCTACCTTCTTCAACTCAATTTGTCCACTTGTAACCATTTCTCGTATAAAGTGATACTATACATCAACATGCTTAGTCTGAGTATGATACATAGGATTCTTGGCCAAACAAATAACACTCTAGCTATCACAACCAATATGAATGAACCTACAATCAAAACCAATACTTGTACACAATCTTCACAACCAAGCTACCTCCTTAGAGACATGGGTAGCAGCCATATACTCTACTTCAGTGGTGGACAAAGCAACAATGGGCTACCATTTTCTCATCCAAATCACTGCTCCGCCAAACAAAGTAAACATATAGCCATTGGTGGACCTTCGACTATCCAAGTCCATGCCCAATCTGCATCAACAAATCCCTGTATGTCTAAAGTTTTGTCAACAGTACCAGATTAATCCAAATAGTAATCAAGACTACTTGCTAGATATCTAAACACCCTCTTCACATAATTCCAATGTTGTCTACCAAGGTTAGACATAAATCTACTCAAAACTCCCACTGCTTGGGCAATATCTGGTCCAATGCAAACCATTGCATACATCAAACTCCCTACAACACTAGCATATGTCACATTAGACATATCCTCTAAATCATCCTCATTCTTTGGACACATATCTAATGAAATCTTAGTACCAATGGGTAAGGGAACTCT
Organism: Cunninghamia lanceolata; assembly: GCA_027924645.1. NCBI lineage: Eukaryota > Viridiplantae > Streptophyta > Pinopsida > Cupressales > Cupressaceae > Cunninghamia > Cunninghamia lanceolata. The sequence continues at coordinate 7,099,063 of BSBN01000123.1, forward strand.
TAAATGGGTTACAGTCTTGCATAGTAAATCTCTGCAAAATGGTATTCACAGACTTACTTTTTGATAACCAAATCTTTTTGTTATCTCTATCCCTTTTGATCTCCATCCTCAAAATATACCTGACAACTCCAAGATCCTTCATTTTGAATTCACATGAAAGTTGGGCTTTCAACTCACTAATCATACCCTTAGTATTGCTGAAAAATAACATGTCATCAACATACAATGCAATGATTAGAATAGAATCATCAATACAATGAATGTAAACACAGTGATCCTCCTCACTTCTAACAAAACCCAACTTCAACACAAATGAATCAAATTTTTGGTACCACATTCTGGGGGACTATTTCAAACCATAAAGAGACCTCTTTAATCTGCAAACCCAATGTTCTTTCCCCTTTACCTCAAAACCTGTAGGTTGTTGCATGTAAATTTCTTCCTCAAGATCTCCATGCAAAAATGTAGTCTTAACATCCATTTGCTCTATTTTCCAATCAAAACTACAACAATAGATAAGAGAAATATAATAGAAGTTAATTTAGTAACATGAGAGAATATTTCACCAAAATCAATTCCCTCTCTCTAGGAGTAGCCCTTGGCTACCAGTCTAGCCTTATACTTCTCCAATAAACTGTCTGCTCCAAACTTCTTCTTGAAGACCCACTTACATCCTATGGCCTTTATTCCTTTGGGCAAACGAACAAGATCCTAGGTGTTATAAGAGTCTAAAGCCATCATCTCCTCCTACATAGCTAACTGCCAAGACTCACTATCATCTGCATGAATAACTTCCCTGTAGGATCTAGGCTCATCGTTAGTACTCAATAAAGAAACTACATAATGGAAATAGGCTATACCTATCAACTGGGTTCCATTATCTTATGGATCTTCTCAAAGTTGGAGTAATAGACTTTTCAGGTTCTTCTGCATGTTCATCTATACCAACTTCTTCTATCACAATAGATTCTTCCTTATTAGAACTTTCACTCGAGTCTTCTTTTGCTTCTTTACCCCCAAATCCATTATTATGTTCTTCTTGAGGTGCATCTTCATGCTCTAATTCAAAGCGCACTCTTTTCACCTTTTCTTTTTTTTCCTTTGGTTGTTCAGGTTCTGAAATAACACTAAGTTCCTTGAAAATAACATCTCTAGAATAGATAATCTTTTAGGTTAGTGGATTCCAAAGCTTATAACCTTTTACATTATCACCATATCTAATGAAAGTACACTTTTCATCTTTTGGATCCAACTTAGTTTATTTTTCTTTAGGCACATGAACATAAGCCTCATAGCCAAACACCCTTAAATGTGAAAAAAAAGGTTTCTTACCTATCCACATTTCATAAGGAGTTGAAACAAGAGCCTTACATGGAGATCTGTTAACCAAGTAGTTTGCAGTACACATAGCTTCCACCCAAAAGAATTTGTTCAACTGTGATTCACTGAACATACTTCTGGCTCTTTCCATTATTGTCTGATTCATCCTTTCTACCACTCCATTCTGTTGTGGAGTATACGAAGTAGTCATTTGTCTAACAATATCTGCATGCTTACAGAATTCATCAAATTCCTTAGAACAATATTCCCCTCCATTGTCAGATCTCAAAACCTTTATCTTATAATCTGATTGCTTTTCAACTAAAGATTTAAATTCCTTAAACTTAGTGAAATCTTCATATTTGTGATGCATAAAATAAATACAGGTAAACCTTGAGACATCATCAATGAAGGAAACAAAATATCTAGATTTTCCAATTGATTCAACATCCACTGGACCAAAAACATCCGAATGACTAAGTTTCAATTTATCAGTAGATTTAGTACTACTTAAAGGCAATAGAGATCTATTCTATTTTCCAAACACACAATGTTCACAGAATTTGAAACTCTCATTAGAATAGGACAAACCATCTAACAATTTTTTTTATTTAAGATAGTCTTTAAACTAGACTGACTTATGTGGCCCAATCTACAGTGCCACATCATACATGTATTTTTAGTATTAGCCTCAGATGTATAAGAGCCATTACAAATAGTGGTGGCTTCTATCTTAAACAGAGTTCCCAATCTTTTCCCCTTTGCTAGCACCAAGGTTCATCTCACCAATTTGTAACCATGCTTATCAAATGTCACATGCATTCCCAAATCATTCAACTTTGAAACACAAATCAAATTTCTAGCCAATCCAAGAACATGTAAAATACTAGGGAGGTTTTAATTCTCCCATCACTAAAACACAACACTACCTTCCTTCATCCAACAATAGGGTATGTAGAGTTGTCCCTAAGGTACACATCTCCTCCGTCATACTCTTCATATGTGGAAAACCATTCTTTATGTGGGGTCATGTGGTACGACCATCCTGAGTCAACCAACTAGTGATCATGAGAAACAACATTACATGCAAAAAGTAAAACCTCATGACCTACATTTGAAGACTTGTCATTAACATAATCTCATTGTTTCTTCAGGTTTCTAGATTCCTTCTTCACATGTACTCTCTTTTTGTAGTTCCAACACTTGAATCTGTTCTTCTTTCTAGGAGTCTTAGAGTGACCCTTAGACTTGTCTTTAGATCCCTTCTGATCTCCTTTTGGTCTTCTTTCCATAGACCTTCCCCTGACTGAGAGAATCCCCTAAACTATCTAAACGTTTCTTCCTCAATTCCTATGACAACAAAACTGAAACAAGAGCATCCAACTTCAGATTTGTGAGGTTAGCAGTGATAGCCAAAATAACATTCTCCCATGACTCAGGTAAAGAAAAGAGAAGCAATATACATCTATATTCCTCATTCACCTCAACATCTACAGATGCTAGTTGACTCAATAATAAATTAATCAAATTTAAATTCTTTGCAACTGATTCACCCTCTTTCATTTTCATAGAAAATAATTTACGCTTTAAATAAAGCTTGTTTACCATACTCTTGGCTTGGTAGATCTCACCTAGATGCTTCCACAAGCTATGTGTAGAATTCTCACTCGTAACATTCATTAGAACAAAATCTGCAAGACACATCTAGAATGTACCTCATGCCTTTTTATCCAGTCTATCCCACTCATCTTGAGCAACATCATCAGGTTTCTTCTCTTTCATAACAGCCAACCACCGGTTTCTTTCCTTTAGCAAATCCTCCATTTTCATCTTCCACAATTCTTACCCCATTCCATTAAACTTTTAAATGTCCAACCAAAAGATAAAAGCAACAGTGGATGAAGCCATGATATCTACACAAGATCTACAAATAAAAATAACCAAATCTCCCAATGCAGTTAAAAAACCTTCACACTACCACCCAAGAATCAAAACTAGCCAGGATCTGATACCAAATGTTAGAAATGAAGGTGCAAACCACACAATGGAAATCTAATTCAAACCTTATTAATGTCCTCTAAATAATGTATAATCAATGGAGATTGCAACAAAAATAAAACCCAAGTTACACATAAATAACATGCATTAAGAATTGAACACATAACACAATATGTAATGTGGAGAAAACCCTTTTAGGTAAAAAAATCTACCAAGAAAAAAGGTTCCAAGTTGTATTATCTTCAAATATGAGATTACAATACATGCACTTCCTCTTCTTCTTTAGTCTTCAATCCAACGGTACCTGTTACTTTCAACTCTGCTAAAAATGTAGTACAAATATATTTATAAAAGGGGGTTGCCTTCTAGGACAAGAAAATGAACATAATATTGACTGCTAGATATGTGACCTAATGAAGAGTGGTCCAGATTTATAATAATAAAATATAAATAAAATGTGGTTTCGAGGGTGTTTCCCATGAACCCTCGTTAGGGTGCACAACCCCCAAACCCCCACTGGGGGAATGACCCCCCAGACCCCTCGCAAGGGGGAAACCCCTATAACCCCTATCACGGATGAGTTAGCATCGGGTACTCGAAATAAACATGTGGCTGAAACAAGATCATTGTTGGTGAAACCTCTCATCCCTTCTGGGTGATTTACAAACAATAATAGGAATAATAAATTACATAGGACTTGTTGGTGCCTGCTACTGGTTCAGGTTTCAAATATTCATCTGCAGGCACTCTTCAAAGAAATCCAAAAAATTTCTAGGTCTGTCGGCCTTCACTTTTTCATGCATGTATCTTTGTATATGCATTGTTGTTTGTATGTACATTTGAATGAGCGCGAATGTACATTGGTGGGCCCGAAAAATAAGTCAAATCGGCTTCAAAAAGTGCAAAAATTGGTTGTATGCATCTTTGTATGCATATCAGGCTTGTATGTGCAATTCTGGGCATGAAAAGTGGATGTACATTGAAGATTCTGTTGCAGATTCCTAGAATGTTCCATGCTTGTATGTAAGGGTTTACATGTATATTTTGCATGTATGTCTGATATACAACGGGTAGATACAAGGGTGATATACAAGAGGAAACATGCAAAGGGCACATACAAAGACAAGATGCAAAGGAGGATATACAAATGGTCGGGCCCACAAGTATGTGAAAAGGGGATTGTATGTGATAGATACAAAGTGACATACAAGCAGAACATACAAGTCCCGGACTTCAAATTTTATCAAATCGGGCCTGGCGGGTGCATACAAAGGTGATTGTATCTTTGCACATACAATCTCATATACAAGGGGATATACTTTCCTGATATACAAGGCCCGGACCCGAAAAGGTATGCAGTTTAGTTGATAAAGGAAGACATGTTTGTATGCATCTTTTGCTTGTACATTCGCATTGTATGTTTAGACATACAAAGAAAAGATACACAGGAAATATACAGGTAAGCGATGTACAAGCAGACGCGGCAAGGAAGTTAATTGTATTTGTGAAATGGGTGAAGTTTGCCATTGTATATTGGGGTTGTATGTTCCCAATATACAATCGGACATACAACAGAAGATACAAAGAAATATACAAGCGGGAGCGGTCAAGGTCAATGGTCTTCAAAAGCGATGGTGGGCTTGCACAGTTGTATGTCTCAGATTGTATGTATGTTCCATATACAAATGAATATACAAAGCACATATACAATCCAGACGTGAAAGAAAGTGTGTTTTGGCAGATTTCAGGATGGGGTCCGCAGTTGGTTGTATATTCGCATTGTACATGTGATATACGATGAAAGATACAAAGGTGTCGATATAATGCCGGATTCAAAATTTATTCCAATCTGCCTCATATGTGTGATGGGATCCGCACTATATGTATATTATATTTTGTATATGCAATATACAAGGAGATGATACAGAGAATGAAGATGCAAGCCAGACCGGATTGCAGTTTCAAAGTGTTTCATAATGATCTGGGGTCCGCAGAATGTATATTGCATGTTGTATGTGCAATGTACAAGGCAATATACAAAGGAAGGAGATACAAGGCCAGACCCGACTGCAATTTCAAATTGATTCATAAAAATTTGGGGTCCGCACCTTGTATGTGTTGTGATTGTATGTATATGCATTTGCATATACAAGGATTTGAATGTACAAAGGGCGAAAAGGCAAAATGTATGTCACGATGTGAAAAGTCAAAGAAGCAAAAGCCACTTGCATGGTGTGATCTCATTGGCCGATGACTTTTCAGCACAATTTGAAGCCATTAATCTTAGCGATGAGGATGGAATTGATGGCCCTGTTTTGAATGCTCGAGGAAGGAAGGATTTTCTTTTTATCTGCAATCGTGTTTCAGGCGGGAAGAACTGCAAAGCACACAACCATCGTATTTTCTATAGTTGTTGCATCCTGCGGGTAGGTTGGATTTAATGACGGAGTTACAGAGGTATGGGTCGATGAATGACTGACTAGCTACCATTTTTAATGAAAAATCTCCAGGCGGCGGCACATCCCCCAATCTCACCTGCTTCTTTCCTCTTTGTCTCTTGGCTGCATTGAATGTTCTTGGTGCCATTCAGATGGTGCATTATATCAGGCAGCATTTTGAGTTGACATTGTAATTAGTTGCTGAGTACACATTCTTGCTATAAAAGGCAAACTGTGTTACTCATTGAGGTTGTTGAAGACTTGGGCATTTTTTTGGAGAAAATAATGAAGAATAGAGCATTTCTTGGTTGTTCTATCTCTTTTGGAGTTTATGAGTTGCATTTGAGTGCACCTTGCACATATGTTCAGTTTCTTGTTGATTTTATATGAAATATGCTTCTTTGCATGTGTATAGCTGTTTGTCTCCATTTACTGTATGCATCCCTTCTTTTGAATCTGGTTGCTAAGGGTTACTAAGATTCTAGGATACAGATTTGTTGTATTGCATGCTTGATTTCTAACTTCCATTCAAGGAGTGGATTAAACTATTTTAGGTTAAGTATGAAGAAGATTGTATGTCAGCTGGGATATTTGTAAGTAGAGGCAGCTAAATACTCAGTTTTGGGTGGTGTTTGTAAGGCAAATACCAGTCCTAACCCCTTGAAACTTGAATGCCAGTGCAAATCATTCTCTTGTATATGTCTAGTTGACTCCTTGCCCTGAGATAGGCACCGGTCTGCCCTTATGTAGTAGTTATGATCCAAAACCCCCTGTCTTGCATCCAAAAACATAATACAAATCATTTCATATTTCCAACCTGTTAGTTTGTAGGAGTAGGAATAAGATCCCTACATACTCTCATTCCTAACCAGTTAGATATGTCCAAGAACACTGCCAACCTTGTGATTTATCATACCAATCTTGGTCCAAACATGAGAGTATTCTGCCTGTTGTGGTAAAGCTAAATCTTTCTATTGGGTGAGTCAAAGTCAAATCTTTAGCTATAGGGATACCCCCTTGGTGCGGCAGAACTAGAAGTGAAGGGGAGGTAGCTCACGCAACCTCCTGTATTTGTTGGCCAAATTTGCCTGTGCATTGGAACTGGCAAACCCTCTGCCGATTCAGAGAGAAAGAACCAACATGATTTACAAGGTTGATGAAACCTTAATCCTAACATATTTGACCTCTTTTTGTAATTCCCCTTATTCAATACCATTACAATTATATCTCACATAATCTAGAGAGTAATAATAATAAAATAATATCCATTAAGTCCTCATGAGCATAGAAGTTACCCACTCCACGAAAGTGGGATACTCAACATTATACATTAGGATTGCAATTTACTATCACACTATCCTAACATTCTCCCACTTGAATATTATATATTATAATGAGATAAACATTAAACATAAAATGAATTAGATGTAGGCTACAAGGCCCATGACCTCCTTGCGCCAAGAGAACTTATCCATGCTTACTAATTTCATGAGTGAATCTGCAACATTAACCAAAGTGTAACTTTTTGAATCATGACTTTACCACTCTCTACCATCTTACAAACAAAGTGAAATTGAACATCAATATTCTTTATGTGAACATGGTACATGGGATGCCCTAGCCAAACAAATAGCACTCTGATTGTCACATCCTATTTGAACCACCCTACAATCAAAACCAACTCCTAAACATAATCTCTATAACCAAACTACCTCTTTACAAGCATGTATAGAAGAAATATACTCTACTTTTATAGAAAAAAGAAACCATAGGTTTCCTCTTACTCATGTAATTGACAACACCACCAAATTGAGAAAATATATAGCCACTAGTGGACCTCTAACTATCCAAGTCACTTTACCAATCTACATCAACAAAGATCTACCTATGCAATAACTTTTCTGTATCAATAGAACCATGATAAAATAAGTAATAATTAGAGGTTCCTCGTAAATATATAAATACTCTCTTAATAAAAGTCTAATGCTCTTTACCAGGGTCAGATATAAACTTGCTAAGAACTTTCACTACTTAGGCAATATCTACTATACTTCAAAACATTGCATACAATAGGATACCAACAACATTGGTATAAGGAACATTATACATATCCTCAAAATACTCATCTAACTTAGGTTTCATATTCAGTGAAATCTTAGTACCTACAAGTAACAAAATACTCACTATTTTACAATTGTGCATAACAAACTGAAACAAAATAGTGTCAACATACTTTAATTGAGTCAAAGATTTTAGTGAACTTGGTCCCTACTAATTTCCATTTCCAAAATCAAATTTTCTACCCCTAAATCCTTCATGTCAAACACACCAAAAAGATGAGTTTTAATCTTCCTAATCATCACCTTGCTATTACCAATAAACAACATGCCATCAACATACAAGAAACTAATTAGAATTTAATTATTAATAAAATTAACATAAACACAATAATATTATTTACTTCTAACAAAACTTAACTTAAATGCAAAAGCATCAAATTTTTATACCACATCCAAGGTGATTGTTTCAAACCATACAATTACCATTTTAACCTACAAACCAAATTTTCTTTCCCTTTTACCTAAAATCCATTTGGCTATCACATGTGAATTTCCTCTTTAGTATCCCCATGTAAGAAAGTAATTTTAAAATCCATTTACTCTACTTCAAAAACATCAACAATAATATAAAACATGAATCTAATGGAAGATAGTTTACCAATAAGAGAGAAAATTTCACCAAAATCAAATCCCTCTCTCTAGATTTATCCCTTAGCCACCAATCTAGCTTTAAACTTCTCTAAAATACTATATGCTATGAATTTCTTCTTGAACACCCATGTACAACTAATGGGATTTCTTCCCTTGGGGATACTCACAAGATACCAAGTGTCACATCTATCCAAGGCCATCATCTCCTCTTGCATGACCTCCATCCAAGAGTCACACTAATCTAAACAAAGAGATTCTTTAAAAGATGTAGGATCATTGTTAGTACATGAGAAAATAAATACACAATAGAAAAATAGTGGGCTATACCTATAAATTAGGTTTTGTTGTCTTATGGATCATCTCAAGGGTAGAGTAAGGGACTCCACATGTTCCTCTACATGCACAACCTACTTAGAACTCTCACTTGAATCCACTTATTCCTCTCCATTATCAAACCCATCATTCTATTCTTGAATATGTACATCTTCCTACTTCTCAAACTTAGTCTCAAAATGCACGTTTTCATTCCTTATTTTTCCTTTGGTTGTACTAGATTAAAAAATACTCTAAGTTCCTTAAAAACCACATATTTAGATTATATAATTTTCATGGTTAAAGGATTCCAAAGATTTTAACCCTTAACATTTTCACCATATCTAACAAATATGCATTTATAAGTTTGGTCACTTTTCTCCAGGCACATGAATAAAAACCTCATAGCCAAATACCCTTAAATGTGAAATAGAGGTTTTCTTACCTACCACACCTCATAAAGAGTTTTATCAACAAAACTTGAAAAAGGAGATCTATTAATCAAGTAACTGGTTGTACTCATAGTACTCATGGAGACTCTATAAGTGTATTGTAATGTTTCATTGCTAAATAATACATTGAGTGTGGATTCTTTTGGAGGCTGAGTTTTTCCCTCTTAAGGGTTTTCCTAGGATATATCTTCTGTTATCTTGTGGCTTGTCTATTTGATATTTGCATTATGGTAATTTTGTAAGCTTGTATGCATCATATTCTCTCATAGGGTTATTTAAGAATTGGTTTGATCAACCTGTAAATTCCAAACAAGTGGTATCATAGCTATATTCATGGTTGAGGGAGGTATGAGCTCCCTAGTTTTGTATAACCCTTGTTTGAGTGGTTTTGGTGCAAAGTTGAATCCATGGAAATGCAAGAAGATTTGAGATATTACATATTTGAGGTATTGGGGTGTGTGGATTTGTTGTGTTTATTGTAGATCTGAAGTTGGAAAAATCTTGGAAAAAATGGGTTTCTTGGATGTGCTTCATATGAGAGTTTTGAGGAGGAAATTTCATAGATGACCTCCTCGGACAAAACGGACCTCACCATTAGATCCATGAGGCCCAAGAGGTGAAGAAAAACATATCTTTTGACATATTTTGGTCACTAGGGCCTGGAGTAAAAAATTATCCCCTTACCCTAGTTTGACAATATGATGGTACAATCATATGATCTACAAAAGGATATATATATATATATATATACATACTGGGTTTAGGTCTATTTTCTATAGTTTGGAAAAATTAATTTATTGAAAAATTCTTAGTTTTAAACTATAGAAAGATTTGAAGATTTTTTAAATAATTTAAAAAAAAATATTAAAGGGCCCTAGTATGGGGTTTGTAGACCCCCATACTAAAGGTCACACCTATACTAGAGGGTATATGGGTACACTAGCATAAGAATCAGTTGGCCCCTGCTAGGCTCCCGTTGGCTGTTGGCTGACATTGACCGTGGCTGCAGTCCCTTAGGCCCCCGCTCCAAAAAGCCTTTCCATCAATGACCCCAACTCAGGTGGGAGTTTTCAATAATACCGACCTTCAAATTTTTATTAAAATCTATTCACATTTCATGTTAGGTCCATGATAAAAGGTGAGAAATTGAAAACATTAGATCTTTTAAAACTTGCTTGCAGTCCGTCGTATGCCAGCCCACATTAGCGCCACCTAGGTGCCACACCACATTAGCACCACCTCACCCCTACTGTGCCACATCATCTTCTAATGTAGTAATGACATCAGTAGTATGGATGATGACATCATCATATGGACAAGGTCTTGCCATGGCCCTCTTTTTAGCCATCGGAGGGCTTTTTATTCTAGGGGCATAACTTTTGCCCACAGTATCAGATTTTCATCTTATTATAGGCATCAAAAAGGTCTCTCTGAGCACTACACAATGGTATAGGTTTGGTAATTAGTTTTTTCTATTTGTGTCAGAATTTGGTGCCCAAAGCCAAGCATCACTTTGAGAAAATTTATTGGTCATAACTTTCGCATATAGAATTAGATTTTGGATTTTAGGTAGGCATTGGAGAGCTCTTGCAATGTACTATAGTTTGGATCATGTAGATTTTTATTTTGGTGTGAAAAGAGATATTTGTACTTGTTTGGGCACTTGTGGGAGCCGAAGATTTAGAGTGTGATTGTGAGAGCATTCAGATAATTTTTTGGGCACAAAATTGTGGGAGTGCATGTTGTTATGAGACCATCATGGTATAGTAGGTTTTTAGATTTGGTGCTTCTAGGTACAGGTTTACATGTGTTTTTAAAGTTTGGACTTTGATGGAGATAGGTACACATATTATCTTCTATTCTAAGGACATGGTTGATACACATGTGAGACTAGGAGTCTCGTATCAGTGAGAATTGAGTACATGTATAGTGATGATGATGATTATGATGTCATAGATATGTAGATACATTTTGAGCATTGACATGACATGATCATGTATGTGGTTGACATGTATGGATTATGATGTTTGATTCATGTTTACTGGTGGTGGTGTGGTTTACTTTTAGGAGGTTGTTCTTATCTTTTGGATGCTTGATTAGTTCCTTGACTATCGTTACTCATTTATGGACTTGCTTGGAAAATTGAATCTGGTGTTGATTTGGTGTTTGAGTCTTGAGTCTACAGCTTATCTTCTTTGATATCTTGGTTTATAGGTTACTAATGTAATGATGAGTTTGCATGTTTTCATTGGTTGGGATCTATGAGTTATGTAGTTTTTGGGTATGTGCAACTCATTGATTGTAGTGGGATGACTCAGATGTGAACTGTATTCAGTGTTGATGCAAACTTCGTTAGTTGGCCTTGTCCATGGTTATTTCTGCATTGGTATGTTGAATTGGGATGAGAGGATGGATAATTAGATTGCTTGGATAGTTGGATATTGGGACTTGTAGCATGTTTGTCATGATGTCATAGATAGATTGGTTACACGGTTTTGTGTGAGGTTTTGATAGTGATGATGGTTTATCTTCTTGGCTTGGAGATCTTGGTTCTACTTTAGATTTACTGGTATTGTAGTTGTGTGTGGACCATGAGTGATCTTAATTTAGGAGATGGTTATCATGATGCCATTAGTAGCTCGTATCATGGTTTATTGGGAAATTTGGTAGTGATGTGGATTCATCATTGGTGACGGATGATCTTCTATAGTGGTTAGGTGTCATGGAGAAACTCTTGGTTTGTGATTATTATGCAATATGAGTGCTTTGACATCTTGGATACTATTGTTAGGAGATGGTTATCTTCATGTGATTGGAGTGATTGTGTCTCAGTTTACTCTAGATACTGGTTTGAGTGTCGACATGATACATGTTCTCTTGAGACCAGGATGTGTGCATTAGTGCATGTGATCTCCTAGGAGGATTTTTTAGATCATGATGTCATGTTGGGTTCCTGATTATGCATTTGGAGTTTTGACAGTGGTCTTGTTGGTTCTCTTGGTATTGAGTACATTAGTGGTGCAGGAGCACCTAACACAAGGTGGCCTTCATGAGGCATTTAAGTTTATTTTTGTTTAGAAAATCATGTTTGCATTGTAATAAGGTCTATTTGACCAATGCATTTTCATTTCAGTTTGTAACTAGGTTCATTTTGTAAGTCCCAAGTGACTTAGGGGACATTTGTCAAATTGTAACCGCATAATGCCAAAAATAGGCAGTTGGGCAGTTGGAGGCTATTTAAAATGCTTGTCTCCCAGCTGCTTGGAGTCAGTTTGGTACTACTCCGGGTGAGTTTATAAACCTAGGGAATTGAACAAAGTCAGAGAGATGATATTGTAATTAGATCAAGAGGAGAAATTGAATGTAATCGAGCATTGTGAAGAAGAAATCAAACCATTTCTGTGTCATCAATTTGTTTCCCATTCTCTGTAATTACAAATCGTTTAGCTATAGTTTTCCCTTCTGTATTTCCATTGTTGAGAAATGTCGATGTGAAGCATTCCACTGGTGAGATTTCTGTCAAAATCAGTGGAATGGATTCATTGTACAATATGTGTTTTTTGTTTCCTGTTTTGTTTCATCATTTTGCGGCGCAGAGGATCTGGACAACACGAGATGTACATTAGATCGCCTAGCATCTCCATGTGCTAGGGTTTGGATTGGAGGAGTTGGAGTTGTTTCAGTGAGACAGATGCCATCGACGAAGCATTCCTCGCTCAGAGCGACAAGGATAGTCTGGCCGAGGGGAGGATCGAGCTACTGAATGGAAGTCGCGGCTTGAGGATTAGATCTGAGTGATCAAATTATCGGCGGTTTTGGAGAAAGTCTGACTGATAGGGAAGGATACGCCGAAGGTAGACGCCAACATCGGTAGAAGAGTTGGAAGCATACAACGAAGACAAGAGTCTCACTGAATGTAGATTGTGAATGAATAGAGCAAAAGCATGTTGGGAATGTATGTGGAAAATGTATCTTTCATCACATACAAATGGTGACCGGTCGTAACGGTGAATCAGGGTATAGGAACCGGTAATAGCAAGTCACGCCAAGCATATACTAAGTGTTTGAGGCTCCCCATCAATTAGTTATGTGCTTGGGAGCTTCATGATAGTGCAGTGTTGCATTTGGAACTTAGCATGGATTGATTAGTTGAAGGTGCTCATGGATACTTGGAGACTTGAATGAGGCTGGGGTTCTCTTGGGAATATAGACATTTATTGAGATAGTTACACTTTGGAAGTTTTAGTAGGAAGACTGAGGAGCCTTTCACCTGGATATGGATGTGAGTTCATGAACCTTAGAGGAGATTGTTCTTGGAGAGTCATTGTGGCTTGGTGTATCCTAGATGAGCATTCTCATTCCCCACTCTTAGTCTACTCGGAGGGTTAGCATCTAAGAGGTATTGCCCATCATTTAGATGCATTTTGTTTATGCTTTATCTTCTCATAGATATGGATCTTGAGCTATGGTTATTGGTTTTGGAGGGTTCATTTGAGGGAAGTTAGCATGGTTATCTCCTTGATTATATGGGTTTGATTTATGATGTTATTTATGAGGATTTATTAGATGTGATTGGGCTTATTCCTAGTTTTGGGAATGAATATTTGAGTTTGATCTTCCTTGGTTAGAGAGTCTTACATCCATGCTTCTATTACATGATACATATATTTCATTAGATCTATGAGATTGAATGGTTGGGTGGTGTTGATGCTTTAATTTGGGGTTGTAAAGGAGATCATACTTGACACAACTTAGCAATTTGAGGTGTTGGTAGAAGGACATAATATGATTTACAAGGTTTGTCTTTGTGTCTTATGGCTAGTTCCTTGAGGTTCATATTCATATGATTTGGGAGAGTTATGGTGACATGTTGTGAGGGAGTATGTAGCATTTTGTGTTGAATGTGTGGATCATTGTGATTGTTCTTGGTACTACATGGTTTTGATCATTAGCCACACCTTCGTTTAAGTGTTGATTGGTAGAATTAGTGAGCTGATTTATTTTTAGATTTGATATTACCCATGCAGTGGGAGTTCTTGGATATATATGTACTTCATTGACAACTTTTATACAGGGAGATTGTGATTGCGGTTTATGGGTTGGACATGTTGTTGGCATGAGTTTACTGATGGTGTTGATACCTACGAGGTATGGATGGTTGGATGTATTAGCATATGTTGTGGGTGCTATTTCCAGTCATGTGGGTTTTTACCTTTGACAATAGATTGGATCCTTTGTTATTACTTGGATTTGATGCTTGTGTTGTTTAGATTGGTGCATCTTCACCTTGGCAGGTTACTTTTCTTCCATAGGTGGCATGTTGGAGGATGAGAGGAGTTCTTGCTTGAGATGGTGGTCACCTTGGTTTTATTGTAGGTATCTTGATGGAGCATAAGAACATGTTGGATATTCATGTGGTTTCATGTATGGCTATGAAGATGTATTTCATTGATTGACCCTTATGCAATGTATACAACACGTGGGAGAATATTAGGAAAATGTGTGTTATACACCTTGCATAATAATGATATATTTTATTTATGTAAAATAAATATTTATTTGTGGTGCATATTAATTGATGTGTTTATCTACATTAAGTATTTATTTGGGGCCACTTGTAAAAGTTGTATATAACATTGGTCAAATATTTTATGTGTGGGAGACATAAGACAAATATTTAATATTTGTGGCAATTATTTAATATTTCAAAAACTTAGTTGCAAATATTAAATAAGGGGTCAATGGTTTTGTGAACTCATGGTTTTGAGTCACATGGTTTTACCTAATACCACAAGTTGTATTTGTGTGAGCTTGAGTATATAAAAGCAAGCACATATTTGTGTGGTTTGGCTTGGCTAGTTGGCCAATTAAGTGGGCTTTCATTGTATCGAGTTTCTCTTGTGAGTGCATTTGTGAAGCATGACATGGGATGTGTGGTTACATGCTTGGACACATGGAGGATGCATTGGAGGAGCTTGATGTTTCAAAAGTATTCATGGAGACTTTGTAAATGTATTGTAATGTTTCATTACTAAATAATACATTGAGGGTGGATGCTTTTGGAAGCTAGTTAAATTTTCTCTCTTGAGGGTTTTCCCAAGATATATCTTATGGCTTGTCTAATTGATCTTTGCATTATGGTAATTTTGTAAGATTGTATGCATCATTATCTCCTTTTGTGTTATGTGGAATTGGTTTGATCAATCTATAATTTTCTAACAGTTCCAACACTTCACTCTTCTCTTCCCAAGTTTTTGGAGCATCCTTTAAATTTAGACATATCTTTTGATTTCTTACGTTCCCTTTTAGACCGACATTTGTCCTTGGGCCTTCCCAAACATGTTATGTATCTTTTGAGCCCTCATCCATGGATTTTCTCCCCATTCCTTAGAAAGTAAGATAGCAATAAGGACTTCTGATTTTGGATATATCATAGAACCACTTAGAGCAATGATTAGATTCTCCCCCAATTTAGGCAAAGAACAAAGCAACAATATGATCTTATACTCCTAATCTAGATTAACATCAATAAAATCTAGCTAAGTCAATATAAAATTACAATTATTTAAATGCTTAGAAATAGAGTCTCCCTCTTTCATTTTCAAGAGTAAATACTTCTTTTCAAATACAACTTATTAACAAGACTCTTTATTTGTTAGGTATCACCTATCCTCTTCCATAGATTATATGCACTAGCCTCTTCTAAGACATTTAAGAAGACAAAATATGCACAACACAACATAATGGTTTCCTAAGCCTTTTTGTAAAATTTTATAAAATTCTTCATTTGACATACTCATAGGCTTCCCTTCCTTTGCAATAACTTTCCATTGGTCCTTTCTTCCAAGAGATCTTCCATTTTCAACTTCCATAGTTCATACCTAAAACCATTAAACTTCTCATTTTCTAATTGAGATGTTCTAGTCATGGCTTCCACCACAACAGATCTATAAAACCCACTCAAAAATACTCCCGTTAAAACAAAAACCTCACAACACTTCTAGAAATGTGTCTTTCTTCGATCAAAACTACTAATTCTAACACTAGATGTTGAGAAAATTGGTAAACAATAACAATGATAGTATAATCATAAAGTGTACAAATCTAATTAACCTAATTAATAATATGTGTGATCAACCACAAATATGAAATAGAACATGACTAAGCATGTAAAATAAGAATAAGAAATCAACAAACACATATAACACCAAATATACATAGAGAAACCTTTTCAAGAAAAAACTTCAACACCAAAGAGATATTGATCTTGTATTAATCAACTAAAAACAAGTACATCAATACAACTCATACAATCTTCTTTAGTTTGACATCATTCTAGTAGCATGAGATATACCTACAAATAACCATACCTCCTCCATACCAAGCCCTTAATATATAGACAAGTAAGAAGGCTAAGAAAACCACCATAAAACAATGCCATTGGTCCAAACATGGTCTCAAATTACTATGGGAAAAATTCTCATGGCCCATTACAAGAGAGTGGTCTCCAAAATAGAAAGTAACTCCTCTTACATATTACTTTGTCATAGATTCCATCATAAGATGTCATTAAGCACACTTCCCCATTTCTAGGCTCTCCATGAGTGCATTCATTTGTATTGGCATTGCTTATCATGAAAAAAATGTTTCATAACTTTTAATATTTGACCTCTTTTTGCGACTCCCCTTATTCAATGCCATTACAATAATATCTTACATAATTGAGAGAATATTAGCAATAAAATAATATCCCTCAACTCCTCCTACAAATCCAAGTTACCCATTCCAAGAAAATTGAAGATCAAACAATATGTACATTAAAATTACAATTTAATATCACACTTTCTTAACACAAATAAATTATAAAATATAAACCTCCTACAATGAATTGTTTGTTTAGTCAACCACTATGGAAATGAAGCCTTTTCCATTTAAAAAATGAATTCCAAAATCAACACAAATTTGTAGTTCGCGTTCAAGACAAGAAACACTAGGTAGGTTGATTATCTACACCTTCGCATGGCACTAAAATATCTTAACTACTTTATGTATTTTATCAATTATCAATATACAATTGTTTAGAGAGGCAATTATATCTTAATCTAATAAAAATAACATCCTGATATTGATCCTCCACTAGCTTAGCATTATCCTATACAAATACGTAGGAGATCTTGGCTTATGGTTTATGAACTCTTAGGTGCCAACTTTAAATTCATTGATTTTCATAATTAAAGAAGGCTCTTTCTTGGGTGAATTTTTATTATAGTTTTATGTAAGTTTAGGTTATTTCTTATACTATTGTAGAAATTATTTTGATATCCAAAAAAAATTAATACCACCTATTGCCGTTTAGAATGATATTAACCTTTATAAAATTAGTCTTTCTTCCCATCTTTCTCTTAGCTTATCTATAATATTTAGCATATAGATTGACAAATTTTGGGAAAGGATATATGGAATATGACATAAATTGGGAAACATTATAATTCCAACCCTTAGTTCCATATTTCTCAAGATTAAGGTTCGTAGGTTTTTAGTATTCAACATCTTTGATGGACTTTAAATTATTTTTAATCCTAAGTTCAAAAATATCTTCTACTAGATTAAAGAGAATTGGAGGAGGAAGAGGTTTGGAAAGATTAGGTCTAAATAAAAGGGTAGGTATAATGGTTGATGCAGGAGTATCCGGGTGTACATGCGATTCCGTCTCGTCTAAAAATATTTCAAGTTTTTGTTTTCCATTTTGTTTAGTTTTGTTGTGTTGCAGTTAATTTTGTTTCAAGAGAATTTCTCAGTTTCAAATTGGTGAAATTGAGAACAATTCGGTGAATGTGGGACAGTTTGATGTAATCCCAATTCAGGAACTTTGCTTTGAACCGAAGAATTGAAGTTCACAAACCACTTATAACACCTAAAGAACTGGGGGAATTATTTTTGGCCAAACTTAAGTTCTCAAACTCATCCCTTCGTTGAAGAGTATAGTTATCGGTAATGATTCAAGTTCAAGAACTTCATCGAAAAAATACAAAGTTCGGGAACTATGTCACATGTCAAAGGAGCTTGTCTAAGTATTGTTTCGACAGTTACCTCCGTTCATGAACTTCACTTCTGGGCAAAATATGTATTGATAAATTTCAAGTGGTTCGGTAATGTTGGGACTTAACATTGCATCGAAGGGGGTGTTCAGATGATTTTTACAGTTCATGAACCCAAAATAGCACCGATGAGAAGTTCCAAAGTTCCAATAAATGCCGACTAGTCGAAGTAAAGGTTCGAAGACTTATAATATTTCAATATGCGTTTTGAAGAAAGGATGTCGATACCAGTTCAAACATTGTTTGATTCACCGAAAGATGGGTATGCCAAGAGTTCCTTGGCGTGCCATTTCACTGAAATTTAATATTGGGGATAGTTCAATTGTTAAAAAGAATGCCAATAGAGGATTCTTTGGTTCACATTTGATCCAAATCGCCGATAGTGCAAAGTAATTCTAAAGACCAGGGAGTCCATGTTTCACAAAAGGATGAAATCGCTGAAGAGGTAGAATCTGAAGTTCACAAAGGTTCCACTCGGTCGAATTGAAAATTCAAACACTTATAAGAGTGTCGATAAGTAATAGAATGAATAGTGCACATATTTCATGATTGGTTGAAATGTGATATAAGGAAGACTTGAAAGTACCCTATGATGTTAATTCGCCGAATCGAGAAGTTCTTTAACCATGGAAATTGTTGATAAAGAATTTTTGGAAGTTCATGAAGATGTAAAGTTGTTGAAGGCGAAGTTCAATTGCTTGTGAAGGTTCCATTGGCCGAAGGCGAAGTTCACACGGTGGCAAATTTGTCGAAATTATTGATAAAGGAAAATTGAGAGGTTTTTGAATATGTAAATTTGTCGATAAGAAGTTCAATTGCTTGTGAAGGTTCTATTGGCCGAAGGCGTAGTTCACACGGTGGCAAATTTGTCAAAATTGTTGATAAAGGAAAATTGAGAGGTTTTAGATCATCGAATTGTTGTGGTGAAGTCATAGTTCAACTTGCAAAGTTTCAGTTTTGGTAATTATCAATTTTTGAACGGTTCAACTTCTCAAGCCACAAGTTATAAAAGGGAACGAATGTATTCTTTTAAGGGGTTTGACTGTGTCGAGAAATAAGTGGTGTTTTCTGAAGGGGCGACTAGTTGAAGTTTATAGTTTTGTACTCCTAAATGATTGAAGCTACATACTTGAATAAAGAATAAATAATTTTTTTGTTGAGCTAATTAGTTGATTGTAATTGTTCAATGTAATCCTCCAGAATGAATGAATTCAAATTAAATCTATTTGTGATTGTGGATATTGTTGTCCCATAAACTGGAGTTGTGGCTGCTAGAATTGGTCATCTAATAAGATTTACCATTCTAGACTACATTAATGGTCATGGTAGTAAAAGGGGTCAAAATGGATTGGACAAAGGGAGTAGATCTAAAAAATCATGAGGAAAACAAGGAAGCGTTTTATCTAGAATTAGTAGTGCTTGTAGAAACACGAGAAGAAGGTAAATTATCAATAGTATAGTAAATGAGAGGCACCTAATGGAATTTTTGTGGGTCATGAGGTCTAGACAACTGACATTCATCTCCTATTTTTTTATGTGATCTTTTAATAATAGTTAGGATGAGTGCCTATATCTTCTTGCTTTTGGGTTCCATGGTCACAATTCTTTTTCTTTTCTACTTACTTTTAGAAATCCATTCCTTTTGGTTTTCACATAGTAGATACCTTCACTTTCAAATTTATCCTCTATTGGCTTCTCAATAACAATTTATGATTAGTAAACACAAGAATTCACTCAACTCTTTTAGTAATAAAGCCAATTATCACCAAGCAATCTAATTGCTCACAAGAATGCAAAATATCAAATACTTAATGTGTCAAATGAGAGGAAATATTATTACCTTATATCCCTAAGATTTGGCCTTTATTATCAAACCCCTTCATAATGATCATTTAAATCACTTGTATAAGACCTAATTGTCAAAATTAAATTTAATTCTCAATCCTTTGTGAAGGAAGAGAGGAAAATCCTATTGTTGTATAATTTTTACTTAATTTTTTGTTTTCAGGATATGCTAAGTTTTAATGTTTCCTTTATGAGATGGTCATGCCTATTCAACAAATTAGGTAATACTGGCTCTGAAATTTATGCACTTGTTGTGTTTATGTCTTTCCTTTAATTCACTTATAATTGACATCAAGGCATAGTATTAAAAATAAGCATTTAATTTTTTTCAAATTTGGAAACAAGGAAATACACAATTCATGATCTCCCCTTTTTGCCAATGCCTGTATGCAAACTAGTTGCATATTTTCCCCATAACATCTTGTTTGCATATAGAACTATAAAGCTTCTAGGATTGGCCATCTACCTAGTTCATAGCCAACTATTTTCTTTATATGGTTGTTGTTTTGTGGTAAAAATGGTGGAGGGTTAATGTTTGGTTTAGTTTGAATCCTCCTTTCCACAAAACATTCCAAGGGCTTTTCAACCAAGTGCCTCACCTATCAAGAGGAGACTCAACTATCAGATTTGAGTTGTCACTTGGTTTTCTACTGGGAAGTTCAGATGTGATCACACAAGTTTGCCAATTAATGCCTTTATGTCTTTGAAACCTTAATTTAAGCAAAATAGTAATCAAATCTGTGAATTACGACAAATGTTACAGGAAATAGACAGAGGGCAGAGAACCTTAACGCACTATTTTTAGTAGACAGAAAATGGAGAAATCTGGGACAACGGTGATGGCGCCCTAGTCCAATGCACAACTTTTTCCACACAATCCTGATCTCCTTCCGACATTGATCTCTGCTATGTCTTCTATTTCCCGTGATCTAAAAACAGAGGACAAGGTTGATGGCACCCTTGTCTCAAAAAGTTGAACAGTGTCTGCTTCTTTTTAGATCCAGAATCTTTAATATCTGCATTCCTGCTCTGCAACTCCACTTTCTCCAGATCTGACACCTGTAACCTGCAATCACAAGGAGCGTGGGAGGGGGTTGTGGTGTTTAGAGGCTTGCCTCGGTTAAGCCCTAGAGAGACATTCAAGTCTTCCGAACACCGTTGTTAGAGAGAGTGTGTGCCCCCGGGAGGCAGAGGCAAAAACCAAATGATAATGATTGATAAAGCACAATAAATGATACCTTGATGATGGAGCTCTCATGGAAGGAAGAAGCTCTTCAATACCATGAGGAGAAGATGTAATCCAAACTACAAAAACAAACACAATAACAATGTTATGCTCTGCAACACAATGATAATCACAAGCATGCCAATAGCTTTTGAAACATAAACATCCTCTAGTTTGCAAATGATAACCTAAACATGCTTATATATGCAACTATTAAGATTCTCGCCAAGAATTTCATATTTGAAACTTATGATGTTGGCTTGGAGACCAAATAATGGTCACAAAACTGACATTTTAAATTAGGATAGACCCAAAATAGGGCTGGACTAGGGCGCTAGCGCCCTTGTCCACCCCTTGTCTTTGCTCAAAATTTAATGAAGTGCAGCCCCCTAGGTCCTAATTGCCACAAGACCCATGGGTTTTCTCATCGGGAGTCTGATTTAACATGCAAAATACTCTAAATGCAAATCTAAAGACCCAAGAGCTAAACCTTTAGGAAAAAGCCCCCAAGGGTGCATTTTTTCGACATAACATTTAGCCCCCACTTTAATGTATGCATTAAATGCAAGGCCAATACATGCATTAAAGTAGGTCCACAAACACAACAAACATACCAAGCATAGAGAAAACATGCCAAACACATTGAAGGAAATGACATGCATGCAAAACATAGAGAAGACAATTACAGTCACGTAAAACACAGAGAAGACAATTACACTCACGTAAAACACAAAGAATACAGTATTGAAGACACACAGAGCACAAAGAATGCAATGAATGCAATGATTATTTTCTTTTTTATTTTTCCATATGAAATGCAAGATGCAAGTACAAGGAAAGTAAACAAACAAATCCCAAAAGAGTGTAGAGGAGCTCATTACCACCAGTCTTGCACTTTTTGAGAACAAACACACCAAACAAAATCCCAAGGTGTAGAAGAGTTGTTCACCACTGGTCTTCCACCTTGAGAACAAACACACCAAACAAATCCTAAAGTGTAGAGGAGCTCATCGCCACCGGTCTTGCACTTTGAGAACAAGCATGCCTTACACACACACTGAAGACATGAAGAAAACATGGTAGACAAGCGATGAAATGTTCCTATTGCTAGGCTCATCACCATCTTAGGTACATTACAGGCACACATCGATGATTGGGCTTTGCCACAACAACCGCCGAAAACACGCTTTTAAAGGGTTGAGTTAGTCATAGAACCGCCCCCGCCTCATGATGAGGACTTTTGAAAATGACAAGATAATGCAATCTTCTCTGCGAAATACACCATCCCTGCCTCATGATGAGGGCTTAAGATAAAAGGATATGCTCGATATCCCTCCTCCGCAGAGGGCTTAAATGATTTGATTGATTTTTAGATTGTTCAAACATGCTTTACTATGATCTAAAGCAGGCATCTTACCTTATATATGCCCCCACCTTAAGGTGGTTGATATTGCGTACCGATATCAAGCATGTTAAGGTAGGAAGAAAACACACAAGGGAACACAAGCTCTCGCAAATCCCATGCCTCCTAGAGGTGACATGTACTTTATGATTGCCAAATGTTCCCACAAACACATCCCTGTAAGAAAAGTGTTAGTGTCCAAATAATCATGATAAACAACAATGCATATGATCAACTACATGAAAGAGCCAAGCAAGGCGATATTCATGATAAGCAAAGTGCCCAGAGCAGCAATATTGTTAAAGTGTTGCCAGCAAGATAAGATAACATCAACATCAAGATAGAGAAATCACGAAGAGATTCCACTAGCCAAGCGTCAGATAATTTGTTACAACCCCGTTGTCATATATGGACTAGGTCCATTTTTTGATTACTCGCAAAAGGGACACTAGGTTCGCATTAGTGTAATATGTTTTTCTTCATCCACCCGCTAGATGGAAACACTAGAGGAAGGTAAACAATAAATCAGAGAGGAGAACAAGTGCCTTAGGGACAGTCACGTAGGAGGGTGCCCCCAATTCACCAACCGCAATGCTATGTCTGTAAGACACAACACACAACAATGAAATTAGAGGAGAAGAGATATAGAAGAATGATGATACAAATAGAAGAAGGTCACGATAGAGTTGGTCTCCTAGTATCCTTGACCTTACAGGAGAATCAAGGGTCATCCTAGGAGGCCTAACAACACAACACATCATGGGGGAAGCACAACACGAAGAGATAAAGGGTTAGAGATACTTACCTGTAGAGAGGTCCATGCTAGAAGTCGTCATCGAGGAGGTCATCGTCCTCCCAATCCCAAATCCTAGATGAAAGTGGTGTGTAGGGTACCAAAGCCCAACTGTTGTTCTTATTTTCAACTTGTTCATACTTAAGCTCTTCTTGATTTGTTTCAATGTTTGATTGAATGTTCTCTTGTTCATTTGCAATCTGTTGGGCATAAGCTTGTCTTCTCCTCCTCCTTTCTTTTGCTAGTTTATTTCTTCTTGTCTTGTTGCTTATCTTATCATCTTTGTCCATTGTTTGCGCAGTAGAGGAGGAAGCACCATGTTCAAATCTCATTGGTCTAGGTGGGATATTTTGTTGTTGATGAAAGCCTCCCAATCCATTGAAGGATGACGAGGGAGGGACCTCAGCATAAATGCCATCTCTCTGTGGATGAGGTGGGTCATGAGACCTTTCCTTATCCACATTCCTTTTGTCAAAATTTTCCTCAAAGCCATAATAGTCTTGTTTAATACTTGTTTCTTGTTTTTCTCTTATTGGATGCAAAGGAGGCCTGACCACTTGAGCTAGTTGTTTTTCTTTGTATTTTCTATATTCTATGAAAGTTCTACCTCTTCGTGGCTTAGGATCTTTCTCAAGTTGCGGCCAAAAGTAATCAAGAATAAATTTCTTCTCCTTAGCCGGAGGTTGATAGTCATTACGACGGATAGTACGGATCTCTCCACGCAAAGGAAATTTAATGCATTTATGAATAGTGGAAGGAACAACATTCATAGCTTTAAGCCAAGGATGTCCAAGTTTTACATGGAAGAGGTCAGATAAGGGGATTATATCAAATGACTGATCCACAACTTTATCATAGACCGATACCATTAGAGTTATCTTGCCAATCGGTTTCATGAAAGCTCCATTATGTGTTTTAATTCTCAAATCTGATGGTTCATAAGATTCTTGTACAATTTCATGTTTAAGGAGGAAGTCTTCTATGACCAAATTTTTCATGCAATTAGGATCTATGAGTGTTCCATGTACAGGCTATTCCATTATCTTTACTGTGATATAAAGAGGCCCTTCAGTATGTACCATTTCTTTGTCATGAGGTATGAATGTTATTTCAAGCTCAGGGGCTCTTCTTTTCAAATGAGGCCTAGGAATAAACCTAGAATTATTATTATATTGAGAATCCATTTGTAATTTTGCAAAGGAGTGTCAAATCAGATTTTCTTGATCTTCTAAAACTTGTGCAAAAAGCAAATACAAAAGTGATGTCAAAATATGCTCTAAAATGCTTAATTTTTTTAAAAACTTTTCTTAGTGTGAACAACTGAAAGAAGGGGTGTTGTAAAGATTTTCAAGAGGGATAGAAAATTATATGCCTAAAAACAATCCACTAATTCAAGAATACCTTCCACAACATGCTTTTGAAGCAACTCTAAAAAGTCGATAAGCCAAAACCTAGTGAAAATATGCGATTTTTCACCAAATCTTCATGCAAACAAATGAAAGAAAAGGTGTTGTGAAGATTTTAAAGAGGGAAATAAAATGATATGCCTAATAACAGTCCACTAATGCAATAATATCCTTCACAACACTCTTTTGAAGCAACTCTAGAGAATTGATAAGTCCAAACCTAGTGAAAATAGGCCAACATATGCAGTTTTTCACCAAATTTCCATTCAAAAGAGTAGGGCAGTATGTGTTGTAAATAAAATGATGATGGAAAGAAAATTATAACAGTAATAAAATCCACCTAATGCCAAAAAATCTGTTACAACATGCTTCTAGTGCCTCTTTAGACCAAACCCTAGTGCCAAGATAGCAAAAATATGCCGATTTCCCAAAATTTGAATCAAAAGCCCAAAATAAAGGGTGTTGTAAGGAAATTGAGAAGGGGAAGAAAATTATGAGGCTAATAAAATCCAATTAGTGCAATAAAATCCCTTACAACATGCTTGGGGTGCAAATCTAGCAAGACGATAGGCTCAAATCTTGTGAAAAATTCAAGTTTTCAAACCCTAGACATGAAATTTCACAAGGAGGTCACTATAATGCAAAACTACAATCAGAGATCAGACATGATGAGTGTTTTTTCAAGGTAGTTAAATCTGAGACAAGATTTTGACTACAACCCTAGTTCATGCAAAACTAGGTTTTCACAAAAATGCAAGATTTCAAGCAAATTTTGACAAATCAAGCATGCAAATGAAATGTAAATGAATTATAAATGATTAATTTCTATATTTTGGATCAGATATAATTTAAATGACAGAAATTAATTTAAATTAGATGCCAATTAATTCAAATTTCACAAAAATGCAAGCTTAATATGCCAATATTTGCAAATTTTCCAATTTTTTCAATTTTTTTGTATTTTTTTCTAATGCAATATTGGAAATGATGAATTGAATGATGATGAATTTCAGATCTGATGTAAAAATCAAAGAATTAATTAAATGGAATTGAATGAATGCAAACTATGTCAAAAATCAAACCCTAGAATGCAATTTTTTTCAATTTTTCCAAATATATCAATTTTTTTGTGAATTTTCCAATGAAATAGCATGAATGAATGCAAATTTGTCAAACAACACTCAGAAAGGTGCCAAAAAGTTCCAAACACGGGTTCACCAAAATTGTTTGTGGTAAAAATGGTGGAGGGTTAATGTTTAGTTTAGTTTGAATCCTCCTTTCCACAAAACATTCCAAGGGCTTTTCAACCAAGTGCCTCACCTATCAAGAGGAGACTCAACTATCAGATTTGATTTGCCACTTGGTTTTCTCTGGGAAGTTTAGATGTGATCACACAAGTTTTCCAATTAATGCATTTATGTCCTTGAAACCCTAATTTAAGCAAATAGTAATCAAATCTGCGAATTATGACAAATGCTACAAGAAATAGACAGAGGGCAGATAACCTTAACTCACTATTTTTCGTAGACAAAAAATGGAGAAATCTGGGACAACGGTGATGGCACCCTAGTCCAATGCACAAATTTTTTTGCACAGTCCCGATCTCTTTCTGACACTGATCTTTGCTATGTCTTTTGTTTCCTGTGATCTGAAAATAGAGGACAAGGTTGATGGCGCCCTTGTCCCAAAAAGTTGAACAATGTCCGCTTCTTTTTAGATCCAGAATCTTCAATGTCTATCTTGCTGCTCTGCAACTCCACTTTCTCCAGATCTAACACCTGTAACCTGCAATCACATGGAGTGTGGGAGGGGGTTGTGGTGTCTAGAGGTTTGCCTCGGTCAAGCCCCAGAGAGACATTCAAGTCTTCTGAACACCGTTGTCAGAGAGAGTGCATGCCCTTGGGAGGTAGAGGCAAAAACCAAATGATAATGATTGATAAAGCACAATAAAAATACCTTGATGATGAAGCTCTCATGGAAGGAAGAATCTCTTCAATGCCATGAGGAGAAGACAAACACAATAACAATGCTATGCTCTGCAACACTGATAATCACAAGTATGCCAATAGCTTTTGAAACATAAACATCCTCTAGTTTGCAAATGATAACCTAAGCATGCTTATATATGTAACTATTAAGACTCCCGCCAAGAATTTTGTATTTGAAACTTATGATGTCAGCCTGGAGACCAAATAACGGTCACAAAACCAACATTTCAAATTAGGGCAGACCCAAAATAGGGCTAGACTAGGGCACTAGTGCCCTTGTCCACCCCCTGTCTTTGCTCAAAATTCAATGAAGTGCAGCCCCCTAGGTCCTAATTGCCACAAGACCCATGGGTTTTCTCATCGGGAGTCTGATTTAACATGCAAAATGCTCTAAATGCAAATCTAAAGACCTAGGAGCTAAACCTTTAGGAAAAAGCCCCCAATTGTGCATTTTTCTGACATAACAGTTGCTTATTTCTATCTCATGTTCATCTCTTTTTTTCTTGATTCTTTCCAGGTAATTGATCTTTGATCATACCTACTTTAACTCCCATTTCCCTAGTCCTAACTTCTTTCTTTTCTTTTTACTCCTTAGGGTCGAGTGCTAATTTCAATCTACCTTGCCTTGCTAGCATGTCAATGAGCTGAGGATTGTTTCAAGTAGGTTAGAGATGGTGTCCATAGTTTCATTGGATGGATATGGGTTGATAGAAAAGTGTTTCCTATTAACATTTATGATTTTTGAGTGACTAGAATTGGAACTGGCTTCATCAGGATTATAATCTACAAATGGTTTCATATACTTGGTTCACTAATGGTTCACAAATGGAATATAAGCCACTAATTATATAGAGTCCATAAAATCTTTGTTGTTTGATAGATGGTACTAAGATAAAATTTTGTATGCATCCTTAGCTTATCTATATGTTTTTGATATTATAAGGCTGCAAACCCGGGTGCAGACCCTAATGACAAAAAACCCAACAGCAACAAAATAGGCTCAAGGCCTCAAACAACAAGATAACAACAGTTCAACAACATAACCAAAAAACCAGAGTATGAGTCTTAAAGAAAACACAACAGAAACATCTAACTAAGGATTTCCTTCCACTCATCAGTAAGCAAATTAAACATATTATCTTTATCTTCCAGTAGCAAATCCTCTCCATTGATTCGGTCATCCTATAGAATCGAGAAGCCATCAACAGCCCTATGAAAAGACTTCATCACCAAATTGATTAACACCTTAACTTTGTTCTCCATAGCAGATAGTCATGTCTTGACCTCATTTAGTTCCTTCTCTAGTCTCTTATTGTCCATCTCCATCATGGCGCTCATCACCTCCTTCTCTGGAGTCTCCTAAACTTTAGTGTCCTAATCATTGGTATCATAGTAAGAGTTGTTCATGGACTTAAAATGGCTAGTGTCCTCCTGATCATGAACCGGGCTGGTCTTCAATTCGTTATTTTCAACATTTTTCACATTGTCTTCCTAGTCAGAGGTAGAAGAGTAATCAACAATCTTCAGAACTTGGGGTTTATCCCTAGCCAATCTGGATGATTTCCTGATGCTCGATCTTCTAACAACACTATGTTTTTCCATTGCCCTCTCCTCAACAACCTCCACATCCTTGTCCAAATGCTTCTCCTGATTGTCCTTAGCTTATCTATATGTTATTACATTAACTTTACCCAAATAAATAATTTGTGAGGGGACAGGGTGCAAGTTTCCACAAAAAATTAACTAGATTTTTACCATTTATTTACATTCTTTACTAACATGTTTCCTTCCCAAGTAAACATGACTAGAAAATGTTCCCTGACTGGTAAATTTGTTATGGTTTTCAAATACCAAAACAATTGTAGCAATAGGTGAAACCAATAGCCAAATTCAACTCTCCCTATATGTGACTAAAAACTAAAAAGGAGAAATGGTTGTCTTTGCACAAAGGCATAATCTCATAGTAGAAAGTAGTGAACTTTTAGGGTACTTCTTTTTAAAAAATCAAATAATGAAGAATTTGCATAAAAGAAACAAAAAGAAAGATAGGATGGATACCTTTAAATGAGTGGCTCCAATGAGTGGCCCCATTGTAGTCACTAAATCTCTAGTTTACAAACATGACTTGAGTTCTATCTTACTTTAAAATACTATTTGAAATGTTTTCTATTAACCAATAAATTATATTTGAAACTTTTTCCATCAGGCAACTAGACTAGTCACCAAATAAAATATGCAAAGTAATAATGGAGGGGAGTTCCCCATAATTCAATTTCTTACAATAAATTAGTTATTTAATTAACCCATCTGATCATCTTCCCAGCATTAATTAAATAAATATCATCATTTATTTAATTAATTAATCATTTTAGCACTTCTCCTAATGTTTTAGCATTTAATTAAATAAACCATCATTTATTTAATTAAATCACAATTCCTATGTATATTCCTCCAAAAATTAAATAAATAGCCACCATTTATTTCATTCATCCATTTTCTCTCTCATCATTAGTTAAATAAATAAATCATGTTTATTTGACTAATTAATTACTTACACATAGCTCAAAATCCACATATCATCAATCCTAACCCAAATCAAATTTCAATCTTGTCCATCCATTCAAACTAGAAAATCTCCACCCTCCATTTCACACATGTGTGAAAAGATCCATTTCTGACAATCACTCTTCCCTATGCTTCTCACACATGTGTGAGAAGATCCATTTGTCACAATCACACAATCCTAGGTTTCTCACGCATGTGTGAGAAGTCCCACTTTTCATGATCACACATGCACATATCTCTTCTCACACACATGTGAGAGCTTGCACAAGGTCCCAAAAGGTACATTTTAATCCTCTCCATCCACTTCTTCCAAGGAGATCCCCCACCATTTATCTTTGCTCAATCCAAGGAATCCACTTGTGCACTAACTAAATGATGCCACTTGAAGGTTCCTCATCAACCTAATCATCCTCTCAACTAATTTGAACAATTGATCTTTTAAATAAATCCCAACCCTCCATCAACCCATCCCCCAATCCTATAAATCTAACATCCCTCAAGCCATTTTCAATCAATTTTGGAGAGCAAGGGCATACTACAAGGATCAAGAGCAATAAACATTCATCCTTCATCAACACCGTCACTTGAAACACATCCACTCATCAAATGGAAGGTATAATGTGAGTTGTGTTTTGCATTGCTGAAGTTATCTTCCATTTTATGCTCTAATATGAGTTGAAGGTTAATAGTTAGTTTGCATTTTGCACTACTTAGTTAGTTTTTACCTTCTTCATTTTGGCACACATGATAAAGTTAGGGAAAAAGGCAATTTTTTTTAGAAATTCACTTTTTTCCCTAGTTTTCATCTCTTTATTTTCTTGCAAAATATTTTAAAAAATAGTTACAAATTTTTATTGTTTCTATTTTAATTTCAAAACAACAATAGCAAAATCATTAGGTGTTTTCTTTAATTTTGTTATAAAAACTATTTAAATTTTTTTTAAAAAAAATACAAAAAACAAAAAGAAACATATATAGGAGACATGTTTTGTTTTTTGAAAATTTATATTTTAAATTCAAAAGTGGAGGCGTGGGCTCCAAATCCCGCACACTCCTTTTCCATCCCCCGTGCACATTTCCCACCATTCACATTTTAAATAAAATTAAAAATAAAAAAAAGATTCGAACCTAACCTAACCTAGGTCTACCCCCTATAACCTAACCCCTAGCCTAACTCGTCCCCCTGACCCTGGCCCTGTCTGTGGACACCCTGCCTCGACCCTAGACACCCCACCTTGGACTACCTTGTCCCTTTCATTCCCCCCAACCCTCCCAGACTCCCTGTCTTGAGAGTGGACAATTTATCCACCCTGGACAGTCCTTTGTTCCCTACTCTCCCATCCCCTACGAACTCTCTGCCTAGCTCAAAACCCTCTACCTCCTCTATTGCTCCCCCACCACCCATACACACTACTTCTCCCATGCTCACCTCTTATGTGCCACTTTGTCTGAACTTTCACATAGCCCCACCACCTCTCGACCACCTAATCTTATTCCCAACTCCTCTTTGCACTTAAAATCGCCACCTCCTTGCATCCCTTCCTCCTACAACCACCACCTCCCTTCTACCCTGCCTTTGCAACCCCACCACCACCTACTCCTACACCTCAGTTGCTCCCTTCTCCATGTGCCCAATGCCCTGCTCTGCCTCTTTACCACCTCCTTGCCATCTGCCACTGCCACTCCTCTACACCACCCTTCCTCCTACATGCTCACACCACCCATCCCCGCCATTCAGCCTCCAGCCTCCACCCCTCTATCCAATTGACCTAGCCTGGGCACTGGTGCCATTAGCCTTCCCACTTTGCAAATAGCTTGTACACCTAATAGACAATTTGTCCATCTAGCAGACAACCTGTCTTGTCCACCCCCTCCACTTTTTTTATTTTTATTTTTTCTCTATTTTTTCCAAATGTCTTTTTTTCAAACTATCATAACTTTCACCTAGGGAGTCAATTTTTGCATTCTTATAGGTGATTGAAAGTTGACTCCACTACCTTCACCATGGGCTAAACCATCTTTCCCCATCCCACCACACATGTTCGTAATCCCATTTTGAATCACACGTTTCCATATTTTTCTCGTCATTTATGCAACTAATGTTTCTCTTATAGCATTTTCATATGTCAAAGACTCTTTATCCAAACTACTAACATGTTTGAGATGCAACACGTTTTCTGAAGATCTTATTTTCATCACTAAATCTTAGGCACAATTCACTTTTCTAAGGGGAAATTAATATTTGTTTGTTGTGTCTTGGATCCTACTTGTGCATATGCTCTCTTCTCACACCCTCGGGTGATCTTGGAGATCAAAAGCACATGTTGGATCTCTTTTACCACATGTAGCAACACTTTATTTAGACACAAAATTATAATAATTAAAGACATGAATTATAATAAAGTAATTATAAGTGCATAATTCACACCAACACATATCCATCAATCACAAGGATATTCAAGAATTATTCCTTAAGTCATCAACTTTACACAAGTGATATACTATGGAATTATCAGGTTACAGTTGTAACCTGATAAGGTAATGTATAAATTTTAAGAATTTCAATATATTGATGAAATTACAAAATCTATGGTATATCAACCATACATCATGGAATCCCAACATATGAAATCAACCCATCATAGTTGTCCAATGATATCCAATACATATATATATTCAAATAGTTTGAATAAATACAAATATCTCAAGTTGCAATACAAGAGGACTAAGCCCTTCATACATGAGTGCATATCATATTCACACCCCATGTTAAATATACCATTGTCATATGTTATCCAAAGTGGAATCTCTCATCTAGATACCCCTTCTTCTCACCTCAAAGAAGGGAGAGCATCATCAGGATGACTTCCACCTTGCCACGAAGCCTTAGTCTTCTTTGTGCTACCCACATGAGGATCCCAACCCATCACGAAGAGCCTATCCAACCATAGCAGACATGCATTCAAATCATGTGCTATCATGAAGTCCTAACATGAATGCATCCTACCTAATGCTTAACTAGAAAACATATAGAGATGCAATGTCCATAACTCATGAAGTGGAAATTAACTCAATAATCCATTTTCCTGACTATGGAGTTTATAACTTTGGCCAAAGAACTTTTATATTCACACAGGTCTAACTTGACATGAATAAAACCACTTTCACACCTACCATGCATGTATGTTACATGTATCTCTTTCTTCCATTTAGTAAGAACAATTAAATCGTAAGTCTCAGTCATAAGGAGCAAAGAAAATTTTCTTTAACAAGTAATTATTTAACTTACTTAGTATTTGTGTAAGCTCATTCTAAATCTCAAAAATTTATCCAGTAATGGAAATACAATTTAGGAAAACTAGGTAGTATAATTCCACAAACAATTTATCAAACATTATGCCAAAATAATGCACGACATGGCCTATTCAAACAAACATAGAATTCAGCTAATAGATTCAAAGTAAAAAATAATAATTTCATCCTATGAACTTAGTGTGTGTATTGTCTCCCTTCACATCAAAATGTGATGTTAGGAATTAAAAGCACCTAGGTCTCTTTCCTCTTAGCAGGCTTGCCTAAGGATTTTATCACCTTAGGGGATAATCCGAACCCTCATGTTTTAAAAGAGTATATAAATTTGGGAGAGAATCGAAAGACTCTCCCATTGGGGGACACTTGCAACTTTTGTCTTAGCTTGTAAGAAATTTATACCTTACAAAGTGAAGGTGGAGAGTGGGTTACCCTCTCAAACCACACCATTAGACATACCCCTCATCACATGGACATTAGCCTCATGTATCTTATGTATATTAAGGACACTCCTAGAAGCCGTGTTTATCCTAGATTAAGACCATTCAACTGTATATGCTTGTAATATATCGGATACCAGTTAGGCCCAAAAAGTTACTCATTGCATGCAAGTGCTAGTTATGCCCTCTAGAAATGAGCATGCATGTTGTGTATTCTCTCCCCTCATTCTATTGAGTGATATTGGGTGATCAAAAGTGGTTAGTTTCCTCATCATGGAACTTGTATGTTACGCCTAAACGAAGACAACACGGTGGACTTACAAGTTTATACACTCCTACTTGAATAAATCTAGGTTGTTCATGTGCTTGGTGTGTTTTCATTTGTTAAAACCCATGCACTTCCCCTTAAATCTAAAATTCAAAAATCAAAATCTTTTGTAAAATTGTGGATATTGTGTGTGAAATTTATTGTTTGCAAATTACCCTAAGGTCAAGCATCCCTTCTGTTGGCACCCAACTCTGGAATTTCCAAAAATCTTAAGTTATGTGCCCCATTGATGTTTTGGCCTTCCCCATGGCTTAGCCATATCTTTTTCTTGCTGAAAATCCAAAGAAAAATCAAAGTTGGGCATTCCCTTAGCCAGTTTTTAGCCTTCCTAGGTTTTCAGGTTTTGTCAAGGTTGTGGAATATTCTATGCCCGAGAATTTTTCCCACCCTGACCCTTTTGGTCCTTTGGTCCCTGGTTCCTCTTGAGCCCCAGACCTCGGCAACATGCTCATTCATTTCTTGTGGTGGTTTTGGTGATGTTAGCGTTCAATGGTTCACACATTTTCTGTGTGGGGGTGTTTTCTAGTTGTTTCCTTGCCTTTGCAGGTTTTCAGGTTTTCCTGGGACCTTGCAACTTTGTCTCTATGTCCTTGGGTTCTCTAGTTCCCCAAAACCCTACACTTTTCTCTTAGACTTTTCTCTTAGTCTCGAAGTTCCTAGTTTCATCAAAACTTCATGTTCCCCGCTTTCCCCTTTTCCCTTTCAGGTTTTCTTGGGACCTTGGAACTTTGTCCCTATGTCCCAGGGTTCCCAGTTCCTCAAAACCCTGAAAGTTTGACTTCCCGCTCCCCTCATCCTTTAGTTTTGGAGTTCCAAGTTCCCTCGAAACATCAATCCCCATTCCCTATCCACTTCCCATTCTCGATCCTGGTTCCCAAAATCTTGCATTCCCTTTTCCCTCATCCTTGGTCCCTCTTAGACCCTGGATCCCAGCTTGCCCCTTTCCCATGTCCACAGGTTCGTCAGTCCCTAGTTTCCTTGAACCCCATTCCTTCCCAATCTCGGTCCCCAATCCTTCCCGAACCCTGGATCCTCATCTTCTCATTCCTTTTGTTTCTGAGGTCCATATGTCCCCTAGAACCCCACTTCCACAGTCTCGTGTCCTTGCTAGACCCTAGATCCTAGTGTCTTCCTCCTGTCCTTTGTTCTTGGGTTCTTGGTTCTTCTCAACTCTTGGCTCCTACCCCTTTGCAATTTCTCCTTCCTCCTCATGGGATTCCAAACTTCTCCCACACCTTCGAACTTGGTTCCAAGGTTTGTTGATTCCCTAGTTCCCCAAAAACTTAAAACCCTGCAACTTTCTCAGGAAAGCTTGCCTACTGTTCTAGCGACTCCCCTACATGATCTAGTACACCGTTAATGATCTAGAATAAACCCAATTGAAGGATTAAAGAACTCCATAGCCTAAGAATTCTTATGGACCCTCAAGGATGGGTTTTCATCACTCAAGCATGGACGAAATGTCCAAATGGGTACTTTTTTAGATGCATGGCCATGTGAAGATGAAGCAATTGATATGGGTAAGCAGGGATCCTATTGACCATTTGTTATCCACAACTAGGATGTGTGTTGGGATGAGGATGCCACATATATGCTAGTAGATAAGAATGCACATAGATGATGGAATTTTTGGTTATAGAGCATAACTGGGAAAAAGAAGAAAGTTTGTAAAAACTAGGGTTTTCTCTCAGTAACGGTATATAGAGCAATCTTATTGTAATATTTTTTGGATTTTATCTCAAGGGCTATGAGAAGACATTGTAATATTAAAAGAATGAACTCAATGTGCAGTTTTGACATTATCTCAAGTGTCTCCATAAGAATTCTATGATTTTTTGGTATTATGACAAATTAGCCTAATCAAATTTGTTGATTTGAATGTTCTTCATGATTAGTTGATTGATGTAGATTGTAAAAAACCTTTGTAATATTTTTTAAGGTATCTTTTCATGAGAATGTATGAAATTTGTGGGTTATTTATGGATCCTTAAAGAATACTTGTGATTATGTTCTGCAATCTTCTAGCTACCTATTTGTCTATATAAAGCCTAACTTATGTGAGAAATAGTTAGTTATACTCTTTGTTGATATCTTGATTAGGTAGTAGAATCTGATTACAGTAATGTCCACTTTGATTAAATATTCAAACACTGCTACCCTAACTCCAGATAAAGGCATTGTTGTTCTTTCTGTTCAACTTCCTTTTCCTTCAATACACTCAAACACAAAAAAATCATAGTCCCTTATCTTTTTGTGTTCTTTTGTTTTACTCACAACCATGTCTAGATGAATGCATGATAATTAGGGGTTATTACAACATCGTTTTAGACTCCTTGTTTAGTTGTGCATTTTCTTAATGAAGGTGTTATAGCCTTGTGTTCTCTTCAAATCAACTTTTAGGTACTTAATGATAGAATTTGGAGTTTCCTGGGCATTGGGTATGGTTTGTAACAAGGTATGAGTTCATGATATTATAGGTCCTATCCTTGACACCTTAGGGAATAGCCCCTTGGTTTAGTAGAACCAAAAGAAGAAGGTCTTACCCACCTTATCCATGTTGTCCTTAGTTCCCTCATCATGAACATAAATTAAATCTTTACCTTGAGTTTGACATCCTTGGCACTCATAAATTGCTTGGCTTTAGGGATTTGAGGAGTATCAACTTTGAGAACAAATAAAATCGGAACCATTACTAGGGAGAAATTAAGTTCTTGTTGATATGTTGAGTCTTCTACTGATAAACAATTTTTTTCTCTTCCCAAGTGAAGAGTGGCAACTTTGTTCAATTGAACCCATCAAGAAATGAAGAGAAGAATTAAAAGATGGAAAGAGGAAAGCATCCAAGAAATCCAGAAGATTTGGAGGACAGGACAACACACTCTGGAAGGCAACATACTACTTAGAAAGCTACAAATAGATGTAAGTCTACCAAATATACCTTTCAAAGAGATGATGTTGGTCCTTAAATTGGTGATAATGTGCATGGTGATACATATCCTTATACTTTAGATGATTCTAGTGATAAAATGGTTAGGACTAGTAGAAGGAATTATAGACAGAAATATGGCATGCCTAAAGATCGAGTCAATAGAACTAGAAGAGACAAGAACATATCCCAAGAGGCACAATATGAGGATTTGGATGCACCAAATTTCACAAACATAGGAACTTCAAGATTAGGATCACATCCTAACTCCTCCACCTCTACACATAGGATTTGAACAAGATGTTTCATTTCATGATGCCAATACTATTACACAGTCAGAGAATGAGCGTAGGGAAAGAGAAGTTGATGAAAGGATGGATATTATTGATCACCTTATACAAAGATAGAGGGAGTTACAGGATCAAATTGATTTGCAACAAGCTCATCTTGCAAAAAATGCTTGACAACTAAGTCAACCTCAACCTCAGGATGTTCCTAATCAACCTACAAAAAATAACAACCTAATTAGAAACAAGGTAACCAATAGGATATAAGAGCCCATAATAGGAGGCATGCCCAAATATTCCCACCCCCAAGGCATCCATTAGGAATGGAATGATACAAACAAATGGAATCCCATGGTATCCCCAATTATCCCAATATTATATCAAATGAAATGAGGGGTAGTGTGCCTAAGTTTCAAGGCAATAATGTTGTCACTAGTGAAGAACATCTAAAAGGCTTCATTAATGTAATAGATGAATATGAAATTGGAGATGAGGATGTTATGATGAAGCTATTTGCGCAGTCATTAGAGGAAAGTGCAAAAGAGTGGTGCAAGAGTCTTCTTGACAACAATATTGACTCATGGAAATAATTCATGAGAGTTTTCAAGTTGCAGTATGGAGATAAAATTGATCCTAAATTTGCAATCCATGAGTTAACACTAATCAAAAAGGGCATAAATGAGACTATTCCAGAATTCAACAACAGGTTTATCATGACAATAAGGTACCTCCTAATATGAGGCCTAATGAGTCCATGTGCTTAGTTCTTTATTGTGGAGCCTTTGATGCAAAGATAGGATATTGTCTTTGTGACAAGAGTCCTTAAACCTTAAGAGAAGCTTACAGCATGGAAATTAACATAGAGAGAAGTATGAGGGCATTTGGAAAACATGTCAAAAGAGCTGATGTAAAGATTTTAAAATTAGATGTAGCAACTTCAAGCAAGCCTCTTACTACTAAAGACAAGCAAGATAAGTTGATAGGGGCTATGAAGGATTTTTCCTACAGGGTGGCAAGAAATGAGAAGGGTCTGCCTTCTAATGTTGTTGCTACTCATTTCAATGAACGAAAAAGGTTACATAATAGACCCTACAATAATGATTGGTTTAAAAGACCAGGTTAAAATGACAGGATGACGACTCCTAGGCAAGGAAATCAGAGGCACCAAGACAAGGATACACCTAATCCTTTGAGGAAAGATCATACGAACCTGCAGGATGATGCATTATGGTGTGAGGCATGTTTTCTACCTCATGACCTAGCAAACTATGTTGTTATAGTAGGGATATCAATGGGGAAATAATTCCCTAATGAAGAGGGAATGACTGAGTATTATGAGGATGTTGATGCAAATCAGTTTGATGAATTACCTAGGGATGAAATCTTCCAATTTGATTTTGATGACAGTCAAGTTCAGTACCCACTGCCACCTCATGATTTCAAACAACTCAAGGATCTCATGTGACAAAGGTACGAAATAACAAGGCCTTCTAAGGAAGATATTAAGGCCCTTACTGATTCAGTAGTTATGCAGGTCCAAAGTGAATATCAAATTAGGGGTAGGCAGGTAAATGCCCGGAATGAAAACTAGAATGACACTATACCAAAAACATTAGGCACATCTATTGATGATGGAAAACAAAAAGAGGACACTAGTACTAAAAGGGCCAACATTGCAAGTAAGAAGATAACCGAAAAATCAAAAAGGTCATCACAAAGGGTGATAGTCCCAAGATGACAAAGGTTAATTGCAAGCCACTCCAAGTAGAGAAGAGTTCTCAAAAAAGACAAAATGCAACTAAGGCAATTAAAAATGACAAGGGTGACCAAGTAATGCATTTTATTCCTAACACTCATGCAATTATTGTACATCAGTCTACCCCTCTACCTGATTATGTTCCTATTGATATGGCTCTTAGTATAAGCCAAATGAAAGTAATCATGCCAATTCAAGAGATGCTTACAATTCCAGAACATAAAGATAGATGCCTACAATATATCAATTCCCCAACCATGTATGAAGACTAACTAAATCCTTTAAATGATGCTACTCAAGATACAATAGTTGAAGTAAATTCTCAATAGACACCTAAGGTCTACCTTGGCATGGTGTTAGTATCTAATCAGACTCTGGTTGACCCCTTTTACACTTCATTGTTGAAAAAGGAATGGTTGGTGCATAACTGTATGTTGGATTCAGGTGCATCAAGTAATGTGATGCCATTGGAAGTCATGAACTTGCTAGGCCTGAGAGTTTCCAAGTCTTATGGAAAGTGCTTTACAATAGATTCTTGAGAGGTAAATGTTATCGGGGTTGTTAATGACGTCAAAGTGCAACTAGCTACATACTCTAGTAAATGTTTCATGATGGAAATAATCATTGTGGATTGCCCAACCAAGTGGGGTATGTTGTTGTCAAGGAAGTGAGAAACTTCAATAGGTGGTAGTATACAAACGGACTTATCTTATGCCACCATACTAGTTAATGGAAAAGAGGTTCAACTGCATAGAGAAAAGAAGATGTGTATTATGGAAGATCCAAAGAAGGAAAAAGATGAGGTGCACTATGCAAATAGTGAGCTTGACAACATAATTGGGAATTTTGATGATGATGTTAACAACCATGTTGACATTTCCTCATGCCCCAAACCTTCTTGCCCTGGAAGCAATGACGTATGAAAAATGTATTTTATGGGGCTTGCTTGAAAGAGGGAAATGATATAGGAATTATGTTGATATCTTCATATGACACACCTTATAGGTTCATCTTCATATTGAATTTTGAATGCAACAACAAAGTAGCAGAATATGAATCTCTACTACTCAACCTAAATGTTGCTTCCAGGTATGGAATCAAGTGCTTGTGTGTGTTTGGTGACTCTGAATTCATAATATCCCAAGTTAGAGGCTCATATACTATGAAAGAGAATTTTTTTAAAATGTATAGGAATGCTTTATGGGATACTATTTAAATATTTGATGTATTTGGTATCAAGTGGCTAGATAGAGATGGAAACGTCACAATTGATATGTTTGTTGTCATGACCTCAAAATTTGATACATATTTTTCATCACCTCATTACACCTATAGTGTTAAAGTCCTCTCTAGACGAAGCATCCTTGATAACATATATAATTGGTAGATATTCAATGATGACAAGACTATTTATGAATTTCTAAACAACATAGGTGATTTCAAGAATCAACAGATTGATTGGCAGCCAATGATTGAGGTGGATGATAAGAAGGAAACCCTATTTAGAAATGAGGTCATTCAACTCAAGACTAATACCATCCTAAGATGTCTTGTAGCTCTTGGAAAGATATTTGATAACAATGACTGCTACAAGACAAGGATCAAACCAATCAACCCATATGATGTTAAAGGAGTGAATCTAGGGATTGAATTAGCCCCAAATATGATTTACATTGGGAAGAAATTGAAGCTGACAAAGAAGTAAATATTGATCAACCTTATCAAAAATTTTAAGAAATGTTTTGCATGGTCATATGATGAGCTAAATGCATACATGGAAGATTTATTTTAGCATATCATTCTCTTAGAGCCTGGTACAAAGAAAATTAGGCATTCAGAATGGGTTTCAAGCCTTGCTCCAATAAGATTTTGAGTAGTACATAAGACAACCTTCATCACCCCTTGCGGTACATTTGTTTATGTGAGGATGCCTTTCAGACTCAAGAATACAGGATCCACCTTTCAGAGGGCAATTGATGTCGCATTTGCAGGGTTGATAAATGAAATCATGGTGGTATATCAGGATGACCTAACAGCCTATTCCAAGGATAGGGATGACCATTGCAAGCACCTGGAGTTGATTTTCCAGTGGTTCTTAGAATGTACAATTTTCTTAAATCCTAAGAAGTGCACATTTGGTGTCAAGGAAGGTAAGCTTCTAGGGCATATTGAGTCCAAGGATGGTGTGAGGATTGATCTAGAAAAGGTCAAAGCAATTTACCTCGTTCCTTAACCCAAAACAATTAAAGCAACACAGTCCTTTTTTAGACAAATTAATTTTGGTAGGAGGTTCATTCCTAACTTTTTTGAGAAGACAAAGGCAATCACCAAGGTATTTAGAAAGGATAGTCAAGTGGTTGGGATAAAAAATCAACTGACTCCTTCATGGATATCAAGGATGCACTTAACAAGGCACCAGTATTGGCTAGTCCTGATTATTCCAGTGTTACACCTCGTGTGTTTCTAACTATTTACTATTTACCTTGACTGATTAATTTGCTTCAATAGATGAATTGTTTATGAATCTTTGCATTAATGTGTATTGTGAATCTTTAATGGAATATGTTGAAAGATTGAATAATGCAATGTGATGTATCATAAGTGATTCTTGACATGAAATGTATGAAGCATATGATTATATTGTGATCAACTAACTACTTTTGTGGTGATGTAAGTTGAATGTAGGAACATGTTGCTCCTCCAAAAACGAGAGGAAGTATCACTCAGGAGAAGGACTTGGTCTGGTAAACCTTAGAGAAGCCTAAACTAAGAAAGCACACACCACTATCCTAATTGGTCTAGGTTATGTCGAGTATGTGTGGGTAAAGGTAAGTAATCTGTGGTAATGATCTTGAATGCTTATTTGGATATGATTTTATGAATGTTTTGAATGAGGAATGTGATTTAGTTTGAATGTAAATTAAAGTCTTCTTTGATAAAGTTTGGAATTGCAAATGGCAATGTATAAACGTGAAATACACATATGTAAATACATGTCCACAATAAACTTATACATATGAGAAAATATGTGCATGAGTATACGTAGATAGATGTATCTACACATGCTCATGAATGTATTACTCAAAGGCATAAGGGTATCATTTGGACAAAGGATATCTATATATGTGGATTTAATTCATACACGTCATCAGTGGATATGTGGGTTACTGAGTTTTATGTTGTTTTCAAGTAATGATATATATATAATCATTACAATTTATATAAACATATGTGGATAATGGAATACACAATTATGAATATGTGAATTTTAAATATCAATGATATTTTAAATAGAGTTTATAAAGGAGTGTATATATATATATAAGTAAATGTTTAAAGAGCAATGTTATATAGGTGCGCAACCTGGTAACCAATGTAAATATTAATACTTAGCACATATAGCAAAGACTATGGCGATAGGAATAAAGCATATGCAATAAATTTTTATGGTATATAGTTCTATGGTTTTGGTGTTGGAAATAAAGAGCAAACATTTCTATTATATGAGAATTAAAGCACATAAAGTGCATAGCAATGTAATTAAAGGCAGCGCAGCGCTTGGAAATTGATTTCCAATGTGCAAATGCATTGACCAGCTTGTTGCAATCTTCCGGCATGAGAATAGGGGGGCATGGTTGATTGCGTGGTGCCATGTTTGAGTAGTGCAAACCAAATAGGAGTCTAGAATTTGATCTGTTACCTTGCATTTCTGAGTTTAGTGATTGCTATCCACTATGTGTTCATTGTGCAACGATTTTTGCCTGCCACTTTACATTCTTTTTACTGAGTCAAATTCTGAGGGGGAGTTGTGGCGAATATGGGAGCTAGTTTGTAGCCTTGGCATGCTTAGATTTCTGTATAAATAGAGGAGCTCTTCCATTCATTTTACACCAATTATCCATCGAACTATTGATGTTATTCTGCTGCAATCTTCTGAGTCTAGTATTTTGATTGTGCAATGTTATTTTGGTCTTGAGTTTGTGAGGGTGAATAGTAAGAAGTAAAGAGGGGGAATTGAGTTGATCTAGGAGGAGATATTCAACCAGCTTGAGGAGATAAGAGCAAGGAATCCAGATGATCTATTGGAGCTTAGCATTAACAGGCATGCTAATTTCTTCTCCATTGTGCATTTTATGTTTGAATGGATTACCTATCTTTGATTGTTTGTTTGGAAATGAGTTGGGTTGCTTTTCTTTATCGAATTGGATATTTTCTTGTATGTTCTATGTGAGGTATATATCTAGTATGGAAAATATTATGTATTGAATGCATGAATAATCTCCATAGTAGATATTAGTATCTATATTGGAATTAGGAACTATATCAAATTAAGTATGATTAGCTATTGCTACATTGTAAAAGTTAGGTTATGAAAACCATATATTACAACTTGTATTATTTTCGTAGAACAATGGGCATGTTACATCCAGGCCTTTTCAACTATTTTATTTTGCTTCTTTCTACACTATTTCTGTAGTGCTACTTCAAAAGAATGTTGATGGATATGAGAAACATATTTTCTTCTTTAGACAATCATTGTTAAATGTTTCTCATTAAATTATACCATCATGAAAACATAAACAATGTTCTCCTCAAGATTGCCAAGAATTTTAGGCCTTATCTTATGGGAGCCAAAATCACCGTGTATGTGCCTCATACAACTGTGAGAGACATCTTTGCTCAACAAGAAGCTTCTGGAAAGAGGTGCAGGTGGATCAACAAGATTCAAGAGTATGATATGGAGGTACAAACTACAAGGCTGGTTCGAGGTCAAGGCTAGTTCGAGGTCAAGGCCTTGCCAAACTAATGGTAGATACAATTTTGGATGTAGCATAAGTACATCAAGTAACTTTAAATGTGACACCTCCTTTCTATTTGAAAAATGATCCTTGGTACAAAGATGTAGTTTTCTATTTGGAAAACTTGAGTTGCCCTCCAGGATTCAGTGAGCATCAAAGGAGAACCTTAAAGTTGG
This sequence comes from Cunninghamia lanceolata, assembly GCA_027924645.1. Classification (NCBI taxonomy): domain Eukaryota; kingdom Viridiplantae; phylum Streptophyta; class Pinopsida; order Cupressales; family Cupressaceae; genus Cunninghamia; species Cunninghamia lanceolata. The sequence continues at coordinate 7,142,637 of BSBN01000123.1, forward strand.
TATCCTAGAAGTATGTGTTGATGTTGGGCTAGCTTATGTGGAGAAATCTTGATGGGCTACTTCTCAAATGTCTAGACCATGAGCAGTCTATCAAGGTCATGAATTAATGTCACCAAGGACTTTGTGTAGGACATTTTATGTTAAAGGCAACTACCCATAAAGTGATTAGGATAGGATATTGGTGGCCTATATTGTTTAAGGATGTGGCCAAATTTGTTAGAAAATGTGATCCTTGCTAAAGGTTTGCAAGAAAGATGAAGTTTGCAGGTGTGCTTCCCCTCACATCCATATCAACCGAGGCTCTATTTTAGTAGTGGGTCTTGATTTTATTAGAGAGATTGTGGAAAAATATAGCAATTGATACAAATGGGTCCTTGTAGCCACTGACTACTTCACCAAATGGGTGGAAGCAATACATACTAGAAATGCAACATCTAAAGTAGTGATTGACTTCCTAATGAACAATATCATCACACGGTTTGGTATGCCTACAAGGATTATTGCTGACAATGCAATGTGTTTTAGATGAGCTCCTTGAGACATGCTCTAGGTATGGGATATATTTAACACATTTTCTGCCTATCACCCACAGGGAAATGCTCAAGCTAAATCTAGTAACAAGAGCATCATGAATGTCATCAAGAAAAGACTAGATTCAAACAAGAAAAGGGGAGATGATAAACTCGGTCTTGTTGTCTAGGCAGATAGAATAACCTTCAAGAAGGTAATTGGTAGAAGTTCCTTTGAATTGTTTGTTTATGGAGTTGAAGCTAAGATGCCAATTAGCCTTGAACTACCTGTATACAAACTACTACATCAAATTGAAGGAGATGAAGATGATGTCATTTCCTTGAGAATACATGAGCTGATTGAACTTGATGAAGCTAGGAGGACTTCACATGAGAGAAACTTTTTTTGGCAGAAAAGGATCAAGAACTCATTTGACAAGAAGGTAGTTCAAAAGAGCTTACAAGTTGGTGACCTAGTCCTCATGTAGAATTCCATATCTAAAGATAAAGGGAAACATGGAAAATTTGAGGCCTTGTGGGTTGGCCCTTATTAGATTATTGACAAGTGTAGTCAGTACACTTTTTTCCTCAAGAGTTTGGATGGAGAGTTCATGGAGTTGCCAATCCATGGGCAACACCCAAGCACTATTTCTCTTGATGGTATGTTGTCATTTTCCCCTTGTACATACTCTTTCTTTTGTGTGTTTTGTGTTGGATATTTTGTTGTCATTGCCCTTTCCCCATTATTTTGGTCTTTTCCTTACTTCACCCTTTTTAGTTTGCAACCCAGGGATAAGCTAGATTATTTTTGTGCTTGCAAGAGGCACACATCCCCAACTAGAGAGCCAATGTTGGCACCCAACTCTAAAATTTTAAAAAATCCTAAGTTATGTGCCCCATTGATGTTTTGGCCTTCCCCATGGCTTAGCCATATCTTGCTAGTATTGAAAATCCAAAGAAAAGTTAAATTTGGGCCTTCCCTTAGCCATTTTTTGGCCTTCATGAGTTTTTAGGTTTTGTTGGGACAGTGAGATGTTTCGTGCCTGAGAATTTTTCCTACCCTGGCCTTTTTGGTCCTTTGGTCCCTAGTTCGTCTTAAACCCCAAACCCTGACGATGTGCTCTTTCAGCTTCCTATGGTGGTGTTGGTGACATCAACATTCAATGGTGCACAAATTTTCTAAGTGTGGAGTGTTCCCTAGTTGTTTCCTCACCTTTATAGATTTTTAGGTTTTCTTGGGACTTTAAAACTTTGTCTATGTGTCTCTAGGTTCCATGAAACCTCGTGCTCTCCTCTTGGTCTTAGATTTCCTAGTTTCCTCAGAAATCCACGTTCCCCGCTTTCCTCTTTGTCCTTTTAGGTTTTTAATTTTTCTCAAGACCTTGGAACTTTGTCCCTATGTCCCCAGGTTCCTCAGTTCCCCAAAACCCTGAAAGTTTGACTTCCCACTCCCTTCATCCTTTGGTCCTATAGTTACAAGTTCCCTCTAAACAATAGTCCCTGATCCCTATCCAATTCCCATTCTTGATCTCAATTCCCCAAAATCCTATGTTCGCTTTTCCCTCGTCCTTGGTCCCTCTCGGGCCCTGGATCCTGGCCTACCCCTTTCCCATGTCTACAGGTTCATCAATCCCCTAGTTCCATGAAATCATATTCCTTCATGGTCCCTGATCCTTCTCAAACCCTAGATCCCAATCTTTTTGTTCCTTTTGTTCTGAGGTTTGCATGTCCCCCAGAACCTCACTGCCCTAGTCCCATGTCCCTACCAAATAGCAGATCATGATCTTTTCCTCACATCCTCTCTTCCTAAGTTCCCCATTCTTGTGGATTCCTAGTTCTCACCCCTTTCCAATTTCCCCTTTCTCCTCGTAAGATTCTAGACTTCTCATGCACCTTCAAACTTGGTTCCAAGGTCCGTCGGTTCTCTGAAAGCCCGAAACCCCATGACTTTCTCAAGAAAATGCCTACTATTCCACCGACTCCCCTACATGACCCAAGAAGCCATTGATGATCCAAAATTGACCTAATTGAAGGATTGAAGAACTCCACATGCCCAAGAATTCATGTCGACCCCTCAAGGATGGATTTTTAGCATTCAAGCATGGGAAAAATGTTCAAATGGGTACTTTTTCCAGTGCATGGCCATGTGGAGATGATGTAACTGGTATGGGCGACCGAGGATACTGTTGACCATTTGTGATCCATGACCAGGTTGCATGTTGGGATGAGGATGCCACATATATAATTTGAAAATAAGAATGTACAAAGGATGGAAATTTTTGTTGTGGAGAAAAATTGGGAAAAATAAGAAAGTGTGCAAAAACTAGGCTTTCTTCCCAATAACAGGATATAGAGTGATCTTATTATAATATTGTTTGGATTTTCTCTCAAGGGATATGAGAGAACATTATAATATTTAATGAATGAACTCAATATGCAGATTAGACATTATCTCAAGTGTCTTCATAAGCATTTTGTGAGTTTCAAGGGTATTCTTACAACTTACCCTAATCACATTTGCTGATTTGAATGTTCTTCATGATTAGTTGTTTGTTGTATATTGTAAAAAACTTTTGTAATGCTTTTGTAAGGTATATTTTCATGAGAATGTATGAAATTTGTGAGTTGTTTAAGGATCTTTAAAGAATGCTTGTTATTATGTTATGCAATCTTCTAGCTGCCTATTTGTTTGTATAAAGCCTAGCATGTGGAACCTATAGTTAGTTATAGTCTTTTTTGATACCTTGATTAGGTAGAAAAATCTGACTACAATAGTGTCTCCTTTGATTAAATATTCAAACTCTACTACCTTAACTGGATAAATGCACCGTTCTTCTTTCTATTCAACTTCATTTTCCTTCAACACACTCAAACACAACAAAATCATAGTCCTTTATCTTTTTGTGTTGTTTTTTACTCACAACCATGTATAAATGAATGTGTGATAATTGGGGGTTATTACAACATCATTTTAGACTCCCCACTTGGTTGTGCATCTTCTTAATGAAGGTGTTATAGCCTTGTGTTCTCTTCAAACTAGCTTTCATGTACTTAGTGACAGAATTTAGAGTTTCCTAGCCATTGGGTATGATTTGTAACAAGGTATGAGTTCATGATATTATAGGTCCTATCCTTGACACCCTAGGGAATACCCCCCTTGGTTCAGTAGAGCTAAAAGAAGAAGAAGTTCTTACCCACCTTATCCATGTTGTCCTTAGTTTTCTTATCCTAAACATAAGTTGAAGCTCTTACCCTGAGTTTGTCACCCCATCACTCAGAAATTGACTGGCTTTAGGGATTTAAGGAGTATCAACTTTGAGCACCAACACCTTCATCCATTTAGCCAAATCATCCCAAATCCACCTCATTCTAACCATCCATCTTGTCTTAAACATCCTAATAATCATAATCATCCTAATCCTCCTTTCCACATCATCACTTCATTCCCAATCCATCATCAAGGACCCTAATCCCAATCAGTTTACCCAAATCTAACCAAGGTCCTAGTCCTAATCTATCCAATCCACTTATCATCTCCCTCTAATAATCATCATAATCATTAATCAATCCCATCATAAAGCTTTATCATCCATCCCCTAATCAAATCCTAATTCATGCCTTAATCTATCATCCATTAATATCCATTCCTAACCCAATTGCATCCAAGTAATCCAATTGCATCCCCATACTAATTACACCCACCATCCCTAATCAACCTTATCCCTAATGTTATACATTATCCACATAATCCATTTTCATCCTAATCCTAATCAAACCTTTCGTCAATCCATTTGTTTAATCCAATCCACATCCTTAATCACATCATAATCCTAATCCACTCCCCTTTATCCGTCTAATCCATTTCATCCAACCAATCCTAATTAAATCCAATCCCAAATCAAATCATCTCACATCCTAAACTCATCCCAAGCAATCCCATGAAACCTTAACCAATCCAATCATCCAAAGTCTATCATGTATCTCCAAATCCTACCACCACTAAATCAAATCATAATCCCCTCCAATCACAATCATAATCATAATAGTCTCCATAATCACATCATAATCCTAATTAATCCCATCACTGAGCTCTGTATCCATTATGACCCTAATCGAATTCCATTATCATCTTAATATATCATTCATTCTCTCCCTAATCCAATCTCATCTATAAACCCCTAATGAAATCCCATCATCCTTAATCTAAATCCCATCTACCACCTAATCATCTCATCCAAATCTCCATCAAATCCAATCAAACCCTTCATCCAAAATCCATTATCTATCCCTAAATCCCAATCCAATCCCAAATCCTTAATCTAATAATCATCCATTTCAAAATTAGAACTTGGTTATGGACTTAAGCTCCTCTCACCCCCATCCAAGACACCCAAGCATAATCCATTTACCCATCCTCCAAATCCAAATCATCATCAAATCCATCCTAAAAGGGTCCTAGAACTAATCCTTGAAAATATAAATCCAAATCATCATCCAGAGAAAACATCATAGGGTCCTTGACCACATCCAATCAATCATCATCAAGTGTCATGCATCCTTGACCTTGATTAATCCAAATCAATCCATCCAAAAATAAAGTGGCTTGCATCCTTGACCTTGATCAATCCAAAATTCATCAAGTTACCTAATCCCTCAAATCCAAAGTCTCAATCATTTTGAGATCAAAGCACATCTTAAGGTTCAAGACTTACAAAATATGAAGTCATCAACTCATCCAAAAATCACATCATCTAAACTCATCACCAATCTAAATCAAAAATCATGAACCCATTTTTCTTTTATGAGTCCCCTCATCATAACCATCCCAAAAATCCATTTGAAACTAATGATGATAATAGTCTCATTGACCAAGACGAATATGAAGTTGATCCTGATAATGATAGTCTTATTGATCAAGATGAGTATGAAAATTATTTCCTTGATGACATCATAGAAAGCAAGCTTTCCATAATCTTCCATCACCCATCCATACATAACCCCATGCCTGTTGACCAATAATTAGCTACCACAAGATATCCCTCCAATCCTAAACACATATCTATTGGTCATCCTTATGGCACATTTGACAAGGGAAATGTATTTTATCCTCCACCCATATCCTAACACCCATCCTTGTATGATGTCCTTGTTGCCTCCACCTCCTAGCAAAATCCTTCATCTTATCATCAATCAATCCCCAAATCTAATCTACAACCCAATCCTACCACATCCAAATAGACCTTTTCTTCCTTCCTAAAATGACTTCTAGCAAAGGATCTCACCCAAAATCAGAAAAGCACAATTGTGGAGTCATGCCACCCCAGTAATCCAAAGTCATCCACATGTGTTGTCGTCGATCCTATCATCCACCTCCATCCCATTAATCCCATCCAAAATCCAAAATACCAATCCATCGAATCAATCAAATATGAAACCCTCAACATCAAACATCCCTCATCCCTCCATCTACCCAACTAGAGGAGCCTATCCAAACAATTGCGACTAACCACTCCTCCTCCATCGACTCATCCAAGAAAATGTGGCTATGTCAAAAGCTTGTTCCAAAGCATGTCGACACATCTCCCCATCCAAATCAAGATCCAAGCATCCCATCTAATCCTTTTCTGATGCAGGAGCATCCCAGGTTGAAAGGCAATCTTGTATGAACCAAAAATATTTTGATTCTTTTCTTTCTTGCATTTCAGTTCCATTTCAGTCAGTTGTAGTTTTAGAATTTTCCACCGCATTCTACCGCATTAGCACTTCCTAGCTCACAGAGTAGGATTTAGATTCTACACTATGTCATCTACATCATACTCAGATTTCATGAGATTTGGAATTGTCTGCGGAGATTTATTGCTATCAAAACATCATCAACATTCATAGAACAGAGCATTCAACATTCAGTATGAGCATACAATGTTTGCAGAGTATTTTCGTGACTTGTGGAGCTAAATGGGACAGATACAAGGCAGTATGGGACCGGATAGACCTTCATTGAGAACCGCAACACATTACATCCATTTGTAGAGCATTACCATGATTTGTAGGCTAACCTACATGCTTCATCATGCATTGGAGTTTGAAGCCTCTTAAGGCTAACACGGAGCATTCTTTGAATTAGGAGATGATATAAAAGCATCACTTGTATTAGGAAATTAGTGAGTTAGTTAGTTAGTTAGTACTATCCAATATGATAGAATGTTCTTAGTCCTTAGTTGTGGATTCTGGAAGGCACTTCAAAGCTATATCATTCATGTAATTTTAATTCTACCGGAAGATAGGCCTGTGAGCCCATATCAGTCTACATGTTACCAGCATATGAGTATTGTAACTATCTAAGATATTGAATCAATTGATCTTCCATTGCATTCTATTCTTGTGTTATTCTTGTGTTGTTTCCATTGTGTTTACTCTAGTTGCATGGATGGACAGTCCATTCTCTAGACCCTCCATCCATGACTACACCATTTTCATGATCCCTTATATCCCCATTTTTACCCCATCCCAAAACCATCACCCTATCACCTCAGTCCCAATACCTTTCTCCATGGTGGTTCTATTGTAGAAGACAAACAACTTATGTCCATCACCAATCCTTCCCTATCTAACACTAGACTTGTGTCTTATTTTTGACACCACAAGCATACCATTTCTAATCAAATGCTCCAAAAAATGAACTATCAAGGAAAAGGCTTAGGCATTCATGAACAAGGAATCTTGGAGCCCGTCCATGTCAAAGAAAATCCACAATTGCAGGGCCTTGGTTACATATCTCAAGGAAATCAACCCATAAATGTTGGTATCACCTTCATAAATCCTAAGAGAGCTCCTTCTCATCTCAAAATAGATGCCTCCTATTGCTCATCTAAAAAATTTCCACCATCCCCATCCTTCATCATACCAATCTAACAAGTATGTTGCTTTCCCTCCTCCACATTATCCCACCCATCCTTCCATCCATAAATCCACTAAAATTTCCATCCATAAATCCACTAACCCTTCCATCCATAAATCCACTAATCCTTTCATCCATAAATCCACTAATCCTTTCATCCATAAATCCTCTATCCCTATCACCAAACTTAACCATCCATCACCTAAAATCCTTAATAAATACCATCAAATGCACACATCCTTGGATTTATTAAAAAATGATGATGCCATCACCAACTTCGTGGGGATGATATCTCCCCATGGTACCACACCATCAATTTGGAAAAAAATTGAATGCATCCACATATGAAGCAAATAATCCACAAAAAACTATAGATTGCAAAGAATCTCTTGAGTGCAATGATAATCAACATGGTTTGTATGCAACAATCATTCAGAGCTGGACACTATCAACTCAATATGGAAATAGACGCTTGAGTCCCCCATTCCTAAATCTCACTTCATCCATCCATCCTCATCTCAATCCCATCTCCAAATCCTTTCTCATCCCATATCCCCCATCCAATCCTAAAAGCAAAAAAAATCAAAAAATCAAAATTCAAAGAGCAAAAAAAAAGTAAAGAGAAAAATTGTCCAACAGTGAAAACCATTCTTATAGCACCTTGAATAAGTGCCATGATGAAAACCTAGTTTTGGGTATCATGTGTAATCTGCTATCAAAGAGCACCCTACACTTAGGGTCAAGCCTCACCTATCTTACCACTCTCATCCATCCCATCCACTATATATGCATATCTATATTTTCATCTCCCAATCCATCCTCCCTTCCTGCTTTTGATCCTGATAAGGATAGGGGCATCAATGTTGAAACATGCTTTGGACACCCCTTGGTACACCCATATTCAACATATCCTACAATGTCTATCCAACCCATGCGTTGTAGTGCGTAACCATATCTAGAGTGGGGCATGTTATTCCTACATGACCTAGTCCTTGGAGATCACATCTTAACCCCTTCATTCATCCATCATGAATCCCCCCATCTATTCCATCCACTATCAACAATTCCTCAATCACCTCATCTAATCATCCCCTGATCCCTTGTCCATTAGACTCAATTTTTGCTTGTCATTGGTATCAAGCAAAAGGCTTTCTAAACACAATCTAATAAAATCCCTCCCATCAATCCAATACTCCTAGCAATCTAAACATCGCAAGAAAGTCATAAAACATGCATATTGATCAAAGAAATCTAAGAGAAATCATTCAATATCATCCATCGGTCTTGCTCCTAGCCTTGTTGCAAACCTTGATCCTCTTCAATCATCATCATCGAGATGTATCCTTCCCAATCCTTGTGTTGTTTCCAAGATATATCATTCCCACTGTAGACACTCTAAAATGACCATGTCTTCGAATCACTTGCATTTCATCAAATCTGTCGAATCACCTGCATGTCAACATTAATTGAATAATCTAATTATTTAATTAATTTCATTAAATTCTTCCAAAACTCCAAAAGTTTGACATTAATTGAATAAATCCTCTTTATTTAATTAATTTAATTAAATTCTTTTTTTATTCTTCCAAAATTAAATAATTATCCTCTTTCAAATTTCAAGTCTCCATTAATTAAAGAAATCCAATTATTTAATTAATTCATCACAATTCTATCTTATCTACAATTAAATAATTTACATTATTTAATTAAAATCACTTGTTCTTCTAAATTTAAATAGATCATGCAAATTTATTTAAATTATCTCAATCCTCTAAAAATAAATAAAATCAAGTATTTTATTTATAATCTTCATATTCCTCTAATCTTGCACAAACAATTAAATAAATTTATTTATTTAATTTGCTTTTTCCCCTAAAAATAAATTAAATCAAGTATTTTATTTATAATCTTCTGTTCCTCTATCATGCACAATTAAATAAATAAATTTATTTATTTAATTTCAATTATCTTCCAATTCCTCTTAAAATATTTTGTTAACTCATGTGCACAATCAGTCTTATTTTTAGAACTCTAAAAAAGGCAAAATTACAAGTTGAGTTATCTATTCAATCAATCTTGTTTTTATCATATCTTAATAAAAATATCCTTATGGATTGACACATGTCGTGTGCACATTCATCATGGTTATTTGTTTTATCTCCTCCATTGATTCTTCTGAATTATCTGGACCGTTGATCGATCTCTGTTGAAACCTATTTAAACCCCCCTCATCTCCTTCACAAATCCTCTTCGATCACTTATTCTCAGGCATCCTTTATAGCATTTTGAGCATACATCGCATTGTTGAGCACTTTACGATCTTTTGACATTGATCTTCTTGAGCACTTTGAGCACCTATACTTGCTTGTTGCAAACATGGTTTCGCAATATATTTGAGCAATCCACATTCGACAAAAGAGAACAACACAATCTAGATAAAAGCTTTCTTATTTCATTTGATTTATTGATTGATCATGGCTTTTTATTTAGATAGATCTCTTTATTTTATGGGTTATTGATTTGGTTATTATCATAGTTTTGATTTTATCATTTAAACATAATCAATTTTCCTCATACACACCCACATCAACAAGACTATCCATCATCATCAATCAATAAATCTTTGGCTTTTCATCTTGACCAGGGGCAACATTATGTTTGTCTTTGAATCATTTTGTGCATGCTTGCTTACTTGTTTGCATGCATTATCATTTTGTCTTGCATATGCATCAATCACTACAACCTACGTGCCACAATGGTATCATGGTTCTATACAACATAGGGTTTCTTGTGACCTTGTCATTTGTCTCATTATAGTACTCACCTAGGTCATCCAACACCTTTTGATGTGTTGGGGCATCCTTTTGTCAATCCTATGCATGGGATACATCATCACCTTAGTTCCTTATATCTCAGTGCATAACATCTCATACTATATCAAATAGGGTTTATCAATCCAACACAGCATAATGAATCATTCCACCCCACCCAATGCAATCCCTCGCCTCCTCCATCTTTTCATCCTTATCTATTCACCCTTTCATCGCCTAACCCTCAACCTCTTCTATCCAATCTTCTATCCACGCATCTCACATCCTCCAAGTTCCTCCTTTATCTTACATCTTTTAATCCCTTTCAAGAGTGCACCCATGTTCAAACCCATCTATCATCTCAAGGGGGCATCATCATTTGTATCATCATTCCTCCTTATCACACCCCCTTTGAGTGGCCAGGGCATCATCCCTAAATCCAATCATTTTCTTCCAAAATTAAAATCTCATCATCCAAGCAAGCGCTATGTTTTATCTTTCTTTAAAATGATGCTAGTGTCGTAACACCAACTCAAAGAGGGGAAAAATGTAGACACCTAAATTTGGCCATGTCCTAACACCACTATCTATCTTATTCTAGTATTGATTGTATAAATTTGTTATCTAATTAACCCATCTGATCATCTTCCCAACATTAATTAAATAAGTTTCATCATTTAATTAATTAATAAATCATTTCATCACTTCTCCTAATGTTCCAAAATTTAATTAAATAATCCAACATTTATTTAATTAAATCACCAATTACTATGTCTATTCCTCCATAAATTAAATAAATAGCCAACATTTATTTAATCCATCCATTTTCTCCCTCATCATTAGTTAAATAAACAAATCATGTTTATTTGACTAATTAATCACTTGCACATAGCTCAAAATCCACATCATCAATCCTAACCCAAATCAAATTTCAATCTTGTCCATCCATTCAAACTAGAAAATATCTAGGTCCTCCATTTCACACATGTGACTCTCACATATACTTTGCACATTAAAATTTTCTACAACCATTCTTAGTGTACCCATTGCACGTTATAATTGGAAAAAAATAGAGAGAGAGAGAGATTCTATTTTGGGATTGTTGACTTCTCATGTGGGGTGCCAAAACTAGCCCATGGTTTTGTTGAAATGACAAGTGGTTTATGGATGCAAAATTTTATAAATATAACCCTTGGCATAGTGTTTTGATATCATTTGGACTGTATTGTAGAGATTTGTAGGATTTTAGTTTAGTTCTAAGTATCAACATGGTATTAAAGTGTTAACACATGGGCTACAACATTAGTGGAGTTTCTCAATCTATTTTAAGATTATTTTGAAGGAATATATTAAAAGATTTACTTTTGGTGGTGGGTTTCTTACTCAAAAGGGTTTTCTCAAGTATATATGTCATCTTATCTTCTTTATCTCCTTCACTTATTCTTCTATGTTTAATTAAGGTTACATGTGTTTTAGATCAACAAATTTTATTACTTTCCATTGCTCAAATTGAGGAATAAGCATCCTTAAACCAACATTTGGTATCAAAGATTTGTTTGGATTGATCCCATGAAGGAAGGGATTATGTTGCTTTCTATTTTTTATTGTAGGATAATTCATGTAGATTTGAAATAAGATTTGAAAATTAGAAATCATGGCCAACACCTTGACAATTGAGATTGAGAAGTTGAGTAGGTAAAACTTTGAGTTGTTTTATTGAAGGTTGAATATATTTTAGTGGAGAGAGATCAGTAGAACATAATAATTGTTGTACTCAATTTTCTACCATTAGCAATGAATCAAGATGAATGGGCCAAGTTGGATAGAAGAGATAAATCTACTATTAGGTCATTCCTTTCTAATTTGTTCTTGATGAATGTTTTAGTTCAAAATATTGCTAAGAGTTTATGAGATAAAATTATTACATTATATCTATTGAAAATGAGAGAGGAAAAATGAGATTGCTCTCAAATTAAAATTCAGTCATTCACATTACACACAAAATCTATTACATAGTATTGGCTTTATAAGGCCATTATTCCCGTATGAAACTAATTATGGGAATATAACTTCCAAAACCAAATTTATTTAATAAATTAACAATAGCATGTTAATTTATTTTTTTAACTATTTATGTCAAGTACAAAATTCTAACATCCCCTCTTAATACTGACATAGAGAAAAACTAGAAATTAGTACAAATATTCTTCGTCACTTTGATGCGGAATTTCTTGGTCACTTGAAGTGTAGTCCTTTCCTTCAATTATCATAGCATTGTCTTGCAACTTTCCATGAAAAAGATCGCGTGCTCTTTGTTTGCAATTCAATACTACATGCCCTATCTTTTTACAATAGAAACAAGTGCCACTTGCATGTTTGATCTTCTTCATATGTTTTGAGTTTTTGTAAGAAGTACTAGCCTTGTTTTGTGCGGCCATTGCAACTTCTTCTTCTGAAACATGTTTGTTTCTTTCATCAAGCAATGTGGATATAATACTTTCTAGACTTGGATTGATTTTGCTTAAGGTGAATACCTTGTGAGACATACTATTTGGCATACTATTTAAAAGTATGGATTTTGCATCATTTTCCTTTATTTCTTCATTTATACTAGCCAACGAATGGAATTTACTATTGTGAGACACTATATCTTCACCTTCTTCCATTTTCAATCCATACAACTTTTGTTTTATAGTTATTTCTACACTATCAGCTTTTGATCTAAACAAAGTATTCAATGTTTCCCAAATGTCCTTAGAAGATTTTTTAAAATCTACATGGTGTAAATAAGGTTTAGATAAACCGAGACCAATTATAGCTAATACTTTCTTATCTTTTACCTTCCATTTTTGAAGTTCATCTGCATCTGTTGGCTTTGTCATTGTACCATCATCAATTTCCCAGAGATCTTTTTCAATTAGCAATAATTTTATTTGTATTTGCCAACTGTGAAAATCATTTCCATCAAACTTTTCATAAAGGCTTAATTTATCCATTTTGTGTTCAATAAAATACGGCCTTAAAAAATAATACTTATATCTCCAATATTCCCCACACCTTTATTTTTCATAAATAAAAGGAAAAACTCATCAAGAAATAAAATAAACTCTTATTGAAACTATATAACTCCTCCTTTTGTGCTCTAAACGCCTCTTTTCAGTACACCTTGATATAAATTTTCACCTTATTCGCTGGATTAAAACACAGAACAATTTTAATGCCTCTTTTTATCAAATTGTTAGATTAAAACACAACACAATTTCAACGCCTCTTTTTATAAAATTTCAATGACTAGGTGTGATTAGCTGATGATCAAATCTTATGTTAATTTATTAAATAAATTTGGTCTTGGAAGCTATATTCCCGTAATTAGTTTCATACGGGAATAATGGTCTTATAAAGCCAATACTATGTAATAGATTATGTGTGTAATGTGAATGACTAAATTTTAATTTGAGAGCAATCTTGTTTTTCCTCTCATTTTCAATATGGTATTAGAGCAGGTTTCTTCTTGGACCTCTCTCTGATCACTCTAATCCATATTGAAAATGAGAGGAAAAATGAGATTGCTCTCAAATTAAAATTCAGTCATTCACATTACACACAAAATCTATTACATAGTATTGGCTTTATAAGGCCATTATTCCTGTATGAAACTAATTATGGGAATATAACTTCCAAAACCAAATTTATTTAATAAATTAACAATAGCGTGTTAAATTATTTTTTTAACTATTTATGTGAAGTACTAAATTCTAACAATATCAAACTAAGTATCTTGTAAATAAGTTACTTTTGAAAAGAAATTTGTATTCTTTAAAGATACATGAAGGAGCTTTGTAATCAAACTATAGCCACCTAAGATTGACCATGTCCTCATAACCCTTTGACATCACCTAGACATTCATCTTGTGACACTTTGCTTGGTAAACTTTTTAATGTGACCGGCGACGCTGGTGCGACATGCCCTCCGGCTCCACATGAATGCTTTTACCCGAAGCAATGAACCGGTGAGGCCACAACATGGGGGACCTCATCCCCTAGCAAGAACACTTCAAACCCGCAAGCTCGTTGGTCTAGCGAAGACATAAAGCCTGCAAACTCGTTGGCCCAGTGGGGGTTTGAACTCTGGTGGCCGCCACTACAACCGAGTGACTTAACCACCAAACCACGACCTTATCGGTACCTTTCCCAAATTAATTAAATAAATTATATTTATTTAATTAATCCATTTCCTCTATCGCCTAAATTAAATAAATAAACTATATTTATTTAATTTATCTATTTATCCCTTTTAGCCAAAATTAATTGAATAAATCTTATCTATTTAATTAATTTATCCTCCCATCATCCCTTCTCCAATAATTAATTAAATAATTTTATTATTGAGAGTCACATGACTAGCGTGTCCTCATCCTCATCCACTTGCAACAATCAATAAATGAGTGTCACAAAAATTAAATTAACTTTTCATCTCAACCATTCATCTCATACTACATCTTTCAACCCTAGTCATTCACATAAGGATAAGCCCTAGAAGCTTTCTTTGTTTCCCTTGAAATCCTCATCCTTGTCCTAATGTGCTCTCAACCAATATTAGACATTGATTTAATCTTTTAGTCCTAGCCCTTCATTCATCATATCCAACCTCTATAAATCAAGCCTCAACCAAGCCTTCAACACATCACATCTTCATGCAACACCATGCTGTCAAAATCATCCTAGCTCTCCCATAATCATATCCACCATCTTTATCCTCCATTATCATACATTATCGATCATCTTTATCTAGTGATTATGTTGCAGAATTGAGCAACCAACATATCAAAATCATTATCAAATATCATAGGATTGTTTAGTTATTTTTAATTATGTCTTAGTCCTTTGATCATCATTGAGGTGGTGTTTAAATATGGAATAGGTACTTTCATTATGTATTGTCCTTTATTGTTTATTCCATATTTGTACATACGTATTTCTGGCATGCCCGATGGGACCCACGTCCTTGATTTGACCCCTTTTTGGGAATAAATTTTATCATTTTTGCTTGTAGGTTATGGATCTACACCTACAACTGTCAATATGTGACTATGTCTCAGATTCGTGTCTTTGTTTGATGACCCCACGCCCTTGTTTCATACATTAGCGCTCTTGCTTCATAGAGGGGTGCCCTTGCAAGCCAAAGTAGTACCCTTGCAAGATAGATTAATGCCTTTATTTCTAGGCCTCATTTCCCTTATTCTGACTTCTGGGTTTGGTGTATTTTCACTTAGTCTTCATATTTGGTCTTGTTTTGGTCTAAGACTGTGTTTTGTAGGGTTTGGATGTCATTTTAGGGTTGATGTTAGCCTCTGTCATAGATTAGCACCCTTGCTTCATAAATTAGTACCCTTGATTCACAGATTAGCACCCTTGCAAGCCAGATTAGTGTCCTTGCTTCATAGATTAGGGCCTTCTTTTGGGCAGGGTTTCTGACATTCTTGTTTGGTTTTTTGGAAACAAGACCTATTCTACATCAGTTTTCCATCATTAGTTTCTAGTTTCTTGTAGATTTGACCCTTTGTTTTGTAAATCTAAGGCCAAAACATGCATCAACGCCCTTGCTTCATAGTTTATCACCCTTGCTTTATAGTTTAGCACCCTTACCATCCAGATTAGCACCTTTGCCATCCAGATCAGCGCCTTTGTCAGGAGGTATAACCGTTCAATTTTCTAATTTTTGTTTATCTCTAATTTCACACTTTGATTGTACTTTTTGTTTATCTCTAATTCCATGCCTTTGATCGTACTTCCACGCTTTTACTTGATTATTACTTTACAGCTAACATTTTGGGGTTGTGTTGGAACTAACCTAGTTTGTGTAGCTTGTTTACACTTGTCAAAGATCATATCTCAAACTACTAACAAGTTTGTTACAAGTTTCCACTTGTCAAAGACATATCATTTGAAACTTTGTGTTTGCCTTTGTGTTTTCTTTGTTTGGTGGATTTGGGTGTGACTTAGGGTGTGTATGCTCTTCCCTTGCACTTAGTGTGATCTTGGGAATCAAAAGCATCCTTGAGCCACAATCATATTCACACACACAACATTTTATCTAAGGGTTAATGAAACCTGTTTTGTGGATCAATTTTATATGTATGCTCTCCTCTTGAACCATTAGGTGATCTTGAAGATCAAAAACATCTCTTGATTCACTTTTGTCACCCAAGATGGGTTAAGTTGTGTATGCTCTCTCCTTGTGCTTCATGTGATCTTAGAGATCAAAAGCACTTAACATCATCTTTCACTTAGGATGCCTACCTTTAGAGACACACCCACTCTAAAGGGGTGACCTCAACCACACATTTTTATGGGGTATATCAAAGGGGGGAGAATGAAATTTGTACTTCAATCTAGTCACGTAGTCATTGGCATAGCCTTGGGGCCCTAGATAATTCCTGACACAAGGTGAAGTGACTTGTCACATGACTTCAACGGACTAGTGCTCATGGACTTGGACCCCACGTACCTTGTGTATATTGGGGGCATCCTTATAGAACTTGTACATCCTAGCTTAAGACCTTTCAACCGTCTTCTAGTGTGGTGCAGGGTTCAGTCAATCAAGCTTGAAGTTACTCACTATGTACTTCATCAATTAGAGATAAGAATTCTCTTTGGGTAAGGTGTAAAAGCCTCCAAGGGAAGTGATAGTTTGTGCAATGCCTTTACCCCTAGTTATCCACTTGAAAAGGTGTTTCTAGTTAGGTATGAACATTGATAAGTATTCTATTATGTTGGCCTACACTACAAATATACACCTACTTGAATAATCTAGGGTGTTGTGTATTGCGTGTGTGTTCATTTGCATTAGCCCAATCCAAATCCAAATCATTTGTAAAAGTTATGCATGTGTGTATGAACATTATGGCTTTCTAATTTGCCTAAGTCAAGATTTCAAACAATCTAATCACATCCTTATCATCTTCATCCTCATCCCATCTAATCCAACTTCATCCTAATTTCCCCATCCACATCATCCCAATCTATCCCTAATCCAATCCAAGCCATCATTTATGACTCTAATCCTAATCAATTTGCCTAATCTGATCAAGGTCCTAGTCCACCTAATCCACTTCTTGATCATAGTCCCATCCTTAAGCCTCATCCATTGTCATTTATAATCCACATCATAATCCGATTCTCAAAGCTTAATACAACCCCTTCATCCAATTCCATTAGCCAAAATGGTTGTGATCATTAAAAATCCTATGTCAAATCCAAAACTGAAACTCATAATAGGAGGTCTAAAATTTGGTTGTGAATATGAGGACCTTAAAGGCTCACACCAAACATAGTTCAAACCTCTATCCTCAACAAACATCTCCAATTCAACCAAAATTCCCATCAACTTCATACCAACCTTCACCCTTATATACAATGTATACACTATCTCAATCCATACCTCAAAGTCATACACCTATTTCTTCCAACATTTCACCTCACCCCAAAATCCCAATCCTTGAAGGTCCTCTTGATGCATATTTTGATGAATATCTTGTTGATCATGACACCTATTTTGAACATATCCAATCTAATGAGAATATCATACATCCACCCCAGCCAATATACCTATCATACCAAGAACAAGAAGAAATAGAAGAACTTAAGTGTATGTGTAGATCTCTAATCCAACCCACATCCCTGTCAACCTCTTACCAACCTTCATCCCAATCTAATCTATCAATATCTCAATATTCTCCACATGTCCCTTATTTGTATACCTCACCCCATCAACATATTGATACATTTCTACTAATTACAAATATTATTCCATCATCCCCACAAGTAACCCCAATCAAACCAATAATAATAGCATACCAACCTAGTCCATCCACATATCAAGATAAACCTACATCAACCTATCCCACTTCTTTTAATATCATCCAATGTCCATATCAAGATTCCCCACAACAAGCGCATACTAGTACTAGCTACTCCTTGCATCAAGAACAAGTGTCCATAAGTCCACCTCATTCTCATACTATCTTTGACAAGGGAAACACCACTCCCACTTTTACATCGTATGTGTATCATCCATCATCACCCAATCAAATGCTTACCCAAGAGCCTCCTAGTCCTATACCAACACCACCATGCAATCCCAATCCTCATTCATTCCCTCCTATTATCCATCCACTCAATCCTAATCCTAATCCTACAACATCTGCCATTATTGTCCATCCATTATATTATCCATCTCCTACCTCTCCTAATCCATCCACCCCTAAACTTATGAAGGATGTGATCTGATGGCTCTTAGCAAGGAATCCAACCTCATCATAGATACCCATGCCTATCCTTGAATCCACTAAAGGTCCTCCATGCATCATGCCTATTCCTCCAGCGCCACCATGTATTCAAATATCTATCCTTGTGCCTATCAAGGAGCTTCCATGTATCATGCATATTCCTCCATTACTATCACCTAGTCTAATGATTATCATGCCTCTTGAAAAATCTCTTACCATAAATACAAATCAAAACATATTGTTGAACATCCAAAGCCTATCATGTCCATCCAAGTCACTTCCATACCTATCCCAACTCAAGAGCTATGTCAAGAGTCAAATCTAAAACATGATCAACATTACTCCTTACCAATTCAAGATCACCCTATTTAAACTCCTCAAGATCAAGGTCCTATTTATGATCAAGCTCCATTCTATGATCAAGATCTTATCTATGATCAAGAAAACCATGATGATCCTCTTATTCAACTTTACGTATTCCATGATCAAGAGATTATCACTCTACCCATCCATAATCTTGTAACCACGCATGAGCAAGATATCCAAATTATTCATATCCACTATCCCACTAATCCTATACATCATTCCACAATATCCAAATTCCATGATGAGACACTTAGTCCCCAAGAAAACATAGATAACCAACTTCTTAATGAGCATAATGTTGATCAAGGTCCTCATGCTCCTTCACCATCCTCTATTGATCCTATTCCAAATCCATCACCTTATCCTCTTGGACCCAACACCTTCATCCATGGTGGATCTCTTGTATGAGAGAAACAACTTCTATCCATCACCCAACCTCCTCCATCTAATAATGGACTTATGTCCTAAACAATAAACATCCCATTGTACATCGCATACTCCAAAATATGAATTATCAAGGCAAAGACTTAGGCCTTCATGAACAAGGTATCTTGGAGCCCATCCATGTCAAAGTCCCTCCATGATCACATGGCCTTGGCTATATATCCCAAGGACAAAAATAAAAAAATGTTAGTACCACCTCCATGCCTTCTAAATATGCTTCTTTTAATCCCAAACTCTGTGCATCCCATCACACCTCCAAATCATATGTCACTATCCCTCCTCCATTTTCATACCATTCTTAAAAGCATGTGACCATACATCTTCCTCCATCCACTCTACCTCCACTTCTCCCAATACCTAATATCCCCATCCTTAGATTCCCTCATCTTTTCATCCACAAGTCCTCTAATCCTTCCATCCATAAATCCCTCTCCCTTAAATCCCCTAACATTCCTAATCATGATCAACACATGCAAACATCGTCTAAACCTGAAGCTATCATGGGATTCAAAAGTAAAAATTTGGATGCCTCCCCACATAAATCAAAAACTCTATTAAAGCCTAAGAATGATCATGCCATAAGGCAACAATCCATAATTCCCAATCCAAAATCCAAAAGGCCACAAAACCCCACACCACCAAAAGAAACAACTAAAATGGTGTGGGTATCCAAGCAAAAAGCAATTAATCCAAGTGGAGCATCCCAATCCCACTGCATCCAAAAACCCCAAATTCCTTCATCCCTCACCCAATGTAAAAATCATACACATCCTAAGTCCATTTGGGTTATTAAATCCATAATGCATTCCAAATATCCATTACTTCCTACACCTTCTCCAAATAAAAAGCTTCAACATCCATCACAATGTGTGTAGCTGTTGGTCTTGGTTCCTTTACATTCCATGACATTCCCACATACCTCCATCTCCCCATCTTATATCCACTATCCTACATATCTCCCCCATCACCTTCCTATGTTCTTGTTTAATGTAAAAAGAGGGTTTGATGATGTTGATAATTTTATTTCAAGGGTTTATCATGATCCTCCTTTCACCACTAAACATTCAAGGACATCCAACCGAGTAGAGAACTCTACTACAAATCTCTTGTCAATTGGAATATAGGATAAAGATTGGAATTGTGTGAATTTGTTGTTCAATTAAGTCCAATTATGCTAAAAACCCTAATTTTGTGAAATCATAAACAAACAGACAAATTACAGAAAATGATCGCACACAGAGATATCAAATGGCAACCAAATACATACCAGATTTTAAAGTTTGGTGTGTGGAAAAGGCGAGGAGTAACGAGCGGTCGCCCTAGTCCACTATACCTGCTTTTGTCAGGATCTCTGAAGAATGTCTATAACTTATTCATGTTGTCACAGAGATTTCACTGCTTCCAAATCCAAAGGACTAATGAGCAGGCACCTAAGTCTAAGACCTAGTTTTCTTCTCAAATCTACAATTTCGATAGTCTGCACTACTCTCCTGCAACTCCACTTCTTTCGCTTCTGAAACCTGTAACCTGTAATCACAGAAAAGTGGGTTGGGGGTTGTGGTGTTTAGAGGCTTACCTCAGTCAAGCCCTGGAGAGACATTCAAGTCTTCCGAACACCATTGTCAAATAAAGAGTGCGTATCCCTATGGGATAGAGGCAAAATCCAAATGATAAATGATAGAAAACACAAATAGATGTCACCTTGTAGTGTAGATCTCATGGAAAGAAGATGCTCTTCATGCCATGAGGAGATGGATGTCAAATCTGTAACAAACAAGTACAATAACAACACAAATACTGCTATGCGACATAATGATATATTTGAATCACCTTAACATAAACTCATAGATCAAAATTTCCATCTCTCCTATAAATGAATCACTAATCATGCTTATATATGCAACTACAAACATTCCCGCTAAGAAATTCGTAATTCAAACTTTAGATGTTGGCATAGGACCTAATAATGGTCATATAACTGACACCCAAAAATAGGCCCTAACCTAAAAAAGGGCAGGACTAGGGTGCGGGTGCCCAAGTCCTCCCCCCCTATTTCTAGCAGGATTCATGTTAAGTACATATCCTAGGTCCCATTTGCCATGAAACTTCAGGGTTTTCTCATCGGGAGTCATTATTAACATGCAAGGGGACATTTTTTGACATAACATTTAGCCCCCACTTTAATGTATGTATAAACGCAAGGCCAATATATGCATTAAAGTAAGGTCAACAAACACAGCAAACACGTCAAGCACGGTGAAGACACTTCAAACACAATGAAGACAGCAATAGGAACATAAAACACGGAGAAGATAATTACAGTCACGCAAAACACGGAGAAGATAGCATTAAAGACATGCAAAACACAGTGAACATAGTGAATGCAATGATTATTTTTCTTTTTCAGTTTCTCATATATATGAAATGCAAATGCAAGTGCAAGGAAAGTAAACACACAACCCAAATGCAAGAGGAGCTCATCACCACCAGTCTTGAAACTGCATAAGGGGCAACAAACATGCCAAACAAATCTCAAAGTGTAGGAGGAGCTCATCACCACTAGTCTTGAAACTACACTTGAGAATAAACACGCCATACAAATCCTAAAGCATAGGAGGAGTTCATCGCCACCGGTCTTGAAACTATGCTTGGGAACAAAATGCCATACACACACACGTGGAAGACACAAAGAAAACACAACAGACAAACGATTGAAGAAACCAGAGATTTTTTAGTGGCAAATATTTGCTAATTGGCAAATATCGCAAATTAGCTAAGTCAGAATTGGCAAATAAATCGCATCTAATAGGGTGGTCAAATCACTTGGATTTTACGTATTATCAGTCAAATGCATATCTATTCGCCATCAATTTATTTCATGCGAATCAACTTAGTAAGATTTTTGCCATAACAAACTACGCGTTTCAAATGGGCCGACTAATATTTTCGCTTGGAATTTCAGAAGCAAGTACTAAATCACCTATATATTCACCAATACTATTAAAACAATATTGTGTATTAGGACACATTTCACCAACTCCATTAAATGGTCACTGCACGTGAAAACCCATT
Organism: Cunninghamia lanceolata; assembly: GCA_027924645.1. Lineage (NCBI taxonomy): Eukaryota > Viridiplantae > Streptophyta > Pinopsida > Cupressales > Cupressaceae > Cunninghamia > Cunninghamia lanceolata. The sequence goes on from BSBN01000123.1 coordinate 7,165,024, forward strand.
TCTCCAACCCCATTACATGGTCACTGCACATGAGGACCCATTTCACCAATTAAAATTTACAAGTAGTTGATTATGAGGGGCCATTTTGCAAAATTCCATGACACCTCCATTCTAATCGTAGGGCCATATTCACCTTGGAAATTAGAATGTATGTAGTCCATCGAGGATTGATTTGCTGACACTTAAATGTATTCCTTATATAATCATGCGGGATTTGCCAAATCTTTTTAATATACCATATAGAATTCCTGCTGAATTCACCAAATATGGATTGATATAAATACAATCAAAACTCTGATTTATTCTTACACATTTTGTTTAGTTTTGAACTTGTGAGCTCTCGATTCAGATTTCAGAAGTTGGAGTTGGCACCTTGAAGTTGATCATAGGCAAAGTTACAAACTTACAACACAGGCATTCCTACATTAATGAATAGCAAGTCAGTGAAAACCTAAACTTAAAGGTGAGTAATCATTTCTTCATAGTATTAGTGTTTTAAGATTTCTTTATCTCTCTTCCATTCTTGATTCAATCTTAAAGAAGATATTTAGTAGGGAATGGGATCTATATTCTATGAGTATGTCCTTAAACAAAAAGATATTTTTTCCAGCTTTTATTCGAAGTGGGAGATCAAGACGTCGAGCCGCAAGTGTGACAAGGGTAAGACTCCTCAGGGTGGTGAAGGGACTGGGAGGCCATCAAAATGCTGAAAAGGTGGAGTTAGTATACAGTCTTACTTTGGAACTGGCAATGTTTCTGATCCATCAAATCAAGATGGAGCTACACCATCAACTCTTGCACCAAATAATAATGAAGAAGCCATTTGCAATACCTCACCACCACTAGAAGGTGGGATTGCCATTGAGTCAAATAAGGATGGCAATACTGCAGAAGATGTTCCAAGGGATACCTTGGTTAGCCAGAATGAGGATGGCAATACCGCAGAAGATGTGCCAAGGGATACCCTGGTTAGCCAGAATGAGGATGACAATACCACAAAAGATGTTCCAAGGGATACCCTGGTTAGCCAGAATGAGGATGGCAATACTGCACAAGATGTTCCAAGGGATACCCTGGTTAGCTAGACTGAGGATGGCAATACCACAGAAGATGTTCCAAGGGAAACCCTAGTTAGCCAGAATGAGGATGGCAATACCGTAGAAGATGTTCCAAGGGATACCTCAGTTAGCCAGATTGAGATAATTGAATTGGATGAAAAAGAAAATGTTGGCAATGTAGTTGATGTTGGCAAGAAAGAAAGAAAAGGCAAATCAAAAGATTCAAAACTGGGGTGCGAGTGGGAAATGTTAAGGAATTTTCAGCTTGATTGGGTGTCAAAGTACCCATTCATTGAACCAGTTGAGAAAGCAAACAAAGATGAACAACCAACAGAATGCAAGTGTGTTATTTATAGTTGGAAATGTAAAAGAGACAAGAAATTGCAACTAAAGCTTGATAGTATAGAAAAGCATATAGGTAAAGTTTATGAAAAACACATCATAGGCAGAAAGGAAACATCAGTAGTAAGATGGAAATCAAAGGAAGAATGTCTTCATGTGAAGTATGATGTGAAATATGATGAGCATAAGAAAAGAATGACAAAGCTTGTTGCAAGTGGAGGTACAATCAAGGCTCAATTTGGAAAAGCAATGGAAGGAGCACAACTGGCAAAAAATGTTCAGATGAGTTGTTTTTCATATTTTATCTAGAAGGCATCCTATGACAGACTACCCAGAGTATAGTAATTTATTATCTTTTTTGAGTGTTCCTCACTATCCTAGCACACATTGGTCAATAAACGCTGGATGGGAATGGGCAAACTATCTCATTGCAGTGGAAAAGCAAGATTTAAAGGAGAATGTAAAAGAGTCAAACTTCATTGCATTATCTTTAGATGAAGTTATTGCGGTAGATAATACTTCTTGGGTCTGTATGCATGTGTATAGTGTAAAAGAACATGTCCGCCAAGCTCATCTACTCTGTGTTCATAAAATGAAGGACAGTTCAACATCACAAAATCTATTTGAACTAGTTAAGAAGTCTTTGAATGAAATTACAGGTATGGATGACTTAACAATTGCCAAAAAGTTGGTGTGTGTAGGAGGTGATGGAGCTATAGTAATGCAAGGTCAGAGGACTGGTCTTTGCAAAAAATTACAAACTACTTGTACACCATACATGCTTTCCATTCACTGCATGGCCCATAGAATGAATTTAGCTTTTAAAATTGTAAGCAATTTCCTATAGTATCAAAAGTTAAAAATCTAGTTCGCGAGCTCCACACATACTTTTGCCAAAGTCCCAAACGTTTTGCGGAATTTCAAAATTTTGCTAAGGAAATAACAACAGGAAACAAGCCTCTTAAGGATGTTGATACCAGATGGATCTCCTTGCATGGACTAGCGCAACGAGTTCTTTCAAAATATCCATCCTTGGTTGGAATAATGTACGAGCATCGCAACACAATAGACAAAACTCCTGGCCTCTTACATAGGTTAAGCGATATAGAGACACTCTTAACTTTAGCTAGTCTTCTCCCCATGCTGGATGAAATGAACAATCTTTTGAAGAAAGCCCAAGATAAAACTATGTATATCTATGAGTATACCAAACTATGTAGAATGACATGTATGGCCCTCAATAACCTATATCTAGATCTTACTTCTCAAAGCCCAAATTTTTATAGGTGACAGATAATTACATATTTGAATCATCCTAAAAATTATTTATAGTTTAATGCAAGCGGGGAGTTATGTGCCTTTGTACATGGATTTGAGATACCAATGCACCATTGTAAGACAGTCATACTCTCTATCAGAGAAGTACCTGTTAGAAAGGAAGATTTTGATGGCATTGTTGAATCTATTAGTAGTAATTTGAAGGAAATTGCAAGCAATCTTTCAACAGAGATTTATAATCGATTCCCTTGAGATGAAATACTTGATGTAATGTCTATTGTGTATCCTCAATTTTGGGTTCAAGGCCATCGAGATATCCCAAGATTTTTTCATCAAAAAGTAACTACCTTGACCGCATACTTTTCGAAAAGTGTAGAATGCAATGGACAAAAAATAGAAGGAATTATAAATGGAAATAATCTTAAAGGACAATGTACTCAATTTGCAAGAATTATGATAGGCCAGTTTAATGCCATGGAGAATCTCTTCGAAGCAGGATCAATAACAAAGGCCTGGAAAAACTTGGGTCAGAGTGAAATATTGTGTGATTCGATATCAAAATATTTCAAACTTGTTGATTTATGTCAAACAATTATATTGGGTTCAATGGAAGATGAGAGAGTTTTCAGTGCATTGGGGTTTTTGAAATCAAAGATAAAGAAACAAACTAGACAAGAATTTGGAAAAATGCTTGAGGGTGTTAGGAAGTGCGTATAATGTCAAAAATTTTCCTTATGAAAGGGCACTTACAATATGGAAGTCTGTATGGGAAAGAAGAGGGTTGTGCAACACTTCAAGTTCAAACGTTGGTGGTGGTGGGACAAATGACAGTGACACAATGACTAATGAATTTGAATTTGAGACTCAGAATCAAGACGAAGAAAATGAAGACGAGACTCAGAATCAAGACGACTCTTTTTCTTTATCTGAACGTCAGTTTGAGGACCCTGACTCGATTTGGGAAATGGAAGTGAATTAGCAGTTTTTAGGTATTTATACTACATTTCATGAATTATATTCCAAAACTGTAGTTGATGATATTTTATATTGCATTCCTTGAAATTGTGAGTCAAATTGAATACATTAACATATTAATTATTTCATATTTTAATTGTGTCAATGGCATGTGAATAAAACATTTGAAATGGTAAATAACATTAGCTTAACATATTAACAATAGTAGGATATAGAACAATGAACATCAACAATTGTTGAATGTGTATTTAGTAGTTGAAACCAGAGTTTATAGTCAATTGATAAAATAAATAATACAGATAATTAAACATCAACACATTACTGAATTTGAATTTTCTATTGATTTTCAAATGAAGGAATACATAGAGGCAATGTAAAATCTTTCTCAAAGACAGCTCTGCACAAAGCTTAGTTGGAACTTGGAAACTCATATTATCAATATCAAATCATTCTAATAGCTTTTTTAGCAAATTTCATTGTTCAGGTGGTGAAATTGTCATTTCTTAGATAGCTAATGTTGTCTGACTTGAATTTTTGTTAACAATGTATGATTGAATTTCAATTTGGATCCTAGGTTTGACTTGAATGTTTCAGCCAAAGATACATTCAAGATTATCAGTTATTTGATGAAATCTAAAAAGTTTGCCTCATCTGGGTTATGAGGAAACTGGTCCAAATCAATCTTCCTTGCATCCTCTATCTTCTTTCTGAAATTATCCTTTCCAATGAATCGGTCATTTGTGTCAAAACTCTGTGGCAAACCAAGCTTTGTCAAGTTCCTTACCTTTTCATCCTCCTTCTTAATCTTTGTTGCAACCTCAATCACAAATTCTGTTGTTTCACGCATTCTTGAACACTTTTGAATGATAGATGTCACCTTCATTGAGGCTTCAATCCGATTAGTAATGCCTTTTGAAATCAATTCATTTTCACTGACTTTGTAGACTATTTCTAGATCTTGATTTGCAGATTTCTCTTCTGCCTGTAGTTGCACATTTGTGTTGTCCATTAAATATTTGCTCAACTTATTATGATGTAGTCTTGATGTATGGCATCAATCAATTGAAATAATTCACACAAATGATCAATCCTCTGCATTATTTCCTCCCAGATCTTTTGTTTCATGTGCCTCATTGTTTGTCTACAAAATTCAATTAACCTTTTTTGACAAGATTTTATTTCATCTTTTGCTTCCATAAGCTCTGCAGCCAATGTTTCATTTTTTTGCCTCTCTTTCTCCAATTTTTGTTCCCACTGTTCATTTGTTTTCCCAATGCTTTTTCTTAATTTTTCTGAAGTGGATTTTTCCTCATCATATTTCTTTTTGCTCTCATCTAACCTTTACTTCAGTTCATTCAATTCCACCTCTATTTGTTTGCTCTCATCTAACCTTTTCTTCAGTCCATTCAATTCCACCTCTGTTTGTTTATCCTCTTTGCTTGTTGATGTAGAGTCAAATTTTTTATTCCTTTTTCTAATTCATTGCTCTTGTTATTTGCTACTTTCCTATTTGCTTTCTCATTTGCTAAGTCTGCTTGTAATTTTTCTATTTGATTCTGCAAATTTTTTTTCTCTCTATCATGCTTTAGCAAGGATGTGTACATCAATTTATTGTTCTTCTTTGATATATTAATTTTGTTAGTATTTTTTAATCCATAAAAATCAAATTGCAAACTACTCACCTAAAATTCAGATTGATCCATCTGATTTTCTGGTTTATTTTGAACTATGGGAACAACAATTGTGTACTCCATGATTTCTGTATTTGTGTCAAATGTGGGTAATATCATGGTTGTTGCAGGATCTGAAGTTACAACAGACACACTCTCCATCAGTTGCTTCTTTTCTTTTTTATACAATTCTGATTTCTTTTTAAACTCTTGAATGTAATCAAAACTTGGGGATGCATGAATAAAGGAATGCTTGAATGGTGAAGGAATAGGAGTACTTGCAATTTCTGTTACATCCACACTAAATGGGGGAGTGCCTGAAAATAATTCCTTTGTAGTGGAACTGGTAGTTGGACTTGGACCTGTCATAATCCTTTGTCTCTTCTGTATCCCTTGATCACTGAGTGTTTGTGTGGTATCTTGTATTGGTGTCCTCTTGTGTGTAATTTGTTGTTGGACCTATTGTTGTAGCACATGTTGACTAAGTTCTCCACTAGTGGTAGTGCCAGTCGCACTAGGCTCTCCACCATGGGCATGTCCAAGTTGTGATTGCATCTAACCATGAGGATTAGGATTTGAAGTTGTTACATAATCAATTCTTTCAGTTCTACTTGTATGACCTTGGTCTATTTTATCAGTTGATTCAGCTCCAAGGCCTCGTTTATCAAATGGTTTTTTGGTGACTAAATCTATTGGCGTCCAAATGCCTTGTCCTTGGGACCCCAAACCACCACCATGATAACCCATATTTTTAGCTATGGTTGCTCCTTTAGTATATGCTTCTTTTGTGGCCTGAGTTAAACTAGGTTTAAAATTGCTTTGTTCATCCCTATCATCATCAGGTTCATCATCACTATCAGTTTCTTCATCTTCATTTTCATTGGGATGCTCTATATTCCACAATTTGCTAAACTCTTCATCTTCATCAATTTCTCCATAGTCTGCAATAGTTCTTGGTTCACCTAGCTCCTTCCTCATAGACTAAAATGCAGTAATTTTTTATCGTCACCAATATTTCTTTGTAACAGTCTCATCTAGAGAATCTGGCATTTTTTCTCTAATAGATGGTTTATCACTTTTTCCATAAAAATTGTTGTACCTCCTGATTTCATTCTCTGCTAGTGCTAGTGCTCCTGTATTTTGGTGCAATGTCATAATTTCTGCTGACAATTGTTCAAAAGAAATGCCTTTCTTAGCAACAATTTTCTCCATTGCTATTTTGACCTCATCCCAGGAATCCTTGTTTCTCAAGTTTTCAAGCAAGGGTTTACTTTGATGTTGAATTCTACTTGCAGAATTCCTATTGGCCACAATCATTTTTTTAATGGTGTCACATGGATCATACTGCCAGTGACAGACAGTATCAAATTTAAAATTTTCCAAAAGATCATGTGCCACCTTAAATGCTTTTCTCTCAAATGTAAACCCTCCACATGAAACAGGTAAAGAAGGAAATCAGGTCTTCTTTTGCTGACCGACAAAGTGTAGTTCATCAGTACTTTGCATCTACCTTACATATTCCAATGCAAAAACCCTTTCTGTCACATGTATTGGAAGTTTGTATGGCTCTACTCCTGATCCATAAAATCTTAGCACAGTATATTCTTCCAATAAGTACCAATCAGCCAATTATATTTGTTTTCCTAGTTGAATGAAATCTCTACATGATATAGGCAATCTAGGCATTGGACTATTTGTATTATTGCTTGATGCAATGGAGCCAAAAAGTAGTCTACAAAATGATTGTAGTTCCTTCAAGAATCATGCATCCTTATCTTAGTGGTCCAATTGTTAGATTTAAGATAGACAACTGAGAGGGGGGGTGAATCAGTTGTCTAAAACTTTCTTCCATTTAATCACTTAAATTCTTTTCTTAATCCAGCAGCAAAAAAAAAAATCAATCATGGAAATGTAATGCAACAATTCAAGAGCAGAAACACATTAACACAAATGACACCAAGATTTTGATGTGGAAAACCTGGTTAAGGGAAAAACCATGTGGTGACTAACCCAAGATTGTATTCTCTGTTAGAGGAATAGAAAGAACAAAATGTCACATGCCAATTAGGGCTCACTGCCTGAGCACACTGCTCACAAGAGGCCCACTGCCTACAGGAGACACATTGTCTACAGAATAATAAGTATTACATACTTGAATTGAAGAATAGCATCTTCACCATGCTTGAGTCAATTCCATTTAAGCCCAATACTTTTGCTCTGCATTTCAGTTTCCTCCTCTCTATCACACTCTCATCTCCATGAGATACCTTTGAAATGACTTTACAACTCCTTATTTATACAAGACATCGACTTGGGAATTATCATCCAAGTTGGCATACATTACAGAGCAAATACATAAATACAACATGACTATTACAAAAAGACTTCACGCGGATCAACACACTGTTGGCCACATAGATCTAAGACTTCAATATTTCATTAGGAACACACCATTCTTCACAGAACATCTTCAAGATCATCTGCAAGATGTGTAACTCATCTAGTCGGCCAGACTTAGGAAGAACACCATCATCCGAAAGTAATTCTTCAATTACGAGCTCAATCTTCAATGCGTACCACCAACACGAACTGGACACAATCCAAAGATCTCCACAAGCTTGCCTGAATCACCAAGAACATCCACACTACTTCTATTTACTGAAATCATTCTCTCCTTCAACCGGAACCTCAAGAACACAGTCTGTCATCACTGTCATATTGGAATAGATGCTTGCGGAGCTCCAGACCATGAACCAATTGGGTTGTCAATTCACATTGACTTCCTAAACACTCCACCAAATCTGTAGAACAAGATATTGCATTTCCAGATCTCACCAGACCTATCTGAGTCACTCTGTCACCTCTGAACACCTGCCAAAACCAGTTTTACTCAAGAGGGCATAACTTCTTCAGATCTTCATGTGGACCTCTAAAATCCTTACTAGATCATCTCAAGACACATATCTGCAAACCCTTTGAGGTGCATCCTCTTATCTTCATCTTAGCTGGGATCTTTACCTTACTATCTTCACTATTCTTCTCTGTTCTTGATTAGGACTAATTTTCTCAATATCCTCAGCACACAGCTCATCCAATCCTTATCCTAAATGCAACAGGAGTATGTTGACATCAATGACAACACTGGTTAGGCCCATACTTGCAACAATCTGTCCCTTTGTCATTGATGGCAACATATGATGTGAAAAACTGTTTTAACCATCAAGACAAGAACAACTCCCCCTATCAACAACAACCACTCACATGTCTTCTCTTTCTTTACTGCTCCCCCTTTGATCAGCAACCACTTGTTTTTCACATGTCTTCTCTCCCCCTTTGACATCAATGGCAAAGGGCACATACTTGCATTACTTCAGAATCATACAAGCTGCTCCCCCTGAGTAACAACTTCCCAACCATCAATCTGGACCACAAGATATGACTGTGAGATCCACCGGACTGATGCACAACAATGCACCTTAATTCAAAACCGAAGGGGTAATAACCCCTAACTTCTCCCTGAGATACTCAAAAGAGTCCTTAGGTAGAGGTTTAGTAAAAATATCTGCAATCTGATCCTTGGAAGGCACAAACTCCAATCTGACTTCATTCTTGTTCACTTGCTCTCTCAAAGAGTAAAACTTGATGGATATGTGTTTAGTCTTTGAATGCAACACCGGATTCTTTGATATGTTTATTGCACTTGAATTATCATAGAAGATTGTGATAGGTTCCTAATACTCTAATATATTCTACTTCTGCAGTGGACGGAGATATTGCCTCTTGTTTCTTGCTTAGCCAGGAAACTAATCTCTTCCCCAAAAAGAATGCTCCACCACTGGTACTCTTCTGGTCATCCACATCTCCTACCCAATCCGCATCTGTATATGCATGAAGAGAGAAATTATGATCTCTAGGATACCACAAACCATACTCAACTATCCCTTTTAGATATCTAAAAATCTTCTTGATTGCCATGACATGAGATTCTCGAGGATCAGCTTGGAATCTAGCAACAAGACCAATAGCATTCATAATGTCAGGTCTACTTTGAGTGAGATACAATAGTCCTCCAATCATTGACCTGTACGTTTTCTGATCAGTCTTAGGAGAGTCATCATCTTTGCTCAATTTACATCCGGTTGCCATGGGAGTATTCATTGGTTTTGAGTCTTCCATCCCAAATTTGTTCAACAATTCTTTCACATATTTGGTTTGAGAAATGAAGATTCCCTTCTTTGTTTGAGTGATTTGCAGACCCAAGAAGAAATTCATTTCCCCAAACATGGACATCTCAAATTCACTTTTCATTTGATTTGCAAAGGTTTTGCACATACTATCTCTTCCTCCAAAAATGATATCATCAACAAACACTTCAACAATCAAGATATTTTCATGATCAATTTTGAAATACAAATTACTGACAACAGTACCTTTGTTGAAACCAATCTTCAAAAGATGCTTATCCAGTCTTTCATACCAGGCTCTTGTGGCTTGCTTGAGTCCATACAATGCTTTCTTCAATTTGCAGACCATATCACCATGATCAAACAATTGAGATCCATCCGGTTGCTCAATGTAAACTTCTTCTAAGTCACCATTTAGGAAGGTAGACTTGACATCCATCTGATATACTTTGAAATCCTTGAAGGCAACAAAAGCAAGAAATAATCTGAGTGCTTCAATTCTTGCCACCAGAGTAAAAGTCTCTTCAAAATCAACTCCTTCTACTTGGGAGTAACATTTGCAAACCAATCTGGCTTTGTTTCTGACTACTTCACCATCTTCATTCAGTTTATTTTGGAAGACCCATTTGGTTCCAATCACATTCTTGTTTTTAGGTCTGGGAACAAGATCCCAAGTGTGATTTTTCTCAATTTGTATCAACTCTTCCTCCATTGCTTTAGTCCAGTTTTCATCATTGCAAGCATCATTCACTGTTTTAGGTTCAATCTTTGAAATCAGACAATACTCTTCTGAATCTTGAGCAATCCTTCTTGTTTGTACACCTTTGCTTTTATCACCTATGATCTGATCTTCAGAGTGATTCCATCTTACATACCTAGGAACTTTGGGAGTTTCTTGCACTTCTGATTCTTGAACAGGTTCATTCAAACTTATCTCTTCTTCCTAATTTACCAGATCAGTCTGAATCTAAATTTCAGAGGGAGCTTGGACTTCTTGAACAAAAACATCATTTTGATCATCGTTATCATATTCATAAAACCTTGAGGGTTTTTCACCTTCATCAACCTTTACATTTGTACTTTCAACAATCTTCCTTAATCTCTTGTTATAACATCGGTAAGCTTTGCTTTGAGTAGAATAACCCAAGAATATTCCTTCATCACTTCTAGCATCAAATTTTCCTAGATCTTGATCTCTTTTAATGTAACATTTGCTACCAAAGACTCTGAAATACCTCACAGTGGGAGTGATGCCAAACCAAAGTTCATAGGGAGTCTTACCGGTATTGCTTCTGATTTGTACTTGATTGAGAGTATAGACTGTAGTGCTTATAGCTTCTCTCCAATAGATCTGAGGAACATTTGCTTCCATCATCATGGTTCTAGATGCTTCTTGGATTGTGCGGTTCTTTCTCTCTACTACTCCATTCTGTTGTGGAGTCCTAGGAGCAAACAACTATCTTTTTATTCCATGTTTCTCATAGAATTCTATGAACTCACCGGATGTGAATTCTCCACCTCTATCAAACCTCAGACATTTTAATTTTAATCCAGTTTCATTCTCTACCATAGCATTGAATATTTTGAATTTCTCAAGAGCTTCTGATTTTTCTTTCAGAAAAGTCACCCACATCATCCGGGAATTATCATCAATTAATAACATGAAGTATCTATCCCCTTGCACACTTCTGGTTCTTGCCGGACCACATAGATCAGTGTGAACTAGGTCCAATAATCTGGTAGAAGATTGTTCCTTGCTTTTGAATAAGATTCTACTTTGTTTACCCAACTGACATTCTTTGCACAAACTATTGGTAGGTTTTACCAATCTTGGAAGATCTCTTATAGCCCGAGTGTTGCTTATCTTGATGATATTATCAAAATTCACATGACACATTCTCCTATGCCACAACCAACTCTAATCAATTTGAACAAAAAGACAACTTTTACCAGTACCAACTAAGTGGAAGATATTACCTTTTGTTTGAGTACCGAATGCAACCTCTGTTCCAGAACTTTCAAAGATCATAACCTTTGTCCACCAGCTATCCAACACTGAGAAGATTGTGCTTTAGACCTTCAACATACAGTACATTATTGGTTTTGTTCTTTCCATCAAAAGAGATAGTTCCACTACCTCTAATTCTGCTAGCAGAATTATCACCAAATTTTACCTCTCCTCCTTCACACCTTTCCAAATCTATGAACTTATTTTTGTCACCTGTCATATGGTGAGAGCATCCACTGTCAATGACCCAATCATCCTTTTCTTCAACTTGGGCAGCCAGAGCTCTTTCTACAATTTTATGATTACCAGATTCAGAGGGCATTGGATCTTCTTCCTTGATGGCAATAAACACCCAGTCACTTCCAGATTTGTTTCTTGTTTCTGATTCATCATCTGTTACTCCTTCATCATCATCATCTTCATGAACATAGTAACATTTCTTTTGGAACCTTGATCTGTTAGAATTTGGCCTTGAAAATCTTTCCGGACACCTTGAGGCAAAATGACCAATCTTATTGCAGTTGAAACACTTGAAAGGCAATTTCCCTTCATACTTACCGGATCCTCTTGGCAGTCTTTTTGCAATAAGGGCTTCAAGTTGAGTAGCTTCTGCTTCATCTTCTTCCAGGTCTTTTCTTGCTTTCTCATACCATGATAGTTTCTTTGAAGAGTTCTCTCCCGGATCAAACTTTTGTTTTCCTTTAACAGAGGCACTAGATTTGAATGCAGATTCAGTCTTGTGGGGGGCATCTCCAAACTCAGTCAATTCAAATGTAGCTAATTTACCAACCAATTGATCTCTTGTGATACCTGAAATAGATCTGAATTCTTCAATAGCAGCAACCTTGTACTTGTATGAATCAGGAAGGGATCTGAGAACTTTGCCAACAATCTCATCTTCATCCAAGACTCCACCAGCACATCTAATGCCACAAACAAGCTCATTTACTCTTGGCATAAATGTAGTGATATTTTCATCTTCTCTCATCTTTAGATTTTTGAATTTTCCTTTTAGACTTTGAAGCTTGGCACATTTAACATACTTGTCTCCTTCATGCAAAAGTTCTAGTTTTTCCCAAATCTTGAAAGCAGTTTGTAGGTCAACAACATTTGTCAGCTCTGAATTAGATAAGGCACTTAGAAGAGCTTCTTTAGTCCGTAGATTGTTTTCAGCATCTTTGATTTCATCTACGGTTCTTGGACCATTCTATAGAGGAGTATACTTCTTTGAAGCCATGATCCAATACTGCATTCCCATACATTGCAAGTGACATTCCATGCAACTTTTCCAAAGAGTGAAATTGGTTCCATCAAACCTCGGACTATCCTTCTTGTAGGACGACATCCTGAATCTCCTCAAGCAGTTAAGCTCCTTTTAGAGGAACCTTGCTCTGATACCAATTGTTAGATTTAAGACAGACAACTGAGAGGGGGGGTGAATCAGTTGTCTAAAAATTTCTTCCAATTAATCACTTAAATTCTTTTCTTAATCCAGCAGCAAAAAAAAAATCAATCATGGAAATGTAATGCAACAATTCAAGAGCAGAAACACATTAACACAAATGACACCAAGATTTTGACATGGACAACCTGGTTAAGGGAAAAACCACGGGGTGACTAACCCAAGATTGTATTCTCTATTAGAAGAATAGAAAGAACAAAATAGCACGTGCCAATTAGGGCTCACTGCCCAAGCACACTGCTCACAAGAGGCCCACTACCTACATGAGACACACTGTCTACAGAATAATAAGTATTATAGACTTTAACTGAAGAATAGCATCTTCACCATGCTTGAGTCAGTTCCATTTAAGCCCAATACTTTTTCTTTGCCTTTCGCTTTCCTCCTCTCTATCACACTCTCATCTCCACGAGATACCTTTGAAATGACTTTACAACTCCTTATTTATACAAGACATTGACTTGGGAATTATCATCCAAGTCAGCATACATTACAGAGCAAATACATAAATACAACATGACTTATTACAAAAAGACTTCACGCGGATCAACACACTATCAGCCACACAGATCTGAGACTTCAATATTTCATTAGGAACATGCCATTCTTCATAGAACATCTTCAAGATCATCCATAGGATGTGTAACTCATCCGGTCGGCCAGACTTAGGAAGAACACCATCATCCAGAAGTAATTCTTCAATTACGAGCTCAATCTTCAATGTAGACCACCAAAATGAACTGGACACAATCCAAAGATCTCCACAAGCTTTCCTGAATCACCAAGAACATCCACACTACTTCTATTTACTGAAATCATTCTCTCCTTCAACCAGAACCTCAAGAACACAGTCTGTCATCACTACCATATCGGAATAGATGCTTGCGGACCTCTAGACCATGAACCAATTGGGTTGTCAATTCACATTGACTTCCTAAACTCTCCACCAAATCTGCAGAACAAGATATTGCATTTTCGGATCTCACTGGACCTATCTAAGTCACTCTGTCACCTCTGAACACCTGTCAGAACCATTTTTACTCAAGAAGGCATAACTTCTTCAGATCTTCATGCAGACGTCTGAAATCCTTACTGGATCATCTCAAGACACATATCTACAAACCCTTTGAGGCGCATCCTTTTATCTTCATCTTAGCTGGGATCTTTACCATACTGTCTTCACTATTCTTCTCTGTTCCTGATTAGGACTAATTTTCTCAATATCCTCAGCACACAACTCATCCAATCCTTATCATAAATGCAACAAGAGTATGTTGACATCAATGACAACACCGGTTAGGCCCATACTTGCAACACCAATCATATACTGGAGCCATTTTCTTTTCCTCAGCATTACTATAGGGTTGAATCTGAAGCTTGTTGGTTAGAAACATTCCACTAAATTTGAATAGAAAAAAATAGCACAAGTAGGTTGTGGACCTAAATGTCTTGGTGGAACCTCCTTTAATCATTAAAAATTGTTTATGCATGGATTCTACAATGTGCTTAATAAATTTATATTTGACATGTACACCAATACCATAATGGATATTATATACCATTTCAAGGAGGCTTGCATCCACTTCCCAATTGCTATCCAATCCTAGGCAAAATGCTAGCATGGAAATAGTATCCTGAGCCCATGATTTAAAAATTTTCAAAGGATAAGGAGGCTTATGGTTATCTTTCAAGTTGTTTTTTTCTTGAACTATTTTATTTAGGAAAAAAATTTTGCCCCTTTCATCCGCTGCTTCATAATCACTAGCAAGATTTTCTAGGTCAATGTGGATGTCTCCAAATTCTTCGGTTGTAAACCCCAACACTTTTCCAAATTCTTCTGCATTAATGGATAAAATTTCTTCTTTGGTATCCTTATTTACAATTGCTCTTTTGTTACCATCATAATTGTGGGCACAAACCATGATAAATTCTGGGCAAGGGAAAACCTCATGTAACATCATGCACCCTAATCTAGTTACCCACAGTGCATTGATACTATCAACTTTCTTTTTCTTGTCAGCCTTATTCTCACATGAAAATCTAAGTTCTGAGGTAAATTGATCATACATGTTAGGATCATAAATATCATGATATTCATCAGTCAAACCTAAGGTTTTAAGCAATTTGTATGGTCTGCTAGTGGTGGTAGACATGCTTATATAGTGTGAAATTGTGAATTCCCTCTTAAGTCCTCCTTAATTTTTCTTAAGTCTCTCAACCCTAAATGCAAAGTTTGACAAAATAAGATTTTAAGAAAAAAGTTTGACAAAATAAGATTTTAAGAAATGATGAAACGTAGCCTAGGGATTCTATGTTTTGTCTTACAGGCTTTGTTGGAAATGGCACTACAATGAGCAATCTGAAATCTCCCTGGTGCACTACAATGAGCAATATGAAATATCCCCGTGTGCTGACCCTCTCGGCTCTCACTTAAAAATAAAATCACTTAGCAGTAAAAAGTAGAAACTAGAAAGTTTTTTTTTTTTTAAAGTGATTTTTTTTAGTGAATGAAACGTCAAGTCAATGTGTTGCTTCCGAACTACGCAATTAGTACATGTCTGACAGTTGTCCTGCATTGACAGCTCACAGCAATTTCTAAACCGTTGATCTTTGTAAATCTAACGGTTATAGGGTGTTTCCAGAGATTTAAGTTCGCAAGCCTAGCGTTCTGTGCATTTCATTCTGGAATGCAACTACAACCATCCATCAAATGTTCATTGAACGGTCAAGTAATTTATGATATAAACAATAAACATAATCTACTTTTAGTGTTTAAAATGTAATTTGTCAGTTTGCTAGCAACTTTCTTTTTTTCATTTGTATTGATTTATGTTTTAAATTTGCATGTAGATATTTTTTATGTTTTACATCAACAAAATGGGTATTCACACTTATCATTTAATTACAGTCACCCTTATCATTTAATTACATTCTATTTAATATTAATAAAAAATTTATTCATAGTTTTTGGTCTCGTGGACATCAATAAAAACTTTCGTTCATTCATTCATTGATATTAATTCAAAAAATTGTTATAGCTGGGGGATAGCTATGCCCCTGGCATATCATTATATTACAAAAAATTCCCATACATATTATTTCCCATGATAATATAATATATTACATCAATATTACATAGCAAAAATCAAAAGTTCAAAACACTGGGCCACTAGCTAAGGGAAACCATAAAAATCTCCTATTTCCACCAAGTCTGCGAAGTGCAGCACCCATTCTACATTTGGCTCCATATCAAGAGCTTGAGAGCGCCTTAAAAAATTTAGACCAATGGTGGCCCAGTGACAGTGGCGAGCGAGAGCCCCATCTGTCATGTTGAGTAGAAAGGGAAGCCACTGAATCCCCACACCCATATCTCCCCCAAGTAACACCATTTATAGGTCAGAAGACCGTAGAATCCCCACACCCATCTCTGCCCCAACAACCACCTCGAAATCATTACCCAAAAAATCTGCCTTGAAAATTTCTCACAACAGAATGAGAATATCCTCCTTCACACCTTCAAGGTCTAGCAATGATGACAAGAACCAAAAGGCTATGTCAGAATTCACTCTATATCTATTTCTATCTATTAAGAAGTCCCTCCCAAGCACTATTTTCATGGCTTCCAACTCTAGGAAGCACAAACGGGCAATTCTGTGAGGCTTTGTTATAGCTCTAAGCCTCAAGTCTCTTATGAAACCCAAGAAAGCAATTTTCCTTCGCAACACTATCAGGCAAATTGGCGTATCCATTTTCTTTGTTAAGCAGCAAGCTAGCTTCAAACTTTGGTATGACTATGAGGCGTTGTTGGGCTCCATTAAATAGAGCCAGACTTCATTAACGATGCTCAGCTTCAAAGCTTTGGGATATCTTTCCAAGTGTGCCAATATTTAAGTGATATGATATATCTTTTCAAGTGAATTTAAGTGAATTTAATCTGCATGCAAATATTTGTACTTGATTTGATGTAAGTATATAGATAATACTTAATAGTGTTTCCAAACTATGTTCCACGTATGCAATCCATGACACATGTCAATAAAGTTTAAACTTTTAACTAATAATAAATACTATAATAAGAGGGAGTAATTCTTTTTGTTCTAATTTCAACAAAAGTCATCTCAGATCAAATATATTCAATAAATGAATAGTACAATAATCATCAAAGCATTAACATTTACATATACTTCAACACTTTAGAAATCTAAAGTGTCAACATAGTTGGACCTCCATAGCTGATACTCCTCCTCTGTTGGCCAAATGAAATTGACAAGTTCGTTTGCTTTGGTCCTGTAAGGTGTGTACTTGATAACCACTCAATTAGCTTCCTTGTCAAATTCCTCTAAGAAAATGCCAGTGTGAATCAACTTATCCATGCTGCTTCTCAAAATATCTAAATCAACAGCATCACAGATGAGCTTAAGCAGATATTATTTATTTTGCCTGGTCCTTCCACAATTGTAGAGGTTTAACCCCACCATTTTCACTCATCAACTTATCAACATGATTCTCAGGTCAGGGGCCAACAGTACAGGAGACAGACTCTATAGATGTCTCCTCTCCTTCTTCAGGCTCTGCAAAACCTAGGGGGTATTCTTGAATCCCTATTCAATATCTATGGAATGAGTCTATAAACTTGTTGAGATATTGACACAAAGTAGATTAATCCTCTATAATGCAGACCAAAACTGTAAAATAAGTACAAAGGGGCTAGCTTTGGGATTTATATTCAATTGTGAGTCAGAGGATTTGGGTTCTAAAACTACTCCTAAATCCTAAAAGTTTATGAATAAGATTTTGGTTTTGGTTTTGTATTTGGATGTAAGACTAGGATCTTGGGTCATAACCTTAATACCAGAATAGACCGGTGCCTATCTCGGGGTTTGGAGTCAACAAACATACATATGTGAATGCTTACCATAAACTTTAAATCAATAATCAGATTTCAAGGAGATTTTCTAGTATATATCTTACAAATACTTCTCAAGACTGAGTATTTAGTCACCTATGCTTACAGATATCCTTGTTGCAATATACTTTTCCCAATGCTTAACCCAGAACATTTAATTTGTTCCTTGAACAAAAGTAGAAGATTAAAGATTCAACATAGAAAGCCCATGTTCTAGAATCCTGAATAACCTTTAGCTATTTTGATTCAAAAGAAAAACACACACAACTTGGAGACAAATAACCAAATACATGCAACAAAGCATCACTCATTTAAAAACAACATGAAACTAGTAAATTTATGCCACCTAGCAAGACTATATCTTATTGTTCCTCTAAAATTTGCCAAGTCTTCAACAACCAACCCTATGAAATGAGAAAGATAGTTCCTTTAAAGATCAAGAACGTGCTCTCATCATTGAATACATTGTACTTCAAATTGTTACAAATACAGAGAACCGCTAAAAAAATGTTGGGAGACATTAAATGCACTAGAAAGAAGAGGAGGGAAAGAGTGGTTGAACAAAAGCTTGTCAATCCTTAGATTCATATCTGTCCTTCCACTCACCGTATGTCTCCTCTGTTGGCCAAGGGAATGAAAGTATTTCTGTAATCTTGCCATTATGGCTAACATACCTGGCATCTAGGATACTTTTTACTTGCTTATAGAACATATCAAAACTCTTTTCAAGAGTGTGTAGTTTGTCCAACGATAAGCTCAGTACTTGTATAGTTGGGCCACTTACATCACAACAAGTGGGAATTAATTGATAAATATTGTCTACTATCTCCTTTCTCCACTTTTCCAAGTCTTTTGTTTTTCCATCACCCTCCAAGATGGGAGGTGACCACTTAGTGTCCAACCTTTCAAAATCCTGCAACCTCTCTTTCACAACTAAATCAAATTTCAACTGGAAACTGGCCACATCTTGAAAATACTTCAACATGTTAAACACCGGCTGTAGTTTAGGAGGTGCATTAGGATCATACCTGGCAGACCTTAGAAATTCTTTAACTTCTCTAGTTCTATGTAACCACTTTGTTTTTATGCTCAATAGTCTCTATTTGTCAAACTCATGCTTTTCATAGGTTGATCTCAACTGTGAATAGGATTTCTAAGTCTTCTCAACTCTAGTCAAAATGTTTGTCACCCTGTTCTTGATTAAGTTGGTGACCACCTCTTTAACCTTGTTATCCTTTTCCTCCTTCAATCTCCCGTTATCCTCCTTCAACTCTCTAATCTCTACAAGGAGAGGCTCTGTATCCACTAGAAGAGATTCTACAGTTGGTATCAATGGAGGAGGGGCTGAAGTACTGGATCCCAATGACAGCTGCTGCTTCAACCTATTTATCTCTGCAACTGCCTAAGCATAATTAAGTTGCAGTTGATTGTAATCCTTTTACAATTTGTTAGCAGTTGCTTCTACAAATTGTGCAGTCTGTACATTTAGGCTTGTAGCCTGAGGAGTAGGGGTATTAGATACTCTTTTTATTATTGCATCCCCTATTAGCTCTCCTAATTCAACCCTAGGCTTTTTGTTTATTGGGGCTAAAGCCCATATTGCCAATGTTTCAAATTTAGGGTTGAAGGCTACACCAGAGAGGGCCTTTTCAATTTGTTCCCCTATCACATCTGAATAATCTCTGGTGATTGTATCAAATGCAATGGCATCTAATAGAGTCCAGTGAGGGAGAAGCAGAATATTACTTTTTGCCACCAGTGCTCTCCCTTCCTCTGGAGTCATTGCACTTATAGACTAATGTACATCTTTTAGGACCCTCTGAGTAATAGCATCATACTCCTTTGGGTCTGCTCCAACCTTGGCATCTTCAATTTTCTTCTGAAATTCCTCACTCCTCACTTTCAAAACATAGCTCCTAAATTCAGGAGTGTTGACAAATTCATCACCCTCCATAAACTTGTCACAGGCCATCACCCTAACATCTTCAATATCAACAGTAGGGTTCCTCATTACTCTCACTTCCCTATCCTCTAGGGATGAATAAGGTCTCAGTCTATCGGGTGAATGAGGGCCAGTTTCTTGTGCATGTTCCTCCTCCCCCTCTAGGTCAACCACCTCCATCTGCTCTAGGTTCTCCAAATCAATAATCTTGGCCCTTTTTGGTAGGGGAGGGGCTAATTGATTCCCTCTTTACATCATACTCTCCACTTGATCTGCCAGGCTCATAAGCATATCTATGTTCTTCTGCAGGGGCAGAGGCAATCAACTATTCTGCATTATTCAACATTTTCTCAATTCTCTTGATTGGGTCTTGCACTTCTGCAAATGCACCCGGATATGCAAGATTCATGTTTTTCTTCATCTTCTCACTGGCCATGATAGTATCCCACTTGATCCTCAAGTGGTGGACATCATTCATTGTAAAACAATTCCTGGCAATGTCCTCATTATAATCCACCTGATGAAAGTACTTGGGCCTTCCCTTGCTGACTCTAGTTTTGTTGATGAAGCCCTTAGGGTCAAAATACCTTGGTTGTTCCAAATACATTCCAAAGCATTGCATAACTAAATAAATTTGGTCCAACGCACTCTTATCAGGGATCAAGAAATCACAAAAATGATGGAAGAAGGGAAGAATGAACCTTTCTTGCGATTCCTTAAGTGCTCCTTGTTAGAATCATTTAACTGCCTTATAACTTCTAAAAATGCCACCCTCTTTGGCACATATTTGGGCAGTATATGAGGTGCAGTCTGGCATCCATAGACCCTTATGCAAGTAGTATGCTCATGATAGAACCAATCACCCCAATTGTGATCAATTCCAAGGTGGGGAGTCCTGTCCATAGGTCGTAAGAAATCCAATACATCAGGATGCAACCTTTCGCCCTTTGGATCCAAAAATCCAACAATTCTCCTCACAAAATATTCTTCAAAGATGACATAATCTACTTTGACATAGTGCATATCTAGCATACATGTCCATACTTGCATGGGTAACTTGTTCCCTTGAGCATCTGAAACCTTGACATGAAGACTCTGGTGCCACATCCCTGATAAAGCAAATAAGTACATATGGCACAACAAGGAGTACCATGTGAATTCAACATGGATATCTAGTTTAGACAAATTATTTTTGATCTTTGTCATCTGATCATGCATATGGTCAGCTATGAAAGTGGCATAATCATATGGTTCCTTGACATCTGGGTTCCGAATATCAACAACCATCATCATCAAAGAAACAAACATTCTATCTGAAGCATCTCTGCCTAATACTTGACACAGACTGTGATAGGTTCTGACAAAATATTCATTAAACATACTGTAATGAAAAGGCTCCTTCTCATCATCTGAAAGCTTTACCAATTTCCCACCAACAACCCTTGGCTTGTGCTTTCCTAAGTTATATTCCTTGTAAGCTCGTTTCACAGTTTGGTATTTTTTCTTGAAAGTCATGAGGTCAATTTGTTTGCTGGCTGCAGGGTCTAAGTTGAATACAGTGGCAATGTATCCTTTGGTAAGCTTGATAAATTTTGAACCATTTCCAACTATTACTGTCCTAGTGGCTGGATCATACCTTAATGTTGTTGACCTAATTAAGTCAGGGTTCAGGAAAACATTGGAACAAATGAGCTTGGCTAAATCATATCTTCAGGAATGACAAATAGGGGCCTTATAGTTCATCCTCTTATGCCAATGCTCAAAGAGGATCCAACCTGGGACATGTAATTTGGCATCCCAACAATTATAGCAGTAGTCAAGAAATTTATCCTCGGGTCCTCCTGGGCCATGCAATTTCAAAGGTGTTCTAGCAAAAGTAGGGAGTTGGATCATAAGATCCTCATCTAAGATTCGTTTTGAAGTGGAAGGCTAGCCTGACTGACTCATTTTTCTTTTATGAAGGTAGCTTAGGGTTTTTATGGTTGACAACGACCCTAAAAGCTTCAAAATAATTAACCTATAGTTGGAAAAACCAGGTACAAAGGAGGAACAATTACTGGTTTTCAGCGCTTGCAGAAGCTTGAGATCACTTTTTCCTACTCGTTTTGATGATTTCTTCACTCTAAATGCAGTTGCACTCTTGAGAATACCTTAATTCCTAAATTCTTGCACAATTCTCTATATTAATGAAGGTCAAGGTAGTCATTACTCGGTTTGAAATTTGTGCCGCAAGCACTTGGAAATATTTCTCTTTTGAAAGTTTGAATCTGGGCCATTGATCTTTTCCTTACATTCTGAAATCCACAGTCCTAATTGGCTGACTAGATTTGACAATCTTCGTCACCAATCGGGACATGTCACCTTTTGTACGGGTCGGATACGTGGCAGTACCTCGTAGCATAATAGCCTGTGATGGCCCACCTCTTACCTACCATGTGTTGGCGCGCCTTAGCCTCCACATGCCTACCTTTCACTTCTCAAACAAGAGAATGCCACGTGTCGCCATGTCGCGACCGCACAACGCAGATTCCATCTTGTGAGATTCTCCTTGCAACAATGTGCAACCGTTGGATCAAGTATTGAGTTGACGCAGGGTCTTTAGTTGTATAGGATGCCAACTTAGATTCTTTGACATGTGTCATTATGTCATATCCGCGCATCACATATTCTCTCCCAACAGATTCCTCATGTGCCCTTGTGCAACCATTAGATTTCGCCCTTCCTATAGATCATTTTACCAACGACAGTGGGTAACCTCTAGATTAAGGGGTTGGTCAACTTACAAATATTAGGACATGAAGTCATGACTTAACTGATCGACAACCTGCTCACACATTACTTCTTAATGC
This sequence comes from Cunninghamia lanceolata, assembly GCA_027924645.1. Lineage (NCBI taxonomy): Eukaryota > Viridiplantae > Streptophyta > Pinopsida > Cupressales > Cupressaceae > Cunninghamia > Cunninghamia lanceolata. The sequence goes on from BSBN01000123.1 coordinate 7,187,698, forward strand.
ATCCGTTGTCTGCTTAAATTCTTCAACATTGGATGGCTAAGATTAAAACATCTTGCTGAGGAATTTCCCATGTGTCTTAATTAAATCTTTAATAGCTCACCCTTTAAGTCTCTTAGGGCTACTTCAAAATATTTTCTAAAGCATTTAAAAAGTGGACCCTGCTAGGTTAACCTATTCCCCACCAAGTAGTGACCGACAAGATTAGGTATAAGGGGCCAATAAACAACACGGTTTTGATGGCTCAGATTTCAACTTAGACAACCGGCAACCGGAGGTAGCAAGTCAACATAAGATTACACAGAGGGTTTCTCGTATGAAATTTCAACCATTGGTATTTGGAAATCTAATGGTTCAAGTGTTATTCCAGAGGCTTGAAGTCACCGGTCTAGTGTTTCAGACATTTTCTTCCGAAATGCAACTACAACCGTCCATAAAAAATTCAACGAACGATCGTCTGTTATATTATTTTGCGCTGACATTTTTCTTCAGACATAATAAATATGTTGACACTTGTCCCCATTCCAGACACTTTATGAAGGAATTTTGATGTGTGTAAAATTTGTCCCAGAATAGAACACTATGACCCATTTGATATTTTTGCCAAACTGTATGAGTTTTTATTGGCATAATAGTTTATTTTGCCAATTAATTTTTTATTGGTTTGAAACCATATTTAAATTCACCAATGATTTTTTTTATTGCTTTGAAAATTGTTTTAATTCGCCAATGAAAATATATTTTTTGGTTTGAAATTAGATTTTAATCGCCAGCAAAAATATTTTCTTATTTAGAAAACAGGTTTAATTCGTCCACAGAAATATTTTACTGGTTTGAAAATAGGTTTTAATTCGCCAATGAAAATATTTAATTGGTTTGAAAGTAGGTTTTAATCGCCAATGAAAATATTTTATTGGTTTTAAAAAAATTATAATTCGCTAAGATTTTCCATAGACCTCTAGTGATTACAAAAGATTTGCCAAATAAGAATTTTTTTTTCCTGGAAAAACAAAAAAATTTGCCAATAAAATTAATATTTTTCTCGGGAAGTATACATGATTCGCCAGGTTTATACACCTTCTCCGAGGGGGGGTTCTTAAAGTTATCCCTAGAAGAAACCTATTGCTAGGTTTGTAGCCATCCTAGGCACATTACAGGCACACACTGATGATTGGGCTTCACCACAACAATCGTCGAAAACATGCTTAAGGGTTAAGATAGTCTCAGATCCGCCCCGCTTGCTCGGAGGACTTTTAGAAAATGACAGGATGTGCAATCTCCTCGAGAAATACACCATCCCTACCTCACATGGAGGGCTTAAAATAAAAAAAGGATATGCACGATATCCCACCTCCGCAGAGGGCTTAAGTGATTGCAATAGATTAAGCTTTACAAACACACTTTGCTAGCATCTAAATCAAACATCTTACCTTATATGCCCCCACCTTAAGGTAGTTGATATCATGTAACGATATCAAGCACGTTAAGGTAGGAATAAAACACACAAGGGAACACGAGCTCTCACAAAGCCCATGCCCCCCAGAGGTGACATGTACTTTACGATCACCAAATGTCCCCACAAACACACAATTTCCTGCAAGAAAAGGTGTTAGTATCCATATAATCATGATAAACAATAATGCATGTAATCATTCACATAGAGAGTTGATGAATGCAAGATCCAAGATAGACAAAGTGCACGGAGCAGCGGTATTGTTATGTTTTGTAAGTGCGATAAGACAACATCAAAGTATCACACGAAGTGATTCTACTAGCCAAGCATTGGCTAATGTATAACAACCCCGTCATCATGTATGGACTAGGTCCATTTTTTGATTTCTCGCTGAAGGGACACTAGGTTTGTATCAATATAATATGTTTTTCATCATCCACCAGCTAGGTAGAACCACTAGAAGAAGGTAAACAATAAATCAACAGAGGAGAAACAAGTGTCTTAGGGACAGTCACGTAGGAGGGTGCCCCCAAGTCACCAACCGCAACGCTATGTCCATAAGACACAACACACAACAATGAAAATAGAGCAGAAGCAATATAGAAGAATGATGATACAAATAGAAGAAGGGTTACAACAGAGGTGGTCTCCCAGTATCCTTGACCTTACAAGAGAATCAAGGGTCATCCTAGGAGGCCTAAACAACACATAACACAAGATGGGGGAAACACAACACGAGAGGGGAGGTCACCTAAACGAGTTGATGATGCTGTGACATAGGTGACCATCAAGGTTAGAAATACTTACCTATAGGGACAACCAAACTAATAGTTGTCATCAAGCAAATCATCATCTTCCCACTCCCGAATGTTAGAGGAAAGTGGGACATAAGGTACCATAGCCCAACTTTTATTCTTATCTTCATGTTGTCCATTCTTAAGATCTTCTTGGTTTGATTCAATGTTAGGTGAGATGTTTTCTTATTGAGATGTGTTTCGTTGGGCAAACACTTGTCTTCTCTTCCTCCTTTCTCTTGCTTGTCTATTTCTTCTTGTCTTATTGTTTATCTCTTTTAAAATAGTGTCTTGTTCTTCCATAGTTTTTTGTGTTTTAGAGGAGGAAGCACCATGGTCAACTCTCATTTGTTTCAGTGGAATGTTTTGCTCATGATGACTACCTCTCGATCCTTGTAATGATGGCGGGGGAGGTATCTCAACACAGGGTCCTTTTCCTTTTGGTCTAGGATTCCCTTCAAATGCAGGTTGTTCATCTCTTATTGTTTCTTGAATAGAAGGACTAGCCACTTGATGTAATAATTGTGTTTGGTAGTTTCTATAGCTCAAGAAGTTAAAATCTGTCTATGGCTCTGATTCTAGTTCAGATCGTTCCCAAAAGTAATCTAGGCTAAAGTGTTGTCTTGTAACCAAAGGTTTACACCTATTGCGAGGAATAGTATGCACTTGTCCATTCAAAATAAATTTTACACAGTTATAAATTGTTGAAGGGACAACTTTCATAGCCTTTAACCATGGGTGTCCTAATTTTATGTGAAAAAGGTCAGATACGAGGACAACATCAAATAATTGTTATACGGATTTCTCAAATACAATAACCAATAAAGATATCTTCCCAGAAGTGTTTATAAAGGTTCCCGTATGTGTCTTAATCATCATATCCAAAGGGTCATAGAAGCCTTGTATCAAACCATATGAATAAATGAATTCTTACGTTTCCACATTAGTCATGCAATTAGGATCAATAAGGGTTCCATCTATAGGATCTCTGATTATCTTCATAGTGATATAAAGAGGTCCTTCAGCGTCTCCAATTGTTCTATCATGAGGTGTAGACACAATTTTAGGTTCGGGGACCTTTATTTTCATGTAAGGCCTAGGAGGGAACCTAGTGTTATTGTTGCGATTAGAAGCCATGTGTATATGTTTTCAAATCAATGTAAAATAAGATTTCAAAAGCTTTTCAAAACTTATGCAAGAGACAAGTGCAAAACTATATGTGAAAATGACCTAAAATGCTTGATTTTTCAACTTTTTTCAATGCAAACAAGTGAAAGAAGAGGTTTTGTAAGGAAATTGATGAGGGGAAGAAAATAACATGTCTAATATAAGTCAAATAAACTAATAATATCCTTCACAACACACCTTTGATGCAATCCTATAATGATGACAAGTCAAAACCTAGTGAAAATACACTAAAATATGCAATTTTTCACCAATTTTCAATGCAAATGTCTAATAGATAGGGTTTTGTAAATAATTTGAGGAGGGGTAGAAGATTATAACCCTGATAACAGCCAATTAATGCAGAAAAATCCTTCACAACATGCCTATGATGCAAATCTAGAGAGACGATAAGGCCAAATCTAGTGAAAATGCAAGGTTTTCAAACCCTAGACATGAAATTTTGCAAGAAAATCACTATGATGAAACACTAAAATCAGAAATCAGTCCTAATGAGTGTTTTTAAATGGTAGTAAAATCTGAAACAATATTTTGACTACAAACCCTAGCTAATGCAAAACTAGATTATATGAAAAAATGCACAATTTCAAGCAATTTTTAACAATTTAACCATAAAAATGCAATGTAAATGAATGATGAATGATGAATTTATATAAATTAAATCATATCTAATGAAAATGACAGAAATTTAATGAAATTAAATGCAATTAATTCAAATTATTTGAAAATGCAAGCTAAAAATGCCAATTTTTTCAATTTTTTCCAATTTTTCCAATTTTTTGTAATTTTTTTTTCAAATGCAATAAGATGAAAAATGAAATGAATGAATGAAAGTATGAAGTACAACACTTAGCAAGGTGCAAAATTCATTAAAAACACAGGTTCACCAAAATGTTTAATGTAAATTAAGGGTTTAATAATGTTGATAGTTTTGTTTCAAGGGTCTATCATGATCCTCCTTTCACCACTAAACATTCAAGGACATTCAACCAAGTAGAGAACTCTACTATAGATCTACTTTCACTTGGAATATAGTGGAAGATTGGAATTGTGTGAATTTGTTGTTCAATTAAGTCCAATTATGCTAAAAACCCTAATTTCGTGAAATCGTAAACAAACGAACAAATTACAGAAAATGATCGCACACAGAGATATCAAATGACAACCAAATACATACCATATTTCAAAGTTTGGTGTGCGGAAAAGTCAGGGATCTCTAAAGAATGTTTGTAACATGTTCCTGTTATCACAAATATTTCACTACTTCAGAATCTAGAGGACTAATGAGCGGGCGCCCAATTCCAAGCCCTAGTTTTCTTCTCAAATTTGCAATTCTGACAATTTGCACTGCTCTCCTGCAACTCCACTTCTTTCTCTTCCCAAACATGTAACCTGCAATCATAGAAATGTGGGTTGGGGGTTGTGGTGTTTAGAGGCTTGCCTCGATCAAGCCCCAGAGAGACATTCAAGTCTTCTGAACACCATTGTCAAATAAAGAGTGTGTATCCCTATGAGATAGAGGCAAAATCTCAATGATAAATGATAGAAAACACAAATAGATGTCACCTTGTAGTGTAGATCTCATGGAAAGAAGATGCTCTTCATGCCATGAGGAGATGTATGTCAAATCTGTAACAAACAAGCACAATAACAACACAAATACTTCTCTGTGACACAATGATATCTTTGAATCACCTTAGCATAAGCTCATAGATAAAAAATGCCATCTCTCCTACAAATGAATCACTAATCATGCATATATATGCAACTACAAACATTCCCACTAAGAAATTCATAATTCAAACTTTAGATGTCGGCATAGGACCTAATAACGGTCATATAACCGACACCCAAAAATAGGTCCTGACCTAAAATAGGGTAGGACTAGGGTGCAGGCGCCCAAGTCCTCCTCCCTATTTTAGGTAGGATTCATGTTAAATACATCCCCTAGGTCCCATTTTCCATGAAACTGCAGGGTTTTCTCATCGGGAGTCATTATTAACATGCAAGATGACCTAAATGTAGTCTAAAGGACCTAAGAGCTAAACCTTAGGAGGGAAAGCCCCCAAGGGGACATTTTTTGACACAATAGTTCCATGCTTTTGCATAAACCTTTCATCCATATATCGATAATTCACATTACAATCCATTATCCATCCATAATCCACATCATAATCCACTACATTTCCATCTCATCCAATCATCTACCAACATCCATTCATATAATGACACTCGACATGGTCCATGTGGGACATCCATCTATAATGGGACACTATCACCTTTCATGAAATTAGACGCTTGAGTCCCTATCCTCTTCCAAATCCCTCTTATCCATATCCCCTATCCCATCCAAAAAAGAAAAAAATCCAAAAAAAATCAAAAGAAAGAAAAATAGTAAAGAGAAATCATTCATCCAATGGTGAAAACTATTTTCATGGCATCTTGCATAAGTACCATGATGAAAACTTGGAAAACAGGCATCATGTACATAGATCGATTGTCTATGTACCTCACACTTGGGGGCATGTTGTCTTATCTATTCCCTACTATCATTTTCCTCCTATCCTACCATCCTCATACCTATCCTCATCCATTCTATCCACATCATTCTCTCCTCCCTTCCTTCTTTTGATCTTTATAAGGACAAGGGGGAAAATGTTGAAAATGATTTGAACATGTTTTGATATAGGTAATCCTTTCTAAACAATCTTATCATCCTTATCATGCCAAATCCTAAGCTTAATTAATATTTAAAGTTGGGCATGTTTTTCCTATGCGACATAGTCCTTGGAGATCACATCCTAAACCCCCTTCCTCCATCCATTATGTATCCTCCATCCTTCCCATCTTCCATCCATAATCCTTTTTTCCATGTATCCAATCCTTCTTTCATCCTTGTCCTTCAACGTGGTTTTCCCTTGTCATTGGTATCTAGCATCTAGGATATCCAAACCACAATCCAATGCCATCTCGTAACCTATCAAAAAATCCAAAAAAAAAAAACAAAACCTTCCAAAAAATCCCCTAAAAAATCAAATTCCCAAAAAAATCCTAGCAATAAATCCAAATGTAAGTCATCCTTAACCCATACCAATCTAGTCAAGCAATATAGTCAAACTATCCAATTGCATCCTTATTTTTTATCCTAACCTTGTTGTCAACCCAATCAATCATCATCAATGGGATACATCATTCCCGCATCCTTGTGTTGATCTAGGGATATATCATTCCTAGCAATGACAACACTATCTTAATCATCAATTAATAAACCATCAGTTTTCAACTTGACAGGGACAATACATTGTTTGTTTTTAAATCATTTGTGGATGCTTTCTTGTGTCTGTTATCATTTTATCTTGAATTTGTATAAAGTCCTTGCAACATATTGGTACAATGACATTGTGCTTTTCCATATCATGGTGCTCAAAGGCATGTGTGCTTGTGACCTTTGTCTTTTAAGTCAATCCTTAATGCACATGACACATCGTCACCCTAGTCTTTATACCTTGGTGCATAATGTCTAGTGTTATATCAAACTATATGGTTGCTCACCTAATGTAGCATAGTATATCATCATCCATCCTTTCTTCTGTATCCGCTTTCTATGACCCAATCCATTTAATCCATTTTGAGAACATATCTATGTTCTTCTAACTCACCTATCCTCTCGAGGGGGCATCCAATCCTTACATTGTTCCTCCTTATCACTCATACAAGTGGCTGAGGCATCCTTTTCCCTCCATCCATACCTTATCATCTTTGAAATGATATTACTTCTCTTAGTCACAACATCATCTCAAAGAGGGGTAAAATGTAGACACCTAAAATTGACCATGTCCTCATAACCCTTCGACATCACCTAGACATTCATCTTGCGACACTTTTTTCCTAAGAGTTCCCTTTACCATATAGCTTTCCCAAATTAATTAAATAAATTATATTTGTTTAGTTAATCCATTTCCTCCATAACCTAAAGTAAATAAATAAATTATATTTATTTAATTTATCCATTTATTCCTTTTATCCAAAATTAATTGAATAAATCTTATTTATTTAATTAATTTATCCTCCCATCATCCCTTCTCCAATAATTAATCAAATAATTTTATTATTTAATTTAATTATTGAGAATCACATGACTAGCTTGTCCTTATCCTCATCCACTTGCCACAATCAATAAATGAGTCACAAAAATTAAATTAACTTTTCATCTCAACCATTCATCTCATACTACATCTTTCATTCCTATCCATTCACATAAGGATAAGCCCTAGAAGCTTCTTTTGTTTCCATAGAAATCCTTATCCTTTCCGTAATGTGCTCTCAACCAATCTTAGCCATTGATTTAATCTTTTAATCTTAGCCCTTCAGTCATCATATCCAACCTCTATAAATTAAGCCTCAACCAAGCCTTCAACACATCACATCTTCATGCAACACCATGTTGTCAAAATAATCCTAGCTCTCCCATAATTATATCCACAATCTTTATCTTACATTATCATACATTATCCATCATCTTTATCTAGTGATTATGTTGCAGAATTGAGCAACCAACATATCAAAATCATTATCAAATATCATAGGATTGTTTAGTTATTTTCATTATATCTCTTAGTCCTTTGATAATCATTGAGGTGGTGTTTAAATATGGAATAGGTAATTTCATTGTGTATTGTCCTTTATTGTTGATTCCATATTTATGCATATAGACAAACATTTAAATGCTTTTCATGTAGTAGTGAGTCAATTGGCTTCCATAGATGTAAAAATGAAAGAAGAGGAAAATGTATCACTTTGATTTGTCTATTATAGGATACCAATTTTTTTATTTTGAAGCCTATTTATCTAAAGGGGATCAATATCCTTTCTTTGTTATCTAGAACTAGGGGTGTAAAAGTTGCTTTGCATCATTTGGGTATACCACTCAATTATGTTGTATCTACAAAAATTTGTAAGGAAAACAAGTTTGTCCTCAAAAGTTGGGTGGAAAAAACACATCAAAAGGGTAAATTGATTGAGGTTGAAGATGTACAAAATTTGACAAAAGAAAGACTTGATGAAATGATTAATTCAATTGGAGGTTTTTATCTAATAATATGTGGAACCCCTATAATAAGCTAATAGGCAACAACAAGAACACAAGGGATGGGCTAGAGGGGAAAAATTCCTCTATTTTCTATGAATTTCCATGGATTGTGAATTATGTAAGTCATGCAATGCATTCAAGTATAACTTGACAGAATAATGAAACCTTTATTTTGTACTAATTTGGACTTCAATAGATTATAAATTCCTTATTTTTCATAGCCACGTTCTAGCCCAAATTGAAGAGGCTACCAAAAACAAGTATTGGAAATTATAGACATTATTATTATTTTGATTCTATGTAGCAAATTTGTTTGCACAATCAGCATGGGGCTAATTGCAAGTATGGATTTTGTATTTGTCTACACTTAAATAGATTAGTAATTTCTTGTTTTTTCATAGTCATGTTCCCCCCAAATTAAAGAGGTTGGTAAAAAACAAGTATTGAAAATTATGGACATTATTTTGATTATATGGAGAAAATTTGTTTGTAATATCAGCATGGGGACTAATTGTAAACTTGGATATTTCCAATTACAATCCTAGGGTTATTAGTTTGACTAGTCATGCTAACCATGGTTTCCTTTTGCAAGGATTGAATGAAAGCCTGAAGGATGTGTAGAAAATCAAATTTCATAAAAGAAAGTACTTTGATTTAGAAAAGGATTACTATGAAATCCATCACAAGAAACCATTTTAGAAGATAAAGATCAAATAAAGTATGTTTTTCAAAGGTTTGTTTGTAGAAAATAAAGATATAATTTTTTGTTTACCACACCATGTTAAAGGATTGGTTGGATTTGGAGTTTCAGATCACCTTGTGGGTTGGCAATGGAAGCCTAAAGAGTTTGAGAAAGTACCACCATACGTTTACTTTGAATATGTGTATAGTATGCCAAAGGGTGTATGGGAAAGCCATATCCTTAGTTATGTATGATATTGAACTAAAATTTGTGGATTCAAAGTACCTTTCAATTTCAAGTAGAAAACATGGCTACATGCATAACCTTCCTATGAAAAATTATTTTTAGATTTTACCTTTACCACCCACGATAATTGAAGAGACATTTCCTAAAACACAAAATCATTGGCCATCATGGGATTACAAAACTAAGCTTAACTGCATAAACATAGTGGCAAAAAGTATTCCATTGTGTGATAGACTTGGGGCTATGGTCAAGAATTCTAATGGAAAACCCCACACTAAAGATCAAGCTATGGTACTTTTACAATGTAAAAAGTGGAGCTTTGTATGGGTTGGTCCAAATCATCTACCTTGAATGGAGCCTAATGAAACAGTGCTTTTACAAAAATAGAGAGAGAGAGAGAGAAGAGATATAAAGGGAAAGAGATAAAGATCCAAACATTACATTACAATGATCCAAACATTACATGTGTCCATTTGGAACTACAAACTACACTTAGAGAAACACGTCATTTGATTTAGGACTTGATAATTCACCTTTAAGACCCCTTTAGTGTACCCATTGCATACTAAGGTGTATCTATCTCTAACAATAACAACGTTCCATCTCCAAGCTTCATTGGTTCATACATGGCATGACAAATATAATTGGAAACAATGTCGCTTACAGAAGTAGCTCAAAAATGGACATTTGTAGCATCTCGGAAGTCCAACAAATGGAAAGAACACTTAACACTGGCTATTGTTCAAGTCTCCCCTCATTTCATCACCATCTAAGCAATAGATGATCAATTTTTTCAAGCATTCTATTAGAGTGAACTATTGCTATACTACCCATTTAGAAACATTCGTGATGATATCAGTTCATTAGAGCAAGATATTACAACCCATTGGTGTTAGAAACAAAAGGTGAACAACTATAAAATAGATATCTGATTTCAACTATGAATCTAATTATTCATTATATACCAATGGAGATAACATGAAAGAGAAAAACACATCAGCAACACATGCAAAAGATAGAATAGAAGAGCCAACACATAACATCGTGATTACGTGGAGAAACCCTTTCAGGAAAAAAACTCCACACAAAAGAGAGGACAAGTCTATATTATCTTTGAAATAGATTACAATATATCAACTCCCAGTCTCCTCAAGTGTCTTCAATCCAGCAACACCTGTGTACAAAACAAAACTCATACAAACTTCACTTCCAAGCACCAAATATATAGAAAATGAGAGACCACTAAATGTGGCCTCCAAATTGGACAAAATCCAACACCCTATCTTGGGATTCCTTCTTGCACACCTGAAATAGCCTCTTACAGATTCTCTTATTGTTTTCATAAGGCATCTTTCATGCATGGGTGCCTAGGGACAAGAATAGGCAGTTGCATGCAATAACTGCTATCATAAACTATCATAGAATCTCTTACATTTTATGACAGGTGTAAGATGTCATAGATATTCCTTAAAACTTATGACGAATGTCATAACACCCTAAAAATAAGCAAATCCTCAAGATGGTGCCTAGATTCTCCCAATTCACCTTTTACCGTGACCATGATGCTTTGACTAGTAAATGTAACTTTGTATCAACCTGTCAGTAACATAATTAATTATTGTTGTTGGTAATGATTATTTATTGTACCAGTAAATATGTTTTAACCATTGGTAGTGAAACTCTACATCCCTTATGGGTGAATTATAAATTTTAATAGGAATAAAAAATACAAGGATTTACAAGGTTGATGGCACCTTAATCCCAACATTCTCCCTTTTGACATCATACATTGTAAATACAACCATAGGAAAAACGTAAAACAACTAAGCACTATCAACAAGGCCCATGGCCTCCCTACACCACGTAAACTTCTCTATTCTCACAAGTTTAGTAAGTGAATTTGCAACATTCACCTGAGTGTCAATTTTCTTTAGCTCAATCTATCCATTTGCAACCAATTCTCAAACAAAGTGGTATTGAATATCCACATGCTTAGTCTGAGCATGATACATAGGATTCTTGGCCAAACATATAGCGCTTTGGCTATCATAGCCAATCTAAATAGTTCTACAATCAAAACCAATACCTGCACATAGTCTTTGTAACCAAACTGCCTCCTTAGAGACATTGATAGCTACCATGTACTCTACTTCAGTGGTCGACAATGCAACTGTATGCTACCTCTTACACATCTAGCTCACTGCTCCTCCAAACAGAGTAAATACATAACCACTTGTGGACCTTCAACTGTCTAAGTCACCTGCCTAATCTACATCAACATAACCATGTATGTCCAATCTCTTTTCTACACTATTAGTACTAGAATAAACCAAACAATAATTATAAGTAACACATAAATATATAAACATCCTCTTCACATAATTCTAATGTTGTCTACCATGGTTAGACATAAACCTGCTCAAAACTTCCACTGCTTGGGCAATATTTGGTCTAGTGCAAACCATTGCATACATCAAACTTCCTACAACACTAGCATATGGCACATTAGACATATCCTCTAAATCATCTTTATTATTTAGACACATCTAATGAAAGATTAGTACCAAATGGTAAAGGAATTCTAACTAGATTACAATCCTGCATACTAAATCTGTTTAGAATATTATCAATATACTTACTCTGCGATAACCAAAGTTTTCTATTTACCCGATCTCTTTTGATTTCCATCCCTAAAATATACTTGGCTACACCTAGATCCTTCATCTCAAAAGCACCTAAAATTTGAGCTTTCAACTCACTAATCATACCCTTAGTATTACAGAAAAATAACATATCATCCACATACAAGGCAACAATCAGTATATGATCATCAATACATCTAATGTATACATAGTGATCTTCTTTGCTTCTTACAAAACCCAATTTCAAAATAAAAGAGTCAAACTTCTGATACCACATTCAAGGAGATTGCTTTAAACCACAAAGAGACCATTTTAACCTACATGCCCAATGTTCTTTTCCTTTTACCTCAAAACCTGTAGGTTGTTGCATGTAAATTTCCTCTTCCAAGTCTCTGTGCAAAAAAGTTGTTTTAACATCCATTTGCTCAATTTCAAATTCATTAGCAGCAACAATAGATAACAAAAGTCTAATCAAGGATAATTTATCAAGAGGAGAGAATATTTCACCAAAATCAACTCCCTCTCTCTGGGAGTAGCCCTTGGCTACTAGTCTAGCCTTGTACTTCTCTAATGAATCGTTTGCTCCAAACTTCTTTTTTTAGACCCACTTGTACAACCAATGGCCTTCCTTCCTTTGGGCAAATGAACAAGATCCTAGGTATCATAAGAGTCTAAATCCATGATCTCCTCCTGCATGGCTAGTTTCCAAGACTCACTATCATCTGCAAGAATAGCTTCCCTGTAGGATCTAGGCTCATCGTCAGTACTTAATAAAGAAAAAATACAATAGAAATCTGGTGGGCTATAACTGTCATCTGGATTCCGTTGTCTTATGGATCTGCTAAGAATAGGAGTAAGAGGATCTTCTTCTTCATGAACTTTCTCAACTTCTTCTTGGTTACCTTTGTTAGAATATGAAAAGATGAATAACCTAGAAAACTAGTGCAAATGAATAAATATTAAACTATGAATGGAAATATTATGAAATCAAAATAGCAACATAGAGTTAGTCTCCATGAGAGTAATGAAAATGCTCAAGAAGCAAAATAGCATTAAGAGGATGCAAAAACAAAAGATGCTTAATACAAGCTAGGTAGCATGTTTATATAGAAAAGGGAGAGGGTGGAGGTGGTAACACCAACCAATATGAAGCAACCATCTATCAGTTTATAGATAACAAAGTATCTTCCCAAGATAGCTAATGGGTGCTCCCTTGTAGGATGGTGACACCTCATAACCCACTCACTTATTTAAACATGTTTTATGAACCTAAGCAAGATTAATAAAAGGTGTAGGAAAAACCTAGGAATATAGGAAAATAAATAACCTAACTAGGAAATAAAAACCTATAGTAACACCCCCCTTAAGCGTAACTTAGGTGGGTAAAAAGATGGGTCCTGGCAAATCAAGCTTGATAAGGTACCCATGTACATAAAAATTCCCCTGAAAGAGAAGAAGTTCCCCAAAAAAGAGAGAATAGCCCCCCTAAATAGAGAGAGAAGAGACTCCCCAGAGTAGAGAGAGTCAAGACTCCAAGTGAGAGGAGGAAGCCCCCTAGAAGATGAAGCCTCCCGCACCCCTAGCAAAGCTCGCAAATGAAGGAACTTGCTCTCAGTGAAGGGTTTGGTGAAGATAGAAACAACCTACTTGAAAGTCGAACAGTAGTGAAGTTTGATGATGTGGCCATGGATAAGCTCTCAGATGTAGTGCATCTAGACCTCAATGTGTTTGGTCTACTAATGATGGACCGGATTCTGTGAGATCTGAATGACACTCTGGTTGTCACAAAATATGACTGATGGTCCTTTGATCTGGATACCAAACTCAATGAGAAGATTCTAAAGCCAAATAGCCTCAGTGGTGGCTTTCACAACCCCCAATACTCGGCCTTAGTAGAAGATAGAGCAATAACATATTGCTTCTTGCTCGACCAACAAATATGACCTAAACCAAGTGAGAAGTTGTAACCTGAAGTAGACTTGTGATTTTGAGAATCACTTGCCCAATCTGAATCTGTGTAGCCCACCAAGTCAAGATCAATGCCCACTACATAGTGAATCCCAAAGCTATGAGCACACTGAATGTAGTGAAGTATCCACTTGGCTGCTTTCTAGTGCAACTCATGGGACTCTTGAATGAATCAAGAAACCATGCCTACATCATATGAATTGTCGGGTCTCGTATGAGTCAGATAAATGAGACTCCCAACAAGCTATCAGTACAATGTGCCATCAGCGAGTGGTGAAGAACACTGAGCCTCAAGTTTGACTCCAAAAAGAAAGTGAGTCAGAGGAGGCTTACAGTCAGCCATATGAAACCATGAGAGAAAATCTAGAGCATACTTGGACTGTGTGATGGTGATCTCGAAAGCAGATTGGAAGTCTCAATCCTGAGAAAGTAATGCAATAAGCCCAAGTCAGTCATCAAAAAATGGTCACAGAGGGTAGTTTTGACTACCCCAATGGTAGATGAAGAACTCTGTGTGATCAGCAAGTCATCAACATATAGAACCAGATATAGCAGTGAATCATCCTGCTGTAAAATGTAGACATTGGGATCAGAATGGCACTGAGTGAACCCAACTATCAGAAGGAATGAGTCCATCTTGGCATACCAGGCCCAAGGAGCCTATTTGAGGCCATAGAGAGATTTCTGAAGATGGCACACAAGTGAAGAATCCTGAACAAAACCCAGTGGCTGCTCCATGTAGATCTCCTCTTGAAGGTCACCATGAAGAAAAGCACTCTTCACATCCATATGGTGTACTTCCCAACGATTAGCTGCAGCAATGGCAAGAACAAGTCAAATGGAGTTCATTCTGGCAACTGGCACAAAAGTCTTAGAGTAGTCAATCACAAGAACTCAGGAGAATCCTTTGGTGACCAAGCGAGCCTTATGCGTATCAACCGACCCATCTGCTACAAACTTTGTCCGATAGATCCAGTTACATTGAACAAGTTTTCTTCTCTTAGGAAGAGGGACAAGATCCCAATTATAGTTCGTCATCAAGCAACTGTACTCCTCCTACATAGTTGTATCCCACTCAGGAATACCAGAAGCCTCTCGAAAGGACTGTGGGTCAGAGGCAGTAGCAATGAAGACATGTGGAGCATCCTTGAATTGTGAACAAGTCCGCTAGGTGTCTAATGGATCCCACACCCAATCGCCTATAGACTACAAGGTTTATCTAGCCCAAAGTGGACCAAAAGTCAAAGAATGTGGAGGAGGACCATCACCCTCTGAATGATGACTAGGAGAGGAAGGAGGTGAATCCTTTGAATCGATCTTAGTATCGGAAGTGGAGGTAGAAGACTCCTCATCATCAAGAATCTGCTTAGGTGAATCTGACTCATCAAAAGATCTTTCATGTAGTCCAAGTGACTCTAATGTCAAAGTAGAAGGAGGTGGAGAAGTGATAGGAATTGATCTCAAAGAGCCCTTCTCAAACTGAACACTCCTCTGAATAAACAGCTCATGTGTAGTAGGGTGGAGCAACCGATAACCTTTCACACCATTAGGATAGCCTACAAATATGCAAGACCTACTCTGCAGATCCAAGGCCTTATGTTTCTCTGTAGGAATGTGGGCCCATGTAGGAGAACCAAAAACTTGAAAGTGCTTAACTGATGGTTTCCGACCGCTCCAAGCTTCAAAAGGAGTGACTCCCTTCAAGGCTCGGTGAGGAACATGATTCTGGATATAACAAGCATAGTTAATGGCCTCTACCCAAAACTATGGCTCAAGAGATCTGGAATGAATCATGCAGTTCACCATTTCCTTCAAGGACCTATTATTCTATTTTGCAACATCATTCTGTTGGGGAATGTATGGAATGGAATGCTGCAAATCAATCCCCTCTGAAGCATAAAACCTCTCAAAATGATGGTTGACATATTCACCACCATTGTCAATGCACAAAACTTTGATGGCTTTCCCAGATTGCTTCTCTACAAAAGTTTTGAAGTCCTGAAAATGATCAAATACCTCAGACTTCTAGTTGAGAAAGTACACCTAGGTATATCATGAAAAGTTGTCAATGAAATATAGAACAAATCTAGCCTTGTTGAAGGATGGACGAGGAAATGGACTAGCCAAATCACTGTGAACTAACTCCACTATCTATGATGCTCTCCATGCCTTACCTTTATCAATTTTTTCTTTAGGATGCTTACCAAGAATGTAACCTTGACAAACACCACCTAAAAACTAAACTGAAAGCAACCCTATGACCACGCTCTAATGGTTGAGCTGCTGCAAGTAGCGAAAGTTAAGATGGCCAAACCGCTCATGCCATAATCTACTCACATCATCTAAATGAGTGAGCAAAACATACGAAGGAGGATCAAGATCAAAGTGAGAAAATAAATATAGTCGAGACTAATGATCTGCTCTCCCAACTGCAACTGTAGAACCACTATGCAACTCACAAATCTTGACTGAATCAGGAGTGAACTCAACCTGCTTGCCTGAACCTATGTGAGTGATTTGATATACTGACAGGAGATTAGTTGATAATGAGGGCACACAAAGAACACCATGGAATGTGCTATCCCCCACATCAACAGACCCTCTCCCACACACCTCAACAAGAGTGTCATCACCCATTAAAATAGAAGGCATAGTACACAGCTCCAAAGATTCAAATTCTTCCTTAGATTAGGCCATGTGGTGCAAAGCACCCGAATCAAGAACCCAAGTAGATGGTGAAGAAGAAACCACTACCAGGGCCTTGCCCTTTCCTTTCCCCTTGTTGTTTTCTTTTTCCTTGTTAGACCCCTCATTAGAACTTTGTTTTATAGATTCATGAACACTAATATTATTCTTCTCAAGAATGTGAGTCAAGCGATCAATTTGTTTCTTCAAACATTTATGTTCATCATGACCAGGTCTTTTACAATAGGCACATTTGACCTTCTCTTTCTTCAGCTTGTCACCATTAGAAGATGAGGTCTCATTAGTTGCTTTTGGGGTAGCTGGTTTCTGATCCTTCTCCTTTCTATTATTTTGTTTCTTATCCTTATTATTACTAGTTTGTCCTTTTTGTTCTTTCATGTCGTGGCTTGCATCTAGGGCATGTGACTTAGAGGATTTTAGAGTGCCCATCTAGATTAGCTTGTCTTGCTCCTGTGTGAGAGATATAGCAAAATCATCCAAAGATGGCATGGTGAATTGAGTACCAAGTGCACCCTTAGTAGCATAGAAGGTAGAAACAAATACAAAATATTATGAACTTAGCTTAGAGAGAATACTAAGAATCAGTTGTTCATCTTTCTTTTCAATTCCACACAGTTTTAACTGTAGCCTTAGTGATTTCAATTTTGTGAAAAAATCTTGAATTATGTTGAAGTTGCCTAGACTTAAACTAATTAGTTCATTTTCCAACATATGACTCCTTATTGAATCTTGTGTGCCAAATAATGTTTCTAGCTTTGTCATATTTTCATTTGGTGAATTCAAAGAGTCAATATGAAAGAGAAAATCAGGAGAAATAGATAAACACAATGTTCCATAGGCCTCATCACATTTGTTAAACCACTTAGGCTTATCTTCATCTTTAGCAAGTTCAATTTCTAGTCCCATTGTTATCATATGCAGCCCATCTTTCCTCAAGTAGATTGTCATGGGTAATGTTCTTTGATCCATGATGAAGAAATGTGGAAATGAAGTGCTGAAAAGAAGAGAACACACACAGGACAACCCCCCCTTTTTACTCAATCAAAGAACCCCCCCAAGAAAATATGATTTGACACTTTATAATTTAGTGTGTTTACAACTGCCACTAGCAAGAATTACTGAGTGGTCTTGATCTCAATGCTTGCAAAATCCTTGAAACAATAGGTGTATGTTGAAAGTACAATACTGGAATGAAACCAAGTGAAACTAACAACACCACTACAAAGTACACAAAAAAATACACTTTCAAAAAAGAATCACCTCTATCTGAGGTCATATGCAAAATTTATGCTTCTATGAAGTTCCCAAAACAAGAATTGTGTTGTGTCACGAGTGAGAATTTACAATTTCTAGAAAATATCTGCATCAAAATATTAAAAACATCACCACTAGTACAAAGAGCACGAAAAAATAGCCCAAATCAAAAAAAAATCTTGAGAAACAAAGCCAATATGAGTTAGAATGGAGCCTTTCAAAACTGCCTTCAAATCTACAACTGTCAACGGAGAGGGGGTCTGCTAAAACTTTCTGATCAAGTTTATGCATGATCTATTTGCTACATCCAAAAAATAACAGATACCTAGATAGTTAATTGATGCGGTGAACAAAACCTAGAAAGTTTTTTTCCTTTTTGGCGTGCCTAAAATGTGGAGTTGATGCAAAAAAAGTCTCCAACAACAAAAATGACATGTAATATGTCAAAATTTATCCGTGAGGCCTCCTGGACGCAATGGAAAGGTCCTTTTGGCCTGAGAGTGCTCCAAACAGAAGTTGTCTTCCAGATCCGAGCTTAAAACCTCTCGTTCCACAACTGTGTCAAATGATCTGTGATTTCAGTGAAACGAAAGCCAGATCTGACTTTCTCGAGCCTCCTAGACGCGTTGGAACAATAAAAAATATTGCCAATATAACCATAAATGCTACAATCACCCAGATCTCACAAACACATATGCAGAACCCCAAAGGTTAAAATATTTCTGTCAACTTTTCTGATTCTCCAAATCATCTGAAAATGCAAGAGAAGAGCATACATGGTTTTCAAGAAACCTACAAGCAAAGCTTATTAGCCACCTTGAATCTCTCAAAAAAGAAACTAAAATATATTCTGCACTAGAATAGCTCTGATACCATGTTAGAATTTGAAAAGATGAATAACCCAGAAAACTAGTGCCAATGAATAAATATTAAACTATGAATGTAAATGATACAAAATTAGAATAGCAACATAGAGTTAGTCTCAATGAGAGTAATGCAAATTATCTATAAGAAAAATAGTATTAAGAGGATGCAAAAACAAATGATGCCTAATACAAGCTAGGTAGCATGTTTCTATAGAAAAGGGAGAGGGTGGAGGTGGCAACACCAACCAATAGGAAGCAACCATCTATCGGTCTAAAGCTATCAAAGTATCTTCCCAAGATAGTTAATGGGTGCTCCCTTGTAGGATAGTGACACCTCATAACCCACTCACTTAATTAAACATGTTTTATGAACATAAGCAAGATTAATAAAAGGCTTAGGAAAAACCTAGGAATATAGGAAAAAAATAACCTAACTAGGAAACAAAAAACTACACTAACAACCTTCCCTAAACTCATCAGTTTGCTCAGTAATTGAACCCTCTTCTTCTTCTTCTTCATCCTCCTCATCATCAAATCCATCTCTCTGTTCTTCCTTGGGTGCATCTTCCTACTTAATTTCAAAATGCACCTTCTTTTCCTTATCTTTTTCTCTTGGTTGTTCAAGATCTGAAATAACTCTAAGTTCCCTGAAAATGACATCTCTAGAATAGATAATCTTACAGGTTAGTGGATTCCAAAGCTTATATATTTTAACATTATCACCATATCCAATGAAAATGCACTTTTCATCTTTTGGATCCAACTTAGATAATTTTTCTTTAGGAACATGAACATAAGCCTGACAACCAAATACTCTTAAATATGAAACAGAAGGTTTCTTACTTGTCCACGTCTCATAAGGTGTCATTTCAAGAGCCTTTCAAGGAGATCTATTCAACAAGGAACAAGCAATACTCACAGCTTCTGCCCAAAATCATTTGCCCAACTGTGAACCACTCAACATACTTCTAGCTCTTTCCATGATTGTTTGATTCATCCTTTCTGCCACTCCATTTTGTTGTGGAGTATACGGAGTAGTTTTCTGTCTAACAATTCCTGCATGCTTACAAAATTCATCAAATTCCTTAGAACAATATTCCCCTCCATTATCCGATCTCAAAACCTTTATTTTACAATCTGATTGCTTTTCAACTAAGGCCTTAAATTCCTTAAACTTAGTGAAAACTTCATATTTATGTTGAATAAAATATAACCAGGGAAATCTTGAGACAACATCAATGAAGGACACAAAATATCTAGATTTTTGAATTGATTCAACATCCACAAAACCAAATACATCTGAATGAATAAGTTCCAATTTATTCTTAGATTTATAACTGCCTCAAGGAAAAGGATTTCTATTCTGTTTTCCATACACACAATGTTCACATAAATCAAAATTCTCATCAGAATAAGATAAATTGTCTAACAATTTTTTATTCAAAATGGTTTTTAAACCAATCTCACTTATGTGGCCCAATCTATGGTGCCACAACATACAATTATTTTTAGTACTTTCAATTACATTGGTAGAATTAAAAACAGTAGTGGCTTCTAGCATAAACAAAGTTCCCTTCCTTTTCCCTCTCGCTATCACCAAACTTCCTCTTAGTAATTTGTAACCATGCTTATCAAATGTTACATGCATTCCAGTATCATTCAACTTAGAAAATGAAATCAAATTCTAGCTAAACCTAGAATATGCAAAACACCAGTGAGAGTTTTTATCCTCCCACCATTGAAACACATTTGAATCTTACCCCTTTCGACAATAGGATATGAACTGTTATCACCAAGGTAGACATTTTCTCCATCATACTCTTGTATGTGGAAAAACACTCCTTATGAGGATTCATGTGATAGGAGCATCCTGAATCAATAAGCCAATGTTCGTTAGACATAACATTACATGAGGAAATCAAAACTTCATCACCTGAATCCAAGGACTTCTCTATGGAGGAATCAAATTGTTTCTTTTTATTCTGGCATTCCTTCTTCACATGCCCCCTCTTTCCATAGTTCCAGCACTTCACTCTATTCTTTTTTCATAGAGTCTTAGATCTGCCCTTGGACTTGTCCTTAGGTCCATCTCCCTTAGATCATCTTTCCTTGGACCTTCCCCTAACATGGAGAGCATCCTTTGAGCTTCATGCAGTGGTCTTCTTCCTCATCTCCTTTGATAACAAAGTAGCAACAACATTGTCCATGTTTGGAGCATCTAAAAGTTTAGCACTGAAAGCAAGAATCATGTTCTCCCATGACTCAGGCAAAGAACAAAGCAACATGATACATTTATCTTCCTTGTCAATCTTAACATCAACAAAGGCTAACTGACTCAAAATCAAATTGAATCAATTTAAATTCTTATCTATTGAATCACCCTCCTTCATCTTAAGAGAAAATAATTTTCTTTTCAAATATAACTTATTTACAAGACTCTTTGCTTGGGAGATCATACCTAACCATTTCCATAAAGAATAGATGGTGGCTTCTTCAGCAAAATTCAACAACACAAAGTTTGCATGACACAACCAGATTGTACCTCGTGCCTTTTTATCCAGTCTATCCCACTCATCTTGACTGACATCATCTGGTTTCTTCACTTTTGTTACAACCAACCATTGATTTCTCTCTTCGAGCAAATCCTCCATTTTCAGCTTCCACAACTCATAGACCATACCATTGAACTTCTCTATGTCCAAATGGGTGTTTGATGCAACCATGATTTCAACACAAAATTTGCAAAAAATAGATCAACCGAAACTCCCACTACAGCTCAAAAAACCTTCGTATTACCACCCAAGAAGCAAAGTTGGCCAGGCTCTGATACCAAATCTTAGAAATAGAAGGTGAACAACTATAAAACAGATGTTGGATGAACCAAGATACTGAGAGGGGGGTGAGTTAGTGTCTAAACAAGCTTCAAATTCTCTGGAGCAGACTAAAAATTAAACATTACAACATCAACATAAATATGAAAGATCAACACAATGCACATCAACACATAACATCAGATGTATGTGGAAAACCCTAGAAGGGAAAAACCATGGTGAGGATTAACTCACAATAAATGAAGCTCAAAATTACAACTTTGTTTTAGGGCTACAACCCAAGGAAGCTACTACTTCCTGAAGAAAGGTTTTAGGGTCACTCCTAAGGAAGCTACAACTCCCTGCAGACTTTGTTTTAGTGATACAACCCAAGGAAGCAACTACTCCCTAAACTAAGAATAAACTTAGAAATGATTAAGTATGACAATCCTTCTACTGCCTGAAAAATGAACATTGAAGCTCACACCTTTGATGATTGCAATTCTACTTCTTCTGATGATTGGATCAATTAGGCACACTCTCCACTTCCCTCCTGTCACAAAATTATCTTCAAGATGAATCAAGAGAGCCTCTAACACTTCTTCTCTTTCTCCTTTAGTCACACATCACAATGCATGTATGATTTTCATACTTTGCTCTTCACACTTTCATATTTTCATTTCTGCAATCATACTCCACCTAGATCAACTAGGTTCACAATATATACATGATATTACATTGATTACATTGCAAGTCAGCCAATACAACAAGAACTTTACAATTTACAAGTTGGCCAGAGATCACACATCATGAAACATGTAGAGGACAAGCCTAGACATGAACTACACGCTACTCCAAGAGAAGAAAATCACCTTGTGGACCCCAACACATGCTTAACCCAGTCCTAAACATTCTTCACAACATCATCCTTCAAGGAAAAACATTTGCATGCTTCACTCGTTTGAAATAGGATGGCCTTAAGCAAGAAAACATAAAGCTTGAAGCATAACAGTCACCATCATGTAAAAACCTTGTGCGGTACTAGAAACAAGAAGGATCCTCATGTAATTATTCCAGATGAGTCTTCATGACTCACACAACATCTTTAGATACACCTCTAACTCCGTATAGCAAATACATTGTGCCGCATACCTTCAAACATGTACTCTGAGATCAAACAACCATCCATAACACACTGTAACACACTATCTTCAAATTGTTAGTTGAAAAACACTCTTCTGGTGATCCAAATAGCATGAAACTTGGAACATACAAGATTTGGCACTATATGAAGCTATCTTTCAATCCACAGAGGCACAACATTAACAGAATGAAAAATCAGAGCATTCTCCTAGACAGTCTTCAAAGTAGTCTTCTTGTAGTAGAAACTGTCACCAACATCTGGAGGCCAAAACTTCCTTGTATCAACACTCACATTCTTAAGAACAATAGGAGAGAGCATACAACATGCTTCAGACTATTAGCAACATCTCCCCAACATCATCAACACATCTGATCATCTTAGTGCTTCTAATTCCCATCTTAATATGCCAACTTAAAGCTTCTAATTCCCATATTAATATGTCTCCTTTGCTGTCAATAATCATACTTAATGAATACTGTCTTTGTTGACTAAGAACATTAGGAACATGACATCCAACCATCAACTTCTAATTCCCATCTTAATATGTCTTCTCTATGTAGTCGCTAGACAGGACATGACATCCAACCATGAACATCAACTTACATCCATAATATCTAACTATGAACATCAACATTGTCCATCACCACATGATAGTGTTGACATCAATAATAACCTTATGACAGAGTTGGCATCAATGACAACCTTAGGAACCATATCTGTAACAATAGAAATTTGATTTCAACTGTAAATCTGATTATTCAATGTATACCAATGGAGATAACATGAAAGAGAAAAACATATCAGCAACACATGCAAAACATAGAACATAAGAGCCAACACATAACACCGTGATTATGTGGAGAGACCCTTTTAGGAAAAAAACTCCACACAGAAGAGTGGACAAGTCTATATTATCTTTGAAATAGATTACAATACATCAACTCCCAGTCTCCTCAAGTGTCTGCAATCTGGCAACACCTGTGTATAAAACAAAACTCATACAAACTTCACTTCTAAGCACCAAATATATAGAAAATGAGAAACTACTAAATGTGGTATCCAAATTGGACAAAGTCCAACACCCTATCTTGGGATTCCTTCCTGCACACCTCAAATATCCTCTTATAGATTCTCTTACAGTTGTCATAATGCATCTTTCATGCATGTGTGCCTAGGGATAAGAATAGGCAGGTGCATGCAATAATCGTTGTCATAAACTGTCATAGAATCTCTTACATCTTTTGACAGGTGTAAGATATATATATATATATTCCTTACAACTTATGACAAATGTCATAACACCCTAAAAATAGGAAAATCCTCAAGATGGCACCTAAATTCTCCCAATTCACCTTTTACCATGACCATGATGCTTTGACTAGTAAATGTAACTCTATATCAACCTGTCGATAACATAATTAATTACTATAGCTAGTAATTATTATTTACTATACCAATAAATATGTTTTAACTACTGTCGATGATACTCTACATCCCTTATGGGTGAATTACAAACAATATTAGGAATAAATAATACAAGGATTTTCAAGGTTGATGGCACCTTAATCCTAGTAATTGGGAAAGAATTTCAAACAACTACCATCCATGAAATTTACACCGTACATCTCCAGATTGTTTGACAGACACTAATGATGATATGAAACTCCTTCTGATTGGGGACATGCAATACAAGAAGATAGTCCTAATGAATGGCAAGTCTTGTCAAGTCTATACCTAGGCTTGCAATTTCAACTAGATGGGCTTGACATGCTTAGGAAACAAGAAGAGGACCGGTTAAGGGAACTATCACTTGCAAATAATTGACCAAAACAAAAAACAACTTTACTTGCATACTTGCTTTTACCCACTACTATTCAAAAACAACTTTACTTGCATGCATGTCAACATATTTGATTTACTCCATTTCTTTTCTAATGTAGGACAACAACACATATCACTACATTCTTTCAATGTTCAAATGATGGATGGACAATAACCATTCACGAACAACAAAACTATATGCTCTCTTCTCAAAAAATTTTAATGTTCAATGTGTGATTTTCATCTACTCTCATTTTGGTGGTCATTTCAAACTTTAAAAACATGCCCATGTAGGGTCTCTCTCTCTCTCTCTCTCTCTCTATATATATATATATATATATATATATATATATATCTTCTCTCTCTCTATCAATCTCCCTCTCTGTCTCCTTTTCTCTCTCCACTTATATATTCCTCTCTAGCTCTTTTATCCCCCCTCCCCTCCTCTCTCTCTCTATGTTGGAATATATGCTCCAACATTAATAAATGTAATAGTGAGCTGTTGTGCATGTAGACAGTTTGCCTATATGTGCTGTTAACAATTTGTTAGATGTAGTTGTATGAGCAATTAGATGTTGTAGTTGTGTCAATAGTTGTTAGTGTGTTGTCAATCAGTTGAGTTAGGTGTCAAGTGTAGATCCACTTTTGTAGGACTTTGTTATGAGTTTGTAATCTCTATAAATTATAACCTGTATTTGTTGAATCAATGAGGAATGCAGCTATTATATTCTCTATTTTGGTATCAGAGCTAGACTGGGCATGACTCCCTCATAGGAGTGCCCAAGTAAATGAGAGGGTTGTGAGTGGTGTGTGGATGCCTAGATTTTTAAAGATTTTTTTTGCAGGGAAGAATGTAGTAGAGGATAGATAGATGTTCAAAAGTCTAAGATGCTTGTGGATCGGAGAAGCTATACCTCATTGGGGTTATGAGACATGCATGTGAGGATTGGTGTCCAATAGTTCAGGGGAGATCCGAAATCTAGAAGTTCAGCATCATACCTTTACGAGGGTAATGAGACACTTCATGTGCAAATGGTGTCCAATGATTTTGGGAACTTGGATTGTAGTTGGGAGACTATACCTAGAATAGAGAGCAGCTTGAAGAAGTCTTATTGGTCCAAGAACTGTTTTCAAAGAGCAGTGTCTACATAATTTATTTTTTGGTTTTAATGTTGTTAGTCAATTTAGTGTTGTAGCATTAAGAGGGGGTGTTGGAATATATGCTCCAACATGAATAAATGTAACAGTGAGTTGTTGTGCATGTAGACAGCTTGCCTATATGTGTTGTTAACAATTTGTTAGATGTAGGTGTATGAGCTATTAGATGTTGTAGTTGTGTCAATAGTTGTTAGTGTGTTGTCAATTAGTTGAGTTAGGTGTCAAGTGTAGATCCACTTTTGTAGGACTTTGTTATGAGTTTGTAATCTCTATAAATTGTAACCTTTATTTGTTGAATAAATGAGGAATGTAGTTGTTCTATTCTATATTTATATCGCCCTCCTCCCTCTTTCTATCCCTCCCTCCATCTCTCTCAACCCATGGAAGGCCAATTAAGTTGTTACATTTCTTATAGGTTAATATATATAATGTAATTATAATATAGATTTTATATTTGATATAAATTTATAATTAAATATTTTTTATAAAAATATTAAATATATAATACTTTTATGTAAATATACAATTTATAATATAATATTATACTAAAATTACTTAAATATAATATAAATGTATTTCTAATATAATATCATAAAACAAAATTATATAATATAGAATAATATTATATTTATATATTTTTAGTATAATATTATATTATCAAATTGTATAGTTATAGTAAATATATAGATATTTAATATTTATATCTATTTTATATATAAAAACTATATTATAGTTATATCTATTATTATAGATTATATTTTATATAATGTAAATTATTAAATATAATATTATATTACAAAATTATATATTTATATTAAATATTATAGTTTTAATAATTAGATATATATATTTATTATTTAATTATATATTTATTCTATGCATTAAAAATTATTTGCAACAAATCAATTGGTATCACTACATAATAAATGTGTGCTCCAATTTTTGGCAGTGCCAATTGTCGAGTTTAATATTGAGCAATTTAAGCGGACATCATGCCTAACTTTAGAGGATGAACAACTTGAAGCTAATATCCTCTTATGTATTGGCCAAGAAGTTATGCTATGTTCTAATTTGTGGGTGCAAACAGGCCTTGTGAATGGTGCACTTGGCTAGGTTAAAGCAATTGTATACAAGGATGGCAAAAAACCACCTGAACTTCCCTTATTTGTTGTGATATAATTCAAACATTACATAGGCCCACTTTGAGATGACAACCAACCAAAAAATGTGTCCATTGTGTTACTAAGTCGTGGTGGACATCGCCAAATCCCCCTAAAAATGGCATGGGCCTTAACAATACCTTAACAATACACAAATCACAAGGCCTAACACTTGAAAGGCCAACAATCAACATTGGCAACACTGATTGTCAGGGGTTGACATTCACATCTATATCAAGAGTGTGTAACCTTGCAAGTCTTCATGTATGCCCTAGCTTCACATTCCAAAGATATGCACACATGCAACAAAACCCATATGTTGCTCTCAAGAAACAAGATGACCGATTAAGGATACTATCACATGCAGATAGTTGACCAAAATAAAAGAGGGAAAAAAAAAACAAGGTTTGTCATTTTCATACCTATTTTTACCCACTACTATTCAAAACTAACTTTACCGTGAATCATGTCAACATATTTAATCTAGTACATTTTTTCCCAATGTAAGACAACAAAACATATCACTATATTCTTTAAGTTTTCAAATGACGGACAAAAATCATTCACCTTCTACTAAAGTGTATGCTCTCTTCTCAAATATGATAAATGATCATTCATTATACCAATTAATGCATTATACTAATTAAGACTGACTGATCTTGATCCCTTAAACTTATTGGCCTCGTGGACGTTATTAAAATTCATTCATTCACTAAGTACTAATTACTACATTTAAATGAAACGAAACCCAGGTGGGCTTAAGCTTTTGATTTTTCTATTGCTTGCAGACCATAAATACCTATGGCGCTTAATTGCACACAGACGTACATTTTTAAGAAAAACGGGCGGCCTTTTGATTTTACAGAAAAATCCAATGTACCATGGACAAAATGCAAAGGACAGGGATCACCGTACAGCATTGATTGAGAGATTTTGGCCCATGGATTTCTGTTTTGATGTTACTGCCCAAGTTTAATGAGATCTTAGCGAATCTACAGCTTAAACTCCTGGGAACCACCCGCCAAAGTTGGATGTAAATGCTTCACAGGCGTATGCTACGAAGTGGGCTGGGATAGTTTAATGGCCGCCAAGCAGTATACTACTGTGGGTCGAAGAAGTCGCCGAAGTTAGCCAGTCGCAGTTGATATAGAATTCAAAACCGAACGAAAAATGGTGGAAGCCGCCTTCTGTACGAGGTAGACAGAGAGGAGTACCGATATATGTCGTTGGCAGTATTGAACGAATGCCGGTTCTTTCAATGTACGATGTTGCCTCTCTAGTTTGAGGTCGTTGGGAATAATGAAGCACTGGTCAGGGAGTGGGTGCTGTCCCGGGTCAAGCAAAGACTACCGACAAATTTGAAGTATGTAGGGGGAGAGGATGTATCAATAGTTGTTATGGTGTCATATATTTAGATTGCGAATATAGGGGAAAGGGTTTAATAGATCACATACTAATAGTTGTTATGGTGTTTTCTAATGTAGGGGAGAGGATCTAGTAGATGAGCGCATACTAATAGTTGTTATGGTGTCGTGCATTTAGGCTTCCAATGCAAGGGACAGGGTCTGATAGATGAGCGCATACCAATAGTTGTTATGGTGTCATGCATTTAGGCTCCCAATGTAGGGGAGAGGTTCTAATAGATGAGCGCGTACCAATAGTTGTTATGGTGTCGTGCATTTAGGTTCCCAATGTAGGGGAGAGGTTCCAATAGATGAGCACATACCAATAGTTGTTATAGTTTTGTGTGTTTAGGCTTCCAATGTAGGGGAGAGGATCCAATAGAGGAGCGCATACCAATAGTTGATATGGTGTCGTGCATTTAGGCTCCCAATGTAGGAGAGAGGATCCAATAGATGAGCATATACCATTAGTTGTTATGGTGTCGTGCGTTTAGGCTTCCAATGTAGGGGAGAGGATCCAAAGATGAGGGTGTACCAATAATTGTTATGGTGTTCTGCATTGAGGCTCCCAGTGTAGGAGAGTGGATCCAATAGATGAGTGTGTACCAATAGTTGTTATGGTGTCATGCATTTAGGCTCCCAATGTAGGGGAGAGGATCCAATAGATGAGCACATACCAATAGTTGTTACGGTGTCGTGCATTTAGGCTCCCAATGTAGGGGAGAGGGTCCAATAGAT
The DNA here is from genome assembly GCA_027924645.1 of Cunninghamia lanceolata. NCBI lineage: Eukaryota > Viridiplantae > Streptophyta > Pinopsida > Cupressales > Cupressaceae > Cunninghamia > Cunninghamia lanceolata. Next base: position 7,216,814 of record BSBN01000123.1, read on the forward strand.
GAGCATGTGCCAATAGTTGTTATGGTGTAGTGCATTTAGGCTCCCAATGTAGGGGAGAGGATCCAATAGATGAGCATATACCAATAGCTGTTATGGCATCGTGCATTTAGGCTCCCAATATAGGGGAGAGGATCCAACATATGAGCGCATACTAATAGTTGTTATGGTGTTGTGCATTTAGGCTTCCAATTAAATATATTAAAAGAATTAATAGTTGAAAAATACATTAGTTAAAATTTAATGAGGTGTCAATATCTCGTGTACGCGTAACTACACCCTTCAAGGTTTACAAAATAGAAGATGATGTGTTTCAATAGAAGACCACTTGTTCAAGTTATGAAAGTCTTGGAAAATAAATAACATAGTTTTTTAATAAATGACATGCACATTTTACAAAATCTACTCTTTTTTAGAAGACACAAAAGTCAAATGGGTTCAAGTTAGGCATTGGTTACCACTTAATGGTCCTTAAAGTACTATAAATAAATGTGCATATTCTCTACTTGGGCCTTAAAGTTTACACTTATTAATTGTTATTGTCACTTCCACTTGACATCTTACATTTAATTAAAATACCTACACAAATGTTTACTAGTGTAATAGTTGATATTTTCTCGACTACTTTTAAAAAAAATACAAAACTGCACTTATTTACAGTTTTAAAATTTACACTTGAGAATTTTACAGTTGCTATATTTACAATTTCTACATTGATATTTCAAAAGAATTAAAAGTAAACAAATTTCTAAGGGGATTTTCCAATTAACTAGTATCCCTCAAAAGGCAATAAAGACAATATTCTCCAAGACCTTGAAACCCTCAAAAAGGCAACAAGTGAAAAATCCTCTAAAGCCTTAATATTAGTGTAGAGATCTGCCTAATTATCAACTAGAGTTCCAACCAAATAGATTCCAACAAAATCATAGGAATCCACAAGCGAGATTAACACATCCACTCTAGCAAATTCCCAATGTTTTAAATCCAAATAAGTAAATGGTTCATGTAGAAGATAATTTGTTAGAAGAACAAAACTAGAGTCTTTTCTATATGAATTTCCACATAAATCAAATAGTTACCCTATTGGAACCAAGAATAGATTGTTATGGTGCAAAATTCATTAATTTAGTTGAGTTAAAAAGAGGCTTAAATACTTACTACTCTTGGATAAACTCTAGTGTACTTGGAGGAGAGTGATTTTTGTGTGGTCAATGAGAACCAACGAGATTTTAAAGGGCTTCAAGTTCAATCTAATCACTTTAAAAGATCAAAAAAGAAATCGCTTAAAGTTTGAGTATTTATAATTCAAGTTGCTCTTTCTCTTGAAAGTACCCCTACACATACAAAACAACCAATACCTTGAATAGAAGCACTAGTCAAAGTGCCTACATTTGAACCATAAATTGAACAAGCCCCTAATAGGAATTGGGACCTGTTGTGTGGTTACACAACACGCCCCATTTTGACTTGACAAAATAGGGACCCAACTTTTTGTTTGCTTTTGCTTGTGTTTTTTGCTTGCTGGCGGTCTGGTAAAAGTAAGACAGTGCAGATGATCTTGCATAATGGGGACTAGGTAAGTCATCATGATGAGGTCAGTTTTCGAAGTTAAATTTTCATGTCAATAACCTCATGGGTAGATTGAGTACAAAATTTCATGCAGGTTTGCCTTTTGGATCATCCAGATATTCCTTAGGGAACAAAACCTATGATGAGTCAAAGATCTGGACAAACCTGATATTCCGAGGGGAGGATCATATTTCTCAACATCAGTCATCTTATGAAAGATCACCCCAATCTAATATTATCACCCGATAAAATCATTTGCTCCAAACATCTGGACGTCAAATTTATGTGATAACGATATCTACTCGACATGCCAACATCATGTATTTTGCGAAGGTCATATTCCTGAATATCACCCGATATTTAAATATCACCCTGATATTTGAAATATCTGCCTGTCGCAAAATATCACCCCGAACTAATGTCCTGTTGACGTCATCCAAACATGATAATCAAAGAAATAAACATACCGATGACATCACCATCTTTTTACCTCGTGGAGGTTTATTTCCAAACATGACCCTTCCTACATAACATGACGATGACGTCATAGTGCGACAACGATGAACCAAGTCTTTATCCTATTGATGTCACCCCGATATTTCGACAGAAGGTCACTTTAGTCCAAGGGGTGATATTATAAACATCACCAAACATTCTGAACATCCCCTGATATTTTGAATATCACCCGATATTCTCAACCCGACCCGATGTTTCGACATCGGTCTTTCTACCTAAAACGGATGATCATATTATACCAAGGGGGTCATATTCTGAATATCACCTGACATTCAGAGATCACCCCGCGCTTCACCACCATAACATTAAATGCACGCAGATATGGTTGGTGGTTCCCGCCGATTATGAACCCAATACATACACTTGGCGGGATCCAGAAGTTTCGTACGAGAAAATTGGCTGTTGCATTTAATTCACCCTAAGTTGCCCTAATTTGCCTTAGAGGAGGAGGTTCAAAGCAATTTCTAGAGCCATTTCACACTTACCCTGCGATAAAACAAGTTTTTACAGAGTTCCAAGCTTACAAATCTTCATAAGGCTACCTGTGGATGCATAGAACTTGAATCAGAACGGGATACAAGAGCACTGTTGGTAATTGAGTCCCTTTCACAAATATCGGCATAATTAAGAAGATAAACGCATTAGGTAAGTAATTGAAACCGTCTGGTTGTCAAATTCTGCATATCCAGGTATCATGGAGTCTTCTGGTTTGAAATTTCAAATTATACATGTCAGGATAAATGAAATATGGAAAGAATAGTAGTATGCATGATGAATAATGAATATGTAATGTATATGCATGCTTGTATATGTATCAATTATAAGACTAGGTTGTGTTAATTACAGGCATCCATGGCAGATAAACGGTTGGCTAAGTCAGAGGCGGAATTCCTGAGCTGATGTTTGCTCATCCTGATGGTGTTCAATTCAAATATGGTGCCATCACCCATACACACCAAGGGAATACAGATCTGGCTGCCTGGTCAGTCAAAATGAATGATGAAAAGAATAATAGCGCCCTGTTGGATGTAGTCTTCGTATCAGGAATGTGGAGTGCCGCTGGTTTCCCGTATTCTATGGAAACCCTTGAACTAGTCATTGAGTGTGCGAGGAATTATAACCCAGAAACCAGGAGGATAGAGAAACATGGCAGAATATATGCTGACTTGTCAATCAAGGGTATTGCTGCTACATTTGGTTTGCCACTGGGCAAGAAGGTTGCCAACATACATCTGAAGAAATCGAAAGTAGAGTGTGAGAATAACAAGAAGTTTGCCAGGAAGATGTATCAATGGAGGGTGAAGAATAGTCCCTATCCTGCAGTAGCTAAACTTCCAGTACATTTATATAAGTATGACTTTGATGACGAGTACCAATACATGATAGCCCTGCTTAGCAGAGTGACAGGCCAGCCTGATGCTGGAAGTTTCAAAGACTCGATGTACACAGTCATCCTGATGTGTCTTTACACATATAGCAAGCCAATGTGGGCTAAAATGATAAGTGATGCTCTGGATGAGCAGCTGATGAACTTAGCAGGTCCGGATTGTTCTTCTACGTGACCTCATACATTGTTTATGCATGTGCCTATAAAGGTACATTTAATGGATTGATTACAGAGGGGAAGATTGGTGGCACTACCAATGATGCACACATCTGGGACCATTACCCCCAGTTACAAAGAGTTAACTACATCCAGGATTATAAATTGGTGAATGATGCATTCTCTATGCATCTAGTAAGGACCATGGAGGAGGACAAAACTAAGAGACTGAGCAAGGAAGCTCAGGAAGTTATCTACAGGCATGGAGCCTGGTTTATCCAATTTGCCACTTTCTCCTACATCAGGATTGAAGGATTTACAGGGCACCCTCTCATGCTCCCAAGATATCCAACTAATGCTGTAGTGTTAATGGAGTTCATGAGGCAGGTTATAACAATACTGGATGCTTATAAAGCTAATAACAAGCTCCCCCCGGTATTGTTTCCAGTTGCAATGGGTTGGTATATGTGCCCTGATTCTAAGAGTATAAAGAAGGCCATAGCTGGTCTAAGTATGATGAATTTCTAGCCTTTTCCATTAGTAAGACCATATGATCCTTATGGAAGGATGTAGAAGATCATGGGACAGCCCATTCACCAAAGGAATCTTGAAGATTTTTGGGCAGATTGTGAGGATGAGGCTGAAGCTCGAAGAACAAGATACCAAAGGTTAACACTTAACCAAATTAGGACCTTTGATTGCATCTCCATCCCAGCACAACTGAAGAAAGATGATGGAAATATAATGGTCGATGAATATGAAGAGAAGAAGATATACAACAATACGATATCAACCCCAGATCTTACCATGCAAGAGGACATCTCCTTGGATCCATTCACGGGCAAGATATTACATCTAACCCAAGCTTGGGTGGATGAGCAGGTAGATCTATTGAAGAAAAAAGGTATGGCCCCCACAGTAGATAACAAAAAGAAAGGACAAGAGCTCTCTGTTGATGAGTATGATGATTTCTTAAATGAGGAGGAAATCCAAGGGAGACAGGTTGCCACCTCAGCAAAAATAGAGCAAAAGACCTCCTAGAGGCAAGAAAATTGCAGAGGAACCCAAAGGGGTCATTATTGAGAGAATAATAGCCACAGCTAAGGAAGTGGTAGCATCAGGAGAAGCATCAGCTTCAGGCCAGGCTTCAGCATCATCTATGCCTCCTCTATTGGAAAAGCAAAAGTCTAAGAAAATCCAATTACTGAGACCTATGAAGAAGGTGAAGCTTCACAGAAACAAACGGAAGAGGATTTTCCTCTTGAAGAAGAATATGAAGAAGAGGAAGGCCCCATATCCTTCACAAGGAAAAGAAAAGCACCTCAGGTGATAGCAACTACACCTAAGAAACCAAGGACTTCTATGAGAGGTGAAATAAGACAAACTCCCATAATGTTGAGGGGAACAGGTGGGGAAGTATTCAACAAGGAATTGCAGCACAACGTTCCACTTCCCACTATTGTGAAGTTCAAGACCGAACAAGCAGAAGAGCAAATGAAAGAGACCTCTAAGGCAGTACAAAGTGGTCAAGTTTCATTAGATGAGACAGTTGACTTATGTGATGATGAGGTAGTGAAGGATATAGCTTCACAAAAAATGGAAACCCCTGCTACTGGTGCCCGGATAGCTCCACATGAGATCCCATCAATGCAGGTAGTATTAGAAGGGATGAAACAAATAGAGCAAGAAAAAGAAAAGAGCCTGGAACATATTGCACAGCAAATAGGGCTGGATACCTTAGTTGATCAGGTAACAAATCCTGCAGTTATAGATTTGACATATGTAGAGGATGTAGATCTTAAGGATATGGTAGGTACACCTGAGGAAACATAGAATATTGAAGAAATCAAACAGAAAGAAATGGAGAAGAAAGCTCCAAGTATGGGTCAGCAACAGCATGATACATCAGCTGAGCCCAAGACAGTAGACGTCTCCCCAAAAGATAAGGAAGATAAAGAAATATCAGGTCCTAATGACCATAAGGCTAAAGAGGTAATTAATACATGTCCAGAACAGGTTATAGTTGCATATCAGCTGGAAGAGCCTAAGGTAGATACAGTAATATCTACAGGAACTAATATGCCTCATAATGAGGAAGTCACCAAGGTAGATAAGATACCCATGGAGGAAGTACAGGATCAAGAACAGGATAAACATGCAGATGATCAACAGGATCACCCTCCAGAAAAGGAAATTCCTCAACAGGAGGATATACCCAAAGATCACCCTCATGAGGAGCATCATGAGGAAGAAATAAGGAGATCACCCTCCCCATCGAACATGATGGTGGATACCAGAGATCAGGGTGATCATGATGATGATGATGGAGACCAACAGCTAAAGGATCAAGTTCCTTCATGGCTCGAGAAAGAAATTGGTGCAGAACCAGGTATAGAGGTACAAGAATTTGATGTGTCTACATTGTTTTTAGAAACATTAATAAAGCCTAAGAGGAAGGCAAGATTAACTTCTGCAATAAGAATGGATCCTACAATAGGCAGGAGACTGCACAGTTAGCACTCCCTACTGTGGATAAAGAAAAGGGTAAGATCGCTTTGGATGAATTCCAGATTAGCACAGTTGATCTTGGATTTGCTAATGAGGATCAAGAGGGCCAAGAAGGTAAAGACATTATTGATTCACTAACCCAAAGGGTGAAAAGAGAGAAAGAGAAGAATAAACAGCATAAAGAGCACATGGCTCAGCTGCATGCATATATAAGAGGGTTAATTAACCCTGACGATACATCAACTGATCATGCAGTCCCATTGACTGCTATTTCTCAGGAGGAGGTCAACAAGTTGAACCTCATGAAACATGAATCAATAATAATGTTGAAATGGATGTCATCCGCGCTCGATGGAGCTGAAGAAGTGGCAAAGGCCTCTTTGAAGAGGTGGAATTCTTTGGGCACCTCCAGGAGAAAAGTAGATAAATTGCAGATGGAGATCGACAGGAGGTCATTTCAATTAGAAAAGATCATGAGCATTTTGGATGAAATGAAGAAGATTGATCCACAGATTCTAATAAAGAATCAAGTACTGAGTAATAACACAGCCCTATTGATTGATATCTGGAATAAGGATGTCAGATTTGAATGTGATGTACTCAAAAGATGCAACAGTAAACTAAGGAATATCAGCATGGAGCTACATGATATGATGTCCCATGAGGCTAACGTTTTGGAAATATTAGGAGATGCAGAAGGCAAGATAGAAAATCAGGATGAAGAGTTTGTCATCAAAGCACTACATAGTAATTTCCAGCTAATTGCTGAGGACCCTCTCAACCACCTGACAGAAGAAGTGCTCGATAAAGTAATGAGAATAAAGGTCAAGGTGGAAGACTATAATGAAATGTCCAAAAGCAGGAGGAGTAAGTTGGAATCTCTCTGAAGTAAATATCAGGTGCATAAACATGCCATCACCAAAGCAAGAACTCAGGATGGCAGAGAATTGGAGAAAATAGTGCAAGTGTATGAGAATATCAGGACAACTATGCAGGTCCATATTCAAGAGGACAATCATCATGATGATGAAGATAGCGAGAGTGGTGAAAGTGATGATGATGACAAAGAACCTGATGAGGATGCATCATAAAAGGGAATATATGCATCAAATACTTATGAAAGTATAAGTTGTTTAGATGGTTGCTAGCTGGGAACCTGTGCCATGTGGAAGGATTGACTTAGTCAATGAAATGTAAACCGTAGATTTCAATAGATAAATCTTGATCGTAGATCAATTGTAACCGCTCCCTCATCTTGTTTTATAAAAGGTGCAAGGATGCCTCATTTTAAACATTGGAAACTTATTTGAAATTTGTTTGCTGAAACATTCAGGGCTCATTTCAAAGTTGTTGTATACATATATGTTCTTGCATACTTAATGAATGAGAAGACTGTTTTTGATTACAATCCATCATAAATCTTGAGTAATCAGTGTATGAATTCTAGATATATGCTTTGATTTGTTGCATCCCTTGGAGTGCATATCAGCTTGCATGTGTTGTCTTCATACCTTTCCTTTGAAGTTAGCATCGACTGTATCTAGCTGTGGAATGTCCTGGTGAACATATGGTTTGATTTCTCCTCTTCATGACTGTATCTAATGTATATGTGGCTCAATAACTGAAGTTTTAACTTTAATTTGAAGTATTTCTTTCAGTTTCTTTCAATTTCAGAACATTTCATCATCATAATTGCAAATAACTGACAATCTTAAGCAAATAATACAAATATGCATACATCCCGTAGATAACTGAACATATTTAGCATATTTGAGGTTAAAGCATGTCTAAATGACAAATATCATGCAATGTTTTAAGGATAAACACAATATTTGAAGTATATCCAGTGTAGAAATAACTCTCTGTGCAGTATCATTACAGGAAATATTATCTTACTGATGAGATCTACGTAAGGCCCCAAAATGGAAACAGCAACACACATCAACCTCTGAGTAACGATAGAAGATTAAGACCTAATCAACGGAGACTTGAGATCATGAATTCTCTAAATTCATTGTATCTTTCAAGATGAATAAAGGTTAATGTGTACTTTTATTCTATGTTTGTTTATGACTAACATCATGACCAACATAAATTGGTGCTAGAAGGAGGGCCTAAGATGAGGATCATCATCAGTAGTTCAGGTGATGATAGAGATTGTAAGGTAACACTCAGACACCGCTAAATTTCCAAACTAGACGCAAATATTTGTTGTTCTGAGTCGATATACACTAATCTTGTGTAAAGATTTTGAAATCAATCATAAATATTGCAATCTTTACAGTAGATCAGCACGTATTTGCAAAGGTCGGCCTTATTTTGGGTAAATTGGTCCAAGCTTTGAGGTATCCTGCTCTAGAAACCCAGTATCAACCTGCAATGGTGTTGCCAAACCAAAAATCACCTCATATTTGCAGTGTAGCTACAAATATTTCGTAAATACTAGGTCAATTTCTAATCCTGATCATAAATATAGTCACTGCTGGTATATTCCAACTGATATTTACAAAGTTCTAGCCAATTTGCCTCAAAATTAAGAAATCCTGGCTCACAGGATAAATACCAGGTCACGATCCTCCGGACCTTTTGACGAATTACCTGTTAGGGGATTTAGACCTAGAACCGTGGACATCCATCACACTATAGGGTCTAGTGCATTAGGAGCTTCACTAGAACCTCCTCTTGTAACTCCTATTGGTTTACAAATACCTTCTGGACTATCTGTGACACCTCTTGTCCAACCTCAACCCCAGGTCCAACCTCAACCGACTGTACCACAGGCTCAGCCTCCTCTGGTTGCAATGTCATTCTTTGCAGCAGAATCACCTTTGACTTTTACTGTATATCATGATTTGCTAAAGAATCTGGACAAGCTTTGTCCAAAATATCATCCTTATCAAGACGCTGATGATCATATCAGAACCTTTAAAGAAGCCTGCTGTCGAGCCAGAATAGCGCATCAGGATGTTGTATGTAGATTATTTCCTTTTTCCTTAGGGGAAGAGGCTTATAATTGGTTTATTAGTCTTGGTCAGAGTTCTATTGGTTCATGGGCTGTCCTAAAGAAAGCTTTTACTGATAGGTTCAAAGTACCTATTGATCCCTCAATGAACTATCACCTATTTGCCACAATCAAGCGGTTTGAGGGAGAACCTATTGCCAATTTCAATGCTAGGTTCCAGAAAATGCTATCCAAGTTAGTTACCCCATTTACTGTAGGAGATGCTACTGCCAGGAGTACTTATTACTCAACTCTGGATCCATTGACTTCCATGTTCATCAGGAGAACACATCCTGAAATCACAACCTTGACAGGAGCTTTTCAAGAAGCTATCAAAGTGAATCAACAATTAGTCCTTGCTCCTACTCCAAATATTGCATTCCCTACATTTCCTGGCATGTATCCAACATATCCTGCACAATATTTTCTCCAACCATAGTATAATGGAGCTATGATGCCTCCAGCAGTAATGCCAACACCATTGCAGATATCTCCATTGAGTATCATGCATCCTCCTCCTAATGGGAATGGTCAAGTGCCTCAGTATCCTGCACAAGCACCGACACCTCAAGGTGTAGATCAAAACAATAACACTGGATCTTCTTTCTTCAAGCCTCAAACTGAAAATGTAGTGGCCAAAGCTCAAGAGGAGAAAGAAGAGATCAAAGAAATCTCTGCTCAACTAAGAAAACTAACTACGGAGGTCACTCATCTGAGAAATCAGAACTTCTATTCTCAGCCTAACCAGAATAGAAATTATGCCAATGAAAGACCTGGTTATCCTGATAGGGGTTACAACAACAATAATTTCAACAATAGTGGTGGAAATAATAACAATCCTCCCAGACAGCGTAGAGTATGGAACTCCAGGCCAAATAATGGCTCACTACCATCACCCTTAGATAATCAGCCACCTGGTGAAACCAAACAGACTACTAGAGTCAATCTTGCTGAGGCAGCCCTCACCAATTGGTGTAGAATACACAATACGAATGCTCATGCAGAATTAGACTGTCCACAATTTAGAATTGCTACTAGCATTTTCCAGACAAAAGTATCTAATACTTCTGGAAATCCACCTCAGGTGGAGGGAAATGAGATTGTCCCTTGTGGATATGACTCTGCATTTGTATTAGAAAGCTATACTGATCAACATCATCAGCAAACTGTGTCGTCTCACCAGAATTACAACCTGGCATGTGAAGAATCTGCCATGGCTTTTGAGTCAAATTATGTTTTCCCCTTCGAAGATGAGAATGAGCCATCCAATGAACATGAAGAAGTGCATGCTTACCAGCAGCAATATCAGGGTAAGCACAATTATAATCTGAGAAGTAACTCCAATAGACCTACTAGTCAATTAACCAGTTCCTTACCTCCAAGTAATTTTAACACACCTCCTGATCCCAAGGCAAGTAACAATCCGGGATTCCCAAAGGTAAATGCACAATATTTGTTACCACAAAGCACAGTATCAAAAGTTGTTGGCCTACCTCATGAATCTGACAAACTAGTCACATATCTGGCAGATGAGATGAAGAAGGTAAAGATCAGCCTGTCTCTATCAGAGTTGTTGAAAACTCCTGCAATCAAGAAAGCGTTTATGGAATCACTAGATGGTCCTGCTCCTAGAGAGGATAATCATTCCCCAGGTCAGCCTAGTAATAGAGATCATGCTGCTAGATATAACACTGTCAAACATAAAATGCCAGCTACTGTCCAAGCTGCAGAAACCTCCCACATGACCTTGTATAGGGACAAAAGTGAGTCACCACCTTTCCTTCTTACCATAAGGATGTTTAGCAAGAATTTACACAACTATTTGGTAGATTTAGGTGCATCTACAAATGCCATGCCCCTATCTATATGTAATGCTTTAGGGCTACATCCTGCTAAATCCTTAAAGAAGGTGACACAACTAGATAAAATAGAAGTAAGTGTGGTAGGGGAGTTAACTCACATTCACATGCAACTAGCATCTGATCCTAGGATCCAATATTACATTGATATCCAAGTAGTAGATATACCTGATACATACAGGATGTTGCTCAGTAGGGACTCGTCTAAAACCCTTAATGGATATATGTCTACTGACTTCAGTCACATGTGGTTACCTTGGAAAGGTATACCTATCTAGATAAGAATAGATGTTGAGCCTAGGATGAAACACATGATCACCGAGTACAACAAAACAAATGAGATCATGTACGTGAATGTTGAACCCGAAGTGTATACCATTAAACCACAAACTATCAAGATAGAAGAGATCCTGATGCTTGACTTTCATCATCATGATGATGATCATTAGGAAGACATACCGATTGTAGAACCAGATAGTAATTTTAAGAATGAAAATGAAATAGATAGCTTCAGAAACTTTGAGATGCATCTGTCCAAGCAGATAAAACGTTGTCAATTGTTAAGTATACCTATTCATGACATTTTGATTGATGGTTGGTACAGATTATACGATGAGGCACATTAAGAGAAAACTTGTGAAACATGCTTAGATATGATGGAGCTGGAGCAGACATGCAGTGTGACATCATCATCATCTGAGGTAAGTTCCATATCTAGTGACGATGATGATACTAATTTTTGTTTGTCTTCTGCAGGAAGCACAAGTGAGGTAACAAATCATGATGAAGAGCATATTCGGAGAACAGAAGAAATTCTGGTATATGACCAGATAAATGTTAAGAAGAAAGAAAAGATCACCCCTAGGAGTGATTGTCTGATGGAGTCAGATTATGAATTGTCTGATAAAGACAAAGGCAGTAACCTAACCAGATTTGAAGGGTTTTTATCAGGAGAAATTAAAAGGATGAAAGAACAGCAGAAAATGCCACAAGATGCACTGACTGAGGTATGGTGTAGGTTGCATAAGGCACCTCACTCAAAGACTGCTTGTTCGCTGAGCTTACATGTTTTAAAGAGACATACAATACCCGATCCGGAGGATCATCCTCCTGATGACAAAAAGAAAGAAGAAAAATCAGCTTCCCAGAAGAAAGAAAAGATGAAGTTTAAGAATGCTGAAGTTCCTAAGTTAAAATGGATATCAGGTGGAGCAGCTGCCAGAGCTGCAAAGAAAAGAGAAAGTTCAGCTAAGCCTCCTGCTGAAGATAAACCCTGGATCCTTAGATTTGATGGATCCAAGTCCAAACAAGGAGCTGGAGTAGGGATTGATCTCATTGATCCATCACGAAAGTCCTACTTAGCTGCCTACAGACTACAGTTCCCCTGTACTAACAATGTGACAGAGTATGAAGCTCTGATTCACAGGATACTGTTTTCTCTCAAGAGGAAGGTAAAAATTCTGCATGTCTTTGGAGACTCAGAAATAGTTGTCAGATAGGTAAGAGGAATTTACTCTTGCAACTATAAGAAATTGTCAAATTATAGACACAGAGTGTGGGATTTGATTGAAGACTTTGATGCATTTAATATCACCCACGTACCTAGAGAACAGAATCATAGGGCAGATGCCTTAGCATAGGCTGCCAGTACATTAGAGCCCTTGTCCATATCTGGCCTAAAGAGATTTTCAGTTGAGCTGGTATCAGTGCCATCAGTACCTGATAATGTTACTAACCTCTAGGTTTTTGAGGATGATCAGCATATCCTTGATTTCATATCCAACAGGGATATATTTGATGCTCAGATCATAGATGAGAATAATGTGGAAGATCACGTTTGGGAAGAAGAAGAAATATTAGAGTTGCCTAGCAACAGGATTCCCAAAGGTATGATTGAATTAGAAAGAGCTTTTGACTTGGATAATATGCTGAAGCAGAGGGATCTTCCAAAAGTTGATGGAGGATAGTATTCACAAGTGAATATTGGACAAAATGAAGACAAGAGAAATGTCTTGATTGGTAAAGTTTGCACACTAGAAGAGTTAAAAGGAATAACTTAGGCCCTTAAGGATTATATCCATGTAATTGCATGGACCTATGATGAGCTGAAGACATATGACACATCAGTCATAACTCACACTATACCTCTCAAGCCAGATGCTAAACCTTTCAGACAGAAGCAAAGGTCAGTCAATGCTTTGCTTGAACCAATAATTTTTGAAGAAGTCAAGAAGCTGTTAAATGCCAGGATTATATTTCCTATGAGGCACTCCACTTGGGTGGCTAATCTAGTGTCAGTGAGAAAGAAAAATGGAGACATCAGACTGTGTGTAGACTTCAAGAACCTGAACAGAGCATCAGAGAAGGACAATTATCCTTTACCCTCATTAGATGAAGTTCTGCAGATTGTCAATAGAGCTAAAATGATGTCCTTTCTGGATGGCTTCTCAGGTTACAATCAGGTCATGGTTGACAAGATTGACAGACTAAAAACTACCTTCACCACAAAGTGGGGTATCTTTGCATATAGACGCATGCCATTTGGGCTGATAAATGCTGGAGCAACATTCTAGTGAGCAATGGACGTAGCTTTCAAAGGCTTAATAGGAAAATGTATAGTCATTTACATGGATGACTTAACAGTGTTCTCTAAAGAGAGAGGCAACCATGTAGCAGATCTCAGAAATGTACTAAAAAAATGTGAAGAGTATGGGATATCCTTGAACCCCAAGAAATGCATATTCAGGGTAACAACAGGAAAGTTGCTGGGCCACCTGATAAAATGAAAATGGAATTATCATTGATCCTGACAGGGTGGAGTCCATTATGAAATTACAGCTTTCAAGAAGCAAGAAAGAGCTCAAATCTTACTTTGGTAAGATAAATTTTGTCAGAAAATTCATCACTGGCTTTGCAAAAATAGTCAGGCCTTTAAATGCTATGCTGAAGAAGGATGCAAAGATTAAGTGGACATCAAAAGCTAAGGCGGCCTTTGAAGACATAAAGAAAGCTATTTTTGATGCTCCTGTCCTTATCAGTCTAGATTACACCAGAGACTTTTATATTTATTCATTTGCTTCAGAACATACCTCTGCAGCAGTGCTAACTCAGAGAAATGAAGAAAAGGAAGAGAAACCAATTGCCTTCATGAGTTGCCCTTTCAAAGATGTTGAATTGAGATATGTAGATGTTGAAAGGCAGGCACTTGCTTTGGTCAGAGCAGTAAAGAAATTCAGGCATTATATCTTGAGAAGCAAGGTGATTGTTGTGGTGCCAGATGCAGCAGTGAAGATGCTGTTAATGCAAAGTGAGCCTGGTGAAAAAAAGGCTAAGTGGATCACAGTTTTACAAGAATATGACATGGAGATTACACCCATGAGGTTGGTAAGAGGACAGGCTTTAAGCCAAATGATATCAAAGATTGATCCAAACATCACAAGTCAACAGTATGTTATCAATGCTAAGGACAATAAAGAGTGGTATTCAGATATCAAGCACATCCTGATCACTGGAAGATGTCCTCCAAGACTGCAGGCTTCACAAAGAAGAGCCCTAAAGATAAAATCCCAGAAGTACATGATAAAAGCAGGAGTACTTTTCAAGAAAAATTATGAAGGAATATATTTGAGATGATTAGAAAAGCCAGAGGCAAGCAAAGTTTTATCAGAATTACATGATAAGTTTAGAAAAACACATGGCTCATCCTTGGCTACAACACATGCTATCCTCAGAGTAGGATATTATTGGCCTACAATCTTTAGGGATACAGCTGAACACATTAAATGCTATCATGTATGTCAGGTTGCTGCCAACAAAGAAAGATATGCTGCACAACCTCTGTAACCAGTGATGGAAGCACGCCCATTTGCACAATGGGGCATGGACTTCATAGGACCTATTAATCCTCCATCATCCTTAGGCCATAGGTATGTTTTAACAATTACTGATTATTGTACCAGGTGGATTGAAGCCACTTGCAGCAAGACTTGCATTGCAGAAGATGTCATCAGATTTTTGGAAAGTAACATAACTACCAGGTATGGGGTTCCCTATGCTTTGGTAAGTGATAACGGCTCTGCTTTTACTTCAACCAAATTGTTAAGTTGGGCCTTTGATTATGGGATCATGTTGAAGTTCTCATCTAATTATTATCCCCAAGGGAATGGATTGGCAGAATCCACCAATAAAAATTTGCTGAATATCATAAAGAAGTTAGTAGACAAGAACCCTAGGGAATGGAATACACTTTTGAAATATGCCTTATGGGTAGACAGAACCAAAAATAAGGTTGCATTAGGAAACTCACCTTATCATTTAGTCTATGGGGTAGATCCAATCCTCCCTGTTAACCTGAAGATTCCTACCTTGCAGTTTGCCCAAGAGTACCTAGGCATAAACAATAACCAAGAGGTCAGGTTGCTTCAGCTGATGCACATGGAAGAGAAAAGAAGTCAAGCAATTGACCAATTTGCCAAACATCAGGCTATTGTTAAATGATGGTTTGACAAAAGAGCCAAAGTTAAAGCCTTCAGGATATCTGATTTAGTCCTGATGTGGGATAAAGCCCATGAGAAGAAAGGAGACCATGGTAAGTTTGATAAATTATGGATAGGTCCCTTCCAAATCTCTGAAATATTAGGAGACAGTACTTTCAGGCTTAAGAACTTGATAGGTGAGGATGTTCCATTACCAGTTAATGGACAGTTCCTCAAACATTATTTCCAAGCCTAAGTAACTTCATGCTAGTCATGTGTATCATAATGTATATTTGTATAGTTGTTTGTACAGTGTTTTGTTTTGTTTTGTTTTGCCTTGCTTGCTGGTTGAGTTCTGTTTTGGTTAGTCAGGATGATGCAACTCATCACCCTAGAAAATAACAAAATTGTTAAGATTCAAGTGATGAGAACACATTTATATATAGGTTGTGATTCATTTTAAGAAAGTCATCATGATCAGGTATGTGATATCTTGTCATCAGGGTGCCTTTTCCTAACCAAAGTGATTTCTTCACAATGACTCACCTAACAGCCTTGGGTTTGTTGAAAATACAAGTATAGGTGTTAAGTGAAAAATCTAAAGAGACTCCCTTGCTACCAATGCAATCTCCAACCTAAAACAGCAAGTGACCATACCTTGCATTCTGAGCTTACACGATGATATCAGATATATAAAGTATAAATATTGAAAATCCAAAATATAATAAAATTAGGCCATCTAAGTAACTCTACCGAGGCTATAGACGCCTGCTGGCAGTGGGGCTCTACTTAGAGGGATTGTATAGATAACCTTGTCGGGGCTATGAACGCCTGCTGGTAGCAAGGCTCTATCAAGGTTGGCTATGAGGGATGATCTCCAACTATGTAGCTTAACATCAGTTACTCATGTTTTTAACTTGCTTTCAAGATGAGGATAATTAATCATTTGCACACTACTGATCCTTTGTTAGCATTGTTACCATGAGGACATTTTATCATTCAGAAATATTATGATGCTTATGCTTAGAAAGAGTTAGAATGCTATGTTAAAATGTGTTCACATCCTTTGAACCATTGGAATTTTAGTGTTTTCTTTGGTGGAAAGTTGTTGTGTGGTTACACAACATGCCCCATTTTGACTTGACAAAATAGGGACCCAACTTTTTGTTTGCTTTTGCTTGTGTTTTCTGCTTGCTGGCGGTCTGGTAAAAGTAAGACAGTGCAGATGATCCTGCATAATGGGGACTAGGTAAGTCATCATGATGAGGTCAATTTTCAAAGTTAAATTTTCATGTCAATAACCTCATGGGTAGATTGAGTACAAAATTTCATGCAGGTTTGCCTTTTGGATCATCCAGATATTCCTTAGGGAACAAAACCTATGATGAGTCAAAGATCTGGTCAAACCTGATATTCCGAGGGGAGGATCATATTTCTCAACATCAGTCATCTTATGAAAGATCACCCCGATCTAATATTATCACCCGATAAAATCATTTGCTCCGAACATCCGGACGTCAAATTTATGTGATAACGATATCTACCCGACACGCCAACATCATGTATTCTGCGAAGGTCATATTCCTGAATATCACCTGATATTTAAATATCACCCCGATATTTGAAATATCCACCTGTCGCAAAATATCACCCCGAACCAATGTCCTGCTGACATCATCCAAACACGATAATCAAAGAAATAAACATACTGATGATGTCACCATCTTTTTACCTCACGGAGGTATATTTCCAAACATGACCCTTCCTACATAACATGACGATGACGTCATAGTGCGACAACGATGAACCAAGTCTTTATCCTGTTGACGTCACCCTGATATTTTGACAGGAGGTCACTTTAGTCCAGGGGTGATATTATAAACATCACCAGGCATTCCGAACATCCCCTGATATTTTGAATATCATCCGATATTTTCAACCCGACCCGATGTTTCGACATCGGTCTTTCTACCTAAAATGGATGATCATATTATACCAAGCGGGTCATATTCTGAATATCACCCGATATTCAATATCACCTGACATTTAGAGATCACCCCGCGCTTCACCACCATAACATTAAATGCACGCAGATATGGTAGGTGGTTCCCGCCGATTATGAACCCGATGCATACACTTGGCGGGATGCAGAAGTTTCGTACGAGAAAATTGGTTGTTGTATTTAATTCGCCCTAAGTTGCCCTAATTTGCCTTAGAGGAGGAGGTTAAAAGTGATTTACAGAGCCATTTCACACTTACCCTACGATAAAACAAGTTTTTACAGAGTTCCAAGCTTACAAAACCTCACAAGGCTACCTGTGGATGCATAGAACTTGAATCAGAACGAGATACGAGAGCACTGTTGGTAATTGAGTCCCTTTCACAGATATAAGCATAATTAAGAAGATAAATGCATCAGGTAAGTAATTGAAACCCTCTGGTTGTCAAATTCTGCATATCCAGGTATCATGGAGTCTTCTGGTTTGAAATTTCAAATTATACATGTCAGGATAAATGAAATATGGAAAGAATAGTAGTATGCATGATGAATAATGAATATGTAATGTATATGCATGCTTGTATATGTATCAATTGTAAGACTAGGTTGTGTTAATTGCAGGCATCCATAGCGGATAAACGACTGGCTAAGTCAGAGGCAGAATTCCTGAAGCTGATGTTTGCTCGTCCTGATGGTGTTCAATTCAAATATGGTGTCATCACCGATACACACCAAGGGAATACAGATCTGGCTACCTGGTCAGTCAAAATGAATGATGAAAAGAATAATAGCACCCTATTGGATGCAGTCTTCGTATTAGGAATGTGGAGTGCCGCTGGTTTCCTGTATTCTATGGAAACCCCTGAACTGGTCATTGAGTGTGCGAGGAATTATAACCCAGAAACCAGGAGGATAGAGAAACATGGCAGAATATATGCTGACTTGTCAATCAAGGATATTGTTGCTACATTTGGTTTGCCACTGGGCAAGAAGGTTGCCAACATAGATCTGAAGAAATTGGAAGTAGAGTACGAGAATAACAAGAAGTCTGCTAGGAAGAAGATGTATCAATGGAGGGCAAAGAATAGTCCCTATCCTGCAGCAGCTAAACTTCCAGTACATTTATATAAGTATGACTTTGACGACGAGTACCAATACATGATAGCCCTGCTTAGCAGAGTGACAGGCCAGCCTGATGCTGGAAGTTTCAAAGACTGGATGTATGCAGTCATCCTGATATGTCTTTACACAGATAGCAAGCCAATGTGGGCTAAAATGATAAGTGATGCTCTGGATGAGCAGTTGATGAACTTAGGAGGTCCGGATTGTTCTTTCTACATGACCTCATACATTGTTTATGCATGTGCCTATAAAGGTACATTTAATGGATTGATTACAGAGGGGAAGATTGGTGGCACTACCAATGATGCACACATCTGGGACCATTACCCCCAGTTACAAAGAGTTAACTACCTCCAGGATTATAAATTGGTGAATGATGCATTCTTTATGCATCTAGTAAGGACCATGGAGGAGGACAAAACTAAGAGACTGAGCATGGAAGCTAAGGAAGTTATCTACAGGCATGGAGCCTGGTTTATCCAATTTGCCACTTTCTCCTACATCAGGATTGAAGGATTTACAGGGCACCCTCTCATGCTCCCAAGATATCCAACTGATGCTGTAGTGTTAATGGAGTTCATGAGGTAGGTTATAACAATACTGGATGCTTATAAAGTTAATAACAAGCTCCCCCCAGTATTGTTTCCAGTTGCAATGGGCTGGTATATGTGCCCTGATTCTGACAGTATAAAGAAGGCCATAGCTGGTCTAAGTATGATGAATTTCCAGCCTTTTCCATTAGTAAGACCATATGATCCTTATGGAAGGATGCAGAAGATCATGGGACAGCCCATTCACCAAAGGAATCTTGAAGATTTTTGGGCAGATTGTGAGGATGAGGCTGAAACTCGAAGAACAAGATACCAAAGGTTAACACTTAACCAAATCAGGACCTTTGATTGCATCTCCATCCCAGCACAACTGAAGAAAGATGATGGAAAGATAATGGCCGATGAATATGAAGAGAAGAAGATATAAAACGATACCATATCAGCCTTGGATCTTACCATGCAAGAGGACATCTCCTTGGATCCATTCACAGGCAGAATATTACAGCTAACCCAAGCTTGGGTGGATGAGCAGGTAGATCTACTGAAGAAAAAAGGTATGGCCCCCACAGTAGATAACAAAAGGAAAGGACAAGAGCTCTCTGCTGATGAGTACAATGATTTCTTAAATGAGAAGAGGAAATCCAAGGGAGACAGGTTGCCACCTTAGCAAAAACAGAGCAAAAGACCTCCTAGAGGCAAGAAAACTGCAGAGGAACCCAAAGGGGTCATTATTGAGAGAATAATAGCCACAGATAAGGATGTGGCAGCATTAGAAGAAGCATTAGCTTCAGGCTAGGCTTCAACATCATTTGTGCCTCCTATGTTGGAAAAGCAAAAGTCTAAGAAAATCCAAAAGGCTGATGTGATGGTTATTGAGACCTATGAAGAAGGTGAAGCTTCATAGAAACAAACGGAAGAGGATTTTCCTCTTGAAGAAGAATATGAAGAAGAGGAAGGCCCCATATCCTTCACAAGGAAAAGAAAAGAACCTCAGGTGATAGCAACTACACCTAAGAAACCAAGGACTTCTATGAGAGGTGAAATAAGACAAACTCCCATAATGTTGAGGGGAACAGGTGGGGAAGTATTCAACAAGGAATTGCAGCACAACGTTCCACTTCCCACTATTGTGAAGTTCAAGACCGAACAAGCAGAAGAGCAAATGAAAGAGACCTCTAAGGCAATACAAAGTGGTCAAGTTTCATTAGATGAGACAGTTGACTTATCTGATGATGAGGTAGTGAAGGATGTAGCTTCACAAAAAATGGAAACCCTTGCTGCTAGTGCCCGGATAGCTCCACATGAGATCCCATCAATGCAGGTAGTATTAGAAGGGATGAAACAAATAGAGCAAGAAAAAGAAAAGAGCCCGGAACATATTACACAGCAAATAGGGCTGGATACCTTAGTTGATTAGGTAACAAATCCTACAGTTATATATCTGACATATGTAGAGGATGTAGATCCTAAGGATATGGTAGGTACACCTGAGGAAACACAAAATATTGAAGAAATCAAACAGAAAGAAATGGAGAACAAAGCTCCAAGTATGGGTCAGCAATAGCATGATACATCAGCTGAGCCCAAGACAGTAGACGTCTCCCCAAAAGATAAGGAAGATAAAGAAATATCAGGTCCTAATGACCATAAGGCTAAAGAGGTAATTAATACAAGTCCAGAACAGGTTATAGTTGCAGATCAGCTGGAAGAGCCTAAGGTAGATACAGTAATATCTACAGGAACTAATATGCCTCATAATGAGGAAGTCACTAAGGTAGATAAGATACCCATGGAGGAAGTACAGGGTCAAGAACATGATAAACATGCAGATGATCAACAAGATCACCCTCTAGAACAGGAAATTCCTCAACAGGAGGATATACCCAAAGATCACCCTCATGAGGAGCATCATGAGGAAGAAATAAGGAGATCACCCTCCCCATCGAACATGATGGTGGATATAGGAGATCAAGGTGATCATCATGATGATGATGGAGACCAACAGCTAAAGGATCAAGTTCCTTCGTGGCTCGAGAAAGAAATTGGTGCATAACCACGTATAGAGGCACAAGAATTTGATGTGTCTACATTGTTTTCAGAAACATTAATAAAGCCTCAGAGGAAGGCAAGATTAACTTCTGCAATAAGAAGGGATCCTACAACAGGCAGGAGGACTGCACAGTTAGCACTCCCTACTGTGGATAAAGAAAAGGGTAAGATCGCTCTGGATGAATTCCAGATTAGCACAATTGATCTTGGGTTTGCTAATGAGGATCAAGAGGGCCAAGAAGGTAAAGACATTATCTATTCATTAACCCAAAGGGTGAAAAGAGAGAAAGAGAAGAATAAGCAGCATAAAGAGCACATTGCTCAGCTGCATGCATATATAAGAGGGTTAATTAACCGTGACGATACGTCAACTGATCATGCAGTCCCATTGACTGCTATTTCTCAGGAGGAGGTCAACAAGTTGAACCTCATGAAACATGAATCAACAATAATGTTGAAATGGATGTCATCCGCACTCGATGGAGCTGAAGAAGTGGCAAAGGCCTCTTTGAAGAGGTGGAATTCTTTGGGCACCTCCAGGAGAAAAGTAGATAAATTACAGATGGAGATCGGCAGGAGGTCATTTCAATTAGAAAAGATCATGAGTATTTTGGATGAAATGAAAAAGATTGATCCACAGATTCTAATAAAGAATCAAGTACTGAGTAATAATACAGCCCTATTGATTGATATCTAGAATAAGGACGTTAGATTTGAATGTGATGTACTCAAAAGATGCAACAGTAAACTAAGGAATATCAGCATGGAGCTACATGATATGATGTCCCATGAGGCTGACATTTTGGAAATATTAGAAGGAGATGCAGAAGGCAAGAAAGAAAATTAGGATGAAGAGTTTGTCATCAAAGCACTACATAGTAATTTCCAGCTAGTTGCTGAGGACCCTCTCAACCACCTGACAGAAGAAGTGCTGGATAAAGTAATGAGAATAAAGGTCAAGGTGGAAGACTATAATGAAACATCCAAAAGCAGGAGGAGTAAGTTGGAATCTCTTCAGAGCAAATATCAGGTGCATAAACATGCCATCACCAAAGTGAGAACTCAGGATGGCAGAGAATTGGAGAAAATAGTGCAAGTATATGAGAATATCAGGACAGCTATGCAGGTCCATATTCAAGAGGACAATCATCATCATGATGAAGATAGTGAGAGCGGTGAAAGTGATGATGATGACAAAGAACCTAATGAGGATGCATCATAAAAGGGAATATATGCATCAGATACTTATGAAAGTATAAGTTGTTTAGATGGTTGCCAGCTGGCAACCTGTGCCTTGTGGAAGGATTGACTTAGTCAATGAAATGTAAACCGTAGATTTCAATAGATAAATCTTGATCGTAGATCAATTGTAACCGCTCCCTCATCTTGTTTTATAAAAGGTGCAAGGATGCCTCATTTTAAACATTAGAAACTTAATTGAAATCTGTTTGCTAAAACATTCAGGGCT
Source organism: Cunninghamia lanceolata (assembly GCA_027924645.1). Classification (NCBI taxonomy): domain Eukaryota; kingdom Viridiplantae; phylum Streptophyta; class Pinopsida; order Cupressales; family Cupressaceae; genus Cunninghamia; species Cunninghamia lanceolata. The sequence goes on from BSBN01000123.1 coordinate 7,239,471, forward strand.
CATTGCAAAGTTGTTGTATACATATATGTTCTCACATACTTAATGAATGAGAAGACTGTTTTTTATTACAATCCATCATAAATCTTGAGTAATCAGTGTGTGAATTCTGGATATATGCTTTGATTTGTTGCGTCCCTTGGAGTGCATATCAGCTTGCATGTGTTGTCTTCATACCTTTCCTTTGAAGTTAGCATCGATTGTATCTAGTTGTGGAATGTCCTGGTGAACATATGGTTTAATTTCTCCTCTTCATGACTGTATCTGATGTATATGTGGCTCAATAACTAAAGGTTTAACTTTAATTTGAAGTATTTCTTTCAGTTTCTTTCAATTTCAGAACATTTCATCATCATAATTGCAAATAACTGACAATCTTAAGAAAATAATACAAATATGCATACATCCTGTAGATAACTGAACATATTTAGCATATTTGAGGTTAAAACATGTCTAAATGACAAATATCATGCAAAGTTTTAAGGATAAACACAATATTTGAAGTATATCCTATGTAGAAATAACTCTCTGTGTAGTATCATTACAAGAAATATTATCTTACTGATGAGATCTACGTAAGGCCCCAAAATGGAAACAACAACACACATCAACCTCTGAGTAACAATAGAAGATTAAGACCTAATCAATGGAGACTTGAGATCATGAATTCTCTGAATTCATTGTATCTTTCAAGATGAATAAAGGTTAATGTGTACTTTTATTCTATGTTTGTTTATGACTAACATCATGACCAACAGGACCCAAAGGTTACCCATTCATTGCTAGAAAATAAAATGGAGTAGGTCCTCTATGCTTCCCAATGAAGGCTTCAACCACTAAGATCACTTAACATGGTAGAGAATTTAAAAAAGGTTGCAATCAATGCCACCTTGTGGGATCCATTGTCAATCCTAGGTTAGATAGACCTATTCCAAGAGGCTTTGAAGCAACATATTATTATATATCAAAAGAAAAATAATTTGTATAAAAAAAGACTTGGCATCTACCTCTTAGGAAAATGTATTCCAATTGAAATATAGAATTAAACAAAAGTAAACCATCTCCATCTTATGTCACACTAATAGTAGGTGAATATCTTGTAAATAATTGAATGATAGATTTTGCTGCAAGAAATATAGTCATGCATAAGAAAATTAATGACACACCATGGTTCAATTACACACCTATAGCTAAAGGAATACTCAATTAGATGTGGTCCTAGTTATAACTATAAGGAAAATCAAATAATTACCTTTTACCATTCATGTTTGTCATAATTTTTACATTTCTCAAGGGAATTTTCATCGATCTCCCTATTATGCTCGGTATATGTTTATCCAAATATTTCATAGATAGAATAAGATGGTATTTCTCTTTAGACTTGACTCCTGGATGATTGTCAAAACTAGATATGGAGCTAAAGTTAAGATCAATATAAAGCCTATAGCTACCCGTCATATTGAACCCTACATTATAAGAGGAAGGGATGCTAGCTATGTAGTTTTGAATAAAGAGAACATACATATTTATAATAGACAAATGGACAAGATTTGAAAGGAGTTTCATGATCATTATATTTTTTAGTGGGCACCTAACAAATGGGAGTTCGATCCCTACAAAAACATTCAAGAAATTGTTAAGATTCGACAGATTGGAGAAATACAAATTAACAATTATAATGTAGATTTAAATATACAAAAAATAAAGAGAATAACACAATTCAACATGGTTTTAACGTGGTTCACCCAATGTAGGCTACATCCATAGAAACAACCATCCAGTATTTTTATTATCCGGTGTAAATCAAACCAATTACAACCTACAGCTTATCCGTTGCTATGCTACATGAAATGTACTCACAATCTTGTTTGTGTCTCATGACCTTTCACATTCTCTAGCCACTTATATATCAAGCCTTTTTGGCAGTTTACAATCTCAGTTTTTCAATGTCGGATAACAAAACTAACAACTGACTTGTTTATTAAATATTTTGGGGGGAAATCGCGGCTGTCAAAGTCACCAAAATTTAGCTTGCTCCATGTACCTATAGCCCTACAACATAATCAATCACCACATACCAATAGAAATAAGAATGGGAACATATTATAACCATAATGAATAATCTCAAGTTCCCAAGATTATAAAGGAGGAACTAAAGTTGGATGGAGTATGGAGGATCTATATTGGTAGAGCCAAATGTAAGAATGGAGTAGGAGAAAGCATACATTTATTATCTACAAAGGGAGACAAAACTTTACATTCCTATAGATTGTAGTTCAATTATACAAATAATATACCAAAATATGAAGGAACTCTTGATTACAACTTACATAAAAGAAAGGAATTAATCATGTTGGTGCTCAAACATGTAGGTCCACAAATCCTAAAGCCTCAAAACTAGAACTGAAGGCCAAGGGTATGTTGTGCTTATGCAATGAGTAAAGCTTATAATCAAATAGTGGCATGAATGGACCAATTACTATGAGTGGGTAAAGTCACCTTTATCTTTTGGATCTACAAGGCCAAGAGGGGTGTTCCCTGAGGTCTCATCAACAGAAATAACAACTCAAACACTAGGCCCTTAAGCAGGTATACCCAATGTGCTATGAACCCCTATAATTATCACTAAGTTCATGTTAGCACTAGCTACATACAAACCTATTAGACCTTTGATACATAGATGAAAATTCACTCTTACCCTACACCCAAAGATGATAGCTATACTGTACTTCCCCGGCAGATGAATCCACATAACATTGCATACACAAGGATAAGTGCGGAGCACACACATGCATGATTCTCTAATGATGTTCAATAACAGAATTGCATAGGATATGACTAAGTTCAAAATAATGAATCATGCAAGCATGGTGGAACCTAAAACCTACTCCTTTTACTAACCAAAGAGAGATTTATAATTTTATAGGTGTTGGCCCTTCACCAATCATCCTACTCCATTGGGCAACAGAGTCATTGATTACAAAAGGGGCAAGAGATGGAACAATAAAACATACATGTAAACATAAGTGCATAATTAGGAATGGGGATGAGGGGATGAGGAAGAGAGGTGAGGCAAGAAATCCAAACTTTCAGAGTTCAGGATTTGGGAGGAACCGAGGAATTGGAAACTCAGGGCCAAAATATGATGAAGGATTAGGGAAGTGGAGGTCTGAGGAACCAAGGAATAGAGAGAAATAGGGACTAGGTCCAAAGGTCCCAATGAAGTCTAGAAACTTGTGAGGGAGAAAGAGTTGAAAGAACAAAGGGGTCAAGAATCAGGATTCGGGAGGAATCAGGAATCAGAGATTGAGGTTTCGAGGGAATTTGGAACCTCAAAACCAAAGAGCAAATGGAGTAGGAAGCTGGTGTACCGAGGTAAATGCGGACCTACAAACTATGGAATGGGGCAAGCCAAGATACGGTGTTTGGGAAAGACATGGGACTGGGAAGGTTTAGGGACTTGGAACCTCGGCCTTGAGGTTTCAAGGAAAGCGAGAACTCGTACACCAAAGGCAAGGGATGGGGTTTTAGGGAACTGAGGAAACCAAGGACACATGGGAAAAGTTCCAAGGTTGCAAAAAAACTTGAGAACCTGAAAGGGCAAAGGAGGAAGTAGGGAATGTGGAATTCTGGGGAAACTTGGAACTCCGAGACCAAGAGGAAAGTGCAAGGTTTCGAGGAAAGTAGGGAACCCAGGGACATGAGGACACAGTTCCAAGGTACTGGGAAAACCCAAAAATTTGTAAAAGATAAAGATGGTAAAGGAAAAGCCTGAAACTTAGAACTTTTTGTATCACGCTTGCTAACATCATTTACACCACCATAGGAAATTGAAAGAGCATGCCGCTAAGAATCCAAGGTTTAGGAGGAACAAGGGACAAAAGGGACAAAAGGGTCGGGGCAGGGAAAATCCTTGGGCCCGAAACATCCCTCTACAACCAACTAGACTCAAAAAGGCCAAAAATGTATAAGGGAAGGCCCAACTTAGATCTTCTCAAGATTTTTTTGGGATTTTAACATGTCTATGGCAAGGGAAAGGCCAAGACAACAATAGAGCACATGACTTAAGATTTTTCTCAATTTATGGGGCAAGTCCCAAACAAAGCCAATTCAAATATTTGAGGATATAGAAGTTTTGATAAAATAAGCTATCTTTATGTTACAATTAAATCTTTGGTAAGGTGATAAAAACATAAATTATGGGACTATAAGGTTAAAAAACACCTACTTTGAAATCTCCACCTAACTTTTTTGCACTTGTTTTAGTCTCCACTCTTTTAGCTATTCTAGAACTAATTTGTCTTATTTATAGACCTATACTTGTCACTAAACTAATTTCTAAGCATCTCTTAGCTCTCATAGACATACCAAACCTGCCTTAAAAGTTTTTAAAGCTAGACTCCAAAAAGACACATGGCCCATGCACCTAAAATGCTAGTGTTTAGGACAACCATGCACTTAAAATGTTAGTGTCCAACCTATGATTTTAAACTTGGAAATTTGAACATGCCTAAAACCTCAAACCTATTGTTGCCTTAACACATTTTCTAATGGCTAGGTTGACCCAAACATAAAATAAAGACATATTCATTCTCATTTGAAAGGGTTCCACACATACTAAATTTTTCCCATTCTCTATTTCTAAATGGTTGTTGAAGCTCCATTATTGAAGATTTGTTGCAAAGATAATCCTTGTTGCATTCATCTACTCTATCATTCCTAATTTCCTTTATATGCATCATCTCCATAGTAAAATTCTTACCATTACTTTCCCCTCACTATCTCCCTTACTGCTTCACTATATTCTAATGACTTCCTAAAATCCATAATCTATTGTAGTCCCCTCCTCCATTATTCTCCCTCATAGATCATATCTTTAAATCCCTAGTTTTCACCCTCGTAATCATTCTAGTGACTCCCATCAGCTATAGTTTCCCCTATTGCACTCACAAACCTCACTCAGGGTTTATTCTCTCCTTTTACAAATTAGATCTTTAACAAATATGTACACATCACTTTCACCACATATAAGATCAAACATTTAGATTTTGTAAGGCTATCTATCAAGATGAAAGTGTCAATCTAGAGGATTAACTAACGTAGTGTCCCAAATAGCCAACCCCCATTTTATTTTCCCTCCTAACTTCAAACATTAATAAAATGTGATTGAAGATCTTTCTATAGAACCTATACACATAACAAGGCTTAGGATACTAAGATGAGAAATCCTTAAGAGTTTCAAGGCCCCAAGACCAAATGACACAAACACCTTGATAACATAGGTGTCAAGCAAGAGATTTTGCATGCTTATTGGGTGGTAGCACCCTAGGTGATGCATAGGTGTTAGGAAGGAGAATCTAAATCAAATGATAATGTCTTGGTACATCATAAAGATATGAAATTCACTAAGGGTTATTCTTTCAATCTTCCTTGAGTCATTTCTTTAGTCATATTTAGCCTACAACCACTTCTAGGGACACACATTTTTACTTTCCTCTTTCCATTTACATGTTACTATCTCAACTATTGATTTAGTTTATCTTCATTTGAAAAATTTGAGTGTATTTGTGTTTTTCTATTATTTTATGACAATACATGTCAAATTATAGTTAATTTTTTGTTATTATTAGTATGTGGGTTTGGTTTCATGTTCCAATGCCCCATTACACTCAAACTATGGGGATGCCACTTACAATTGTATTTATACTGCTCAACTATGGGGATATCACTCAATTATAGAGAAATCCTATACAGTTGTAGGAATATTGTTGGAACACACACACCTAGTGGTGAGAATCAATGAATTCAAGTTGGTATAAAACTAGTTAAGGAAATCTCCAAAATCTAGGGCTACTTGTAATAGAAGAAACCTAGTATTTCTTAGAGAAGAACAAGAGATTTATGTTTTTGGATTTAATTTTGGATTAGTAATGAAATTTGAACATATAGGAAACTCAATTACTATCTTGATAATGTATTTTGAAAAGAATGAATTAGGAGAACCTAGTTATGGTTTCTTATTCAAAACAAGACTAAGAACTTATGGGAGATCTTTGTTAAACAAATTCATGAGTTGTGAATGATTGTACTATTGGTATAATTTTGTTAGGGAATGGATTGAATGGTAATTTACATGTTTTGTGTGAACTAGAAGTGAAAACATGGATGTTAGATAGTAAACTAATGAAACCAAAAAGATGGTTCTAAACCAGGTGTTTGACTATATTCAATGGTTGATTATGATCTTAGGTTTGTGTTGAAATCTTGTGTGAATTCTAGGATTATAAAAAAGTAGGAAGTTATGTTTTAAAACTCCTAGAAAACTTGTATGGTTTTCTCTATGTTCATACTCTAGTGAAAAAATTGAGTTCAATGTTAGAAAATACTCAGAAAGGTTTGTGTTTTTTATTTGGGTTTTGAATTCTAGGAAATTCCTTAATAGGATAAGAGCACACCTAGATTACTACATACAGGTGCACTAGTGTCCTCAAAGTGCATTGTGGTTCTGAAAGTTGCAAAGTGTCTTAAAACATGTTAAGTGTCTAAAAGGTGTACTGGTGTCTAGAAAAAGTGTTGATGTCCTCAAAGTACATTGTAGTTTGAATTAATAGAGGTTATCTTGAAGTTGGATATAATTTTATGATGTCTACTAGTCTATAATTTATTTGTAAGAAAATATAGAAACCATTATGTTAAGTTGTGTTAATTTTCATGTGTAGAGAGGTTATGTCAGTTGTCCTATTTGAATACAAGTGATTCCAGTGGTTGTTGGTGTTGTACTACCTTTGATTATGAGTTAAACCTAATATGTTACGTGGTGTTATGTGGGTAAGATTAATTGGAAGTGTATTCCATGCTTCACTACACCTAGTGGTCTTAGTACAAGATTATGAGTGCCATGTTTACTGGGAAGGTACCATGAATAGATGGGATTAAGAGGATATGGGTGTCTTATGGATGATTCCATCTGACATCACATGCTCTACTCCATTTTACAACACATATTTGAAGACCATCTCATCATAATTTAAGACTACATGAGATAAGTGGTTGCTCTTCTTCCCATAGACTTCCATCACATAGGTTCTAGTGCTCTAGAATGGGTGAGGGCTTCACAGACTATGTGGATACACAATATATATTTCCCCATTGCATTACTAGAACTAGGACATCTCTATTAAATAATTGTGGCCTAACTTGGTACCATTATTCACTGGATGGTGTACCATCAGGTGGCAGTTTTCTTTGTGCATTGTTGTGGTTAAGCTTTGCTTACTTATGCTCATTTTTGGAACACATGTATGCTACCACTAAGAGATGAGTGTCTTGGTGTGTTATGAGACTTAAGATGGGTGCCTTGGGAGCATTTCTATGCATTGTGTTTATGTGTTTTGGTCTTGTTGTCATGCTTTGCCTTCTTAATGTACTTGTATGCATATGAACATTTGTTGTTGTAAGTGGCATGTTATGTGGCCTTGGTTGTCTTGGAATGAAACTTCGGTGCATGTGTGTTGTGAACTTTATTTCCATGCATTTGTATTCCTTGAATCTATGTTCTTATGTGTATGCTTATGGGATAATAATGAATGAATTAAACCAGATAATCACTAGTGTTGTATTGTAACACACTTTTAGATTATGGATGGATACTTCATTGCCTTGACTGATGGATGGGGAGGAAAGGGACTTCCTCTAATGGTAGGTTCAAACTTCCCCCAACGACAACATAAGCTTGGAGAGATTATCTTGTGGAGTTGAGCTTGGGTCCTTCAGATATATTTATGATGTTTATGGTATATGACCACTTTGTATATGTAGCATTTGGCTATTGGCCTCTTGTATTCTTATATACTATATTATGAGGTTGTAATTCTTGACCCATTATATAACTAATTATTGAGATGTACATGTTGGTACTTCTATTGTAGTTAATGAATGGTAATTAATGTTCATCACGATTTTCTTGTATTACTTGCATAGTTTTGCATATTAATGTAATATTTGTATATGTGAAGAAAAAAATTCTAGTCACATTGTTTGGGTTGTTACACCTACTAAACATTCAACTTGGGTAGATAATCTTGTTCTAATGAGGAAAAATAATGGTGATATTAGGTAATGTGTGAATTTTTTATATCTTAATAAAGCTTCCTTAAAAAATCATTATCCACTCCCATCAATGAACCATACACTCCAAATTATAGCTAGATCAAAGTGTTTTTTCTTTGTTTGAGAGTTTCTCAAGTTATAATCAATAATGAATAGATGATAGTGATCAACTAACACCACCTTCACAAATAAATGGGGGCACATGCTTACTAAAGAATGACACTGGACCAATCAAATATTTCTCACAACTAAACTTAAAGAGCGGCAATATAGCCTTCAAAGTGTTAATTAGAGTTTATATAATTTTGTAACTATCTCTTCCTAATAACAAGAAAAAATAATTGTCTTTCCTATGAAAGATAAAATTTGTGATAAAATTTATTACAAACTTTGTTGGATTAGTTAATCCTATAACTGTGATGCTAAAGAAGGACCAAACATTCAAATGGAAATGGGAAATAAATGAAGCTTTTGAGTTGATCAAGCAATCCATTACCAAGGCTCCTATTTTGGTAAACCTAAAATTTGAGAAAGATTCCATCCTCTAAGATTTTGGAGGAGAGTAATCTATTGTTATTATTCTTACATAAAAGGATGAAGCTAATTAAGAGAATAATGTTACATTTATGAGCCAAACATTAAAGTAGTATAAGGTAAAACACACTTTAATTGAAAACAAACTTATTCTCTTATGAAATCTCTCAAAAATATTAGGACTCTTCTTTCTAACAACAAAACCAAAGCCTTTGTGATCCGTCAATGTGTAAGAGATTACATTATGGGATGAGAAATGAACGAAAAAGAATTGGTTAGATCACTAAGACTATTGAAATGGCATTGGTGTAAGGTCAATCATGCTTGTCAAAGGAATGGTTTTATCTAACATTTAGTAGAATATTTAAATGAATCTAAGTAGATGGTTCATGAATAGAAATATAATGTTGATTGTGAATCAACTTTAGTACAAAATTGGGTATAGAGAATGGTGAGTAATATAGAAATTGGAATGTACCCATATAAATTAAATCCAATCAAAAGAAGATGATTTTGTAGGAATAATGAAATATTTTGGAGACCTAGAAATTGTCAAACCAATAAACCTTCCATGAGTTGATATATGCATAGCCAATGAAGAACATAGAGAAATACGATGGCAATAAATTAATTGTATCAAATATTCCAATAGTTCAATATGATTACAAAGCATAAGCAATCCTATGCTTATATATAGTAAGGTAATGCATGATAGGTGGTAGCTAACTAAAGGTGAACTAATCCTAGCCCACCACAATATAGAAGCTTCACATATGCTTCACTTTTTCAATTTAGGCGGTGAACAAATGACTCCAATCCTTATACATATTTTGCATGGCATAGTGTATGGCTGGGATATAATGTAGAGTTTATGAAATTGTCTACCCTTAATTGTTTAGTATTTCTTCTATTGTGTTGAAGTTAGGTGAGTGTGCCTGAAGAGCATCCAAATGAC